>OY856412.1:1093972243-1095442243 GCA_963693085.1 Alisma plantago-aquatica | reverse complement strand
TGTAGAAAGTTATTTGGATCCTTCCATGAAAATTTCTTGTCCTTCCGCCATGAATAATCGTTATTCCTGTACCCCTGCTGTTGCCTCATGTACTTGACCTGAGCCTCATCCTCGGACTCATTGTCTTCCTTCTGCAGCAACTTCTTTGTGAGAAGATCCATCTTCTCGTTCAGCTCTCTCATTGCCTTTGACTCACTGGCAACTCTTGCTTGCTCAACTGGGCCTCTTTCTCTTTCTCCCCAAGATTGCTTTCGTGCCATATTCTTCAGTATTTCCCAGCATCTTGTATCAGTGTTATTTAAGAAAAATCCGGAGCTAGCCGAGTCCAAATTGCTTCTATCATGCTCGGAGAGAGCAAAGTAGAAGATCTTCACTTGGGTTTCCTTGTCCAGTCCATGGTGTGGACATCTCCTCAACATGACTTGAAATCACTCCCAAGTCTCAGAATAGGTTTCACCCGCCTGTTGGGTGAAATTGTGGATCTTCCGGATCATATCATTGGTCTTCTCAGGAGGAAAGAACCTCTCGAAGAAAACCTCCACCATGTGATCCCATGATTCAACAAACTCGTCGTTGAGGTTATGAAGCCACTCTCTTGCCACTCCAGCCAAGGAACTCGGGAATAACTTGAGGTAGAGCACATCCTGCGGAAATCGATCTATCTTCACCATATCGCAGTTCTCCACGAACTGGCTGATGTGGGCCACTGGATCTTCATTTTTTAATCCGTGAAATGCGTTTGATTTAACCAGGTTAATCAGTGCTAGATCGATCTTGTAGGTTGGAATGTTTAGCCCTTGTTTCTTTATAGGCCCCTTTGATGCCGAGGAAGAAGACGCCTTGATCTTCTCCCATATTGTCTGTGCTTCAACCATTACTTCTTCTTGTTCTTGCTCAGATTCAGAATTTATATCACTGTAGTGTTCCTCCTCGTAGTAGTCCTCGTCCTCTGGTCCCACAGATGGAACCTCAGGTGTGCGATTCACGTAGTCTCGACTACGTGTGTGCACCATGCAAAGTACCTGAAATATGGAAATAGGGGTTCAGTACAATGCTTTGAACGAGTCAACACAATTATAGAGAAATAAAGGAATTTTTGAAATTATTTTAAAATAAATAAAAAATGTGGCCTAGAATGGCCGCTCTTAGCACTCAAAGTGCCAATAATTCCCCGTGTCCCCGGCAACGGCGCCAAAAACTTGACGTGTATTTTACTACGCGCTAAAACGCAAGTATACGAGTCGGGTAATATAGGCCTTGTGAGGCTCGAGTCGAACTCAGGGATACGTGAATTATTGGAGACTTCTACTAACTAATCGCAATCAGCTAGACCGATTAACAAAGTAGGGTTTTGTGTTCAAATTAAAAAGAAAATAAAAATCAAACAAAGAAAACAATCGATTAAAGGTTAATTTAATCAATTCAAAGGGATATCTTTAGGATGGCAGTTTCACCGCGGGTCAACATTGTATTAGGTTTTATATAATTCCTCACACATCTCTCTCTATCCGGGTAGTGGCCTGAAAACAGAATTACCCACTGTCGTGGTGTAATTCACTACTTAGATTTAGGTTGATTCCACCGTCGTAGTAATCATTCCCCTAAACTAAGTGCATTATAAACGGTCTCTCAGTTCCCACCATTAATTTTACAACTCCTTTGTCAAGGGTTTTATTGATTAATGTAGAATTCATCTCTTTTCAACCGTTAATCCTTCTGTCGAAGTGATTAGGGGTGTTAAATTATTATTATGGTGATCAAGCATAACAATAGAAATGGAGAAAACGAATCTATACCACAGATTTGAGAGAAAAATATGAATTATTGATATAAAAATGTCATACAATGCATTCCCGGGCTACTCCCGGTCCTAAATATTGAGGGTTTTAGCCTCTCATGTTCATCTCACACGAATACATGGTAGAAATTGGGGAATTCATAAAAAAAACGGGAAATAAATGGGAAAACCCCTGAACAGAGAAGAACCGGTGGATCCTTGGCGTAGAACACGAGCTTCCCCCGCCTGTCGGTGGTGGAAATCGTCTTCGGCAGTGTCCGAATCACCCGGGATGAGCTTCTCGGCCTCCGTTCTCCTTTCTCTCCTCCTCGGCACTCGTGCAATCCAAAATGAGATGATCCTCCCGTCTGGGCGGCCGTCATTAGGTATAAGTCCCTAATTAGGTAGTCAAATAACAACAGCCGTCCGATCGAGATCAAAACAAATCCAACGCATATCTGCCGGCGTCGATACCATCGACGCGGGTCGATGGTATCGACCCGGCGGATTAGCGGCAGCTTTCCTTTCTTTTATTCTGAGCGCCTGTGGTGATCTCGATACCATCGACTTGTGTGTCGATGGTATCGACTCCTTTAGCGTCGGTTGTTGTCGTTTAGCGACGCTGTAGCTCCCCTTGTGTCGATGGCATCGACTTGGGTCGATGGTATCGACAGTTTCCTCGCCAGCAACTTGAAGGGATCTCGATACCATCGACTTAAGTGTCGATGGTATCGACTCTGTATTGCTCTTCTCGGCTGACAACCTGTGGCTTGGTCGATGGTACCGACTTCCGTCGATGGTATCGACGGAAGCAGATACTTGTTTTTCCTAAAATTTCACAACAAGACCAAGTAAATCCACACAATTTATAATAAGATGATAAATAATGCTAAAAATAGTAAAACAAAGGGGATTTGATATAAAATGATAGCAAAGACCAAATAAAGTGAATTATGCAATAATATCCATAAAAAATGAGTAATTAAGGCACAAAACACATATGAAATAGGTCTCTAAATGCGACTCAAAATCATCGCATCAGGCTTCCACTCAACCAAGATCTTTTTGTGCCATAGCAAGGCACAAGCTCGTCCAACAATTTGATATTTCATCCCTCAAATTTTGTTTGAAGGGATCCTCAAATAATTTATTTCTTTTTGCATTAAATTAAATTAAAGTTCCATTTATGCTTAAATCTTGATTATTTTAATATCAAGATTATCTCTCCTCCAAGATAATTCAAATGAGGCGCCCCTCTCATTTTATTTGCTCTACTTGATGCCAAGAAACATGAGGGACCCTCTATAGGTGATATTTTGCATATTGAACCCTAGGTTTTGGGTAAATTGCACATTACACCAAAACTAGGTTTTAATGCACAAGGATTGCTCTACAAGCTTTATCTTGGTGCCCAAGCTTGTGGAAACCATACCACTACATCATATTCATTATTATGATGTCTCAACATTAGAGAAACATTTTATCATGAACAATTTGCAAGTTAACCCCTCAACATGGGTAATTTGCACTTTAGTCCAAAATTAACAAAATAATATTTCAACATTATTCAAAAAGGACTGAAATTGAAATATAAGTTCCTCAAGATCCTTAATTACTTTTCAAAAGATAAGAGCAAGGATATAATAAACTTTATTAAGACAAAACACCTAGGGTTAAAACATAACCCAGGCCAGGGATGTTACAAATTGTCCACCCCTTATAGGGATTTCGTCCCCGAAATCATCAACAAAACATTAAGAGAAAAGAGTAGGATATTTCCTCCTCATTTCTTCCTCTAGTTCCCATGTAGCTTCTTCAACGCCACGGTGATTCCAGAGGACTTTTACAAGACTAATGTCTTTCTTTTCCAGCTTCTTAATTCTTCTATCAAGAATCAACATAGATCCTTCAACCAAAGATATATCATCATTTAATTCTACTTTCATAGGCTGTAGAACTGTTTCTGTATTAGGATGCCATTTCCTTAGCATGGAAATGTGGAACACTAGGTGCAACTTTTGCATCTAAGGTGGTAACTCCAGCTTATAAGCTACCTTTCCAATCCGTTTAATGATCAGATAAGGCCCCATAAATCTAGGAGCTAACTTTCCTTTTCTTCCAAACCTAAGAACTCCCTTCCAAGGTGAGACCTTGAGGTACACTCTGTCTCCAACCTGGAATTATAAAGGTCTACAACGCTTATCATAATAAGATTTCTTCCTATCCTGTGCAATCTTTAGTTGTTGTTGTTGTATTATTTTAATCTTTTCAGTGGTCTGCTGCACAAGATCAGGACCCAAAAGTTGATATTCACCAGTTTCATACCAACATAGGGGAGATCTACAATGTCTACCATACAAAGCTTCATAAGGTGCCATGTAAATACTATGTTGATAGCTATTGTTGTAGGCAAACTCTATCAAGCATAGATGTAGATCCCAACTTCCTGTAAACTGGAGGACACATGCCCTAAGCAAGTCCTCCAAGGTTTGTATAGTTCTTTCGGATTGTCCATCAGTCTGAGGATGAAAAGCTATACTAAACCTTAATTGTCTGCCTAAGGCTTTATGAAGTCACTCCCAAAAATGACTCGTAAACTGGGGACCTCTGTCAGAAACAATGGTAACTGGGACCCCATGCAGCCGTACTATCTCATCCACATATAACTGTGCCAATCTCTCTACAGAATAGGTTGTTTTGACAGGTAAGAAATGTGCTGTCTTTGTCAACCTATCAACTATTACCCAGATCGAATCATGACTTTTGGCTGTTCTAGGTAAACCAACCATGAAGTCCATGGTTACATGATCCCACTTCCACTGTGGTATGAGAAAAGGTTGTAGTGTTCCTGTGGGCTTCTGGTGTTCAGCTTTAACTTGTTGACACACATGACACCGCATAATGAACTCAGCAACATCCTTCTTCAAACCAGGCCACCAATACATATCTTTCAAGTTATGATACATCTTGGTGTTTCCTGGATGCATAGCATACATTGAAGAATGAGCTTCTTCCAGGACTAACATCCTTAAGTTATCAACATCAGGTACTATCATTCTACCATGATAAAAGGATACCTGATCATCTAAATCATGGAAACCATCTCATTTCTCACTACCATATTCTGATATAATCTGCTGAACTACATCATCAGCTTGTTGTGCCTCCTTAATCTGTTGTCTCAGAGTAGGTTTTATGTGCATCTCAGCAAACAACCATGATAACAATGATACTTTTAATTGTACATTGTCTTGCCTTAAAGATATAAGCATATCCCTTCTAGAGCACACCAGAAAATTCAGCTGTGCTTTATCTAGGGCTGGTGTTGCTAGTTTTCTACTTAATGCATCAGCAACCACATTGGCCTTCCCTGGATGATAATCAATTGTACAATCATAGTCCTTGATTAATTCCATCCAGCGGCGTTGCCTCATGTTTAGCTCATGCTAAGAGAAGATGTACTTTAGGTTCTTATGGTCTGTGAAAATCTAGAATGTCTCTCCATAGAGATAATGTCTCAAGATTTTCAAGACATGGACCACTACAGCTAACACCAGGTCGTGTGTCGGATAATTCTCCTCGTGTTTCTTAAGATGTCGAGAAGCAAAAGAAATCACTTGCTTATCCTGCATCAACACACATCCTAAGCCATTCTTAGATGCATCACAGAAGACTATATACCCTCTCCCTTGCTCAGGTAGCACTAGCACTGGTGCACTTGTCAACCTTTCCTTTAGCAACTGAAATGATTGCTGACACTTGTCATTCCAGACAATAGAAACATCCTTTCTGGTCAACTTGGTTAAGGGTAAAGCTATAGAACTGAAGTTCTTAATGAACCTCCTGTAATAGCCTACCAACCCTAAGAAACTATGAATTTCCTTTGGTGTCTTCAGTTGTTCCCATTGCAGGACAGATTCTACCTTTTTAGGGTCAACACAAATACCTGAAGTAGATATTACATGTCCAAGAAAAGAAACTTCAGGTAACCAGAACTCACACTTGCTAAACTTAGCATACAACCTATGCTCTCTTAGAAAAGTTAGACCCTGATGAAGATGCTGCTCATGCTGTTGAGCATCTCTACTATAGACTAGGATGTCATCTATGAAGACAACTACACACTGATCAAGAAAAGGTCGAAAGATTCTATTCATGAGTTCCATAAATGCAACTGGTGCATTAGTTAGTTCAAATGACATAACTGTGAACTCATAGTGATCATACCTTGTCCTAAAGGCAGACTTAGGTATGCTACCCTCCTTAATACACAGCTGATGATATCCCGACCTCAAATCTATCTTTGAGAAGATAGTTGCACCACACAACTGATCAAAGAGATCATCAATCCTTAGCAAAGGATACTTATTTTTTATTGTTACTTTATTTAATTGTCTGTAATCAATGCAAAACCACATTGATCCATCCTTCTTTTTAACAAAGAGGACCGGAGCACCCCAGGGTGAAGTGCTTGGTCAGATGAAACCCTTCTCAAGCAACTCTTGCAACTGTTTCTTGAGTTCTGCCATCTCATCAGGCGCCATCCTATATGGTGTTTGTGCTATTGGTTGCGTTCCCTGGATTAGATTAATCTCAAAATCAATCTCTCAGGGTAGATGTACACCTGGAAGTTCTTCAGGAAATACATCTTCAAATTCCATGACTATCGGAACTTCAACAAGATTAGAACTCTCCATGGTGGTATCTACCACATGAGCCAAGAATGCAAAACATCCTTGCCTCATCAGCTTCTCAGCTACCATAGCTGACACAAGATAGGTTGGAAGAATCTTTCTATCTCCTTGAAAGATCCATGTGTCACTTTCATCTGTGAACACATCTTGCTTGGACTCACAATCCAAAACAACCTTATACCTTTCTAAGGTATCCATCCCCAGGATTATATCGAACCCGTGCATCTCAAGTGGTATAAGATCCACTTGAATGCGATGTTTAGAAAAGAAGAGAATGCACGAAGAACAGACCTCCCGTAACACGACAGATCCCATCAAAGGAGTTTCCAACTTCAAACTCTCTGCCCTATGATCAATTGTCATATTGCAGTCAAGAATCACTCTTTGAGTGATAAAAGAATGTGTAGCACCCATATCAATTAAAACAAATACGACGTAGGATGTAGACATATCAGAATAAAATAGTTCCATCTGATATGCCACAACCCGAGGGTTGATCACTGCATCAGGTGGATTCATCGCATAGAATCTCACCGTCTCCTATGGTTGATTCGGTGCTCGATGACTGGGTGTCGATGATCCAGTTTGGGATGCTTGACCACGTCCTCTAGTGCCACCTAGAAACTATCTCCGTTGAGAACCTTGTTGACTCTATCTCTGGGGTTGAGTCACACTTGCCTCTTTGGCTCTACAATCTTTCATCAGATGCCCTGTCTTTCCACATATGCAACAACTCCTGATCCCTAGTTGTGGTCTGGATGGTCCTGTAACAGACACAGATGCTGAGCTGTGGGCTCCTTATGGTGGTAAACTTCATCCTCTACCCCTATTTGACGTCCACTGCGTCTGGGTACGGAATCTAGGTGGTGCCATTGGTGTAGAAAACCTCAGTTTCTTGAAACTTTTGGATGAGGATCCTGGGAACTAGGGTTACACCTTCTTGTTCTTGGTCTGTTGCTTCTCAGTCACAAACCTCTCTATCCTTCTGACAGACTCCACAAAAGTAGCAAATCTTTCCCTATTCTCTAGAGAATACACAGGGGTGGCCAACTCAATGTTTAACCCCTTCTCAAAATGCTGAATCCTCTCTTCATTTGTGGTTGCCATATGCAGATAGAACCACAAAAGCTCCATGAACTTAGCCTCGTACTCGCTAATGTTCATTGATCCTTGTATTAACCTCTCAAACTGAGAGATTTTATCATCTAGGAACGTCTTAGGAAAGTATCTGTTGACAAATTCCCATCGGAACACTTCCCATTCGATCTCCAAACCTGGTCTTTTCCCCTCCTCTATGGTCCACCAGTGACCAGCACTCCCTTTAAGAAGGTACACAACATGTCTAACCTTCTCAGCTTCTGGGATGTTCAGGATTCTAAAGGCCTTCTTTAGTTCAGTTAGCCACATGTCAACATATGTTGGGTCAGCTGTCCCAGCATATTACGTTGATCGAACCCGGCGTAATCGTTCAAATGTCTTACTGGTTCCCTATCTTTCATCGTGGGAAGGTGCCCTAGGTGCAGGTATGGTCATTCTATCAGTCATACGTGTCATGGAAGCTATAAACTGCCCGAACATGGCTTGGAAGGATGGGTTCCCCATGTCAGCTTGATTGAACTGGGGTGGTTCAGGTACAGGCTCCTCCCTTCCTTGGTCTCTTGCACCTCCTCCGGGTGTAGCGACACTACTTTCAGCAACGTGTTCATCATGTGATCAAGACATCTTTAGTTCTTCTTCTCCTCCTATATGAGCAGAAGACACTATCAGATAGTCTGGAAAACACTAGAACAGACTCAACAACCTTAGACCTATGTCTCTGTAGACTCAGCGAACCTAGAGCTCTGATACCACTAAATTGTGACGAACCTCTCATGAAAACAAGATTAACTAATGCGGAAGCGAATTATTAGCGACAAAATTACTAAAAATCACTAAAAATTAAAACATTTTGCAATGAGATCCACAAACTGTAGAACTCTTTCATAAAGAACCAAAGTATGTTAATTACATTTTGATTCATCAGTACATCTCTGTACCATCTCATCTCGAGAGTTACAAACATTGTCTGCCCTGTTAAACTGTACAGAAGCAACATACAAAAATCTCGAGGCATCAAGCCAAAAATCTCAGATCTATATCAAACCATCTACTGACTCCTAGGACCTAAGAGTATAGAGACAACACATAGGACTCTCTATATATACAGGACTTGACAAGCAGTGTCTCCACCTGAGGATCACTGTTGTCCTTGCTGTTGCTTCTGCTGTTCACCCTCTGTAGGGTTTCTGCCTTTTCCTCGGCGTCTACCTAAAAAGTTGAATCCCACGAAGGTGAGACAATTGAAAAATTGCCCCAGCGAGAGATATAACTCTCCGCCAGAAACATTGTTATTGCAGATAGTAGAATAACACTGAGCAGTAGAATCATAATATTCAACAGCAGGTAAATCATTGATTAAACTATGTAGAGCAGTATTCTCTATGAATTTCATTTCAATTATAACTTGATAAAGTAGCAAGTCATTTATTCAATAAGGAATATGAAGAACATGTATATCATTTATCCAACTAGGACATAATAGACAATGTATCATCAACCATTGATTCTCATAATTCAACCATAAGAAAATATGCTACATGGCTGATTACGTTTTTCAAACATACTTATGCCCTAAGGAGATGAGGTATACCGCTCATACTCCAAATGACCATTGTGAAATCGAAATCGGTACCATACATAGGTCAATAGATGAGCTGGATTTCTATGACATTATCCTCCTCAGTCAGTGTGAGGAACAACTTGCAGAACATCTAGTGTCTCTACTAAATAGCTTTCTAGGGTATACTGGAAACTTCACTATTAGAGTTACAGTGGCATGCTATACTCTCTTCGAAATCGAGAGATTTCATGTTTATCTCACATCGATTCGACATTCACATCATCATCGGGAGATTAGTGATACATCATCCCGACATATACATATAATGAAGGATTGAGAGATTTAATGTTTATCTCACATCAATTACTTCATTAGGGCGTAAGGATATTCGCACCCATAACCCCCACATACTCAAAAGTATGCCCTCCAGGAGTTTCCTTAGGAAAACCTGTTTCACCATCACCAAACTACTGACAATTATGGATCTATGGTCAGGGCTCTACATGATATCATTTCACTTGATTATTTAAGTACATTACAACATTCGTTTAGAATTAGGCATGTTTTCAAACATAATCCATTATAACAATTGCTATAAAGAAAGAGTACTATTTTTTATCAAGTTCATTTCACAACTTTATTAACATTGGGATCTCAGTCCCTCATCATCTCATCATCATGATTCAAGAATATGGGTGTTCAAACCCTTAGATCATCAAAACACTTGTTACCACTTTAACAGGTAACTTAATGCCATCAAATCATCTAATAGTATAAACATGATAATTGTAGTGTAGGTATTTCACATTGCTCTTACAACCTAATAATCTCTTTGGTTACCTTCTCACTAGGTAACATAGCATATCATTGCTCACAAGGTTCATAAAGTACTTTCAATAAATAAGGCATCATAGCTCTTACCTGGCTATGTTCACTATTTCATAAAACCTGCATGATTAGTACAGATGATAAAAGATACATCAATTTCATATCAGCACAATGCAAAACAATTATAGCATCACAATTCAAGGGTTACACCACTATGCCCTTTCTAGGGTTAGGGTTTCCATTTTTATTTCAATTAGGGTTAATCATCCCCTTAGCTCAATTAGGATCAATGAATTATCATCTCATTGTCCAAGATTAGGGTTTCATGTTATATAGTATAACCAGAGTTAGGGTTTCACATGTACCTTCACCTTAATTAAAAATTAGGGTTTACTATTCACATCACATCTCCCTAGATTAGGGTTTACTATTCACATCTTATCACCCTAGATTAGGGTTTACTATTCACATCACATCACCCTAGATTAGGTTTTACTATTTACATCACATCACCCTAGATTACGGTTTACTATTCACATCTTATCACCCTAGATTAGGTTTTACTATTTACATCACATCACCCTAGATTAGGGTTTACTATTTACATCACATCACCCTAGATTAGGTTTTACTATTTACATCACATCACCTTAGATTATGGTTTTACTATTCACATCACATCACCCTAGATTAGGGTTTATGCTCAATAACCCCCAATTAGGGTTTACTATTCACTCACATAGGGTTGATCATCAAAATACCCTGAATTAGGGTTTCTCATGTCATTTCCCTAAATTAGGATCATTCCATCATCATAGATTAGGGTTTGTACTCATAATTAGGGTTTATGATCTCCCTATCAAGAATCATACCCTAATTACACATTCATTCATGTTGAAAGTGTTAGGACTTAACCATTACATGATTATCATTCATGTAGGAAGTCCTCTCTCTCTCATCCTTTAAAAGATGATCCTTACTTTGGACCTAATTAGATCATGTCAAATTTACTTGGATAAAGGTTGACTCAATGTATTATATTATTATTTCCTTAATCATTAAGGATTAGTCATTCAAAGGCACCAATCACGCTATCTTATTAAGATACAATTACTATAACCATCCTTGATTACATCTTGTATTATTCAATTAATCAATTTGTCCTTTAACCACTTTAAGTGTCCATGCAGTTTTGGTTAGTTATCTTCCAAATGGTCTTGGTCACTTAGACCCCAAACGGTCTTGTCCAAATCAGACCTCAAACGGTCTTGCTTGATATACCTCCAAACGGTCTTGGTTGCATACTTGAAACCGTTTAGTAAAGTTGAGGTTGAAACCGTTTGCTAAGGTTGATGTTGAAACCGTTTGCTAAAGTTAAATTTTGAAACCGCATGAGAATCAACCGGTTTGGGATCGTTTGGTCCCAAACGGTCTTGAGACCATTTGGTCCAAACCTCCTCAAAACCGAATGGACCAAATATGGTCTCCACCAATCATGTTGATTTAGGGTTTCCAATGTTGATCCCCTGATCGATTGAATTCATATAATCATCCATCAATTGGACCTGTCACCATACTTTAGTTGAGCTTAATAGGTCGTCCTTCAACTGATTTAACCCCCAATTGATCATCAATTAGGGATTTGAATCAATAGGATTAAGGATTAAGATCAATGAACCTTCAATGTTGATCATTGTAGAACTAATTACTTTGAAACCATTGGACCACCATCCAAATTGAACGTGACCTGACCTCAAATGGTCTTGAGGTCGTCTGGATGACCTCCAAACAGTCTTGAGACCGTTTTCCCATGACATCATGAAAATCCATGTCATCCAATTAGGGTTTGGATCAATGGCTTGATCATCAAATCGATTATTAATTGTATTCCACTCTGGTATCATTGAATCTTCAAATGCTCAACCATGCTTAACCCTAGACCTCCAAACAGTCTTGGGTGACCCCCAAATGGTCTTGAGACCGTTTGGGTGATTCACAAATGGTTTTGAAACCGTTTGGGTCAATCAACCCAAGGAACTAACTCAATCCAATTAGAAATCAGCACTTAACCCGATTAGGGTTTGGTGATTGAAGGACCTTCAACTAATGAACCAATTGGAACTGATCAGTTATAGTTAGTGGGTCATTAACCAACATTATTATGAACAAATACCCAAATGGTAAACCATGGTCAATGCCCCCAAACGGTTTGAAACTGTTTCCTTTCAAACGGTTTGATGAAACCGTTTCCTCTCAAACGGTTTGAAACCGTTTGCTCCCAAACGGTTTGGGAAATCGTTTGAGCAACATTGTGGAAACCAATTGGCCTAATATTTTATTGGGAAAAATTTCAAGATTATGTCATCATCATGTTACTTCGTGCATCCAAGAACAACAACCGTTTTTCATGGGAATTTCAGCAATGAACCACAAGAGTTCCAAATAGAAGAAAATAACCAACAAATCGTAGAGAATTGAATGCAATACTAATGTTTAAGGGTTAAAATTATAAAACCCACCTAAAAATCTGATCTCCAAGCTCCAAGATCCACGTATCTAATGGTGTATGAAGTTCTAGCAACTTCCCAAGCTCCATTCTTGAGCTTTTGGATGAACAAGTTGGCTAGGATTGGAAACCGAGTGAAGAAAACCAAGAATCAAGCATTGATTTAGGGTTTTCACCATGAATCCAAGGTGGAAGATGATCAAAAGCTTACCAACAGGTTGGATTCATCCTTCTCCAGCTCCTGAGCTCTCCCATGGTCGGACAAAGCAAATGAGAAAAGAAAATTTCCAAGAAAGGTCCTTAATTGGATAGGAAAAAGGATATGTATAAGGATTTTCAAGGAAAGAGAAAAAGAATTATTTTCTTTAAATTCCAAAATTATTTCCACCACTTACCCCTCCATTCCTTTCCACGAATCCACCTTCATTCTCTTGCAAAACCTCTTCATTATCCAAGAATTAATGGAAAAGAAATTAAACACCTTAGTGAATTTTATACTATTATCCAACTTTTAGTGGATAATACTTTTCATTATGATAATGTGAGTGGGCTTCCACTCAACCAAGATCTTTTTGTGCCATAGCAAGGCACAATCTCGTACAACACATTTCTATTTCATCCCTCAAATTTTGGTTGAAGGGCTCATCAAATAATTTATTTCTTTTTGCATTAAATTAAATTAAAGTTCCATTTATGCTTAAATCTTGATTATTTTAATATCAAGATTCTCTCTCCTCCAAGATAATTCAAATGAGGCGCCCCTCTCATTTTATTTGCTCTACTTGATACCAAGAAACATGATGGACCCTCTAGAGGTGATATGTTGCATATTGAACCCTAGGTTTTGGGTAAATTACACATTACACCAAAACTAGGTTTTAATGCACAAGGATTGCTCTACAAGCTTTATCTTGGTGCCTGAGTTTGTGGAAACCATTCCACTACATCATATTCATTCTTATGATGTATCAAAATCATAGGAAAATTTATCATGAACAATTTGCAAGTTAACCCCTCAACTTGGGTAATTTTCACTTTAGTCCAAAATTAACAAAACAATATTTCAACATTATTCAAAAATGACTGAAATTGAAATATAAGTTCCTCAAGAGCTTTCAAAAGATAATATCAAGCATCTAATCAACTTTATTAAGCCAAAACACCTAGGGTTAAAATGTAACCCAGGTCAGGGATGTTACATTTAGAATATGAAGTTTATACCCATGAAGCTAATTTTTTTCTGTAATTTTCAAAAATGTAGTTAGACATTCATTTAGCTAAAAATTCATATGTAACCCTAATTGTACTTGAAAATTGTCTTTACACATACAAATGTAGTTGAAATTATAGTTAAATATATGAGTAAAATTGTATTTGTAGCTATAATTGTAGGGGGAAACGACAATTACTACAATTGTATTTGTAGTTTGTGTATCAAAAATGACACTAACTACATTTGTAAGTGTAGTTACTATGTAGTGAAAGACATCATGCACTACACATATATATGTAGTCTGATTATGTATCCAATTGCTAACCTACTAATATAGACGTAACTTCAGAAAGAGAAAGAAATAAATATTGATATAGATCAAGTTGTGCTCAGTAATTCAGCCAATACTTTTATTTATGTTGAAACAATGGGTACACATGGGAGGACATTAGCCTTTCCCCTATTATACAAAATTTATTGAAAAAACAAATACATGTATACAATGACACTCCACGTGAATATAAGTTTACATCTCAAAGTTCCACCCCAAGCCATGGTCAAAGTTGATATCAAAACCATCATATAGTTTCCATTTCTCCTAAATCTCTTGTGTTGTACTTGTAACCATGATCTTGGAAGCATATAGTGCTATTTCTTCAGCCTCTCTATGCCCCATTATCATATATGTTACGTTGATGTCCTCTTTTGACTGCTCCATTTGTTGTAGGAGTTTTCCAATTTATTCCTTCCAAGCGAATGATCATTGAGAACTACAAGATTATGAATTAAACTCATGTAAGAAAAAATATAAGATTGAAAAAGGTTCAAAAACTCTACAGGTAAATAGTTATAAGACTAACCCTGCATAGAAGTAAACTCACCCTAAACAAAGAACTAAACTGAATTGGGATTCACCTCTACACCTCAACTTAGAACTCTAGGATATCAAACCCATCTCATTCTTCAGCTTCCCCCTAATAGAGTCAACATTGTCAACATCCTCTATAAAGATTCACCTAGGATTCCTACCAAAATTGCATATAAGAACTTGAGATGCATACCATGAATCTAAGATCTTGAAATGCATACCAAAAATCTAAGAACCTAAAATTTCCTAATTTAGCATGGTTAAGACCATCAACACAAGTCTTTTAGAATACTCTTTGATATCGTAGGCTTCCCAAAATCCTATTGAAACTAAAAATATCATTTGGCTGAACCAAAGTGAAAATTAGGTAGTTATTGTGTGCTATGTGAATTTTGATCAATTCATGTATTACCTCTTCATTTCAATAAGAATATTTAGTCAAAATTCTACCTCACCATTCATCTCATAAGCTAGCATCACATAAGCTTCAAGTTTGTAGCCTGTTTTCAGAGAAACTCCTTCTATATACAAGCATCCATTATCTTCCTAGTCAGAAAATAAACATCTCAAGTTACCACTAGATGGAAACATATTTGAAAAAAATGCTTAGAAATTTAAACATGAATACAAAGTGGATCAATGTTGGAAGTGTCTATTGATATACACACTTTTCATATGTCGATGCTGACCAATTCCACATGTTTCCCTCTAGGGAAGAGATCTTAAATAACTTTGACATCCAACAAGTTGAAGGGTGTCTATTAGTTTGTTTCTTCCATAGATTGTTGGAATTTGGAAAATAGGTCCAATATGTAATACGACATTTAAAATTTTAAATAAACATATTTTTAGTATAACATAGAAAATATATGATTTCTACAACTAGCAATGGTGTACAAGTAAAAATTAAGCTTGGTGAGTAATCTGATTATATCCACTAGTCAAACAAAGAATAATGTAGTCTTCCTAGCATGTAGCTTTTTGGTTTTGAACTCACTTCTATGATTAGTTGCATCATTTTTACAATTTAGGGGTATTTGACTATTTTCTATAGTAATCTTACTAAAAGAAAGGCTTATCAAAATCCCTTCATAATAAATTAGATATAATAACATGTATGCATTTGCATAACACTTGCAAAGAATTCATTGTGTTTACATATTGTTAGTGTAAGAAAACATCCAATAACATTACCCAAAATCATACCTAATAAGGAGATTGACTAAATTTCTCCAACTTACAAAAATGATATCATTCAGAAGCCAACATAGTAATCTACAAAATAATCTCATGTCTAGCATCCTAGAGCTAAGCTAGATGGAGAATAATTGAAAAAGGTAGAGCTCATTCACCCAATACAAAGACACAATTACAAAATGGATATCGTAAGCAAATCGGAGCACACATTATCAGGATATTTAGTAAGGATCACTAAATCCTCTTAAACAATGTTCAAAAAGATTGTGCCTTCCATTAGCCGGTGTGGTACATCCCACCCATGTCAAGAAAAATCAAAGAAAGAACAAGAAGGTAAGATATTCTAGGAAAGTGCATGGATACATAAAAAAGAAGCCGCATTATATTCCTTTCTGATCTGGAGTGTGTAGTTGCAATATATTCCTAAAATCCCTTGAGAAAAATGGATATATCCTGTTAAGCTGCCTTTAGATCTGGAGTATACTATTACAATATATTCATTCAATATAACTCAGGTTCGTGCTTAAACGTCATTTCTATTTCCAATGCTAGTAACCCATCATATCCCTCATAATATCCCTACCACTAAAATATAAGCTAATGAATGAAATATCCACCCATTGCTATCCATAGAGAATGTGACAACTGGTATTGTAAGAGGATTTAATGTCGATGAATAAAATTACTTATCGTTTAAGGTGATTTTTAAACCTACACTAGAGAGGAACAAAAAAGCTCCAGGTGTTCTTGGGTCACTAGTTCAACTACCTTGGTTGGTTTGATGAGATCATCATAATAATAACTAACAACTATACAAAACCAAGAAAAGTTCAAAGAAAGAGCATGTAAGCATTAGGGTCTATGTTGTCTATGTAAGCAATGGGGGTCTGGTTCCATAGCTAGTTCAGAAATGTCGATCAAAATGGCCTTACTGAATTG
Source organism: Alisma plantago-aquatica (assembly GCA_963693085.1). Taxonomy (NCBI): domain Eukaryota; kingdom Viridiplantae; phylum Streptophyta; class Magnoliopsida; order Alismatales; family Alismataceae; genus Alisma; species Alisma plantago-aquatica. The sequence goes on along the minus strand of OY856412.1, from coordinate 1,095,425,562 downwards.
TTCTTCAATGCCATCAATTTACAAGTTGAAGTATCCTAGACATAGTAACTGTGGTGTAGATATGTAGCACCTTAAAGAAATTTAATCAAGGCTTCAACTATTCAATTCCATCAATATAACAAACCCAATGCAAAACTTGACCAGCAAGTGAATTTGACTGGTCAAGAAGATATAATAATCTAAAATGCACTAGAGAAGAGGAATATCCTTTCTCACAAGACAAGATAGGTTCAAAATATTAAAAATAAGAAATGTCATATCGACACAATCATATCACCAACTTAGATGCTGAAATCTGAGTCACTTTCCATGAGAAACATATAGAAGTTGAAGAAGCTCTTTGCCATTAGTGTCAAGCCCCACACCAAAGATTAAGAAGACCTATATTTTGAATATTACAGACTTAAGTATGACTCACATCACCATCTTGGCCAATATGGTATGTATTTTGGGACTGTAAGCATAATCACATCATGAACATGATGGACACAACATATAATTGATGGAAAAAGAAAATGAACTTGGTCTTCTAATGTGTTGTCAACCACATATGCAATTGCATGAACAACCTATCAGATCATAGAGTTGCAAAATGATCAAATCAAAGGTAAACATAAATTCAAAGACAACTATAAGTCCAAGTTAACTGTGTGCAAGTTTGACCAACTAGAATATGTTGTCAATTGCTAGAGAGATAAACAATTTTGTGGGAATACAACTCCTTTATAAAGTGCGAATTTGAAGGGAAACCCAATATTTTGGCCTCTCTTTCTATTTATAACCTTTGATCCTTGGAATAAAAAACCAGAAACTTTTTGGTGGAAGTTTACAAACATAAAAAACAACTGCGGAACAATCATCTTTGTCTATCAACCCCGAGGAATAAAAATCATTTACAATTTTTGATACAAATTCAATTAGCAAGACAAGTAGTGATAGCCCAATAAGGATTCATGTTTCCAACAAAACTTAGAGTAAGGCTTATATGGATAGAAGTACACCACAGAAAAACTCAAGAAACTAGTAAAAGAACATGACGTTAGTGTGTCGATCAATCTGGATGCATCTGCTAAGGTATTGAAGAATCTACAAGATGCAACAGAGACCACCATCATTGGCGGTAGTTCAGAAGATACAAAATTGAATGTGACAAAAAAATCTAGTACTACAAGTAGAAAAATGAAAAAGGTGCTAAATATGAGAATTGATAGATGGGGTGGGAAGTAACAGATGTTATGTGCAAGGGAGATTTGACCAAACAAAGAACATGGTGGTGACCATAATACCATTGATGTGAATAAATACACATATGGAGTTGGGATCAAACCTCCAGTGCCTATAGCAGCAGCGTCAATCCCTATTCTTCCATCTAATGTTGTGACCAAGGATGATAACAAGAAATATCAAAAGGATGTAAAGTAAGGAAATATACTCTCATTATTCAAAAGTGTTTGATAATTAAAATTGCATGTTCATGTTAAGTGCCTTAATAGTATATATCACATTCATCCATTGGCATTTAATAAGAACTGGTAAAGTTGTGTTGATAGCTTTGTCACATGTGTTTGGTGACTGATGTACATGCTCATATTTATCCTCCTGGTTTAGAATCCCAATACCTAGGTATATGTTCAATTGGAATTATAATCCCTCAATAGTTCCAAATCAGAATATTGATCTATTTTCCACTAGTTACAGTTAAAGAATACTAAAAAATTATTTTATACTCTTCTAAGTTGGGTGTTCTCTTGTATTAAATTCCTTATCATTAATAAAAATGCATACAAGTATAATATTGTCCTATAACACATCACATCATGACACTTTGGAAAATCAAGTTGTTACCAAAGATCTCTAGTCACTATAGTTAAGACAATCAAGTTGTATCTCAAAAGCTCAAATCTAAATTTGCAGGTTCAATAAGGATAATAAACAACAAAAAGTATATCCAAGAAATATTAGAATGTAAAACCAAACCATAAAATATAGGACAAGAATGGAAGACTTACTTGAAAGGCATTTAGAAATATGTGAATCCAACACTGCACATCCTGGCATTTAATATAGATTACAAGTACTTCAAATTACCCAAAAGAAATATAAATTGAATTCCCCAAAGCTTAGCATCAAGTTCACAAACAAAATGATTAGGAATAACATACATAAAAACTGCACAATTATCTGATTTCCTATATATCCATCCATCCACTTATAAAGAAAAATGTATTCTCTGTTGATCCCTCATTGTACACATTCAAGAAAAGATGAAAAAATTGAACTATGGCACGATGATGATTCAATCAAATTGGAAAGTCTTATAGAGGACCTAATAAAATAACTATTCAAACTGACAATACATAGAATACCAACATTGCATATTGTTTCCTATAAATAGCTCAAGTCATTCCAACTGGACATACTTCACTTCTAAAGAGACTATATTGTTTCAAAGAAAAAAGATGCCAAATATGGTGTTTTTGTCCTAACTACACATATGGCACTAGGGGTTCCATGCAAAGTAGTGCTCATGGAACGTGGTAGTTTTGTGGAAGTGGAAGAATATAGTGGGGTCTGTTTGGAGTATGTAAAAATGGATCTGGGGTGATGACTTGACAAAAGTTTTTCAACAGATTTAGACATTCAATTGAAATGACCAAAAATCCTAAATAACTATACATGAATTTGTCTATTGCGGTTAGTTGACAAGAGTGTAGGTCATACATCATAGCATTACCAGGGAGGAATGACTCTGTAAGACCCACTGTGATGTATATGCATGAAACCTTTTTCCAAAGAATAGAGAATGAATGTAAATCACACATGCACTACCCATGTTCTACATAAAGGCTCAAGAATTGTAGTAGTATTAGGAAAAATAGAAACAGTTCGAGTGATACAGAAGCCATAGAAAGCAAATCACACATGCATTTCCTATGTTTAAGCAATTAGAAACATAGAAAACTATAAACCAGTGTGCAAAAAGCATTGATTCTAATAGGAGGTCATCAAAAGTAAGGAGAATTTATAAAAAATAAGGCATTCTAACAATAGATCTATGTATGAAACAATTCTTATATTAATTTTGAGCTAGTGTGCCAAGGCTCATGAATGAGTTATAGAGTATGAGTACTATTTTCAAGATTAATGTAGATAAAGAAGTATCCATGATGCAAAGAAAATAATAGTAGAAATCCAAGAGGAAGACAAAAATTAGACAACACATACATCACGTAATGACTGCTATCTAGAAAACAAATAATATCATTGACAACATCAATCCTAGAGATTTCACAGAGGGTGAAGACTAATGATATCATTGACAATACAATATAATCTTTTATGGCTTATAGATTTTAAAAAAAATAGATAATTAATATAAGGGAGATAAACTTCATACATATCACATAGTATACTATAGAATTGGCCTTAAGGTTTATTTACTCCATGTCATGCATGATTTAAGATATTGGTAATCCTACACTTGACGTTTAGCATAATGATTAGAAAAATCATTGGATAATATGTGGCAGAGCCAGAGGGTTTATGCGGATGTGTATGGATGTCACTTTTTCCCCAGATTGATCTTAATCCCCTAACATGCATCTACTTCAGGTTAGAAATTACATAATAAGAACATCTTCTAATAAAAATTTCAATGCATAAATTGTATTACAGGGACCCAAATAGTAGATAAGTAGAAAATCAAGTCGTATACCAACATGTGGTGCATGCCATTATAGCAATAAGCAATCATGACAAGGACAACGTGGCTAACATCAAACATCATTATAATATTTATGAAGATCTCTGTGGTGCCTATAAATATTTTTAGAAGCAACAACCAACAATATAAGAAAGAGGAGGCCAAATAAGTAGTAGCTAGTCTGGTCCCTAAAAGTTGAAATCAAGCAATGTTTGTATTCAAAAGACATATTTAACAAACCTACATGTTTCCTTGACCTTTACCAACAATATGAGAAAGAGGAATCCAAACATATATTGTCCAGTGTGGTCCTTAAAAGTTCAAAGCAAGCAATGTTTATATTCAATAGAGATATTTAACAAATCTACATGTTCCCTTGCCCTGCCCTTGATGTCATTGATGTCATTGGATGAGGTAGTTGTGAACTACCAAGTACCAACTCATGGAAAGGCAATATTTGGATTTCCTTTCTATCTGATTCAGTTGTTGAATGTCAAAGATGATGAACACATTAGGAGACACAATTTTACTAGAATTTTCTATGTTGCACTCTTACTATCACAAGCCCCAAACCTATTCAGTCCACTATTTTTGGTGATGGGTATTAGTCTAAATTTTTTTGATTCATGCCATCTTGTGAAAAGATATTCCCCGGTACTAAATTTACAAGAAAAAATCTTCAATGATCTTAATTCCAAGAACCCACATTCTATACGAACCCACTTTCATGCAATCATTTCCGTAACAATGTCTAAAGATGTTGTAAAAGAACCTACATTAATGTTGGATGAGAATAAAAATGATAAGATTATTACAATAGAACATGTTCAAGTGAAACCTACCAGTGACAATGACTACAACTTGAAAGTCCAATAATCTAGGAGAGAACTAAGCTTTAGTTCCAAGTGCTTAAGAATAAAAATAGGAACGAAACCCATTGCTTTTTATAAATGCTAACATACATGTTTTATTTGAAAACTTTAAAGATCTAGATAACATAACCTAGTTGTTTAGGCATGTTGACATTAGTGGCCGGTATGACAATCATATAAAACCAAATTTACGAAAGCTCTAGTAAGACTTTCCTTGTCTTATAACAAATTTTTATGGCTGATTCATAAATGGGATGTGTTAGCCCTAGAGGTGAAAGGGATGGAGACATAAAAAATAAACTTCAACTGCACTTTTCTAGAGCAAGTATTTGTTTGCAAAATAGGCTGCTATTCATAGAACAAGGTGCATGAGGATATGTAGTAGATGCCAACTCAGTCTTCAGACATGCCTACTCCCTTACATGTCAGGATATTCATCAATAGGATTGAACTAATTGCTAGATGATTCATATGCCATCACCAAGGTTTATACATGATAACCTAGGTTAACAAACTATAAAGTTTAATGCCACAAATAACACATCCAATGGAAATGCCCACAAACTTAGGGTTTGGAGGTTATTGTTCAGCTAAATTAATTTTTCAAGCTAATCAAGAGTCTACCACATGATTAATATTGTGAATAAGAATTTGAGAAGTTGGGATTATCATAACCACATTCAAACAAGTGGTAAAATCTACCCAAATAATGCAAAACATCTTGGAAAATATGTAAGAGAAGCCATCCCCACATGAGATGACAAGCAAAAAGGGCCATGACTTACTTGTCAAATAGATATATGTATATTCAACTTTGAAAGACTGATTACAGAGAGATGTACTTCTTTGTGGTTTGAAAATTTTTACACATTGGTGAAGAGTCTGTGTATCTTCATGGTGCATTTCTCAAATGATGTTGTGTATATGTCACACCCTGATCTTTGGAACATAGAAAATACATGATTAAGTTATTGATGACATAATTACATGATTTATTTATGGCTACAATAAGCTTTCATAAAGTTTTCATGGTATTTGGATTTAAGCAAAAAAGAATGTAGAAAGAGTCTCTTGTGCAGTTCGGTTAGTGTTGTAAAATCATCAAAGTTTGAGAATTTCAAATGTAATTTGAAAATATGAGGTTATGACCAAATTAGAATAATGAAGAAAATATTATGACTCTAGCTAATGAATTTGAGCCTTAGACCAATTTAGGTCTCATTATTAAGAAATTAAAGTAATGTTGACTTGATATATCACAATAAAGCTTCAATTGAGGAATTATATTGTCTCAAGCTTTAATTTCATAGCTGATAATATGATTAATGAAAGATCTACAGGGGAGTTAATAGAGCTTTTTGGAGTTTTTAAAGTTAATTAAAAACAATTGAACACTTGAACAAGAAGAAGAAGGAAACAAGGAAGACACAAGGATGTAGAGTGGTTCCTACCTTAGAAATCTAAGCTAGTCAGTCCACTACCTGATTGTTTCCAATCGGGATTTTGAAAGAAAGTTATTTTATTACCTATAGAGGATGTTACACAAAATACAATTGCTTTCCTACACCCTTGAAGTAGCCTTCACCTGAAGTAGCATCAATCCTCCTAGAAGCAGCCTTCTGAAGTAACTCCAAGCTCACCCTTGAAGTAGCCTTCACTTGAAGTAGCTTCAATCCTTGAGGCAGACTTCTGAAGTAACTCCAAGTCACCAGGATCAGCCTTCACCACCTTCAAATAGCCCCACGAACCTCCTTTCAACAGCCTCTAATCTAGGAATAGTCAAGGAGAACAAAATACAATAAAAAGGAACAAGATTGGAAGAAAGAAACAATGTTACCAATGAGTACAACGCTTTGATCCTATATCAAGCGTATTGATCTCCTATCCACTATAGATGAACGAGGTAGTGAGGTGGATAGGAGATACTAAGCTATAGGACACTAATGAAGAGCTCAAGAAACTGAATTGCAAGTGAAACTTTGCTTGTTGCTCACAAAGGATGATTCTCAAGTTACAATTGTGTATCCTCAAGTGCTTTGAGTGTCCTGAGGCATGTCCTATTTATAGGAATGGCTTACAAGGGTCTAGGGACGTTCTAGATACTTTCTAGGGTGTTCTTGGTGCTCAACTAGCCGTTAGGTGTTCACTAATTACATTGCAATAGCTATTTGTTTAATACTGAAAAGTGCAGTCCATAACCTTTCTTGGTCAAGAAGTTTGTCGACTGAGTGTATCTCAGTCAAGAATTTCTTTGACCGATGGAAGGTATAGAGTGAATGTATTACAACGTTCATTTCCAACTACCAACCACTTTTTGACTCAGTCTAATGTCTATAGAATTTTCTAGAAGGGCTATTCTCGGTCGAGAACTTTTTCGACTGAGAGTATATCAATCGAGGACTTTGTCGACCGAGAAAGTCCCTATTGCAATGTGTTGAATCATATACCAAGTGTGTGTATCAATGTGTAATTGTACTTATATCTTAACGGAGTATCTATCTAAGTGTTGTGAGTGGAATACTTGTACAAGTTTTTACATTGAGTACAATCATGAAAATAAAAGTAATGTAAGCAAGTTGATCTTCCAATTTGTATTGTTCTTCAACTATCCACTTCCTTATTTGTTTATCCCTGAAATACTCAAATAACAAGTTACATCCACAAGAATGAAATGTTTGTCATCATCAAAACAATGGGTTTATTGATGTCCAATTTAGCCAACAATTCCCCCTTTTTGAAGATGACAAACATTTCTAAAATATAAATCAAAGGAATTGAAATAACATGCGTTTCATACCTGAGATTTACCTGATGTAGTCATTCTCTTGTTTATTCATGGAGTGTGTGCTAGTTATTCCCAAAGAGGTGTGGAACATAATATCCAACTCTTTAAGTAATATAGCAATGTTTTAGTGAAGCCAAGAGATTTTGAAACGCATTTAATTTTGATATATATAAATTTGTGTTTGATTTATATTACTTATCCCCCTTTGTCATTTCAGAAAGATAGCCAAACACTCCCCCTGAATATGATGCTCCCCCTCAATATGATACTCAAATTTTAAAAACAAAGGTAAGAGATATCCAATTTAAGCCACAAAGTAACTACTTATTATAACAACAAGCTCAAGTACATAAAAGAATGATAGTCCAATACAAAGTGATTACAATCATCTCACTACATGATTAAACCTCACTGAAAAGATCTCAGAATGTCATCAACCTCGGGATCCTTTCCAAGGAAAGGAGCAACACCATAGTACTTCACCATTGACTTCCAGTCTAGTGCACCTATCTTGGTAAGGGCATAAGCTTCCAAGAAGGTGGGTATGTGATCAAAACGGAAGTGGGCAACAATGTCTTGAAGTTGCATTGGTGGGAATTGGGTGTGGGAGAAGTCAAGTGATGGTGGAGGTGGAACTTGAGTGTAGTTGTGAGATGGATTTTAAGGGTAGAGAGGACCATGATAGCATGAATAAGGATAGTTGTCAGGGTCATTTGGAGTGAGAGCTTGCATTATTTGGTTTATGTAGGTCATGGTATGATGAGTATAGTCCATTTGTCTTGCTAAGTGATAGGTATCTCTAGTTAAGTAGGTAATGTTATTGGATAGGTTATCAATGGGTTGGCTAGGAATAGTAAGAGGTGGAGGAATATCTTGAGTGGATGGCTCCCCTTCAGTCCTAACCATTTTATGTCTAAAATCAATACCCATTTTCTCAACTATATTTCTAGTAAATTTTTGAGGTTTCTTATCACATTTAAATCCTAGGTCCTCAAGGCTTTTCTTAAGACAATGTTGGGTAATTTGGCAAACAAAGTCAGCATAAGGAGGATGGCCAGTAAATTGAACCATATTTTTGAGAATAAGGCAAATGAAGTTTATGGGTATGCTATTTAGAATGGTATAAATGAGATACATTTGAAAGGTAGGTACCTGGGATTTGTTAGCTCTAGGATAAATATTGGTTGAAACAATTAGGTTCACTATCCTAGATTTGGGTTTTAGATTAATTGCATAATAGGTACCCCATTCTTCATAGCAGGATGTGTTGGGTAGAAAAATGGTTCTCTTAATATCACTCAAACTAATGGTGGTGTCATCTTGTAATAGCTTATTAATAGGATTTCTAGTGGTTAGATCAATAAACCCCTAATATTCTTCTAGATCAATGTTTAACATATTAAGAACATCCTCCTCAAAAAAGTGAAAACCAAACCTACTAACCATAGAAGAAAAAGAGTGATCATGGTCAGGATTTGTGGTTAGATTGGCATAGAACTCATTCACGACTTGGGAGGAGTAGGAGCAGAAGGATGGAGAAAGGAATTTGGAAAGATGTTTCACCTCAAAGAGCTCATCTAGATCAATGATATTGATGAAGTCGTTGACATCCACCGACCGTTGAGGAAGAGGAGTCTTTGAGGATAGCTTTAGATAGCGATCTCTGGAAGCAACATTGTGGAAGGGAATGTCGTTGATGATCGTCAGCGTCAGAGAGACCATCCTTCCTTACCTTGACACAACTTGCTTCTTTCCACGTGAAGAAGAGGAATCCATCTTGAAGATATGAGATGGAAGAGAAGCAAGGAAATATTATGGTAGAGAATAGCTGAAAATTTGCACAAGAAAGCACTAGAGGGGAGCTAGAGAAGTGAGATTGTGAATTGGTGAGAAGTGTTTCTATTTATGCCCTGAGAGCCAATCATGGGATGATTGGTGGGATACATTAATATTGATTTGATAAACATCAAAGGCAAGCTTCCAATTCTTTCTGGTTCAGTCATATGAGATAATGATAGAATAGATTGAATGTCTATAGAATGACAATACTCAATGACGTATGCTTTCAGGTTGAGGACCTGAATGATGAGATCATACAAATGCTAAGAGTTTGTACATTCTTATCATGTCCCTAGTCAGATGTCATTGTGGAAGGTAGATAGACAACAATGACACACAAGACTAGATTGTGGTGTTGGTTGATGACAAAATCTCATTATTCATGATATGGAGATATCAAACCAAACACATAGGTACTTGTTAGAGAACAAGTGTACCAGACAGACCCACCATGAGTTTGACACATGGAACCATGACATGGTAGTCACAGTCAGTTCTCACAGTGATGGTGGTGAGTGTGATTCTTTGACCTGAAATCACTACACTCAACACATGTCGTTGGGTACACTTTGACATCATCAAACGCAGTCCTGAAACATGGGTTGTTATAAAGGTGATGATTGGGTGGCTATGACACATGGGGATTTTAAGGGGTGAGTGATAGATATGGGATTTGTCCCTTGATGCGATGATTTTGAGTCACATTTATAGACTTGTTTTAATCGTGTTTTATGCGATTATTGGTCATTTTGGTGGTTAATATTGCATAATTCACTTACTTTAGTCTATGACCCTTCGCAACATCAATCCTCTCTTATTTTATTGTTTTGAGCATAAATGATTACAATGATAGGTTTTATCTCAGCTTATGTGGTTTTGTTTTGCAATTTCAGGAAAAACACATATCTGCAGCTGTCCATACCATCGACGGCTTTCGATACCATCGACGGCTGTCGATACTATCGACACAGCCACAAGGAGCAGCACAGAGTCGATACCATCGACAGGGAAGTCGATGGTATCGAGTTACCATCAGGTTGCTGGCGAGTAGACAGTCGATACTATCGACCCAAAAGTCGATACTATCGACACGTGGAGTTTCAATGACGAAAAAGGGATAAAATTGATGCCCAAGGGTGTCGATACCATCGACCCTCGTCGATGGTATCGAGTTAGCATCAGGCGCAATGAAGAAAAGAAAAGAAGACTTGCCGATATCGCGCAGAGTCGATACCATCGACCCGCGTCGATGGTATCGACACCGTCAGATTAAAGTTTGTTTCAGATCGATCCAAATCAGACGGTTGTGATATTTTTGCAACCTAACTCGGTGATTATACCTAATGACGGAGGCCAAGAGCTGGGTATCACATAATTAGCCACGACACACATCCCGAGAAGATGTGGAGAGAAGAACAGAGCCTAGAAGCATGCCCCAGCCGTTCCGGAAGCCGAAGAAGACGTTTTCCACCGTTGAAAGGCTGTAGATCGTGCATTCTACGCCGAGGAACACTTGGATCTTCTCCGTTCAGGGGTTTCATTACTTATTCATGTTTTCTCCATGTTTCCCCTTTTATCAACCATGTTTTGCTCTGAGATGAACATGCAGGGCTAATCCCCTTTATCTTTAGGACCGGGAGTAGCCCGGGGAAGCATTGTAAGACATTTTTATCATAGTAATTCATAATTTATCTCTTAAATCCGTGGTATGCCTTCGTTTTCTCAATTATATTGTTATGCTTGATCACCATAATGATAATCTAATTCCCTTAATTACTTTGAAAGAAGAATTAACGGTTGAAAAGAGATGAAATTCACATTAATTAACAAATCCCTTGAACAAGGTGATGTAAGGTTAATGGTGGACACCCAGAGGTCGATTCTAATGCACCTAGTTTAGGGTATAGGTTACTACAACGGTGGAACTGACTTAGACATAGGTAGTGAATTGTACCACGACAGTGGACAATTTTGACTACAGGCCACTACTCGGATTGAGAGATGAACCTGAATTATTATATGGAAATTCATACAATGAAAACCTGCGGTGAAACTGCAATCCTAAAGATCTCCACCTGAATTGATTAAACTAAAAATTTAATCAATTGCTTTGTTTTCTTTTATTTTAGTTTATTTTTAAAACAACTCTCATAACCTCTTAATCAGTCTAGCTGATTGCGAGTAGTTAGTAGTAGTCTACCGATAATTCAGTGTCCCTGAGTTTGACTCGGGCCTCATAAGGGCCTATACTACATTGAGGCATGCACTTGCGTTATACGCACGGTATAATCGTGTCAAGTTTTTAGTGCCGTTGCCGGGGACACGGCAAATTGTCGGCACTATGAGTGCTGCAAGCGGCCACTCTAGGCCACATTTTTATTTTATTATTTCATTATCATCTTTGAAATTCATAGTTTATCATTCATATTTAGAAATCATCTAGCACGGTACTGAACCTAAATTATTATTTTGCAGGTACCAGTGCATGGTGAAGACACGTAGCACTGACTACACGCAACAATCACCAGAGGTTCCACTGCCAGGACCTGACGACGAGGAGAACAACATTCAGCCCCAACTGGAAGATATAGATTCCGACTCAGAACAAGAAGCTATGGCAGAAGAGAAGACGATATGGGAGAAGATAAAGGCTTCTTCCTCATCCGCTTCAAAGGGGCCAATAAATAAGCAGGCGATCAACATTCCGACTTATAAGATTGATCCTGCATTAATCAACTTGGTCAAGTCAAATGCATTGCATGGGCTAAAAAATGAAGACCCGGTGACTCACATTAGCCAGTTCGTGGAGAACTGTGACATGATCAAGATAGATAGGTTTCCACATGAGACATTGTACTTGAAGCTGTTCCCCAACTCTCTGGTGGGAAATGCACGAGAATGGCTACATAATCTTGATGATGAGTATGTGGAATCATGGAACCACATGGTGGAAGTGTTCTTTGAAAGGTTCTTTCCCCCCGAGAAGACAAATGATATGATCAGAAAAATTCATAATTTTAGTCAGAAGGCAGGAGAGACTTACTCTGAGACCTGGGAACAGTTCCAGATCATGCTAAGGAGGTGCCCACATCATGGACTTGACAAGGAGACGCAGGTCAAAATATTTTATTTTGCTCTTTCCGAGCATGATAGAAGTAACCCAGATTTCGTAGGTTCAGGGTTCTTCTTAAACAACACAGACACAAGGTGTTGGTAAATTTTGAAGAACATGGCTAAGAAGCAATCCTGGGGTGATAGAGACGCCGTAGAGCATGTTCGAGCTGTGGGGGAGTCAAAGGCCATCAAAGCAATAAATGAAAAGATGGACCTTCTAGAAAAGAAACTGCTTGCAAAAGAAGATGCAGAATCAGATGATGAGGCTCAAGTAAAATTCATGCGACAGCAGTAGGGGTACATAAACAATGATTACTCTTGGAGGAAAGACAAGAAATTTTCCTGGAAGGACCCAAATAATTTGTTGCAAGACCCAGATGCAAAACCCCAACCGGTGGTGGAGGATAAGAGCACTGAGTTGCTCAACCAAGTGATCAAGCAAAACCAAGAACTCATTAGCACGTTTGGTCAGCAGATCAAGCAACAAGGTGAATTCATGAATCAGTTTGGGCAGACCTTACAAAGTCACGGGGCTCAGATGAGGACTATAGAAACATCTTTGGCGCAAATGGCAGCTGAGATAGCAAATCTGAAGAAGCCAGCGCAGCAAGGCTTTTCGGGTAATACAAACGTTCCAGGAGGAAACCAACAGGCAAAGGCAATCTTCCTAAGGAGCGGTACGAAGATTTTAAACCCCAAGGCCAATGAACCAAGCAAACCCCAGTCAGAAAACATAGGTGAGGCTGCAGAGGAAGTTCCGATTCTAACCACAACACCGATTGAGGATGTGGTAGAGGATGTTGCAGCAGAACCTGTTATTGCTGAGGAGGAAACACAGAAGAGGATGCCATATGTGCCGCCACACCAAAGGGCACAGAATGTCCCGGTCCCATATCCAAATAGTGTGAAGGCCAAGAAAGTGGACGCCTAGTTCAAGAAGTTTCTAGATAGTTTCAGGAAGCTATCTGTCAACATTCCACTTTTAGAAGCAGTAGAGCAAATTCCTTCCTACGATAAGTTTCTGAAAGACATCATTACAAAGAAGAGGAAGATCCCTGATACTGAGGTTGTGGTTCTCAAGGAAAAGGTGATTGCGTTCATTATGGGCACATTGCCACCTAAGAGGCAAGATCCGTGCTGCTTCAACATTTCATGCTACATCGGTAAAGTGAAGTTTGGCGAAGCACTATGTGATTTAGGGGCAAGTATAAACTTGATGCCCCTCTCTGCGTTCAAGAAATTGGGATTGAAAGAATCAAGGCTGAGCAATATGACAATACAGTTGGCGGATAATTCTGTGGTTAAGCCATACGACATATGTGAGGATGTGTTGGTGAAAGTGGATCAGTTTGTATTTCCAGCAGACTTTGTTGTAATGGAAATACAAGATGAATAGGGTAATGAGTTACTCCTTGGACGACCATTCCAAGCCACTGCTGACATGATACTTGAGATGGGGAGAGGTCGTTTGACCTTGGGTATTGCTGATGATCAGTTTGAGATGGTCATACCCTCAAGCACTACGCAATCTAAAGTAAAGGAGCAATGCCGCATGATGAAGAATTTTGATCTGAATATTTCTATTTGTCTAGGTAAGCCATTTCTAGATATGGTTCATGTAATGACTAGAGTAGAAAAAGGGACACTGGCTGTAGACATCATGGAGCATGTAACATACTCGATCTTGAACCCTACCCTAGAATTGTGACTTTTTAGGTTTGACCAAATAAAGTTGAGGTTAGAGTGATCCTAATAATCTAATGCATGAAAAATGTAATCTAACATGTGATATAATTCATATGGAAATAATTAGATGATAAATAACTTAATTACATGCATAATATGGTTAATGGGCCTCTAATGGGCCATATGATGTAACCCATGTAAGGAAGCCTCAAAATAAATAATAGACTTCAAATTCGTAATCTACACATTAAAATAAGCCTACATGTCAATTTTCATTTAATTTGGACTACCTTGAAATAATAGGGTAAGTTAAGAGAGAGAAATTGCCTAAAAGGTGTAATTCATAAATAAATATAATAATTGACTCCAAAAGAGAAAAATAATGTTATATTCGTGATCTACATAATAAATATATCCTTTGGGTAAATTTTTATCCAATTTGGAGAAAGTTTGCTTAAAAGATAAAATCAGGAGAGAGAAAGTATGAAGAACCTTCAAAATATTAATTAAATATGCAAACAACTCCAATATGTAAAATTGATGGAAAATTCGTATCCAAAACATTAAATATGACTTGTGTGTCAAGTTTCATAAAATTTGGATAATCCTAATACCATTAATGAAGGAGGAAAGAGAAAATATGATTTGATTTATTTGACCCATTAAAACTTTCCAAAAGGCAAAACTAAGTGCAAAATCGGAATCTGCATGCCTTTATTGGCCTCTGTGCAAAACTTGTCTTAATTTGGATTATGTTTGATCCCTCAACTTAAGAGAGAGAAAATATGAAATAATGCATTCACACTTTGATTTAATCGGATTCGAATTTTAATTTATTGTGTCACGCTGGCTTTGGAATCTCAGGCTTCTTTTAGAGCATTGGATTTAGATCGTGCGGTATCTGCTTTTCTCCTACCTCCCCTCCTTCCTATTTTGCACGGCTACAGTGTTGCCATAGATCTTTCCTTCTCCTTTCCTCTTCTCTTTCCCTCCTCAGCTTGATTCCTTATCTGAGTATCTTCCCTACTTATTACTCTTGCTTTCCCGCACCTTCTAATCCCAATTTCTTGGGTATTTATACCCCGATATCCCCAATTTGTGAGGCACCGCCATGGTCCCCTGTCTCGCCGCCCATACTCTCTGTTCTTCCCCTGTTCTCCTCTTCCTTGCCCTCTCCCAGCGAGCCTCCACCATCGGACCCCTGGTGAACTCTTCCTTGACCAATCTCGCACCTCTGTGCACCGATCTAGTGGGTCAGTTTGGTCTCTTTGCGCCCCACACATCTTTTCCACATCTCTACCATTTCTGAACCTGCTACCGGTGCAGACTAGTTGGCCACCCCGTCTTTGACCCCAATCGGTGCGCAACCACTTCAGGAGCTCCCTGAGTCCGCCCGACCTTCAGGTATTGTGTGGTAGTTGGCTTTTGTTCTCTGGTTAAGCATGTCTGTGAGCTTGATTTTGGGCATCACCGCCCAAGCTGTTGTGCCCAACGCCGTTCTTCGTCTCCGTGTTCTATCAGCGAAGAAGACGATCCTTCGTGGATTTCCGAGTATACCCCCTCCCGTTTCTTTACGTCTTTGTTTTCCCGTTAGGGGTATTTTGGTCATTTCATTATGTTTTGTTTTGCTATAGGTCGAGTCAAGTGGTCCTTTGGCAGAGTGACATGGCCGCTTCTGGTTGGGCCATGTCAGCTGGGCCGACCCGACTCCTCTCCCTCTTTTGCTTTTTCTCGGTGCAACTTTATTTGATTGGTTGGATTTGGAAAATTAATAACTAATAATTTGTTGATCAGAAAAATACAAATAAATATTCGTTGGATTCAGAAAAATGCAAGCTTTCTAATGGTGTTAGTTTTGTTGCCTGAATCTGATGTTTTGAATAGGTGTTTTTAATGGATCTAATTAATGATGAATTAACTTGTAAAATTCATAACTAATACTTTATAAGTCAGAAAAATATAATAAAATATGTTTTGGGTTCATAAAAGCATAACCTAAAATATGGAATAGTTTTGATAACCTAATTCACTAATAATAAAAAGGCGATTTTTAGGGTTATGAAATCAATATAAAACCTAACCCTAATTCCACATATATGCTTAATAGGTTCTTTGGAGGCCTAGGCTTGGACCTAGTTGGACAGTGCATCATTTGAATCTGATGATGAGGTATGTTGTATTCCATATTACTTCATGTTGAGCAATTCATCTATATTTTGTCTTTCTCTTGGTCCTATGGACAATAGCCTATACACATTGCTCTTATCTTTTGATACCATGGTTCGTGTGAACTATGTTGATAGTTATGAACTTGGATATTTTCTTGATATCTCTCTTGTGCCATGGTGCATGTTGGTTCCTTATATTGATATGTGCCACTTTGAAGTGGATGTTATATGTTTGTTCTGTCCATTGTGTGATGGCAACCATTGTATCATCTTCTGACTAAACTATTTACTTGCCTCTATATTTACATGCAATGTGATTCAGTAGCACTAGAGTAGTGTAAATTACTTTGGTTTTGGGGCAGTAATCCCCTATTGTTTATTTAGGAGGGTGGCAGTAAACCACTTCTCTATACCCGAGTGTGGCAGTAATCCATACTCAACTTTATATATTTGGGAGATTGGCAGTATTCCTTTCTCGATCAGGTTCAAGTTTGTGCTTGGCCGCCTTTGTTATTTATATTGTTCTAGGGCTATGCTTATCTCACATGCATGCAGGTTGATGATGATATGTGCTTTGTTTCCCACCATGGTAGTGGATGATTATATTGATAGCACATTCTTATTATTTGTTGGTTATGGCAAGTATCCCTTTTGTTATGTTACTTTTTTCTTGATACTCGTTTGGGTGATACTTATCTCTTGCATGGGAAGCCTTTACATTTGATGTCCTTTATATCCTTATATTGCTCAAGATGCTTTTAGTATGCACATACCAGCCTTTGCTGATGTCTCCTTTTGTTTCTCTTTTGCTGGGGTATGCTTCCAACCCTAGGTGGAGGACATGGATGGCTTGACATGGTGACCTGGACTTAGTTTGTGAAGTTAAAGCTTGAAGACAATCTTGAGGTGGTTTAGATTTCCTCTACATGAATCCTTATGTTGTAAGTTAAGATATTCCCTTGTTTTATAATTGAATAGTCAACTATTTTCTTCCGCTACTATACATTGGTCTTTTGTTACCATTATATAAAGATTTGAAAATTTTACACCCACTCCAACATACCTTCTGAGTGTGTTTGGACTGGAGGTTTTATTGTTCAAATTTTTAGTAAGGAGGTGTTTTCACTTCTTTACAACATGGTATCAGAGCCCATGGTAGTCGGGATCGACTATTTCAATTTTGTCCCCCTATAGAACCTTGACTTAGTTAGTTACCTCTAAGTGAGATGTGACCCAAGATTTGATCAATGATTATCTTTTGAGCAATAAGGTTTGGTTTGAGGACAAGCTTAGGTTATAAGGAAATATTCATACGGAAACATTGTGACTTGGTTTTCGTATTGATTTTGTGCCGACATATGTTGGTTTTACCTCACAGAGTTTTCATCTAATTAAAAAAAATTATTTTCATTACACTACTATATGTACAAAATTTTTCTGGATTTCATCGAAGTTTTCTTGAACTAAGTCACAATGAAGAGAAACTATAGTTTGATTAGAATTTAACCCTAGTTTTGTGACTAGGATTGTTATAATGGTGTAGTTGACCTACCCTATGACTTTTGGATGATCATGTAGGGTTGATAGGTTAGAGACACAAGGACCTAAAATCTCAACCCTAGATGGTGGCTTTTAGTTGGATACATGAGAAACATAAATCTCTAAAAATTTCACAACTAAGAGATGTGGATAGCTCTATAAAGTTATTTAGTTTGACTTGTTAGGTTGAACCCTTTAAGGGGTGGAGAGTAGTTAGTGGTTGATGTTTGGATCAATAGATTTTGAGGACGAAATCCTTTTTAAGGGGTGGAGTGCTGTAACATACTCGATCTTGAACCCTACCCTAGAATTGTGACTTTTTAGGTTTGACCAAACAAGGTTGAGGTTAGAGTGATCCTAATATTCTAATGCATGAAAAATGTAATCTAACATGTGATATAATTCATATGGAAATAATTAGATGATAAATAACTTAATTACATGCATAATATTGTTAATGGGCCTCTAATGGGCCATATGATGTAACCCATGTAAGGAAGCCTCAAAATAAATAATAGACTTCAAATTCGTAATCTACACATTAAAATAAGCCTACATGTCAATTTTCATTTAATTTGGACTACCTTGAAATAATAGGGTAAGTTAAGAGAGAGAAATTGCCTAAAAGGTGTAATTAATAAATAAATATAATAATTGACTCCAAAAGAGAAAAATATGTTATATTCGTGATCTACATAATAAATATAGCCTTTGGGTAAATTTTTATCCAATTTGGAGAAAGTTTGCTTAAAAGATAAAATCAGGAGAGAGAAAGTATGAAGAACCTTCAAAATATTAATTAAATATGCAAACAACTCCAATATGTAAAATTGATGGCAAATTCATATCCAACACATTAAATATGACTTGTGTGTCAAGTTTCATAAAATTTGGATAATCCTAATACCATTAATGAAGGAGGATAGAGAAAATATGATTTGATTTATTTAACCCATTAAAAGTTTCCAAAAGGCAAAACTAAGTGCAAAATTGGAATCTGCATGCCTTTATTGGCCTCTGTGAAAAATTTGTCTTAATTTGGATTATGTTTGAGCCCTTAACATAAGAGAGAGAAAATAGGAAATAATGCATTCACACTTTGATTTAATCGGATTCAAATTTTGATTTATTGTGTCACGCTGGCTTTGGAATCTCGGGCTTCTTTTGGAGCGTTGGATTTAGATCGTGTGGTATCTGCTTTTCTCCTACCTCCCCTCCTTCCTATTTTGCACGGCTAAACTGTTGCCATAGATCTTTCCTTCTCCTTTCCTCTTCTCTTTCCCTCCTCATCTTGATTCCTTATCTGAGTATCTTCCCTACTTATTACTCTTGCTTTCCCGCACCTTCTAATCCCAATTTCTTGGGTATTTATACCCCGGTATCCCCAATTTGTGAGGCACCGCCATGGTCCCCTGTCTCGCCGCCCATACTCTTTGTTCTTCCCCTGTTCTCCTCTTCCTTGCCCTCTCCCAGCGAGCCTCCACCATCAGACCCCTGGTGAACTCTTCCTTGACCAATCTCGCACCTCTGTGCACCGATCCAGTGGGTCAGTTTGGTCTCTTCGCACCCCACACATCTTTTCTGCATCTCTACCATTTCTGAACCTTCTACCGGTGAGGACTAGTTGGCCGCCCCGACTTTGACCCCAATCGGTGCGCAACCACTTCAGGAGCTCCCTGAGTCCGCCCGACCTTCAGGTATTGTGCGGTAGTTGGCTTTTGTTCTCTGGTTAAGCGTGTCTGTGAGCTTGATTTTGGGCATCGCCGCCCAAGCTGTTGTGCCCAACACCATTCTTCGTCTCCGTGTTCTATCAGCGAAGAAGACGATCCTTCGTGGATTTCCGAGTATACCCCCTCCCGTTTCTTTACGTCTTTGTTTTCCCGTTAGGGGTATTTTGGTCATTTCATTATGTTTTGTTTTGCTATAGGTCGAGTCAAGTGGGCCTTTGGCTGAGTGACATGTCCGCTTCTGGTTGGGCCATGTCAGCTGGGCCGACCCGGCTCCTCTCCCTCTTTTGCTTTTTCTTGGTGCAACTTTATTTGATTGGTTGGATTTGGAAAATTAATAACTAATAATCTGTTGATCAGAAAAATACAAATAAATATTCGTTGGATTCAAAAAAATGAAAACTTTCTAATGGTGTTGGTTTTGTCTCCTGAATCTGATGTTTTGAATAGGTGTTTTTAATGGATCTAATTAATGATGAATTAACTTGTAAAATTCATAACTATTAATTTATAAGTCAGAAAAATATAATAAAATATGTTTTGGGTTCATAAAAGCATAACCTAAAATATGGAATAGTTTTGATAACCTAATTCACTAATAATAAAAAGGCGATTTTTAGGGTTATGAAATCAATATAAAACCTAACCCTAATTCCACATATATGCTTAATAGGTTCTTTGGAGGCCTAGGCTTGGACCTAGTTGGATAGTGGATCATTTGAATCTGATGATGAGGTATGTTGTATTCCATATTACTTCATGTTGAGCAATTCACCTATATTTTGTCTTTCTCTTGGTCCTATGGACAATAGCCTATACACATTGCTATTATCTTTTGATACCATGGTTCGTGTGAACTATGTTGATAGTTATGAACTTGGATATTTTCTGGATATCTCTCTTGTGCCTTGGTGCACGTTGGTTCCTTATATTGATATGTGCCACTTTGAAGTGGATGTTATATGTTTGTGCTGTCCATTGTGTGATGGAAACCATTATATCATCTTTTGACTAAACTATTTACTTGCCTCTATATTTACATGCAATGTGATTCAGTAGCACTAGAGTAGTGTAAATTACTTTGGTTTTGGGGCAGTAATCCCCTATTGTTTATTTAGGAGGGTGGTAGTAAACCACTTCTCTATACCCGAGTGTGGCAGTAATCCATACTCAACTTTATATATTTGGGAGATTGGCAGTATTCCTTTCTCTATCAGGTTCAAGTTTGTACTTGGCCGCCTTTGTTATTTATATTGTTCTAGGGCTATGCTTATCTCACATGCATGCAGGTTGATGATGATATGTGCTTTGTTTCCCACCATGGTAGTGGATGATTATATTGATAGCATAGTCTTATTATTTGTTGGTTATGGCAAGTATCCCTTTTGTTATGTTACTATTCTCTTGATACCCGTTTGGGTGATACTTATCTCTTGCATGGGAATCCTTTACATTTGATGTCCTTTATATCCTTATATTGCTCAAGATGCTTTAGTATGCACATACCAGCCTTTGCTGATGTCTCCTTTTATTTCTCTTTTGCTGGGGTATGCTTCCAATCCTAGGTGGAGGACATGGATGGCTTGACATGGTGACCTGGACTTAGTTTGTGAAGTTAAAGCTTGAAGACAATCTTGAGGTGGTTTAGATTTCCTCTACATGGATCCTTATGTTGTAAGTTAAGATGTTCCCTTGTTTTATAATTGAATAGTCAACTATTTTCTTCCGCTGCTATACATTGGTCTTTTGTTACCATTATATAAAGATTTGAAAATTTTACACCCACTCCAACACACCTTCTGAGTGTGTTTGGACTGGAGGTTTTATTGTTCAAATTTTTAGTAAGGAGGTGTTTTCACTTCTTTACAGAGCATACCAAGGTTGTGTCTCTTAGCAAGGTTGTGGGTTTTCCCAATGATGACGATGAGGACATCCCTCCTTCCACTGAAGATGAGGCCATAACAAGTTCTGTTTTAAATGCATATCCAAAATTACCTCTTGAAGCCTGCCTGGGTAACATAACACATGATTGGATGAGAAGCAAGTCACTACAAGAGTGTTCCAAGATGCTTCAGGTGCTTCCGTGTTTCTACGCTAGGTACTATGAAGACCTTGGAGAACTCCCACCACCGCTTCAGTCATCCTTAATCAGCCTGCCAGAATTAGAATTGATGCCACTGCCACCGCACTTGAAATATGCATTTCTAGATGAGGGTGAGAAGCTGCCAGTGATTATTTCAGCATATCTGAGTGCCAAGGAGGAAGATCAATTGCTGATCGTGCTGAAGAACCACTGAGGTGCATTCGGGTGGTCGGTCGCAGACATCAAGGGGATTTCCCCTACATTGTGCCAGCACAAGATCCGGCTCGAGGAGGGAGCCAAACTGGTAACTCAGCCACAGTGCCGACTAAATCCCAACATGATGGAGGTTGTCAAGAAGGAGGTAATCAAGCTCCTCTCTGCAGGTATCATCTATGCCATATCCGACTCGATGTGGGTGAGTCCTACATAGGTAGTCCCTAAAAAGGGGGGAATTACTGTTACACATAATTTATTGAATGAGCCAGTCACGACCTGTCTGGTAACTGGGTGGCATGTACGTATATACTACCGTAGATTGAATGTTGCTACGCTTAAGGATCATTTTCCTCTCCCATTCATTGATCAGATTTTAGAGCGATTGGCAGGTCGATCTCATTTTTGTTTTATTGATGGTTATTCGGGATACAATCAGATTTCTATTGATCCTAGGGACCAAGAGAAGTCCACCTTCACTTGTCCTTATGGAACCTTTGCATACCGCCATATGCCCTTCGGTTTGTGTAACACACCGACAACCTTTCAGCGTTGCATGCTTGCCATTTTCTCCGATATGGTTGAACGCTGTTTGGAAGTCTTTATGGATACTTTCTCCGTCCATGGTGCATCTTTTGATGAATGTTTATACAATTTGGATAAGGTTTTGCAACGATGTGAGGACACGCATTTGGTTCTCAATTGGGAGAAATGCCATATGATGGTTAGCGAAGGGATCGTGCTTGGACATAAAGTGTCTAGCAAAGGGTTGGAGGTAGATCCGGTGAAGATTGAGGTTATTTCCAAACTACCTCCACCAAATTCGGTAAAAGGAGTACGGAGTTTTCTAGGTCACGCCGGGTTTTACCGCCGCTTTATAAAAGATTTCTCAAAAATCACCAAACCATTATCTGAGCTATTGGAGAAGGATGCTGTCTTTGATTTTAATGAAAAATGTTTACATGCTTTTAATGTGCTTAAAGAAAAATTGATTTCCGCACCAGTTGTGCAAACATCGGATTGGACAAAGCCGTTCGAACTGATGTGTGATGCATCAGATTTCGCAGTGGGGGTAGTTTTGGGACAAAGTGTGGACAATAAACCCGCTGTGATTTTCTATGCATCCAAAACCTTAAATGAAGCACAACTGAATTACACGACAACTGAAAAAGAACTTCTCGCCGTTGTTTTTGCTTTTGAAAAATTCCAGCAATATCTTGTAGGATCTAAAGTCGTGGTATGGACGGACCATGCCGCCATTAAGTACTTGATGGAGAAAAAGGATGCCAAGCCTAGACTGATTAGGTGGATCCTACTGTTATAAGAATTTGACATTGAAATCAAAGATAAGGAGGGAATAGAAAATGTGGTTGCGGACCACTTGTCTAGGTTGGAAAGGGTAGATGAGAAGGATGTACATATACCCATTACCGAGACGTTTCCTGATGAACAACTTCTATCTGTAAAATCTAAAGATCCTTGGTTTTCTTACATTTTTAATTATCTTGCCTGCAAAATTATCCCAGATGATTGGACATACCAAGAGAAAAAGAAAATATTCCATTCTTTGCGTTATTATTTATGAGATGACCCTATTCTGTTGAAGCAGTGCAGGGATGGTGTGTTGCACAGGTGTGTACCGGAAGTGGAATATGAAAGTGTCCTTCGTCATTGCCATACTCTACCGATGGGTGGCCACCATGCTAGTTCTCGAACTGCATCCAAGGTACTTGAGAGAGGCCTTTACTGGCCTACTTTATTCAGGGACACATATGACTATGTGCGGAAATGCGATTCCTGCCAACGGGCAGGTAACATTTCAAAAAGACAAGAGATGCCCCTCAATGTATTTCAAGAGGTCGAGGTGTTCGATCTGTGGGGTATTGATTTTATGGGACCCTTTGTGTCCTCCAATTCTAACTTGTACATTCTATTAGCTGTTGACTATGTATTGAAGTGGGTAGAGGCAATACCCACTAGGACTGATGATGCCGCCGTAGTGTGCAGGTTTGTCAAAGAATACATTTTCTACAGGTTTGGTGTACCAAGAATGATTATTAGTGATGGAGGTACACATTTCCAAAATCAAAAGTTTGTGGCATTGTTGCAAAAGTACGGGGTGAAGCACAACATTGGTACCCCATACCACCAGCAGACACAGGGGCAAGTGGAAGTCTCCAATAGAGAAATTAAGAAGATGTTGGAGCGCACTGCAGCTTCGACAAGAACAAACTGGAGTACCTTACTACCAGATGCTTTGTGGGAATATAGGACGACATTTAAGACACCTATAGGCACTATGCCTTTTAGGTTGGCTTACGGTCGGGCCTGCCATTTTCTAGTGGAATTGGAGCATAAGGCGCACTGGGCGCTGAGAAAGCTAAATTTGAGCTATGATGAGGCAGGAAAGATACGTATGTTAGAGATAAATGAACTTGACGAGCTGAGGATGAATACATATGAAAGCTCGCGGATCTACAAGGAGCGAACAAAGCTGATTCACGATCGACATATTCAGATGTGTGCCTTCAAGAAGGGAGATAGTGTGCTCTTGTTCAACTCACGGTTGAAGATGCATCCCGGGAAATTGAAATCCCGATGGAGTGGACCTTTCACTGTAGAGGAGGTCAGGCCACATGGAGCAATCATGGTGCGTGATGGAGAGACAACATTCTTGGTTAATGGACAGCACTTGAAGTTGTATTTCGGTGAGGATTACACAAGGAAAGTGAATGAGGTCAAACTCATTGCGCTTCTGGATGCATGAGTAGCTTGTTCTCATCTAGCCTAAGACGTTAAATAAGGGCACTTGTTGGGAGGCAACCCAGCCATTGGTAGTTTTGTTTACTTTCTTTTTCATTAGTAAGTTAGTTTGTTTTGATTTTGTTTTTAGTGTAAACAAGGTACCTTGATCGTTTGTTCAATGTGTAGGACTGAGGCAGGGTCGATACTATTGACCCTTGTGTCGATGGTATCGACAGGGGTACAGTTAGGCGGCTGCAAAAATTTCTCTAAGTCGATACTATCGACGGCCTCGTAAATGGTATCGACCCTCCATTAGGTTTCTCGCCAGAACGAGGCCGATAGTATCGACATGAATGTCGATACTCGCGAGATCTCTAGAGATATTTAGATGAAATGTGTCTCAATGAAGTCGATACCATCGACAGTCTTGTCGATGGTATTGACCCGATTACAGACAGGAAGCGGCGGCCGGGCCTCGCAAGGGTGTTTGCCCTAAGCAGAAGTAGATACTATCGACTTGCGTCGATAGTATCGACGCGACACGTCACCGATCCGTGAGAGGAAATCAACGACGATCGCTACATCAAGAGAGTCGATCCGTGGGATGGGTTGATACCATCGACACAAGTCGATGGTATCAACGTGTCATCGATTCGGGCCCCCACATTGGGCTATCGACAGCTGTCGATACTAGCAAAAGACTGGATTGTGCTACAGGTGTCGATACCATCGACCCGCATCGATGGTATCGACGGATGCACATCAGTGATGACCTCAGCTATAAAAGGGAGAGATTGTTGTCATATGACGTCACACCTTTAGAGCTTTTGCCCTCCACTTGTGTCATGCGTATTTCTGTGTGACCGGAGCACGACTACGAGCATCCAAGGAGCGAGTTCTTCCCCGAGCCTTCACTGAGATCCGTCTTCTTTTCCTTCTTTCTTTGCGGCGATGGTGCGTACAGCCGGTGATTCTTCTTCATGGGTGGATCCTATGGAGATCCCCAAGTTCATCCCTCCACCTACTGCATCTATTCCTCGCCCGCAGATTGTTCATCGTTCTGCGGAGGTCAGGAAGGTCTACGAGGAGCTGATGAATAGAAAGATAGAGCCGACCCGCTACGTCGATCGGGACATGGTTCGTTATCTTGGGTTCGAGCCCAATCTTGCCTACGTTCTCAAGGGGCAGGCAAGGCATACAGACAAGAGGCCCGATGAGATGGAATTCCACACCGATGACCAACCATTCTTCGGTGAATGGTTGACATACAAGGAGCTAGTGGCAGAGTTCATGGCGTCGCTGGACATATGTGTCGTGCCAAACGACGCCATCGCCACTGATCAGGAATGGATCAAGGGTCGCATTTCTTTCCGGCTGTACAACAAAGATTACACTCTCACCCTAAGGCAGTTCAAATCCATCTACAACTGGAATCATGGGAGAGACCAGTACTGGAGGCCAGACAACCATACTGACTATGATGCTATTTTTGCCGAGCTAGTGACTGTGCCTCCGGGCAATCCGTCAGCTACCATAATACGTCAGTTGCGGATTTTGAGCATCTGTTTGTGCGAGTCCTTCACCGCATGCTCTGCACCACCTTGTTCGCTCGTGGTGACCTATCTCTCAGCAAGTTTCAAGTGACAAATTTTTTTTCCTGCACAAGTTGCTGAAACAAGAAGAGTGTAATTGGGGCGCGTTTTTCTTGACGCGTGTGTTGGCCGTTCGGAGGAGTACGCGGAAGGTTCCAATCCACTTTGGAGGGCTCATCACACCGCTGGCCCACTATCTTGGGTTAAATTTCTCCCAACTTACTCCTCTCTCCAATAGGAGCAAGGTCAACTTGCAGCATCTGCACCACTCCAACCTCATTCTGCTTTGTGATGGCTAGGCATATGCACACTGCCATGTCAATCAAGCATATCAAGAGTGTTCACTTCCAGACCCTATCTTCAACATCGAGGGTGCTCAACATTTTCGGTAGCCCATCATAGACATTGATGACTCGGATGAAGACAGCGACAATGATGACAATGACGACGATGATCCTGAAGAGGAAGAGGAGGCTTTCACCCCTCTTCGCGCATGAGTGGCACCTAGGAAGCGTCCCCGCATGCATCCGGGTGCATCTTCTTCTTCACAGCCTCCTCCACCTCAACCCTCTCCTCAAGGAGAGGATGTCTATTCCATGCAGGGGATGTATACAATGCAGCAAGAGATCCAACACACCCAGCTGCAGCATATAGCTTCATACGCCGATATTCAGGATACGACGAACCGGCTGCTCGATAATCAGAGGGCCATTTTCAAGAATGAGCGCCTCCTCCTCGAAAATCAACATCACATCCATGATAGGTTGCATAGGATGGAGATGCAGTAGTAGCCCTTCTATGATCATTATTGGAGCCAGAATTATTTTGGGGGGTATCCACAACCTCCACCAATGCCCCATTATGATCCAAGCTTTCAGGGGCAATACCCATCTTGGGACCCCATGACACCGCAGTACCCACCTCCTCCTGAAGAATGATTGGTATCTTTGTTCCACCTTTTAAGGTTGTTTTAGACTATGAGGCCATAGTCGAATTCAAGCTTAGGGGGGGACTGGGAACAACTCTATCCTTTAGTTTTCTCAGTTTTTAAGTTTTTATTGTTTTGTCTTTTTTCATTTATTTCTTGTAGTTCTTAGTTGTTTGTTGGATCCACACTCTATCTAGTGTAATTGTGGATGTTTTAATTCATGTGTCATCTCGTTGCTTATACATGGGAATTAGGGGGCAAATTTGAAAATTTTTAGTGTTTTTGCAAGCTAGTGTTGTTTAACTTTGAGCACATAGACATAATTGGGTTTGTCAACTCTAAAATAGGAAATCACAACTATACATTCCTATGATTCATGAAAAGTGGACAAAACTAGTTGTTTGAGCCTAAACTGACCAAATGATAATGAGACTTTAATTTGAAATAAGAGAGAGAAACCTCTTAATTACTACACAGGTCAGGGGGAAAATTTGAAAATTTTTAGTGGTTTTGCAAGCTAGTGTTGTTTAACTTTGAGCACATAACTTAAGGACATAATTGGGTTTGTCAACTCTAAAATAGGAAATCACAACTATACATTCCTATGATTCATGAAAAGTGGACGGAACTGGTTGTTTGAGCCTAAACTGACCAAATGATAATGAGACTTTAATTTGAAATAAGAGAGAGAAACCTCTTAATTACTACACAGGTCAGTAAGGAGGGACACATAATAATTTTAAAAGGTTTAGTCAATTAGTCTTGTGATCTATCCACCCCATTATTTTCATAATCCACCTTAAGAACTGGAAGTACATTATGGTTTTAATCTCTTTGATTGCATTCCATGTAGATAGGTCTTGCATTGCAACTATTTTCACATAATTTGCATGAAAAAAATAGATAAGTTATACATGCACATTATCCTTAGGTGCGTGTCATTTAGTTGCATAATCATCATTTTGTAGCTGCATTCACATTTTTGTGCATAAAGTACATCTTGCATCTTATGTCTTCTGAACATAAAAGGTGATGAACTTGTTCCATACCTTCTAAATGTTTCAAATGTATAAGTTAGGCAACAATAAGTGAGCCCGACAAATGATTCATTGTCATCTATGAAAATAAGGGTTTAACAAAAAAGAGAAGAGAATTGAGAAGAAAGTAGGATTGAGAAGGAGAAAGGAACCTATTCTCACCGCCTTTTTAAGAAGAATAAGTACATGATGTAGCTTTCTTAGATATTCCATCTCACCTTGAGATGAAATTATAGTGCATGCATCATTCCACCCAAATATAGGCATTAGGGCATTTTAACTTACATATGCATCATTTAGGTCATTAATGTTTTGTGCATGTTAAAGCTGTATAATGCTTCCATTTCTTCCACTAGCCACCCATTCCATCCACCCGTTGCTCGAATTGGTAGGCCACCGTGATTTTCTCCTCACTCATTAATACCAGGAGAACTGCTTCCATGTAGATGGTAGTTAGGGCGAGCAACGTAGAATAGAAGATCACAAGATGCATCGAGTCTGGACCAGAGAACTTTATTATGTTAACTGCCTTATGTGATAGTGTTCATCAATTTTGAGGTAGATATCTTTTGTGGATGATTATTTTCGCCTTAGGGTAATTATCATTCCGTGGTTAGTGAGGGCCAGAATGTGAATGTTCGGTGGGGATCATATGGTGATGGTTGTTGTGACAATCTATTCTTTAGTTGACTCTCGCAATTCTATTTTAAAGTTTTGTTGCTCGAGGACGAACAATGTTCAAGCTTAGGGGAGTTTGATGCGATGATTTTGAGTCACATTTATAGAGTTGTTTTACTCACTTTTTATGCGATTATTGGTCATTTTGGTGGTTAATATTGCATAATTCACTTTCTTTAGTCTATGACCCTTCACAACATCAATTCTCTCTTATTTTATTGTTTTGAGCATAAATGATTACAATGATAGGTTTTATCTCATCTTATGTGGTTTTGTTTTGCAATTTTAGGAAAAACGCATATCTGCAGCTGTCGATACCATTGACGGCTGTCGATACTATCGACATAGCCACAGGAAGCCAGCCACAAGGAGCAGCATAGAGTCGATACCATCGACAGGGAAGTTGATGGTATTGAGTTACCATCAGGTTGCTGGTGAGCAGACAGTCGATACTATCGACCCAAAAGTCGATACTATCGACACATGGAGATTCAGTGACAGAAAAGGGATAAAACCGACGCCTAAGGGTGTCGATACCATCGACCCTCGTCGATGGTTTTGAGTCAGCATCAGGCGCAACAAAGAAAAGAAAAGAAGACTTGCCGATATCACGCAGAGTCGATACCATCGACACCGTCAGATTAAAGTTTGTTTTAGATCGATCCAAATCTGACGACTGTGATATTTTTGCAACCTAACTCAGTGATTATACCTAATGACGGTGGCCAAGAGCAGGGTATCACGTCATTAGCCGTGACAGACGTACCGAGAAGGTGTCGAGAGAAGAACGGAGCCTAGAAGCACGCCCGAGCCGTTCCGGAAGCCGAAGAAGACGTTTTCCACTGTCGAAAGGTTGTAGATCACACATTCTACACCGAGGAATGCTTGGATCTTCTCCGTTCAGGGGTTTCATTACTTATTCACATGTTTCTCCATGTTTCCCCTTTTCTCAACCATGTTTTGCTCTGAGATGAACATGCAGGGATAATCCCCTTTATCTTTAGGACCGGGAGTAGCCCGGGGAAGCATTGTATGACATTTTTATCATATTAATTCATAATTTATCTCTTAAATCCGTGGTATGACTTTGTTTTCTCAATTATATTATTATGCTTGATCACCATAATGATAATCTAATGCCCTTAATTACTTTGAAAGAAGGATTAATGGTTGAAAAGAGACAAAATTCAAATTAATTAACAAATCCCTTGAATAAGGTGATTTAAGGTTAATGGTGGACACCCAGAGGTCGATTCTAATGCACCTAGTTTAGGGTATAAGTTACTACGACGGTGGAACTGACCTAGACATAGGTAGTGAATTGTACCACGACAGTGGACAATTCTGACTATAGGCCACTACCTGGATTGAGAGATGAACCTGAATTATTATATGGAAATTCATACAATGAAAACCCGCGGTGAAATCGCAATACTAAAGATCTCCACCTGAATTGATTAAACTAAACATTTAATCGATTGCTTTGTTTTCTTTTATTTTCTTTTATTTTTAAAACAACTCTCATAACCTCTTAATCGGTCTAGATGATTGCAAGTTGTTAGTAGTAGTCTACCAATAATTCAGTGTCCCTGAGTTCGACTCGGGCCTCACAAGGGCCTATACTACATTGACGCGTGCACTTGCGTTATACGCATGGTAAAATCGTGTCATCCCTCCTGAGGGAGTTTGATATCCATGGCCACTTGATGAGTAGGATTAAGATAGGCATGCACACATGTGTGAATCAATATGTGATATTGATGTCATACATATCTCCTCCAATCTACTCTGAGATCAAGAAAGTGAATGAATGCTGACAGGATGACTGTTCCATGCCTCAAGTTCATTTGGGATATTAGTGACAAAGGAATTGTACATTCACTATAACACCATTCACAAATTGTAGGATTGAAAATTGTTCTCCAACTTTCCTTTTCACATGGGTAGCACTGATGTGTGACTAGGCACCGCTCTTTGCTTGTGAAGTTATAAGTGTTATAGACTTTCACTGCCAATGTGAAATGGACCTGTAGGGTCACACACATAGGATTTAACCTAGAAGAGGATTTTATCCACAAATGATGTTTAGATTGATTACTAAAGGAGTTTAGTAGTTCAATTAAACACTCAATCAATTGATATCTCAATATCATAGTGTTCAAGGTGTTGGACCAATTTATTTATTGTATCAGATTGATTGAAACTACAATTGACTAATTTTGCATAGTCTGCACTCCCAACCGATCGGCTCATGTGATGAACCGATCGTCTCACATCGGTGAACTGATCGGCTCATGTGATGAACCGATCATCTCAGGACAGGCTGAACTGCCTGGTTCAAGGGTTGAACCGATCGACTCAACTGGTCCAAACGAGCGAGTTGGGAAAGTCAGGTTGGCAAGATATTTCTCTTCATTTACTTATCCAATTTGATTGGAACAAGGATTGGTATTTGTATCAATTCAAAACAAAAGAGGAAAAGTCAATCGGGAACTGACCAGGGCAGTGAACCGACCAGTTTAGAAGTGAACCGATCGGCTCAGGTGCCCCAACCGATCTGTTGAGGTGTTAACCAATCGGCTCAGGTCCCCAACCGACCATTTCATGCTTGAAATGATCGGTTCTGGTGGCACAATTGGTTGTTTTGTGGAAAATCTCAAACCCTTCTACTCCTGCTTTAATCCTACATTGCCCGGGGTAGAGAACCCTATCCCATGAACCTCCTATATATATAGGGGTATTGGGGGCTTCTCAAAACACAACTTAGAACACCAGTTGCTCTGCAAAGTTTTCATTCTCTCTGGTTGTGGTAACCGAGAGAGCCCAAGCAAGTGCTACCCAATAAGAGAGGCACAACAAGGGAAAGACAACTGCAAAAAGGCAACTAGTTGCAGGAGAGTGTGTCGGTGTCTAGTACACTAACAGGAGGGTGCAACTCCTTCTAATTCCTTATGGGACAAGGAGATCAGAATTCCAGGGTGTCCGTGTGGACTACTTCAGAGGCGGGAGACTTTTGCCACTCGGAGGACGACTGTCAATCTCGACAGTCCCGGTGAGACTAGGAGTTGCACAAACACTGTCCAAGACCAGAGGTGAAGACCGCGCAAGCCGCGAGGTAACATCACTGGGCAAGCCTCAGGACAAGGTATGTCTCTACAAACCATACTTCCTATTATATAGACGTTGACATGATTCCTTTAATATGGGTTTTGGGAGAAGAAATTTTTTGTTTCCGCTTCCTTCTCTGCCTCCCTGAAAACCCAACATTGGTATCAAAGCCACGTCAACTGCTCTATACTTTAGGATTATTGATGTGATCGAATTTGGTTTGTCGCCTTTATTTATTGCATACGATGCGAATAAAATTGTCTTTATGCATGTCCAATCTTAAATCCACAAATCCCAATATACATATATGATATGTAATATGAATGCACCCGATATGCATCACCCTTAAACGAGTTTTGTGGTGGATGTATAGTGTGGTTATGGCCAATAAACCCTATGTATGTGTGCTCGGTTGAATGTGGTTGCTTGTATCTCGGTCTGCGCACCGATTCCCTATCTCCTATTCCTGATGTAACTTGAGATAACTCAAGATTTCTTTCCTACCTTTGCTCCCCCCGAATGTAACTCAGGGTTTCCCAATTCAAATGTAAAATAGGATAGATCTTTTATTTCCTATTATGTCAAAGAACGGAGGACAAGCTGACGACGACTGAGATGATCAGTTCAAAGAGTGAACTGATCGGTTGGCGATCCAGACGACCAGTTCGAGGAGGGAGACATTCGAGTGGTGGCAATGAGGAGATGCACGATGACCAGGTGAACCGATTGGTTGGAGGAGCCAACCGATCGGCTGGTGGCACCCAGACGACCAGCCAGGACGAGTAGGTCATTCATGTGATGAGTTGATCAACTCGAACGGCTATAGCACTTCTTCATGGATAGGTTGTATGTGATGTAGACCTAGATGACTGTGATTCCTCTTGGCTCAAGGAATCACATTAGGATGGCCATAATCATTGCTTTTATCACTTCACATGTTTTTTGTGGGATATATCATGTATATGATACATACTATGTATTGTGGTGATTGGATATGTATATGTACGTATAAAACCAAATCCCTCATTAAATATTAAAGTTTTAGATGCCTTCCAAATGCGACACACGTGAAAAGCTTGATTGGCCAAGTGTGGGCATGCCCTAGCGTGGTGCACCGTCTATCTCGTGGAAGTGTGAAGGATGGATATGTGGGTCTACCCTAGTAGGGTGCATATTGATCGTGTTGGCTTTGGGTCAGACATAACAAGGTGACCTAGATAGGATCTAGCACCTTGAGGCATGGAGGTGATCATGGCAAGGAGTTGCATATGAAATATTTCAAGAGTTGCATATGATGCAATTGGCAAAAGTTGCCTACCTGGAAGATCTAAGTTGTGGGTGACAGCCCTAGCTGGTCCATGACTCAGAGGATTTCAGATCTTGACCCACTAGAAGATTATATGTTGCAATCTTCCGAATTGATGGTGAGGGCTATCAATTTGAAAAAAATAGTGGGAGCGATAATTAATTAAAGTACTAATTATATCGTCAACCTTTGAAATCAATCAAATAAGTCAAAATTGAGTTTTGGACTAAATTACATATATTTCCTTTTGTAGTACAAATGAAAACAAACAACAATCACTTTTCATTGCGATCGGTCCTTGAAAAGGACAAGATGAATGGGACTAACTTCCACGACTGATTTAGGACATTGAGAATTATTCTCACTCAAGAGAGAAAGCTCTATGTCCTGGATACTCTAGTTCCAGAGAAACCTGCTCCTAGCGCACCAAAGGCAGAAAGGGATACTTATAAGAAGCATTCTGATGATGCCATTGATGCAAAGTGCTTGATGTTGTGCTCAATGAACCACGAGTTGCTGAGACAACATGAGAACATGGGTGTCATTGAGATGATTCAGCATCTCAAGAACATGTATGAAGATCAAGCACGGCAAGAGAGATATGATGTCTCCAAGGCGCTGTTCAAGTGTGTCATGAAAGAAGGCGATCCAGTTGGTCCTCACACACTCAAAATGATTGGGTATGTAGAGAACCTAACAAGACTGGGATTTCCCTTGAGCCAAGAGTTGGTTACTGACGTGATACTGTAATCGTTGCCAGAATCCTACAGTCAGTTTGTGATGAACTACAACATGAACAACTTTGACAAGTCGTTGACAGAGTTGTTGGGCATGTTGAGGACAGCTGAGGCACAGATGAAGAAAGACAATCCTAAGTATGTGATGATGATCAGCAACAACAAAGGCAAGTCCAAGTGCAAGGGCAAAGGCAAGGCTAAGAAAGGTTCTGATGCTAGCCAGCAGCCCAAGTCATCTTCAACTCTCAAGTCCATGGGAGGCGTGACCAAGAGAGGCAATTTCCACCATTGTCAAAAGCCAGGACATTGGAAAAGGAATTGTCCACTCTATCTGGAAGAACTATAGAAGAAGGAGGCGACAGACGTCTCCACCTGAAGGTGTCATGAAATAAACTTATAACACTTTTTGAGGTATATGATACTAAGATATAAAGTGTAAAGAACCCAATAAATGGGGCAAGTGTTGCCGCCATAGATAGGAGTATTTTAGTTTATTTTAATCCTTGAAGGCATGTAATAGAGTTATGAACTACTATTTCATGTTTGCCAATGAATAGAAACACCTTAATTTTTGCATATTGTATGACAATGATGGCAATCAATAAAGTTGATGTTTCAATCTTTGTGGCAATGCCTTGCTTAGCTTGTGGTACTTGGTATGCATAAGATAAAATGATACCTAAAAGTTATTGATAACTCAAACAATCAAATTAGCATAAATCATGAGAAATTCATATGATGGATAAATCTAGACTCTTTTGGTTAGAGAACCAGTAAGAGACATGAATCTCTTAGACATGATTAATCAATATTCACTAGTGGTAGTGGGAGAATGATTATCCTATTAATACATGTGATTTATTTACATACCTATTGGAGTTAATGATGATACTTAAAATGGTGTTTAGAGAAATACCAATATGAATATCTTGAAGTGCTCAAGAATATCATAGATGAAGTATGAATTTGGTAAAGTGTTAGTTCTTGATTAGATCAATGAATGAAATACTTAAACTAAATGTTTGAGAACCTTATGAGTGATTATGATAGTGTATCATAGTGAAATCATGATTAAGGCATGGTGATGTCTAAATCAAAAGGATACATACTCTAAGGAGTTAGAGGATGATTATCAAATAACTAAGTTCTTCTTAAATAAAGAATACCCCACACTAATAAAGGACATTAAGAATCACAAGGAGTTGTGAGTTCTTATATCCTTGATAGATACACCTCAATTATCTATGTGATGAGTTGGTCATGTGATGAGTCAACTATCTAGATGAATATGAGGAATTGGATTTTGAGTTATGGTTTATGACCATTACCTAAATGACTTCCATGTAAACCACAAGGCATGACCTTGATGGTAGCACCATAAGTGTGAATGAGTCTTAAGCGTTAAGCGACATGGATGACATTTTGAGAAGGATGGTGCTTGCAACTTAATGACTAAGAGATTTGGTATACGGATACTAAAACTACATTCGTATGAGGAATAAGACAAGGATGTGTACGTGACACAACCTATAAGGTTTATAAATCCATTAATGCAAATGAAGTCTATAAGTTACAATGGACTAATCAATGTGATTGATTGAGTATAAGAAACTCATAGCTGGATCTTCACTTTGATGATATAGTCAAAGGGTTTGACTAATATAACAAAGATAAAGAAGGGATCTGTGATTTAGTGGGAGCGTATTCACATTCCACATGTTGATGTGAAATGGAAATGTTCTAGAATGTAAATCCTTTGTGGAAACTATCCTTAAGGAACATAGAGATATTTCCTATGTGATAGGAATAGAGATCTATAGAAATAGTTCTCGAAAACCTCTAAACCTAAAAAGAGAGAGCATACATTGGCAATCTATACTAAAAGGTTCAATATACATACCCTCGGTGGGAGAAAACTTGTCCATGTTACATGGAGTTAGTATCCCAAGGCCAAGTGTCCAATTCTTATGTAGAATGGGAACACTAAGAATAGATATGGATCTATCATGTATGTAATCATCCCATCATCTTGCATGTATGGACATGGCAAGAACACACCACATTTATCATCTTGTATGTAGGACATGACAATATGATATGCTCATCCGGATAACTCGTATGTGGGATATGGAAAGTGGATGTCTGTCTAGTTCAAGTAAGGGTTACTAGAATACCATGAGAACTTGATAAGTACTAGTTCTATGGAAATAAGGAAGGGTTCACTGTAAAAGGTTACACTGATGTGAATTTCTGAAAAGGATAGAAAATTAATCGCAAAATATATATGGGATATATAAAAGTGAATGTTTTTTGATAAATGGAAACATTCCAACAAAATTATTTAAAAGGAAAAGCCAAGTATCCGTGTGTTAGAGAACATTAGTGGATACTATATGGATCTAGAAGTTCATGAGATGAACTTATAGATATTCTGATCTTTGATGACAAGTAAGGAGTGCTTGGTCATACAATGTGGCTAAAGGTTAGCAAAGGAATACTAGATCACATATTACGGCAACTCCATCTCATACGTGTGATGTACAATGAAGAGATGAGAGACATGTAGTAAATACTGACTTTGGCAAGGTGTTGCCATAACTCACTGTGTTAGCACTAGAGCACAGTAACATGGGAGACATGTTTGAAGATCACTATGAATATGATTCAAGGGTGATTGGCTCGCAGTGCAAGTGGGAGTCTGTTGGTATGTATGCCATGAGAGCCAATCATGGGATGATTGGTGGGATACATTAATATTGATTTGATAAACATCAAAGGAAAGCTTCCAATTCTTTCTGGTTCAGTCATATGAGATAATGATAGAATAGATTGAATGTCTAGAGAATGTCAATATTCAATGATGTATGCTTTCAGGTTGAGGACCTGAACGTTGAGATCATACGGATGCTAAGAGTTTGTACATTCTTATCATGTCCCTAGTCGGATGTCATTGTGGAAGGTAGATAGACAAGAATGACACACAAGAATAGATTGTGGTGTTGGTTGATGACAAAATCTCATTAGTCATGATATGGAGATATCAAACCAAACACATAGGTACTTGTTAGAGAACACGTGTACCGGACAGAACCACTGTGAGTTTGACACATGGAACCATGACATGGTAGTCACAGTCAGTTCTCACAGTGATGGTGGTGAGTGTGATTCTTTGATCTAAAATCACTACACTCAACACATGTCGTTCGGTACACTTTGACATCATCAAACGCAGTCCTGAAACATGGGTTGTTATAAAGGTGATGATTGGGTGGCTTTGACACATGGGGCTTTTGAGGGGTGAGTGATAGATATGGGATTTGTCCCTCCTGAGGGAGTTTGATATCCATGGCCACTTGATGAGTAGGATTGAGATAGGCATGCATGCATGTGTGAATCAGTATGTGATATTGATGTCATACATATCTCCTCCAATCTACTCTGAGATCAAGACAGTGAATGAACGTTGACGGGATGACTGTTCCATGCCTCGAGTTCATTTGGGATATTAGTGACAAAGGAATTATACATTCACTATAACACCATTCACAGGTTGTAGGATTAAAAGTTGTTCTCCAACTTTACTTTTCACTTGGGTAGCACTGATGTGTGACTAGGCACCGCTCTTTGCTTGTGAAGTTATAAGTGTTATAGACTTTCACTGCCAACGTGAAATGGACCTGCAAGGTCACACACATAGGATTTAACTTGGAAGAGGAGTTTATCCACAAATGATGTTTAGATTGATTACTAAAGGAGTTTAATAGTTCAATTAAACACTCAATCAATTGATATTTCAATATCATAGTGTTCAAGGTGTTGGACCAATTTATTTATTGTATCAGATTGATTGAAACTACAATTGACTGATTTTGCAAAGTCTGCACTCCCAACCGATCGGCTCATGTGATGAACCGATCGGATCAAGTTGGTGAACTGATCAGCTCAGGACAGGCTGAACCGATCGGTTCAAGGGTTGAACCGATCAACTCAACTGGTCCAAACGAGCGAGTTGGGAAAGTCAGGTTGGCAAGATATTTCTTTTCATTTCACTTATCCAATTTGATTGGAATAAGGATTGGTATTTGGATCAATTTGAAACAAAAGAGGAAAAGTCAATCAGGAACTGACCAGGGCAGTGAACCGATCGGCTCAGGTGCCCCAACCGATCGGTTGAGGTGTGAACCGATCGACTCAGGTCCCCAACTGACCATTTCATGCTTGAAATGATCGGTTCAGGTGGCGCAGTTGGTTGTTTTGTGGAAAATCTCGAACCCTTCTACTCGTGCTTTAATCCCACATTACCCGGGGTAGAGAACCCTATCCCATGACCCTCTTATATATATAGGGGTATTGGGGGCTTCTCAAAACACAACTTAGAGCACCAGTTGCTCTGCAAAGTTGTCGTTCTCTCTGGTTGTGGTAACCGAAAGAGCCCAAGCAAGTGCTACATGATAAGGGAGGCACATCAAGGGAAATACAACTATAGAAAGGCAACTGGTTGTAGGAGAGTGTGTCGGTGGCAAGTACACTGATAGGAGGGTGCGACTCCTTCTGATTCCTTATGGGACAAGGAGATCGGAGTTCCAGGGGGTCCGTGTGGACTACTTCACAGGCGGGAGACTTCTGCCGCTTGGAGGACAACTTTCAATCCCGACAGTCCCGGTGAGACCAGGAGCTGCACAAACACCGTCCAAGACCGAAGGTGAAGACCACACAAGCCACGAGGTAACGTCGCCGAGTAAACCTCGGGACAAGGTATGTCACTAAAAACCATCCTTCCTACTGTATAGACGTTGATAAGATTCCTTTAATCTGGGTTTTGGGAGAAGAAATTTTTTTGTTTCCGCTGCCTTCTCTGCCTCCCCGAAAACCCAGCAAGAAGTGTGGCCATTTTGGACTCTGTTTATAGCAAAATAGAACCATTCTCGATCGATGAATTTGTCAACCAAGAGTTCCAATGGTCATTTTTGGGCACGCTCCTCTCGGTCGGGCCAACGGTCAGTCGGTCAGAGTTTTGAATAAAATAGCCGTTGTGCCTTTTTTCAAATAAAAAATTGCATCTTATATCAGTCGAATGGGGGGTCCACCAAGATGTTCTCGGTCGAACATTTTGTCGACTGAGGCCATTTCTGAGTTAGAATATACAAAATACACTCAGTGGGTGTCGGTCGAGAAAGGGGTCAAACTGAGTGATTCTCAGTCGACAAACTTTTCGATTAAGACAATTCTCGATCGAGGTTTTTGTAGACTGACTGAACTGCTATGAATGGTCATTGTGAAGGATGTTTGAGCTTGTTTTTAGTAATAGTCATGAAAAGAAAGTTTGAGACTATAGTAATTTATAAATTTTAAGAGTGTGGAGCACATATATCAAAGAAGACATCATTTAGGGGAGTAATAAGTAACTTCTTTCTAATATATTGAAATTGATCAAGAGGAAGCGGTTTTATAAAAATATCAGCCAATTGTTCTTCAGTGTCAACATGATGAAGAGATATATGATTTTTAGAAATATGATACCTTAAGAAATGATGTCAAATTTCAATATGTTTAGCACGACCATGTAAAACAGGATTGTGTGCCAAATTTATAGCATTTGTATTATCACAAAAGATTGGCATAGATGAAAATGTAAAGCCATAATCATTCAA
This sequence comes from Alisma plantago-aquatica, assembly GCA_963693085.1. Taxonomy (NCBI): domain Eukaryota; kingdom Viridiplantae; phylum Streptophyta; class Magnoliopsida; order Alismatales; family Alismataceae; genus Alisma; species Alisma plantago-aquatica. The sequence goes on along the minus strand of OY856412.1, from coordinate 1,095,386,051 downwards.
AACTTGTTGCATGTAAAGAACTTGCGCACAACATGAACCAGCTGCCATATATTTGACTTCAGTGGTAGAAAGGATGACTGTATTTTGTTTCTTACTAAACCATGATACTAAAGCTCCTCCTAGTAAGAAACAACCACCACTTATGCTTTTGCGATCAAGTCAAAAACCAGCGTAATCGACATCGGTAAAAGCTTTTAAATGTAGTGATTGAACTTTAGGATACCATAATCCATAGTTGGTAGTACTGGCTAGATATATTAAGATTTGTTTAACATCTTGAAAATGTAATTGCATTGGTTTAGATTGAAATCTAGCACAAAGTCCGACAGAAAACATAATGTCCGGTCTAGAAGCATTTAAGTATAACAAGCTACCAATCATAGCCCTATATAAGGAATCATCAATGGGTTCTCCATCTTCATCCTTCTCAATTTTAGCAGAGGTGGCCATGGGTGTGGTAGCATGCTTGCAATTTTCCATTCCAAAGTGTTTTAATAGTTCATTAGTGTACTTCTCTTGGCTTATGAAAATCCTAGTGCACGTTTGTTTTATTTGAAAACAAAGAAAGAATTTAATTCTGCCATAAAACTCATTTAAAATTCCTTTTGCATTATTTTAGTAAATTGTTTGCATAAGGAATCATTTGAGGCACCAAAAATGATATCATCAACATATATTTGTACAACAAGAAAATCAGATTCATATGTTTTGAAGAATAATGTAGAGTTCGAATTTCCTATTGAGAAACTATTGTCAAATAGATAGTTTTAAACTCTTTCATACCAGTTTCAAGGTGCATGTTTAAGCCCATAAAGTGCTTTCTTAAGTTTATATACATGATCACTTTTACCAGGGACTTCGAATCTAGGTGGTTGGGCAACATATACTTCTTCTTGTATAATTCCATTTAAAATGCACTTTTTACATCCATTTGGAATAGTTTGATGTCTTTATGGGAAGCTATGGCTAATAGCATTCTAATAGCTTCAAGTCTTACCACAGGTGCATAAGTTTCATCAAAATCTATTCCTTCTTGTTGATTATACCCTTGAGCCACCAATCTAGATTTGTTTCTTACTACCTCCCCGGCTTCATTAAGTTTATTTCAAAAAACCCATTTAGTCCCAATGATGATTTTGTCTTGTGGTTTAGGAACTAGTTCCCATACTTCATTTTTTGTGAATTGATTTAATTCTTCTTGCATAGCCATGATCCAATATTCATCTTTTAGTGCTTCATTTACCTTTTTAGGTTCAATGATTGATACAAATGCCATATTTGCAAAATCTCTAAATGATGATTGGGTTTTTACTTTATCATGATGATTTCCAATGATTAAATCTTGGGGATGATCTTTGATTAATCTAGGAACATGTTGTTGTGTCTCATTTTGTTGATTATTTTCATTATTTTGATCATCTTTTGTGGTTATAGTTATGTCTTCAATTTGACGAGTAATGTGATTTATATCCTCATATTCGTTTTCAACATTTTGAGTTGTTACCTCATGAAAAGTGATATGGATGGATTCTTCAACTTTTCTAGTAATAGTATTATAAATTTGAAAAGATTTGCTAGAAGTTGAATATCCCAAAAAGAATGCTTTATGTGATTTAGAATCAAATTTGTCTTTATCATCTTTGGTATTTAAGATATAACAAGTTGTACCAAAGGTATGAAAATAATCAACTTGTGGTTTTTGTTGAAAATGAGTTCATATGGAGTTTTCTTTAGATAAGAATGTAATGTTACTCTATTTAACACATAGCATGGTGTATTTACTACTTCATCCCAAAAAGTTTTAGGTGTATTATGTTCAAGTAACATTGTTCTAGCCATTTCTTGCAAAGATCTATTTATCCTTTCCACTATGCCATTTTGTGTGGAGTGTGTGGAGCTAAAAAATTATGAGTGTATCCTTGATATGTAAAGAATTTTTCAAAGGTGTTATTTTCATATTCCCCACCATGATCACTCCTAATTGTACATATTTTATTTTGTAATAGATTTTCAATTTTAGAACAAAATTTTATGAATGTTTGGATTGTATCATCTTTGTTTGCAAGAAAATGAACCCATGTGTATCTACTATAATAATCTACAATGACAAAGAAATATCCTTTTCCACCAATAGATTGAGTTCTCATAGGGCCAAACAAATCCATCTGAATAAACTCTAATGATCTAGTAGTGCTAAGCATTGTTTTTTATCTGAAAGAAGTTTTTCTTTGCTTTCCTAGGGTACAAGGTTCACAATTTTTATGTTTATCAAAATATATCTTAGGTAACCCACGTACAAGATCATATTTAATCAACTGTTTGATAACATGTGAATTGCATGGCCTAATTTTATATGCCATAGTTGTAAGGATTTATCTTTTGCAAGAAGGCATTTTCTAATAATGGCTTGCATAGAATTAGGCATAAGTATGTATATATTTCCTATTCTTTTTCCTTCATAAATGATTTCATTAGTGTTTTCAATCAATAGTTTACAATAAGTTTTATTGAATAAGACATCATAGCCACTGTCACACAGTTGACTAACACTAATTAAATTATGATGTAGTCCATCAACAAGTAAAACATTTTTCATTTGAAGATTTGTACCAATGTTACCTATTCCAACAATCTTTCATTTTCCATTGTCTCCAAATGTGACTGTGCTGCTTTTCTTTTCTTCAAATGTTTGAAAGGCCTTTTTGTTGCCGGTCATATGCTTAGAACATCCACTATCAGCCACCCAATCCTAAAAAAGAGATAGATTTTGGTACCCATGTGATGGTCCTCTTTGGTTAGAGTCATTTAATAACAAACTAAATATATATACATGATTTAACAATTGAATGTTTTAAGCTGAACAGAATTACATTCGGTCGACAAATATCTCGACCGAAGAGTGTCCCGGTCGAAGATTTTGTCGACCGAGAGTGTTTCTATTTTTACAGGTTGATATATGCATGAAACTGTAACATTCCTGGTTGACTATTTTCTCGACTGAAAATATCTCAGTCGAACGTTTGCTCGACTGAGATTGTTACTGTTGCTACAACAAGTTCAGGTTTGATACAGGCATTCCCTTGGTTGAATATTTTCTCGAACGAGGAGCTTCTCAGTTGAACTCTTTGTCGATCGAGTGTGTTTCTATTTGATTTCAACAATCTCATTTGTTCCAATTTATTGCAATATGCTAAGGTACCAATAAATTTTGTTGAGATAAGACATTATGATATTCAAATTGAAATTTTAGGTCAAATCTCAACTTAATCACATTCAAGTTTGCTAGGTTTAGAGTCTTGGAACCCAAACTAATTCAATATCCTTTTTCTTGTATGGGAATGAGAAAGAATAGTGTCCAAGACGCAAGAAATAATGACAACAAATGGAATCTATTTCATTTCTATTTCTAAGGTTTTGGGTTGAGTTGTTCTTGGGTACATATATGATCTTGGTCTTGGGTGCTTGTGCTTTCCTAGGTTTAGTTTGATAAGATTTTTCTTTTGGAACATATCCTATACCTCTCCTTCCAATATGACCAGAAGGATCCTTTAAGATCTTATCAAGAACACCATTATTTTTCAAGCTACTAATTTCCTTTTGTAACTTAGCAATCTCATCCATTTTCTTTTTGATATTTGACTTTGCTTGGTCTAGATTAGATTATAAAGCATCTCTTTCTTTGACAATATCCTCATAATCTAGATGAGTACACAAGATAGGTTGAGTTTGAAGATCATTTAATTTTGCAAGCAATTCAACCTTTTCTTGACAAAGCAAATTATAGTTCAATTCAAGAGTAAGCAACTTTGTATTGCAATCATTAAAAGATGATTTCAAGGTAGAATTTTCAGAAATAATACTTTCCTTTTTAGAAGTAAGATCATTTAATTGAGCATACAATTCTTCATTAGTTTTTGTAACTCTCTTTAGTTTCTTTTTACAATCAATATATTTGTCATGTAATTCTTCAATACTAGAAACTAATTCTTCTTTTGATAAGTCAATTAGACTTACTTCATTTGATTTTTCATTTTCATCTTCTTTGGCCATAAGACGTTCTACATTTTCTTCTCCACTTTCATTATCATCACTTGACTCATCCCATGCATCTTTGTATGCTTTTTCTCCCTTCTTAGAAGAGACTTTCTTCCCTTTCTTTATCTTAGGACACTCATTTTTGACATGTCCTTTCTTGCCACATTCGAAACACCTAAGAGAGGAAGAAGAAGAAACACTAGAATTTTTGTTAGATCTATACCTTTTATATTTCTTACCATTGACAATAAGTGCATCTTCTTCATCATCTCCTTCAATTGTTTCATCACTTTCTTGAGTGATGACTTTTGTTGCTTTTAGGGCTACGTCCTTTCTTCTTTCTTTTTGAAGTTCAAGCTCCCGTCTTTCTTCCTCCTCCAAGGTTACCTCATGAGTTTCTAGATTCCCAATGAGCTATTCCATCTTTAGTTTTATGAGGTCATTTGCTTCTTCAATGGTTGTCACTTTCAGCTTGTATTTTGGAGGCAAAGACTTAAGAATCTTTGAGACTTGATCTTCTTCACTTATGTATTTTCCTAATGCACTTAAGCCATTAATATTAGTATAAAATCATGCATACATATCAATAAAAGACTCATTTTGTTGTGTACAAAATTGTTCAAATTTTTGTTTAAGCATACTAATCTTAGAATTTTTAACTTGTATGGTTCCTTCATGTGTAATGGAAAGTCTATACCATATATCATATGCAGTTTCACATGAGGAAATTCTATTAAATTCACTTACCGAAATAGAGCAATATAAAATACTTACAACCTTGGCATTCAGTTGAGCTTGTTTTACTTTATTGGCATCCCATGTGACATACTCAGTTTTCAGAAGCTCATATGGAGTAGACACCATCCTCTAAAGCTCCCATCTGATGCCTTGAAAGTAAAATTGCATCCTTCTCTATCAATAGTTGTAGTTGCTTCTATCGAATGGTGGTGGACGAGATACATAGGTTCCCTCCAAGTTCAGGTTGTTGAGCACACCATCTCCCATGCTTCAAAACATGTTAAGGCTCCTTGAAGACCTCCTTTGATACCAATTGAAAGATCTAGAGGGGGGGTGAATAGAGATTTTTGGAGTTTTTAAAGTTAATTAAAAACAATTGAACACTTGAACAAGAAGTAGCAGGAAACAAGGAAGACACAAGGATGTAGAGTGATTCCTACCTTAGAAATCTAAGGTAGTCAGTCCACTACCCGATTGTTTCTAACTAGGATTTTGAAAGCAACTTATTTTTTTACCTATAGAGGATGTTACGCAAAATACAATTGCTTTCCTACACCCTTGAAGTAGCCTTCACCTGAAGTAGCCTCATTCCTCCTAGAAGCAGCCTTCTGAAGTAACTCCAAGCTCACCCTTGAAGTATCCTTCACTTGAAGTAGCTTCAATCCTTGAGGCAGCCTTATGAAGTAACTCCAAGTCACTGCGAGCAGCCTTCACCACCTTGAAGTAGCCCCACAAACCTCCTTTCAACAACCTCCAACCTAGGCGTAGTCATGGAGAACAAAATACAATAAAAGGAACAAGATTGGAAGAAAGAAACAATGTTACCAATGAGTACAATGCTTTGATCATATATCAAGCGTATTGATCTCCTATCCACTGTAGATGAATGAGGTAGTGTGGTGGCTAGGAGATACTAAGCTATAGGACACTAATGAAGAGCTCAAGAAACGAAATTGCAAGTGAAACTTTGCTTGTTGCTCACAAATGATGATTCTCAAGTTGCAATTGTTTATCCTCAAGTGCTTTGAGTGTCCTAAGGCTTATTCTATTTATAAGAATGGCTTACAAGGGTCTAGGGATGTTCTAGACACTTTCTAGGATGTTCTTAGTGCTTAACTAGCCATTTGGTGTTCACTAATTACATTCCAATGGCTAGTTGTTTAATACTGAAAAGTGCAGTCCAAAACCTTTCTCGGTCGAAAAGTTTGTCAACCGAGTGTATCTCAGTCGAGAATTTCTTCGACTGAGGGAAGGTCTGGAGTGAATGTATTACAATGTTCATATCCAACTACCAACCACTTTTTGACTCAGTCTAACGTCTATAGAATTTGCTGGAAGGGCTATTCTGGATCGAGAACTTTGTCGACCGAGAGTGCCTCAATTGAGGACTTGTCGACTGAGAAAGTCCTTGTTGCAATGTGTTGAATCATCTACCAAGTGTGTGTATCAATGTGTAATTGTGCTTATATCTGAAGGGAGGATCTATCTAAGTGTTGTTAGTGGATAGGGAAGATCTAATGCTTGATTTACATGATATCTATGTACTTGTACATTATACACCTGTACAAGTTTTTACATTGAGTACAATCATGAAAATAAAAGTAATCTAAGCAAGTTGATCTTCCAATTTGTATTGTTCTTCAACTATCCACTTCCTTATTTGTTTATCCCTAAAATACTAAAATAACAAGTTAGATCCATAAGAATGAAATGTTTGTCATAATCAAAATAAAGGGTTTAATAATGTCCAATTTAACCAACAATTAAGTGTATGCATCCTTTGGAACGCTAGGGAATGGGCCATGATCCCTAGAACTCAATTCCAGCCCAATTGGGCCAAATAGGGTTTAAGCATAGGTCCTTGGAGTACAAATGGGGAACCTAGTACTTAGAACTCATAATAAGTACTGGAAATATCTTTATTGGATAAATAACTAGAATATAAGGTTGTGGGAGAAATTTCAGATAAATATTGTCTAAGGAAATTAAATATGTGATTAACTGATATTTACTTACAAGATAACTTTGGAGTACTTATCAAATTAGTTTTGTTCTAGTTCATTATCCATGGAAGTATAATGCCAATATTGACTGAATCCCAAAATTTTAGATTAAATGGGGTTCTATATTAGGTAGTATAAATATTTATTCAATTTGGACTTTTATCTAAACAAAACAAAGATAATAAAAAAAGAGGTGAGGGACCGAGACTCCAGTTCGCGGACCAGAGAATCGGTGCCCTGTTTGAGTAGGACCAAAATAGAGTCAGAAGATTGGAAACCTCCCAAGGAAAATCTAATGATGGAAAGGCTATAAAAGCCTCAATTTGTAAAGGTTGGCGGCTAGACAAGTCTAAGGCCAGGGTTTGGTCTCATTTTGACCAAGAGAAAGAGAGGAAGAACAAAGAACAAGAAGATGTAAGGAATAAGAGGCGATGACAACAAGGACTATAGGGCAGGCCTCTTCAACCCTGACCTAGCCATGTCCAGAGACACTGCCACCCTAGGCAAGGAAGCTGGACGGAGTGGTAGCCAACCTCACTGTGCACTGCAACACCCTCATGGTCGAGGTCGAAACCTATCCGTGGGAGGCGTCATGAACAAGGAAGGAACATGGGGTGAGGAGGATGAAGGACAGGAGGAGTGCACTGTAGGAGAGTGCAAGAGAGATTCGAAAATTGTCTTGTGTTGTTAATAGGTCCTCTACACTGCCGAATCTGAGACCTCAGTCGCCGGAGAGCACCCACGAGGTCGGCGCCCTATTTTTGTGACGCAACAGGGGATCCCGATCCCTGTGTGCATGGCTCGTGACCTGTAAGAGAAAGGAGAGGCATATGGGTTCTTGGGCTATGAAGCATTCAGATCTAAGTAAAGATCTATGAGCCCCAAGCCCTGGAGATGTTGGGCGTGTGATCAAATCACAGTGGTCAAATCCAAAAGCAAAATTTCAGATTTCTTTGAAATAGGTATTATTCTAAAATTCATATCTTGAGATATAGAGCTTAGTTTGGGACAAACAAAGTACCTATAGAAAGCTCTTCGATTTACTATCTTCGAAAACTATTTCCAGAGTGTGTTTTGGACATTTGATAATTATTACTATTCGATTTGTAGAGTATATGTGATTTCAATGTTTTGAGAGCTAAAAATATTAAACAACTTTATAAATTAATGAATATTTTATGGTAAGTATATTTTGATTTGATATACATGATTGCAAACCCTGATCATCCTGATTCGAAGTTTTATCTATGATTTTAATACAAACCCTAATAAGGGAATTTTGGGTTTTTTCACCCATGATCTGATTACGAAATGACCTAAAATTTTAATACATGACCTTGATACATTGTATGATTACTTTTTTGGAGATTTGATGGATTTTCTTGTTTTATTATATTAATATTTAGTTTTGCACTGGAGTGGCCATTATGTAAGAATAATACATGATTATCTTGACACATTAAGTGATATTTGTATGGATAATTATCATGATATTAGTAATGTAATGGTATTCTACTTTGATTTCCTGATTGAGTCAGTAAGTTTAAAATATGTGACTATATTTGAGATTTTTTTTCTCATTATATGAAGTATATGTTCATATTAGTGCATTAGATGATTTATGTCTTATTGAGTATAAAGATAATATTAATTATATAGTATGAGTTTTATTTATTTCGACGCCAAGATTTTATGGTGATCATAGATTAAAGGTATGTTTAAGAACCCTAAGTTGGTATATAAAGTTAGGAAGATGGGGTTTTGAGATTTAGAAATAGAAAGAGCGAACATACACTTGGACTAATAAAACTATGATGATATCTAGGTTATTAAAGTTATGGAACTTGGAATCCAGACTTCCTTATAGATACCCTCTATACAAGAGGTAAGTGGTTCATGCCCATGAGTATTTCAATTTATCAAATCTAGTACATTTACATGAATCTTAAATGAGAACTTAATTTCCCTAATCAAATATGTAGGTAAGATTTTCAATACTTTATGATTATGATATTTCATATGCTCAATGTAGAAATTAGAGATGTGTCATGAGATGGTATTGAATTAACAAGGATAAAAATACTCTCATTTTTGTTAATGTTGTTCTATATGAATGTTTAAGACCACAAGACAAGAAATACAAGTTAAGACTGACATACATTCATGGTAATGAGATATAACCATGTGTTAAGATTTTAAGTATGAACATACTAATAGGGTTCCTCACTTTTATACTTATAATTGAGTATTAAGATTTCAAGTATAAACACGTTATCAAGATTCCGTATATACGTAAAGATTTATGAACTAAGGAGTTAATCAGATTTCATAGACTGAGCAACATATAGAAGCAAAATACAAAGTGAGATTTGAATGTATTAAGACATGATCTATTTTCAATATAAAGGCCCCATTAGGGTGTATTGTAATTTGAGATTATGATGATATATTTAAGATTATCATGCATTAAGTCATGTTTAAGTTTGAAGGTACAATTCTATAAGATTCCTATTGTAAGACTTAAGGTTTAATACATAAGTTCATATTAAGACATTAAGATTCAAGGTGAGATATATTATAATGAGTTTTTGAAGAGATTGAATCATCCTGTCAGATCGTATGTTTATAGATAGTCTATGCTTAAATTACTCTCACATAGTTTGTTAAAGCTGTTATTTGTTCCTTAATATATATATTTAGATAAGATCATCCTTCCTAAGCCTTGAGACTCAGTTGTTATCAATGAAGTTATACTACCAAATTAGAGATTCAAAATAAGGTTTATCCAGATAATAATAATAATAGTAATATTAGATTTAGATTCAGACTTAAATTACTCAGTGTGTGAGTAGCCTGATACTAATAAATATACACGATAAGGATTTTTAGACCCAATCTCAATTTTGAAGTAATTGAGATCCATATTCACATTCTGTTGTAGATTCAGTTTATCACTTAAGAATAAAAGATTTAGGTTCAGATTTAGAATTAAGTACATGTTCAATACTCAGTTTTCAGTTTCAGATAAGTTCAGTTATCATTATTCAGTTTTAATATAAGATAAGTTCAGATTTAGAATTCAGTAAAGAAATCAATATTCAACTTCAGTTCATATTAAGAATTAAGTAAGCTAGACTTAAGATAAATAAGTCAAAACCTTCACATGAGACATTATATGATAAGTCCACATACAGTAGTCCCGGGATGATTCAGAGGCATCTGTTGCCAATTCAGAGGAGTGCGTACTCCAATTCAGAGGTGATGCGGCACCAATTCAGGGTGTAGCCATACTAATTCAGAGACACCTCGATGTCATTCAGAGGCATGTACAGCCAATTTAGCGGTACCTTGGTACCAATTCGGGGCATAGATACACCCATTCAGGAGGACTTATTGTATAATGGTGGCCACGGTCAGATAAAATCATAAGTAAAAGATACATTAGGCTAGAGCATGCCCATAATCTCATCCATAAGTATGAGGAGAGGGAATTAGATATGATAACTATGACCCGTGCATTGTGGTGTAGGCCTTGAGATCCATGTACCAGGGTACATGTCTCCAGAGAAAGATAAGGTAGAAAGATAAATATTTAGATTAAGTAATAAGAGAGAATATGTTACGGACTTTACTCAGAGTTTGATGTTAGCTTCATGTTTATAAAATCCAATTTTAGTTCTTTAGCAATGTATATTTTAGAATACTCATGCCACTTACTCTAATGACTGTTATTTTCCCAATGCATGGCTGGGTATGCGATGTCCACATGTTTTGGAGCAATTAAAGAACAAAAGGACAAGCAAAGGACTAGGGTATTTCAAGATCAACCTAGTGGGGTGCCATTTACCTAGACGATCTAGAGTTCTGACATATTTTTATCATAATCTTATGGATGAATATGATGTAGTTTTATGTTGACAAGAACTATGTATGAATCATTTTCAAATATATGAAAATGTGTTTCATTTACTTTAATTGCAATGATAATCATGTTTGTGACACCCCCAGTAAAAAAATGCTTCCACTCATGTGATATAAAAATCAGAGTGTTAGAGTATAAGTGTTCCTTTAGGCTGTTAGTGTCATTCTAGTTGAGAGTTGCTTTCCATTTTAGCATTTGCACCTATCATTACTATGCCCATGTGCAAGGTTGCTCGAAAGGCCAAGGTCACCAAATGTGTCCACATCATATAATGCTAAAGACATAAATGCTTCAGACCACAATGCCAGTAAAATGATCAAATGCCAACCTTGCATGAAAAAATAGTCTTTGATGATAGACTAGACAAAATACCCAAAATGCATGCCTCAAAATGAAGATAAACATATCAAATCAGCATCTCCAAAGATAAATTGAAGGTCCCTATGGTGTTAGCAAGTGTTAGTGACGATTAAAACTTTTCAACATGGAACATTACTTGATATTTTTTACACCGTACCCAAACAAATAATTTTTAGTTACAATTATAGTTAATAAATGTGTATATCTAGTGAGCTTCTATTTGGACCATGAAAGAAGAAATCTACAATGAACAAATTTTTCTTGATAATCCCTAAAGTCTAGAACTTTTCCCCATGACCCATCTTGCAATTTTTATCCTTGATTTACCTCATAGGAATGTCTAAGAATGATATAAAAGAGATATTGACGTGCATATTATAACATGATTTAGAAAAGGAAAATGGTATCTGACTTTTACCTATATCTGCTTGGAAATAATGCTCAACAACCCACACTATTTGACTACCATCAAAATACTCCTCAAATCTGTACACAATATCTAGTGTACAAGAGGCAATCTCATATTGTTTGGCAGTTGATTTTCTAAAATGACTCCCACAACAATGCTTGTCAACTTAAAATAGTATGCAGAGAAACATATCGTAAGTTACAATCATTTAGTAAAAGCCCAAACTTATTCTAGAAATTAGATATGTATGGACAATCAAGCACCAACCCCCATAGACAATGATGAAATTAATATATGGATCAGACTAAAAAATGGTTATGGAGTAAAACCATACCTCTTTTTGGAAAACTTGTGCAAATATGTAGTGCTTATAGAGGTCAAAATATGTTCACATATCGATTCAAGTGATCAACATACATATAATATGTTATTTCTTTCACTATGAAATTAAAATGATGTTAAAGATATCTATTCAAGCCATGAATTGGAAACAACACGAAAAGTCTCCAGAGAATTGAATGTGGAGAAAACTACAAAAATAATAAATAGAAATCAACTTATAAGCTATTCGCCAATTTAGACTACAACAACTTCCTTATGAATTTGCTATTTAACATGTGAACTTGTATCTTGAATTAGCATAATTATAGATGTGAGACTACTAAAAACCAATTTTTGGTTTATTAGTTGCATTATTGGCATATATGCAAAGCTCACTGATGTCAAAATGTATTCAAATATCAATTACAAGTGAACATCTTATAGATAATATGTTATTTGTTTGTACAAGAAATTAAAATGATGTTGAAGCTATCTATTCAAGACATGAACCAGAAATAGCATTGAAAGTCTTAAGAGAACTATTTTTTGAGAAAACTACAAAATGAATAAATAGAAATCTACTTATAACATATCTACCAATTTGGACCATAAAAGATTCCTCATGAATTTGATATTTGACATTTGAGCTTGTACATTGAATTAGCATAATTATAGATAACACAATACTAACAACCAATTGTGGTTCATTAGTTGCATTCTTACATAAATGCTCTACAAGATCAACCATGTCCATATCCAAGTGTATAAGTAATGGTAACTCTCTTTCTGTAGGACTCGAGATCGGTCCCTTGGTTGCACTATTTGACCTCTAAGGAAAAGATTATTGTGTGGCTTGTTCTTTTTGTTTGTTATTTAGTTTTCAAAGAAGGGAGTGTTGTTTATACTCTAAAGGCTTCTACAAGGTATCGGTAAAAATCCAAAAATCTTGCTGGTGCTTTTGAGTCTGTTATTTATTTCAAGTTGTTGGTTTGGAAACATTACTTTGAAATAAACTTAATTCTTCATGTTGACCTGTAGAATGTGATGATGGAGTAGAAAAATACTTCATCATTTCCTAAAATGTTTGAGCAGATGACAAGGATACATTGATTTTTTAGTGAAGCGCCAACCAGTGACATGAAAAAGACACTCCTCATAGGAAACACTACAAGATAAGACAATTGCAAATTCTAAAGTCTCCACTAGAATTAGCAGTTTATGTTTTGTTGACCTTTTACTTTGCTAACGAATTATGGCAACATAGGACTCATATGCAGGTCATCATTGACATGCCAAGGGAAACCATTATCAGTAGCTGATATGGTGAGTTTTGGCAAAGTGGGGTTTTCTTTCTTGAAACATCATCACCTATCTTGCTTCCTAGAAGCCTCACAAAGAAGACATACCAACGATCAGCCATGATCCTTCTTGCTTGTTGCAAAATTGAAGCTAGGATGCAAGAAATTACAAAACTGATATATGCTAGTATAGTTAAACATATAAAGAATGCTAAACCTATGCTTGTATTTGTCCCTATAACAAAGCATGCACGCCTGACTGCACTTGAGCTAGTTACTTATTTGGTGCCAATGGACAAAAAGAGCCTCCTTTTTTGCTTTTCTCTGATAAAATATTAGAAGTTTTTCTCTCTCAACAGTGAGTGTAAGAACTTGTTGCACGAAAGATCTATTCATGGTTAATAGGAAATGAGTCAGGGAGAGGTACCTCTTGTCTAGGTCTTTAGTTCCTTATTGAGGAGAAAGAATGGTTGTGATGGATGGCATGTCATTATCCATTTGTTCAGAATGAACCCTTCTTGATGTAGCTTTAGCTACAAATTAGGTGGTCAAGGCTTCTCTTTTTTCATTGGTAATATTCTTGATATCAATGTTTTAGTTTCAATAATGGCACCATAAAATTTATATCAGTCACTTTTTAAACATATAAAGGATGCAAAAAAGACTAATGATTGTGTATAACACATTCAAGATCATAGTAGATGATTTTTCATTCAAATCACAAGGTCCATAAAGGAAAACCATAGTGATAAGATATAGGGTACATCAGAAACTAAATTCTGACTCAAGTGTCTAGACTTCAGTTGTAGAGGAGCTTGCAAAAAGTTACAAAGTTGGATATTGACCAACCAGATCAGAACTGAGATAAGAACCAAATAAGTTGTAAGATCACCAAACATCTTGCTTAGAGCCACTAATCAGGTCATCAGAAGCATCCTAGACCTAATTAACAAAAAAGGTAAAAATCTATTTTGACTTATCCATACATTATAAAGGATGGTTAAAATGATTTTATGATAATTCTTACTCCTAAATATTATAAGTAATCGAAAAGTATTCCATCCTAATAGAAAATAAATCCTAACAATAGACAATGGATAACCAGCTTGCAAGTACTAGACTAGTATACACTACTTGTAGATGTCAAATGTCATGCCTATGTAAACATCTAGTAGAGATATATGAATGGGTGAGAAAGATGAAGTAGACATGGATATTTTAAAGCTTTAATCAAATGATGTTTCTTGTGGAAATTGTAGGGTTCTCCAAGACATATGGAATCATATGAAACTCACAAAATAATTTTAATGATAAAAAATTGATTGTAGAAAGCATACCAATGATAAAACAAACAAAATACAAAAACTAGATCCTAACACATGGAATGACCTCTCAGAGAGTTAGATCCTAAAGGTTAAGTTGAAAGCATATTGCAAATAATCATTAAAAAGGTCATATAAAAATATCAGTTGTTGTCCTACATCATGAGAAAAGTCCTTTTGAGATCACAATTGCAAGAGATACACCTAATATCTACCCAACATAAATAATATAAAATCATGTACAATTCAACACATTCAAAGAATGAAATATTAAGATCATTTGTTATTATAATATGAGGGGAGAGAAAAAGACAACAATACAATATGACATGTATGTTTCTTATGAACCAACATTTGGGGTATACAACATTTATTCAAAAGAAACTCAAATTTCTAGTAGCATTGTTCTATTAATGTCTTTCAGTTATATTATTTTCTGGAGACAACAGTAGGGTTCTATATATAGTTTAAAACAACTTCTAGATGTAAAATTTCATTTCAAAATTATGTTTATATTTCTTGTTACTAGCATATGCGTACATTTTATAAAGCTAAAATAGATAGAATCTTACAAACATTCATTGGCATCTTAGTGCCACATTCCTAGATGTCTTCTCATTCAAAATCATTGAAATTTTGGCATACTTCATCATACCTGGTAGGGATGAGAAAATGATGGTCTAGATTGCAAAACCAGACAGGACCGGTCAGTTCAGTCTGGTCTAGTCCTAGACTGATTTGAGTTCAGTTCGGTCCACGGTCTGAAATTTTTAGAAATTTAGTCTACGGTCCGGTCCAAAACATGTCAAAGTACGGTCCGAACCTTGGACCATTTTATGTGTAAATGCTCTTAAATATGAAGTTTTATTATGTTAAAAGTGTAAACAAATCACATATTACAACACTAGTAGTGTAAATGTTTAGTTTGAAGTAACTAAAATTATTAAAATTTTACTATTAAACAAGTTATTGAATGTTGAAAAATTCTAATTATGGTCAAAATGGTTCGATCCCAGTATGGTCCTACTTTTAAATGGTCCATTCACAGTCAGGTCTTACTTCAAAATGATTCAGTCAGCGATCCATACTTTTACACAAATACGGTCCTCAGTCCAGTCTGGTCTGCATCTGGATCGATGCTCACTCATAGTCCCTCGTTCATGGGTAAAACTAAAAATTTTGTAGTTGAAAACATGATAAGGAAAACAAAAACATATTAGGATGAATTCATAATTTTGTAGTTGAAAACATGGTAAGGAAAACAAAAACATATTAGGATAAATTCATTGTAAAATGTCATAGCAATTTTTAATATGAACAAAATAGCCTCTTTGATAACTATTATTTATTAAAGTCACTCAAAAACATTTGTACATAGGTGAATTTGTGGGTGGATCTGTGTGTCCCTGTGACTGTGGACATGTGTGGGTGTGTGGAGTGGTTGGAAGGGATAAGATATATCATGAAAACAATAATCCAAGTGCTAAATGATATAGTATAAGAGAACTTGAAGAACATGCACAATGACCATGCTCCTAGAAGGCAAATGCAATGCTACATATCTTAAACCAGGTCCTTCAAAATATTCGACCCAAAGAAATCAACATTATTAGAAAGGTACCTTCACAGAAAAAATTCATGAGGCCCTGAGGAAGATGAATCTGTTCAAGGCCCCTGGGCCAGAAGGAATAGATGCATGTTTTTAATAGAGAGACTAATATATTGTTTGACATCCAATATAGAAATGATCATTTATAAAAGAATTCAATATACATCTTGGGGTTTCAATCATAAAAAAAGCATAAAGAAAGACCACTATCTAGGAGTTACCAAGAGACTCAGAGAGGCATTCCATGTGGGTGAATAGATCCCTCTTGCTAGCAGGAAGGATTGCACTCACAAGATTGGCACTATATGTGATACTAGCATAAACAATGCAAGATTAAAATTACCTATCACAATACGTATGGATATCAATTAGATCACAAGGAGATTTTTCTATAGTAGTAATATTGATACAAAACTCCTTAGCAAGGTTTCATTGGAAGAAATCCCAACTAGCAGAAAGGAAGCAGGACTTGAGATCAAATCAACTTTGGAGTTTAGTGTCACTCTAATGATGAATCTTACCAGTGAATACCTATCAGGTACTGACTCAACATGGTGTAAGGTCTTGAGAACTAAAAACAAGCACATATCCACTAACATCAGATCTAGCTCCAGATTTTATGTGATCAAAAGACAATTGCAGGGGGGTAATTAACAAAAGTAACAAATGTGTGATGAATGGAGCATCTACAAACATGTGGGAAGAGGAGTGGATTATGCAAATTAGGAACTTGATCCTACACCCAGGAGAGTGAACAAATGCATGCAACATGGCTTCAAATGCTCAAAGATGTCTTCTGTGAATTGCATGCACTGCTCGACTTCCTATGCTTCTTCCTCCATTATTGGAATAGGAACAATGACCGGAGGTGCATATTAAGAAGGGACCAAATGTGATTGGGGGTGAAGAGGGTAAGAACTCAGGCAATTGTGTGCTTGGGGTGAGGGGTAGGGAAAATGAGGGGGTGCGACCTGATGGGTGCTTGGGGTGAGCGGGGAGAGAAGACATGGAGCATGAGCTGAAGTGAGGTATGAACTGAGGTTAGGATGGGGGGCGGAGATGCATTAGAATCAAGGAGTCACAGTTTGAGGAAGTAGGGGTTACCATGCCAATTGAAAGTAGAGGGAGTCCTAGTGTGAAAATTTTATATTAATGCACATGTTGGTTATTTTAGGGTGAGAGTTAGAGAGGTGGGAGAAGAGGTGGAAAAAGAATTAAATTGTAATTAGTCTAGATATGTAGTGAAAGTGTAGTTATTACAGTTAACTACATATTTTTTATTTGCATTATTATAATTTGTAAATAAAAGTTACTTAACTACAATTGAAATATATGTAGTTAAAATAATTATATCCAAATCACTTTTTTTTATAGTGGTTGTTATGTTGTTGAAGATTCGTAGTAGATTCTTCATGCAGACATATCTCATTTATGCTTATTCTAGCCCTCTTGTGCCCTAATCTTAAATATAGCATACGTCTTGCATCCTTAAGAATTTCAATTTCAAATTTCAGATGTTGTCTTGCTAATTCTTTGTAAAGTTATGTGACAAATTTCAGATAATGATAATTTCTATGCGAACTTAGCCTTATTGT
The DNA here is from genome assembly GCA_963693085.1 of Alisma plantago-aquatica. NCBI lineage: Eukaryota > Viridiplantae > Streptophyta > Magnoliopsida > Alismatales > Alismataceae > Alisma > Alisma plantago-aquatica. The sequence goes on along the minus strand of OY856412.1, from coordinate 1,095,368,439 downwards.
GTCTCTATGTGATAAGTGGGCCTTGTTGTGTCTTGAATTGATGTTTTTAACCTTTTTATGACCAAGGATGGTACTTGAACCATGATTGTGTGGTTGTTGTAAATAATAGGGCATGTGGTGCCCTATATTAGTCCCTTGGTCTCAATATGGTTAGAGGCATTGCTACATCATATTTTGGGTTGTTATAATTTTTATTATAAGATATTTTATATCTTCTAAAGTTACAAAGATTTGATTACTATTTAGATATTGTATTATTGATTATTTGTAACTTGATTTATGTAGTGATAGAATGAGTAATTGGTTTTAATTAATATAGTACATTCCTAATCATATAGCACCCCAATTTCATAGATCTATTTCCCTGGGTCGTTGGGGGGAAATTGTGAAATGAGTTAATCTTGTAACAATTCTAGTGAATATGGAGGGACAATTAGGGTCAACATACATGGACATCTATGAATCTTATTGGGAATCAATAGCCAGTGATGGTCTGATAACATGTGATGCGAAGTGGTCATGATCATGTCTCAGTATCTGACATATGCTATATATTATGTTCTGTGTCGTGGCTTGTGTACCTCATATGGACCAATAATATAGGGATCTACTTTTGAGAAATTCCACGGTAGATTTGATCTATTAGAAGTATATCTTATGTTATCTTGGATTGGACCCGAGGTGTGTGAAGGACTCTATTAGAATTTAGGTATCCTTAAATCTTACACATGGCTAGTCTAGGATTTGGAGCCATTAGTTAGTAGTTTAGTGGTACTTCTCAAACTATCCAAGACATAATTAAATGTGTACTTAGCCATGCAATATCTTGTTTAGGTTTTATTGATGAATAATGTGGATGTGTGTTGGTGTGCTCTATTGCTTCACTTATATGTGACTCATGACTTGTACATGTATTTGTATGGATCAGGTATACAATTGGTATAGGATTTTTTTAAAATACATTCTCTACTAAAATGAACATTATTTGCCTTGTTTAGTTTAATTGTTACGATTGTTCTAGTAATAAATGCTTTAGATATTATATCATATTATTGGAACCAGAGGTCTCACCTCGTAGTTTTCCACATCCTTTTAGGTGACCTACAGAAGAAGCTAGATTATGGTGAAGAAGATCTAGCTTTTGGAAGAAATCCACCACGTAGAGGTGGGTGATGCTTGTGGGATCACCTAGAGATAGGTTATGTTTTTATGTTCGGAGTATTTAGTCCTAGAGGTGTCTACATACTCAAGTATGGGCCAAAATTTTTATAAGGTTGTATCGGTAATTTGGTATTTCATCATGTATGCCTTCCAATACATTATTGGTTGTACATGTTGTTATATTTGATCAGGTATATCCCCTATTTGTTTACATGTTCTTATGATGTCATTGAAGCATTTGTTTTAAAAACCTTGGGAATATGAATATATGAAGGACCTTGTTAATATATATTTTTTGGTTGATTTTTGAATATTTGTATCATGTAGTTTATGTGCATGTTTATGATAGTGATGGTCAATTTTATTGATTTTATGTTTTGAGTGATTCCTCTCTTGTGATACTGAGTCGTCAGAGGTTTTTGGTATCTAAGCAATTGTATGCTTAGTTTATAGAGACATAGGATTAATTTTTAGCATATGTTCTTACCTGTCCACCATGTAATGGTTGGAAAAATGTAAAGAACAAGGTGTAAGTAGTTTTGTAATGCCAGGAGGTGGTGAACCATGATGAGTTTTGAAGACAAGGGTAAGAGATGATATCTAAAGTGAGGACAACTATAGTATTACCTAAGAGGGGGCCAAAATAGCCCATCCTAACATACTTGGATCTAATAATCCCTATATGTTTGGCTTTCCAACCCTTGTTTGGGTAAATGATGTTAATATCTGCTCTATTTGTTGAGAATGTACCGACTCCATCTTCCCAAGTACCATGTTGACAAATGTTCAACTTTTAGATACGAGCATGACCTTTGAGGCATTGAAACATGTTGGAGTTGTGAAGTATTCTTGTACAACATATTCGATAGACGCAATTTTGTGGCTGACGGATTCAAAGAAGGCTTTTTGGTTGTTGGATACCATGGATGGCTAAAAGATGAAGCACATGATCTACCATTTGAAGGTAAATGATGGATATTGGTAGGCCATCAAAAAGGAGAAATGTTTAGGTGAGGTGATCATATTGGTAGATTACAAGAGGTAGTGTGAATGTCGATACTTCCATTAGTCTAAACTTGATGAGAAGATAGACTAGTTCGAGTAGTTGTGTCAGATGATGATAATAGTGTATGAGTATGAGGCACAATATATGGAGCTAGTGAGATTCTATCCTCACATGATGGTGCATAATTTAGAAGGAAAAGATCAAAAGGTTTGAGAAAGGGTTGCATGTTGAGTTGGATAGGTTTGCATCAACTTTGGAGTCACAAGAGATGTTTTCCTTTTTTTTAGATGTTGTGAAGAGGATAGAAAGGTTTATGGGATGCATTTGTGGTCATGATGTTAAGAGTAAAGTTGCCCATTGGTCTAGACAATACTTAAGAGGTTTCTAGGACAAGGTTTTTTGGAACACATAACAGTACATGTAGTCATATTAGAGTACAAAATATTTGAGTCAAGGGTGCAATAATAGTCTTAGTGGCCTTCAACTAAGTGCAGAGGTGAAGGATTCTTCTGTCAGGATCAAATAGTTTAGGATAAATTTTGGTGACAAGGCCATCTACGCCACATCCTTCTCCTTCGAAAGGTGTTTCCATTATAACCAACATGGACACCTAAGGATGTTTTGTCTGCATTTGAACCAAGATTTTTTCAATATCATACATAGAGTTAGTAGGATGCACATAAGCACAATGGAGGTGGTGGATGATTTGTCTAGAATTCATTGGAAGAGTTGGTCTAACCCACATGAAGAAGCCAAGGTTGATGAAGATCACAATCAAAAAATACATTCTATGATATGAGTCGGCTGGAGGGTTGTTTTTAACCCCTGAGTTATACAAAGTTAGATGGAAAGATGTTATTTTAACTTATTTTCATATATATATATATATATATATATATATATATATATATATATATATATATATATAGTTGACCCAAGTGTGACACACTTTTATCACTAGAGAGGTGATTGTATCTTGTAACTTGCTTATTAATTGTTGAGTTTATCATCTTTATCTTGAAATCCTTTTGGTTGATCTTATAGTTTTTAGCATGTGCGGTGCATCTTGTGTTCTTGTTTTCTCTGAATGTATCATTTGAGTGGACCTTATGCCACTTTATATGCATGGATTGGTTGTGACTCTTGAGGTGGATACTCTATATAGGTGCAAGGTGGTTTTGGATTTGGAATCTAAGATTGTTGAGTTTAGGCATGGGATTGTCTCTTAGACTTTAAACGGATATAGTAATAATCTCATTACATGTCTAGTGTCGACAATGATAGTGGAGAAGTTGATGAGATAAGGTTGTGAAGGTTTCATGGCACATACAGTAGATACTAAGGTGAGGAGTCCTAGTATCCATGATGTACCAATGGTGTGTGAGGTATATTTTTCCTCAGGAGTTTCCTGGTGTTTCACCCCCTAGAGAGATTGAATCTAAGATCATTTTAGTTCTTGGAATGTAACCCATATAGGGTGGTAGGTAAAGAGATGAAAGAGTGAGACAAATTCAAGAGTTGTTGGATAAGGGAATTATACAACCAAACACATCTCGTTGGAGTGATCCTATGTTTTTCATTAGAAGGAAAGATGTTTCTATGAGGTTATTTATAGATTATTGCCAATTGAGCCAGGTTACATTGAAGAACAAGTATCCCCTATTGAGGATTGATAAGCCTTGATCAGCTTAAGAGTGGCTTAGACTTTTCCAATATAGATTTGAGGTTAGGTTATCATAAACTAAATATTGGGATGGAGGACACACTTAAGACCCTTCAGGAGTAGATATGGTCACTATGAGTTTTTGGTTATATCGTTTGTGCTAAACAATGCATGGCTGCTTCTATAAATCTTTGAAAAAAGTGTTTTGACAATATACTGATCAATTTGTGGTGGTCTTCATAGATGACATCTTGATATACCCTAACAATATGGAGCAACATTTGAAGCATCTTCACATTAGAGTTGGTGAGACAACATCAGTTATAGTTGACGTTTAGCAAGTGTGAGTTTTGATTGGATGAGGTGTCTTTTCTTGGTCATGTCATATCAGAAATGTGATTCGTGTAGATCCTTAGAAGGTTTAGTTGGTGCTGATGTGGGAGAATCAAAAGACACTAGTCAAGCTATGGAGTTTTCTTGATCTTCCTAGTTACTATAGATAGTTTATTAGGGACTTTGATATTATTGCCTCACCCTTGATCAGAGTAACCAAGAAAGATGCATCCATTGTGTGGATTGGTCCATTTCGAAGTAGTTTTATTTGTTGAGGGAGAAGTTGACTTCAGATCTAGTGTTAGTCTTTCCAGAACCCAAGAAAGGTTACACAATTGTTTGTATTGCACTGAAGAATAGGTTTTGATGTGTGTTGATGCAGGACAACCATGTCATCTCTTTTTCTTCTACAAACTTACGAAGCATGAAAAGAGTTACTTGGCACATGATTTAGAGCTAGTACTAATGATCTTGGTATTGAATATTTGGAGGCACTATCTAAATGGGGATAATTGTCAATATTCACATATCACACGACTCTAGAGATTTTCTTTACCAAACATGAGTTAAATATGAGATGGAGGACATGGATTGAAGTGATAAAGGATTATAATTGTACATGGGGTATAATCTTGGGAAGGAAAATGTGGTGTCTGATGCATTGATCAAAAGATGATATTCTTCTTTAATATGTCCTACATTGTTGTATTCTTTGGTTTGTAATAAGAGAGATATGCTAGGTTCTCTATGATAGAAGAATGTATAAATGAAGGTTTCCTTGTTTGGTGATTTTTTATCTTGGTTTGTAAGTAAAACTAACATTAATACAACATATCATAGATATGCAATGCGAAGATACCATGATACAAAATATCATGTCATAGATTGAAAATAGGAAGCATGATGCATTCCATTATTTGGATGATGGAACATTGTGCTATCACAACATGATGGTAGATATTGATGCTAGCAAGTTAAGAAAATTGGTGCTTGAGGAGGAACATTCCTCAATGTATGTGATGCATCTTGTAAGTATATACCGAAACTTGAAGGACTTGTATTGGTGGCCATAATTGAAGTGTGATGTCGTAGAGTTTGTGGAAAGATGTACAGTTTGTAAGTAGGTCAAGTATCCTACATGGATGTTGTTATGACGCCCCGTGCCACAGCAAAACAAGATTGCTCAAAATGAAACCGCTGAAGAGAGATGAACAACTTATTAGCATATAGCACTAAAAATTAAAACCTTTTTCATAAAATAGCCAGATAGTAAGAACCTTCACACATGAGTACTTTCATGCCTCAAAGCATCCATAAGAAATGTTGTCAACCTATAATGAGAGCATTGTTCTAGAATGTATATACATGATTCCATCACATCTAATATACAAAGGCACATAAAGAGAACATGTTCCCAAAAAAATACAAAACGTTCCCAAAGACCTGAGTGTACATGGATGACTCTAGGACTCTACCAACAAGGACAACTAGCATCACTTATAACCTTATTAGCTATGTTTCTCAACCTACTCTATACAACCTCTACATCCTCATGCTTGTACACCTAAAAAGGTCATTAACCAACAGGGTGAGACACATAGTCCCAGTGAGAGATATAACTCTCTGCCAACTTTTTTATTATCACAGGTAAGATAAACTGAGCAGCAGAAAGAACATAACTAAGATGAAGTAGATAATGATTATTAACAGAAAGACCAATCACTGTGCATTATGAAACATCTTAATTATTAAAAAGGAATATGAAGAACATGTATATTCTCTACCAACAACATTATATAAAGATCAAGCAAGGCCTCAACCAATGTTTTGTTATTTGATCCTATACAGTAATACTACAAGTATGATTATATATTGATTATTCTCAAAGGATTTGAATTGTACCATCCAAATCCAACTTACCACTATATGTATATAGTCTAAATCAGAGTCACACAAGGTCTAATGGAAGAGCCAAAATCCATGACTTCACCACACCTCTTGATCAACACAAGAGAAAACACCACAGAGACATATCAGTCAACTACAAAATCAGAATATATCCAAGATCAGGGATTGTCTTACGCATGGCCATCCACATATATAATCATAATTGACCCATCTTGGTACATGTACGGTTCTAGAAGAATAGGCTCACACATGGCCATTCTAATAAAAGGAGTGTCTCACACATGGCCATCCATATCACACCGAGATCGGCTCACGCATGGCCGTCTCACATGCCATGTATTTGAGGATACAAGGAATTACTCAACTTATACCCCGCATATTCAAAAATATGCGCTGTGAGTTAAACTCGTTTCACCATCCAACAATAAAGCTGATAGTGGAATGGATTAATGGCACATGGCAACTACACTATTAGATTTCACTTGATTAGTTAGATCAATGTAACATCTTAAGACATAAATCAAGCTATAAGATATAATCTCTAAACATGATCTACATAAACAGGGCATAACTCATCACCAAAACATATTGAATCACATCATCACTTTATGCCTACTATTCATTAAATGTCCATCTCAAGGACCCATGTCCATCACAAGGACCGATGTCCATCACAAGGACCACATGTCCATCACAAGGACCACATGTTCATCACAACATAACCACCATAGTTCATACTTGGCTATGTACATCAATCGATATCACCTACATGGTTAGAAGTTGATAATAAGAAGGCAAAGCATCTTCATCTCATAGAACTCATACTATACATTCACGTTATACACTTTACATCATAACAATTAGGGTTTCACTTTACCAGATTAGGGTTTATAGGGTTGGATCGTCAACTATCATTAGATCATCACTTCCTTCATAATTATGAGATGTGTTATAAGACATAGAAGCATGTTTCTCGTTATTATTATAAAACATGTTATGTGGTTTATAAACATAATCTTCACATCATATGTACATCTACTCCATAGGATATCACATCATCATCATGAAACACCAACATCAACATGGTATGTCTCAACCATCACCATAGAGTATTACGTCACACCATGTAACCCTGGCATCAACAAGATGCATCACTACACCACATAAGGGTATCAGTTAGGGTTAGGGTATGAGCCACCACACTAAGATATATTATCAGTTTGGCTTAGGTATCGGGCAACCACTCTTGATAGAGTATCGACCTACTAACTCAAAGATGGGTATCGGTTTAACATTAGTTAGTTTCGGCTCAACACCTTCCCTTAGGGTATCGGTCTACCCATCAATTAGGGCATCAACCTCACCATCCCTTAGGGTATCGACCTACCCATCAATTAGGGTATCGACCTACTCATCCCTTAGGGTATCAGCCTATCCATCCATAAGGGTATCGACCTACCCATCCCTTAGGGTATTGGCCACTAGGGTTTGGTTGTATCGGTTGAACCACAAGGTAGGTGTTCCTCACCTTTAAACAAGGTGTGTTGGGATAGGGTGTATCAGTTTGTAAGGTGTGTCGGGTTATACATGTATTAGATTAGGCTTACCCATGTCGGCTTCCAGACTCAATTAGAAGCATGGAGAATCAACACTCTTCCTCCCAAGGAATTACTAGATCATAACAAGCCACATCATAAGAAGCATATCAGACTAGACAAGGCATGTCAGTTTGCATGTTGGGTTGCACATCACATCGATTAGCATGCCATAACTCATATCGGTTTGCAAAGAGCAACTCATATTGGTTTAGTCATCTTCTACCTCAAGATGAGGATACTACCAAGCAAAGAAAGGTACATCCCGTGGCAGCAACTTAACATAGTTCTATTCTCAGAAACGGAACGTAAAGCTGCCAAGAGAACTACTAGCATGCAAGCAAAGACAAGCTAAGAGCAACTAGCAAGATAACAAGTAGAGAGGTGATAATAACAAATTAGGATTAGAGTTATATGACCTGCCTCAAGAAAAACCACCAAGCTTTAAGCTCCAAGGTCAAGCTCCAAGATTCCCAAGGCTCAAGGTAGAAGAAGGTCCTCCTAACTCAATCTCCACCACACCTCCAAGAAGGAAGATAGAACCATGGTCAAGAAAGCAAAAGAGATAAAAGAAGGTACCAAGGTCCATGGCCAAGAAGAAGAAAGAAGAAGAGAAGGAAAGCTAGAAAACCATGGATTACCAAGGAGGAAGATGAAATAAAGCACCACAAGCTTCTAGCTTGCCCACCAAGATCCAAGGGAGAGTACTCTTCAAGCTCAAGGTCGGCCACCAAGGAGAGCAAGCAAGGATTGCTAAAAGGGTTCACTGCATGAGAATGAAGAGGTATATATACATGGCCGAAGAGAGAAACGGCAAGGGGAAGGTATAACCACCTTAGAACCCTATAAGACACATGTACAAGAAGAAATGACACATGCCACACCATGAAACAAGGTGATAGGATCCATGTATCACCAACTTGGCCACTAAGGAAGGTGATGGTTGACACAACCATCGAAACCAATAGGGATGAAACCCTAGGTCACAAACTGATAATGCACTCCTCTAGAGTCACCACAACTCGACATGGTGATCCTCAAAATGCCACAAACCAATAGGATGTCCCTCAAGACACCCTCAACTGATACCAAGCCTATGATGACCCCAATTTTAGGGTTTTGATACCCAATATGATACGTGTGGACGAAGAGTGTACTTTAGGCGGTTGAACTCAGTTGAGGAATCAGTCTATTTTGGAATCATCTTTACCTTAAATATTGTGGTTAGATATGTGATTAGTGATTGTGATATTGAATTGAGTTCAACTATGATATGTATAGCTTTTTATTAGTCACTTTGGGTATCTATCAGGTCAAGAGGTCCATTTAGCAGTCATAACAAACTCAAGTGGCAAATTGATGAGCCTTGAGGTATTTTAGTATCATAACATGTATTGTTGGACTTGTTGAACCAAGATTTGATGATTTCCTAATTTGAATTCAAGGCTTATATACTTATTCATGAGGTTATATAAGAAATTAAGTTAGATGACCAATTGTTGTAAGCATGGGTTCAACCTTAGAAATACAAGGATTCATGTGATGAGGAACACGTGGATTAAAATCCTATCTAAATTGGGGATTCCTATTAGGAAATATAAGAGTTTGAGTTATTAAAGATTGTGATTAAATGAGTATCTTGAGACTTGGCCATATACCACTCGAGCAAAGTCCAAAATGGCAGGTTATTATATGCATCACATAGCCCATTCATTTGTAATGCTTTGGTCATGCTCACAATCTTGACTGTCCACACAGACCCAGGACCAAGTCATCTCTAACCTCTGCATATGGAGGAACAAAATGTAGCCGAGGCGTCCTCTAGATCCGATGAAGGTGGAGCGGTCTAAGTGAATTCATTGGCAAACCCATGACCTACACAACACTCAGAGCAGATTGAGCTTCACTTTGCACTGGAGACCCACATCACAGAGAGAATGAGTTTCCTTCTACCAGGTGTTCTTCTCTATAGGTTGTAGTCTAGACAGAGGAAGATGACGATCTCAGGGAGGATCCCAGCTTGTCCTGCCCACCTGCCAATGCCATTTCCATGTTCTGGAGGAAGCTACCTCCTTGAGGCCTTGCACCCCAGAATTGGCCACCTGCTCTACCGCGACCTCCATCCTAGAGTACGCCAATGAGCAAGAATTGCCTCCCACGCAATAAAAGCTCACCGGAGGATCCCATTGCGGCGGACAACACCGGAAAAGATGGCCTTGGTCTCTAGGGACCAATCACTAGAACTCATCCCCATAAAACTCACATTGTAGCCCCAATCTGCCACCTCCCGACTTCTTCCCCTTTTGCGGTAGATTACAAATCATGAGGAGTTGCATCGCTAGGGCTAGCCACCTAACCCAAATCTTGATCTAGCAGCATCATTGGTCAAGATCATGTGGAAGGCCTATCCAAGCTATGAGGAACCATCATTGGTTGATGAGTATGTATGTTTCTGCCAGGATTCCTTGCTTCTTCCTTCCTGTACAGTGGCGCCTTGCTCTGGAGTGACTCCCATGCATGATGGAGAATGCCTATGAGAGGAGAAAGGGGGAGCCATGCCCACCTTTAATATCCACAGTCACCAAATAAAAAAAGAGCAACCTTGGAGCTTGTCGGAGGTCCACCCTGCGGCCGTGTTCTCTGTCTCACATGCGAGGAAGACCCCAGGCGGCGTTGGGGTGAGGAATGCGAGAAAAGGGATGGTGAGCTAGGTCAATTAACAACCAATATAGTCGGGATGGTTCACTCTAGTAGCCTCTTGGCTCAGGGAAAAACCAGCAAAGGACCAAGAGACCCTTGATTATGAAGTGGTGCCCATTTGCGGCCCTGACGACATGGATCCAATGACCCTGGATTTTCCTACAAGGTAAGATGCTCTCACAATTTCCAGAACGTTTCTTTTTTTTGGAAATAGGTAAATATATTGCCAAAAGGACTGTACTAACAGACCGACTTACACAAGCATAACATCACATGGAACCAAAATATACATGGGTGTATCTAACTACAAAAAACCCTAGTATAATTTAGCACGGAGGGGCAACCCCTGGCTAGGCCTTTTTTGGCCCTTAAAATTCTAGCTATGTTGTTAGAAATATTGTTAATCACTGCCTCTTCACTATTAGTAGTTCTTTCATGAATCCTATGGTTCCTTTATTCCCATAAAAAAAGCTAAAAGCTGCTAGCAAGGCACAAACCATGCCAAGATGTGTTGTGTTGCTGCTTCTGTTCACCAAGTAATCAGCTTTCGTCACCAAGCTATTACTATCATTCACTCCCCAAGTACAGTTGAGGCAGATCAGGTCCCAGATGTACTTCAAGAATTTACAAGTATTGAAGGTGTGGTCGTGGTCTTCTTCTACCTCCTCACAGAGAGGGCATTCAGCAGCAACTTGTAGTCCCCATGTTCTCATTCTATCTCTAATAGGTAACTTCTTGAGGATAGCTCTATAGATATTAGTACTCCATTTAGGAGTATGGTACACGCCCCAAACCAGCTTAGTCTAAGGAAGCGTTCCCTCAGTGTCACTGTCGATCCATGGTTTAACGTTCTCATTTGTTAGAGCAACGAAACCATGCCCATCCACAGTGTACTGTGCACTCACGTTCCCCCAGTGTACTGTGCACTCACGTCCCCCCAGTGTACTGTGCACTCATGTTCCCCCAGTGTTTACACATATTCTTCCATGCTCTTGAGTCAGCAACTTCAACAGGAATAGGTGTAGACCCATATCTGGCTCGCATCCAAGAAGACCAAGCATTATTTCTTTCCCTCATGAATCTGTCCAACCTCTTAAGTTGACCGGTTTCCACTATTTCACAAGGGTTGATGAGATTGAGGCCACCCTTGTTGAACGGCTGAGCGATGGTAACCCATGCAATACCATGTCCTCTGCCAGCCCACACAAAATTCGCAATAATCTTCCTCATTCTTTCAGCAACAGCGTAGGGGATCTCACATACATCTTCCCAGAACCTTATCATGCTCTGTAGGGTAGCTCTAACCAGAACAAGCCTTCCGGCTAGGGACAACTTCAGTGAGGACCAGCCCTCCACTTTTCTATGCAGCCCATCCAGGCAAGAAGCAAAATCAGTAGACGTACCTTTGCCCCCTGCAATGGGCGCCCCAAGATACTTAGTTGGGAAACAACCTCCCTTGACCCCAGCCGCAGCTTTAATCTTGCCTCTCCAAGTATCACAAGATTTAGAGGTGTAGATTCTCGACTTGATCTCACTTATATATAGCCCCATTATGTTCCCCAAGTGCACAAAGACTTCTTTGAACTCTTTGAGTCTGTTCCCATGGCCGATAGAGAAAAGCATCACATCATCAGTGAATATTAGATGTGTTTTCACCTTCATGCCCTTGATCTTGTAAGTTTTAATAGTCCCTTTCCTTTCTGCTGCATTGAACATGTTGATTAGGCCTTCCATCACCACTATAAACAGAAGGGGGGAGATCGGGTCTCCCTTCCTTAAGCCATTCTTAGCTTTGAATAGGCCAGCAGGTCCACCATTAATCAATACCGAAAAGGAACATGTCTCAACACATTGTTTAAGCATAAGAATGAACCTATCTTCAAACCCAATAGACTTCATAATGGCCCATAGAGAGGTCCCCATGTAACATGGTCAAAAGCCTTGTTAAGATCAACCTTGATGCATGCTTTGGCTTTATCTCTTTTCACTTTGAACCCCACCAGGTACTCAGTATCTAGGAGGGTGTTGTTCGAGATCTTTCTTCCCTGTATGAATGCACTTTGTTCATTTGATATTATATGAGGAAGGATATCCTTAAGATGAGAAGCCAAGATCTTTGCAACCACTTTATAGAGCACATTGCAACAGGAAATAGGTTTGTAGTCACCCATAGTCGTAGCATCCTTCTTTTTAGGAACCAGTTTTATAAACTTATGATTAGACGCCCTGACCATGTTGTGCCCTTCAAGGATCCACCTAACCGCTCCACAAATATCATATTTAATGGTATCCCACATGGCCTAAAAGAATTTGCTATTAAACCCATCCAACCTAGGAGCCTTGGATGGGTTAATAGAGTACACAACACTTCTAATCTCCTCATCTTCGGCTCTTCTGCACAGTGACACATTCATATCAGTAGTTGCCCTACTCTCCGGAAGAAGATCATCAATACCCGGTGTATTCAAGTCACATTTATTGTACAAGCATGTGAAGTAGTTGACTGCATTGGCCGCAATCTCATCTCTGTTATTAATGATTCTTCCTTGTTCATCAATGACTTCATGAATCGTTGATCGCATTTCCTTTTTTCTCATAGCAGCATGGTATATCTTTGTATTGCGATCCCCGTCAGTGATCCATAGCATTCGACTTCTTTGCCAAGAGTATACTTCTTCTACCTTTTTAAGAGAGAGAACCCTGTCTTCAGCCTTTTTCTCCCATTTAGTGATTTCATGATTGAGTGGGTCATTCTGGCTAGCAGTATTGGCCCTGTCATACTCCTCAGCCGCTTTGTACAGTAGGTTTGTAAGATTCATCTTTTCTTTACTCCATTTCTTGAGCTTGCTCTTTGTATTATTTAGCTTTTTAATAGCTCTATACATCGAATTTCCCTCCATCTAGATGTGCCAGCCTTCAATCACAACCTCCTTGAACCCCTCCCATCCAGTCCACCAGTTAGAGGTTTATTGGCCATGTTCATAATCATCATAGCATGATCACTAAGGGTGTTGGCATTGAGCTTGATCACTGAGTGCGGCCAAACCTTGAGCCAAGCCTCATTGACCAGGCCTTTGTCAATATCACTAGAAATCCTTCTCAGACCATGTTGTTTATTTGACCATGTAGTGCATCCCCCTATTTTATTAATCTCAATCAACCCAGCAACATCAACTGTGTCATTGAAAGTCTGTAGGACTCTCTCAGGGATGCCAAGACCTCCCTTCTTCTCATCAGATCTTCTCACATTGTTGAAGTCACCTATAGTAAGCCAAGGAACATCCTCTTGAGCTGTCTCTTTAATGACTTGCCACATTCTTCTTCTATCAGTCTCCAAGAGTTCACCATAAATGGCAGATAGAATGAAGGAGAACCCCCTTCTGTTGCAACACGAAGTAGTAATAACCTGATCGGAGATGTTAATGCCAATCACATCCCATACACTAGGGTCCCAACCAATCGTGATCCTCCCTCCTTCCCTAATGTCCAAGTTAGACATGTTTCTCCACCCCGCAGGGAACAGAGTTTCAACCCTACTACTGACATTTCTCCTTATTCTGGTTTCTAACACAATAAAAAGAGTCACCCTCTCATTAATGATCACCTTCCTCAGCTCTCTCTGGCTTCCAACCAGTGAGGCCCCTCACACATTCCATGCGATGAGGGACATTTAACCTTTCTTGCTGCTCTCTCCTCTTCCAGAGAGAGTGTTTTGCTTTGTCTTCTTAGTCAATCTCCTGGTGGACCTTAGACTCCTGCTTCTACCATTCTCTTCGTCACCAACTGACTCACGGCCCTTTTGATTCAGGCATGAGAACCGGTTGTTGCTTGTTGTGTTCCCCTTGTTAGCTTCAGCCACCGTACCTATAGTCTTAGAGCCAACTGAGGCGATACCAGCTTCCACTTCTGAGATGAACTCTCCTTCTTCAACTCTATCTGTAGCATGTTCGACAACATCATCAACAACATCCAGAACCACACCATCAGCAGTGCCTTCAGCAGCGTCTGTGGTTGTGTTATTCTCATCCAGAACATCAATGACCACCACGGTGCTCGCCATAGCTTTGTTAGCATTCGTCTTCTCCATCCTCGGCTGGGGCACCTTGGACTTGGCTCTCTTCATCCTACCCCTGGCTGGTTCAGGTACTATCGGAGGAGCCTGACAATAGCCAGTAGGTCTTTCACCAGGGTAGTTGCCCTTCTCGTGCCCAAATACCTCACAGATGGGGCAGCGGTCCGGCATGGCTTCGTATTTGAGTCTGACTTCTCATTCATCTCCGTTGGGTAGTTCCGCCATCAATTCAGATAGCAGTTCCTTCTCAGTAGAGATGTCAACACAGAAGCGTGCACACCCCTCCATCATTCTGTTTGATCTTCTGTCAATAGCTCGCGGCTCACCCACATCATGAGCAATGACTGTGATGGCCCGAGAAGTCCAGTGCTTGCCCACATCCGGAAGGGAAACCCAAACTGGGGCTGTGGTAAGAGTAGCTCTTCTGGTGTCTGCCTGAGAGGTCCATTTCCTAACAAGGACCAATTGATCATCGAAAAACCATGGCCCTCCCAACATGGCCTTCTTTAAGTCCATTTCGTTAGAAAACCGAATGAGATACATGTCTCCATCAAGCGTGAAAAGCTCGAGCTCACCTCTAGGTCTCCAGTACCTGATCATCCAACCCTTCAGGTGTTGCCGGTTGCTCTTCCTTCCAAGGACTTGGACGATGGCTAAGAATTTATGATAATCCTCCATCTCCTCCATAATATGATCATTAAACCTCGTCCAAAGCCTCTTATCACCCTCCCTATGGAAAGGGATCTTTGTATCGGCATCCACCGAACTCCTAAGCCTCGGCGGTGGCTTGGCGATCGACTTCACCCATTCGTGGGCCCGAGTGACATCCGCGGATGGGGAAAACCAATACTCTAGAATAGGGTCTTGTGGTGGTGGTGGTGGTGGTGGCGGGGGGGGGGGTGGAGGCAAAAGCTGGTGGCGGTCTGGTGTGGGTGGCGGAGGCAGTAGGAGGGGGGAGGTCTTAGAAAATGCACTATAAATAGCCCCATGTCCAATAAATCCCCCCAAAAATACCCATACACTCAAAAAAATGCCCTCTTTTTTATGAAGCCACTTAATTAGGTCTAGGAGGCATCATTATTGATGAATTTTTTTCTACAAGATAATACTCCTACTTAGGGTTCATTAAATTAAATAAACAGTATTCAATTGATAATAATTCTCAAAAAAATTGTCCTAGAACCCCAATGATGATATACATCCATATTTAGACTCTGATCTGATTAATATATCTAAATAATAGGTCATTTTCTATTACTGACTATTTAGATGCTTTTAATCCCATTTTAATTCTAGGAAATGGACTAAACATCAGAAAATTATGAAAATTGGACCAAACCTCTAAAATGACCTTCTGATCAGTAGAAAAATATCAGGCATAAGTTCTAGGCTGTTTGAACCTAGATTTGGCCAAACCCTAATTTGGACCTAAAATTACCAAGAATATGATGTACATATATTAATGATGATTAATTTATTTAAATCAAGTATTGACTAGATTATCTAGATGGTCATGGATATGTGAGGAATATTTGAACTCATGTACATGGATATAAGTATATGACTAGTTTTGTTGGATGTTAATTATAGGTATTTGCTTGCATGTATTTGAATACATTGATGGATGTATATCTATGTCTATTGCAAATTCTGCCTGAACACTAAAGAACATTAAAGGAATGAATAATGAAATGTAGTTACTGATGGGTTCATCAATCTCCCTATTAGAGGGGGAAATATTTAATGTTGACTAGCACCTCCCTAATGGTACAAGGTACGTAGGGAGATCCCTAATGGTACAAGGTATGTGGGGATAGGGCCCAAATAATTTATGTTTGTGCTAAGTCCACCATAGTACTGCATATTCATTTGAAATATGATTAATAACTTGGGTTGACCTGATTCTCCTCCTTAAATAATGTTTTCATTTTCTTTTCTTATTTTTCAAAAATTTTAAATATGCCAACATAGTATAGTATCTTTCAACCACGTACCAACTTTATGTTGATTCGATGTTTCACATATGTTTTAGGTTTAGAGCTAGCATGGGATAAAAGAACTAGATGTGAGCAGTTGTATAGGTTTACCTATTGTGTGTAGATCCTAGTTAGGAAACATGTTCATAGACTATAGAATTTTCATTCGATATGTAATTCTAAATCATTTTGTAATAATTCATTTGTAATAAATTACAAGTTGAATGTTGAGAAATGTTATGGTGTATGTTATGGTTGATGTTCATATATGCACAAATTGCTTCTACAACACACTTTGATACAATTGTCTAATGTTTTCAGATTTGTCCTCTCGGGCCTTCTAAGGTTCGAGACGACATAATTCAGGGACGTTACAGTTGGTATCAGAGCATGAACAATAGCTACATATGACAATTTCTCACCATGAAACACAAGATTAAATTTCACCATTCACTTTAAACCCTAGAAACTTAGTAAATTGTTCTATAGGAATAAGGTTTGACTTAGCCTCTAAGTTAGAACCTAGATGTTCGGGAACTAGGTTTAAACAAGTGTGTGAAACCCGATCAATATAGAGCTCGTATGTATAAGGTTTCTGCACTGGTATACACCTTGTTCTCATCATTTCACTAGGTGACATGACACTAACTATCTACTGTGTGTGGGACACTCATTTTGCTGATTTGGTTTTGTTTTCAAATAGGCTCGAGCCTTGATAGTTTTCTCTAACATCTTCTTTCTTGGAGAAAAACTATATAATATTTTCCTCTATATATGTAAATATAAAAATGTGTCCCTCGCACAGGAGAGTAGGAGGTGTTCATGCAACCTAAGAGAAAGTGAGTGACATCAGTCTAGAAGAGAGAGAGTAATCTAGATTAGATTTCTAGAGCCGTATCAAATATTGATAGTCGAAATAGATGGTAGCTAAATAGATGGATGATATAAGCAAGGATGATCTAATATAAATTCGATCTATGAGGCATAAGTATCTTTATAAAGATCTGAGTTGTATATGAGCTGTATCTGATTTTGAAGTTTCTAAGATAAGTCTAGGTGATAAAAGTGCATACTCTTTTCTTACTTAAGAATGTCTAAGTTAAGATAAGGTTGAATGTGCATGAGCCTCAAGCTCTTTTACAAAGGAGGACCTCCAGTGTTAGGAAAATATATGTGGTGAACTCCAGAGGGAGTGACACCCACAAGGAGAGGGTCATAGGACCTACCCTACAACATATGAAAAATATGTGATATATGTGAAATGATGCGTCCTAAGCTAGGTTAATCTTGAGTAAATGAGTTGAGTCCTTTTGGCATGATTCAATACTATATGTGAGAGTTGGGTTAAAAAAATCATGATGGGTAGGTGACTTACAAAGTCAATTCTTTTGATTGAGTTAGGTCCTAGCTTGAGTGACATATGTTTGTGAATCTCATCATTAGTTGCAAGTGAGATGGTATATGAAACTCTTGTTCTTAGAGTAAAATTCCTTGTGCATAAGATGCTCATAAATGTTGTTCCTTCCTTATCTCTTTCTTGATATATGATGCAAGAAATCTCACTTGAACTTTATTGACGATTATGTATGAATAGTCACTCAAATAAGCTTGACCTAGTAATTTACCCTTCACTCTACAACACCCTTGGTATGCATAAGAAAATCATGAGGTTGCCTTAGTATATATCATACATGAAAGATACTAGTTTATAATATTGAGCTTGAAATAAAGATATCATTGGATCACATGTTACATGATCACAAAATATACTCCTTAACCTCAAATGTTATAACTTTAAGATTCTAGTTTGAAAAAACTCACACAAGAGGGTGAAACTCTAATATTCAAGCATCATGATAGACCAACCCTTCTCAAGTAATGAAATTCTAGTATGATATGATGAAAAAAAACACTAAATAATGATGTTTAGTGTGTTAACGGTACTATTAAATGACTTGAAATCTTAATATCACCTTACATGGGTGAGTAGGGTGAAAGATGAAACTCTGGTAACACCTTCCTAAATTCACATGTATGTATAAAAAAAACCTAACTCTTAGGGGACTAAAGCATTCAAATACCAAAATAAAAGAAGGTCAAGTTGTGATTGAGTATTTAAGTGATGCTTCTTTACCTATCTAAAAAAATGATGCTTCAATCTATATAAGGTTACGTGTGTACACTCTTGATGATCTACAATCCTAAGATGAAAACTTAGGGTATATCCATTAGTATGATAGCCTTGGCACCATAAGTGGTGGCCTATATGTAAAAAAAAAATCTCCTTACTATCACTGGGAATATAAGCTTAGTTGAATTTTGAGGACAAAATTCCTTTTAAGGTGGGGTGAATGTGATGACCCCAATTTTAGGGTTTTGATACCCAATATGATACTTGTGTACTAAGAGTGTACTTTAGGTGGTTGAACCCAGTTGAGGAATCGATCTATTTTGGAATCATCTTTACCTTAAATATTGTGGTTAGATATGTTATTAGTGATTGTGATATTGAATTGAGTTCAACTATGATATGTATAGCTTTTTATTAGTCACTTTGGGTACCTATCAGGTCAAGAGGTCCATTTAGCAGTCATAACAAACTCAAGTGGAAAATTGATGAGCCTTGAGGTATTTTAGGATCATAATTTGTGTTGTTGGACTTGTTGAAGCAAGATTTGATGATTTCCTAATTTGAATTCAAGTCTTATATACTTATTCATGAGGTTATCTAAGGAATTAAGTTAGATGACCAAATGTTGTAAGCATGGGTTCAACCTTAGAAATACAAGGATTCATGTGACGAGGAACACATGGATTAAAATTCCATCTAAATCAGGGCTTCCTATTTGGAAATATAAGAGTTTGAGTTATGAAAGATTATGATTAAATGAGTATCTTGAGACTTGGCCATATACCACTCAAACAAAGTCCAAAATGACAAGTTATTACATGTGTCGCACAACCCATTCATTCATAATGCTTTGGTCATGCTCACAATCCTGACTGTCCACACAGACCCAGGACCAAGTCATCTCTAACCTCCACATATGGAGGAACAGAATGCAGTGGATACATCCTCTAGATCTGATGAAGGAAGAGCGGTCTAAGTGAATTCATTGGCAAACCCATGACCTACACAACACTCGGAGCAGATTGAACTTCACTTGGCAGAGGAGACCCACATCACGGAGAGAATGAACTGCCTTCTATGAGGTGTTCTCCTCCACAAGTTGTAGTCTAGATAGAGGAAGATGATGATCTTAGGGAGGATCCCAGCTTGTCCTGTCCACCGACCAATGCCATTTCCATGTTCTGGAGGAAGCTTCCTACTTGAAGCCTTGAACCCCAGAATCGTCCACTTGCTCTGCCGCGACCTCCATCCTAGAGTGTGCCAATGAGCAAGAATTGCATCCCACACCATGAAAGCTCACGGGAGGATCCCATTGCGGCATCCAGCACCAGAAAAGATGGCCTAGGTCTCTAGGGACCAATCACTAGAAACCATCCCCATAAACCTCACAATGTAGCCCCAATCTGCCACCTCCCGTCTTCTTCCCTTTTGCGGAGGATTGGAGATCATGAGGAGTTGCATCTCTAGGGCTATCCACCTAACCTAGATCTCGATCTAGCGGCATGATTAGTCAGAATCATGTGGAAGGCCTATCCAAGCTATGAGGAACCATCATTGGTCAAAGAGTATGCCTGTTGCTGCCATGATTCCTTACTTCTTCCTTCCTGTGCAGCAGCACCCTACTCTGGAGTGACTCCCATGTGCGATGGAGAACGCCTATGAGAGGAGAAAGGGGGATCCATGCCCACCTTTGATAACTGTGGTCACCAAATCAACAAAGAGAAACCTTGGAGCTTGTCAGAGGTCCACCCTACGTCCGTGTTCTCTGTCTCGCATGCGAGGAAGACCCTAGGCGGCATTGGGGCGAGGACCGCGAGAAAAGGGATAGTGAGTCGGGTCAATTCACAACCAATATAGTCGGGACAGTTCAGTCTAGCAGCCTCCTGGCTTAGGTAAAAACTAGCAAAGGACTATGAGACCCTTGATTATGAAGTGGCACCCATCTACGATCCTGAACGCATGGATCCAATGACCCTAGATTTTCCTACAAGGTAAGATGCTCTCACAATTTCCAAAACATTTCCTTATCTTAGAAAATGCACTATAAATAGTTCCACTGTCCAATAAATCCCCCAAAAATACCCATAGACTCATAAAAATGCCCTCTTTATTATGAAGCCACTTAATTAGCCTAGGAGGCATCATTACTGATGAATTTGTTTTCTACAAGATAAAACTCCTACTTAGGGTTCATTAAATTAAATAAACAATATGAAGTTCATATTAATTCTAAAAAAAATTGTCCTAGAACCCTAATGATGATATACATCCATATTTAGACTCTGATATGAGTAATATATCTAAATAATAGGTCATTTTCTATTAATGACTATTTAGATGCTTTTAATCCCATTTTAATTCTAGGAAATGGACTAAGCATCAGAAAATTATGAAAATTGGACCAGACCTCTAAAATGACCTCCTGATTAGTAGAAAAATATCGGATATAAGTTCTAGGATGTTTGAACCTAGATTTGGACAAACCCTAATTTGGACCTAAAATTACCAAGAATATGGTGTACATATATTAATGATGATTAATTTATTTAAATCAGGTGCTAACCAGATTATCTAGATGATCATGGATATGTGAGGAATATCTGAACTCAGGTATGTGGATATAAGTATATGACTAGTTTTGCTAGATGTTAATTATAAGTATCTACTTGCATGTATTTGAATACATTGATGGATGTATATCTATGTGTATTACAAATTCTACCTAAACACTAAAGAACATTAAGGGAATGAATAATGAAATGTAGTTACTGATGGTGTTCATTAATATCCCTATTAGAGAGGGAAATATTTAATGTTCACTAGCACCTTCCTAATGGTACAAGGTACATAGGGAGATCCCTAATGGTACAAAGTACGTGGGGATAGGGCCCAAATAATTTATGTTTGTGCTAAGTCCACCATAGTAATGCATGTTCATTTGAAATATGATTAATAACTTGGGTTTACCTGATTCTCCACCTTAAATAATGTTTTCATTTTCCTTTCTTCTTTTTCAAGTATTTTAAATATGCCAGCATAGTATAGTATCTTTCAACCACATGCCAACTTTATGTGGATTCGTTGTTTCACGTATGTTTTAGGTTCAGAGCTAGCATGGGATAAAAGAACTGGATGTGAGCAGTTGTACATGTTTACCTATTGTGTGTAGATCCTAGTTATCATACATGTTAATAGACTATATAATTTTCATTCAATATGTAATTCTAAATTGTTTTGTAATAAATTACAAGTTGAATGTTGAGAAATGTTATGGTGTACGCTATGGTTGATGTTCATGTATGCACAAATTGTTTCCGTAACGCACTTTGATACAATTGTCTAATGTTTTTAGATTTGTCCTCTCGAGCTTTCCAAATTTCGATATGGAAGAATCCAGGGACGTTACAAAGCCTATTTAAGGAAACCACAAACCGATATAGGGTCTCACCAAGACTCTCAAGCCCGAGACAATTTCTTAAAGAGCAAAGCACACCACAAACACGTGCCCAAAACATCACCAAGGATGTCACCACTCAACAAAGGCCAAAACAAGGTGCCCAACACTTTCTCTCTCCTCTAGATGATGTTAAGAGAGAGAAGAAACACCCTAGAGGTGGAAATCTTGCACATAAACCCCTACTCTGGGTAAATTGCAAGTTGCACCAAAACCTCACCACAAAGCACAAGCATCAAGCAACAAGGCTCAACAAGGAGCAAAAACCTCCAACATGCCCTAATTACATCTTAGATGATTAGAGGAAGGAGCTAAGAAGCTCACTTAAGCATAACAAATAGGGTTAGCCCAAATTGTGGGTTAGGGTCCTTACAAGCCATAAACCCCTAACAGGGATTCCGCCCCCAAAATTCTAAGATAAAAGAGAAGGGTACTTCCTCCTCATCTCCTCTTTGAGATCCTACGTGACATCCTCAACACCACGATGAGGCCAAAGAAACTTCACAAGCACAAGGTCCTTCCTCTTCAATCTCTTCACCCTCCGATCGAGGATCATCACTGGACCTTCCACATAGGTGACATCCTCATCAAGATCCACCTCCACAGGCTATAACACTTCCACTATATCTAGATGACACTTCCTCCACATATTGACATGGAACATTGGATGCAACTTGTGCAACTCAGGTGGCAACTCCAACTTATAGGCCATTGTACCAACATGTGCCACAACCAGGTAAGGTCCCATAAAAAACTTACCCTTATTCCCAAACCTCAAAACACCTTTACAGGGAGAGACCTTCAGATATACTTTGTCTCCCGCTTGGAACTCCAAGGGTCTGTGATGATTGTCTGCATACGGATTTTTTTCTATCATGTGCTGCTTTCAACTATTGTTGTATCACTTTGAATTCTCTATCATCTGCTACACAAGATCAGGACCTAGAAGATGAAATCCCCTATCTCATACCAACACAATGGAGACCTACAATGCCTCATATGGTTCCATGTCAATACTTCTCTGATAGTTTTTATTGTAGGCAAACTCTATCAGACTGAGGTGTACATCCCAACTTCCTAAGAACTAAAGAACACAATCCCTCAATAGATCCTCCAAGATCTGAATGGTCCTTTCAGATTGACCATTTGTCTGTGGGTGGAAAGAAGTGTTGAACTTCAACCACATACCCAAAGTTGTATGCATTCACTCCCAAAAGTGACTTGTAAACTGAGGACCTTGATCTGATACGATAGTAGAGGGAACACCGTTCAAATGCACTATCTCATCAACATAGACTTGAGCAAGCTTCTCTGTTGTGAACATTATCTTCACAGGGAGGAAATGCGCTGACTTGGTGAACCTGTCAACGATCACACAAATGGAATGATAACCTTTGGCTGACCTAGGAGGACCAACCACAAAGTCCATGGTCACATGATCCCATTTCCACTTAGGTATAGGCAATAGTTGTAATGATCCTGTAGGCTTCTGATGCTTTGTCTTGACTTACTGACATATAGCACATCTTGCAACAAACTCAACTACATCTTTCTTCAATCCTGGCCACCAATACATATCCTTCAAATTATGGTACATCTTGGTACTACCTGGGTGCATAGCATACATAGATGTATGAGCCTCTTCCAGCACCATCTTCCTCAGGTTATCCACATCATGAACTACTCTCCTGTGATGATAACATACTATCACATCTTCAATTTTGTGAAAACCATCACACTTCTCACTGTTGAACTATGATCTAATCTATTGTGTCACGGTATGTGTCAGTTGAGCTTCTTTGATATGTTATCTCAGTGTAGGCTTCACTTGTAATTATGCCAACAAACTGGCTAACAAAGAGACTTCCTCGTGTTTCTTAAGTTATCGGGAAGCAAAAGTAACTACTTGCTTGTCCTGCATCAACATGCATCCCAAACCATTTCTGGATGCATCGCAGGAGATGATGTATCCTTTTCCTTGCTCGGGAAAAACCAAAACTGGTGCACTTGTTAGCTTCTCCTTCAATGTTTGAAGAGATCATTTACATTTTTTGTCCCAAATGAATGACACATCCTTCCTTGTCAACTTAGTTAGGGGTAGGGCGATATTAGTGAAACTCTTAATGAACCTCTGGTAGTAGCCTACCAAACCTAGGAAACTGCACACTTCTGTCGGCGTCTTCGGATTCTCCCATTCTATCATAGACTCTACTTTCTTATGGTCCACACATACTCCCTCTAGAGATATAATGTGCTCTAAGAAAGATACCTCCCTCAACCAGAACTCACACTTGCTAAACTTAGCATAAAGCTGGTGTTGTCTCAACACTATCAACGCCTGATGTCAATGTTGTTCATGCTATTGACTATCTCGACTATATATCAAGATGTCATCTATGAAGACAATGACAAAC
This sequence comes from Alisma plantago-aquatica, assembly GCA_963693085.1. Classification (NCBI taxonomy): domain Eukaryota; kingdom Viridiplantae; phylum Streptophyta; class Magnoliopsida; order Alismatales; family Alismataceae; genus Alisma; species Alisma plantago-aquatica. Next base: position 1,095,344,026 of record OY856412.1, on the reverse strand, counting down.
TGATCAAGGAACATTTAGAACACCCGATTCATCAAATCCGTGAATGTTGTTGGTGCATTGGTCAGACCAAATGGCACAACTACAAACTCGTAGTGACCATACCTCATCCTAAAAGCTAACTTTGGTATGTCATCCTCCTTGATCCTCAACTGATGATATCCAAAACATAGATCTATCTTTGAAAAAACTGTCCCACCATGCAACTGATCAAACAAGTCATCTATCCTTGGTAAGGGATGCTTATACTTTATCGTGACCTTGTTCAACTACCTGTAATCTATGCACAACCTCATAGACCCATTCTTCTTCTTCATAAACAACACTGGAGCACCCTATGGTGATGTACTCATCTTGATGTAACCTTTGTCAAGTAGTTCTTACAACTGTCTCTTCAACTCTACCATCTCTGTCAGTTTCATCCTATACAGTGTCTGATCTATAGGTTGCGTACTAGGAACCAAATTGATCTCAAAATCGATCTCACAGGGTGGGGGAACACCTGGAAAATCTTTAGAAACATATCCTCAAACTCCCTAACCACTGTCACATCCTGGATACTAAGACTCTTCACCTTGATATCCACCACAAGTGCCAAAAACACCTCGTAACCTTGTCTCAGAAGCTTCCTTGCTACCATAGTTGATACAAGACACGTCAGAAGAATCTTCCTATCTCCCTGGAAGATCCACATCTCACTACCATCTACAAACGTTTCTTGTTTGGAACTATAATCTAAGACTACTCTATAATTCTCCAATGTATCCATTCCAAGGATAACATCAAATCCATGCATGTCAAGTGGTATGAGATCCACTTGGATGTTGTGTCCCGAGAAAGAGAGAACACAGGAAGGACACACATCCTACAACACTACAGAACTGACCAACTGGGTTTCTAAAAGCAAGCTACTCTTCCAATGACTAATAAGCAAAGAACCACTACTAAGAACTTCCTGTGCGATAAAAGAGTGTGTAGTACTCTGGTCAACTAAAAAAATATAAAGCAAGAAGAAGACAAATCATAATGAAATCACTCCATCTGACCTATCACCACTCGTGAGTTGACCACTACCTCCAGCTGACTCGTGGCGTAGAATCTAGCAGTTGCATGTTGTCATCCCCGTCCTCTAATTCCCTGAGTAGAAGATCTAGCTTGGGATGCTTGGCTACGTCCTCATCCTCGTGCACCATTGTTGCTCTACTATCTCTATGAGCATTGTTGGCTCTACCTTGGTTGATGAGTCCCTTCAGCATCCTTCACTAATTAAAATTGTCTGGTATGGCCAACTTGTCCACACTTGTAATAGGTTTTTTTCTCATACCAAGGCCTAGGCGGTCCCATCACCGATGCTGATGCAAAACTATGGGCTCCTAAGGGTGGGAAACAACGGCCTCTACCCTTAATTGGTGACCAATGTATCAAAACACTAAACCTCTATGACGTTGGCGGTGTAAAAAACCTCAGCTTCTTGAAGCCACCTAACAACTACCCCAGAAACTGTGTACACCGCTTCTTGGTACTCACCTTTCTCTTCTCCTTCACAGATGATTCTATCCTTTGAACAGACTCCACAAATGCAATAAACCTCTCCTGATTCTCCAAGGCAACAAATGAGGTAGACAGCTCAACATTCAACCCCTTATCAAAATGATGAATTTTTTGGTATAGTATGCCCATAGAGCCAATCATATGATGATTGCAATGAGGCATATGATACTTGATTTGATAATGATAAAGGTAATTTTGTATATTATGTTCATCTCAGTCATGAGATGATGACACATACTTGATAGATGTCTAAAGAATGATGTAACTCAATGACATATGTCTTCAAGTTAAGGACCTAAACAATGAGACCATATGTATGTTAAGAGTACATACATTCTTGTTATGTCCCTAGTTGGATGTTACATTGGAAGCAAAATAGACAATAGTAATACATAAGACTAGAATGTGTGTTGACAGATGATAGAGTCTTATTAGTCATGATATATGATATCAAGACAATCACACACATATATGTTAGAGAATAATATTGGACAAACCCACCGTGAGAGTGATACATGGATACCATGGAATGGTAGTCACAATCATGTCTCATAGTGATAGTGGTGATAGTGGTTCTTAGACCTAAAATCACTACACTCATCACATGTCCATGGGTACACTTTGACATCATCAAACACATTCCTGAAACACAGGTGTTATAATGGTGATGATTGGGTGACTTTGACACATGGGGTTTTGACTGTAAGTGATAGCTATGGAATTTGTCCCTCCTACAAGGAGTATGACATCCAGGGCCCCTTGATAAGTGAGAATGCGAATTGTATGGCCATACTCATGTGATTCAATATATGATATGTGAACTCACATGCATCTTAGGTAGTCCGTTCTAGGTCAGAGAACATGTATTGAATGTTGAAGAGGATGTCATTCCATGCCTCGAGTTCAATCCAGATGGTCAGTGACAAAGGAACTATACGATCACGTTAGCACTAATCACAGATTGTAGGTTGAAAGTTGTTCTCCAACTTTCCTTTTCACTTGGGTAGAACTGATGTAGGACTAGGCACCACTCTTTACTTGTGAAGTCATAAGTGAGTTATGGACTTTCACTACCAACGTGAAATGGGACCTATAGGGTAACACACATAGGATTAAACTGGAAGGGGAGCTTATCCATGAATGATGTTTAGATTGATTACTAAAGTGTTTAGGTACTCAATTAAACATTCAATCAATAGACTTGACTCAGAATCATCAAGTTCAAGTGTTGAACTAATTGATTAGAGTGTTAGATTGATTGAGAACTACATTGATTGAGTTCTGCAAAACCTGGAGCACCAACCGATCGGTTCACTGGGTGAACCGATCAGCTCTTGGTCAGTGAGACGATTGATTCAATCTAGTGAATTGATCGGTTCACATAGACCAACCAAGCTGGTGTTGCGTTTCCCAGTTTGTGAGAAAAGACTTTTGTTTCACTTCAATTTGATGGGGACAAGAATTAATCATTGTATTAATTAGAAATGAATAAGGAAAGTCAATTGTAGGCAAGTCTGGGAAGTGAAACGACCAGTTCACACTCCCAACTGACCAGTTCAAAAGTGAACTGATTGGCTCACTTGCCCAAATGACTGGTTGAGTTGTGAAACGACCGGTTTGCCTGCCGCAGAACAATCAGTTCATGGAAAATCTGGACCCTTCTACTTCAGCACAGACTGGGAACCCTGACCTTATCCTCTACTATAAATAGAGGGCTACATGGGGCTTCTCAGAACACACAAATCAGAACATCAATCACTCTGTAAAGTTGTTGTCCTCTCTATTTGTGGTAACTAAGAGAGCCCAAGCAAGTGCTACCTGACTAGGGAGGCACAGCGAGGGAAAGACAACTGTAGGACGACAACTGGTGGCGGGAGAGTGTGTCGGTGACTAGTACGTCATCAGAGGGGGATGACTCCTTCTAGTGTCCTTCAGGATAGGATGACTAGAGTTCCCAGTGGTCCATGTGGACTATATATCGAGGCAGGAGGTTTCTGCCGCTCAGGAGGACGATTGTCAACCATAGTCTGGGTCAAGGACAGGAGCTACATTGATACCATTGAAGACCAAGTGGTTGAAGACTGCACTAGCTATGAGGTATTATCACTGAGCAAGCCTCAGGACTAGGTACACCCCACTAAACCATCTTTCCTATTGCATAGTTGTTGATGTGATCTGCTGGTTATGGGTTTGTGGTTAGATAAAATTTTTGTTTCCACTGCCTATTTTGTCCCACAAAACCCAACAGTGGTATCAGAGCCACGTCAACATACTATGTTTTAGGATTAATCGATATGATCAATATTTGGTTTTTCACTATTTATTTATTGCATGCTATGTGAATACTTAAACTGGATAATATGCATATTCGATTAAACACCACAAATCCTAATATACATATATAATATGGTATATATATGCAATCAATACACGTCACACCAGAACGATTTTCGATGGTGGATGAATAACATGATTATGGCCTATAAACCCCTATGTGTGTGCTTGGTTGGTTGTGGTTGTTTGCATCTCAGTCTGCATACCAAGTCCTTTATTATATCCCAATGTAACTCGAGATAACTCAAGCCTTCTCTTCTACCTTTTCTCTCCTCGAATGTAACTTGGGATTTCCCAAATAGATATGTCAAGTAGGATAGTTTATTTCATGTTATGTCAAAGAATGGTGGGCGCCCATATGAGCATTTGGAGGACCAAGACGGCTATCTCAAGGAGTAAGATGATCGATTGGTTGATCAAAATGACCATCCCATAGAGCAAGATGAGCGGTTGGTATCCTGGCAAGGTGCACGATGACCTGATAGACCAATTGCCTGGAGGAGCCAGACGATCAGTTGGTGACACCCTACCAACCAGCTGGGAGGCAAGCCGATCAGTCATGGGATGAGCTGATCAACCCAGAACATCTAAAGCACATGACTTCATCTTCTACAGGTTGATGCATATGATGTAGACCTAGATGATCGTAATTCCTTATGGCTCAAGGAATTACAATAGGATGACCATAATCATCGCTTTATCGCTTCACATGTTTTCTTGTGGGATATAAGATGTATATGATACATACTATATATGTGGTGATTGGATATGTATATGTATATAAATACCAAACCCCTCAATATAATATTAAGTCTTAGATGCTTTCCATAAGTGGCACACATGAAAAGCTTAATCGACAAGCATGGGCATCCCAAGGGTGGTGCACTATCTATCTCGTAGAAGTGTGATGGTAGTAGTGTGGGCCCGCCAAGCGGGGTGCACTTCTATCATGTTGGCTTTTGGGTCAGGCTTAACTAAGTGGTCTTAATGAGATTAAGAACTTAGAGGCATGGAGATGACTATGGAAAAGAGTTGTGCATATCATCTATCCAAGAATTGAATATGATGCAATTGGTAAATGTTACCTACCTTAATAATTGATTATGGACGTTGGTGTTGGTCGGGTAATAACTCAATTGTTTTGGATCTTGGCTCACTAGAAGATTGTAGGCTGCAATCTTCCGAATTGATGGTAAGGGCTATCAATTTGATCAAAATAGTGGGAGCGATAGTTAATTAAAGGCCTAATTAATATTGTCAAATTTATCAAATCAAACAAATAAAAAATGTTTTGAAAAGTTGCAAAATTCTTTTGTAGAATCCAAATGACAAACACAAACACATTATCATTTTGATCAGTTCATAGATGAGATAAAACTTCAAATCCAGTTTGGGACATTTGAGAAGTGTTCTCAATAGTTAGTGTAAACTCTAAAGTCCTTGAAAGACCAGAGCCAGTAGAACCACTCCAAATGCACCTAAGGCTAAAATTGGATGCTTACTTGAAGTATGCCAATGATGCCTAAGAAATCAAGAACCTTATGCTGACCTATATGAATTATGAGTTGCATAAATAGCTTGAAGCATGGACATTCTTGAGATGGTTATACATCTTAAGAATCATGTAAAGCATGAAAGGTATAATGTCTTCAAAGTGATGTTTGAGTATAAAAAGACAGATGGAGATCAAGTATAATCTCATATGCTCAATGTGATTGTGCATAGGTCAAGAGTTGACCAAACATATGATTCTAAAAATAGTTGTGTGAATCATATTGCTAGTTTATCAAATGTTGAGAAACTTGGCCAGACCATTGTCTGAAGTGCTTGGCATGTTGATGCCAAAGCATGAATGAAGAAAGGATAAAACTTATGATAATGATCAGAAGAGTAAAGTCCATAAACTAAAGTAAGTTCAAGAAGTGTTCTGAGGCCAAGCTTGGGTCAAACTCTTCATCACTCAAGATATGGAGAGGGGTAAGTAGGAAAGGGAAATAACCTCTTTATAGAGGATCTCAAGAAGATGAAAGATATAGAGATCTCTACTTCAACACCTGAGAAGAAGTAAGCTAGAAACTGTGCGGAGCAAGAGTTGCTGCCTTTACAGTTACAATATGACATTCATGGGCATATAATAGAATTGGTGAATTGCTATTATACATCTACTGTCAATGAAATCATCATACATCTTTTTTGGATAAGAGTGTAATGAACTGAAGGCAATGCCTATGTCTCATCAACAATACTTGATAGTTAAAGAGACAAATGTGTATGACACATGTAATGAATGACATGATAACTCAAACTTGAATGCCTATAGCATAGTCATTTGAAGTGCATAAATGAGAATTGCAAACTTGGTATAAGTATTAAATTTCGATATAATCGATAAGGAAATACTTTGAACCAAGAGTTTGAGAACCTTCTAGAAGATCATGATAATGTATCATGATGGACTCCACCTGAAACACAATGATAGTGTATCATGAGAAGTGTATCAGAAAGAAGGAATCACACCTTGATGAATAAGAATGTGATTACTAGCTAAACTTCAAATTTCCTTTTGGGCACATGATTAACACTAAAAGAGGCACACTAGGAATCACAAAATGTTGTGGAATCTCAACGTTCCTCAAGTAATACACAGAACTTATGGTTCTGGTAGAACACGCCTAGAGCTTCAAAGATATATGATATCTTTTTTTTTTTGTCAGTAAAAAGTCTTGTTGCTATTAATTGAAACCAAACTTTACGTACAGAAGTCAGTGAGTTGATCATATGATGAGTCAACAGTCTACCTAGAAACTAGTAAGAGCCATAAACTGAGACATGGCTTGAGGCCATGAAATCCAAGATGGACTCCATGTACATCAACAAAGTATGAATTTGGTTGATCCACCTAAGGGGGTAAAATCCATAGGGTACTTTTAGGTCTTCTAGAAGAAGACTAACATGGAGGGTAATTTGGCTGCAAGGAGTTTCTAATAAGTTCAAGGTGTTGAACATGATGAAATCTTTTTAGTAGTTTCCAAGGATAAATGCATCAGGATAATGCTTTCTATTGTAGCTTAATGTGACTATTATATTTGGCATATGGATGATAAAACCACATTCCTTAAATGGAATATTGTGCATGATCTGTACGTGAAACATTCCTAAAGGTTTTATAAATCCAATAATGCACATAAAGTCCATAAAGCCACATAGATCAATCTTTGGATAGAAGTAGGCACCTCAAAACTGGGATTTTCTATTTGACAAGATAGTCAAAGAGTTTGACTTGAGTCAGAATAAAGAAGTAATGTGTGATTACAAGAATTTAGTGGGAGCATATATATATTCCACATATTGATGGGGAGTAACGTCCTTATACTGCAAATATTATGACCTGGCAACAAAGTGCATTCTGAAGTTTTAAAAGAAGCATCCTATGTGATAGGAATCGAGATCTTTAGATATAGATCGAAAGGGCTTCTTGAACTAGGAAAGAGAACATACATTGGCAAGATGCTGAAAGGGTTCAGCATGATGAGAGAAAACTTGTCCATGTTCCATGGAGTTATTCTCTCAAAAGCCAAGTGTCCCAATTCTTAAGAAGAATAATGAACACATGGATAGATGCCATATGCATTTGCAATTGGATCTATCATGTATGAACTCATCCCATTATCTTGTATATATTGGACATGACAAGAACATATGAACTAATTATCTTGTATGTATTAGACATGAAAAGAATATATGATATTATCATCGTGTATGTATTGGACATGACAAGAAGATATGAAATCATCATCTTGTATGACAAGATGATATAAATATCCAATTATTTCTTATGTATTGGACATGACAAAGGGATAGCTGTCGAACTCCAGTAAGAGTTACTAGAATACCATGAAGAACATCTTTGTGTACTTGTGAAGTACTAAAAAGATTAGTTCCTCTGTTATGGTAATAAGGAAGTGTTGGGTGTAAAGAGTTACACTGATGCAAGCTTTTAAAATGACAAATTGTGTTTGACCTTGGAATAAGAATTGTTAGTTGGAAATGTTCCAACATAAGACAATTGATTAATTCTACAATAAGAAGCCGAGTATCTTAGCATTACGAACACTGTAAAGGATACTGTATGGATCTAGAATTTCATATGGATGAACTTATGGAGGTTCTGATCATTGGTGACTCAATAGATATATTGTGACAACAATGGAGCTGCTAGCCAGGCAAAGGAATTTCAGATAGCATACTATGTCATTTCCATCTCATACAGGCTGTCCTACAGTGAGGGGGTGTGAAACATGCAATATATGTACTTGAAGAAAATGTTGCTTACCCTCTATAAAAGCACTTGAGTAGCACAAATATGATGGACATGTTAAGATCACTTGGAATATGATTTTTGGGTGATTGGATCTAAGTGCAAGTGGGAGTCTGTTGGTATAGTATGCCCTTGGAGACAATCATATGATGATTGCAATGAGGCACATGATACTTGATTTGATAATGATAAAGGTAGTTCCATCTATTATGTTTGTCTCAGTCATGAGATGATGACTCATACATGATAGATGTCTAAAGAATGATGTGACTTAATGACATGTCTTTAGGTTAAGGACCTAAATAATGAGACCATATGTATGTTAAGAGTACATACATTCTTGTTATGTCCCTAGTCGGATGTTACTATGGAAGAAAAATAAACAATATTAATACATAAGACTAGAGTGTGTGTTGACTGATGATAGAGTCTCATTAGTCATGATATATGATATCAAGTCAAGCACATAGATTTATGTTAGAGTGTAGTATATCGGACAGACCCACCATGAGAGTGATACATGGATACCATGGAATGGTAGTCACAATCATGTCTCATAGTGATAGTGGTTCTTAGACCTAAAATCACTGCATTCATCACTTGTTGTTTGGTACACTTTGGCATCATCAAACGCAGTCCTGAAACATGGGTGTTGTAAAGGTGATGATTGGGTGACTTTGACTCATGGCGTTTTGACTGTGAGTGATAGATATGGGATTTATTCCTCCTACAAGGAGTATGACATCCATGACCCGTTGATAAGTGAGACTGAGAATTGTATGGCCATACTCATATGATTCAATATTGATATGTGAACTCACATGTATCTCAGACAATCTTCTCTAGGTCAAAAAACATGGATTGAATGTTGAAGAGGATGATGTTCCATGCCTCGAGTTCAATCCGGATGGTTAGTGACAAAGGAACTATACGATCACAGTAACACTAATCACATATTGTTGGTTGAAAGTTGTTCTCCAACTTTCCTTTTCACTTGGGTAGAACTGACGTACGACTAGGCACCACTCTTTTCTTGTGAAGTCATAAGTGAGTTGTGGAATTTCACTGGCAACGTGAAATGGGTCCCATAAGGTCATACATGTAGGATTAACCTGGAAGAGGAGTTTATCCATGAATGATGTTTAGATTGATTACTAACGTGTTTAGGTACTCAATTAAACATTCAATCAATAGACTTGACTCGGAATCATCAAGTTCAAGTTTTGAACCAATTGATTAGAGTGTTAGATTGATTGAGAATTGCATTGACTGAGTCTACACAATCTGAACCACCAACCGACCAGTTCACTGGGTGAACCGATTGGTTCATGGTTAGTGAGATGATCGGTTTACATGGACCAACTAAGCAGGTGTTGGGTTTCCCAGTTTGTGAAAAAAGACTTTTGTTTCACTTGTTCAATTTGATTGGGACAAGAATTAATATTTGTATAAATTAGAAACGAATAAGGAAAGTCAATTGTGGGCAAGTTTGGGAAGTGAAATGACCGATTCACTAAGTGAACCGACCGGTTCACACTCCCAACTAACCGGTTCAAAAGTGAACTGATCGGCTCACTTGTCCAAATGACTGATTGAGTTGTGAAATGACTGGTTTGCCTGTCGCAGTACAATCAGTTCATGGAAAATCTAGACCCTTCTACTCCTGCATGGATTGGGAACCCTGACCCTACCCTCTACTATAAATAGAGGGGTACATGGGGCTTCTCAAAACACACAACTCAGAACATCAGTTGCTCTGCAAAGTTGTTGTCCTCTCTGGTAGTGGTTACCAAGAGAGCCCAAGCAAGTGCTACCCTACTAGGGAGACATAATGAGGGAAAGCCAACTACATGATGACAACTAGTGGTGGGAGAGTGTGTTAGTGAATTGTATGCCAACAGAGGGGGACGACTGCTTCTAGTGTCCTTCAGGACAGGATGACTAGAGTTCCCAGTGGTCTGTGTGGATTATCTATAGAGGAGGGAGGTTTTTGCCACTTAGGAGGACGACAGTCAACCGTAGTCTGGGTCAAGGATAAGATCTGCAGAGACCGCAATGAAGACTAGGTGGTTTCTGACCGCACTAGCTGTGAGGTATTGTCACTGGGCAAGCCTTAGGCTAGGTACACCGCACTAAAACCATCATTCCTATTACATAGTTGTTGATGCGATCTGCTGGTTATGGGTTTGTCGTTAGATAAAATTTTTGTTTCCACTGCCTATTCTGTCCCACAAAACCCAACAAAATCCTCTCATGTTTTGTCACATCCATGTGAGGATAGAACCTCAACAACTCCATAAACCTTGCCTCATACTCATTGGTCGTCACATGTCCCTATCAAATCCTCCCAAACTGACTGATCTTCTCATCTAGATATGTCCGTGGGAAGTACCGACTAACAAACTCTCGTCAGAACTCCTCCCAGCCAACCACCACACTAGGTCTCTTCTCCTCCTCTATAGCCCACCAATGGCCATCACTCCCTCTTAGGAGGTACATCGCATGCTTTACCTTATCCTCTTTGGGATACTTAGGATCTTGAAAGCCTTCTCAAGCTTAGTTAGCCACAGATCTGCATCCGTCGGGTCAGCTGTTCTAGCATACTCAATTGCCCCAACACGGTGAAGCCGCCCAAAATTCTTCCCAGTACCCAAAGATTCAGCATGGGAAATAGGTTCTCTAGGCTGAGGTACATGAATCATGTCCACGATATGAGTCATCGTGGCCATGAACTTCCCAAAAAGTGATTGAAAGGCAAGGTTTTCTATCATGGTTGGGTCAAACTAGGGGACTTCAGGCACCCAATCTTCATGTTCCTAGTTCTTTGCACCACCACCTGGTATAGTAATATTTCTCTCGGCATCATGTTCTTCATGTTCTCCAGACATATTTCATCTTTCTTATTCTTCTGCATAAGTAGAAGTGACTATAAGAAAGACTGGAGGATACTAGAACAGACACAAACCCTAGTCCTAGATCCCTATAGATTCAGTGAACCTAAAGCTTTGATACCAACCAAATTGTGATGCCCCACACTATAGAAAAATGATATTACTCAAAAAGAAACCATGGAAGATAGATTAACAAATTATTAGATGATAACACTAAACATTAAAACATTTTTCATAAAACATCTAGATAGCAAGAACCTTCACACATGAGTACTTTCATGCCTCAAAGAATCCACAATGCATGTTGTCAACCTGTACTAAGAGCATTGTTCCAGAACATATATACATGATTCCATCACATATGATATACAAAGGCATATAAAGAGAACACATTCACAAAACACCTACAAAATGTTCCCAAAGACCCGAGTGTACATGGATGACTCTAGGACTCTACCAACAAGGACAACTAGCAACACTTCCAACCTTATCAGCTACTTCTCCTCTAGCTGCTACTCAACCTCCCATGTACGATCTCTACCTCCTCATGCTCGTCCACCTAAAAAGGTTGTTAACCAACGGGGTGAGACACACAGTCCTAGAGAGAGATATAACTATCTGCCAACTTTATTATTATCATAGGTAAGATAAATGAGCAATAGAAAAAACATAACTAAGATGAAGCAGATAATGATTATTAACAAAAAGAGCAATCATTGTTGCATTATGAAACATCTTAATTATTGAAAAGGAATATGAAGAACATGTATATTTTCTACCAAAAACATTATATAAAGATCAAGCAAGGCCTCAACCAATGTTTTTGTATTTGATCTTATACAATAATACTACATGGTTGATTACATATTGATTATTCCCTGAGGATTTGCATTGTACCATCCAAATCCAAATGACCACTATATGTATATATTTGAAGTCAGTGCTACATAAGGTCTAATGGAAGAGCTAGAATCCACAACCTCACCACACCTCTTGGTCCGCACAAGAGAAAACACTGTAGAGACATATCAGTCAACTGCAAAATTGGCATGTAGCCAAGATCAGGGACAAGCTCATGCATGGCCATCCACATATATAATCATAACTAGCCCACCTTGGTATAGGTATGGTGCTACAAAAATAGGCTCACACATGGCCGTTCTATCAAAAGGAGTGGCTCACGCATGGCCATCCATATCACACTGAGATCGGCTCATGCTTGACCATCTCACACATCATTTATTTAAAGATATAAGTAATTACTCGACTTGTACCCTGCATATTAAAAAATATGCGCTAAGAGATAAACTCGTTTCACCTGTCCAATAATAAAGCTGACACTTGAATGGATCTATATCACATGTCAGCTACACTTTTAGATTTCACTTGATTAGTTAGATCAATTTAACATCTTAAGACATCAATCAAGTTACAACATATAGTCTCTAAACATGATCTGCATAAACAAGGAATAACAAATCATCAAAACATATTGAATCACATCATCACTTTATGCCTGCTATTCATTAAATGTCCATCCCAAGGACCCATGTCCATCACAAGGACCGATGTCCATCACAAGGATCGATGTCTATCACAAGGGCCACCTATCCATCACAAGGACCAATGTGTTGGGTTTTGTGGAGAAAACATGCGCAACGGAAGCAACGAAAAAAAATTCCACGCAACCTGACATAGGATTTCGTCGACAACAGTGTATTTAGAAAGAGTGTTTGCGAGATATACCTTATCGCGGAGCAAGTCTGGTGATGTCCCGTTGCACGATGGTGTGAAACGTTGCTGGCCTACATGGATGGAACTTCACTTCCATTTGTTGAGTGTGTCGCAGGAAGATCTCACAATGCTCCTTTCATGTGGTGATGTACGCCACTTGTAGCGCATACGGATGGTTGTAGATGTCCTCTGAACGCATACGTCTCAGCGTCTGCGTCTCTACTTAATCCACGTGGATGGACTAGAACTCCATGTTGTGCTTCCTAAGCTAGTGGGAAGGAGTCATATCTGTGCGGTGGCGTACTAGCGTCACGGTGATCTCCTTTCTCTCCTGAGGATGGTGATGGCTAGGGTTTACATACGTGAGCGTAAACTGAAAGGCCTTTCTCAATATCTTATATAGATATCGATCGTAAATCTCCTTTAAATAGGAGACAACAGGAAGTAGGGTTTCTAAACTCATCAGTAAATAGAAACACTTCATTAATTAAAATGCTCATGGATTAATTAGAATATTCTAGAATTAATTAATTAACCAAATAATCACATTAATTGATTAATTAATATCTGACTCCATGCAATCTCTTAGAGCCAGTCACTCCAATATTATTCTAATGGATTACATAAACATTTTAGTAATCAATGTGATTTGGAGCATTCCAATGAAATCCACAATTATACTCCTATTCCAATACATCCTATGTGTGTGACGCAGTAGGCTCCAAATTACGTTGGCAGTGATATCTATAATTATATTATGATTTCACAAGAAAAGATTGGTATCTAGCAAGACTTCATTGCCACCCAAGTATTGGAGAAGTCAGAGAACAACTTAACCTATGATTCATGATTGGTGTTACAGTGATTGTATAGTTCCTTTGTCACTGATATCCAGATTGAACTCGAGTCATGGAATTGTTATCCTTTTCAACATTCAATCTATGTTCCTTGAACTAGAGCCGACTTTTTGAGATATATGTAATCTCGATATCACATATTGACTCACATCAACATGGCCATGCATTTATCAGTCTCGCTTATCAAGTGGCCAGAATATCAAACTCCCGTAGGAAGGAAAAATGCCATCTACATCACTCACAGTCATCCACATGTGTCACAGTGCACTCAAGCACCATCTTTATGGCAATCCTTATTCAGGACCACAATGGATGATGTAAAAGTACACCGAATGACATGTGATAAGTGCAGTGACTTTAGGTCTAAGAACCACAATCACCACCATCATTATGAGATGTGACTCTAACTACCAATCATGGTATCCATGTGTCACTCTCAAGGTGGGTCTGTCTGATACACTGTTCTCTAACAAGTATCTATGTATTTGGTTTGAAATATCTATATCATGGATAATGAGATTCTTCCATCAACCAACATACATTCTAATCTTATGTGTTATTGATGTCTAGGGATATTTCCACAATAACAACTGATTAAGGACAAAATAAGAATACATACTCTTAGCATACATATGATCTCACTGTTCAGGTCATCAACCCGAAGACATATGTCATTGAGTATATTATTCTATAGACATCTATACGTTTTATGTTCATCTAACAATATAAAACACAAACATATAGATTGGAAACTTGCCTTTATTGATATGATCAATGTAGTATTACAAATCATTTACATAGTATACCATTACAATCATCAAATGATACTCTCTATGGGCATACATACCAACATATTCCCACTTGCACTTATACCCAATCACTCATGAATATCAATCCAAGTGATCAAACATGTCCGTCATGTTTCTACTGTGAAAGTGCTTTTGTGAGTGGGTCAGCCACATTGCTTTCTGTAGGTACTCTGCAAATCTTCACATCTCCTCACTGTACGATCTCTCGTATGAGATGGAAATGCCATAGAATATGTTGGGAACGTTGATGCAATCTTAGTTCTTTAGCCTATGCAATTGCTCTGTTGTTGTTGCAAAACAATTCAATTGCATCAGTAGCGCTTGGAACCACTCCAAGTTCATAAATGAACTTCTTGATCCACAAAGCTTCATTTGCAGCATTAGATGTGGCAATATATTCAGCCTCTATTGTAAAATCCACAATCGTCTCTTGCTTGGAACTCTTCCAGCTCACAACTCTGTTGTTCAGGAAAAACACAAACCCATATTGCGATCTATAGTCATCTTTGTCAGTTTGGAAGTTAGCATCGATGTACCCCTTTACCACGAGCTCTTCCTCACCACCGTATATCAAGAATTGATCCTTAGTCCTTCTCAAGTACTTTAGGATGTTCTTTACGGCTGTCCAGTAACATTCACCTAGATCTGATTGATACCGGCTCGTCATGCTCAAAGCATATGACACATCAGGATGAGTACATAACATAGAGTACATGATAGATCCAATTGCTGATGCATATGGGATCTTACTCATGCGCGCCCGTTCATCACATGAACTAGGACATTGGGCTTTAGAGATCGTAACCACATGGGACATGGGAAAGGTACCTCTCTTAGAACCCTCCATGCTAAACCTCTTTAGCACCTTATCAATGTATGTGCTCTGGCTTAGACCTAGAAGCCTTCTAGATCTATCTCTACATATCTTGATCCCTAATATACAGGATGTGATGGAGTGGACTTTTTGAGTCCTTAATAGTCCAATGACATAAGTGAAATCATAAGGTTGAATAATATTGAGAGTTCCAAGGTTTTGACAAAGTAGGTGTGTTGATGTGATGTTGATATCATGGTTAAGATCTCTCTTTTTATGCATTTTGAGGAATTTAATTGGATGGGAAGTATGATGGATAGTTATGAATCTATGGTTATATGTTTCACTATATTTTTCATGTTCCCATAAAGATTTATAGGGTTTGAAGTTGATTAAATAGTTGGCGTGAAGTTAGAATAAAGATTACTAGTTGATTTCTACAACCATGCATCATGTGTCCTTTTAAGTAATGGAAAGTGTGACCAACAATATGAGCGTGTTGTAGAAGGAGATAGGGATCGACTCTTTTGTGCTTTTTCATAGATCCTAGGATGCAATCAAATGGCTGGTGAGCACTTTCCTTTCATCCGTTGCAACTGGGTGCGGTAATGACACCCACGACATGGGAACGTGGAGGTCATGGGTCATGCATCACGTTGTGAGGTCCTACAACCCTCATTAGGAGATATCAAGTGTGAGGATAGGGAGAACGAGCCTCGATTCTTTTATTGGATTCCTTTTTAGAGCCGTTGGAGGATTTCTGGAGGAGAAACACACCGTCAACTTCACACCCAAGAGAAGATCACCAGGAGTTGGAGAAGAGGCTCCAGCGGTAGTCCACCATGCCGACAACAATGGCAAACACCAGAGGAATTGTTGGCGGTTGTAGTTCTAGCAAGGATGGAGACCAAGTCCTCTCCGGAGTAGCTGGGCCACACGACGCCAGAGCTTAGATCTATGATGCGTACGAGGAAGGGCGCACACAATGGCAATTGATGCAGGTTCGCCGCCACTGGTTTCTCTCACCAGAGTAGAGTAGGGCAGCGGAGGCTTCGTGGAGGAGGATGCAGTGGCAAAAGCAACCTGAAGAGGCGGCAGGGAGGTAGAGCCCAATTGAGAGAACCAAGTCCCATTAGATTTGGGCTCCGAGGCGGCTACTCTCGCGTGCGCTGAGAACTGCTTGAGAGCATGGGTGAGCTTAAGAGCATGGAGGTTGCGGCGGTGATGGGTGGCAGTGACCTCACGGAGGTGGAGCGCTGGAGTAGACATGGCCAAGATGACACCGAGGTCGGCCTGGTTGAGCGGGAGGAGGAGGCGACTGAGATCCCGGTGGTGAAGGGTCTATTACGGGCCTCACACAAGCAAAGGCTGACGCCGTAAGCGTCAGGCTACGGTGGCGGTGCTACAACCGGACACCCAAGCAGGAGGAGGTGATCGTGAGGCTTTGATCTCCCTTGTGGAGGATGGTATAGGTGAGGAGGTTGCTTTCCTTCTTGCTCACCATGGAGTCCGAGCGCAGCTGCGCTCAAGCCTGGAGGCACCCTTCCACACTCAGGATCAAAGAATGCTCATGAAGAGCATGTTGCGGAGGGCCAACAAGTCGGGCGACGAAGAAAGTGAGCAATACAGAGAACTTGAACCGGGTTCACAACCCAGAACTATGAGGCTCACAGTAGACCACAACAAGCAAAGGGTGAGCACCCAAGCAAAGCTACATGGCGGCTGCTGATTGGCAGAAAAAGGTAATTAACTCCAAATTCTCAGTAATTGCCTAGATCTTTACAGTAAATAGCCTGGTTATCATAAAAATACAAGTAACGTATCGAAATTCTTAGAAAAATGAGAAGAACACAATAGAGTGATAATATAAGGCTTTTGATGCATGAGTAATAGTGATATCGTGTAAGATATAAAATGCTTGTTTAATGAGTAATAAATATCAAATGATGATATAAAATTATGGAAAGATATCAGTAAGTCTATAATCATGTTTATAGTACATATGATGTCATATATGGTCATGTTGATGTACGAAATTATATAATTTGATAAATATGTCTAATTAAGGATAATAACACTAAAGATGATGCAATTAATACATGCATGCTCAATAAATGATGAGATTTACAGAAAACCCTCATATCTGTAACCGAAAGATAATATATAAATATGAGATCAGTTATATATATGAAATTCGTGTTATATGAAGAGCACCCTTAATACATGGGATGTAACCTTAATATTGTTAATGAAAGTGACATAATGTTAAATACGTTCACATAATAATGTGACACATGAGTATATCCAATTGATGAATCATAATATAGAAAATGACATCATTACTATAATCTAAGAAGATAAGACAAGTAAAAGTGGGAATATACTTAAGAGACTAAGTAAAGCCCTAATGAACACGGTTATGTTTAAGATGAGATGTAAGATGATGAGAATCTGATGACAGGATATGATCTTGTCTTGATCAGGTTTAACAAAGATATAGATGACATGAGGAATATGTGATTAGGATGTCTCTTTTGAAGGTACGCCATTACCTCTTACTTGGCTTATTATACATTATGCTTGTGTCATATGGTAGTAAAGACTTGGCATATGGTATTGATTGAAATGATTGTCTTGTATGATATGTTGCTTGAATTTCCATATGTATTTCTATGAACACATCAAACATAATATATTTGTTCCATTATATGAAAGAACCAACTCTATGGCAGTGTGCTTGGAAGTGACCGAACTCTTTGGTAGTGGTCACGTTGTACATATGGAAGCACCAACTCTTTGGTAGTGTGCTTGGACCCAACTCTTTGGTAGTGGTCACATTGTACATATGATCCAACTCTTTGGTAGTGATCATAAAGGCCTTAATGCATTCAACTTCTTGGTAGTAATGCATGGATGATATAATGGAAAATATGCCTAAAAGTTATTTGTTCTCTTTTGTGGATAAACATTAATCTTGTTCAAGTATATGCTTTTTTTTATATTCTTCTATTACTGCCAAGTATTAGTTTTATCTTATTGCCAAGATATGATGAGAGGTATATAAAAGACATGTAGGTGTACTCAGTACAATATTCTTGAATATTGTGCTGACGTGTACCGCATGTAATCTTTTGTTTAGGTTGTGGATATGTGCTCTTGAAGATCCAAGATAGTTGTGAGTTGTATGGCGAGATGATGTATAGGTGGACCTGTTGTCTTAAGATCCTGTTTCTTAGATGTAGTACATGTATGTGTATAGTTTGTTGTTCAATATGTAATATCAAATGTTGTAACAATTCATGTTGTAATTATATGTTGAATGGTGAACATGTGTATATGGTTTTATTATTGTTCATGTGCATGTGCTACTATTGTTTCCTTCTGACTCCCTTGATTTTCTTCTTCTTAGCCTTGAGTGGGATGTTTAAATTGGGATTCTCACTGAGGTGAGGGTTTCAATTTAGACGTCACACATCAGATTAAGTTTTAGAAAATCCGGGGACGTCACAGGTGGTATCAGAGCATGAACAATAGCAAAGCCTGACATTTGCTCATTATGCAACTTGAAACTAAAGAACCTTGAACTTAAAAATATCTTTAGGGTTAGATTAGTCATCTTTTAGAGACTAGATCTGACCTAGCCTCTAGGTTAGCACCTAGATGTCTGAGAACTAGGTCTAGACTAGTGCTTGTTGTATAGAAAGTCCTTAGATGTTGTACTTTCCTTGTAGTGCAGCGGTATGGGACATTGCACTATTTGGAAATGATGTGCATCAAGGGAAGAGAAACCCTAGACATATTGCGCACGTTGTCTAGAGTAGCTACACTAGTCTACCCCTTGTTCTCACCCTTTTCACTGGTTTTCATGACACTATACTCTCTACTATGTGTGGGACACTCGTTTTCAGGATTTGGTTTTTGATTCCAAATGGATCGAACCTCGATAGCTTTCTCTGACGCTTGTTTTATTGGAGAAAAACTATATAATTTTTATTATGTATATGTATTACAAAAATGTGTCCCCACACATGTACGAGTAGGAGGTGACCATGCAACCTAAGTGAAAGTGAATGACATCAGTCTAGAAGAGAGTGTAGTACTAGATTAGATGTCTAGAGCCTTGTTTGGGATATATGATAGATAGAATAGATGAAATAAGTTTTGATGATATGATGTGAGTCTTATATAGATGATATAAGATGGTTTATGATGATATATGTTTGTCTTTGAGGATGTAAGTTTAATTTTGAGGATGCAAGATAAGTTTTGATGTTGCAAGTAAATAGGCTTTTATGAGATAAGATATGTTAAGTTAAGACTAGGTTGTGAGTCAGCACGAGCCTCAATCTCTTTTATAAAGGAGGACCTCTAGTGTTAGGACCAGTTTTGGGGTTAACTCTAGAGAGAGTGAAACCCATTGGGAGAAGGTTAGAGAACCTAAACTCCAAGATATGAGAATTCTGAGATATGTGATATGATATGTCCTAAACTAGACTACTCTTGAGTGAATGAGTTGTGTTGCTTAATGCATGATTCCTATAGTCTTGTTGAACCCTAGACGTACTTGGGAAGACTAAACCCTAGAGTTGGAAGAGGTTGGTTACATATGCATATGTGAATATGAATATGAGTGTCTGCCATCTGGGTGAGGGAGAGAGCCCAAGACCCTAGAGGAGGTAGCTATGTTTTTATTTTACGTGAAGCCTCATGCTCAGGTTGGTGGTTTCCCATATAGGAATCTAGTGGTGTATATAAGAGAGCTTTGGGTATGATGTTTCATGGTTAGAACCTATGAAGAGCATGTCATATCATGTTTTAGTTTGTGCTTATGTGGCTAGAGCTTATAGGGCTATCTCTAGTGCCAATGAGGTATACCTGAGAACCCTAGACCAAGGAGGGAGGATAAAGTATGTGCATATGAGATACTCATAGATTTGAGTTAGCTCAGAGAGACTGAGCCTGGCACTACCCTCATGATATAGGTTAGGAGAACCTCAATTGGACTAGATGAAGTTTTGATATATGTTTAATGAGCCACTCACATAAGTTTGTGTAGCACAACCATGATATAGTACATGCAAGATGTGATTTAATCTTGAGATGTGATACATAGACATGATATGATGGAAACCTAGGGATGGTTTAATAAATATCAGTGCATAAATGGTTAACCATATAAATGAATAATGATGATAATGTGATAATGTCGGTTAATCTTGTGATGAATTCATCAGTAAATGTCACAATATATTATGAGCATTCAAATAAGAACATATGAATGAAACATGTTACATGAGGTGTTACTCTTAGTGCTTAATAAAGATGAAAAATATAGTTTGATAATTAGCACAACATTATAATGTTGATGACACCTTGATATAATGGGTTAATTTTAGTTAACTCATTTAGAACATGGTAATATGATGTGGAAATCCTAATGCATGGGTAAGGATAAGAATGCAACCCTAGCATATGAGATATGTAATGACATAACCTAAGTTTCTAAACCCTGAGTTTAACCTTGAATGGGGTGTTTGTGCACAAAGATGGTTGTAAAACCCCCTAATAGTGCTTTGGATACATCGTTCTAGGTAACCTTTGCGGATATGTTACGCATAGAATAGTGCCTACATATGGAAGAAGATCCTTAGTTTTTCTGTGGAGTATGAGTATGGCTCAATTTTGAGGACAAAATTTCTTTTAAGATGTATATGATGTGATGGGTTGGATTTTCAGGCTTAATTCCAAGGACGGAATTTCTTTTAAGGTGTGTAGGATGTGATGGAGTGGACTTTTGGATTCCTTAATAGTCCAATGACATAAGTGAAATCATAAGGTTGAATAATATTGAGAGTTCCAAGGTTTTGACAAAGTAGGTGTGTTGATGTGATGTTGATATCATGGTTAAGATCTCTCTTTGTATGCCTTTTGAGGAATTTAATTGGATGGGAGGTATGATGGATAGTTATGAATCTATGGCTATATGTTTCACTATATTTTTCATGTTCCCATAAAGATTTATAAAGGTTTGAAGTTGATTAAATAGTTGGTGTGAAGTTAGAATAAAGATTACTAGTTGATTTCTACAACCATGCATCATGTGTCATTTTAAGTAATTGAAAGCGTGACCAACAATATGAGTGTGTTGTAAAAGGAGATAGGGATCAACTCTTTTGTGCTTTGTCATAGATCCTAGGATGCAATCAAACGGTAGGTGATCACTTTCCTTGCGTCAGTTGCAATTGGGTGCGGTAATGACACCCACAACATGGGAATGTGGAGGTCATGGGTCATGCATCACGTTGTGAGGTCCTACAACCCTCATTAGGAGATATCAAGTGTGAGGATAGGGAGAACGAGCCCCGATTCTTTTACTGGATTCCTTGTTAGCG
Source organism: Alisma plantago-aquatica (assembly GCA_963693085.1). Taxonomy (NCBI): domain Eukaryota; kingdom Viridiplantae; phylum Streptophyta; class Magnoliopsida; order Alismatales; family Alismataceae; genus Alisma; species Alisma plantago-aquatica. Next base: position 1,095,322,329 of record OY856412.1, on the reverse strand, counting down.
CCGTTGGAGGATTTCTGGAGGAGAAACACACCGTCAACTTCACACCCAAGAGTAGATCGCCAGGAGTTGGAGAAGAGACTCCAACGGTAGTCCACCAGGCCGGCAGCGATGGCAAACACCAAAGGAATTATTGGAGGTTGCAGTTCTAGCAAGGACGGAGACCAAGTCCTCATCGGAGTAGCTGGGCCACACGACGCTAGAGCTCAGATCTATGACACGTACGAGGAAGGGCGCACGCAGCGGCAATTGATGCAGGTTCGCCACCACTGGTTTCACTCACCGGAGGAGAGCAGGGCAGCGGCGACTTAGTGGAGGAGGACGTAGTGGCAGCAGCAACCTGAAGAGGTAGCAGGGAGGTAGAGCCCATTTGAGAGAACCGAATCCTGTTAGATTTGGGCTCCGAGGCGGCTGCTCTCGCGTGCGCTAAGAACTGCTTGAGAGCATGGGCGAGCTTAAGAGCATGGAGGTCGCGGTGGTGATGGGTGGCAGTGACCTCACGGAGGTGGAGCACTGGAGCAGACCTGGCCAAGACGACGCCCATGTCATCCAGGTCGAGTGGGAGGAGGAGGCGACCGAGATCCTGGTGGTGAAGGATCTGTTACGGGCCTCACACAAGCAAAGGGTGACGCCGCAGGCGTCAGGCTAAGGTGGCGGTGCTACAACCGGACACTCAAGCAGGAGGAGGTGATCGTGAGGCTTTGATCTCCCTTGCAGAGGATGGTACAGGTGAGGAGGAGGCTGATTGCCTACTTGCTCACCATGGAGTCCGAGCGCAGCTGCGTTCAAGCCTGGCGGCGCCCTTCCACACTCAGGATCAAAGAATGCTCATGAAGAGCGTGTTGCGGAGGGTGAACAAGTTGGGTGATGAGGAAAGTGAGAAATCCAGAGAACTTGAACCGGGTTCACAACCCAGAACTACGAGGCTCATAGCAGACCACAGCAAGCAAAGGGTGAGCACCCAAGCAAAGCTACATGGCGGCTGCTGATTGGCAGAAAAAGGTAATTAACTCCAAATTCCCAGTAATTGCCTAGATCTTTACAGTAAATAGCTTGGTTATCATAAAAGTACAAGTAAGGTATCAAAATTCTCAGAAAAATGAGAAGAACACAATAGAGTAATAGTGACATCATGTAAGATATAAAATGCTTGTTTAATGAGTAATAAATATCAAATGATGATATAAAATTATGGAAAGATATCAGTAAGTCTATAATCATGTTTATAGTACATATGATGTCATATATGGTCATGTTGATGTACGAAATTATGTAATTTGATAAATATGTCTAATTAAGGATAATAACACTAAAGATGATGTAATAAATACATGCATGCTCAATAAATGATGAGATTTACAGAAAACTCTCATATATGTAACCGGAAGATAATATATAAATCTGAGATCAATTATATATATGAAATTCATGTTATATGAAGAGCACCTTAAATACATGGGATGTAACCTTAATATGGTTAATGAAAGTGACATAATGTTAAATACATTCACATAATAATGTGACACATGAGTATATCCAATTGATGAATCATACTATGGAAAATGACATCAGTACGATAATCTAAGAAGATAAGACAAGTAAAAGTGGGAATATACTTAAGAGACTAAGTAAATCCCTAATGAACACGGTTATGTTTAAGATGAGATGTAAGATGATGAGAATCTGATGACAGGATATGATATTGTCTTGATCAGGTTTAACAAAGATATAGATGACATGAGGAATATGTGATTAGGATGTCTCTTTGGAAGGTATGCCATTACCTCTTACTTGGCTTATTATACATTATGCTTGTGATATATGGTAGTAAAGACTTGGCATATGGTATTGATTGAAATGATTGTCTTGTATGATATGTTGCTTGAATTTCCATATGTATTTCTATGAACACATCAAACATAATATATCTGTTCCATTATATGAAAGCACCAACTCTATGGCAGTGTGCTTGGAAGTGACCGAACTCTTTGGTAGTGGTCACGTTGTACATATGGAAGCACCAACTCTTTGGTAGTATGCTTGGACCCAACTCTTTGGTAGTGGTCACATTGTACATATGATCCAACTCTTTGGTAGTGATCATAAAGGCCTTAATGCATTCAACTTCTTGGTAGTAATGCATGGGTGATATAATGGAAAATATGCCTAAAAGTTATGTGTTCTCTTTTGTTGATAAACATTAATCTTGTTAAAGTAAATGCTTTTTTTTATATTCTTCTGTTACTGTCAAGTATTAGTTTTATCTTATTGCCAAGATATAATGAGAGGTATATAAAAGACACGTAGGCGTACTCAGTACAATATTCTTGAATATTGTGTTGACGTGTACCGCATGTAATCTTTTGTTTAGGTTGTGGATATGTGCTCTTGAAGATCCAAGATAGTTGTGAGTTATATGGCGAGCTGATGTATAGGTAGACCTATTGTATTAAAATCTTGTTGCTTAGATGTAGTACATGTATGTGTATATTTTTTGTTCAATATGTAATATCAAATGTTGTAACAATTCATGTTGTAATTATATGTTTAATGGTGAACATGTGTATATGGTTTTATTATTGTTCATGTGCATGTGCTACTATTGTTTCCTTCTAACTCCCTTGATTTTCTTCTTCTTAGCCTTGTGTGGGATGTTTAAATTGGGATTCTCGCTGAGGTGAGGGTTTTAATTTAGACGTCACACATCATATTAAGTTTTAGAAAATCCAGGGACGTCACACAGGATGCTTTGCCTGAATCCTTCATAGAGAAGGTCTTCCCTAGCGAACCTTTTACTGTATGAAGAGTAGGTATGTCATTTCCCATCAATAGTATGTCATCCACATACAATATGAGAAATACAAGTGTGCTCTCACTAACCTTTTTGTAAACACAAGGTTCATCTTCATTTTGACTAAAGCCAAACTTTTTGACTACTTTGTCAAAACATAGATTCCAGCTCTGAGATGGTTTCTTCAATCCATAGATTGACCTTTGTAGCTTATAGACTTTATTGGCTTCCTTTGAATTGATAAAACCCTCAGGTTGTGTCATGTACACATCCTCGAGTAAATTCCCATTAAGGAATGTTGTTTTAACATCCATCTACCAAATTTCATAGTCATGATAAGTTGCAATGTCAAGCATGATCCTGATGGATTTAACCATGACAACTGGTGAGAAGGTCTCGTCATAATCAACACCTTGAATTTGACGAAATCCTTTTGCAACCAATCTACCTTTATAGGTTTGAACATTTCCATCCATGTTAGTTTTCTTCTTGATGATCCACTTGCACCCTATGGGTTTTACCCCTTTGGGTGGATCCACCAAGGTCCATACCTTGTTGGTGTATATGGATTCCATCTCAGATATCATGGCTTCGAGCCATTTCTCAGATTCTGGTCCCTTAGTAGCTTCTAGATAGGAAATTGTCTCATCTTCTATTCCCAATTTGTCACTATCTTGAGTCATGAGAAATCCAAATCTCTTAGGCTCAAGTCGTGTCCTACTAGACCTACAAGGTTCCTTATGTACCACCTCAGGTTCTCTGCTTTCTGTTGGTCTCAAACTTCTTCGATGTCTACATTCCTCCCATTGATTCCTTTGGAAATAAATTCATTTTCAAGAAATACAACAGTCCTAGTAACAAACACTTTGTTGTCAGTTGGTGTGTAGAAGTAGTATCCCCGAGTTTCCTTAGGGTATCCAACAAAATAGCATTTTTTTGATTTGGGTCCAAGCTTTTCAGGAAATTGTTTCCTAACATAAGCTTAACATTTTTCAGATTTGGAAGGTATACAGTTAAGTGTAAACATTGCAGTTTCAAGAACATACCCCCAGAACGATATTGGAAGTTCGGCTAAACTCATCATTGATCATACCATGTCTAATAATGTACAATTCCTTCTTTCAGACACACCATTATGTTGTGGTGTACCAGGTGGAGTCCATTGTGATACAATACCACAGTCTCTCAGAAGGTCCTCAAACTCTTGGCTTAAGTATTTGCCACCTCGATCTGAACGGAGTGCTTTAATACTCTTACCAAGTTGTTTCTCTACTTCATTCATGAAAGTCATGAACATTTCAAGAGTTTCTAACTTGTGTTTCATAAGATATACATAGCCATACCTACATAGGTCATCAATGAAGGTAATGGAGTATTGATAGCCTCCTCTAGCATTTCATCTAAAAGGTCTACATACATCAGTATGTATGAGACCTAGGAGATCACTGGCTCTCTCATTGTGTCCAGTGAAAGGGGACTTGGGAATCTTCCCTAATAAACATGCCTCTTATGTCTCTAATGATTCAAAATCAAAAGAGTCTAGATAACCATCCTTATGGAGTCTGCGCTTCTCGTTTATGTGTCCAAGATGACAATTCTATAAGTATGTTTTGTTTGAGTTGTCAAGTTTTAGCTTTTTAGTATTTATGTTGTATATGCTAGTCTCAAGTTCTAACAAGTAGATACCATAAGACATAGGGGCATTGCCATAAAAGATCTCATCTTTAGAAATAGAAATCATTCCATTCTTAATGTGAAATTAAAATCCACTCTTATCCATAGAAGATACAAAAATAATATTTCTATTAATGGCAGGTACATAATAGCAATTCTCTAATTCTATTACAAGGCCTGTAGGTAAAGATAAACTAATAACTCCAACTACGGTGGCAGCAACTCTTGCTCCATTAGCAACCTGCAACTTGACTTGGCCATTTAGTAAAGGTTTACTTCTTATCAGATCTTGCATATTTGAACATATGTGAGATCCACATACGGTATCCAATACCCATGATGAAGAAGTATTTAAGTTTATCACAATAACGTATATACCTGAAGTGGAGATCTCTATCCCCTGCTTCTTCTTCCTCAGTTCCTCCAGGTAGAGAGGACAATTTCTTTTCCAATGTACAGCCTAGTGACAATGGTGACAACTACCTTCTTTGGAGATCCCACCTTTAGCTTTGAGTGTGGATGACTTTGGTTTCTGCTCGGATTTAGAACCTTTCTTAGCCTTGCCTTTGCCTTTGGACTTTCCCTTTTTCTTGCTGATCATCATCACAGACTTGGGTTTGTCTTTCTTCATCTGTGCTTCAACTATCCTCAACATGCCCAACAATTCTGACAATGGCTTGTCAAGATTGTTCATGTTGTAGTTCAGGACAAAATGACTTTATGATTCAGAAAATGATTGTAGAATCACATCAGTGGCCAACTCTTGACCTAAGGGAAATGCCAACTTGGATAGGCTTTCTATGTACCCAATCAAAGTGAGTATATGGGTGCCAACTGAGTCTCCCTCTTTCATCTTGCTCCTAAACAAAGCCTTGGAGACATCATATCTCTAATGTCTTACTTGATGGTGATACATGTTCTTGAGATGTGTTACCATCTCCATGGCATTCATGTTCTCATGCTTCTCTTGCAACTCATAGTTCATTGATCACAACATCAGGCACTTGACATCCATGACATCATCAAGGTGCTTCTTGTAAGCATCCTTTTCAACCTTGGGCGCATTTGCGGTGGGTTCTCCTGGCTCTGGTGTTTCAAGGACACAGAGCTTACGCTCATGCGTGAGAATAATTCTTAGCATCCTAAACTAGTTTTGAAAGTTGGTTCCAGTAAGTTTGTCCTTCTCAAGGACCGATCACAATGAGAAAGTGTGAGTGTTGTTTTCCATTTGATTGCTACAAAAGAAAAGTTTGCATTTAGTCCAAAACATTTTGACTTGTAAGGATTTGATAAACGAGATTAATTAGGCCTTTAATTAATTAATCCTCCACTATTTTATTCAAATTGATATCCCTTACTATCAACTCGTAAGATTGCAATGTACAACCTTCTAGTGAGCCAAGATCCAAAATAATTTGATCAATGCCCGGTCAGCGCCGCCGTCAAAGACCAAATACTAAGGTAGGCAACTTTTTGCCAATTGCATCATATGCAACTCTTGGATAGATGATCATGCAAAACTCCTTGCCATGATGCATTTGTGTGCCTCTAGGTACTTGATCCTATTAGGGTTCCCTAGTTAATTCCAACCCATAAGCCAACATGATGAGTGTGCACCCTATAGAGGAGATAGACAGTGTACCACGCGGAGGCGTGCCCACACATAGTCGATCAAGCTTTTCATGTGTGTTGCTTTATGGAAGGCAACTAAAACTTAATATTATTAATTGAGGGTTTTTATTAATATATATACATATACAAACACCACATACTTATAGTACATATCATATACTACTATATCCACAACCACAAACGATAGACATGAAATGACAAACACAAATACATCATTTATGGCCATCCTATTATAATCCTTTGGAGAAACAAAGGATTATGGTCCACCTATGGTATTATGCATCTCATGCAACAACACCTATGAATCAACCTGTAAGGATCAACATTACAATGAACAACTTCATGGATGCTCCTTGAAGTTGGAACTTCAAGTTGCTTCTTGGAATTGGATCTTCATGTTGCTTCTCCATGGATGCTCCTTAGAGTTGGATCTTCAAGTTGCCTATTAGAATTGGATCTTCATGGTGCTTATCCTTGGACGCTCCTTGGAGTTGGATCTTCAAGTGGCCTCCTTACATCAAGTTTATAAAGGCTAAAACTACTCATATCTCTATTACATCATGAGTACAAATATAAAGGGAAGGAATTATTATACTTTGAAATAAGAGATGAGGCTCGGCATGCAAGCCGAATACATTATATAAAGGATCCACGTACAACCATTATACATCCATAACATTCAAAAACAAACATATCCACAAGATTGACATCCACATTCATTCACAACATTCACAAAAGGGTATACTAGGCCATAACCGTGTATCAATTCACCACATAAAATAGATTTTAAAGGCGATGTGTATGATATCATAGGTATATCTACATATATATATATATATATATATATATATATATATATATATATATATATATATATATATATATAGGGCAACGATCCAGTGAGAAACATATCTGGTGAGCGCATGAGAGGCATTTAAATAACTCTCCATATAGATCAATTTTTCATAATCCAACCATACAGATTACAAGTATACCTTAATATCTACCTTCCTATAAAATTTTATCACCATCCAATTTGTAGATCATTCACAACAACCATATATTTTTCGACGCTCTATATTGAATTTCAGGCTGACCGTTGGATGTAAAAAGTGTATATTGTACATATTGACATGTAAACAATGTCTGATTGCAATGATTTTTTGTGACAAGGTAAATGGAATGAAGCTTTTTCCATCTATACAGTTGGATTTTAAAAAACAATTACAAATTTGTAGTTATTCAAATGCCTCTCATGCTCTCACCGTAGGATGTTTCTCATTGGATCGCTACCCTATATATATATATATATATATATTAAAATTGCAGTACTTTAAATGCAGGACATTCCCCCATTAACTAATTTTTTGACTCCCACATAGACTATGCGGGGTACACAGGGGCAACACCCCTATCGAGGGAAGGCCGCCCCTCGTGGGTCTCAGGGGCAGATCCCCTGAAAGGTCTATAGAATTTTACTTCCGTGCACTTAGGAAAATCAATATTTTCCATTGTCGACCCCATCCGAAACATCAAAAACAGAATCCTACGGTGTTTGTGGAATTAGGTTTAGATTTGCACATTAGCAGTTTTAATTCACATCGTATGCAACATAGAAAATAGTATACAAAAACTTGAACATATTGAAACGAATCCAAATACGCTATAGATTGACGTTGCTCCGATACCACTATTGGGTTTTGTGGAGAAAACATGCGCAGCGGAAGAAACAAAAAAAAATTCCATGTAACCCAAAATGTGATCTCGTTGACAAAAACATATTTATAAAGAGTGTTTACATGATATACCTTATCATGGAGCATGTCTGGTGATGTCTCGCTGCACGACGGTGTGCAACATTGCTGGCCTACATGGATGAAACTTCTCTCCCGTTCATTGAGTGTGTCGCAAGAAGATCCAACGGCGCCCTTTTGTGTGGTGATGTATGCCGCTCGTAGCACGTACAGATGGTTGTAGATGTCCTCCGAACGCAAGCGTCTCAGCATCTGCGTCTCTACTTCATCCACACAGATGGACTGGAACTCCAACTCATGCTTCCTAAGCCAGTGGGAAGGAGTTGTCTCTGTACGACGACGTGCTAGTGTCGTGGTGCTCTCCTTTCTCTCCTGAGAATGATGACGACTAGGGTTTACATACGTGAGCATAAACTAAAAATCCTCTCTCAATATCTTATATAGATATCGGTTGTCAAGCCCCTTTAAATAGGAGACGACTGGAAGTAGGGTTTCCTAAACCCATTGGTAAACAGAAACACTGCGTTAATTAAAATGCTCGTGTATTAATTAGAATATTATGGAATTAATTAATTAACCAAATAATCACATTAATTGATTAATTAATATCTGACTCCATGCAATTGCTCAGGATTTCTCTATGGGCATATATACCAACACAATGTGCATCACAAGGACCACATGTCCATCACAACATAACAATCATAGATCATACCTGGATATGTACATTAATCGATATCACCTACATGGTTAGAAGCTGATAACAAGAAGGAAAAGCATCTTCATCTCATAGGACTCGTCGTATACATTCACATAATACACTTTACATCATAACAATTTGGGTTTCACTTTACCCGATTAGGGTTTATAGGGTTGGATCGTCAACTATCTTTAGATCATCACTTCCTTCATCATTATGAGATGTGTTTTTAGACATAGAAGCATGTTTCTCATTATTATTATGAAACATGTTATGTGATTTAGAAGCATAACCTTCACATCATATTTACAACTACTCCATAGGATATCACATCATCACCATGAAACACCAACATCAACATGGTATGTCTCAACCATCACCATAGAGTATTACATCACCCCATGTAACCCTGGCATCAACAAGATGCATCACTACACCACATAGGGGTATTGGTTAGGGTTAGGGTATCGGCCACCACACTAAGATATAGTATCGGTTTATCTTAGGTATCGAGCAACCACTCTTGATAGAGTATCGACCTACTTACTCAAATATGGGTATCGATTTAACATCACTTTGCATCCTTTCAACTCCATCCCTTAGGGTATCGGTCTACCCATCAACTAGGGTATTGACCTCGCCATCCCTTAGGGTATCAACCTACCCATCAATTAAGGCATCAACCTACCCATCCCTTAGGGTATCGGCCTACCCATCCTTTAGCATAGCGGCCAATAGGGTTTGGTTGTATTGATTGAATCACAAGGTAGGTGTTCCTCACCTTTAAAAAAGGTGTGTCGGGCTAGGTTGTATTAGTTTTCAAGATGTGTCCGGTTACACATGTATCAGATTAGGGCTACCCATGTTGGCTTGCACACTCAACTAGAAGCATGGAGACTCAACACTCTTCCTCCCAAGGCATCACTAGATCATAACAAGCCACATCATAAGAAGCATATCGGTCTAGACAAGGCATTTCATTTTGCATGTCAGGTTGCACATCATATCAGTCAGCATGGCATAACTCATATCAGTTTGCAAAGAGAAACTCATATCGATTTAGTCATCTTCTACCTCAAGATGACGATACTACCAAGGCAAAGAAAGGTACGTCTTGTGGCAGCAACTTAACATAGTTCTATTCTCAGAAACAGAATGTAAAGCTACCAAGAGAACTACTAGCATGTAAGAAAAGACAAGCGAATAGCAACTAGCAAGATAACAAGTGGAGAGGTGATAATAACAAAGTAGGGTTACAGTTATATAACCTGCCTCATGAACAACCACCAAGCTTTAAGCTCCAAGGTCAAGCTCCAAGCTTCCCAAGGCTCAAGGTAGAAGAAGGTCCTCCTAGATTGACCTCCACAACACCTCCATGAAGGAATATAGAACCTTGGTCAAGAAAGCAAAAGAGATAAAAAAAGGTACCAAGGTCCATGGTCAAGAAGAAGAAAGAAGAAGAGAAGGAAAACTAGAAAACCATGGCTTACCAAGGAAGGAGATGAAAAAAAGCACCACAAGCTTCTAGCTTGCCCACCAAGCTCCAAGGGAGAGTGCTCTTCAAGGTCAAGGTCAGCCACCAAGGAGAGCAAGGAAGGATTGCTAAAAGGGTTCACTTGCATGAGAAGGAAGAGGTATATATACATGGCCGAAGAGAGAGAGAGAGAGAGCAAGGGGAAGGTGTCACCACCTTAGAACCCTAGAAGACACTTGTCCAAGAAGAACAAACACATGCCACAATATGCAACAAGGTGATAGGATCCATGTCTCTCTAACTTGGCCACTAAGGAAGGTCAACATTGACACACCCATCCAAACCGATAGGGATGAAACTCTAGGTCATAAACTAATATGGCACTCCTCTAGAGTCACCACAACCTGACATGGTGATACTCAAGATGCTAAAAACCACTAGGATGTCCCTCAAGACACCCTCAACCGATACCAACCTCTTCAAGGCAACCACAAACTGATATAGGGTCTCACTAGGCCTCTCAAGCCCAAGATAACTCTCTACAGAGAAAAGCACACCTCAAACATGTGCCCAAAACCTCACCAAGAATGTCACCACTCAACCAAGGCCAAAACAAGGTGCCCAACACTTTCTCTCTCCTCTATATGATGCCAAGAGAGAGAAGAAACACCCTAGAGGTGGCAATCTTGCACATCAACCCCTACTCTGGGTAAATTGCAAGTTGCACCAAAACCTAACCACAAATCACAAGCATCAAGCAACAAGGCTCAAGAAGGAGCACAAACCTCCAACATGCCCTAATTACATCTTAGATGATTAGAGCAAGGAGCTAAGCAACTCACTTAAGCATAACAAATAGGGTTAGCCCAAAACGTGGGTTGGGGTCCTTACACTTACATCCTTTACCAATGCTAGAGAAGAAATGTGAATATGTGGCCATAAAATTATTTGGCCTCTCTAAAAATTCCAAGGGAATTGACTCCATATGGATGATTGTTGCTGACATGAGTGGCTCACTTATAATTGTTCAAGATTACCTACACTACAAAGACATTGGTACAAATATATATAGAAAAAATAATCTGATCTTCATGGTGTTCCTATAAAAATAGCATTTGACAAAGGATCATAGTCACAAGTAGGTTTGGGATCGTCTACATATAGATCAAGGAACATAGTTGAAGTTTAGTATAGCATTTTATACACATACAATTGGTTATTTTGAGAGGACTATATAGACTTTGTAGGATATTTTGAGATCTTATGTGCTATGATATCTTGTCATTGAGACATCCACCTTAGCTTTATTGACTTCTCCTACAATAACACTTATCACAAGGGCATAGATATGTCAAGAAATGAGGCTATGGAAGGCATTACAAATTGTTTATTTTTTGGTATGCGGCAGATTAATATTTCTTTTTAGGTTTGAATTGGTTCAATAGACTATAGGGAAGATGAAACTAATCAAACAACAATTAAAGGTAGTACAAGATAAATCAAAGTCATATCTGGATAATTGGTGTTGGATGTTAGAGTTTCAACTTGGATATGGTGTGCATCTCAAGAATTTTCCTTATAAAGGTGTCAAGAGGTTTGGTAAGAGGGGTAAGTTGGTTCCTAGGTTTATGGGATCTTACCCTATCACAGTTTGTGTATGAAATGTGGTATACAAGTTGGATTTGGCACCCGAGTTTCACATTTTGCACAATATATTTCACGTATGTATGTTAAGGAAGTGTCATTTAGATACAAAGTTGACCATCCATCCAATTAAGGTTTAGCATCATGATGATATATCTTACAAGGAAGGTCGATTGCTACTCTTGGAAAAGCATGCATCAAAGTTGACAAATAAAGATATAGTGTTGGTGAAGGTGTTGTAGCATCACCTTGGTGTAGGGGAAGCCATGTGTAAGGTAGAGGATAGGATTCATAGAAATTACTTGGATTTGCTCTTGTATGATGTTGGGAGAAAAATGCATGTTAGGGGTTTATGGTTATATGACTCTTGCCCTAACTTAACCCTCAAAACATGCTTTGTATCTTAATTATTGCCTTGAATACCTTAATTACATGCATGGTATTGATAAGTAATTAGTTGGTTGATGTTATTCTCTTGAGGGCCTATGTGCAACTTTTCCAAGTTGGCAGGTCCTATTTGAATTTTGTAAATATATTGCTTTAATCAGATATTTTTCTCTATTATTTTTGCTTGTTTTGGTGGGTCTTAGTTGCCTTAGAAACCATCCTGCCTTTTCATTGGTTGAGGATTGGCTATCGGAGCATCAATAGATGGTTATGTCATCGATTCCCACCGCTAAGTTTTCATTAGTGGCTGATAGCTTCCAACCAATATAAGCATGAACATGGCTTGGTGGCGGGGCATGCCGACGGAACTTGCAGCAGTCAAGTTTTCATTGGGGCTGGTCTGATGTCTACTACTAATGGAAACTTAATAACACCCAAATTTATGCAATATTGCTATGTATTTACCTCAATTTTTAAATCTTTATTAACAAGGATATGCCTTTAAGAATTTCATTATTAGTCTTCCTGTAGTTAGTCCTTTTTGTAGAGACACATGCTTAAATAGGTCCATTGTAATGACTCATAGGCACAACAACACCAATTTATCAAATTCCGACAGGTAGAAGTTAGAGTTGTCAAAGGAGAAAATTTCCATCCACCTGATGTCTATGACAAAAACATCCAACTCACTTAGGGTGTGTTTGGCACGTGGTGAAAAAATTGATGGTGATGGGAACAGTGATCGTGAAGGGAACGGTGATGATGATGGATAAATTGTTGAAATATATTATTTAGTAATGTGTGCATGATGATAGTGATAGGGATGAGGTAAAACGTGTAAAATGTTGTTTGTTACATAGTTATAAGGAGGTGAGGGAGAATTATTTATAAAAAACACCAAACACAAGTAAGAATCATTTTTATGAGAAAGTTTTTTTGTATGTGTGTCTAAATAAGTAGTGGAATCTTGAACGAAACTTCTTACACTATGATTCATCATGCTTTTCTATGAGGACTAGAACAGACCAAATTTCACCATGAATTCACCATGAGTTCACCATGATTTCATATCACCATGGTAAATAAATAATATTTTTTGTTTCACCATCATTCCCCTTCCCATGATTTACCATATGACAAACGCAGCCTTAGAGGATACAATGTTTTTGCCTGATGGGAACAAAATGGTGCAATAAATTTGATACTCCGTCCGACAAAGAAATGTTTGTAGAATGATCACCGGACATGAGAACTGAGTAAATCGTGGGGCAATGTAGTAGTTGTTAAATTAATACGACAATGACATCAATGCTGAAATCGTCAAATAATACTATGCCACTTTGGGCCGAAGACGGAAAGGAAAATCAATCCAGTATCATATTACTACTAATAAATATAATTCAATTCCATTGCACTGGCATCGACAATACAAAACTATCAATGTCCATTAAATTATATCCTATCATGGCGGTATTACTTATTAAAGAAAACAAAGTTAGCAAATTTATGTTATTTTAAAAGCACAGAAATACATTAATATATTTGACCATGATGGAAAATTAAAGATAGGAAGATGAGCATACACATGGGAAAATATATTAACGATGGCAATGCTTTGAACTTAGAAATTGCGGATTTATTACTGATAAATTCTACCGAGGCATTTAATGCCTATCAAAGCTGTATTGACCAATGAATCTGAAAAGCAAATGTGAAGGAGATCGATGCAACAAATACTACCCATGTGCATTTAAAAACGTATCTCAAATTTATTATATTTGTCTATTGGAATTTCTTAAAGATATGTAAATGGAGGCCAATTCTATTGCCTATCATTCCACTAAAAGAAACACGGATAGCATTCTACGTTCCTTTTGGAAAGCATTCATACACATTTAGATATTGCTAAACGTCAATAGTTGATGGCAATGGAATGTTGGAATTAAACTGAGTCGTGAAAATGGTTTCCTTATTCAATTAATGCCTTAACCAAATATTTAATCGGTACCACTCTTACAGTCCGTCATAGATTCTCCCCGCAAGTTTAAACCACCGCAACGCAAGGCTTTGACCAAGGCAATTCAATATTAATGGAAAAGTTGATGCTTTCAATTAATTTCATTTGTTTGGCAAGTATTTTCGTGATTTGAACTAATTCACGCTCACACTAATCTACGGAACTCAATCTACCCGTCAATGGCACTACTCCGTCAAATGTTCCCTAGCGAGCAATCAACCGCCATGAATGCTCGATGAGTCTATTTACGGGTTGGTATCATTTACACTAATCCGATGGCTTTATAACTTCCCACTCATTGATTGTGAAACTCTTTGTTGATATATATTCTTTATTTCTGTTATCGTCTCTTTAGTTTTATCGCATATTTCTTATTCCTGGCTTTTACCTTTATCTCTTGGACTATAAAAAAGAGCATTGTACTCACTTTTACACATCAAATACAAACTCTTTTTCTTGGTCTCCGGACTGTCAAAGTCATGTCGGACCATGTCTCACATGTTTATTCTCATCAGCAGAATCCAAAGAGAGTATTTGAAATTTTTAAATAACTGATCAAAAAGGAGTATTCTGCTACTGAATCCGTGGAGGATTACTACAATCAATGTTGCGCTCTCTGGGACGAGTTTGAAGTGTATCACCCCATATCTATTGATATCACTGAAATACAACGTCAGCGTAATGAACTTCAAGTGGTGCAATTTCTCACGGGTTTATCACACTCATTCTCTGGAGTGGTAGATCAGATCCTATCTAGCGACCCATTGCCCACACTACGTGATGTCTTGAAACGAATCCAACGTCTCCCTTCTATCTCCCCTATGTCATCCGACCACTCCGATATTGCCACTCTAGCTGTCAGCTCAGGAGACTCCTACCATGGTCGTGGCCGATACCAAGGTCGTGGTCGTGGACGCTATGATGTTTGTCATTGTCGTGGTTCTTCATCATCTGGTCAAGACTTATATTCTTTTAGAAAACGATATTGTCATTTCTGTAAACGCACAAACCATACTAAAGATCATTGTTGGATTAAGCATGGTAAACCTGCATGGGCTAATCAAGTCACTACATTTCAACTTGATTATGCACCATCCTCATCGTCCCAACCATATGCAGATTGGATTCGCTCTGAGTTCAAAAAGCTACTTCAGTCTCATCTCACTTCCTCTACTACTGATGGCTCTACTGATGGAGGTTCTACTCTCCTGGCCTCATCTACATCTTATGGTAAAAATAAATGGATGATTGATTCTGGCACTACCTCCCATATTTTTGGCCATTCTGTAGTTTTTTCCGAACTCAATTAAATTTCTATTGTTCAACCTATTACTCTTTTTGATGGTTCTCATACTTCTATTTCTACATATGGAATATTTGTACTCCTAGCAATCTTTTATTGTGCTCATCTCTTTATATTCCCAAATTTTCGTAGAATATGTTATCTGATAGTAGAATGGTGAACAACCTTCGATGCTCTATTATCTTTGACCCAGTCGGTTGTGTATTTCAGCATATCCACATGAGGATGAGAATTTGTTCAGGCCATGAGGGATCAGATTATACTACTTGGATACGCCGAAGACTACTATTTGGCTGACTATGTCTATGATAGCCTTAAATGACATCATTCATTGGTTCATCTGTCTATTGCAAAATTGAAGGATTGAATTCATGCTATTTTAGATTCTGTTTTTCGTTGTGAAACTTGTCAATTGGGAAAATAAACTTGTGTTCACTATTCAAATAAATCATGTATTGGTTCTAAAAAACCATTTGATATTGTTAATGTTGATGTTTGGGGTGCATGTTCTGTTCCAAGTACATTTGGATTTCAGTACTTCATGAGCTTTATTTACGACTTTTCTAGAACTACATGGTTCTTTTTGTTAAAAGACCGATCTCATATGTTAGAGACTATAACCACATTCTTTGCTGAAATGTTTTACTTAGTGTGACACACCAATTAAGGTTTTTTTGCACTGATAATGCCTTAGAGTTTGTGCAATCCTTCATCAGCCACTTTTTTTAGCAAGATTGGTACTATTCATCAAACTTCCTATTCGTACACCTAAAAAAAATGCGGTTGTTGAGTACAAAAATTGTCACCTTCAAGAAGTTGCTTGCACCTTTCTTTTTCACTATAATTTACCCAAAACTTTCTATCTTGAGCTATCTCTATTACTTGCTATCTCATTAACCGCACACCCTCCTTTGTACTGGGCAATCAGGTACCTTATCAAATCTTATACCCCGATGCCCCCCTCTTTGCTATGCCTCCTCAGATTGGAAGCACTTGCTTTGTCAAAGACATACATCCTAGTTTAACAAAGTTTGACCAGCGGTCTACGAAATGTGTTTTCTTGGGCTACTCTCAAACTCCAAAAGGGTACAAATGATATGATCGATCTAAAAAGAAATGGTATGTCAATGCTGATGAGTATTCTTTGAGCATATGCCATTCAGCTATGCAACGCGATCTACTATCATCTGATCTATTGGTTGGTACACCATTTCATGTGTTTGTCAAAACTACCACGCCTCCTACTACTGTTGCACCATCTCCGCCTATGAAAATGTATTAATCTAGACCGAAAGCAAAAATTCCCTCCATGGCCCCTCCTTCACCAAATCCTACATCTTCATTGGCAGATCCCCTACAACCACATGTATTTTCTGATTTAAATGTTCCGATTTGTTTGTCGTAAAGGGACTTGATCTTACACTCTAAATCCTATTGGGAATTTTTGTTCTACTACTTACCTTAGCACTAGCTTTGCCAATTTATTTTTTCTTTATCAACTGCCTCTATTCCTATGAATATTGATCAGACTTTACAACATCCTACATGGTCCCAGGCTATGGAGACTGAAATGCAGGCCCTTATTGATCGGCATATGTGGGACTTGGTTGATTTTTCTATCGATTGCTCTCTTATAGGATGTCATTGGGTCATTACAATAAAGTATCACAATTGAACGATTAATGGCTCACCTTGTAGCAAAAGGCTATACCCAAATGTATGGAGTTCATTATTTTGAGACTTTCTCTCTTGTTGGACGTCTAAATTTTGTCTGCGTCCTTATCTTTGAGGATGTGAACTATTATTGACTCTTGTTTCAAATGGATGTAAAAAATGTCTTCTAATATGGTGATCTACATGAGGTGGTTTATATGGAGCAAACACCTGGGTTTGTTGCTCAAGGGGGTGTTCTAAAGTATACAAGTTGCACAAAGATATATATGGATTAAACGATATTCCACATGCCTGGTTTGAGAAATTTAGTCATATTCTTCAAAAATTTAGCTTTTTCTCCTCTCATTTTGATCACTAAGTTTTTATTAAGAAGACTTCATTTGGCCTTATAATTTTGTTGTCTGTGTTGATGATATCATCTTATCTCATATGTTGGATTATTATTATAGGGCTCATTTATTCTCTCCTACCTCCACACCATCTGTTCTTTCTGCAATGGGAACTAACACCTTTCCTAATTATGTTGTCTCAGATAACCCTCTCTTCTCACCAGCATTTCTTCTGATTCCATCACCACTGTTTTCCTTTTTTTTACCAACATCTTGACCCCAATCTTCTAGGGCTTCGAGGCTTTTAAGCCTGAATAAAACACAACCCCCTACCTCCCCTATTTGTCCTACGTCTGTCTTATTTTTCCTTTCTCCTCCCCTCTCCAAGTTTTCACACTCTATAAAATCTTCTCCAAAACTCTACAACATCCTCTGGGTTCATTTTCCATTATCGTCTTGGCTATGTCTTCATGTGAGCATGCCTGACCTACTCTGAATCTCTGGCAGAAACAACTTTGAGTCTAGTAGTGTGTTCATAACCATGGATAATCATGAATATGGATTGAAAGGTTTACTATTGGTCGCTTGCATCTCCCTGTAACTTGAATTTCAATATTGCTGGTAAGATTCAAGTGTTCCCATTTCTCTCTTCTCGCATCCTGAGTTTGAATTCGGAGACAAATTCCGCCGACCATGTTTCTGAACCAATTGCATCATTATGTTTATATTCGATGTGGTATAACATATGTATTTTTTTCCATTGTGTTTCCTCATTCCCTTATTTCAACCTCTCCCTCCTTGGCTGCCACATGCTCCAACTACTATCTCAAGCCGGTGATGACAGAAGGAGAGTTGTGATGGTATGTGCATCACGAGTTAAGGTTTCTAGTGTTTCCTGGTCTTGTTTCTTGTGTGTATGGTGTTGCTATCATCTTTGGGCCATGGTTGCTGACCAATTGAGAGTTGGATATCAACATTGAAGCTCTAATTTTAGGTATGTCAACCGTAGCACATCCTTCATATCTCAAGTGATCAGGTGAAACGAACAGGGTGATAGCCGTTGTTTTTACGATTTTAGCCCTCAAATTATATGAGAATTGTAATGTTTGCATGGGCTTTATCAACTTTTTGGCATTTCTTTTTGATTTATCTGTGTGCTAAGGATTTTGTGGGCCAAGGAGTCAGGCGGCCAAGTACTATTGGTCCATATTAGCTAGGGATGCCCAGGTATTTTGATTTATTAATCAATGTGGCTTTCCTTGATTTTCTTATTGGTTGGAACTTACAAAATTCATAATTAAATGTTTACTAATAAGAAAAAAAATGTTTTAGGATCATGAGATTTTTGTCTACACAATTGCATCCAATTTATCATCTAAATCAAATATAATAAATGCGTGATTTTTCAAGGATTTTTTCTAATTGCTTAATATTTCAAAAAATAATAACTAATTATTTACATGTCAAAAAATAAAATAAAATAGGTTTTTGAATTAGTAAATTATTCTCTATCTAATTCTTTAATTTTAATCCCATAATTCCAATCTAATAAAATATGGTTTTATGGATTTACCTGATTGGTCAGAATTTCTAAAATCCATAACTAATAGTCTATAAGTAAAAAAAACAAAGTAAAAAATGTTTTTGGGCTCAGAAAAATATAATTTGTAAGATGATATGGTTTTGATATCCTAATAAAATAATATTAAAAGACACTACTAGGTTTTATACAATTAATGTTAAACTAATTGTAGTCTCATATATGCCTTCAATTGGTTGCTTGTGGACTGATATGGAATTAGGATTTTGACCTAGGACATACATAGACTTCATGTGAGGTATGTTGCATTCCCTGTTATTCATATTGAGCAATCACCCATATTTATATCTTTCTCTTGATGCTTTGGACATATGCCCTACACATTGTTCTCTCTCTCATGAGGGTTAACTAATTTGAGTACTTACTTTCTTTTATTGATCTTATCTACTTAGTTTGATGGATATTCTTCATAGAATCTTATTTATATCTTATTAATTTAATTTCATGAGGAAACCCTAACTTGAGTATTTGATGCACAAACCTTCTTGTGGTATACTTTATGGTTTTATTTTTCACCTCCCTTTTGGACATGATTGAATATTTATTGTGGGTCCTCTGACCCCACATGATAATTGTTGGATATTCTCATCTTATGGTTTCATATGACTGAACTTTCACTTGCCTCTATATTTATGCATGCTTTGTAATTCTTTGGTTATTTGGGTTTTATTCCCTGGGGTCTTATTCCCCTATGTGGTATTATAAGGCACTGAAGTTTTTGTCCTCCTTCCATGCACTGAGGTTTTAGTCCTCATGTACTTCTATATATTAGGATGGAGGATCATATGCCCCATACCCTGGCTCATATGTCAAGGTAGTTTGGTTGTGTGCCATTCTTTGTTAGTTATGGGCTGTGTGCCCTAACCACCACTGACTTTACATTTTCACTGGTTCTATGCTTATCTCACATGCATGATGGTTGGATATTGATGATAGGTTTTGTGTCCTAAATCTTAATTTGTGCTTTGTGTCATACCTTCTTTTATTTAATGGCAAGTGTAATTTTTTATTATCATCTTTTAAAATTCATATTATTTTGATACTCGCTTGGGTGGTAATTTCCTCTTCTATGGGAAGCCTTGTTATATTTGATGTCCTTTTCCCTCAAGTTTCTCAATCCAAATTTCATATGCACATATCGGTGTTTATGTTGATATCTTCTACTTTTTGTCCTTTTGTTGGGGTATGTTTCCAACCCCAGGTGTAGGACTTGGAAGATTAGACTTGGTGACATGGGCCTGCTAGGTAGAACTCTTGGAAGATAGACTTGAGATAGTTGGCTATCTCTCTACTTAGATCTCGAGGTATTTGATATCATGTAAATCCTAAATGTGAGAATATTCTGTAATCATGTTTAAATTTAATATAGTCATGAAAATTTATTTCACTGATGTACTTTGGTTTTTTTGAATACTACTATTTAAGAAGTAAAAAAATTACACCTATTCAAACATATATTCTTAGTGTGTTTGAAATGACTGAATTTGTTCCTCAAATTAAGAAGGGAGTGGATCCCCTTTCATATCCCACTCCTTACAAGATGGTATCAGAGCCATTCGTAGTTGGGCCTGGCTATTTCAATTTTGTTACCCTAATTAGGACCTTTACCTTACACAGTCATCCTTCAGGTGACATGTTTACTCTAGTATTGACCTTTGTTATTCATGACATGATGAAGGATAAATTTAGAATTATATCAGGTACACATAAGAACCGTTCTTAGTAAACCCTAATGTGATATATTTTTGGATGATATGAGATATGTCATTAGTATGGAGATATTTGACGAGGATGAGCAAAGTATTTAAATCAGAGATGCTATAAGGAAAACTTGTGACTTGGTTCTCGTACTGATTTTTGTCTAATATAGTTGTTTTATTTTGCAATGCTTCTTATCGTCAAAAAATATTCTCATTATGCTATTTTATGTGCAAAATATTTTTTTTTGGATTTTATTGAAGTTTCTCTTGAACTAAGTCACAATGAAGAGACGTGTGAAATTCTAGTGACCCTAGAATTAGTTGGAATAGATATCTTAAAATGTAGTCATGATATTTGGAGTGATGACTAGGAAGATGTGTCTTGTGATAAAGGTTTAGTTGACTTACCCTTTTGCATCCTATGACTTTTGTATGCCCATGTGAATGTCAGGGTTGACTAGTTTGTAACACAAGGATGTACAATTCAACCCTAGGTTGTTTTAACTCATTATTTGGATGCATGACCTATGAACAACATAAACATCTAAAATACTCACAAAAAATGATCCATAAATGAACCTAATACCTTGATGTTGTTTAGCTTGGCTTACTAGGTCAAACCTTTTAGAAGGTGGAGCATATTGGTGGATAAGATACATATAATTAGATTTTGAGGATCAAAACCTCTTTAAGGGGTGGAGTGTGTCAAAAACTGAAACCTAGCATCTTGACTAGGAGACCATAATGTTTGGTTTTGTAGATTTGACCAAACAAGGATAAGTTTACCCCTTAATGTACATTGTCAATGTATATAACATGAGCAACTTAATGGTAACCCATAATATATATGCCTAAAAATAAATATAAAATATTAAGTGTCATACTAACATAATAACATGGTGCTAACATGTGAGTATGTTAATGATGCTTCCTTTGCTAATCAATATATACATATTGGCTATTACACATTTAATAAGAGGAATAACATGCTTGATACATATATTTGAATAACAAATGGAGTCTCCATGTCCATAAATATAGATAATGTGCCTTATCTAAACAATTTCTTAATTAATGGACTTAATATGATAATAACAATAACAATAATAATAAGTAATTTCGTGAATAATAGTGTAAGGAAGCTCTTATGGAAATAACTTGAAGTTAATATGACTCAATTAAATAACTTTGATAATAATGGTATATACTTTAATAAATGTATTGGTACAAATATAAAAATCAAAATGTTATTAAAACTAACAAAAGGAGATTTCAAAAAGTTAAATATAATGGAAAAATCATGTTTCATGGGTCCCAATTACCTTGGTTGCCAAGTTTCACCTTATTTGAACAATAATAACTATCTTAATTTTATTTAGAAAAGAAAGCATGAGAAAAGGATAAAATTGTTAAATAAATTATGAAATGTCTTCAAAAGTAGAAATAAACCCCAAATTCAAAATCAACATACCAAAAATTTTTCCATGTGTGAATTTTCACATTAATTGGACAAACTTATCTGTCATAGTGCAGTTTAGGAGAGAGAACATGACTTAAAGTACAAAATATTAAATAAAATAGTAAACATTCCCAAATGGAAAATTAATTGTAAAACCCTACTCGTCATGTTATAGTTTGCATGTAGGTCAAGTTTCACATCTTTTGAGTTTTTCTAGATGCCTTAAATTCATTAAGGAAAAACAACATATGATATAATATAAAAAATTTCAATATAATACAAAATCTTCTCAAAAGTAAAAGATAATTTCCACATTGCAATCTATATGTCTTCTTTAGTATAGGTGTCAAATTTAGTATTAATTGGATAATGTTTGCACCCACTTTTTGGTTTGGAAAGAAAAATATATTTTAAATGAATAATATTTTAATTATTACTCAATGTATACCAATTTAGTAAGGTTCCTTTGATTTTCCTTGTCACACATGCTTTCTAATTTTTGAGTTTTCACATCTATCCTTAGCTATTGGATTGCAATTATGTAGATTGTTCATTCTCTCCTACCTATGGTCTGTCTCTTCTTTCCATGAATGAGAACCGACATCTTTCCTGATTTTATTATCTCAGATAACCCTCTCTTTTCACTATCATTGCTTCTGATTCCATCACCACTACTTTCCTTTTTGTTTTTTTAATATCCTGACCCCAAATCTTCTACAACTTTGAAGCTTTTAAGCCTGATTGAAACATGACCTCCTTCCTCCCATGTTCGTCCACTATCTCTCTCCTTATTCCTTCCCCCACCTCTCTATAGGATTTCACACCATATAAAATCTTATCCAAAACTCCACAACATCCTATGGGTTCATTATTTGTTGTTGTGTTTGCTATGTCTTCCCACAAGCATGACTGACCTACTGTGAATACTGGTGGCAACAAATTCAAGTCATGAAGGGTGTTCCTGACCATGGAGAAGCCCAAAGATGGCTTTAAAAGTTTACCCTTGGTCACTCGCATCTCTCTGCAACTTTAGTTCTAATATTAGAAGTAAGATTCATGTTTTCCCCAATTGTCTCTTCTCACATCCTAACTTTGTATTTGGAGATATTCTGTCGACCATGTTTCTAGATCAAGTGCATTGTTTTCTTTAGATTCGATGTGGTATAGTAGGTTTTTTGTTGTGTTTCTTCATCCCCTTGTTTCAACCTATCACTCCCTTGTTGCCACGTGCTCCAGCTCCTATCTCAGGCCAGTGATGGTAGAAGGTGAGGTGCCATGGTCTACGCATTGCGGGTTAGGGTTTCTAGTGTTTCCTGGTCCAATTTCTTGTGTGTATGGTGTTTCTATCATCATCAGGCCATGGTTATTGACCTACTGAGAGTTTAATCTCGATGTTGAGTCTCTATTTTTGGGTGTTTCGACCTGTAGCATGACTTTCATTTCTCACATGATTAGGTGAAATGAAGAGGGTAGGGTTGGGCACAAAACCAAAGCAAACCATTACACTCAATTGAACAAAACCAAACAAACTAGTTCGATTTGGTTTTATAGGGGTGATTGGTTTGGTTTTGTATCAGGGTGTAGTGTAACCAAACTGAATCAAACCAATATATACATATATACTATTTAAATATATACTTATACTATGAAAGATACTTAAGTAAACTAAATTGTGTGATACTCAATAAGTTTATGTATGCTATTGTATAAACAAATGCTAAATAAATTAAATCATGAATTACAAAATTTTAGACTATGTGGTATAAGGCATACTTATTTGAAGCTAGTTGAATGTTGTTTACATATAGTTATATACGTACTCTTATATTATCCAGTTCTAAACAATGACTTTTTTATATGAAGTTTTTTTATCATTCTATAAGTCTTGATTGTTTTATCATAAAAAACATAGTATAAATCTTTATAGTTTCTTATATAATAGCTTGAAACCAAACTAAACCAAACCAAACCAAAAATCAAAAGTCGAGTTTGGTTAAGTTTGAAAAATTCCCAAATCGATGTGTATTGTTCGATTAGTAGTTTTATTAGTAAAACAAACCAAAATGAACTATGCCCACCCCTAGAAGAGGGTGATAACCTTTGTTTTATGATTTTAGACCTCGATTATATGAGAACTGTAACGTTTGCATGGGATTTATTGACTTTGCAGCCTTCCCTTTTGATTTATCTATGCATTGGGGATTTTATGGGCCAAGGAAATAGGCGGACAAGTACCATTGGTCCATCTCACCTAGGGACTCCTATGTATTTTCATTTATTAATTGATGTGGTTTCACCTAATTTTCTTATTGGCTGGAACTTACAAACTCCAAATCAAATATCTACTTATAAAAAAAATATCTTTTAGGATCGTGAGGTTTTTCTCACATAATGGTATGAATTTTATCATCTTAGTCAAATATAGTCAATAAGTGATTTTACAAGGATTTCCTAATTTTTTAATATTTCAAAAACTCATAATTAAATATATATAGATAAAAAATAAAGCAAAATAGGTTTTGAAATCGGAAAATTGATTCTCTATCTAGTGATGTAGTTTTCATCACGTAATTTCCATATAATAAAATATAATTTTTATGGATTTATCTTATTGGTCAGAATTTCTAAAATTCGTAACGAATACTATATGTGAGAAAAGTAAAGTAAAATATGCTATAAACTTAGCAAAATGTAATTTACAAGATGGTACGGTTTTGATAACCTAACTTATTAATAATAAAAATATGATTCTTGGGGATTATATAATTAATGTAAACCTAATCCTAATCTCATATATGCCTTCAATAGGTTTCCTGTGGATTGAGATGGAATTAGAATTTTGACCTTAGACATATATAAACTTCATGTGAGGTATGTTTCATTCCCTATTATTCATATTGAGCAATCACCCATATTTATGTCTTTCTCTTGGTCCTTTAGACATATGCCCTACACATTGTTCTCTCTCTCCTAAGAGGTTAACTCATTTGAGTACTTACATTCTTTTATTGATTTTATTTACTTAGTTTGATTGATTTTCTTCTTGTACTATTATTATATCCTATTTATTTTATTCCATGAGGGAACCCTAACTTGAGTATGTTATGTTGTAATCTTCCTGTGGTAGACTTTATGATATTATTTTGCACCTCCTTTTTGGACATGATTGGATATTTGGTTATGGGTCCTCTGAACCCACATGATAATTTTTGGATATTCTCATATTTTGGTTACATATGACTAAACTTTCACTTGGCCCTACATTTATGTATGCTTTGTGATTCAGTAGATCTAGAGTAATGTAATACTTTGCTTATTTGGGTTGTATTCCCCTGGGGTTTCAATCCCGGCCCTATGTGATATTATTAGGCATTAAGTTCTTAGTCCTCCTAACATGAATTGAGGTTTTAGTCCTTCTGACATGCACTGGGGTTTTAGTCCTCCTACACTTCTTTATATTTGGATGGAGGATCGTATGCCCCATACCCCTACTTGTATGCCAAGGCTATTTGGCTATGTATCATTCTCTGTCAGGTTATAGGTTGTGCGCCCTAACCACAACTGACTTTGCATTTTTTCTAGTGCTATGATGATATCACATGCATGCAGGTCAGATATTGATGATGGGTTTTGGGCGCTCAAATATTTATGTGTTATTTTGTGGCATACCTTCTTTTATTTAATGGCAAGTGTAATTCTTGACAATCATCTTTTAAAATTAATATTCATTTGATACCCTCTTGGGTGCTACTTTCCTCTTCTATAAGAAGTCTTGTTATGTTTGATGTCATTTTCCATTAAGTTGCACAATCCATATTTAATATGTGCATACCAACCTTTATGCTAATATCTTCTACTTTTTCTCCTTTTAATGGGGTATGCTTCCAACCCCAGATGTAGGACTTCGAAGACTAGACTTGGTGACATGAACCATCTAGGTGGAGCACTTGGGAGATAGACTTGAGATAGCTAGATATGCATCTACTTAGATCCTAAGATATTTGCTATTATGTAAACCCTAAATGAGAGAATATTCGGTAGTTAAGTTAAAATTAAATATAGTCATGAAATTTTATTCTACTGCTATACTTTGATCTTTTTCAAAAACCATTATTTAAGAAGAAGAAAAAATACACATATTCCAACATACATTTTTAATGTCTTTGGAATGGATAAATTTGTTCCTGAAATTAAGTAGGCAGTGGATCCCCTTTCATGTTCCACTCCTTACAAAAATACTTTATCACTAAAGACTTGGGAAAATTTAGATATTTTCTAGGCATTGAATTTTCCCACTCTTCTTTAGGTATTTGTTATCATAGAGGAAATAGGTTCTGGATCTTTTGGTAGAAGAAGGCATGCTTGAAGAAAAACCTACTAGTACTCCCATAGATCCTAATAGAAATTGGTAGATGACTCTTTTCCTACGTACCCTGATAACCAACAATATTTTTCATTAGTTGGTAAACATATATATCTGACTGTTGCAAGGGATGATATATTTTATACAGTTGGATTAGTTAGTATCTAGAAAAACCCAAACAATGCCACTAGGATGTTGTGTGTCACATTCCAAAATATCTAAAAAATTCTCCAGGAAAAGGCTTATTCTGCAGAAGACATGGGCATTGTAAAATCACAAGATATTTTGATTCTGATTATGCAGGCTGTAGGATAGATTGTACATCTACATATGATTATTATACCTTTTTGGGAGGTAATCTTGCTACATGGTGCAACAAGAAATAGATTGTTGTTTCATGTTATAGTAATGAAGTTGAGTACACAACTATGGCCCATACTACTTGTGAATTGTTATGCGTTTGTTGTCTTCTGATGGAGTTTGACATTTCTAATCCTAATTATGTTCCTTCGTATTGTGACATTAAAGTTGTAATATTTATAGCCACCAATCCTACATTTCATGAGATAATTAAGCATATTGAGGTGGATTGCCATTTTACCCATGAAGTTGTCTTAATTGGAAACATCTCTACTCCATACACCCATACTTCTAATCAAGTAGCACATATCTTCACAAAGCTTCTTCCCAAGACCAGATTCACTACCATGGTGGACAAGGTGGGCATGATTGATATCGATGCTACAACTTGACGAGGAGTGTTGATATATATATATATATTCCTTATTTCTATAATTGTATCTTTAGTTTTATCCCATATCTCTTGTTTTTTACATTTACCTTTATCTATTAGAGTATAAAAGATAGAACACTATACTCACTTTTACACATCATAAACAAAACCTTTTCTCACTCTCCAACTCCCAAGCCCAAACCTAAATCTTTCATCTAATTTTATAAATTCCAGGAAGACACCAATGTATGAAGGGTCTGTCCCCTTTGAATCCAAGTCCCAAACAACAACCATGATGCTCCATCTATAGATCCATCCCACATTCCTCTCCATGACAACAAATATCCATCTTCAATCCATTCCTCCATTACTATAGACAACATTCTTCTTGGGAATGACTTGAGGTATAAGGATTCATAGGAATAAAGAAGGAGAAGAAGTGTGATGCACATGACGAGATCTAGTTCTTTTGGAGACTAATGAGTGAGAACCACCTCTCCTCTATATACTATACTCTCCCACTCTCTTTCATTTTTCCTATTTTTATCCTTTGATTTAGTTCAATTATGTGTTTTTATTTTTGTTCGATGCCAAATATTTTTGTCCATGGCTAGTTGAGCATCATCTAGGAATGTAGTCCATTTGGGATTTATTTATGTACTTTGACTCTTTGAATGTAGTTCAGATTTAAATTTATCATGTTCATACCATTTCTCTCTTTTTTTTATTATGATTACTCTGTTTCTTGGTTGCTTCTTTGTATGAACATTTTGATGAAACTCAAGAGAGTAGTGGTTGAAATGGGTAGAGAAGAAACTTTGGTTCCGATGCCTTAGTGGACGTTCAACCAAGAATAGATTTATTTGGTTTTTGATAGATTGTTTCTTCTCCGAATACTACAACCTACCTTGGACCCGAGAGAGAAATCCATGACGTTTTGGGGTCTTTGTCTATGATCCTCTAGAGGTGTATAGGAAATTTTTGGGGTTCTAGTCACAATGTGTGAGAGTGAGTCTGACAACCTTACATGAGTAGCTACCACCTTATGAGATGTTTAGATGTTAGATGATTGTTGTGGTATCCAAGGGATATCTACACCTATGAATAACATAAATGGATAAAGCTATTTGTGGTCTACATAACCTAGATATCCTTCCCTTGTTCCACCAGAGTTGTCATAACACTTTTCTTTTTTATTTACTTCTTATTTTAGTCATAGTTGAAATCATAAATATCCATCTCTTTATTTTACTTATCTAACATAGACCAATACTTTAGGTGGCCTAACACCATGTGCCCATGTTCGACCCCATTTGTTATATTAATCCCATACACTTACGAGTATTTGTTGAGTATCAAGTATGAAATATTAATATTCGATACGAGCCAAATTTTGCTATTTAAAATTATTTATGTCACTCAATTTTGAGCTCAAGTCTTTGACTTCGTTGTTGGAGATGTGGTTTTTCCACATAAGAATCCCAATGATTTTTTTTTTCTAATTAGACTAAGTCTATGGATACATAGTTTTTTTTTCTTGATACATATACTAGTTTATATATACTAATTATTTTCTTTTTTTATTGTAGCCATGGATCTAGCCATAGTATGGAACATCATCCCATCCACTTGCTCACCTAACATTTTTCATAGTCCACATTGTTGAAAAATCATAGAGAATCATGTATTTCAGTTGGTGACCCAATCAACCCCACCAATTTCATCTACTTTGTTGTCTTCCACTCTTGACCCGGTTCCTTTACATCCCATGTTGGGTTTTTGACCCAAGATCTTATGATAGCCCAAGTTAATGTAAGAGAAAGTATTGATCCATATTAAGTCGTGATCACGAGGAAAGAATGCATGATCCAAGAGTTGATACGTATTCATGCCCGTAATCTAGATACATCCTATACATTGTTGGCAGATCTTCACCAACACACTGCTAGTCTATACAGAAGACCCAAACTACATTTACATGTATGAAGACTTTATCCATCATGGCCAATCCATTAATCCTAATGAGGAATTCATTTCTCTTTCATACTCAGACCCTCCATTGGACTCACCCAAATTTTTAGTGAAGATTTTCTTACCTAGGAGAACCCTTCATTCCACCCAGTGGACCTAGTGACACGATTAGTGGAGGAGTTGAAATACCCTTACACATGGGCTAATGATGAATATCTTCATACATCCTTGGACAACCAAGCAACCATGTTCATCTTACAAATCAGTTTGAGGATTTGTTTGACTGGTCCATTTTATTTTTTACACCAAGTCAGAGTGACAATCCACATGCCAAGAATTATCATTTTAAGATTTACATATCATATACTTTGGTAAGAAATAATTTATTTAAGGGTAACAACTACTACACATTTGGGAAATGTGATGATATTGATGATTGAGACCAATCAACTTTACATGATTCTACTTCCACTTCACTCGCCTTGAAGAATAATGACAATATGGGATATGTAGCGTGGATATATTTTGAGAATATGGTTGCAACATATGAGAACATCCTAGCCCCCTTGTTGAGTGACAAGCTTTGGGTGAAGGATTCACAACTTGATTCAGCTAAGGTTTCCCCATGTATAAAGGATAATTGGATGGCTCATATTCTACTTGGGTGTACATAAAGCCAGCCAAACTCATATTTAGAGATGGAGGATGTGGCATATAATTATTTATCATACTTGAAGCCTCTTCCCACCATTAGATCTTGTGTTTACATTGCAGGCTCGACTATGCAAATCCTTACTTTGAAGGGTACCCTAAGGATGTTATGTTGTGGAGTTCATTTTAGTACAAATCATTTAGGATCAATACGAAAATGAATTCATCAAGTCCATGCATTTTATTGTCCTATATAATACATGGCAATGTCTACCACTGTTATTATTTTAATCATACATGACAAATCCAATCATCAATACTCATGTGATCTTGGTCCCAAAACTTAGGTTTGGGGTTCAAGTTTGGTATCAATAGAAGATCCCCTCTCCTTCTCTTATCCTAGTCTTTATTTCCATTTTTTCCAAAAAAATGTTAATTTCTTGCTTAGTTCTTGTTTAAGTTTTGATACCATGCATCATGCTAGATTCTTGATAGATCTTTCCGTCCACATTACACTTTTTCTCACCATGTTACAATATATGTTTTGACCGCTTTATATTGCACGATTATACTTAATTCATCTTTTAATGCATATGTAGGAAACAAGAAACTCCATCACAATTTGGATAGAAAAGTGGCTCCTGAGGCCACAAAAACGAGATTACTCAAAGAAAAACACATGATAAACAACTAAACATGATATTACCCCAAAAGTAGGTAAATTAAAAGATATCATATTACTAACATGTGCAGAAACATATTACAACAAGATCCAACAACATGTACAACATTCCATACCATAACATGTTTATACATCTTTTCAGTGGCCATTTGCCACAACATGTATATAAATATGTCATGTTCCATAAGTACATGCCATATATATATGAACCATGACATACTGCCAAAACACATGTCGATATAATTCATCTACAAAACACATCCCTTCCCAGACCTAAGATTATAGGGATGAGACTAGGACTCTACTACACAACTAGTAGCTATCGAACCTTCTGCTGGTCTCCAAGCTGCTCTTCCTCAACAACACAATACTGACCACACTGTTGTAGACCACCTAAAAAGATGTGGTAACTCATGAGATGAGTCCCATGTCACGACAAGAGATATAACTCTTAGCCAATGATTATTTCTATAGCAGGTACAATTATTAATCAAGATAAGAAGAATCATCTAAATGAATACTTAAAATGATTACACATGTTGAATAAGTTAAGTAGAATAGGCAATTTCACATATTAAACTATTCCAACAGGCTAGGAAGATTAAGAAAACTTAGTCAGATAAGCTCAACAACATAATAAGAAGGAATATAAACAACATGTAAATCTATCACATACTAAATAGTATAAGAAATAAGGCAAGGGTAAACATTCAATGTGAAGAATTTTTAACCCTAAGAAGATACACTACATGGTTGTATTACGTCTTTTATCAATCCCTAAGGATTTGAGTCACATGACACAAATCTAACTTACCAATGTGAAGTCAAAATGAGTGCCATACAAGATCTAGGAGGAGCCAGAATCTAAGATCTTATTCCCGCTCAGTCAGTACAAGTGAACACCACAGTGACATATCAGTCAAACTGCCACCAACATAGTCAAGCTGAAAACACCTATCCCACCTTGGTAAAGGTCATGGCACTAGACACTAGGGTACAAAACCCTGCCACCTAGGTACAATTTCCATTGTTCTCCAATCACATCACATATATAATCAGCAGGACACAGACATATTTGTTCTCACACTGAGGTATGATTGTGGCCATCCTCAAAACACTTCGGGTGAAGATAACAAGGATACACGGTCACTTACACCTCACATACTCAATAATATGCACCCTGAGTTTCCCTTAGGAATGCTGGTTTCACCACCCAACCAGTTCAAATGTTGGAATGGATCTATGGCCAGGGTAACTACATGATTATCATTCCACTTGATTTGTTAATGCCAATTGGGTGTCTTTTAACTATATCAATCAAGTTGCATACAAACCCTAGAAAGATTGTACAAAAATAAGGGTATATTGGAACTTTAGGAGATATAAAACATATAGCACATAAATCTTATCACATCACCACATGGTAAAGTTTCACTATCACATACGAGACCATTATCATCATCATACCACCATGGGATATCAACCCCTTGTCACATCACACAGAGGATATCACCTCAATTAAGGCACAAAGCCATTACAAAGGTCGTATGAATATTTACATCCCTACAAGAACATCATTACCTCTCCATAACACAACCATGTTCATCATCATCACCACACATGTATTGCATAAGTTCAACATAAGCATGCATTTTTTAACTATGATGCTCATAAGATATCTAATTAGGGTTACAACAGTTTAGGAGAGAGAAAGTACTCTATTAACATGTGAATTACTCAAGCAAGCTACACATTGTCACCATGTGCTTGAATTAGGGTTAGGTTCAACATTATAATTTGAATTTGGGTATTAAATGAGTAATAGATGTAAACCCTAATTACCATTATTTCAAACATTCTTGGAAGCATGTAGATTAACTATCATCATCATAAGGTCAATCACATAAAACAAACACACCCAAAAATCTTTGTCGCCAAATAGGATAGGCCTCACCTTCTTCATCAGCCAAAGAGGTAGACCACCCGTCAACACATCAGTGACCATTTAGGGCAAACGAATTCATCGCCGAAGAGAAAGCTTGGCGACTGAAGGAAAAACTTGATGCACCAGTGACCGAAGATGAAGCTCATCACTTCATCGATCGAAGAAGATGGTCACCTTAGTGACTACTTAGGATATCCATGCTTAGAGACCTAAAGGACATTTGAAACTCATTGATTGCAAAAACCATAGCTTGACAAACATCAAGTGAGTGACAACCTCATCAAACTCAAGATCAAATGTGACACTTATCATAATGAAACTAATAACATCCAAGGTACAAATAAAAGAAGGAAAACAACTCCAAAACCCTAATTTTAACCACCAACGTGAGAGAAAACAAAACCACGACTAACAAAGAGAAAACCAACATTTAGCGCATCATGCAAGGATCGCAACCTCCATCATCAAACAAGATTTTAGGTACAAGGTTGGGGTTTCATAAAAGACAGGTTATTTACTCAAGGTTACCATGGAACAAAAACCCTAAATCACAAATATTATCACCATGCTGCTTGGAACCACATTCTTAAGGATAGATTATTTGCATGCACGTTAAATGCAACAATAAACAAGGATAAATTTATATAACTTGCCTTAGATATGAAGAACAACTCCAACTACAAGGAATCTCCAAGAAATGCGAGAGAATCCTAGCTTGATCAGCACCTTTGGCCAAGCTAGTTCCACCCCCAAGGAAAGAAGTAAAACCATAGGTTTAAGGAGAACAAGATGGAAAGAAAAACTCTAGGCTGAAGAGACAAGAAAGAGGAGTTCTTCATCATATCATAAGCACTACCATGGAGAACCATGAATTCAGCCAAGAAGAGAGAAGTTCCTCAAGCTCAACTCAAGCACCACCATGGAAAATCCATGGGTTTGTCTAAGAAGAGAAGGAAGAAGAGGGTAAGGAAAGAAAACAAAGGTTAAGAGATGGATTACATACCCAAAACAAAGAGAAGAGCAAATTATCACCAAACAGTCATCAAGGAAGGATTGCTCCAAACCCTAACTCTACATGCAAGAGGATCAGCCACTTGAACCAAGCTCAAGCTCCAGTTTCACCACCAAGCACAAGAGGGACGAGCTCCTAGGCAAGAATAGAGAAGGAAGGGTGAAAAATGGATCACTTACATGAATGGAGAGAGGTTTATATATACAAGGGTTGGAAAGAGAGAAGGGAGGTTAGGTGTCATGCAAGGATGTGGCACTTGTCCACCTTTATCTCATCCATGCAAGCATTAAGATCATGCATGCATCAAGGGTTATAAAACCAAGAAAAACTATCAAACAATGTGGCCTAGGAAACATAGTGACTAATGAGAACATGACAACCAAAGAAAGTCAAAACCTAGTGACTGTATAACATCCGAACCCTAGGGTTCCTTGGCGATCGAAGAGGGGATTATTGGCTCATAGACCTCCAAGACCACTTAGTCACATCCAAAACCTCATTGACCAAAGAGAACACTAGCCAAAGGGATTCTTGGTGATTTCTGAAAATAAAGGGGATCATTGGGCAACACTCAAGGTCCACATCAAACTAGGGCATCTAATCAAACCCTAAAACAACAACACATGAACCCCCTCATCGAACTAAGTCACAACAAGGTGGCCTAGAGAACCACTCTCTCCAACATGATGTAAAAACATGTGAGGTACAACAAGCATGTGACAAACTATAAAAAAACCTAAACATGGGTAAATTTGCAATTAGGCCCAAAATAAGCACACATATAGCATAACTATCTCAAACATCATTCAAACTAGACCAAACTAAAAACATAAATTTGACACATGTTATCAAAGAACATCATGAGATTATATTAATATTATAAGAATCTACTTATTCTTAGCACACAAGATCATCCAGATGGCTAGGTTAGGGGTCTTACAACCCTAAACTGCTAACAAGGATTGTGCCCCCAAAATCCTACTCAAACAAATACGAGTACCTGCATCTCATCCTCCAAAACGCATGTGGCTTCCTCCACACCATGATTATGTCACAAAACCTTAAGAAGAACTATATCCTTCTTCTTCAACTTCTTCACCCTCGTATCCAGGATCAACACATGACCATCTACATACGGCATGTCCTCCTCCAACTCAACCTCCATTAGTTGCAATGTTTTCAGTATGGAAAAATGGAAGATAGGGTGCAACATGTGCAACTTGGTTGGTGCCTCCATCTTGTAAGCCACCCTTCCAATACATTCCATAACAGGATAAGGTCCCATAAACTTGGGAGCCAACCTACCCTTCTTACCAAATCTCAGCACACCTTTCCAAGGAGAAACCTTAAGGTATATGTAAAATACTGAATCTTAGATGTAATCTCCATGTAACCATTTTCCCCAAATTTCCCTCTCATTTTTATCCTTTATGCCATTCATGTTTAATTAGTGGAATTTATAGTGGTTTGGTGAACATTTATTAACTATTTGTACCAATAAAAGGGTTTATGCACAAATACCTCAGTGAAAGTCTATTTAAGGACCTTATTAGGTGTTTTAAAACTTAATATAACTTTTTTATGTGTTTTAAAATCATAAAATGAGCCTAACTTTAAAATTTGGTTCGGTTTGAATGTTGTTTGTGCAAGTTATGCAATTTTAGGAACATTCTCAACTTTTATGCAATTTACCCAATTCGTAGGTTTTCTTTGCAAATTATCATGTGAATTATAATTCTTAGATATTACCTTACCATTATCAAGATTTTTAACCATGGGGAACCTAGTTGAACCATATTTTGAAGGTGTTTCTCTCCAAGGGCATTTCAGGGATTACCCTCTTTATAAATGAGCTTATCTTTAAAAGCTATCAACCAGTTGGGTTATTTCTTTGATTGGAGGATGGTGGGGATGGCCTATAAGTCTCCATGGGATTTTAGGACCGACATTTGATATACAAGAAGTCTCTTTGGGTTGTCCTTTTGCATGGCCATGAAGCCCTATTCCAACGACACATGGAAAGTCCCAAAGACACCTCATGCTTGCCCCCTTCTTTATAAAGTTGTATCTACCCCTTCCCACCTCCCAATTCAAAAACCCTTGCTCTCCTTCTCTTCACTACAGATTAGAGCATCATTCCTACTCTATTTGGACATGAAGGTTATGTCCCAAGGTAAAAGAGGATGCTTACCTTGGTGAAGAAGGTTCTAAGGGTTTTGAATTTGCTGTATTTAGGGTTTCTAAAGCTCCTTCTTGGTGATTTCTACCAAAACTAGTAAGTTTCATCCTTTCCTTCCCTATTTTCATATTTTTCATCTTAATCCCACCTTCTTCTAGGTCATAACTATGGCCTTCCATGGTGAAACCCCATCTAAAGCATGAAACACCTCATCTCCATGTTCTTTTGATAGGGTTTTTCACCTCTAAAGTGGAGAAGGTACTTCGTGTTCAAGATAGGAGCTTTGTTGGAGAAACCAGCCTCTATAGCTCAGGAATATTTCTGCTTGAACTTTTCCACCTTCCCTAGAGGTGAGTTTTGTTAACCCCCTTCTCATATATTGCTTACTACATTCTTAAAACCCATGCTTCTATGTTTAAAATCAATGATCTCCATCTCCATTTACCATGTTCTTCTAGAGTTTTGGTTTCTTTCTATTTTACCTTCTCTAGAAGCTCTAGTTTGGTTACCTATGCATCTCCAACCCTGATCTTGGGTCAAATGGTGTTTCCTCCCTCACTCTCACTCTTCCTCTCTCTCTCAAAGATTTCTGACTTGTCATTTCCTGATTGGTTCAAATTGGAAAATTCATATCTTTTAATCCGCTTATCAAAATTTGATAAATAAATATGTTTTAGAATTGAAAATTAATCTCTATCTAATAAAAGTATTTTTCAAGGTCTTCTTTCATGGTTTGACGAAGGGTGATTTTTGTAAAATGAATTTAATGCATAAAAACCATAAAAAGTACATCTTAATCATCATAACTCCAAAATTAACAAAAAATATGTTTTCTTTATCAAGAGAACCTAATAAGTTCATTGGTGATATTTTCAAAATCTACATCTGAGTTTTGCTAAAAAGTTCTGAAATTAGGGTTTCCATACATTAATGTGCATTATGTACTCAAATACATGTTAATACATTGAAAATAGGCAAAGTGGAACTTGGACTCAATTAAAGTGGTGAAAGTTAGTAATTGATATTAGTAAGAGAGGTATGTGCATTCTTACACCCTAAGTTGGGATATTTGTAAACCAAACCCTAATATTCCCTAATGAGGCACTATACGAACCCAATTTTCTCCATTCATGATTCTTTTGATAAATTTCCTCAAAATCAGTAATGATATTCTTTTTCTTGGGTCTTGTATCCCAATGTCATGTTTTAATTGATATGATGCTTTTACTTGCCATGAATTCTTTTCTAGAATGTTGATTTTATGTACTATTTAGCTATAGTAGGGGTACTTATGTACAACCACCCATAGGTAGGGCATGTATTAATTCGCCCTGGGGAATGTCTTATTCTCCCCCATAAAAAAATGTGCAGGTGAATGGGAATGTATTAATTCTCCCCTCACCTATAGGTTGAGGTCCAGTGGGTGCCTCAGCCCTATTTAATTAAGGTAGTCATAATTATCATGCATGCCATCTTTTATTATATTTTGTTATGGCAAGCATCTATTTAAAAATGGCCTCATACGCTAGCCCCCAAAGCTCCACTAAAAGGCTCCTATGGAAACACATCATCGACATGGGGAAACAATTCAATTCAGCCTAGCTAGTTATCAGAGATTTCAATGCCATCATGAGCCCGAGTGAGAGAAGTGACACCGATTACTTCAATAACCAAGAAGCTACCATTTTTCACAACACGCTTATGGAGGTTGACCTCACTGACCTTGGTTTCTCTGGCATGAAGTTCACATATCATCACAGATTACTACAGAAGAGACTTGACAGAGTGGTAGCTAATAGTGCTTTCACGACTGACTTCCCCTACATCTCTGTCAAGTACTTGCCAAGGATGGGCTCTGACCATTACCGGATCCTGCTACACAACTGTGTGAAGGAGAGGAACCAATACATGTTCATCACTCACGCCTCCTGGAAGCACACGACTAGATTCACAGAAACCCTGAGGATGGTTTGGAATGGGGACCTGGCGTTCCATGAGGCTCTCAATGCTGCTCAGGATCATATCAAGGATTGGGATATTTGGTCACACAAGGAGAAGAGGAAGAGGAAAGACCACCTCCTTAGAAATATCAACTGCCTACAGATCGAGCTAGCCAACCAATACAACTCCATTTCCAATGCCCTCTGTAGTGATTTTTAGGATGAACTCGATGACATCCTAAAGGCGGAGGAGGAGGACCTCAAACATAGGGTCCATATCAACTGGCTGATCGATGGTGA
Organism: Alisma plantago-aquatica; assembly: GCA_963693085.1. NCBI lineage: Eukaryota > Viridiplantae > Streptophyta > Magnoliopsida > Alismatales > Alismataceae > Alisma > Alisma plantago-aquatica. The sequence goes on along the minus strand of OY856412.1, from coordinate 1,095,284,418 downwards.
CAATAACAAAAAGTTTGACCACAATTATATCAACTATATAAGGAGAAGAAATATTGTTACAACCTTGTAGGATAGTGAGGGGGAATGGGTAAGAGGTGAGGCTAAGATGATGAATCTCTCTATGATGACCCGACTTCAAATCAAGCCATCACCAGTAAAAATGTAGAATTATCACAAATAACAGAGTTAACGAAAATCACTAAAAATTAAAACCATCTTTGCACATAGATCCCTGTTCAATAAGCTTTTACACAAAGGACCAAATCTTTATATACACATATATCATGTCAGACATTCAGCATGTCGACTCTTCTCGAAAACAACAAGTATCAGTTGCTTAGATTTACTATATACAACAACATCATAAAAACCTCAAGACAAGCCAGTGAAAATCTCAAGTTGTTTGTGAAAATCACTAAGGATTATCTGCCAAGGAACTGAGAGTACAGAGATGACACATAAACATTTATCTACAAAACCTGGCAACGTTCTTGACCTGAGATACTACTATTGTTCTTACTGACACGATCCTTCTTCTACAGCTTGTCCTAGTCCCTCGTTCGCGACCACATAAAAATTTGTGGATCCCATGGGGTGAGACTATTGTCTTAGCGAGAGATATAACTCTCTGCCAGCAATATTATTATCATAGAAAATGATACGAAAATGAACTATAGGTATTTCATTGACTAACAAGTATATCTTTGAGTGTAAGGTATAGACATTAATAACAAATCTATAAATCATCTTTTGTTTGAAAAGGAATATGAATAACATGCATAAAATGTATCTACTCAGACGTATAAAAGAAATAAGGCATCAACCAATGTTTCTATATTTGATCCTTATACAAGCAAGCTACACAGCTGATTACATGTTTAAATTTACATTATGCTCAGAGGAGATGAGATATACCGCTCATGCTCCAACCGACCACTAGTAAGTCAAAATCAGTATCGTCCAAGGTCGATGGAAGAGCCGGCTGTCAAGACCTCTCCTTTCTCAGTCAACTCGAGAATACTTACGTAACAATTAGGTTTAGCATGAAATCTTGTGTCTGCTATAATTAGCTATGTCGTGGTATACCAACATCTCCACTATAGAGTTACTATTATAGCATGTACTCTCTTTGGGAGAAGACCACTTAGTTTTCCCAGATTATCAGGATGACCATTGAGCGATCCTGTGTTTGATTTTATCAGGAAGTTCATTGAGCAACCTGATGTATTTGGGGAGTCCACTAAGCACCCTTATTTTAGTTTGGGAGTCCACTGAGCACACTTATATTCTCACATATTTAAAAATGTGTGTTTCGAGTAAAACTCATTTCACCACTCAGCAATTGCTGACACTGAATGGATCTATGGTCTGGGCAACTATATGATAATATTCATCTTGCTTAATTAAGTGTGTTACTATATATTTTTAGCATCAATCAAGTTACAAACAAGATTAACAACAATTAATATAAAGAAAAGCATAAAAGCATTCGTCAGATACTTTCATATTCACTAAGTCACATAGCTCACTTAGAATCTCAACCTCTCTGATCTGTACAATCAAGGCAAATGTGGCAGATGAAGCTATCAAGTTTTTCTCTGATATGTAAAATCAAGGCAGATGTTCCTCTTCTTGAGAGCTCCCCCCTCAACGTGTCTTCGAGGAGATGAATAGGAAGTTGTGTGGCCTGGCCTCTAATGAAGAAATTAAACATGTTGTGTTTTCCATCGGTGCGTCCAAAGCACCTGGGCCAGACGGTTTCAATGGGAAGTTTTTCCACGCTTTTTGGGGAATCGTTAAGGATGATGTTATTCAGGCGGTGAGATGGTTCTTGGTTGGAGGCTCTATGGTCCAAAGAGTCAATCATGTGTTCCTTCTCCTTATTCCTAAGAAGCCTAATGTTGCCTCTTTGGAGGACTTCAGACCTATAGCATGTTGTTTTGTCCTCTATAAAATAATTGCTAAACTCCTGGCGAAGAGGTTGAGTACCATTCTGCCTGAGGTGGTGTCCCCTAATCAGTCCATTTTTGTAAAAGGTAGATCTATATCTAATTGTGCATTTCTGGATAGTGAGTTCCTGCTGGATTTCAACTGCAAGATTAGAACCAAGAAGGCTTGTGTGAAGGTTAACATATCGAAAGCCTACGACCATGTTAACTGGTCATCCCTTTGGGTGATCTTAGAGGCCTTTAGGTTATCGAATAGGTGGATTGGTTTGATGAGGCAATGCGTAGAGACAACCTCTTTCTTGGTGATTGTCAATGGTTTCCTAAAGGGTTGTTTAAAGATATGAATGGTTTGAGACAGGTAGACCCGCTGTCCCCCCTACTATTTATGCTGGTAATGGAGGGGTTGACCTTTCTCATTCAAAAGGCTGAAGCAAGGGGTGATCTTAAGTCCTTCAAGGTGGGGACCACTCCGGTCCTATCACATACGATTTTCGTAGATGGTGTCTTGTTGTTTCTAGCAGGTCATGACAAATACTTGAGGGCGACGAAATCCACGCTGAAGACTTTCAGTAAACTTTCTGGACTTTACATCAGTAGAATCAAATCTAGGATTTACCTTTCCAGATCTTGTGATGCTAGGAGAGGGAGGCTCAAACATGTTGCTGGTTTGGAGATTGGTACTTTTCCAACTAAGTATTTGGGCATACCAATCATGGGAGGCAAAGGTTCTGGTAGGGAGTTTATGGAGATCATTGATAATCTCCGGAGCATGGTGGACAAATGGGTGGGGCTGAAGATGTCGCTGGCTGGAAGAATTGTTCTAATTAAAGTTGTTCCTTCAAGCAAGCTCCTCTTCTAGTGTAGACAAGCTGAATTACCTAGGTTTATTTTGGACAAAGCCAGAGCAATCATTAGTTCATTCCTCTGGTCTGGTAGAAATCATGTCGTTGCTTGGAGCATGGTGGCTGTGCCTACGAATCTTGGTGGTCTAGCATTAGGGACCTGGTCGCCATTGTTGACCATGCAATTGAGATGAGGATTGACATGTTCCTCGTGAATGGGAAGTCTACCTAGGCTATCTGGATGAGAAGGAGGTATGGGGCGAGGTTGTTGTTGTCCGACCAGAACATGTCCTCAAGAGTGTGGAGGAGAATGAACCTGCTCTAGTTAAAGGTTCATACAAACTACCAGCTACTGAATGGAATGTGGAAAAGAACTGATACCATGGCCTGGGCACAAGTTGCTACAGGCCCGCAGGTTCCTTGGGCTCAGCTCATTTGGAACCGAACTCATTTCCCCAAATGGAACTGTTGTTTCAAAAGGGGGTTTATGAGGAAGATGCCTACGATGGATGGGCTCATCAGATGGGGGCTAGGAGCGAGCACTACATGCCTCCTGTGTAAATGTGAGGATGAATCACACAAGCACCTATGGTGGGAATGTAGTTACAACATGTACATATGGACGAGGGCTATGCTGAAGTGTGGCTGGGGGGAAACCCCCCGTGCGAGCTGGATGAAAGCATTGCCTGGATTCTAAGGAACACACGTAAGAATCAACCTATGAGACACTTTGTGGGCATTTGTATGACTTCCATCATGTTTCATGTGTGGAGGGAAAGAAATTCCAAGTTACATAATGGACCTGAGAAGGATGCCACTGTTATTTTTGATGATATTGTAAATAGCTTACTTGTTGTTCGCAATGCCAGACCTCAGCTCATTTGTTGGCTGAACAGGTTGGTCTTGAGCCATTGGGGTTTTTGTAGTTAAATCCTCAACTTTTGTATTTGGGGTTCCTTTATTCCCAAATACTTTTGGATACCTGATAGTGATATTTTAACTTATCAAAAAAAAATCTCAACCTCTTGTCATTATCTTTCTTGGGTATTCAACCCTTCATTCATCACTAAGCATTTTCACCACTTAGCAGATGATTATTACCTCAAGTTCATCAGACCCAGATACTTATTCACATAGTCCACATAGCTCATTGGATTTGTATCACATAGTCACATAGCTCTTACTTGACCATACTTAATGCATTAGGATATTTGCATGATTATTTTATCATGTTATCAACAATTTCAACATATGTATTTAACCATGAATCACTAAGGAACACATCCTTCTAATGAATTAGGGTTATATTCAACCGATTAGTGTTTCAAGATTTCATTAACATAAATCATACCCTAACTCATACTCCACTCATCTCAAGGGTATTAGTGTATGCTAATTACATACTTATCTTTCAAGTCCTAGTCCTTCTCCCATTCTTTCTAGGATGTAAATTACTTAGTTCTCATCTTTAAGGTTTGCACCCTTATCAATAACAATTAAGTTATACTCATTGTGGCTCAATATTGCATAAATCATAAGAATCACTTTAGAGGAGCTTAGTGATTAAAGACTTGCTTATCATATCAAATTACATGATTAATTATGTTATTATTTGAAAATTCATGTACTTATCTAATGATAGATATAGGGCATATCCCTTATCTCCATATCGGGTATATCATTATGGCTTTGCCATACTTTATGCAACTATATAATACTAGCTCTTCTCCTTAGCTAGACATGTTTATTTCAATTTAGACTTCCCTATTAGTCATCCAACATATTGGGTTGTCTCTAGGGTTTCCATATTGGGCTCTATCTAGGGTTACCATATCGGCATACCATTGGACTTGTTGTATATTGGAGATCATATTGTGCACTCATGTTGAGCACCATTTCGGTTTCCACCATGTTAGTCCATTTCATAGATTTTCCATATCGTGTAAGCATATTAGGCAGCGTAACGGGCATGGTGTTGGGTACCATGTCAGGCATCATATCGACCATGTGTATCAGGTTTCAAAGTTCAAAGATCATATCGGGTTCCCTATACTTTTACTAGGGTTTTGCTTATATCAGGCAAGAGTGTTCCTTTACCTTTGTATCATGTACAAGATGGTGGATAAAAATCCTCCATGTCATTCATAGATCATATAATGACCCTTCTTCATATCAGGCAAGTCCCCATGTCAGGTTCCATATCATTTTCCCAAGATTTTATTCCATATCGGGTTGTCCAAGAGTGATCAAATCCATGTTAGGTATCGAAAGATGATGTCATCATCATCAACCTCAGAATCATCAATTGACTCAAATTTATGGATAATGACCCTAATTACATATTGGGACTCATTATTATATCAATTGATCATAAGAAGCCCTAATTTGCAATTATTCAACAAATTGAATAGTATTGAAGAAAGAAGAATAGTATTGGAGGGTTTGAGTTATATAACCCACCTCTTGAAGAGCTTCCATGCTTTAAGATTCATTCCACACATCTTAAGGTTGAATATGAGCTTTCTCCAAGCTCTAACATGATATCTTAAGTCTCCTTGGCTGATATCACCTTGCTTGATTGCTTCAACCTACCCTGGCTGATATCCTTCCTCTTCTTTGGCTGATACCAAGCCTCACTTCTTCACTCTCTCCACTATGGGTGACACAAAGAGAGGTGTTGCACGATACAAGAGGGAAGGTACTTTCTAGATCCGAAATTTTTTCCAACAAATGAAGGTTAGGGTATATATACTTGTGGCTTATAGAAAAGAGTGTAATAGGTGTCATTTGCTCAAGGTGCTTCATGCCACCTAGCCATGCAAGGTCGAAAAATGCTCTTTCATGCTTGCCACTTAATATTTAGCCATGCAAAAATAAAATTCCAAGGGTAAAAAGGAAGACAAGGATCGACTCTTGAGTTGTCATCTAAGGCAAGATGCTCTCCCACTATCTTATTATAATATTCTCCTCTATCTTTTCCAAGACAAGATGCAAGTCGATGATCTACTTCTTCCTTGATGTGTCCTGCCCGTCATGGGTAAGTCAGAAACCGATAGGAGGCTCTCTTATGGATCTATGGCTAATAGAGACCCCCTTCCAACTCCACAACTTGATATGTCTTATATTGATAAATGCCATAGACCTCTGGAGTTCCAAGTTGGAGACAAAGTGTATCTCAAGGTCTTTCCTTGGAAAGGTATTCTTAGATTTGGAAAGAAAGTTAAGTTACCCCTTAGATTTATGAGACCTTACCCAGTGATAGCACGGATCGGGAAAGTAGCGTATAGGCAGGTGTAACGTCCCCAGATTCTATCGTCTCGGGACTTAGAAGTCCAGAGAGGGAAAATCCAAAAACATTAACTAAGTGTATTAAAGTGCAATGTGGAAGTGACATATGTATACATGAACATTCAAATATAATGCATACACCATGAACAATCTCAACATTCAACATGCATATATTATAAAATAACTTATTACAACATGAGTGTCAATTACATATTAAGAGAATATTTTACATAAGTCTGAACATGTATGCTAGGATCTTAACACAATAGGTAAACATGTACAACTGCTCACATCCTACTCTTTTATCCCATGCTATATCTGAACCTAAAACATACGTGAAACAATGAATCAACACACAAGGTGTCGAGTACATGGTTAGAAAGATACATATATTTAAGGTTTTCATAATTTGGAAATATTTACAGAAAGAAAGTAAGAAAATTATGGAAAACATATCTCAATTAAGCAAAATACATCAATTTTATTCATTTTTCTAGATGAGTTGCATTATCAAGGTGGACTCGTACCAAAACATATATATTGGGCCCATCCCCGTATACCAAGTACTATAGAGAGTCTCCATGTACACCGTGTTCTCTAGGGAGGTGTACTAGTCAACATTAATCCATTCCCTCGTAAGGGGGATAATGAACACCTTAAATAACTACAAAGCATCTACTCATCATTTATGTTTGCAAGTGATAAAAGAACAAGTACTATATAGTGCTACTACATCCAATATTTGCAAATAGAAGAGAGCATACATACATATCATGATTGCAACCAAGAAAGCCATAGTCATATACTTAAATAAAACCCACATACCTGAGTTTAGAGATTTCTAATCATTCTTGCTCATCTAGATATCTGATCATCACTTGATTAATAATAATCAATTACCGTCAATAATTGTTCATCATATTATAGGTATTTTAGGTCCAAATTAGGGTTTAACCAAACCTAGGTTCCATCTGATCTTAGGATGGTATATGATGTTTTTCTAATGATCAAGAGGTCATTTTAGAGGTCTGGTCCAAATTTCATATTTTCCCGATGACCGGTCCATTTTCTAGAATTTAAATGAGGCTAAAAGCATATAATTATTCATTAATCCAAAAAGGCATAATATTTAGTCATAATACTCAAAACAGATCATGTGTTTTGTTTCAATATGGAACTATGGTTCAGTAATATTTTTCTTAGATATAATCTCGATCATTTTCTATTTATTCCATTTATCTAAATCCTATAAAGAATCATCATCATCTATATGAAATATCATCAATGAGGATGTCTCAAAAGTTTGATACAGAGGTTCTACAAGAAAGAGGGTATTTTTCTACGTCTGGGGGTATTGTTGGGGCATTTATTGGCTAAGGGAGCTATTCTTAGTTTTATTTCTAAGATCTATACATTAAATGAGGTATTTACCTTTTTGGGCCAGTAAGCATCCGCCACGTTGCACCTAGCTTATTTCATTTGCACGGCGCATTGCCTCTTGGGTCAGGCTGCTGAACCCACCGGTTCTAGAAGAATTAGACTTAGCAGGATGGGCGAGTCGCTAGGTCTGGGAATGGACCCGACCATTGCCTTTCTCTTTCGCATCGCGTGCGATCCATCGTGGATAGAAGTCTGGTTCTCCATCATCCAGAGCATGGCTTCACCTGTGCTATTCTCCGACTAGAAAATCTGGATGGCACATGTCCTCATCGCCCTCTTGGCCTCCCTCTCTTGCTTCATCAGTCCTCGTTGCCACTTAGGAGTGATATCACCTTTGGTAATAGTAAGAGGACTATTGTGGCTGGTCTTTTGGTAACTAGGAAATGTGCGTCCTTTCCTCTAATTTATCTACAAATCCTCGACCATCTCCCTCCTCAGCATGAATCCACCATAGAAGACTACATCTCGACAACAAGTTGTAGAGATCTACTTCTCCAGGAAGCCTCCCCGCTTCACAGAAAAGTTTTGACGCACACAATAGGTCGAGTGTGGCTTAAGGTTAGCAGCAACCCTAGAGTCAGTGCTACTATAGGGGCGACGGAACATGAAGGAGGAAGGTCTCCCAGTTGATAATCGGAGAAGACACCATGCCCAAGCTCGAATCTCCACCTTCCTTGACAACCGACACTACTGCAAGTGATTTCTCCAGAACCAGATCCCCACCGATGTCTCAGATGATGGTGGTGGTGAAGCAGGGTGGTAGTAGTGGACATGATTTTGGGTCCTGCTCCACATTGGGCCTCCGCCTCCATTTCAAATCCTGGGAGAAGCTCATTGGAAATAAGGACTCATTGGCTCATGTAACACCACATGGTCCAACTTGGCCTTCATTGGTGGCTAGAGGGGACCCGATGACCAGCCATGGTAGAATCTAGAAATGAAGGGTACTGGGTCACTCCCCTCAGCAAAGGTCCACCCATTACTATCCATCATCACCAACTTTCTTCTCACAGTTCCTCTGTAAATCCTGGAGGATAGGATGAGGCAAGAAGGTGATGGATTTCATCGCTCCCTCAATCTCACTCTGGTGAACTAGGGGTTGTTAGGAAGGTCCTCTTCTCTCATAGATGGTTGGATCACACCTGATCAGTTGCCCACAACCTATGGAGATGAGGGGGCGAAGAGCAAGGTTGTTTTCCCCCACAAGTTCGGGGCTCAGAGATGAGATCTCCATGGGATCAACAACGATCATGACCAAGACCGGGCCATTCTTGTTAAGCTTGGCCACATGACATTGATATCTCAAGGACATCATCATATCTTACCAACTATAGTCTTTAATACACAAAATATAAAAACATAAATAACTTGTTGTAGGATCATCATTTCTTCATTAAAATTTAATGATAGGTTTACCATCGTCTAAGCTACTTTATACCACAAAGTTCATCTGAATCTTCTGACCTTGACCAATATGATACTAGTTTTTCATAAAGGCTCATGTATAGGTATATTGAATACCAATGCATCTCAAATAGCATCCAACATTAGTAAAATAATGAAACTTACTTTATTATACCAAGTCATACTTCAAGATCCATCCTTAGACACTTTTGACTCATACATATCACTTAACTTCACAAGTAATCACATTACCATTAATAAGTGATATTGGTAATACACAGATGCAACTAATATTCCTCAAGTGCATTATGTTATAGAATACCTTCAAATTAGGATCAAAACAATCCATTATATACAACCAATTCCTTAGTTTGGTGTTAATCTATTTCACAACATTGTTGGCCTTAAATACTATACTAGCTGTCAAAATCCTAAAATCCAAGCTGTCACATTCACCCCACCTTAAGAAGAATTTCATCCTCAAAATTCTGTTAATGAAATACTTAATTTTATATAGCTAGTTTCCAAAAATATAGTTACCAAAAAAAGATATAGCTAGTTTCAACTTCATATAGGTCATCATTTCTAGCTTCCAAGGTTCTCATGTGTCTAGATGTACTTTAAGATCTAATCTTAGGGTTTAAAGCATCTAGGGTGTACCCACCCCCATATAAAGATCAAAGCATCATTTGATGTCTTTTTCAACATGTGACATTCTTAAATATTAGGATATATGTATCTTTATTCTCCTTTGGAATTAGGGTTTTGTTCATATATGAGAAGTCGAGAAGTTACTATTTAAGGTTTTATCTTTCACCTTACACACCTATGTAAGGTGATGACAGGATTTCAAGTCATCTATCAACATTTTTTTGCACTTAACATCATTATTGTGATTCATAATCAACATCATACTAGAATTTCATTACTTGAGAAGGGTTGGTCTATCATGATGCTTGAATATTAGAGTTTCACCCTCTTATATGAGTTGTTTTCAAACTAGAAACTTAAAGATATAACATTTGAGGTTAAGGAGTATATTTTGTGATCATGTAACATATGATCCAATGATATCTTTATTTCAAGCTCAATATTATAAACTGGTATCTTTCATGTATGATATTAAGGGAAGGAAAATATACTAAGACAACCTCATGATTTCCTTATGCATACTACAGGTGTTGTAGAGTGAAGGATAAATTACTAGGTCAAGCTTATCTGAGTGACTATTCACACATAATCATCAATATAGTTCAGGTGAGGTTTATAGAGAAAGAGATAAGGAAGGAACAACATTTATGTGCATCTTATAAAATGGAATTTTACTCTAAGAACTAGAGTTTCATATACCACCTCACTTGCAACTAATGATGAGATTCATAAACATATGTCACTCAAGCTAGGACCTAACTCAATCAAAAGAATTTACTTTGTAAGTCACCTACCCATCATGATTTTTTTAAACCCAACTCTCACATATAGGATTGAATCATGCCAAAAGGAATCAACTCATCTACTCAGGAGTAACCCAGCTTAGGATACATCATTTCACATATATCACATATTTTTCATATATTGTAGGGTTGGTCCTATGACCCTCTCCTTGTGGGTCTCACTCTCTCTGGAGTTCACCACATATCTTGTCCTAACACTAGAGGTCCTCCTTTATAAAAGAGATTGAGGCTCATGCACATTCAACCTTATCTTAACTTAGACATTCTTAGGTAAGAAAAGAGAATGCACTTTTATCACCTAGGCTTATCTTAGAAACTTCAAAATTAGATACAGCTCATATACAGCTCAGATCTTTATAAAGAAACTTATGCCTCATAGATCAAATTTATATTAGATCATCCTTGCTTATATCATCCATCTATTTAGCTACCATCTATTTCGACTATCAATATTTGATACGGCTCTAGAAATCTAATCTAGATTACTCTCTCTCTTCTAGACTGATGTCACTCCCTTTCACTTAGGTTGCATGAACACCTCCTACTCTCCTGTGCGAGGGACACATTTTTATATTTACATATATATAGGAAAATATTATATAGTTTTTCTCCGAGAAAGAAGATGCCAGAGAAAACTATCGAGGCTTGAGCCGATTTAAAAAACAAAACCAAATCAGCAAAATGAGTGTCCCACACAGAGTAGATAGTTAGTGTCATGTCACCTAGTAAAATGGTGAGAACAAGGTGTATACCAGTGCAGAAACCTTTCATATACAAGCTCTATATGGATAGGGTTTCACACACTTGTTTAAACCTAGTTCCCGAACATCTAGGTTCTAAGTTAGAGGCTAAGTCAAACTTTATTCCTACAGAACAATTTACTAAGTTTCTAGGGTTTAAAGTGAATGGTGAAATTTAATATGTGTTTCAAGGTGAGAAATTGTCAGGTGTAGCTATTGTTCATGCTCTAATACCAGCAGTAACGTCCCCAGATTTTTTCGTCTCAGGACTTAGAAGGCCAGAGAGGGAAAATCCAAAAACGTTAACTAATTGTATCAAAGTGTGATGCGGAAGCGACATACACATACATGAACATTCAAATATAATGCATACACCATGAACAAACTCAACATTCAACATGTATATATTACAAAATAACTTATTACAACATGAGTGACAATTACATATTAAAAGAATATTTTACATAAGTCTGAACATGTATGCTAGGATCTTAACACAATAGGTAAACATGTACAACTGCTCACATCCTGCTCTTTTATCCCATGCCATCTCTGAACCTAAAACATACGTGAAACAACGAATCAACACACAAGGTGTCTAGTACATGGGTACAAAGATACATATATTTAAGGTTTTCATAGTTTGGAAAGATTTGTAGAAAGAAAGAAAATCATGGAAAGCATATCTTGATTAAGAGAAATACATAAATTTCATTCATTTTCCTAGATGAGTTGCATTATCAAGGTGGACTAGTACCAAAACATATATATTGGGCCCATCCCCATGTACAAAGTACTCTAGGGAGACACCCCATACACCATGTGCTCTATGGAGGTTTACTAGTCAACATTAATCCATTCCCTCATAAGGGGGATAACGAACACCTTAAATAACTACAAAGAATCTACTCATCATTTATGTTTGCAAGTGATAAAACATCTAGTACTATATAGTGCTACTACATCTAATATTTGCAAATAGAAAACAACATACATACATATCATGATTGCAACCAAGAAAACCATAGTCATATACTTAAATAAAACCCACATACCTGAGTTTGGAGATTTCTAATCATTCTTTCTCATCTAGATATCCGATCATCACCTGATTAATAATAATTACCACTGTTAATAATTTTTCATCATATTATATGTATTTTAGGCCCAAATTAGGGTTTAACAAAACCTAGGTTCCATATGATCTTAGGATGGTATCTGATATTTTTCTAATGATCATATTTAGAGGTATGTTCCAAATTTCATATTTTTCCGATGACCGGTCCATTTTCTAGAATTTAAATGAGGCTAAAAGCATATAATTATTCATTAATCCAAAAAGGCATAATATTTAGTCATAATACTCAAAACAGATCATGTGTTTTGTTTCTATATGGAACTATGGTTCAGTAGTATTTTTCTTAGATATAATCTCGATCAGTTTCTATTTATTCCATTTAACTAAACCCTAGAAAAAATCATCATCATCTATATGAAATATCATCAATGAGGATGTCTCACAAGTTTGATACATAGGTTCTATAAGAAAGAGGGTATTTTTCTGAGTCTGGGGGTATTTTTAGGGCATTTATTGGCCAAGTGAGCTATTCTTAATTGTATTTCTAAGATCTATACATTAAATGAGGTATTTACCTTTTTGGGCCAGTCTGCATCTGCCACGTTGCACCTAGCTTGTTCCATTTGCACAGTGCATTGCCTCTTGGGTCTGGCTGCTGAAACTATCAGTTCTAGAAGAACTGGCCCCGGCAGGATGGGTGAGTCGATAGGTCTAGGAATGGACCCAACCATTCCCTTTCTCCTTCGCGTTGCGTGCGATCCATCATGGATAGAAGTCTGGTTCTTCATCATCTAGAGCATGGCATCACGTGTGCTTTTCTCTGACGAGAAAATCTAGATGGCACATGTCCTCATTGCCCTCTTAGCCTCCCTCTCTTACTTCATCAGTCCTCGTTGCCCCTCAGGAGTGATATCACCTTCGACGGTAGTAAGAAGACTATCGTGGCTGGTCTTCTGGTTACTGGGAGATGTGCGTCCTTTCCTCTAATTTCTCTACAAATCCTCGACCATCTCCCTTTTCAGCACGATGCCACTATGGAAAACTACATCTTGACAATGAGTTGTAGCGATCTACTTCTCCAGGAACCTCCCCACTTCACAGAAGAGTTCCGACGCACACAACAGGTCGAGCGTGGCTTAAGGTCAGCAACAACCCTAGAGATGGTGCTACTATAGGGAAGACAGAACATGAAGGAGGAAGGTCTCCCAGTTGATAATTGGGGAAGACACCACACCCAAGCTCTGATCTCCACCTTCCTTGATAATCCGATGCTACTGCAAGTGAGTTCTCTAGGAACCAGATCCCCACCGATGTCTCAGATGATGGCGGCGGCGGTGAAGCATGGTGGTAGTAGTGGAGATGATTTTGGGTCCTGCTCCACGTTGTGCCTCCACCTCCATTTCTAATCCTGGGAGAAGATCATTTGAAATAAGGACTCATTAGATCATGTAACACCGTAGGGTCTAGCTTGTCCTTCATTGGCGGTGAGAGGGGACCCGATGACCAGCCAAGGTCAAATCTAAAAATGAAGTGTATTGGGTCACTCCCCTCAGCAAAGGTCCACCCATTACTATCCATCATCACCCACTTTCTTCTCACAGTTCCTCTATAAATCTTGGAGGATAGGATGAGGCAAGAAGGTGATGGATTTCATCTCTCCCTCAATCTCACTCCCATTAACTAGGGGTTGATAGGAAGGTTATCTTCTCTTACAGATGGTTGGATCGCACCTGATCAGTCGCCCGCAACCTGTGGAGATGATGGGGCGAAGAGCAAGGTTGTTTTCCCCTGCAAGTTTGGGGCTAGGAGACGAGATCTCCATGGGATCAACAATGATCATGACCAAGACTGGGCCATTCTTGTTAAACTTGGCTGTTTGACATTGATATGTCAAGGCCATCATCATATCTTACCAACTATAGTCTTTAATACACAAAATATAAAAACATAAATAAAGTGTTGTAGGATCATCATTTCTTAATTAAAATTTAATGATAGGTTTACCATCATCTAAGCTACTTTATACCACAAAGTTCATCTGAATCTTCTGACCTTGACCAATATGATACTAGTTTTTCATAAAGGCCCATGTATAGGTATATTGAATCCCAATGCATCTCAAATAGCATGCAACATTAGTAAAATAATGAAACTTACTTTATTATAGCAAGTCATACATCAAGATCCATCCTTAGACACTTTTGACTCATACATATCACTTAACTTCACAAGTACTCACATGACCATTAATAAGTGATATTGGTAACACACAGATGCAACTAATATTCCTCAAGTGCATTATGTTGTAAAATACCTTCAAATTAGGATCAAAACAATCCATTATATACAACCAATTCCTTAGTTTGGTGTCAATCTATTTCACAACACTATCGGCCGTAAATATTATACTAGATGTCAAAATTCTAAAATCCAGGCTATCACACTGGAATTTCCACCTGAGCTACATAAACTACATCCAATGTTTCATGTGTCTATGCTAAGGAAGTGTCATCCCGATACTAAAATGGTGTTGCAACCTTTAGAGGTTGAATTGAATGAAGATATATCCTATGAGGAAGGCCCCATGATGATTCTTAAAAAAAGAGTCAAGAAGTTGAAGAAGAAAGATATAGTTCTTGGAAAAGTTCTATGGCATCACCATGGCGTTGAAGAAGCCACATGGGAATTAGAGGAAGATTTGAGAAAGAAGTACCCTTCTCTTTTCTCTTGAGATTTTGGGGACGAAATCCTTCTTTTAGGGGTTGATAATTGTAACACCCCTGACCTGGGTTATGACCTAACTCTAGATGTTTTTCTTAAGTAAGTTGCTTACAATCTTGATCTTATCTTTTGAAAAGTAATTCAGGCCTTTGTGAAGTTATTTTCGAATTTGAGCTTATATGCAAAGCTATGTGTGCATTACATGAAAATCTAAGTGAGAAATGTAATTTGTCCAAGATGAAGGGTTATGTTGTAAATGTTACATATTGAATGAATTCTAAGTGTTTTGTATATCATGAAAGAGAGCATGATGCTAAGTGCTTGATGCACCAATTGTAGCACTATTTGCTATATATATATATATAAACAAAATATAGGGTTTATGTGTAATTATCACCTCTAGGTTGTTTTTACTCTTACTCAGTATTACCTAGAGGAGAGAGAAAGAAGGAGACAATATGTTTGAAGTCTCTAGAAGTGTTAGTACTCTTAATATTGAAGAAATCAAGAAAATGATGAGATGAGTGGAGTATGAGTTAGGGTATTATGTATGTTAATGAAAACTTAAAACCCTAATCGGTTGAATATAACCCTAATTCATTAGAAGGATGTGTTCCTTAGTAATTCATGGTTAAATACATATGTTGAAATTACTGATAACATGATATAATAATCATGCAAATATCCTAATGCATTAAGTATGGTCAAGTAAGAGCTATGTGACTATGTGATACAAATCCAATGAGCTATGTGGACTATGTGAAAAAGTATCTGGGTCTGATGACCTTGAGGTAATAATCATCTGCTAAGTGGTGATAGTGCTCAGTGATGAATGAAGGGTTAAATACCCAAGAAAGATAATGATAACAAGTTGAGATTCTAAGTGAGCTATGTGACTCAGTGAATATGAAAGCATCTGACGAATACTTTTATGCTTTTCTTTATAGTAATTGTTGTTAATCGTGTTTGAAACTTGAATGATGCTAAAAAGATATAGTAACACACTTAATTAAGCAAGCTGAATATTATCATATAGTTGCCCAGACCATAGATCCATTCAGTGTTAGCAATTGCTGAGTGGTGAAATGAGTTTTACTCAGAACGCATATTTTTAAATATGTGATAATATAAGGGTGCTCAGTGGACTCCCAAAATAAAATAAGGTTTCTTAGTGGACTCCCCAAATACATCAGGTTGCTTAGTGTACTTCCTGATAAAATCAACACAGGATTGCTCAGTGGTCATCCTGATAATCTGTGAAAGCTAAGTGGTCTTCTCTCGAAGATGGTACATTCAATGGTAGTAACTCTATACCGGAGATGACGGTATACCACAACATAGCTAATTATAGTTGACACAAGATGTCATGCTAAACCTAAGTGTTACTTAAGTATTCTTGAGCTGACTGAGAAAGGAGAGGTCTTGACATCCGGCTCTGCCATCGACCTTGTATGGTACTGATTTTGACTTACTAGTGGTCAGTTGGAGCATGAGCGGTATATCTCATCTCCTCTGGGCATAATGTAAATGTGAACATGTAATCAGTCATGTAGCTTGCTTGTTTAAGGATCAAATATGGAAACATTGGTTGATGCCTTATTTCTTTTATACATCTGAGTATGTAAATGTTATGCATGTTATTCATATTCCTTTTCAAACAAAAGATGATTTATAGATTTATTATTAATGTGTATACCTTACACTCAAAGATATACTTATTAGTCAATGAAATACCTGTAGTTCATTTTCATATTATTTTCTGCGATAATAATATTACCGGTAGAGAGTTATATCTCTCGCTGGTACAATAGTCTCACCCCGTGGGATCCACAAATTTTTAGGTGATCATGGACGAGGGACTAGGAACTGAGTTGTAGAAGAAGGATCGTGTTAACAAGAACAACAATAGTATTTCAGGTCAAGAACGCTGTCAGTCAGGGTTTTGCAGATAGAAGTTTATGTGTCATCTCTGTACTCTCAGGTCCTTGGGATATAGTCCTTAGTGATTTTCATGAACAACTTGAGATTTTGACTAGCTTGTCTCGAGGTTTTTATAATGTTGTTGTATATAGTAAAGCGAAGCAACTCATACTTGTTGTTCTCGAGAAGAGTCGACATGCTGAATGTTTGACATGAACTGTGTGTATATAAAGCTTTGGTCCTTTGTGTAAAAGCTTATTGAATATGGATCTATGTGCAAAGATGGTTTTAATTTTTAGTGATTTTTGTTAACTTTGTTATTTGCGATAATTCCACATTTTTACTGGTGATGGCTTGATTTGAAATCGGGTCATCACAAATTTTTGGTATCAGAGCCTAAGGTTCGTTGAGTCTACAAAGACCTAGGATTAATTTTGTTGAGTCTGTTCTAGTGTCCTCTAGTTTATCTTATAGTAAAATTCTCCTTATACATGAGAAGAAATAGGAACCAAAGATGTCTGGAGCACACGAAGAACACGCTGCTGAGAGTAGTGTTGTTGCACCTGGAGGTGTTGTAAGGGATCAGGATAGAGATGAACCAGAGCTTGAGAATCCTCAGCCTGACTGAACTCTATTAGAAAGTCCAGCCTTCCAAGTCCTTTTTGGGTAGATTACGAATATGGTGACACATATGGCTGACCGGATAGCAATACCAGTCCCTGGAACATTAGAATCTTGTGAGAAACATGGAACTGGTACAACTATTGAATGGTTGTGTCGGGTAGGAACCATTGAATATTCTAGCATAGCTTACCCAAAAGATGCAAATTTGTGGCTCACTAAGATATAGAATGCCTTTAAGATCCTTGATATTCCTGAGGTTTATAAGGTTAATCATGCAGTATAACTTCTGAAGGGAAGTGCTGGCCATTGGTGGGCCATCGAAGAAGAGAAACGACCGGGTGTCGAGGTCGGATGGCAGGAATATTGACAAGAGTTTGTCAATAGATACTTCCCCAAGACCTATCTTGATGAGAAGATTTCGTATTTTGAGAAGATTAGACAGGGAACGATGAAGGTTAATGAGTATGAAGCTAAGATTACGGAGCTTATGTGGTTTTGTCCGCACATGGCCACCATAAAAGAGGAGAGAATTCAGCGATTCGAGAAAGGTCCGAACGCTGAATTGACCACACATGTATCTGCCCTAGAGAATAGGGAGAGGTTTTCTACCTTTGTGGAATCAGTTAGATGGGTTGTGAAGTCTGTAATAGAGAAATGAGAGGTGAACAGTAGGAAAGCACCTACACAATTTTAGAATCAGAGGTCTGGCAGTTTTAAGAAACTAAGGTTTTCTACACCTATGGAACTACAAATGTTCAATACTCAGACATAGTGGACGTCTAGCCGAGGTAGAGGCCATAGTTTTCCCTCAGGAAGAGCTCAAAGTTCAGCATCGATGTCAGTATCAGGACCGCCTAGGTCGCAGTGGGATAACATAGTTTGTTACAGGTGTAGATAGACATGGCATGTGATAAAGGACTATCCAGTTAGGGATGTGGAAGTGACCCAACCATCAAGGCAGAGCCCACAAGGCTCTCAGAGATAGCATTTTAGTAGTGGCTCTTGGGGACGCGGACAAGCATCTCAGGAAGGATCATCTGCACCAACCAATAGAGGATGAAGTCAGCAGCAAGTGACGGTGAGATTCTATGCTATGAATCAGTCGAAAGTAGTGGTTAACCCACGCGTTGTGACAGGTCAGATGGAGTTATTTCATTCTGATATGTCTTCTTCATGTTACGTATCTGTTTTGATTGATCTGGGTGTCATGCATTCTTTTATCATGTGAAAAGTGATTCATGACTGTAATATGGTTGTTAATCCTAGAAAGGATAATTTGTTATTAGAAAGTCCATTAAAGGGATCCGCGATGTTGAGGGAGATATGTTCTTTCTGTGTTCTTTCCTTCTCGGAACATAGCATTCAAGTGGATCTTGTACCACTTGAAATGCATGGATTTGATGTAATTCTCGGGATGGACACCTTAGAGAAGTACAAAGTTGTCTTGGATTGTGATTCCAAACAAGCCATGTTCACATATGGTAACAAAACATGGGTCTTTTAGGGGAAGAGAAAGATTCTCCCAACCTACCTAGTGTCGGCTATGGTAGAAGAGAAGTTGATGAGAAAAGGATGCTTCACATTCTTGGCACATGTGGTGGATACCAGATAAAGGACCATAGTCTCTTTGAAGTTTCAGTTATTAAGGAATTCGAGGATGTGTTTCTCGAGGAACTTCCAGGTGTTCCTCCACCTCAAGAGATTGATTTCGAGATTAATCTTGTTTCGAATACACAACCTATAGCCCAAACCCCTTATAGGATGGCACCAGCTGAGATGGTAGAAATTAAGAAATAGTTGCAAGAGTTGCTTGAGAAAGGCTTCATACGACCGAGTACTTCACCATGGGGTGCTCCAGTTCTTTTTGTTAAAAAGAAGGATGGGTCTATGAGACTATGTATAGATTACAGACAGCTCAACAAGGTGACTATTAAGAACAAATATCCCTTACCAAGGAACGATGATTTGTTTGATTAGTTGTGTGGTGCAATGGTGTTTTCTAAGATTGATTTGAGATTAGGATATCATCAGGTACCCATCAAGGAGAGTGACATACCTAAGTCGGCTTATAGAACAAGGTATGGTCATTATGAGTTCGTAGTTATGTCGTTTGGACTAACTAACGCACCAGCTACATTCATGGAGTTGATGAATATAGTCTTTCGGCCTTTCCTTGATCAGTTCGTAGTAGTTTTCATAGATGACATCTTGATATATAGTAGAGACAATCAACAACATGAACACCATCTTTGTTAAGCTTTGACCTTGTTGAGACAGCATAAGTTATATGCCAAGTTTAGCAAGTGTGAGTTCTGGTTATCAGAATTATCTTTTCTTGGACACGTCATATCTGCTTCAGCTATCTGTGTTGACCCTAAGAAAGTAGAATCTGTTGTGGAGTGGGAACAACCTAAAACACCAACTGAGGTTCGCAGTGTCCTAGGCCTGGCAGGATATTACAGGAAGTTTATCAAAGATTTTAGCTCTATAGCATTACCCTTAACTAGGATAACAAGAAAAGAAGTTCCTTTTGTCTAGAATGACAAGTGTCAACACTCTTTCCAGATGTTGAAAGAAAAGTTGACTAGTGCACATGTGTTAGTTTATACTGAGCAGGGAAAGGGATATGTTGTTTTCTGTGACGCTTCTAATAATGGACTAGGTTGTGTGTTGATGCAAGGTGATTATGTAGTTTCTTTTGCTTCTCGATAGCTCAAGAAACATGAGGAGAACTATCCGACGCATGATCTAGAACTACTTGTAGTAGTACATGCGTTAAAGATCTAGAGGCATTATCTCTATGGAGAGATGTGCCAGATCTTCATAGATCATAAAAACTTAAAATACATCTTCTCTCAGCATGAGATGAATATGAGACAACGTCACTGGATGGAATTAATCAAGGACTACAATTGTACAATTGATTATCATCCAGGAAAAGCCAATATAGTGGCTGATGCACTCAGTAGAAAATCCTCATCTTCACCCTCAGATAATGCACAAATGAATTCCTTAGTGTGCGGTAAGCGGGATATGTGTGTCACTTTTATACAAATGAATGTGCAATTAGAAGTATCCTTGTTAGCAGGGTTATTAGCTGAGATGCTTGTAAAACCCACTCTAAAGGAACAGATCAAAGAAGCACAACAAGCTAATACCATGATTCAACAGCTTAGGTCAGAATTGGGCAGTGAGAAACGAGATGGTTTCCATGAGTTAGAGGACGGGATAGTTTGTTACCATGATAGTATGGTAGTTCCTAATAGTAATAACTTAGGGAAGGTGGTTATGGAGGAAGCTCACTCATCCATGTATGCAATGCATCTAGGAAGTACTAAAATGTACCATAACTTAAAAGATATGTATTGGTAGCCCGGTCTTAAGAAGAATGTAGTTGAGTTTGTTATGCATTGTCTAGTGTGTGAGCAGGTTAAAGCAAAACACTAGAAGTCTACAGGGATGTTACAACCCCTACCTATACCTCAATGGAAATGGGGTCACGTGACAATGGACTTTGTGGTTGGTCTGCCTAGGACAACCAAAAGTTATGATTCCATCTGGGTGATAGTTGATAGGTTAACTAAGACAACACGTTTGCTTCCTATCAAAAAAACCTATACTACAGACAAGCTTGCACATATATATTTAGATGAGATAGTGCGGTTGCACAGAGTCCCAGCTACAATTGTTTCTAACAAAGGTCCCCCATTTACAAGTCATTTTTGGGAATGATTACATAAAGCCTTGGGTACTCAATTAAAGTTCAGTACAACCTTTCATCCTCAGACAGATGGGCAGTCTGAAATGACCATACAGATCTTAGAGGACTTGCTTAGGGAATGTGTCCTTCAGTTTGTGGGAAGTTGGGATCTACACATGAGCTTGATTGAGGGCTTATAATAATAGTTATAAGGCCAGTATCGATATGGCACCGTATGAGGCATTATATGGTAGACGTTGTAGATCTCTGTTATGCTGGTTTGAAACAGGAGAATACCAACTTTTGGGTCCTAAGTTAGTGCAACAAACAACTGAAAAGATTAAAGTTATAGAACAGTAGTTGAAGGCTGCATAGGATAGACAAAAGTCTTATGTTGATAAATGTCGTAAACCTCTAGAGTTCAAATTTGGAGATAGAGTGTATCTCAAGGTCTCTCGTTGGAAAGGTAATCTTAGATTTGGAAAGAAAGGTAAGTTAGCCCCTAGATTTATGGAACCTTACCCAGTGATAGGACGGATCTGGAAAGTAGCGTATAGGCTGGAATTGCCACCTGAGCTACGTAAACTACATCTAGTGTTTCATGTGTTTATGCTAAGGAAGTATCATCCTGATACAGAAATGGTGCTGCAAATTGTAGAGATTGAATTGAATGAAGATATATCCTATGTCAAAGGCCCTATGATGATTCTTGACAAAAGAGTCAAGAAGTTGATGAAGAAAGATATAATTCTTATAAAAGTTCTATGACATCACCGTGGCATTGAAGAAGCCACATGGGAAACAGAGGAAGAGATGAGAAAGAAGTACCCTTCTCTTTTCTCTTGAGATTTCGAGGACGAAATCCTTCTTTTAGGGGTTGATAATTGTAACACCCCTAACCTGGGTTATGACCTAACTCTAGATGTTTTCATTAAGTAAGTTGCTTACAATATATCTTGATCTCATCTTTTGAAAAGTAATTAAGTCCTTTGTGAAGTTATTTTTCAATTTGAGCTTATATGCAAAGCTATGTATGTATTATATGAAAATCTAAGTGAGAAATGTAATTTACCCAAGATGAGGGGTTATGTTGTAAATGTTACATGTGAATGAATTCTAAGTGTTTTTTATATCATGAAAGAGAGTATGATGCTAAGTGGAAGCTTGTGCAAAGCCTAATTCTAAGTGAAAAACTTGTCAGAATAATGCTAAGTGGTTGATGCACCAATTGTAGCACTATTTTCTATATATATAAACAAATTATAGGGTTAATGTGCAATTTATCACCTCTAGGTTGTTTTTACTCTTACCTAGTATTACCTATAGGAGAGAGAGAAAGAAGGAGACAATATGTTTGAAGTCTCTAGAAGTGTTAGTACTCTTAATAATGAAGAAATCAAGAAAATGCATAAGTTGAATGCTATATACATAAGACATATCAAGTTATGGAGTTGGAAGGGGGTCTCTATCAACCATAGAGCCATAGGAGAGCCTCCTATTAGTTTGTGACTTACCCATGATGGGCAAGGCACATCAAGGAAGAAGTGGAGCATCGACTTGCATCTTGTCTTGGGAAAGATAGAGGAGAATATTATAATAAGATAGTGGGAAAGAAGCTTGCCTTAGATGACAACTCAAGAGCCAATCCTTGTCTTCCTTTTTACCCTTGGACTTTTTCTTTTGCATGGCTAAAT
Organism: Alisma plantago-aquatica; assembly: GCA_963693085.1. NCBI lineage: Eukaryota > Viridiplantae > Streptophyta > Magnoliopsida > Alismatales > Alismataceae > Alisma > Alisma plantago-aquatica. The sequence goes on along the minus strand of OY856412.1, from coordinate 1,095,261,564 downwards.
AATAAGTGGGAATCATGAAAGAGCATGTGTCGACCTTGCATGTCTAGGTGGCATGAAGCACCTTGAGCAAATGACACCTATTACACTCTTTTCTATAAACCACAAGTATATATACCCTAACCTTCATTTGTTGGAAAAATGTTCAGATCTAGCAAGTACCTTTCCTCTTGTATCGTGCAACACCTCTCTTTGTGTCACCCATAGTGGAGAGAGTGAAGAAGTGAGGCTTGGTATCAGCCAAAGAAGAGGAAGGATATCGACCAGGGTAGGTTGAAGCAATCAAGCAAGGTTATATCGCCCAAGGAGACTTAAGACATCGTGTTAGAGCTTGGAGAAGGCTCATCTTCAACCTTGGGATACATGGAGTGAAGCTTGAAGCTGGGAAGCTCTTCAAGAGGCGGGTTATATAACTCAAACCCTCCAATATTATTATTCTTTCTTCAATACTATTCAATTTGTTGAATATTTGCAAATTAGAGTTTCTTATGATCAATTGATATAATAATGAGTCCCAATATGTAATTAGGGTCATTATCCATAAATTTGAGTCAATTGATGATTTTGAGGTTGATGATGATGACATCATCTTTGGATACCTGACATGCGTTTGATCACTCTTGGACAACCCGATATGGGTTGAAGAGCTTACAACCCGATATGGGATAAAAGCTTGGGAAAACGATATGGGACCCGACATGGGGACTTGCCTGATATGGAGAAGGGTCATTATAGGATCTATGAATGACATGGAGGATTTCTATCCACCATCTTGTACATGATACAAAGGTAAAGGAACACTCTTACCCGATATAAGAAAAACCTTAGTAAAAGGATAGGGAACCCGATATGATCTTTGAACTTTGAAACCCGATACACATGGCCAATATGAACCCTGCCATGGTACCCAACACCATGCCCGATATGCTGCCAAATATGCTTACATGATATGGAAAATCTGTGAGATGAAGTAGCATGGTGGAAACCGTAATAGTGCTCAACATTAGTGCACGATATGATCTCCAATATATGGCAAGTCCAATGGTATGCTCGGTATGGCAACCCTAGTTAGAGCCCAATATGGAAACCCTAGAGACAACCCAATATGTTGGATGACTAATAGGGAAGTCTAAATTGAAATAAACATGCCTAGCTAAGGAGAAGATCTAGTATTACATAGTTTCATGAAGTATGGCAAAGCCATAATGATGTGCCCAATATGGAGATAAGGGATAGACCCTATATCTAATATGAGGATGTGATTCCACCATGTGATTAGGTAATTACATGCATTTTCAAATAATAACATTATCAATCATGTAATTTGATATGATAAACAAGTCTTTAATTACTAAGCTCCTCTAAAGTGATGCTTATGATTTATGCAATATTGAGCCACAATGAGTTTCACTTAATTGTTAATGATAAGGGTGTAAACCTTAAAGATGAGAACTAAGTAATTTACATCCTAGAGAGAATGAGAGAGAGATGAGGACTTGAAAGATAAGTATGTAATTAGCATACACAAATACCCTTGAGATGAGTGGAGTATGAGTTAGGGTATGATTTCTATTAATGAAATCTTGAAATCCTAATCAGTCGAATATAACCCTAATTCATTAGAATGATGTGTTCCTTAGTAACTCATGGTTAAATACATATGTTGAAATTGTTGATAACATGATATAATAATCATGCAAATATCCTAATGCATTAAGTATGGTCAAGTAAGAGCTATGTGACTATGTGATACAAATCCAATGAGCTATGTGGACTATGTGAATAAGTATATGGGGTTGATGACCTTGAGGTAATAATCATCTGCTAAGTGGTGACAGTGCTCAGTGATGAATGAAAGGCTTGAATACCCAAGAAAGATAATGACAAGTGGTTGAGATTCTAAGTGAGCTATGTGACTCAATGAATATGAAAGTATCTAACGAATGCTTTTATGCTTTTCTTTATAGTAATTGTTGTTAATCTTTTTTGAAACTTGATTGATGCTAAAATGATATAGTAACATACTTAATTAAGCAAGCTGAATATTATCATATAGTTGCCCAGACCATAGATCCATTTAGTGTCAGCAATTGTTGAGTGGTGAAACGCGTTTTACTCGAAACGCATATTTTTGAATATGTGATAATATAAGGGTGCTCAGTGGACTCCCAAACTAAAATAAGGGTGCTTAGTAGACTCCCCAAATACATCAGGTTGCTCAGTGTACTTCTTGATAAAATCAACACAGGATCGCTCAGTGGTCATCCTGATAATCTGAGAATGCTAAGTGGTCTTCTCCCGAAGAGAGTACATGCTACATCAGTAACTCTATAGTGGAGATGTCGGTATACCATGACGTAGCTAATTACAGCCGACACAAGATGTCATGTTAAACCTAAGTGTTACTTAAGTATTCTCGAGTTGACTGAGAAAGGATAGGTCTTGACATCTGAATCTGCCATTGACCTAGTATGGTACCAATTTTAACTTACTAGTGGTCAGTTGGAGCATGAGCGGTATATCTCATCTCCTCTGGGCATAATGTAAATGTGAACATGTAATCAACCGTGTAGCTTGCTTGTTTAAGGATCAAATACAAAAACATTGGTTGGTGCCTTATTTCTTTTATACATTTGAGTAGATAAATTTTATGCATGTTATTCATATTCCTTTATGAACAAAAGATGGTTTATAGATTTATTATTTGAAAATCCATGTAATTACCTAATCACATGGTGGAACCACATCCTCATATTAGATATAGGGTGTATCCCTTATCTCCATATCGGGCACATCATTATGGCTTTGCCATACTTCATGCAACTATGCAATACTACCTCTTATCCTTATCTATCCATGTTTATTTCAATTTATACTTCCCTATTAGTCAACCAACATATCGGGTTGTCTCTAGGGTTTCCATATCAGGCTCTATCTAGGGTGCCATATCGGTCATACCATTGGACTTGCCATATATTGGAGATCATATCGTGCACTCATGTTGAGCACTATTTCGGTTTCCACCATGTTAGTTCATCTCATAGATTTGTCATATCGTGTAAGCATATTAGGCAGCATATCGAGCATGGTGTTGGGTACCATGTCGGGCATCATATCGGCCATGTGTATCGGGTTTCAAAGTTCAAAGATCATATCAGGTTCCCTATCCTTTTACTAGGGTTTTTCTTATATCGGGCTAGAGTGTTCCTTTACCTTTGTATCATGTACCATGTCATTCATAGATCCTATAATGACCCTTCTCCATATCAGGCAAGTCCCCATGTCGGGTCCCATATCATTTTCCCAAGCTTTTATCCCATATCTGGTTGTAAGCTCTTCAACCCATATCGGGTTGTCCAAGAGTGTTCAAACCCATGTCGGGTATCCAAAGATGATGTCATCATCATCAACCTCAAAATCATCAATTGACTCAAATTTATGGATAATGACCCTAATTACATATTGGGACTCATTATTATATCAATTGATCATCAGAAACCCTAATTTGCAAATATTCAACAAATTGAATAGTATTGAAGAAAGAATAATAATATCAGAGGGTTGGAGTTATATAACCCACCTCTTGAAGAGATTACAAGATTCAAGCTTCACTCCACACATCCCAAGGTTGAAACTGAGCCTTCTCCAAGCTCTAACACGATGTCGTAAGTCTCCTTGGGCGATATCACCTTGCTTGATTGGTTCAACCTACCCTGGCCGATATCCTTCCTCTTCTTTGGTCGATACCAAGCCTCACTTCTTCACTCTCTCCAATATGGGCGACAAAAAGAGAGGTGTTTCACGATACAAGAGGTAAGGTACTTGCTAGATCTGAAAATTTTTCCAACAAATGAAGGTTAGGGTATATATACTTGTGGTTTATAGAAAAGAGTGTAATAGGTGTCATTTTCTCAAGGTGCTTCGTGCCACCTAGCCATTCAAGGTCGACACATGCTCTTTCATGCTTTCCACTTATTATTTCAACATGCAAAAAAAAAGTCCAAGGGTAAAAATGAAGACAAGGATCAGCTCTGGAGTTGTCATCTAAGGCAAGCTTCTTTCCCACTATCTTGTTATAATATTCTCCTCTATGTTTCCCAAGACAAGACGCAAGTCGATGCTCCACTTATTCCTTGATGTGCCTTTCCCATCATGGGTAAGTCACAAACTGATAGGAGGCTCTCCTATGTCTCTATGGCCGATAGAGACCCCCTTCCAACTCTACAACTTGATATGTCTTATGTATATAACATTCAACTTATGCATTTTCTTGATTTCTTCATTGAGTACTAACACTTCTAGAAACTTCAACATATTGTCTCCTTCTTTCTATCTCCTCTAGGTAATACTGGGTAAGAGTAAAAACAACATGGAGGTGATAAATTGCACATTAACCCTATATTTTGTTTATATATATAGCAAATAGTGCTACAATTGATGCATCAAGCACTTAGCATTATTCTCACAAGTTTTTCACTTAGAATTAGGCTTGCACAAGCCCCCACTTAGCATCATACTCTCTTTCATGATATACAAAACACTTAGAATTCATTCAACATGTAAAATTTACAACATAACCCCTCATCTTGGGTAAATTACATTTCTCACTTAGATTTTCATATAATGCACACATAGCTTTGCATATAAGCTCAAATTTGAAAATAACTTCACAAAGGCCTTAATTACTTTTCAAAAGGTGATATCAAGATTGTAAGAAACTTAATTAAGCAAAACATCTAGAGTTAGGTCATAACCCAGGTCAGTGGTGTTACAAACATGAAACAACCTTTCTCAAACCGACAAACAAATCGTTATTAATTTAAGCAGAATAACCATAAATAGAGGATCAACAAAAGCACAAAATTTTAAAACCATTTTTTTTGCACATAGATCCATTTTCCAGAACAATCTTATGTAAAGAACCAAATCCATATACACATGGTTCACATTACACATTTAATTTTCTGTCTCTTCTTGAGGATAACAAGTACTAGCTGCTTTGTTTTAATACACATAGTAACAACATAAAATCCTCGAGATAAGCAAACCCAAAATCTTGATCGTTCATGAAAACCACTAAGACTATATCCCAAGGACTTGAGAATACAGTGATGACACATAGGACTTCTATCAACAAGACATTACAGATAATGTACTCAACTTGAGATACAACTATGATCCTTATTGATATGCTCCTTCTTCTACATCCCTTTCCTTAGTCCCTCGTCCGCGTCTTACCTGAAAATTGTGGATCCCATGGGGTGAGAATATTGTCCCAATGAGAGATATAACTCTCTACCAACAATATTAATATCACAGAAAAATAATAAAAATTGAACTGTATGTATTCTATTTGTTTGACCGATATATCTTCAAGTACCAAGCAAGGATATTAATAACATATCTACAATTCATCTTTTGCTTGAAAAGGGATATAAAGAACATGTATAACATCTATCTAACAAGATGTATAAAAGTAATACGGCATCAACCAATGTTTGTTGTATTTGATCTTTAAACGAATATACTATGCGACTGATTACATGTTCACATTCATAGTTATTTCTAGAGGAGATGAGATATACCACTCATACTCCAACCGACCACTAGAAAGTCAAAGTCGGTACCATACAAGGTCAATGGAAGAACCGATTGTCAAGACCACTTCTTTCTCGGTCAGCTCAAGAACACTTAGGTAACACTTAGGTTTATCTTGACATCTTGTGTCTGCTAGAATTAGCTATGTCGTGGTATACCGACATCTCCGCTATAGAGTTACTATCGTAGCATGTACTCTCTTTGGGAAAATACCACTTAGCTTTCCTGGATTATTAGGATGACCACTGAGCGATCATGTGTTGATTTTATCAGGAATTACACTGAGCAACCTGATGTATTTGGGGAGTCCACTAGGCACCCTTATTTTAGTTTGGGAGTCCACTGAGCACCCTTATATTATCACATATTCAAGAAGATATGCATTCCAGGTAAAACTCATTTCACCATTCAACAATTGCTAAAACTGGATGGATCTATGGTATGGGTAACTACATGATAATATTCAGCTTGCTTAATTACGTGTATTACTATATCTTTTCAGCATCAATCAAGTTACAAACAAGATTAACAACAATTATTATAAAGAAAAGCATAAAATCATTCATTAGATATTTTCATTTTCATTGAGTCACATAGCTCACTTAGAATCTCAACCTCCTGTCATCATCTCTCATGGGTATTCAACCCTTCATTCATCACCGAGCATTGTCACCACTTAATAGATGATCATTAACTCAAGGTCATTAGACCTAGATACTTATTCACATAGTCCACATATCTCATAGGATTCTTATCACATAATCACATAGCTCTTACTTGACCATGCTTAATGCATTAAGATATTTGCATGATTATTATATCATGTTATCAATAATTTCAACATATGTCTTTAACCATGAATTACTAAGGAGCACATCCTTCTATTGAATTAGGGTTATATTCAATCGAATAGGGTTTCAAGATCTCACTATCATCATGATTCCTAGGTCTAGGTATTCAGACCCCTAGACCCCCACATGGTGTTAACACCTCTGTAACAAGTAACTAATATCTCCAGGTTCTCTGATCCAGGTATTCTTCTTTACTTACTGTATAAGCATTTCACACAACTCACATAGTTCATAAAACATCTCGTCACCTCATTTCTAGGCAACAACTTATTTTTTTTAAGACATTGGTCTACTTGTTATATAGGTATTCCACACATCTTACAAGACTCATCTAAGTCTATCAATATAGGATGTCTTAGCTCATATCTTGTGATATTCATCATTTCATGATTCAGAGATAGTGTATGCTTTAGGATAAAAGACCTCTTATATTATCATTGTTCAATCTTATCCATGCTTAGGGTTAGGATTATTTACATCATCTCTCTGTGATATAAAAAAATGCATCCCTCTCATTGTTAGGGTTAGGGTCATCTCAATTTAACCGATTATACTTGTACAAGCATATCATCACCCTTCATTAGGGTTGGATTTCTCTTTTATTACCAATTAGGGATTCAAGATCATAATATCTAGAATCAAACCGTAATTCATACTCCACTCATAATAGGAGCATCAGCACATGCTTCCCCACATATTTACCACCCATGTTAAAGTCTTTCTCTCTTATCCTTAATAAGATATAGATTGCATCTTATTTAATTCACCTCTTAAGGTCTATTACCTTAACATCACTAAACTCAATCACTTAGCATACATCACTTAGATATTTTTTTTAATGGATTAAAGCATGCCTACCATATAGGGTAGCATGATCAATTATACTTGTTCTGTTATGCTTGAGAATGCATGTATCATCATAACAAATAATTATTTCATTGTGTGGAGAAATCACACCATCATGCCGGGCTTAGGGCATATCTGTTATCATCAAATCATGTAGTCATGTTGAGTTAAATTATGCTAAATACATACTCATCTTTCAAGCCTTAGGTTCTCTCTCATCCTTCCTAGGATATAAATTTCTTTAAGGTCTAAACCTTATCAATATCAAATAAGTTAATCTCATTGTATCTCATTATTACATTAATCATACTCATCACTTAGTCAATATTAATAATTGACGACATGCCTACCATATCAAGTAGTATGATTGATAATGTCATTCATATATCATCTTGTCAAATATTCAATGTGATCATGTGGTATAACCACATCCTCATATCGGGTAATAGGCATACCCCCTATTACCATATCATGCACCCACCTAGGGATACCTTATCGTGCACCCACCTAGGGTTACCATATCATGTACCCACCTAGGGTTACCATATCGTTCACTCACATAGGTTACCATATCATACACCATCTTGGGGCACCATATCGGCCATCCATCTTGGGCAACATATCGGCCATCCATCTTGGGCAACATATCCTCATTCTAGGGTTTTACATAAGGTATTGTTTCACCTTTGTACTAAGTACAAGTGATAAATAAGGATCCTTCATATCATCCATAAGATCTACTATGACTTACCTACATATCGGGCAAATCTCCATATTGCGTCCCATATCATTTTTCTGAAGTCTTCAACCCATGTTGGGTTGTAAGGTCTTCAACCCATGTTGGGTTGCAAGGTCTTCAACCCATATCGGGTTGAATAAGAGTAATCAACTCATATTGGGTAACTAATGTTGATGTCATCATCATCAACCCCAAGATCACTAATCTTATTCAAAACTATGGTTAACAATACTAATTACATATTGGAACTCATGATTATATCAATTGATCATAAGAAACCCTAATTTGCAAATAATCAACAAATTGTATAATTATTGAAGAAGGATAATAATATTGAAGGGTTTGAGTTATATAACCTGCCTCTTATGAGATTCCAAGCTTCAAGCCTCACTTCCTCACGTTCCAAGGATGAGGATGGACCTTCTCCAAGCTCCAAGACTTGGGCTCCAAGCTCTTGCACGATGTCCTTCATAATCTTGGGTGATATCACCTTAATTGGTTGCTTCAACCTTCCTTGGCCAATATCTCTCTTCTTTGGTCGATACCACTCAACCCTCTTCACCATGGGCGACACAAGAAGTGGTTTTTCATGATACAAGAGAAAGGGCACTTACTAGATCCGAAAATCTTGCCAACAAATGAAGGTCAAGGTATTTATACTTGAGGTTTATAGAAAAGAGAGTCATAGGTGTCACTTACTTAAGATGCTTCATGCCACCTAGCCATGCCAGGTCAACACATGCTCTTGCATGCATGCCACTATTATTTTCCATGCAAAAAGGATAAAGAAAAGATAAGGGGCAACTCTTGAGTTGTCTCCTAGGGCAAGCTTTCCTCCACTAAGCTTTTATTATATTCCACTCCATCATTTCCAAGATAAAAGAAAATCGATGCCTTATTCTCCCTTGAAGTGCCTTTCCTGTCATGGGTCAAACCAAGGCTCCACAAACTGATAGGATTCCCTCCTTATGGCTCTCTGGCCGATAGGGGCTCCTTTCCTTAGTCCTCAATCAATATGGCTCATATGTATGACTTCAATTTATGCCTTTTCCTATTTTCTTCATTATTAAGAGTACTAACACTCCAAGATGATTCAAACATATTGCCTCCCTCTTTCTCTTTCCTCTAGGTAACACTAAGTAAAAGTAGAAACAATGTAGAGGTGGTAAATTACACATTATCCCTACATTTTGTACATATTACAAATTATACAACAATTGATGTACCAAGCACTTAGCATTTTACACACATTCTCACTTAGGGTTTAGGCTTTGCACAAGCCACCACTTAGCATCATATTCTCTTTCATAACTTATAAAATACTTAGAATATATTCAACATTAAACATTTGCAACATGACCCTTATCTTGGGTAAAGTGTACTTTTCACTTAGATTATCATTTAATGCACACATAGTATGCATATAAGCTAAATTTTGAGAATAAACTGCACAAAGGCCTTAATTACTTTTCCCAAAAGATAAGAACAAATTGCAAGCAACTTATTTAAGCAAAACATCTAGGGTTAGGCCATAAACTAGGTTAGGGGTGTTACAATTATAAACCCCTAACAAGGATTTTGTCCCTGAAATCCCGGGTAAAGGGAGACAGTTGTTGTTCATGCATTATATCATCAAGTATCCATATAACATCCTTATGTCATGAAGATACTACAGAACTTTGACCAGCACAAGAGCCTTTCTTACAAGATTATCATAGAATCTGTTATACTCAACTGTCTTTCCCGGACCAGAGTTACATTATGTCCTTCTTATGAGGTTAAAAATCTAATCATACCTCCATTGTATCTTTCTATTCTGTTGGTTCCACACTATCTTTCTTATGACTTGTACCAACTATCCCGTTAGCTATTTATTTTCTTGTCATAAGGAGAGGCTACTTGTTCAAGAAGAACTTATCTCGAATGTATCTCTTAGAGGCTAGGTATCAGTTCCCTCAACAGATCTAGATAAGGATATTTTAAGGAATCATTTTTAACTTGATAAGCTTTTTCTTAAAATAGTTCCTTTAATTAATTCATCCTTATCAATTTTATGTTTATGCAGAGCATAAACCCCTAACATATGGTTTCCATACTAAAGTTGTCTCAAGATTGGCCCTTCTAAGTTACTAAACATTATTCATTTTATCAGAAGTTATATTCTTAATCTCTCATGTCATCTAACACATCTTAGGTACTAGAATTCTTCATCTCGGTATTCTTCACGTGTGTCGAAAACTCATCACATCCTAATCATTTCCATCTCCTTATAACTAGTACCAAAGTTGAACATACAAAAGGATATATCTTTAACCTGGAGACATCATGTGTATTATACGTATCTAAATTTTGGAACTAAAGTCCCAAATGAACTGATACTTTTCTAAGTATCCATCAAACGAACGGCTCTAACTCATACACATTAAGTGTCATAAAACTCACTTTATTTCCATGTTCATGAAAGGAGACATGCATTTAGTTGAGGAAGTCCACTTAGCAACCTTTATAGTTAGGGAAGTCCACTTAGCAATCATTTACTAGTTAGGAAAGTCCACTTAGCAATCCTTTACTAGTTAGCAAAGTCCACTTAACAATCCTTTACTAGTTAGGAAAGTCCACTTAGCAATCCTTTACTAGTTAGGAAAGTCCACTTAGCAATCCTTACTTGTTTGGGAAAGTTCACTTAGCAATCCCTACATATTTGGGAAAGTTCACTTAGCAATCCCTATGTATTTGGGAAAGTTCACTTAGCAATCCCTATGTATTTGGGAAAGTTCACTTAGGAATCCTTATGTATTTGGGAAAGTCCACTTAGAAATCCATATGTATTTGGGAAAGTTCAGTTAGCAATACCTATGTTATTTGGGAAAGTTCACTTAGCAATTCCCTATTTTGTTTCATTCCTTTCCTTGTTTTTGTCTAACATGACTATGAACATTCTATAATTTTATCACATTTCTCATTTCCATGTTATGGAAAAGATCCTTACTATTCATACATACTTTATTGAATAGGGATCATCTCCCTCATTCTCCTTCCTCCTATCATGAGGATTATCCTTTTTACTTCCTCATGCACAAAGATTGATCTGAGATTATCTCAGATTCCAATTTACTTCACTTAGGATGTGATGGAAACACTCATGCCATATTTCCAGTCTTGTTAGGCTTACTAGATTGTTTCAAAATGACTACTTGATCAGAGTAATCATATAGATAACAATCTATTCCTTACTTTTCATATTATCAATGCATAGGACATAGCATCCTTGGATTTTCTCCAAGCATCAACTCTATGCCTCACCCTCTTTCACACAGATAAGAGTAATTATAAAGCATTTAAAAGGATAATGAACAAAATATAAATTCTAGTTTTCATGATTTCTCCCTTGTGTTCCCATAGGGAAATTAATAGAGAAGTCAATAACATCAATCCCCATCATGTCTATCAGGTAAAATCAAAAGAAGGCATATTAAAATCAGAAAGTTCCATCTGACTGTCACCCCTCACGGTTATCAACCGCTTCAGGTTGATTTAGCACGTAGAGTCTAGTTGTTTCATGTCACTACTTCTACCTTTTTACCCTATTGGCTATAACTTTTGTATGCCCTACCGAGTCTTCCTTGATTATTGGGTCATTTCCTCCCTTCTTTCATACAAAAGGGTTTAGTATTCTCAACATGTTTGTTTCTATAACATGTGTTGTCCTTGTACCACGGTCTTATCGGTCTTATTACCGAATAAAAGCTAATTGAGAAGCTCTTATAGGTGGAAGGTTAGGACTTATGCCTTTACTTAGTGACTACTATTCTGGAGCACTAAGCATTTATTACACTGGTGGCACCAAAAACTATGGTCTTTTGGAACAACTAGACAAATGTTTCTAGAATTGTAGAGACTTCTCCTTAATTCTCAGCTTATTTCCCCTCCTTAGGTACTATTATTATAGATGTGTTATCTGTCTTTATTGATGGCAGAGTCCATTTTCTCACCATAGGTGAACTCTTCCCACATTTTACATTATTTTATCATGACTATATTATCTCGAAACTCTTTTAGAACCCAAGGTTTATGCATTGAGGACTGATCACTGTTGTCCTAACCCGCCCAACAGGAGCATAAAAGCTGGATTCTCTTATCTTGATTGGGTCAAGATGAGAATTCTCAGGCACTCATTCTTACCTTGCTTGATCCCTTGCACCCATTCCTGGTACAAACAACATTGCTCTAAGCAATGTATTCCTCGTGTTCTCCAGTCATCCTTAAATTTCACCCTTTCTTCTACATAAGAAGAAGTCACTATAGGGTATACAAGAGGACACTAACACAAAATCAACACCTTAGTCCTATGTCTCTGTAGACTCAGCGAACATTAAGCTTTGATACCTATCTTGAAATGAACATTCTCAAACTGATAAAGAAATCGTTATTAATTTAAGTAGAAAAAACATAAATAGCGGATTAACAAAAGCACAAAATTTTAAAACCATTTTTTTTCACATAGGTCCATTTTACCAGAAAACTCTTACATAAAGAACCAAATCCATATAAACATGGTTCACATTACACATTTAGTATTATGTCTCTTCTTGAGGATAACAAGTACTAGCTGCTTTGTTTTAATACACACAGTAACAACATAAAATCCTCGAGATAAGCAAACCCAAAATCTTGAGTCATTCGTGAAAACCACTAAGACTATCTCCCAAGGACATGAGAATACATAGTCGACACATAGGACTTCTATCTACAGGACATTATAGACAGCGTACTCAACTACAGATACAACTATGATCCTTGCTGATACGCTTCTTCTTCTGTAGCCCGTTTCTTAGTCCCTCGTCTGCGTCTTACCTAAAAATTGTGGATCCCACGGGATGAGACTATTGTCCCAACGAGAGATGTAACTCTCTACCAACAATATTAATATCACAGAAAAATAATAAAAACTGAACTGCACATATTCTATTTGTTTGACAGATATATCTTCAAGTACCAAGGATATTAATAACAGATCTACAATTCATCTTTTGCTTGAAAAGGGATATAAAGAACATGTATGACATCTATATAATAAGATGTATAAAAGTAATACAGCATCAACCAATGTTTTATGTATTTGATCCTTAAATGAATATACTATGCAGCTGATTACATGTTCACATTCATACTTATGCCCAAAGGAGATGAGATATACCACTCATACTCCAAACGACCACTAGTAAGTCAAAGTCGGTACGATACAAGGTCAATAGCAGAACCGACTGTCAAGACCTCTTCTTTCTCAGTCATATCGAGAACACTTAGGTAACACTTAGGTTTAGCATGACATCTTGTGTCTACTGGAATTAGCTATCTCGTGGTATACCAACATCTCTGTTGTAGAGTTACTTTCGTAGCATGTACTCTCTTCGGGATAAGACCACTTAGCTTTCCTAGATTATTAGGATGACCAGACCACTGAGTGATCCTGTGTTGATTTTATCAGGAAGTATACTGAGCAACCTGATGTATTTGGGGAGTCCACTAAGAACCCTTATTTTAGTTTGGGACTCCACTGAGCACCCTTATATTATCACATATTCAAGAAGATATGTGTTCCAGGTAAAACTTGTTTCACCATTTAGCAATTGCTGGAACTGGATGGAGCTGTGGTATGGGCAAGTACATGATAATAATATTAGGCTTCTGGTGTTTTGCTTTAATGTGCTGACACACCAGACACTACATAACAAACTCAGCTACATTCTTCTTAATATCGGGCCACAAATACATATCTTTTAGGTTATGGTGCATTTTAGTACTTCCTGGATGCATTGCATACATGGATGAGTGAGCTTCCTCCATAACCATCTTCCTTAAGTTATTACTATCAGGAACTACCATCCTATCATGGTAACAAACTATCCCGTCCTCTGACTCATGGAAACCATCTCATTTCTCACTGCCCAATTCCAACTTAATCTGCTGAATCATAGTATCAGCTTGTTGTGCTTCTTTGATCTATTCCTTCTGAGTGGGCTTTACATGCATCTCAACTAATAACCTTACTAACAAGGATACTTCTAATTGTACATTCATTTGTCTCAAACAGACAAGCATATCCCACTTACCGCACACTAAGGAATTCATTTGTGCATTATCTGAGGGTGAAGATGAGGATTTTCTACTGAGTGCATCAGCCACTATATTGGCTTTTTCTGGATGATAATCAATTGTATAATCGTAGTCCTTGATTAATTTCATCCAACGATGTTGTCTCATATTCATCTCATTCTGAGAGAAGATGTATTTTAAGTTTTTATGATCCGTGAAGATCTGGCACATCTCTACATAGAGATAATGCCTCCAGATCTTAAACGCATGTACTACTACAGATAGTTCTAGATCATGTGTCGGATCGTTCTCCCCATGTTGCTTGAGCTTTCGAGAAGTAAAAGAAACTACATGATCACCCTGCATCAACACAAAGCCTAGTATGTTTTTAGAAGCATCACAGAAAACAACATATCCCTTTCCCTATTCAGGTAAAACTAACATAGGTACACTAGTCAATTGTTCTGTCAACATCTGGAAAGAGTGCTAACACATGTCATTCTAGACAAAAGGAACTTCTTTTCTTGTTATCCTGGTTAAGAGTAACGCTATAGAGCTAAAATCTTTGATAAACCTCCTTTAATATCCTTCTAGGCCTAGGAAACTATGAACCTCAGTCATTGTTTTAGGTTGTTCCCACTCCACAACAAATTCTACTTTCTTAGGGTCAACACGGATACCTGAAGCACATATGACATGTCCAAGAAAAGATACTTCTGATAACCAGAACTCACACTTGCTAAACATGGCTTATAACTTATGCTGTCTCAACAAGGCCAAAGCTTGACAAAGGTGGTGTTCATGTTGTTGTCTGTCTCTACTATATATCAAGATGTCATCTATGAAAACTACTACAAACTGATCAAGGAAATGCTGAAAGACTCTATTCATCAACTCCATGAATGCAATTGGTGCATTATTTAGTCCAAATGACATAACTACGAACTCATCATGACCATACCTTGTTCTAAAGGCCGACTTAGGTATGTCACTCTCCTTGATGTGTAACTGATGATATCCTGATCTCAAATCAATTTTAGAAAACACCGTTGCACCACGCAACTGATCAAACAAATCATCAATCCTTGGTCAGGGATATTTGTTCTTAATAGTCACCTTGTTGAGTTGTTGTAATCTATACATAGTCTAATAGACCCATCCTTCTTTTTAACAAAAAGAACTAGAGTGCCCCATGGCAAAGTACTCGGTCGTATGAAGCCTTTCTCAAGAAACTCTTGCAACTGTTTCTTAAGTTCTGTCATCATGGCTGGTGCCATCCTATAAGGGGTTTGGGCTATAGGTTACATATTCGGAACAAGATTAATCTCGAAATCAATCTCTCGAGGTGGAGGAACACCTAGAAGTTCCTCAGGAAACACATCCTCAAATTCCTTAACAACCGAAACTTTGCAGAAACTATGGCCCTTTATTCTGGTATCCACCACATGTGCCAAGAATGTGAAGCATACTTGTCTCATCAACTTCTCTGCTACCATAGCTGACACTAGGTAGGTTGGGAGAATCTTTCTCTCCCCATGAAAGACCCATATACTGTCACCATACGTGAACATGGCTTGTTTGGAATCACAATCCAAGACAACTTTGTACTTCTCTAAGGTGTCCATCCTGAGAATTACATCAAACCCATGCATTTCAAGTGGTACAAGATCCACTTGAATTCTATGTTCTGAGAAGGAAAGAACACAAAAAGAACATACCTCCCTGAACATCACGAATCCCTCTAATGGATTTTCTAATAACAAATTATCCTTTCTAGGATTAACAACCATATTACAGTCATGAATCACTTTTCGAGTGATAAAAGAATGTGTGGCACTACTGAGATGATCTCACCGTCGCTTGTTGTCGAATTCATCCTCTATTGGTCGGTGTAGATGATCCTACCTGAGATGCTTGTCCACGTCCCCTAGAGCCATTACTGAACTGTTGTCTCTAAGAACCCTGATGGATCTACCTTAATTGTTGGGTCACTTCCACGTCCCTAACTGGACAGTCCTTTATCACATGCCATGTCTGTCTACACCTATAGAAGACTATGTTATCCCACTACAACCTAGGTGGTCCTGTTACTGACATCGATGCTAAACTCTGAGCTCTTCCTGAGGGATAACTATGGCCTCTACCTCAGCTAGATGTCCAAAGTGTCTGAGTATTGAACCTTTGTGGTTCCACAGGTGCAGAAAACCTTGGTTTCTTAAAACTTCCATACCTTTGATTCTGGAATTGTGTAGGTGCTTTCCTACTGTTCGCCTCTTGTTTCTCTGTTACAGACCTCTCAACCCTTCTAACTGATTCCACAAAGGTAGCAAACCTCTCCCTATTCTCTAGGGAAGATACAGGTGTGGTCAATTCACTGTTCAGACCTTTCTCGAATTGCCGAATTCTCTCCTCTTCTGTGGTGGCCATGTGCAGACAAAACCGTAGAAGCTCCATAAACTTAGCTTCATACTCATTAACCTTCATCGTTCCCTGTCAAATCTTCTCAAACTATGAAATCTTATCATCAAGATAGGTCTTGGGGAAGTATCTATTGACAAATTCTTGTCAAAATTCCTGCCATCTGACCTCGACACCCAGTCGTTTCTCTTCTTTGATGGCCCACCAATGACCAACAATTCCCTTCAGAAGGTATACCACATGCTTAACCTTATCAACCTCAGGAATATGAAGCATCTTAAAGGCTTTCTCTATCTCAGTGAGCCACAAATCTGCATATTCTGGGTTAGTTGTGCCAGCATATTCAATGGCTCCTACCTAATGCAACCATTCAAAAGTCTTACCAGTCCCATGTTTCTCACTAGATTCTAATCTTCTAGGGACTAGTATTAGTATCCGGTCAGCCATATGTGTCACCATATTCATAATCTGCCCAAAAAGAACTTGGAAGGTTGGAATTTCTAACAGCGTTCGGTCAGGCTGAGGATTCTCAGGCACTGGTTCATCTCTATCATGATCCCTTACACCACCTCTGGATGCAGCAACACTGCTCTCCGCAGCGTGTTCTTTGTGCACTCTAGACATCTTTGGTTCCAATTTCTTCTCCTATATAAGGAGAATTTTACTATAAGATATACCAGAGGACACTAGAACAGACTCAACAAAATTAATCCTATGTCTCTATAGACTCAGCGAACCTTAGGCTCTGATACCAAAACTTTGTGACGACCCGACTTCAAATCAAGCCATCACCAGTAAAAACGTGGAATTATTGCAAATAACAGAGTTAATGAAAATCACTAAAAATTAAAACCATCTTTGCACATAGATCCCTATTCAAGATGCTTTTACACAAAGGACCAAAGCTTTATATACACACAGATCATGTCAGACATTCAACATGTCCACTCTTCTCGAGAACAACAAGTATCAGTTGCTTCACTTTACCATATACAACAACATTATAAAAACCTCGAGACAAGCCAGGTAAAATCTCAAGTTGTTTGTGAAAATCACTAAGGATTATCTCCCAAGGACCTGAGAGTACAGAGATGACACATAGACATCTATCTACAAAACCCTGACTAATAGCATTCTTGACCTGAGATACTACTGTTGTTCTTGCTGACACGATCCTTCTTCTACAACTCGATTCCTAGTCCCTCGTCCACGATCACCTACAAATTTGTGGATCCTACGGGGTGAGACTATTGTTCCAGCGAGAGATATAACTCTCTTCCAGCAATATTATTATCACAGAAAATAATATGAAAATGAATTGCAGGTATTTCATTGACTAACAAGTATATCTTTGAGTGTAAGGTATAGACATTAATAACAAATCTATAAATCATCTTTTGTTTGAAAAGGAATATGAATAACATGCATACCGTTTATCTACTCAGACATATAAAAGAAATAAGGCATCAACCAATGTTTCCATATTTGATCCTGAAACAAGAAAGCTACACAGTTGATTACATGTTCACATTTACATTATTCCCAGAGGAGATGAGATATGCCACTCATGCTCCAACCGACCACTAGTAAGTCAAAATTGGTACCATACAAGGTCAATGGTAGAGCCGGCTGTCAAGACCTCTCCTTTCTCAGTCATCTCGAGAATACTTAAGTAACACTTAGGTTTAGCATGAGATCTTGTGTCTTCTGTAATTAGCTATGTCGTGGTATACCGACATCTCCACTATAGAGTTACTGGCGTAGCATTTACTCTCTTGAAGAGAAGACCACTTAGCTTTCCCAGATTATTAGGATGAATACTAAGCGATCCTGTGTTGATTTCATCAGGAAGTTCACTGAGCAACCTGATGTATTTGGGGAGTCCACTAAGCAACCTTATTTTAGTTTGGGAGTCCACTGAGCACCTTTATATTCTCACATATTCAAAAATATGTGTTCCGAGTAAAACTCATTTCACCACTCAACAATTGTTGACACTGAATGGATCTATGGTCTGGGCAACTATATGATAATATTCATCTTGCTTAATTAAGTGTGTTACTATATCTTTTTAGCATCAATGAAGTTAAAAACAAGATTAACAACAATTACTATAAAGAAAAGCATAAAAGTATTCATTAGATACTTTCATATTCACTGAGTCACATAGCTCACTTAGAATCTCAACCTCTTGTCATTATCTTTGTTGGGTATTCAACCCTTCATTCATCACTGAGCACTGCCACCACTTAGCAGATGATTATTACCTCAAGGTCATCAGACCCAGATACTTATTCACATAGCCCACATAGCTCATTGAATTTGTATCACATAGTCACATAGCTCTTAGTTGACCATTCTTATTGCATTAGGATATTTGCATGATCATGTTATCAACAATTTCAACATATGTATTTAACCATGAATTACTAAGGAACATATCCTTCTAATGAATTAGGGTTATATTCAACTGATTAGGGTTTCAAGATTTCATTAACATAAATCATACCCTAACTCATACTCCACTCATTTCAAGGGTATTAGTGTATTCTAATTACATACTTATCTTTCAAGTCCTAGTCATTCTCTCATTCTTTCTAGGATGTAAATTACTTAGTTCTCATCTTTAAGATTTACACCCTTATCATTAAAAATTAAGTTAAATTCATTGTGGCTCAATATTGCATAAATGATAAGCATCACTTTATAGGAGCTTAGTGATTATAGATTTTCTTATCATATCAAATTTAATGATTGATAATGTTATTATTTGAAAATGCATGTACTTATCTAATGACATGGTGGAACCACATCCTCATATTGGATATAGGACATATCCCTTATCTCCATATCAGTCATATCATTATGGCTTTGCCATACATTATGAAACTATATAATACTAGATCTTCTCCTTAGCTATCCATGTTTATTTCAATTTATACTTCCCTATTAGTTATCCAACATATCAGGTTGTCTCTAGGGTTTCCATATCAGGCTCTATCTAGGTTACCATTGGACTTTCCATATATTGGAGATCATATCGTGCACTCATGTTGAGCACCATTTTAGTTTCCACTGTGTTAGTTCATCTCATAGATTTTCCATATTGTGTAAGCATATTAGGCAGCATATTGGGCATGGTGTTGGGTACCATGTCAGGCATTATATCGGCCATGTGTATTGGGTTTCAAAGTTCAAAGATCATATCGGGTTCCCTATCCTTTTACTAGGGTTTTGCTTATATCGGGCAAGAGTGTTCCTTTAGCTTTGTGTCATGTACAAGATGGTGGATAGAAATCCTCCATGTCATTCATAGATCTTATAATGACCCTTCTTCATATCGGGCAAGTCCCCATGTCAGGTTCCATATCATTTTCCCAAGCTTTTATCCCATATCGGGTTGTAAGATCTTCAACCTATATCAGATTGTCCAAGAGAGATCAAATCCATGTCGGGTATCCAAAGATGATGTCATCATCATCAACCTCAAAATCATCAATTGACTAAAATTTATGGATAATGACCCTAATTACATATTGGGACTCATTATTATATCAATTAATCATAAGAAACCCTAATTTTCAATTATTCAATAAATTGAATAGTATTGAAGAAAGAATAATAATATTGGAGGGTTTGAGTTATATAACCCACCTCTTGAAGAGATTCCATGCTTCAAGCTTCACTCCATGTGTCCTAAGGTTGAAGATGAGCCTTCTCCAAGCTCTAACTCGATATCTTAAGTCTCCTTGGGTGATATCACCTTGCTTGATTGCTTCAACCTACCATGGTTGATATCCTTCCTCTTCTTTTGCCGATACCAAGTCTCACTTCTTCACTCTCTCCACTATGGGCGACAAAAAGAGAGGTGTTGCATGATACAAGAGGGAAGGTACTTGCTAGATCCAAAAAATGTTCCAAGAAATGAAGGTTAGGGTATATATACTTGTGGTTTATAGAAAAGAGTGTAATAGGTGTCATTTGCTCAAGGTGCTTCAAACCACCTAGCCATGCAAGGTCAACACATGCTCTTTCATTCTTGCCACTTATTATTTATCCATGCAAAAATAAAGTCCAAGGGTAAAAAGGAAGACAAGGATCGACTCTTGAGTTGTCATCTAAGGCAAGCTTCTCTCCCACTATCTTATTATAATATTCTCCTCTATCTTTTCTAAGACAAGATGGAAGTCGATTCTCTACTTCTTCCTTGTTGTGCCCTGCCCATCATGGGTAATTCATAAACCAATAGGAGGCTCTCTTATGGCTCTATGGCTGATAGAGACCCCCTTCCAACTCCACAACTTGATATGTCTTATGTATATAACGTTCAACTTATGCATTTTCTTGATTTCTTCATTATTAATAGTACTAACACTTCTAGAGACTTTAAACATATTGTCTCCTTATTTCTCTCTCCTTTAGGAAATTCTGGGTAAGAGTAAAAACAACCTAGAGGTGATAAATTACACATTAACCCTATATTTTGCTTATATATATAGCAAATAGTGCTACCGTTGGTGCATCAAGCACTTAGCATCATGCTCTCTTTCAGGATATACAAAACACTTAGAATTCATTCAACATGTAACATTTACAACATAACCCCTCATCTTGGGTAAATTACATTTCTCACTTAGATTTTCATATAATTCACGCATAACTTTGCAAATAAGATCAAATTTGAAAATAACTTCATAAAGGCCTTAATTACTTTTCAAAAGATGAGATCAAGATTGTAAGCAACTTACTTAAGCAAAACATATTGATTTAGGTCATAACCCAGGTTAGGGGTGATACACTCGCGGTCCACCACTTCCAGAAAGTCCTCACGGCTCCGGAGGACAATAACCCTCTCATGTGTGCGGCCGTGCCAGGTGCATTTGCGAGTCTCACTGATAATGAGTTATGCATCATGGGTTGGTTCCCTCTCCAGGATGAGATACATGATGTCGTTATGTCCCTTGACTCGGTGAAGGTCGTTGGCCCCGATGGCATGAATGTCCTATTCATCCGGAAGAAATGGGGAGTTTTTGGCCCCAACATCACCAAGATAGTTGAGGAAGCCATTACGAGGGGTCAAGCTCCAGAAGATATTTGTGACTCGACCATAGTCCTCATCCCCAAGATAGAAACCCCCGAAAGGTGTGAGAACCTAAGACCGATCTTGTTAAATAACATGGTCCTCAAAATTATATCTAAACTAGTGGTGGAGCGGATGAAGGTGCACATTTCAAGTTGGGTATCCCAAGCCCAAAGCAGATTTGTACCTGGCAGGTGTATAACAGATAATATATCCCTGGTTCAAGAGGTAATACATTCAATGAAATGCAAAAAGGGAGTGAAAACCATGGCCATAAAGATCGATTTAACTAAAGCTTATGATCAAATGGCATGGGAGTTCATACGGGATGCCCTGAATAGAACTTGCATGCCGCCAAACATTATCAATTATATTATGGAGTCGATCACTGAGGGATCTACAAAAATTGCGTGGAATGGTAGAATCTCCAGACCCTTCAAGGCCATTCAGGGCCTCCTTCAAGGGGATCCATTGTTCCCATACTTATTCGTGTTGTGCCTCGAGAGGTTAACTCAGCTCAGTAATCATAAAGTGGATGAGGGTAGCTGGAAACCGATCAAATTGGGCACAAGGGGACCATCTGTTTCTCATGTCTAATTTGTAGATGACCTAATTATATTCACTCACGCAGAGACGACACAGATGGAAACCATCCTGGATTGTTTCAAGCAGTTCGAGTTGGCCTCATGCCAATCAATCTCTATTTCCAAAACACATATCTTCTTTTCCAGCAGTGTAAGATGGGACCGGAAGCAACACATTAGAGACTTGAGTGGGTTCTAGATCACTTCGAACCTAGGGAAGTACTTAGGGGTCCCCATTATCTATAGAAGGGTGGGAAAACACACATATAGTGAGTTGTTGGATAGGGTGAACAATAATACATCGTCTTGGGAATCCAGATGTCTTTCTCTTACAGGTAGAGTTAGCCTTGCCAAGTCTGTGCTACAAGCGATCCCTACATATGTCATGCAGACGGCAGTGATCCCATTATAGCTATGTGATAGGATTGATGGAGCCATAAGAAGATTCATATGGGGAGGTAACCACAGATCCCATCCACTCGCATTGGTGGCCTGGGACAAAATGACTTGCAGTAAGAGGCACAGTGACCTGGGACTAAAAAGCATGAAGGAATGGAACCTTGTACTTCTGTATAAACATTCGTGGGAGATCCAAAGCGGCAGGGCGTCCATGTAGATGAGGTACATGAGGAAGAAATGAGGGACTATCATAAATTCTGTGAGGAATAATCTGTCCAGACTTGTAAGGGCTACCATGGGTGGTGTCGACTTCATAGATAGAAACTCCTACCTAATTCCTATGAATGGAGAAACCATTAATGCTTGGACAGATAGATGGATCGATAATAGTAGCTCCCTCAATGAGCACACCTTAAGACCCATCCTCGAGGATCTAAAAGACCTAAAGGTGGCTTGTTTAGTGGACTTCGATGGTGGGTGGGACATGGAATTCCAATAAGATTGGCTCCCCCATCACTGGGTAGAGAAAATAGTGAAGCTAAAACCTCTGGCCCCTAATGACGGTGAGGATGTCCTAGTTTGGGCTCACACACAGAGTGGCCAATATACCACTAAGTCGACCTACAAGATCCTGAGAGAAGGGAAGGACACTCAGACTGCCGGTTGTTGGAACGAGATCTGGAATATGGACATAGCGAGCAGAGTCAAGATGTTTACTTGGTTGATTATGCTCGAGGCCCTTCTCACGAACAGTAGGAGAGTGAAATTCCGACTTGTGTCTTGCAGCACTTGTCTACGATGTTAGGACGGCAAGGAATCAGTCCTCCATGTGATTTGTGATTGCAGATTTGTGAGGTAGATTTGGGACACTCTCCACGTTGATGAAACCGTACCAGAGTTCTTCTTCATCACTTATAATGTCATATTGTGGATTCGATCCACCACTCAACAAGGCAGAGATTTCTATACCCGCACCCCAGTGGCTTGTCGATGTATTTGGGCATCTCGCAACAAGCAGGTCTTCGACAAAAAGGAAACGCCTATTGTGCAATAGGTGAATCTCATTAAAAGAGATATGGCTACTCACAAGGTGGCCTTCCCCATAACCCCATCTATGATGATGATCACGGCCCTGACTCCCTGGAAGGCTTCAAGCACTGGAGTGATTAAATTCAACATATATGTAGCGGTCAAGCATAAGCAGGCCTACTGTGCCATTATTGCTCATGATGATCGGGGAAGGTGGGTGGGAGAAGCCATATTCAAGATGAAGACCACAAATGTATTTGAGGCCGAGCTAGAAGGGGTCATGAGGGTTGTGGAGGAAGCCATATAGAATGGACTCTCTTATGCTATAATAGAATCAAACTCCTTAATTATGGTCAGGTTGGTCAACCAAGAGGAGGTGCTCAACCCCAAGTATGCCAAATTGCTAAGTAGGCTTCAGCGCCTGAAACTACCAGGTTGAGAGGTTGTTCATACACCCAAAGATTGCAATATGATCGTAGATGAGTTAGCTAAAAACAACTTAAAAAACACTTCGTCATACACTGTGTATGATAGGCCCCCTATGGGCTTCAGCGATTTTCTAGTTAAAGAGTGTAATGGTAGGAGTACTACCATGTTTCCATTTCCCTACTTAATTAGTGATTGTAACCTATCTTTTAACTTTTCTCGCACGGGGAGGGGGGATGAATAAGATAGCCTCCCGACTTCTTTAAAAATATCCTCATACTCTTGAAATCTTCATCTTATGATGAAAACTAGCCTTTATTTACATGTTTTCTTTACCTCGATATCTTATTCATATTTGTTGACACATACTTTGTTTTCCTTTCCCTTTCTCTAGATTTTTTCCCAACCACCCAGGTGTTGAGCAAGGTGAAGACCAAGTCCAAGGAAATCGACACCAGGAGTATATCTCAAGTTTTCTTCTGAAGAATGTCTAGGTTGCTAAAGCTAGATCCCTAGTTTTCTTATCTTTTTCTTCTAGAAAACTTATGTAGTGAACTATGATGAGAGCCATGTAATAACTTTATTTCATTGTTTTTCTGCTGTTATTAACATTCTATATGTATCTGGTGCATGCTTATTTACTTGGAATATTATACATGCATCCCTCAATATCTTTTGTCTTTCTAAAAAGATGGATGTTTTGTACTTATTTTAAATTTTAGTAAAGAGGTGATCTTGCCTCTTTATGGTATACACGGTCTCCAACTCAAAACTCCAAGGTCCTATTATGGTTATCAACATAAGACTTATGTTTGTCCCAGGATGCCTTCAGTTGTTGTTGTATCAGTTTGATCTTCTCTATAGTCTGTTGCACAAGCTTCAGACCCAAAAGTTGATACTCACCTATCTCATACCAAAAAAGTGGTGACTGACAATGTCTTCCATATAAGGCTTCATACAGTGCCATATATATACTCCTTTGGAAACTCTTGTTTTAGGAAAACTCTATAAAACTTAGGTGAACATCCAAACTTCTAAGAAACTACAAAACACAAGATCTCAATAGATCTTCCAACATCAGAATGGTCCTTTTAGACTGACCATCTGTCTATGGATGAAACATTGTACTAAACCTCAACTGTGTCCCCAAGGCTATGCGAAAACACTCCAAAAAATGACTGGTAAATTGAGGTCCCCTGTCAGACACTATGGTTACTAGAATACCATGCAAACACACTATCTCATCAACATAAAATCTATGCCAACATCTCTGTCGTGTACGCCGTCTTCACAGGAAGGAAGTGAGCTAACTTGGTCAACCTATCATACATCACCTAAATGGAATTATGACTTTTGGCTATCCTAGGAAGACAAACCACAAAGTCCATAGTAATATGATCCCATTTCCACTATGGTATAGGTCACAGTTACAACGTTCGTATAGGCTTCTGATGCTCAGCCTTGATCAACTGACAAACTAGACATCTAGCCAAGGACTCTGCCACAACACGCTTCAAACCATACCATCAATACAAGTCCTTTAGATTACCGTACATCTTGATACTATTAGGATACATCACATACATCGAGGAATGAGATTCCTCAAGATCCAACTTCCTCAAACCATCCACATCTAGAACCACTATCCTATCGTGGTAGCAAATTGTGCCATGATCTGTCTCATGAAAACTCTCATACCTCTTACTGCCAAATTGGGCCTAAATATTCAGTATCATTGTATCAACCTATTGTGCATCTCTGATCCACTATATCAAGGTAGGATTCACTTACAACTATGTTAACAAGCCAACTAACAAGGAGACGTTCATCTTTATGATCATCTGTCAAAGTGGCACCAGCATGCCTCACTTATGTCTCAGTAAAGGACGTAATTGTGACTCATGAACATATGATGACAAAGAAGACTTCCTGCTAAGCACATCATCCACCACACTCATGTTCCCTGGATGGTAGTCTCTCGTCCAATCATAGTCCTTGATCAACTCCATCCATCTCCTCTATCAAATGTTTAGCTCCTGCTTTGAGAAGATTGATGGAAGGTTCTTGTGGTTCGTGAAGATATGACACTTCTGTTCATAAAGGTAGTTCCTCTAGAT
Source organism: Alisma plantago-aquatica (assembly GCA_963693085.1). Classification (NCBI taxonomy): domain Eukaryota; kingdom Viridiplantae; phylum Streptophyta; class Magnoliopsida; order Alismatales; family Alismataceae; genus Alisma; species Alisma plantago-aquatica. The sequence goes on along the minus strand of OY856412.1, from coordinate 1,095,235,384 downwards.
CTTCAAAGCATAGACTATAGCTACAAGCTCCAAATCATGCTTCTAATAGTTCTCCTAGTGTTTATTAAGCTGTCTCAAAGAAAAATAAATCACATTCTTGTATTGCATTAACACGCATTCCAAGCCATTCTTCAACACATCATAGAAATCAATATATCCCTTTCCTATCTGTGGAAGAACTAATATTAGTGCATTGGTCAACTTCTCCTTCAGCAACTGAAAAGAACGTCGATGCTTTTCATCCCAAACAAAAGGTACACCTTTCCTTGTCAACTGGGTTAGGGGAAACACCACAATACTGAAGTTCTTGATGAACCTCCTATAGTAGCATTCCAAGCCTAGAAAACTACAAACCTCCATTGGTGTCTTAGGGTGATCCCACTCTAATAATGACTCCACCTTCTTTGGGTCCACACAAATTCCTCTAGAAGATATCATGTGACCCAGAAAGGACACCTCCTTCATCCAGAACTCATACTTACTAAACTTGGTAGACAACTTGTGTTGCCTCAACAACATCAACATCGGGTGTAGATATTGCTCATGTTGGTGACTATTTCTGGAGTATATCATGATTTCGTCAATGAGCACCACTACAAACTGGTGAAGATACAGTCTAAACACTTTGTTCATCACATCCATAGAAGTTGTGGGTGCATTGGTTGTCCCAAACGACATAACTACAAACTCATAGTGACCATACCTAGTTCGAAAAGCTGACTTGGTTATGTAATCCGCCTTGATCCTGAAGTGATGGTTTCTTGACCTTGGATCAATCTTAGAGAACATGGTTGCACCTCTCAACTAATCAAACAAATCATCTATCCTTAGCAATGGGTACTTGTTCTTGATAATGACCTTGTTCTATTGTCGATAATCTCTGCATGATCATAGAACCATCCTTCTTCTTCACAAACAACATGGGAGAACCCAAAGGGGAAGTGCTCAACTTGATAAAACCTTTCTCTAATAGTTCCTACAAATTCTTCTTCAACTCGTGCATCTTTGTTGGTGCCATCTTGTATGGTGACTTTGATATAGGATGTGTACTAGGAACAAGATTGATCTCAAAATTGATATCTCTAGGAGGGGGACACTAGGAAACTCTTTAGGGAAACATCCTCAAACTCTTGCACCTTTGGTACCTATCAGATACTAGGACTCCTCACCTTGGTATCCACAACATGCACCAAGTAAGCCTCACACCCTTGACTCATCAACCTCTCTGTCATCTTAGCTGACACCAAGCATGTCGGATAATCTTCCTATCTCCTTGGAAGATCCATGAAACATCTCCCTCATGAAACATCACCACCTTGGAACTACAATCCAAGAACACCATGTACTTCTCCAATGTATCCATCCCAATGATCACATCAAATCCATGCATGTCAGGGGGCATAAGATCTACTTGAATGTTTCATCCCGAGAAAGAAAGAATACAAGTTGGACACACCTCCCCCAACTCAGCGGAACCAACAAGAGGGGTTTCTAACTGAAGACTATCAAGTATACTACAAATAGGCTAGGAACAACTATCTATCACCTCTTTGGTAATAAAAGAGTGTGTCGCAGCTGGGTCAACTAGAACAGATACAAAAGAAGACGCAGACAAATCAAAATGAAAAGGTTCTATCTGACTTGTCATGACTCGTGGATTGACTACTCCCTATGGTTGACTCATAACATAAAATTGAGTTGTCACCTATTTTTGTCCACGTCCTATGCTAGCTTTCCGAGAGGATCCTGCATGTGATGCCTGATCACTTCCCCTACTTCCACCACTATTGAACTATCATTGTTGTGTGTCCTACTAATTCTGCCTCGGTTGTTGTGTCACCTCCTCATCCTTCATAGGGAAAAAACTTCATATGTCTGGTCTCCCCACACTTAAAATAGGTCTTACTCTCATACCAAGGCCTAGACGGCCCTATCACCAACATTGACGATGCACTGTATGCTCTAGCTAGTGGGAAATTACAACCTCTGCCCTTGCTCGGGAACCACTGTGACGACACCATTGACCTCGGCTCAGAGAAAGTTGATTGCGACTATGAATGAGGTGAAGAAAACTTTAGCTTCTTGAAGCCTCCAGAAGATTGTCCCTGAAAGTATGCTTGCATCTTCTTAACGTTGACCTCACACATCTCTATAGAAAATCTCTCGATCCATATCATAGACTCCATGAAGGTAGAAAACCTCTCCCTATTCTCTAGAGAATACATCATCATTGTCAACTCCATACTCAAACCCTTCTTAAACCTCTAGATCCTCTCCTCACCCTATAAACTTTACCTCGTACTCATTGATGGACATCGACCCATACCATATCTTCTCAAACCACGATATCTTTTCATCTAGATACTTCTCTGGAAAGTATTGGATCACTAACTCCTACCAAAACTACTCCCAACTGATCTCCACTCCAGGTCTCTTCTTCTCCTCAATGTCCCACCAATGGCCAACATTATCCTTCAGTAGATAAACTGCATGCTTCACCTTGTCCTCTTCAGGGACATTGTGTTACAACTCGTTCCTAGCTTTGATGGTGATCCTAGAGTTTTAAGATAATCTTAATATTTGGCATACTTTTTTTAGTAATATTCTATTTTTTGCTTTATCTTAACTTTGGTAACCTAAAATACTTATTTGGGTAAATCATAATCATGACTTAAGCATACTATAATGATCTGAGTTGGAGTTAATATAGCATTAACTCATACATGTATGCAAGAAGAGAGTTAATGGCATTAGAGGAAATAATTAACAAATGATTTTTCATTTAAGAATATAATTAAAATAATATTTCAGAATTTTATATAATTTAATTATGAATCCAACAAAAAAATAATGAATCAAATCGGAGTTAAATTGAGAGAGTTATGCCCTTTTTAATAAACATGTTTGAGTACCGTGACTGACACCGCGACCGCGACCGACGATGTGTCGACACTGCGACCCGCGACGCTAGTGCCACGACCAATGACACTGTGTCAATGCCGACCGCAACCAGTGTTGCATCGACACCATGACCCGTGACGCTCGTGTCGTGACCGACGCTGCATCGTGTGTCACGACTGTGGTCGATGCCGCCCAAGATAGCAAATCGTAAAACGATCATATCTTGAGCAATACTTATCCGTTTTCAATGAAACAAAGTGCCTTGGAACCAAGATTCAATCCTATATCATCTAAAATAGCTTGTTCTAAGATAGGGTGACTTGGAAGGCAATTTATAGGGTGATATTTTGGGAAGAACATGAAGAACGGTGGAAATCCAAAAGGGTTTTATAGATTCGACTTGGTAAGTAGTTTCTACCTACAACAAACCTCGTTTAGGGTTGAAAGGAAGAAGAAACCACTAAATTTGCTAGGGTATTACTATGGATTCGAGATTTTTAGAGATTGACTACGTTTTTAAGGTGTTTTCACACCTTAGGGTGAGTGTGTACTTCCTTTAAATAGTAGATTGTATAAAAATGAGCTAAATCATCAAAAATCTTCAATTGCTTAGTATGCGAGAACAAACACTAAGTTGCCTCTTTGATCTAGCTTTTGCAAGATGATATGAAATGGATTATTTCTCTGTTTTGATGAATTTCATATTATGAAATCACATTACAAATGATTGCAATCCATCTAAATGAGAATTCTTAAAGTAATTATAAAGGTTACATGAATATACTAAAATATAAGATTTCAGTCTATGACTGAAATTGTTGTATAATTGAATAAAGAAGTTTGCCCAGTTGAATCTCCTTGGTTACGAAATATTGTTTTATTTGTATGTGTATTACATATATGTCAGTTGTGGTCTTAGATTTCATTCAATGATATCAATGTTTGTTTGATTTATATGTAAGAGGGTGAAACCCCAAATGAATGGAAAGTTGGAGTTTTGTAAATAGACATCTTGATTCAATGTTATTCTTGATGTATGATGTTTTAGTAAATGGTGTGGAAACCCTAGTTCAGTTCATTACAGGGTTTCATATATATATATATATTCAATTATATGTGAACTACTGAGATCAATTCTTATTGAATGATGTTATGGTGTATTCAATCCTTATGTGAGTTATGAGATAAGTGAATGAGGTAAATGAAACCCTAATGATAGGGTGTTTAGTGAAACAAGTATTGTGATATCAATGTTTATCATTTTGAGATGTAGTGATGCTTAACAAATTAGTTGTGGTAAATGTTATCAGATGGTTTATGAAATGAACGGTTTACAAAGTTGAACAAAGATATGTTGATGGGATGATTGAATTGTAAATTTAAAGAGTAAATTAGACATGTAGATGCCCTGAACATTGTAGAATCCTCGTAGGATGAGGCCTGCATTGTGAGGAGGAAACAACTTCCCGAATGGAGGTAGTCCAGATTAAGGTAAGCCGAAGCGCACCAGTAGGGTGTGGGGGTCTTGACCATTAAGGTAGACTCCTTACAATTGTGTGGTGCCCAACACCAACCGTGGATGTTGGTGGCACCTGTGCTACATGTTGAGTGATCAGTGGTCAGTAGGTCCACTGATGCACAATAAGCCTGAGGGTTTTGAATCACCGCCTAAGTACTCAAGTTGAGAGGTGGAATCTGAGATATTTGGCCACTTCCATTAGCCATCAAGAGGCAGACATGTCGAGGCCTCCTGCAGACGGGGTCTTACTTAAAAGATAGGCTTAGGAACCCAGGCATGCTTCTAATCCTTGTACAGTGAGATCATAGCTTGTTGTGATTCTTTCATATGTTGTGGTACACCTCATGTGGGTTCAGGGCAGAATACGATGAGAGGTCCTCTCTTTATGAAGGATCAACCTCAAAAGCATCCTCTTCATGGGTGAAGCCTAGGCTTGAACTTATGTTTGCTCAAGATCATCCATAGCCCTTTATGCTTATTTCCTAAACTAACCATCATACTCTTCTGGGTAGGGTTTCAACCTATTACTCGTACCAATGATGCCTACTGGGTGACTATTATGCCATGATCATATAAGCTCATGGGGTTTCCATGGGTTCTTCTCTATCCTTATCAAGGAAGGAGCTATCCTTCATCCTGACCTACACGACCCCTTTCCAGGGTTGGGTCGCCAAAGGTACTCGGTCATCCAACCTCTCATGGCTCATATGGCATCCCAGGCATGTCCATCCAAACACCTAGTCTACCAAGACATCTAGCTCTTCGTGTCATCTCTCTCTCTAACCTTCACTTAGGGTTAGGGTTAACATCATCATCAGAGGATGTGCCAGGTCTCTACTTTTAATGGAGATCACTATCTCCAAGACTAACTCTCTTTACTTATCCTCCAGACAAGAAGGTCTAGACTCAAGTCTCTCCTGAGGGCATTACAACTTATGTCATACATCCTAAGCATGTATCTATTCTTTAATTTGCACTTAATCTATTAAGCTTATGTCCATGACATCTTATTTACATGCTTTTCATTAATTTGGTGGAGGATTCCTTAAACCTTATTAACCTTACCCATACCTCAAGAGGGTGAGGAGAAGAAAGAAAACCCTAATCCTTTAGGTCCTTAATAGAATTTTGTGATGAGAAGGGATGAATAAGATGAGAAAGTCCTAAAGGTATCTTATTTCGATTCATACCCAAAGACTTTGGCCAAACAGTCACACAGATCTGGGAGTCCTCGTATTCCGACTAGCGGTGCAGAGAAAAATATTGCCATCTCCCGGTCGTGATCCTTTTCTAGACACCTCCGTCTTTCAGATAATCCTCTAATCACTCCCTTGGGTTCTATGGAGTTTGTAAAATTTAATAATTATTAATGGTTAAGTGAGGAACCTACGCTCTGATACCATTTGTAACGCTCGGGCCCACTACCGTAGGCTCTAGTAGAGTTTTAGGAATGATGACTGGACCCATAGACCACCACTAGCCTTAACTGTGCACTTTATCCTCACTCACGTGCAAGCCAGGGTCAACTTCCCGACTGGTCACCCATCCTAGTACTACTCCAAGTTGAGCACGCTTAACTATGGAGTTCTTTAGTGATGGGCTCCCGAAAAAGGAGGTGCACCTTGGTGATACGGGTAGTCCAATCATTCCGTTAAAGAGTGTTTTATCTGAGGCCTCAAATCCTGGGATATTACAATCTCCCCCACTTAGACTCTTGACGTCCTCGTCTAGGCTCAACTATAAGGCCTCATAATCTCTTCCCCATTTCAGTGCAGACCCACAATGGCCCATGGACACCCAGCTCCCGATCACAGAATCCTTGGATTCACTTTCTAGGGTTTCTGGTTCCATTTCATGGTTTCATTTTGCAATTAGGGTTTCCCATCATCTTTTACCATATTAAACCCTAATTTTATGCCATTACTTATAAACCCTAATTATGTCATCTATTCTTCAATATTAAGGTTATCTTAACAACATATAACCCTATTTTCATATTACAGGCACATTAATCATCAATTAATTTCATTAAGCTTCTTTTTCATTAAAGCTACTATTTTATCCTTTTAATCCATGACAAGATCATTATACACATTTATCATCAATTCAAAGTTCATTATGGTCTAATTAACATATGAACTCAATTTGCCATTAATTATACCTTTTATTCATGAGAAAACCCTAATCACTACATTTGGGGTTTTTTATCCAAAATTAGGAAATTTAATGCTTGAAATAGATTAGAACCGTCATATAACCACATATTTTCACATCTTTCAAATTACATATGATCTTATCCTCTTTTACCCTAAATTAGGGTTTCTAAATGCTTAATCATTCTCATATGAGATAAAAACCCTAAATCATGTAATTTCACATCTAGATCAGGTTTGAATCTAACAATATCATTCAATAGGTTATTAATACTTAAATTAACACATTGAGCATACTAGATTCAACCTTTAATCACAAAAAGGGTTTTTAACTTAACTTTAATGCACTTTTCATCAACTTATTGTACTTTTGCGATTAGGAACGGAATCAATCATTAAAAGTATTTTTATCGAATTCCTCTTGTTCTCCTGATCAAAATACATATATTATTTGTATTTATCCGAGCTACTGTCTATTAGATATGATTTTTGTAAGATATCACTTACCAGAGCCAATCAGAAGTCGCCATGTGTCCTGCCCCATGCAACGTTGCTCGTTTTAGATGAGAACATTTCGAAAAGACGCAATTGCCCTCACTTAAGTTGTGCGCCTCTTCAGCCCGCGGGGGGCAGAATGGTCCAATGACCCAAGGCATTCTTCAACCTCACGATACCTAGTTCTGGGCACCGATATGCAGCAAGTTGTGGCTGTCCCTCTCCACCCTGGACCTCGACGACCACCAGGGAAGCTTCCTATGCCTCCGTCATTCCCTCTCGCATGTGAGGGGGCCTTTGGCACACATTCAGTCGGCCGAGATCGCACCCAGCAGAGCTGCAACCGCGACCGTGTTGCAGCTGGCTTGAGGCGTCGTGTGGGAGCGTAGGAGCATGGGGATGATGGATGCATCATTCTTTGAGGTCGTGGGTGCGTCCCGCTTCCATCAAGACTACAAGCAGACCCCCTCATTGCTCCAGGGATAGAGATACACCTAGGTTAGGGTTAGCACGGAAGGAAGAAGGAGAAGAGGTTAAAGACACGTGGGGTTCTCCTTCCCTTTGAACCAGGGCTCTACCCCTTATATAGGGGTGAGAAATAAAGCCCTAGGTAGGTTTATATATGACTCAAAGAGTCCCCTTTCCAAAAGGATTCATATTCCTTCTAGGAGAAGTATTCTTCTCTCTCCTCATTAACCTTTTGTTTAGCTTTATTTCATGGATAATTGGAAAAATGAAAATCCTTTCTCTTATTATCATTGTTCATGCATTTTAATCCATTAACTACGGAATTATATTTCCTTTTCTTGAAACAATACTTGTTTTTAACAATACCTCATAATCATTCATTATGCATCATATTATCTTCTTATTTGACTTTATTAGTATTTTCTCTTTCCTCTTTCTTTATTGGGACTCTTTGGATCCCAAGAAACTCTATGATTTCGAAATTCCTTTTCAAGGATACTTATTACCCTTCTAGATGCATCTATATGCATTATTTTGCATTATCATGTTTATTTCTTATTAAAATATATCTTTTGAGGATTTCTCTTTATTTCTCTTTTATTTTCCTCATTGGTATTCTTTTTATCATTAGGAATCCTTGGGATACGAAATTCCACCAAGGATAATTCAATTATACCTCTTTTCAATTGTTTTCCACATTTTACCATTATTTTCAATTTCTTTCTTCATAAAGAAATATTTAATTGATCTTTTCTTTTCTTATTGCATTCTCTATGCAACTTTGGACTCCTCAGAATCCAAGGAACCCAAGAGCCAGGAAATCCTCTTTGGATGTGCCTTCTAAAGGTTTCCACATTTTTCTTTTCTCAAATATTCAATTATTCATTCACTAATTGAATTTTCTTGTCATTTGGGCCCAATAGCCAGTAAAGCCCACAACACAAACATCAAGGATATTCTAAAAAAATCCATTTATTCCAAATACATTATATTATTATTCGTTCAAATATCCTTAATATGAGAAATTACATTTCTCACCAAATGGACCCAAAAATTGGGGTTGTAACAGAACCTGTTCCAGAACATGTATACATGCATCCGTTATAGCTATATACAAAAGGGAACACAAGCCAAACACGTGTCAAAAGCACATTCACAAAATGTCTACAAAACATCCCCAAGGACCCAAGTGTACAAGGATGACTCTAGGACTCTATCAACAAAAGATATCCAACAACACTTCCAACCTGGTCAGCTACTTCTCTTCTTGCTACTGCTCAACCTCCGTTGCACGATCTCTACCTCTTCATGCTCATCCACCTAAAAAGGGTGTGAGAAACCCATGATGTGAGATTCCAAATCTCAGCGGGAGATATAACTCACCACCAACTCTATTATTATCATAAATAAGATAAACTAAGTAGCAGCATAATTACAACTATGTGAAGCAAACATTCATTATTAACAAGAAGAGCAATTACTATTGAATTATGAAACATCTTAACAATTTAAAAGGAATATGAAGAACATGTATATTTCCTATCAGCAACATTGCATTAATATCAAGCAAGGCCTCATACAATGTTTCCGCATTTTGATCCTATACAATTATACTGCACGATTGATTACATATTTTATTATGCCCTGAGGATTTGAGTCATACCACTGAAATCCCACCGACCACTTGATAAGTCAAAATCGGTGCCATACAAGGTCTAATAGAAGATTTGGAATCTACAACCTCACATTCATTAGTTAGTACAAGTGAACATGTAGTGATATCATAAGTCAACTTCTTCCAGTGACGTATAGTCTAGCTATGTAGATTTAGCTCACCTTAGTATAGGTTACGACGCTAGTGCAATTGAGCTACGGCTCACCATCGTACTCTTTTAAGGTATGGCTTGCAACCAATCTTGTGTTACATTTCATGGAGCTACGGTCCAAAGTCATACTCTTCTAGGTTATGGCTCACAACCAATCATATGTATATATATACATTCAGGACACAAGGAGATACCTCAACTTGCACCTCACATATTCAACAATATGCATTCTGAGTTAAACTCATTTCACCATTCAGCAAGTACTAACACTGAATGGATCTATGGCAGAGGGAAACCTATAAGATTAGGTTCCACTTGATTAAGTAATTTATTTAAGGATCTTTTAGCATCAATCAAGTTACAATGTATAAACTCAAAATAATTTCTTCATAAACAAGGGCATGACCCATCACCAGAACATACTGAAACATGTCTTTCAACATGTGTCCATGACAAGGACCACATATCTTGGGGTGACAACCACTCATCTCATCATTAAGGAAACTATATCATATGAAGTAGTAAACCATTATCAAGTCATAAGACTATTTACTCCTCTTTATGTGTTACCATATAACATGTGCCTCACAAGGCTTACTCAAACATACTACAATCATCATAGCTCATACCTAGCTATACATATCATCTGGTGTTACCTACATGGTTAGAAACTTGTAACAAGAAAGACAATACATCATCAACACTATCATCTTATAAGATCCATGCCATATATATTACATTTTAGGGTTAGGGTTTCTCTTTACGCGATTAGGGTTAATGAGGTTGGATCAACAACCACCCTTATATCATCACCTTCATCATCAATATAACGTGTGTCATGAGATAAAGGTTATAGAAACATGACTCTTATTATTGCTCACACAACTGCCCACAGGGTATTCCATCTTATTATGTAATTCTATCATCAACGTGATGTATCATAGACACCATCACAAGATATAGGTTAGGACCATCACATAGTGTATTGGATTAACCCTAAGTGTCAGGAAACCTCAAAAAGGATTGTTTATTGGTTTTAGATCAGCATGATGTATCAGATAAGAAAACATGGTGTTGGGCTACCCTCTTAGGAGATGTATCGGTTAACCATCTAAGGAGAGTGTATCAAGAAGCAACACCTATGGGAAGTGTTTTGGCCTACCTAACCTGTCAGGTGACACTTCCTCAAGGTGTGATGGGTGTCACAAAGTGACAGGCAATGCATGTGTATGTCAGGCAATGCCATCCCAAGGCATGATGGGCATCAGCATGCCGACGTCTCATGTTGTGACAGGCTGACACTTCACAAACATACCAGATAGCAACGCATTTCAGATGCAATGCATCTCGGTTAGGCATCATACTCTGGTCATAATATCTAGCCTACCCAAAACTTATTCCCCTGTATCGGTTCAACAGCCACCAAGCAAACTAACACTCTCATCTCATATCGGCCTATTCATACACAAGGCATGGTGATCTAAGAAACATTAGAATGTGTTGACCTAAACCTAACTAAGGTTGTGACAACCTGTCACAATGTGTGATGGTCTGTTCCATCACAAGTCATGATGACCACCCAAAGAACATATCTACCAAGTCATCTTTGACCTAAGGTCATGCATCTATAGCAAGGCAGAAGATAAAACACAAGGCAACAACTAAACGTAACTCTTTTCTTCAAAATATAACTCAAAACCATTAAGAATAACTACAAACATGTAAGAGGTAATGTTCAAGAGATAAAGAATAAGATATAATGCAAGGAGTGATAATAACAAATAAGGTTAGAGTTATATAACCCGCCTCAAAGATCACCACCAAGATCCAAGCTCCAAGGTCAAACTCCAAGATTCACAAGCTCAAGGCAAAAGTTGATCTTCCAAGCTTGGTCACCACAACACCCCCAAGGAAGAACATGGAACCAAGATTAGAAGGGTTCAGAATGGAAATAAGATAAACAAGATCCATGGCCAAGAAGAAGAAAGAAAGAGAGCTAGAAATCATGTCTTACCAAGGTAGAAGACTAAGGGAACACCACAAGTTTGGGGCTCGTCCACCAAGCTTCCAAGAGAGATCTTCTAGCTCAAGGTCGTCCGCCAAGGAGAGAAAGAAAAGATGGCCAAAAGGATTCCTTTGCATGGAGAGAAAGGGGTATATATACAAGAGGGATGAGAGAGGGATCATGGGAGAGGTGTCACCACCTTAGGAGCTTAGGTTCAACTTGTCCACGAGAAAGAGCTCCATGCACAACATCATGCAAAACATGGAGATAAGGTCTCATCTACTAGGTTACCTACCAAGGTCATGCCCGATACCACATCTTCAAAAACCCATAAACCAATAGGGTGGTACCCAAGATACCCCACAAACCGATACAATTCCTTTCTAAGGCTCTCAAGCCCGAGACAACACTTCTAGGTGCAAGGCACACCTCAAACATGTGTCCAAAACATCTCCAAAGATGTCACCACATAACCAATACCCAAGCAAGGTGTTCATCTCTCTCTATCCTAAAGATGGTGCCAAGAGAGATAAGGAACACACTAGAGGTGGTGAACTTGCACATCAACCTTAATCCTGGGTAAATTATAATTTGCACCAAAACCTCACCACAAAACACAAGCAATAACCAAGCAATCTCAAAACAAGAATAGCAAGCTTCCAACATGCCCTAATTACATCTCAGATGATTAGAGAAAGGTTCTAAGCAACATGATAAAACAAAACAAATAGGGTTATCCCAAAATGTGAGTTAGGGTCCTTACACCAATAACCTTTACATCAACACATACCATAACATGGTTTACATCTGTTTAGTGGACATCTGCCAAAACCAATATACAAATATGTCATGTTCCATAAGTACATGCCATATATATACAAACCATGGTATACTTCCAAAAAACATGTCGATATACATCATCTGCAAAACACATCCCTTCCTGGACCTGAGTGTACAAGGATGACACTAGGACTCTATTACACAACTAGAAACTATCCAACCTTCTACATCTACTAATCTCCAAGTTGCTCCTCCTCAACAACATGATCATGACCATACCACTGACAACCACCTAAAAAGATGTGGTAATCCATGAGATGAGACTCATGTCCCAGTGAGAGATATAACTCTCACCCAGCGGTTATTGCTATAGTAGGTACAATTATTAAGCAAGATGAAAAAGTTTAGTTAAATGATTACATAGATTAAGCAAGTTAAGCATATTAGCCAATTTCACATATTAAACTATTCTAACAAGCTAGGAAGATTAAGCAAACTTAGTCAGATAAGTTCAACAACATAATAAGAAGGAATAAGAAGAACATGTAAGTCTACCACCTATTAAATAGTATAAGAAATGAGGCAATGGTAAACATCCAATTTGAAGTGTGTTTAACCCTAAGGATATACAATACATGACTATATTACATCTTTTATTAAGACTTGAGGATTTGAGTCGTACCACCCAAGTCCAACTGACCACTACAAAGTCAAAATCAGTGCCATGCAAGATCCAGTAAGACCCAGAATCCAAGATCTTCTCCCTGCTCAGTCAGTACGAGTGAACAATAGAGTGACATATCAGTCAAACTACCACCAGTGAAATATAGTCAAGCTTAAAATACCTAGCCCGCCTTGGTATAGGACATGGCAATAGACACCAGGGTATGAAACCCTATCACCGAGGTACAATCAGCATTGTCCTCGAATCACATCACATATATAATCACTGAGACACGAATTTAGCCTTTATCACACTGAGGTATGACCGTGGCCATCCTCAAAACACTTGGGATCAAGATGACAATGAAACACAGTGACTTGCACCTCACATACTCAACAATATGCACTCTAAGTTTCCCTTAGGAATGCTCATTTCACCATCCAGAAAGTTGCCACACTGGAATGGACCTATGGCTAGGGAAACTACATGATTAGCTTTCCACTTGATTAGTTAATGACAATTGGGTGTCTTTTAACTGTATCAACCGAGTTGCATAAAAATCCTAAAAATATTCTACAAAAATAAGCATAGATTGCAACTTCAGGAGATATAAGATGTATAACACATTAACCTTATCACATCACTACATGGTATAGTTTCATTGTCACACAGAAGACCATCATCATTATCATACCACCATGGGATATCAATCACTTGTCAGATCACACAGAGTATATCAACTCAATTAAGGAATAAAGACATTACCAAGGTTGTAAGAACATTCACATTGTTCCCTTCAAGAACATCATTACCTCTCCATGCCACAATTGGGTTCATCATCATCACCGCACATGTATTGCATTTGTCCAGTACAACCATGCATTTTAGAGCTATAATGCTCATAAGATATCAAATTAGGGTTACAATAGTTTAGGAGAGAGAAAGTACTCCACTAATGTGCTAATTACTCAAGCAAGATAAGCAGTGTCATCATGTGCTTGAATTAGTGTTAGGTTCAACATTATAATCTGAATTAGGGTTTCAAATCAACAATAGAAGTAAACCCTAATTACCATTATTTTTTATATTCTTGGAAGCATGGAGATTAACTATCTTCACCGTAAGGTCAACCACATAAAACAAACACAAGTCCAAAAAAAATTATCAGCCAAAGAGGATAGGTCTCACCTTCTTCATCGACCAAAGAGGTGGACCACCCTTAGCGAACATCTAGGTCAACACACCACAACCACTTGGGGCAAAAAACTTCATGACTAAAGAGAAAGCTTGGTGACTGACGGAAAAACTTAATGCATTGGTGACCAAAGAGGAAGCTCATGATTTCATCAACTGAAGAAGATGGTTACCTTAGCGACAACTTAGGAGATCAATTCTTAGCGGCCTAAAGGACATCAAGAACTCATAGATCACATAAACCATAGATTGACAAACATCAAGTGAGAGAAAACCTCATCAAACACAATATCTATCACCATGAAACCATAAACCTCCAAATGTACAAGCCATAAGAAGGAAAACAAATCCAAAACCCTAATTTTGGCCACCAACATGAGAGAAATCAAAACCATGACTTAAAGAGAGAAAACCAACATTTAGGACATCATTCAAGGATCAAAACCTCCATCATCAAACAATATTTTTTTGTACAAGTTTGGTGTGCCATCAAATAGAGGTTATCTACTCAAGATTACCATGGAACATAAACCCTAGATCATAGATATTATCACCATGCTACTTGGAACCACGTCCTTAAGGATAGATTGTTTACATACGGGTTAAATGAACCAATAAACGATGATAAAGTTATATAACTTGCCTTAGATATGAAGAACAACTCCAATGGCAAGGGAGCTCAAAGAAAAGATAAAGAATCCTATCTTGATCGCCACCTTCGGCCAAGATAGTTCCACCTCCAAGGAAAGAAGAAAAACCCTAGGTTAAAGGATCAAAAGATGGAAAGCAAAACTCTAGTCTGATAAGACAAGAAAGAGGAGTGATTCATCACGTCTTAAGCACTACCGTGAAGAACCATGAATTTGGCCAAGAAGAGAGAAGTTCCTCAAGCTCAACTCAAGCACCACCATGGAAACTCCATGGGTTTGGACAAGAAGAGAAAGAAAAAGAGGGTAAGGAAAAATACAACAGTCAAGAAATGGATTACATACCCAAGAAAAAGAGAAGAGCAAAGGATCACCATACGATTACCAAGGAAGGGTTGCTCCAAACCCTAAATCCACATGCAAGAAAATTGGCCACTTACACCAAGATCAAGCTCCACTTGCACCACCAATAACAAGAGGGATGAACTCCAAGGTAAGAAGATAGAAGGAAGGGTGCAAAAGGGATCGCTTGCATGCAAGGAGAGAGGTTTATATAGCCAAGGGTTGGAAAAAGAGAAGGGAGGTTAGGTGTCATGCAAACATGTGCCACTTGTCCACCATATCTCATCCATGCAAACAATAATATCATGTATACATCAAGGGTGATAAAACCAAGGAAAACTAGAAACCAACCTGGTCAAGGAAACATAGCGACCAATGAGAAATTGGTGACCAAAGAAGGTCAAAACCTAGTGATCGCATAATATCCAAACCCTAGGGTTCCTTGGTGACTGAAGAGGGGATTATTGGCTCATCTACCACTAATACCACTTAGGAACATAGAAATCATCATTGAGTGAAGAGAACACTAGAAAAGGGAAGCTTGTCAATCGCTAAAAACAAAGGGAATCATTGGTCAACACTTAGGGTCAACATAAAACTATGGCAACCAAGCAAACCCTAAAACAACAACACATGATGCCACTGCATCGAACCAAGGTACAACAAGGTGCCCCAAAGCACCACTCTTTCCAACATGATGTAAAAACATGTGAGGTACAACAAGCATGTGAAAAACTATAAGAAAACCCTAAAAATGGGTAAATTTGCAATTAGGTCCAAAACAAGCACACATATAACATAACTAGCTCAAACAACATCCAAATTGGACCGAACTAAAAACATAAGAATGTCACATGTTATCAAAGCACATCATGATATTTGACTAAGCATCTAATTATGCTAAGCAAGCATGATCATCCAGAAGATTAGGTCAAGGTTCTTACAGACAACCCCAACCTTATGGTGCTCCTAAGGTGTTTACACCACTTCTAAGGTCCACATTGGGTAAAATATGTTTGCATCTACCCCTACATAAACTAAGATGGATCATGTCTGGAAATCAAGCCATACCTACTATCCTAAGATTACAGTTCACTCAAAGATGAGAAAAATTTTAAGTTTGGATGGTATGAAAAACCACCGTTCTAGATATTCTATCCTTTTTTTGTCTTCCATGAATCTGTATTCACTTTCTTGCATTTTTCGGTATTTACATTTAGTAAAAAAAATTCAAAATGTCAACTATAAAAACTTCAAAAATCACATCACGCTTTCACATCATGACTCTTTTCCGCTTTCTAGGAATTTGTTGTGTAATTTTTAGTTTTTGCAATTGTCACTATTTCGGTATAAATTCTAGGTTTAATGATTGTCTTGTGTTAAATCACCTCATCATCATTATATTTTCTTGACTTCTATCTTCATTCACGTCATTGACTCATTCCTATAAGTTTGGTGATGGATCCTAAGGTTACACATTGCACCCATGGTTCAAAATTACTTGTTATGCTATTTCATGTTGTGAATCATGAAACTAAGGTTTTTGACCGAAGGTTGGAGCCAGTTTAAGATCAATACTCCTAGTGACATTTCATGAATTTGACAATATTCTAAGCAGTTGTGAACCATATGATAGATCTTCACTGTGGTATTAAGTTGGTGATAATGAGTTAAAGTTTTATATAAGTGGATACTTTTATGATATTCATGTCTTCTCACATTAGATTGAGTTGAAATTAAAATTTAGGAAAATGTAAAAGAGGATTGTCCACCCAAAACTCCCCAAAACTAATTGAAAATTCTCTAAAGAACATAAACCATATTATACCTAACACTCAAACCCAATAAAGTAGAATGAAAAGTTACAAGCCTAATAGTGACTAAAAGTATGAGAGAACTTTCTTTCTTTTTAGGAAAGTTTAGGATGGTGTCATGTGGGTGTATGACTGCACTCACAAATATGGGTATTCCATGCCTGGTAGTGTCATCTAAAACTCATTAGAAAGTATTTTATGATTTTCTAGGAGACCAATGAGAATTTCCCAGTAGTA
Source organism: Alisma plantago-aquatica (assembly GCA_963693085.1). Taxonomy (NCBI): domain Eukaryota; kingdom Viridiplantae; phylum Streptophyta; class Magnoliopsida; order Alismatales; family Alismataceae; genus Alisma; species Alisma plantago-aquatica. The sequence continues at coordinate 1,095,218,339 of OY856412.1, read as the reverse complement.
GGTGGTTTGAGCATAGTATGAGGAGTTTGTCTCTGCTTTGGAACAACTTACTTAAATTGTAGGGACTGTTGTCGCTACATTGACCATCTTAACACACATTAGGATCCTCATAAGTCTTAAGAGTTTTTCCCTTTTGCTTTTGCATTAGATACGAATAAGTGGGAGGTTTGTTGTACCTAATTGGTCTAAATGAATTTGTGAGGACATCTCACTACACACCTTATTTCTTGAATGATTTCCTAAGTAACTGCTCTTAGATTCTTATATATATATCTGTGTGTGTACATGTGTGTGTGTGTTTCACATCCCCATGAATCTTGTGAGCTTATAGTTAATTCACTTAAACATGCCTAGTAGTTACATGATATTAAATTAGCATGTTTATTTAAATGGTGGGTGTTTGTTATGAAACAACACGTCTTGGGAACTTGTTATTTGAAACTATATTTCCTAACCTTAGGATCACTCTAAAAACTTAATTTGTATGTAGCCTTACTATAAAGAGTGGGATTCAAGAGGGGATATACTCCCTACTAAATTAAATAAAAAGGAACATCCCATATGCCAAACACAACTAAATTTTTCACAAAAGGGATGATAATCCAATTTATTCAAAAGTATATTTCAAGATACCAAATGTAGTAGCGTAATATAAAATATCTAACTATTACAATGTTTGATATTATCTCCATACCTCACCAAATAGGATGATACCTAAGAAAGATAAACTAAATACATGATCAATAGAGGGTCATCTAACCACCTCAAAACTGTCTCCCAAAATGGTTCAACCATCCTTGACATTGCCCTAGTCTAGCTTGGTTAATTTCTCCTTAACCTACACCTAGGGTTGGAAGCTTACCCTAGAAAGAGTAGAAAAAATAGATACATCAGCATAAATGTTGGTATGTGCATATTAAATCAATATTGAGAAATTTAAGGAATAAAGGATGTCAAGTAAACAAGACTTCCCATACAAAAGGAAAGGACTACTCAATTGGGTATAAAAAGAGAATGAATTTTAAAAGATGATAAACTTGAAGAATATTTCCATTGAAATAAAACATAAATCTTGTGCCACACAAGCATGCATTAATCTTGGTTACAAAATCCATCACAATTATGACAACATGCATGCATGTGAGATAAGCATAGCACTAGAAAAATATAAATAACAACGGCGGACAAAACTCACAACCTTGAAACCTGATAGAGAATGATGTACTACAAACTCCCCAATATATATAAAAGTGGATACACAACCTCCATCACAAAAATATAACATGGTCACACAACCCAAAAACCAATGTAATTACACTACTCTAGTGCTATTGAATCACAATGCATGCATGATGTAGATGAAAATATAAAGTTTAGTCTTTTTAGAATAAATAAAGCTTCCATCACAAAATTGGATAAAATAAACATCCACCACATAAGTAGATAAAATTAGGTTATAAAAGTACAAGTTAGAGTTAAAGGAAAGTCCAACAAAGTAGGATGATCAAAAGATCATAATCAAGTAGAATATTTCACAAGGAATAAACTTTTAGAAGAGAGAGATTGTATAGGCTATCAAGAGAGAGATAATTTTAGTTAACTACTCAATATAGGAAAATAGGGAATGCAATCATACCTCAATGTGTTTTTCAATTTGTTAAAATACAAATCATAGATCCAACTCAGGGTTAGAAATGATTCCAAGGTTTGTTAATTGCTCAATATAGGAAAACAGGGATTGCAATCATACCTCAAAATGTTTTTCAATTTGTCAAAATACAAATCATAGATCCAACTCAGGGTTAGAAATGATTCCAACATTTGTTAATGGATCAATATAGGAAAATAGGGAATGCAATCATACCTCAATGTGTTTGTTAATTTGTTAAAATATAAATCATAGATCCAACTCAGGGATAGAAATGATTCCAAGGTTTGTAACGGTGATGGTTGATAAAAGATCACCATGAGATCACTTTGATGGCTCATCCAAGGGACTTGAATAGGAGGATAAGAGAGAATGTTAGGAGTTATGTCCTATTGGTCAAGTGATTTTTTTGTGTGTGAAGACCATGGTGAGGGGTCTATATATAGGACTATTTGTCTTGGGTAGTAAGAAACTTATCTTTATTTATTTTCTAGTGAAAATATGCAACATATATTGTAAAAGGAGAAAAGTTAAGCATTCTTTAACAAATGATAGAAAAGAATACATAAACACATCATTTCCCTTTCATTTATTTATGTATATGGTTATCATATATTTCCCTTTACATTTACAATAAAGAGACTTCAAAATATCTTGTTTTGTAATTTTTTACACAATTTAAACGTGTAAAAGAAGTTAATGTCTAATTTTATAGGATATACTTATTGAATTCTTTTTCTATTATTCCATTTATCAACCTCTCATATACACTTATTCTTTCCATAATGAAATGAATTTCTCAAAATATTTTTCTTCTCGCTGTTAGAGTCATTAAAACATGTATAACAAATTTATCCCAATTAAAAAGATGTCTATTTAATTAATATTAAATTAGATCCAACATACAAATTTGAGGCAACCATATAATTGCATATATATTTTACATTAATTATTTGTGGAGGAGAAAGGTGGTAATAAATTTATATGTTAGAAACTAATTATATGGATTTCATACCATTTAGAAAATATTATCTATCAAATCATTTTTATTTTTTCCTTATTGTTAACAATTTAGGATGTTATATGGAGGTTTACTAAGGAAATACAATTTTCTAGATTGTTATTGTTTCTTAGTTGAGTTAACTAATTGATTATATAAATTTGGTAATGTTTAATTGTTTCCAAACAAATATATAATCAAGTAAATTTTTTTGTTTCCTTTATGATATGTTAACGTGATTGATTTAATTTATTTATTACTTCTAAAACATTAAGTAGAGAGATTGTAGTTCTTTAAAGTTTGTTCTAATTTATTAAAATATCTCACATATTGGACATTGTTGTAATTACTTCGATCACATTGTATTTGGAAAGTAACACACATGATAACATTATTTCCCTTTGTGTTACACCATAATTTATTCTTTACAACTTCACATAATTATATATGTATAATCTATTGGTATATATGCCCAGAGAGACAATCATATGATGATTGCAATGTGCCATTAGATACCTTATTAGATAATAATAAAAGGGTAATTACATCTACTATGTTTGTCTCAGTAATGAGATGATGACACAGACATAAGTAGATGTCTACAAAATGATGTTACTCAATGGCATATGTCTTCAGGTTCAAGACCCGAACAATGAGATCATGTCACACCCCAATCTCACGCTAACCACAGACCACGAGATTAAGGCGCGACAAAGGGATTTACGCACAAGCCAAACCATTCATCACCTTTTTAAAACATCTTAAAGACATTAAAAAGATAACCTGATTTAGGCTGTAAGCCAAAACCAAACAAACTGCAGAAGCATTTCTATTAAACTGACAGGAAATATATACAAAGTCTACAGCAAATTACATTGTTCAACATAAATTAAACATAACAGTTAATTTACATATTTATACACATTCCACAAACATACTCTCTCTCACCCACACCATGTCCCAAGGACCGAGGGGAAAGGACTAAGAGACCTCTAACTAGACTAACTACAAACCTTCTATAGACTAGGCGTTAGGATGAAACGATCCTTCCGATTCCTGTTGCTGATGCTGACCTGAAAATGTTTTGAGTAGAGGTATGAGCCTACTCGCTCAGTGAATAGCATTTCACTTAGATATCACTAAACAACTCATCAGATTTATAAAATTGAAATAAAACATAAGTGCAGTACAAGCAGGGCAGTTCTAATGACATAGCAGATTACAGAATATAATCACATTTCTATGCAACAACAGATAATTTAAACCAATAAACAGATATAATGAATTGGCACAAAAGTTCAGATAATATTAATTTACTGTGATCCTATATGGTTACATATTTATATTATTATGCCCTAATCATATGCAGTGTACTCTGCATATAAAGATCCATAGCAAACTACGATCCCACCGTACAAGACTTAGCGACACACCCGGGGAATGCTAAGTCTGACTTCCGCCCTGGTCTGCTACAGGGCCCACAGGCTCATCAGCCTTCAGGCTCATCGGCCTCACTACACTCTCAAAAGAGTGAACTCTAGACTCCTCCTCAAACCTGAGCACACAGGCGGAGAGTCTTACCGGGTTACCACCGTGACATCGCACGCGTTGTTGTTGAATAACCCCTATTTACTCCAGTGCCACCGTGACATCGCACGCGTTGTTGTTGAACACTGCCTTTCCATCCTCGTGCCACCGTGACATCGCACGTGTTGATGTTGAACACGAGTTTCACCCCCCTGGTGCAGACCTCTCAAAGGGGTTCTACGGTGTTAGGGCACCTAAGTCTATTAACTGATTTAACATTTAAACAATTAAACAGGAAAATCACATTTCATACTTATTTCACATTCTGAACATCTCTTTTAAACTCATATATATATCATTGTCATCTTTAAACATGACTCAATACCACTTATTCAAATTCATTGCTAATCAACCATCTTTATTCAGCATATGCATTACAACTATAAAACAGGATATTCCATCTTTTTCATCAATCATATTACGTATCTCAAGTTCTATTGAATCTATGATAAACTATTGTATGTGCTAAGCTGTTTAGAAGTTATATCAACTGATATTAAAGCAATTAAGCACTTAAATTGAGTTAAATAATGATTTCTGAATGAACTGCCACTCACAACTTGAAACTCGGCCGATCACTCTGGAACTCGGTCGATCACCTTCTAGATTCTGAAACTCGGCCGACCAACTTCGGCCGATCAGCAGGAAACTCAGACGATCCTCTGGGAAACTCGGCCGATCGAAACACAGCTCATTTACCTACAAAAGAAACTCGGCCGATTCAAGACCAAACTCGGCCGACCAAAACGTTGTTCGATTGCCTAAATAAGAAACTCGACCGACCAAACACAAACTCGGCCGAACCGCGCATAGACAGAAAATAAAAACGGACCTGCAGATGTCGATTTCACTCGAATCGACGGGCAAAACCTCCGATTTGCGCTGCAAATCGCCCGCAACTGGTGCACACCACCAAGAACTAGCTGGAGGGGGAGGAAGGACGAGCTAGGGCTGCTCTTTGCACCCTAATCTTCAGGTCGTCACCTTGCAAACGCATCTCTTGCTGCTAGCCGGATCGAATTGATGGAGAAGAAGATGGAAAGAGGGAAGAAGATGATTCGTAGCTGCTGGCCGGAGCAAAACCTTGGCTCCAAGATGTTCTTCCCTTCTCAGCTCCCTCTCTCTCTCTCTCTCTTCCTCTCTCTCTCTCTCACGTGAAGGAGGAAGGAAAAGAACGCTCTGCGTTCTTTCATTTCAGGAGAATGAAACGAGATAAGGGAAAGAAAGAGATAAGGAAGAAAAACCTAGGGGCCAAAACGCAAAGTCCAAAAACTTCCAAAAACTACAAACAGGTCCCTACAAGCCCAAAAACATGCAACTTTTGACTCGGAGGTCGGATTCGAACGATTTCTCTGGCAACGCTTCAAGCGTAAGACCCTACACGTTTTAAGGGCTAGGATTCACACTAAGCACATCTCGTATCCGTTATAAAAATTATTAACAAAAACAAGCTTACAGCTTAGTAAAGCAGCTAAAACACATGCTTAACAGCATACTTACAGGTTAAGCTCGACGCGGGTCGTAACAATCTCCCTCCCTTATAAGAATTTCATCCCGAAATTCCTAAAAGAGAAAACAAAACTTGCTACGCATCTCAGATTCAAGTTCCCACGTAGCTTCTTCAAGGTTATGATTCCTCCACAAAACCTTCACTAAAGGTATCTCGCGGTTCTTAAGCTTTTTGATTCGACGATCAACTATCTGCATTGGTCCTTCCACATAGGACACATCTGTCCTAAGATGCGCCGGTTCTGGATCTATAATATTTTCTGTACCGGGATGACACTTTTTCAGCATAGACAAATGAAACACATCACGAAGATTTGCCAACTCAGACGGCAAATCCAACCTGTAAGAAACAGGTCCAATCCTCTCAACAATAGGATATGGGTCCATAAACCTAGGAGTCAATTTGCCTCTCTTACCAAACCTCAACACTCCCTTCCATGGTGAAACCTTCAGATAAACCTCGTCACCAACCTCAAACTCAAGAGGTAGACGTCGTCCCTCTGCATAACTTTTCTGCCTGTCCTGTGTAGCTTTCAACTGATCCCTGATCACATATATCTTCTCTGTAGTTATATCAACTATCTCAGGTCCAAGAATTTCTTTCTCACCAACCTCGTACCAACAAACTGGCGATCTACACTTCCTGCCATATAGAGCTTCATATGGGGCCATTCCAAGACTAGAATGGTAGCTGTTATTATATGCAAACTCCATCAAGCTTAAGTGTTCTTCCCAGTTACCTCTGAACTACAGAACGCATGCTCTCAGCATGTCTTCAAGAGTCTGAATGGTCCTCTCAGATTGACCATCTGTCTGCGGGTGAAACACTGTACTAAACCTCAGCTTTGTGCCCAACGCACGATGTAACTAATTCCAGAATCTGGATGTAAACTTTGGATCTCTGTCAGAAATAATGGAAACTGGAATCCCATGTAATCTGATTACCTCGTCCACATAAACTTTGGCCAGCTTTGGAACGTCAAAGGTTGACTTGATAGGAAGAAAGTGAGCAGACTTAGTTAGTCTATCCACAATCACCCATATCGAGTCTAAACCTCTAGGCATTCTGGGTAACCCTACCACGAAATCCATCGTGATGTGTTCCCATTTCCATTCTGGTATAGGAAGCGACTGCAAGGTACCAGCAGGTTTCTGATGCTCAGCTTTAACCTGCTGACACACTCCACATCTAGTCACGTACTCAGCCACATCTCTCTTCATGCCAGACCACCAGTACAGCTCTTTGAGATTCCTGTACATCTTTGTGTTACCTGGATGCATAGCATACATAGAAGCATGTGCTTCTTCAAGAATTTGCTCTTTCAGCTCACTGTTCCCAGGTACACACAACCTATCATGAAGATACAACACACCATCGTCAGAAAACCTAAATTCTGTTCTTTTACCTTCTGACATATCCTTCATAACTTGCCACAACTCATCATCACTCTGTTGCAACTCCTTAATCTGATCATAGAAAGTAGGTTTGACCTGCATCTGAGCAATCAACCCACTCTGTCCAGTCACATCCAAGTCTAAATTCAACTTTCACATATTTACAAGCAAGTATCTCTTGAAACATGCCATAGAAAATGCATCTGCTGTTGAACTTGACTTTCTACTCAAGGCATCTGCCACAACATTCGCTTTACCAGGATGGTAATCGATTGTCACATCATAGTCTTTGATCAGCTCAAGCCATCTGCGCTGTCTCAAATTCAAATATTTTTGAGTGAAGATATACTTCAAGCTCTTATGGTCCGTGAACACCTGACATGTCTCACCATACAGGTAGTGACACCATGTCTTAAGAGCATGAACTATGGCAGCCAACTCCAGATCATGAGTCGGGTAATTCTCTTCGTTCTTCTTAAGCTGTCTAGACGCGTAAGCCACAACTTTGCCTTCTTGCATCAATACACAACCCAAGCCTCTCCTGGAAGCATCGCAGAACACAGTATAACCCTTTTCTGCTTCTTGCAAAACCAACACTAGTGCTGAAGTCAACTTCCTCTTCAAGATCTGAAAACTTTTCTCACAGTTCTCAGACCAAACAAATGGTGCATCCTTCCTCGTCAAGCGTGTCAAGGGTGATGCTAGCACACTGAAGTTCTGTATAAACCTTCTGTAATAGCCTGCTAATCCCAAGAAACTTCTAATCTCAGTAGGAGTCTTAGGCCGTTCCCACTGAAGCACAGAATTAACTTTCTTAGGATCAACACTAACTCCATCTCTCGAGATAACATGTCCAAGAAATGCTACCTCAGCCAACCAGAACTTGCACTTGCTAAACTTAGCATACAACTGATGTTGCCTCAACAACTGCAACACTACTCTCAGGTGTTGCTCATGTTGTACATCATCTCTGGAATAGATCAGAATATCATCTATAAAGACTACAATAAACTGATCTAGGAACGGTTTGAAAATCCGATTCATCATATCCATAAAGGCTGCTGGCGCATTGGTCAGCCCAAACGACATGACCAAAAACTCATAATGTCCATACCTGGTTCTGAAAGCTGTCTTGGGAATATCAGAAGCCTTTATTCTGAGCTGATGATATCCAGATCTCAAATCGATTTTAGAGAAGATCGTCGCTCCACGCAACTGATCAAACAGATCATCTATTCTCGACAAAGGATACTTGTTCTTAATAGTGATCTTGTTTAGTTGCCTGTAATCTATACAGAGACACATGGTACCATCCTTTTTTTTAACAAACAGGACTGGAGCACCCCACGGTGAAGAACTGGGTCTAATGAAACCCTTATCTAGCAACTCCTGCAACTTCACCTTGAGTTCCTTCAACTCTGCAGGTGCCATTCTATAGGCTGGCAGTGCTACTGGATGACTACCTGGATATACCTGAATCTCAAAATCAATGTCTCTGACAGGAGGTAAGCCTGGTAATTCTTCTGGAAAACATCAGAAAACTCACGGACCACAGGCACATCATAAACACTGGCGGTGCTCTTCTCTGCTCTGGTGTCAATCACATGAGCAAGGAACGCTTCACATCCTTTCTGTAACATCTTATCAGCTACAGCAGTTGATACTATGCACGTAGGCAGAACTTTCCTGTCTCCAGTAAAGACACAAAAAAATTCACCTAGTTGAAAGGTAGATTCCTTCTTCCAATAATCGAGTTGCACTCGATATGTCTCAAGACAATCCATACCCAAGATGACTTGAAAAGTATTTACATCCAAGGGTATGAGATTAGCAGCAAAGATGTAACCTCCAAAAGATAACAAGCATCCGGGACAGAACTCGAATAAAACTGTTGGTCCACCTAGTGGAACCCTCAACACTAACTCATCTATCAACTGTTGAGTTAACAAATTAAGTTCACCAACTAAAGAGCGTCGTATGAATGAGTGAGTAGCACCCAGATCTATCAAAACTGAAACTGGTATACTATTAAACAAAAGCATCTCTCCTGTAACAACTTGTGAAGAGATTATACCTTCCTGAGGTGTCAAAGAAAAGAAACGTGCTGAAGCTCTCCTTCTGCCACGTTGTTTTCTCTGACCACTCCTGCCACTAGGCGCTCCACCACCTCTAGACCCAGAAGCCACAGAAGAACTCAGAACATCATGGTACTGAGGCTGGAAAGCTTGCGATGCTGCTTGTCGAAGTTGAGGACATTCTTTTCTGAAATGTCCTACTTGTCCGCAGACAAAACAACTTGCACCCCAACACGGACCAGAATGTAGTTTTCCACATTTGTCACATGGCAGTATCCCTTGTCCCTGGGGACCTGTCACTGACATTGACGACCCAGAAGACTGTCCACTAGCGGCACTGCCCCATCTCCCTGGGTTGTATCCCCCTTTGCTTCTAGAAGAAGCAACATCCTCATATCTCTGTCTATTGAAACAACTAAAGCCACGTCCGAGTTTAGAAAAGAACCCTCTACCTCCACCTCTGTATCCACTACTGGACTATCCTCTACTAAAATCTACAGATCTCTTCTTAGACTCAGGCACCTTATCAGCATTCACAGATTCTTCAACCTGTCTAGTAGCCTCAACAAACTCACCAAAGTTCTCTCTGTTCCTCCTGCTAGTAGCGAAAATTGTATGCCGAATTTCTGGCCTTAGCCCTTCCTGAAACCTTCTGCATCTTTCTATGTTGTCGGGAACAAGCTGCGGATAGAAGTTCGCTAACCGGGTGAAAAGCGCTTCATACTCAGTAACTGTCATGTTCCCCTGCTTAATGTTCTATAACTGCCTGATTTTCTCATTAAGAAAAGTGGGTGGATAGAATTTAAGATGAAACTCCTCAGAGAAATCCTGCCAAGAAAGCTATGTACCTCTCCTCTTTTCCTCCACACCATGCCACCACAGCTCTGCATCGCCTGTCAAAAGATAAACTGCGTGATTAATCTTCTTCTCTTCTGGAAGCTCCATCAGGCGAAAGACCTTCTCTATCTGTCTAAACCATTCATCAGCCTCTGCTGGATCTGTAGTGCCACTAAACTCTGTGCCACCAAGCTTCTTCACAAGCTCATAAGATCGCATCAGATCCTTGCTGCTGGTAGAAGTAGAAGCTCGCCTATCAGCCTTGTACCTCTCTCTGGTTTCCAGAAACATCATGTACATCCGGGATGCTTCATCCACGTGGTCACCACCACCTGGACCCAAGTACAAAGGATCAGGGCCAACATGGATCTCGGCCTGATCATCATGATCAAAGCCTCTTCCTGCCATCTGCAATGATATAACATAATATTTCCTGTTAGAAAACTATAGATAGAAGAAAGACACCTAAACCTTAATCCTATTGGTCTCTTATCGTCCCCTGACTTGGACTCTGAGTAACTATGTACTCAACCTAAGCTCTGATACCAAAATATGTCACACCCCAATCTCACACTAACCACAGACCACGAGATTAAGGCGCGACAAAGGGATTTACGCACAAGCCAAACCATTCATCACCTTTTTAAAACATCTTAAAGACATTAAAAAGATAACCTGATTTAGGCTGTAAGCCAAAACCAAACAAACTGCAGAAGCATTTCTATTAAACTGACAGGAAATATATACAAAGTCTACATCAAATTACATTGTTCAACATAAATTAAAAATAACAGTTAATTTACATCTCTATACACATTCCACAAACATACTCTCTCTCTCACCCACACCATGTCCCAAGGACCGAGGGGAAAGGACTAAGAGACCTCTAACTAGACTAACTACAAACCTTCTATAGACTAGGCGTTAGGATGAAACGATCCTTCCGATTCCTGTTGCTGATGCTGACCTGAAAATGTTTTGAGTAGAGGTATGAGCCTACTCGCTCAGTGAATAGCATTTCACTTAGCTATCACTAAACAACTCATCAGATTTATAAAATTGAAATAAAACATAAGTGCAGTACAAGCAGGGCAGTTCTAATGACATAGCAGATTACAGAATATAATCGCATTTCTATGCAACAACAGATAATTTAAACCAATGAACAAATATAATGAATTGGCACAAAAGTTCAGATAATATTAATTTACTGTGATCCTATATGGTTACATATTTATATTATTATGTCCTAATCATATGCAGTGTACTCTGCATATAAAGATCCGTAGCGAACTACGATCCCACCGTACAAGACTTAGCGACACACCCGGGGAATGCTAAGTCTGACTTCCGCCCTGGTCTGCTGCAGGGCCCACAGGCTCATCGGCCTTCAGGCTCATCGGCCTCACTACACTCTCAAAAGAGTGAACTCTAGACTCCTCCTCAAACCTGAGCACACAGGCGGAGAGTCTTACCGGGTTACCACCGTGACATCGCACGCGTTGTTGTTGAATAACCCCTATTTACTCCAGTGCCACCGTGACATCGCACGCGTTGTTGTTGAACACTGCCTTTCAATCCTCGTGCCACCGTGACATCGCATGTGTTGATGTTGAACACGAGTTTCACCCCCCTGGTGCAGACCTCTCAAAGGGGTTCTACGGTGTTAGGGAACCTAAGTCTATTAACTGATTTAACATTTAAACAATTAAACAGGAAAATTACATTTCATACTTATTTCACATTCTAAACATCTCTTTTAAACTCATATATATATCATTGTCATCTTTAAACATGACACAATGCCACTTATTCAAATTCATTGCTAATCAACCATCTTTATTCAGCATATGCATTACAACTGTAAAACAGGATATTCCATCTTTTTCATCAATCATATTACCTATCTCAAGTTCTATTGAATCTATGATAAACTATTGTATGTGCTAAGCTGTTTAGAAGTTATATCAACTGATATTAAAGCAATTAAGCACTTAAATTGAGTTAAATAATGATTTCTGAATGAACTGCCACTCACAACTTGAAACTCGGCCGATCACTCTGGAACTCGGTCGATCACCTTCCAGATTCTGAAACTCGGCCGACCAACTTTGGCCGATCAGCAGGAAACTCGGCCGATCCTCTGGGAAACTCGGCCGATCGAAACACAGCTCATTTACCTACAAAAGAAACTTGGCCGATTCAAGACCAAACTCGGCCGACCAAAACGCTGTTCGATTGCCTAAATAAGAAACTCGACCGACCAAACACAAACTCAGCCGAACCGCGCACAGACAGAAAATAAAAACGGACCTGCAGATGTTGATTTCACTCGAATCGACGAGCAAAACCTCTGATTTGCGCTGCAAATCGCCCGCAACTGGTGCACACCACCAAGAACTAGCTGGAGGGGGAGGAAGGACGAGCTAGGGCTGCTCTTTGCACCCTAATCTTCAGGCCGTCACCTTGCAAACGCAGCTCTTGTTGCTAGCCGGATCGAATTGATGGAGAAGAAGATGGAAAGAGGGAAGAAGATGATTCGTAGCTACTGGCCGGAGCAAAACCTTGGCTCCAAGACGTTCTTCCCTTCTCAGCTCCCTCTCTCTCTCTCTCTCTCTCTCTCTCTTCCTCTCTCTCTCTCTCTCTCACGTGAAGGAGGAAGGAAAAGAACCCTCTGCGTTCTTTCGTTTCAGGAGAATGAAACGAGATAAGGGAAAGAAAGAGATAAGGAAGAAAAACCTAGGGGCCAAAACGCAAAGTCCAAAAACTTCCAAAAACTACAAACGGGTCCCTACAAGCACAAAAACATGCAACTTTTGACTCGTAGGTCGGATTCGAACGATTTCTCTGGCAACGCTTCAAGCATAAGATCCTACATGTTTTAAGGGCTAGGATTCACACTAAGCACATCTCGTATCCGTTATAAACATTATTAACAAAAACAAGCTTACAGCTTAGTAAAGCAGCTAAAACACATGCTTAACATCATACTTACAGGTTAAGCTCGACGCGGGTCGTAACAGATCATATGTATGATACGAGTACATACATTCTTGTTATGTCCCTGGTCAGATATTATTGTGGAAGCAAAATAGATGATAGTAATACATAAGACTAGAGTGTGTGTTGACTGATGATAGAGTCTCATTAGTCATGATATATGATATCAAGTCAAGCACACAAATACAAGTTAGACAATAGTATATCACACAGACCCACTATGAGAGTGATACATGGAGACCATGGAATGGTAGTCAAAATTAGCTCTCATAGTGATAGTGGTAACGACGGTTCTTATACCTAAAGTCACTACAACTATTACATATCATTCAAGTACTTTGACATCATCAAACATAATCCCAAATAAGGATTGTCATAACGGCGATGATTGGGTGCAATGTGACACATAGGGACTGAGTTTGAGTGATGTATATGGAATTTGTCCCTCCTATAGGAGTTTGATATCCAGGGCCTCTTGAAAAGAGAGACTGAGAAGACAACCTTGTAAAATTATATGTTTATATGTTAGATGCTTGTTGGGGTGTTCAAGTGTTGTCTATTCCCAAGGACAAGGAAAATAGATAAACCTATTAGTAGTTTACATAACCTAGATATTCTTCCCCTGAAGGTAAATAGATAAACTAATCATGGTTTACACACCCTAGATCTTCTTCCCTTTTCATCAGAGTTGTCATAGACTAGATCCTCCTCTGAAATATCAATGAATATTAAGAACATTTTTCCTTTTATTTTACTTCTTATTTTGGTCTTATTCTAGATCACAAATATCCATATATTTGTTTTAATTATTCAAGATAGAATAGTATTTTAGGTGGCCTAATGTCGCATCCTTGTGTTCAACCCAATTTGCAAAATTGATCACAAACACTTGTGGGTATATGTTGAGTATCGGGTGTCAAATAATAAAACTCGATACGAGTTGAAATTTTTTGTTTAGAATTATTTTCATCACTCAATTTTGTCCTATAAAATCCCTAGCCTAAAACCAAATGATGGTATTCAGAATGACACCTATTGATTAAGTTTTATACACCTCCAATGATGACCTGTATAAGGAATTTCCTACTTTCCCTACTAATGAGAACCCACCTGATGTATATCATTGAAGTGCCTCCTACCATCCAGTGATGAGGATTTTGGGTCATTACTCAGTGACAATACTATCCTATGGTGTACCAACTATGACAAACAATGGCATGATAGTGTTCACCCACACCTTCTCTCTCCTCTTCTTTTTCATTTTAAGCCTATAGTTAACCCCTATCTTCCTCCTCCTTAATCCTTATCACTTTTAGTGTTGGAAGAAGGAAGCAAAATAGTTGTCTCTCATCATAGGTTGACTAAAAGTGATGTTCCATCACAATTCATTATTCTTCATTGAAGAGTGGAGACTCTTCTCGCATCATTTGGACCTTGTTCCTACCTGTTTTATGTAAGCAAGGTTCATCTCATTTCATTTTCATGATTATTATCTATTGTCTATCTTGAATTGTGTCTATTGTGGTTTCCTTAACTAAGGTTTGACCTAGTGCTAAATCCTATTTTTTTCTTCTCGATTAGCATAGTTTCTCCATGATCATGGAAGAAGGGTTGTTAGAGAATTTTAGAAATAAAGCTCAAATCTAGTTAGAAATGACTTGCATGTTAACTTGGTTCTTGTTTAAAGCTAGAATATTTTTTCTTCTTCAAGAAGTGGACTCTTTTTCACTATTTTTAGAGGTGAGTAATATAAGGTATGATGATCTAATACCTACATGTTACATAAAAATCTTATTCTTACTCCTATTCCTTGTAATATGCTAAAAGACATAATATTTGTGCTGATTTAAGTACGTAAGAATGGAATACAATTTTGCATTTTCACCTTAATCTCTTGAATACATTCCTTGATGGTAAATGTATTATTTGATGTACATTCATATTCTTAGATTCAAATTAGATTGAAAACAATCTTAAAGGTAGTACATATATAGTATTTTTAAACCCATAATGTGAAATATGAATTGCATTAAATCCTTGCTACTTTGAAGTTAAAGCTTTTCTATTGAGATTCTTTGGTAGTAGAAATACTATCTAGAAATAGCTCATTGATACTTATTATGGCCCTCTTCTGCCCTAATATTGAAAAAATAACTCTTATATCCTTAATAGTTTTGATTTGAATTTTATTGTTGTCTTTTTACCTTTTGTGAAGCTTTGTGATGAATTTAAGATAACTATGAGGTCCATATGAGAACTTATCCTTATTGTAGTTGTATCTAGTAAGTGGGCCCTATTGTTCCCTAACTAAATTATTTCTTCCTTGTTATGGCCATGGATGATACTTGACCCCTTATTGGGTGTTCCTTGTCAAGAATCAGGTTTGGTTGTTCCCTCAATTAGTTGGTTGCCATTTATATGGTTAGAGAGCAACCTATTTTGGGTAGTTGGAATTTTGTGGTAATATATTTTATATATTCTAAAAGTTGAAAAGGCTTGATCATTTATATATTAAATTGTTAATTGTATGCAACATTTTTATGCATGAATAAATAAGTAATTGGTTTACTTATCAAGTGCAAACCTAATCATGTAGAGCCCTGAGGTTGGAGATCTATTTCCTTGTGTTGTTGGGAGTAATAGAAAAATGAGTTAATCTTGTAGCAATATGAGTATTATGGGAAGAGGCTCAAAGCCATAAATTAGTGAATATATGAGGAAGACCATGTTTTATATACCTTTACATCTTTCAATCTTATTAAGACTCACATACAATTGGAAGTCTAGTAATATGTGATAGAGAATGGCTATGAATCTCAATATTTGATTGGTTGTATAATATGTATTTTGTTCCACGACCTATGTACCTAGGATGGACTTCTGATATGTGGATCCTCTTTTGAGAAATTTCATGGTAGGTACGGCCTTTGAGCACTCTACCATGTGTTATTCTTGATTCGATGTGAGGTGTATGAAGAGATCTAATGGAATTAGAATCTCCTTATATCTTATATCCAAATAGCTTGGACTTTGCATCCATTATCTATAGTTTGAATGGCAAGCCTCAAACTACCCATGTCAAAATAAAGTGTGTAACTCAGCTGTGTAGTATAGTTATTTAGGTTTTTGACAAATAAAATGGATTAGATTTAGTTTTCTTTACTGCTACACATACATGTGACTCATGATTTGTACATGTATGTGTATAGATCAGATGGATACATGGTATAGGCTTTCTTTTATTCAATTATATCTATGTTCATCTGACCATTATCTTCTATGTTAAATTTATTATATATTGTAAGTAATAAATGTTTCATCTACAATAAAATATCAGTAAATGGGGTCTGGCCTAATGCTTTTCCACATCTTCTTAAGTGACCAAAAGAACAACCCAAGTTGTAGTGAAGAAAATCCTTGTTTTGGAGGACATCTGTCAACTAGAGGTACATGATGTTTGTCGGATCACCTAGAGATAAATGATGTTTGTGTGTTGAGATTACCTAGACCTAGAGTTGTCTTTGTAATCAGAGGTCTGGGAGAAAAGTTTTATAAGGTTGTATTGGTGGCTTAATATTTTGGCTTGTAGGCCTTGAGGTTCTATATCATTTGTACATAATATTTGGACGTGCATATCTTTATTTTCTATTCATGAGGGATTGTGGTCATAGTTCCTTATGTTGTACAAAACCCATGGAATATGAAATCCAAAAAAAACTTGTTGATAATTATTCATGGATAATTTTATGTCATTCTATTTAGGTGGAAGTTCATGGTAATGATGGTCATTAAATAATGATCAATGTTTTATTTGAGTAATCTCTCTCTTGTTAAGTGATGTGTCACATATTTTTTATTTACTGGGAGGTGGACATGATCTTGATCCCCTTTAGCCTCCCCTAGACCCGCCTAGCCCTATTGTTTTTCTTTTTGTTTGTTGTTAATTTTATTTTATTTTCCCCATTGACTCTAAAGAATCATTGGGGGGTTAGTTGATCTATTTGAAATTCAAACAAAACATGTTAGACCTTCAATTTATATCACAAGTTAAATGCATTGAGTAAACCAATCAATGGAGAGAGTGATTGAATTAACCACAATGATACACAAATACTTAGAGTGCCATTAATTTAAAGGTCAGAGCTCAACAACTTAACAAATCAACATCTAGGATGTATGAACCTTGAGTACCATCTTGTATTTTACCACAATGAAACACACCAATAAGACATATCTTTTATCAAGAGTAACTAGCTTCCTTTTATAATACAATGAGGGGCTACCCTTAGTAAGAGTATTACACCCTATAGTTTTTTTTATGAAGGAAGTGGTTCACCTCCAAAAGGACATCATCCCTTGTTACAGTCCACTTGACCTAACACTCCCATTTTATTAGATATTTTTTATTTTCAAGGGGTGTTGTCCTTTGACAATGGTGGCCTTCCCTCTGATCTCTTTGAGACAAGATATAGAACTATTATTGAAGGATAAAAGATATTGGTAGATAGAAAATGAGAGATTTAGAAGATATACAAGGCCGATGTGGCTTTATTTATAACAAATAATCAAGTACTCATCGAAAGTTACAATTACATTCAATCATACATATTTTACTAGGAAATACTCAGTCAACGACACTAGCATCTAGGCATAGTTAGGTCAATCAAGCGAGTTTTCATTTTAAAAACTAGACTGATGTTCTACATTTGGAATGTATCCATTTGCTGTTTGATTGAGTTTCTTCATAATAAACTCATTCAATGTAGGAAATCATACATCCCTATATAGTGATGTTGGTCAAAATGTTATGAATAAAATAATAGTTTAAATCTTATTGTTTTGGGTGTATCAAAATATCCAAAAGTGTGTTATAATGCTTCTCATTCATTACAATAATTGTGATGAGCTTAGTCCCACAGGCCCTCACTAAACATTATTTGAATTAAAGATCTAACCATACATATATCTAACCTTTAACAACTTGATCTTTGCGCATGTCTTGGTCTTACCTCCAATACTAGGGTATGCAAGTTAGGGGCATTCGGGGTGTGTTAGTTCTGAAGTCACTCTAGGAGAAGCATCAGACACAAACAAGTGGAATGGCTTAGTCATCCTAAAAACATGGGACTATCTATACAACCATTTCATCTATATACTCCCCATTTTTCAGATGACAAACCTTTCCATAAATTTATTGAAAGATTTCACATAAAATCAACATGTGAAGGATTAACGGTTTCAAAGAAAGAAGCTCATTTTCTCCCCACCAATTTATTCTATATATCTAGTTATATTATCTTTCACAATGATAAAATCTAGGTAGAATTATTTTGATGAATTTATAGAAAGACTCCACACGTTATCCCACTTCATCATAAAAAATGGAGGAGGTAGAAGAGTAACGAAAGGGTCTTGTCATGGAATAAATAGACTAAAATATAAAATATGGATAACTAACCAATAAAACATGCTACTCATATATGTAAAGAAATCGAAAGAGATATATCCAAACAAAATACTAAGCAATTGAAGTAGTCATATACATATACAAATCTCTATAAAGCATGCACATTGAAAAATGGTAGATGTGTTACACCACCAAAGATATTTCCATTTGAAGTTTAAGGTGGCATGCAACATCAAAAAGTTTCATCACTAGAAATATTAAGCAAGTTAGTGCAAAATAGAAGCAGAATTGTCATGATCAAGAGTTTTATGCAAAATTGTAGATCACATAACTGAAATACCTTTAGAATACAAATGCCCAGTTTAATAAACTATTATGAGACTAAAAAGTAATAAGTAAAGGGCATCTAAAATAGGCCTAAAAACATAATCCAAGATTGTATGAAATATTGTATCATGGGAGAAGGTGTAGGCTAAATGTCTCATAGATTGAACCTTTAAAAGAAAATATTTTCTTTGGAAGGTAGAGATTAATTGTTAATCATCCTATGCTCTAAAACTAGGCAAAAGCAAGCGAACATAATGTTTACATTGCAGTAAAGCCAAGGTGGATTAATAGACTTAAAATAGCATTGGGATGAGGAGGAAAAGGTTTGTTTTTCTATGGAGTATGATACGGGGTTTAGATCACGTGGGATGTGATGAAGGTCTACCACAAGTGGAAGTTGGCAATAACCTCAAAATTGTCGCCATAAAGGCTGGAGCAAGGGGGCGAGTGGTGAGTTACTAGTAAGAATGTCGACCGAGTTCATTGAGTCTATCAAGATAGTGACCTTCATGAGACCCTAAGCTCTATAGATTTTGTTAGTTTGGATGGTCACTTAGACCTCAACTTCCAGTTATGGTCGTGCAAAAAAAGGTAGACCAAACCCAAGGAAAAATTTTCCAATGTGGTCAACAATGTGGATCCCCAGACTCACATTCCTTGTAGACATGTTGAAGGTTCATCAGTGAAGATGTAGTAGTCAGATGCACTAAGTGAAAGTAAACCCTTACTAGCAGGATGACTTTTCCTAGTAAAGTTTGAAGGAGATTGGTGATGGTTCTACTTCTTCTCTTGATTAATTCCGCGCTAGTTGCTGGTTGTAGGATCTTGCCAGTGTGGATGAAATCATTCCTTGCTTTCCATATGTGGCAGTAGGAAACTAGCAGTAGAGATGGTGGTGTAGTGTCATTTGAATGCATGATGATTGTCGTAATCCATGCATCTTTGTTAAGTGTGAAGAAATCTGACTAAGTGACTAGACCGCACTGGATCGGTCGAATAACACTATAGTCCCTCAAACTATAAAGGAGAGAATTAGGAGATTATGACAAGATGGGCACATAGAATCCACATTACTATGTCTATGAATCTTCTCTACATTGGTGATGAGTGTTTTATGTTGGAGAAGCTAGGAAAAAATATGTACTCTTTCAGGATATTTTAGCACCTATATCATTTTCTAGTTACCTTCAACGTGAACTACCTTATCGGTTCGTAGCCATGTATAATATGATTTAGAAGTGAGATTGCCATCTAAATCATGAGTACATACCCAAAGATTTGGGCTTGCATTGGGTTCTGGTTAGGGAAGAAGTTGGACTTGTTCCCAATTATATTAGGGAAAGTGATCCAAGATGACTACCATGGTCCCATTCTCCATCAGCGTGAATCATGGAGACTATAGTGAGGTCCTCCAAGCAATCTGGAATGACAAGGGACACATCGAAGTCCCAAAGAGAAAGATTGGATACCCACTTTTCATGCCATATCTTAGTCGATGTACCAGACTATACCACCTTATGTCTGGCATCTTGGATGTTACCCAAGTTATCTTGATGAATGACCACACTGGAGAGCATTGTTTGGAGCAAAAATTCCATTTCTCATGGGCTTTCCCGTCATGATTCGAACCCAAAGGATGGAAGGGTTATTTAAGAAACACCATATTTTTTTAGCATGAGAGCTTGGTTTTGATCTTGAGAATCCTTGACTCCAAGGTCGCCTTTCTCTTTGGAGGAGGATATCTTCTTCCACAAAATGAGGGATAGTTTCTTTGTCTCATGCCCACCAAACCATATAAAACTTTTAATATGATTGTGGATGTTTATCAAATAGACTTGGAGAGAGCCAGATAGTTTGCATAGTATAGGATGAGATTGACTACAATGTAGATTTAATGAGGGTGATGCGCCTAGCCAGAGAGAGTTGTCATGAGGCCTAGTTGTTCATACTTCCTAAAGAGAAGTAATGATTGTTGAATGAGCATATTTTCTGAACCTATGATGGAATATAGGGACTCCAAGATATCAACCCAGGTCATCTGTTCGAGGAATGTCGATATAGATTGCAGATTTTACCATGGGTGGGGTCTTTCGAGAGAAATAGAAGTGTGATTTTTCCTTATTGATCATTTGTCTAGAAAGGGATGAAAATTCGTTAAGTAGAGGTAGCATGGTAGAGGTTTGATTGATAGAGGCTTCCTCAATCAACATAATGTCATTGACAAAGAAGATGTGAGACAAAGATATTAATGGCTTATAGGGTCCCCTTGGCACATTCCTTGGGTGGCTTTAAAGGTTGGTACAGGTGAACCTTCCCAAAGAATTGAGGTTGAACAACTTGTAATAATGTCTATAATTAATGAGATAGTGATGCTTGCTAGACCCATCTTTACTCAACATGTCAAGTATAAAGGGCCAGTGCATTTTGTCGAAAGCTTTGGATAGGTCCAGCTAGATACTGACCCAATACTTTCCAGTTTTCTTGATCTTCATGGAGTGAATCACCTCTTGAACCAAGATGATGTTGTCACTTGATATGCCGACCAGGGACAAAGCTAGATTGACTGTTAGCAATCCAAGTGGCGAGGTAAGGTTGAAGTCTCTCAACAATGACCTTAGAAATAAACTTAAAATAGGATTTATCCATCAAGATTGGGAAGAATCTGCTATACCTCTATGTCTAGTGAACCTTTGGAATCAACACCATGTGAGCTTCAGATAACTTGGAGGTTATGACACCAGTGTTGAAGGCCTTGTGTACTATTTTGACCACTGAAACTCCAATGTGAGGCTAATGGGGTTGTAGAAATTCAGTGTGGACATTGTTTGGTCCTGTAGCTTTAGTTGGCACCATTTTGAGAACAACATCGTGTATTCTAGTAGGGCCAGACATACATGCGATGAGGTTTCTGAACTGAGGAGTAATACCAAGAAAGTTTCAAGTGTACATCTTGATCGACCTTGGGAGGGAAAGCAGGACGACACTTCTTGTCATTAGTTGAGTGAAGTAGTTGTGAAACAAAGATTGAATTTTCCCTCTTTCATAAACCCAAGCTCCAGTGTCGTCATGAATACTTGTACATCTCATCTTCATAATTGTTCATTTTTCACTTGGTGTCTGGTCTTCACATAGGATTGGAAGTCATTTGTCTTACATTCTTCGTGTTGCAACTAATGAATGTGAGCCTTTTGTTGCCGATCTTCTTTCTCTTGTAATAATATTCGGTGGAATTGTTCTTGAAGCTTGACAACAAGGAGTTCATGAGATGAAGAGGGGTTAAGGTTATAGTTTACCTTGTCACTAGAGAGGAGATATTATATATTTGTTGTTCCCCTGGATTGTTTTGAATCCGACACAATAGCAACAAGTTGGAAAGCTTGGAGGACATCTTCATATACCAGATGGTTGTCCCACGACTGTAGGAGTTGGTATTTGAATTCCGTAACAAGATTCCGTCTGACCTGGGAGAAGAATGTGGGAGGTGAATGTCTATAAGGAGAGCTACCCTTGATGAAGATAGGATTGTGGTCTGAGTAGAGGCACGACAGAATTGGTAATTTAAAACCTCCCTCTGTAGTGAACCATTGATCATTAGCAACAACTCTATGAAGCTTTTCAAGAAGATGAAAATGTTTGAATGTGAAGAAGTGACCACTAGCCTTGATCTAAGCTAAAGCATTGTAAAGAACAATATCTTTGAACATGTCGCTCACTCATTTGTTGAAGTATCAACTATTGTTCCTCTATGTAGGGTCCAACATGGTGTTGAAATCCCCAACCACAACCCATGCACCATGAACCTAGTGGGAGATTTCTTTGAGGCATTTCCAAAGTAGTGGCCTTTTATTGGGACTGGGGCTACCATATATGAATGTATCATGCCAACTCTTATTCACACAACAATGAATGAACTATCTGTGATTAACAAGAATCTCGAGATCACACTGCATTAGGTCCCAAAGAAGCCAAATGCCTCCTGAGAATCCAAGTGCTTCAACCATGTGCGAACAAGTTTCTTGATGACCTTCATGGTACTAATACCACTACATATTGTCTCCTCTAGCACAAGGAGGTGGAGTTTATACATGTGTTTGTATTCTTTTAGAATATGAATCTTGTCCTTGGATTTGGCTCCTTGGACATTCCAGCATATGAGGTTAGCCATATTGGAAACCTTATTGGGGGGATAAGGATTGTGACGTCCCCAGATTTTGATTTCTCCAAACCCTATTGAGAATGAGATGTCAGAATCCGAAATCATCATCCAATCATATCAGAGAGCGATGTGGAAGCATAATACGCATACATGAACATACAACCATAACATACTCAACATTCAACATGTACATTTATACAACATGAATTATTACACAATGATTTACATTTACATATTGAATGAAGATTCTGCAGTCTAAGAACATGTATGCTAAACTAGGATCTACACAATAGGTACAACTTGAACAACTTGCTCACATCCTGTACTTTTTCCTCCCATGCTATCTCTGAACCTAAAACATACGTGAAACAACGAATCAACACACAAGGTGTTGTGCACGTGGGCAGAAAGATACATATATTTATGACTTTCATAATTTTTGAAAAAGATTTGCAGAAGGAAAGAAAATCATAGGAAACACTTCTTTATTAAGCGAAATACGCCAATTTAAGTCATTTTCCTAGATGAATTGCATTATCAAGGTAGACTAGTACCAAAACATAAATATTGGGCCCATCCCCGTGTACCGAGTACCCTAGGGAAACTCCCCGTACACCGTGTTCTCTAGGGAGGTGTAATAGCCAACATTAATCCATTTCTTCGTAAGGGGGATAATGAGGACCTTAAATAACTACAAAACATCTACTTATCATTTATGTTTACAAGTGATAAAACATCGAGTACTATATAGTGCTACTACATCCAATATGTGCAAATAGAAGAGAGCATACATACATATCATGATTGCAAGCAAGAAAACCATAGTCATATACTTAAATAAAACCCACGTACCTAAGTTCAGAGATTTCTAATCATTCTTGTTCATCTAGATATGCGGTCATCACCTGATTAATAACAAAATCATATACTAGCATCAGATTCTGATCATCTTAACCCTAGTCATGTTCATTTTAGGGTTTACTTAGATCATTATGTTATTGTCATCATTACTTGTATTCTTACCTTATATTTATCTTACTGATGTCATTTTCCAGACTATAGTTCATCAACTAGATATACTAATGTGTCACATTATTATGTGGACATATTTAACATTATGTCACTTTCATTAACCATATTAGGGTTACATCACATGTATTAAGGGTGCTCTTCATATAACATGCATTCTATGCATCATCATGATCTCATAATTAAATATGAGTTTCCAAATACAGATATGAGCTTACTCTGTAAATTTCATCATTTATTGAGCATGCATGTATCTATTACATTTTCTTTAGGGTTATTAGCCCTAATTAGCCATATGGAGTAAATTACATGATTTCGTGCATCATCATCATAATCACTGACATACACTGGATTATAAGCATAAATATTAATTTACTGGCATATTCTCATAATTTTAGGCCAACGTTTGATATTTATTATCCATCAATTAAGCATTTCAAAACTAACAAGATATCAATGATATTCATGCATCAAGAGCCTGATATTATTGTTCCATCTTGTGCTACGCATTTTTATGAACATTTTGGTATATTATTTGTATTTTTCGGATAAGTGTGCTAATTACTGTGATTTAAACAACATCTGGGAATTATCTGAGATTATTACCTTTTTGAGCCAATAGGCGGGCGCCACGTGGCTCATGGCTTGTCTTGTGCAAGCAGCCCACTCATTTCCTGGACGCGCCTGGTCTGGTTGCTGGGAGATGAACCGGTTTTTTTTCTGCTCTAAACCTGGTCTGTTTCCTTTCTTCTTTCTCCGCGTTGCGCTCAACGCGATCTTCCGTTAGCGCCGGCCTGCTGCGTGACTATCTGGGTCGAGCGCCGCCAATGCTTGGACCTAATGGCGACCAAGAAGGCAACATGGCCTCCTCCTCACTCATACCTACCTCTGCAAGGGAGATTAGAACCTCCTGATCGTCTGCTTTCAAGTCCCAAGCGGGACCTGTTCCTCCGCATAGAACTGCCGCCGCCTGGGTTTGGTGCCGCTGGGGCTCTACTCTGGCAAGGGCACCGCCGCTGGGCTCTACCTCAGTGAGCGATCAGCAGGAACAGGTGCCTCTCTCTACTCTGCATTCTCACACAATCACGGCCACTGCTCGGCAGTCGTCGTGTTGCTGGACTCTGTCCATGGACGCCGATGTGAGGCTCTTCTACGGTCTGAGATCCAGCATCGCCAACTCCCGCCTGATTTGTCGAACACGCCGCCAAGCTTGTCTGCGGTTCTCGATCCCAGTCTACACTATCGATGCAAGGTCACCATTGTTGACCTTGGTTTTGGTAGGCACTGCTGCGTGAGGGAGGGATCCCGAGGTAGGCGGTGATGCTTGCTATCTGCATGTGTCGCTGCCGTCAGCGCCAATCCAAACTGGGTGTAAAGGATCCTTGCTGTGATCTCTGTGGGTGCTGATGCCGATGGTTAAAGAGGTCGTCGACAATAGACTTGAGGTGGTGTTTGGCAGTAGGGAAGAAGTAGTGGTGGTAGGGATCAGAGATGATGGTGGGGGTCGATCTGCCTCCTCACTTCCTGCTCCTCCCTTCTTCTTGCAGTAGTGGAGAGATGCAAAATAGAGATGGGTGGATCTCTCTCCCCACTTCTGTGTTATTCACGACTAAAAGGTTGTTAAGCAGATCTTGAATTTCGGGAAGAAGACAGGTGACGAGTTGGGTTGTTTCCCTCAACCCCGCAGGAGCTGGAGTTTAGAAACAAAGTCTCCATTACCGAGTCAACAGTAGTCACGGTTTGGATTGGGCCAGGCTTGCTACCATGGGCCACATGACATGTCAATGATACACCCATCATTATCTCCAACAGTCATAATTTGAATGCAATGAGACTTTAACAAAACCCTAAAAACCAATAGTTCTCTCCCGGCTATGTCTCATATAAATGGTCTAAGATTTGTTCACTAAACCCAGCTCATCACACATATTTTGAAATCAATGTGTAAACATTGAATATAACTAAACAAATCATTTAACACTGATCAAACAAGTTCTATCTACTTAAATTGATCGTGATGCATCCCAAGGTTCCTTATTCAGCCATTTAAATCCAAGTGTGTGTAATTTGGTACTTAACTCCAAAATGTCCTCAAATCGACTAATGATTAGTTTTAATCATCTTCGTGTACATGAAAGGCCTTCGATAGCTACTATTGAACCTTTAACGGAATCTGGGTCATACTTGTGGGTCAACGAAACCATTTTTGAATAATAGTCACCCTACCCTAGAATTAACCAACCAGGAATATCCTTGGATCATAAATACTATATTGGTTTTAGAAATCTTGAAAATCAGGTCATCACAAGGATTATTGGATGGTGGCACAAAACCCCATAGCATGATCGGCCTCAGATTGGGTAGACTCCTCCATTACCTGGTTCTAATATGGGAACTTGAGAATCCATTGGGCGTCTCTCGAGCTGTTGGAACTTACAAACAATTGATCGAGTTAACCCTTCTTCCTTTCTCTACTTGGGCTAACTTGCATGGTTTGGTAATTGACTTTCCTACTCCTCAACATTAAACCACCATTTCGATTTCCTTTATCTCCCGAGTGGAGGGTAGAGAATGATGGGTCTCCTTCACTCATTGCATCTGGGCTAATAAATTGAAAGGTGGTTTCAGATTCACGACTCACCTCATCTCATTATCCACGAGAATGACCAAAGTTCCCTGAGTGGAGGACGTGGATTTCTAGACCTGTTTGTGAGAGGAACATCAGTTTTATCTCGGGTCATTGGGACTTTTTTTGTCCTTATTCTTTTGATTTTGACCCTGGATGTACTCATAGTCATCCTCTTCAGCCTCCTTCCCCTTGGTCATGCTTGGCTTCTCAGTCATGGGGGGTTGGCCCTCTTATGAAGGTATGGGAAGGGGTGATTTCCTATTTCATTTCTTGATGTTCCACTCTTCTTGGTCATCATCCTCCTCTCAGGCTTCTCAGTGTGGATGGTCAAAGAATATAGGGATTGGGTAACCAGAGGCACAATAGAGGTAGATGGTTGTGGGACCATAAAGGTAGGGAAGTGACTGCATTCTTTGTCAACATGGACGACCCTACCACACTTCATGCAAATGGCTGGCATATTTTCATATTCGATCTTGTACTAGGATCCATTCAAAAGGATGGAAGGAAGAAATGGTTTTGAGGTGTCTATTTCTACCTCTATCCTTGTGAATTTCCTATGGCTCCCTACTAAGGTTTTGTTGTTAATCTTGATTCTCTTCCCCACCAAATCCCCGATGTTGGCTAGCAATTGTGCCAATTAGAGGAAGATTGGCAGATCCAGAACCTACAAAACTCATCAAGCACCTAAAATCTATCAATCAAAACTTCATCAGTTTTAACCATTTCCCGATGGATTTTTTGGTGGTCGATCTATTCCTTGGTTACTGGCCGATTGGATTTTGTTTCCTGAAGGAAACTTTGATCTTGTGAGCCTTAGGGTTTTGATTGACAAAATCCAAGGAATGTTGACTGATGAATTTTCGATCAATGGATTTCTAGTGACCAACGAAATAAATATATGTATGTTGTCCAAGAACGACCTACAAGTTTTTGATGCATGATGTTTGGCAATCAAAGAGTTTCTAGAAATTAAGAAAGTTTGGTGGTCTATGATTTTTTTTGGATGATGAGGTCTCGGCACCTAATGAGATCAAGGTCGACTTCGCATTTTTCCCGACAAGTTTTCTGGGTCAGCCTATATATAGACCCTCTCTTTCTCACTTCTGTCACTTTCATTGGAAGAGCTTCAAAGTAGGCCTGTGAGTTCTCCTAGAGAGCGGTGATTGATGAAGGGCTTTTAAAAAAAACAATTTTATGATTTTTGTGGATGCATGTGCTTGGATCAAGGTTCTTAAGATTGTTGATAAGTTGTTAATCGTATTTCTTGCTTCCTTCGAGTAAATTTCTTGTTCATTTTATCATTTTCTTGCAGTTCATCACTCCCCTTCCCTCTTGCCATAGAGTTCTTTTCATATCTCATGAGTTCTTAGTGTTTTCTTGCTAGAACCTTATGCATGTCGGCTGAGCACTTATTATTTCTTCTTCCTTTCTCTAGTTTCACCTTGCTTGTGTAGGAAGAGGACATTTTTGGGCATATTGGTGGGCCGAGTTGGAGCTTTGGTGCTGATTTTAGAGCTCTTCTTCTTCTTCTTCTTCTATCTACAATATCTATCTCTAAGTAGGTGAGCTCACTAGTACAGGAACGGTTTGTAGCATCCATTTTTTTAAGCATGTATCGTCACTTAATAACTGACCCCTAAGTGGCCGTCACTATAGAATTTGCTCTATAGCGTTTTTTTTTACCAAACAAAACTGACTTTATAGAGTAAACATCGACGCAAAAGGCTGTAAAAAATCTGACCCAAGCGAGAAAAAGGAGCCTGTAAGGTCGGTTATTCCAAAAAAACTGACCTTGTAAACTCTCTCGGTCGAGAAAATTGTCGACTGAAAATATTTTCGGTCGACAATTTTCTCGACTGAGAGAGTTTATAGGGTCGGTTTTTTTGGAATAACCGACCCTAAAGATTGAATAAACATTTCAGTGTACACCTCGGTCGAGAAAATTGTCGGCCAAAAATATTTCGGTCGACAAAATTATCGACCGAGGGGTACACTGAAATGTTTATTCAATCTTTAGGGTCGGTTATTCCAAAAAAAACCAACCATATAAACTCTCTCGGTCGAGAAAATTGTCGATCAAAAATATTTCGATCGACAAAATTGTCGACCGAGGGGTACACTGAAATGTTTATTCAATCTTTAGGGTCAGTTTTTATAAATAACTGACCTTATAGAGGACCTTTAGGGTCATTTTTTTTTACAAAAACCGACGCTAAAAGTTATATTTCGGTCGAAAATTTTCTCAACTGCGGAGTTTACACTGAAGTGGTTATTCAATCTTTAGGGTCGGTTATTTAAAAAACTGACGCTAGAAGTTACGCTTTTTTTTATATTTTCTGCAGAAACTGAAATAGAACAGAAGAACAAGAAGATTCATATATTCTGGGAGAGGGGAGCATTGATGCTCAACCGTCACCATTCAAAACCACACATTCATAACAAAAATGATTCATAATCACATCATAATTTACAAAATGATAGATTGCAAGTCTGAGATGATATTAAATGTTAGATACAAAAGTAAATATGAAAGAGTACTCAAACCACATACATAAATGGAGCTGACATATTTAATCCAATGCTATATTGACTTCATTTAGAAAAGCATCTGACCACTCTTCTCAGAATTCATTCAACTCCACACGTGTGTAAGGTTGAGTTGTAAACATCTGTAATAGAAAATGCACATGCTAATATTTTATAAAATGACTACAATCACTTGTAAATTTATGATGTTATTCTTTATTACGTGACTTATAGTCTGAATGTCATGTGATGCTTGTTTGAAAATAGCTTGCATATATTTCATTACATAGTATCCACAAGCCCAATCATTATTTTGCATAGGACACTACAAATAATGAATTATACTTAATGTTAGTAAACTACTATAAACATCAGTTGAGATAAGACTATAAGAGTTGCCATATTACAGTTGAAAATTAATACATATAAGACTAAGAAGTTGTCAAAGTAGCTACCTTGACATTTTTCAAAGTTAGTGTCTTTAATTTTGTGGGTATTTGTCCTCCAGCTTCACGAAAAGCCTTTATACCCGTATCATTTAAATGATAGTTGGAAAAATAGAAATTCTAAATAGAAATATCATGTTGAAGCATTGACTAAATTTATGCTTACTCCATAGCTGACAATTTTAGTTTGTGACTCCTTGTTGTTTTACCCATTGGGTCATGATAATAAAGAGTCATCAATTTTGGGGCAATCACCACTAATTCCCAATGTCTAGCTCTGAGTAAGAATAAAACAAACATTAAAATAAATAATTTATTCATTATTAAATTATATTGAATAATAATACTTATTGGATGTTAAAAGGAATTAGGATAACTTCCTTCCCCTCACTAGCAAAATATTTGAATGTAGTAGAGAAGTACTCATTCACATCCTCAAAATGTGTCTCCATTTGACTAGTGATTGAAGGAACTAAGAATCCAACATTCCTTATATCAAAGTTTGTTCTCTCAGTATATAAATGGCTATAAAACATTTGTAATTATTTCCATATATAGAACTAAGCTAAAAATGTGTATTGGAATTTTCTATATATAATGATAGATCCTTACCTTATCCATTATCAAAGTATTTAGCCAATCATACCGGAACAACTCTATAATATCATCAAGAAAAATAAAATTCTCAAAGTCCCTCCCAGCTGCATCTTTTGTTAAATTGACCAACATATGCGATCCCGAGCTTTCGTTGGCTAAGTATCGAAACAAACATTTACATTTTCTTCCCAATTCGTCGAATGTAGCTTCGGGAATGAAAGATGGCTTGGGCATAGGAGGACGACTAGTAGAATTTTTACTTTTTGGTTTACAAACCTATTAATTAAATTACATACTTATATTATATGAGTTCATATATGCAGTCAAATATGAAAAATATGGTAGAAATAAGGTATACCTTATCATTGATAACCAAGTGTCTAGGACAACCCACCATAGCACCCTCAGCTTCTTAACCTATACTATATTCAGGATTAGGTATGGGTAGTGGTTTGTCCCCCATTCCGTCATACACAAGATGGATGGACACACAGCAAATGTCATCAGTAATTTGTTGGCAATGCAATGTACCACCAAGGTTGTACACCTTTCCCGCTGCCACAACATTATATTATGGAACCTCCACTACAAGTTTACAGTTCATACCAACCTAGATTGAAATAATATAAGTTATATAAGAAGCAGTAGAACATATAACTACTACAACTATATATATTATCATATATATATCATACTAATAACACAACATATAGAACAAAAACTTACTACAAATTGTTGTGGTGGGTCATTGGGAGTGCTCCCATGACCTTCTACAACTAGAGCATGGGCTTGTACCTCATCACTTGAGAGACGCACAATATGAATAGGTTGATAAGGTTGAGTAGGCTGAAATGAAGACATTATTTCTTTTACATTCTGTGCTACTAATGCTTCAACCTCCTCTTGTGTAAGACCTCATGCACAACCTCTTTTAGATTGTGAAGGGCCAAACTAAGACTTGAATCCTATGCCAACTCCTAATCCCCTAACACGGACAGGATGTTCCTTCATACCAAGAGTAACTAATAGTTCATCCATGTGGCTAGTTGGGATGAACTTTCCTTCCTTCCTTTTCTTGTGGAGATCAATCTATTCATAGTTAATAAAAATATTAAATCACAATATCAATTAGATATAAATAAATCTAAGTTTGTGGGAGTTACTCTTTACTTAGTTGGGATAAACCTACCATCTTTTGTGCCACCTCCTTAGTTGCAGGGTTGACAATTTCACCTGCTCGATTCTTTCTAGCATCAATCCATGTCAAGTGTCGGGGTGGATGCTCAACTTGAGTTGTACTAGATTCTTCTCCAGAAGAGGATTGCTTCTCTTGTAGTTGGCGGCGGAAGGCATAACCACCGGGCCCCAAGCGATGGTCATGTACATTTTTAGCCCATCTTTCCTTTTGAGCCTGGTGAATAGCCTGATCATTTCAAATGAGGTATTGCAATTTAGACTTGGTAAATATGTATAAAAAGATTCACCTCCTTAATTGTATAAAATTAAAGATTCATACAATATATCACAATCTTTATTACCTGAAACGCTTCCGATCTTCTAGCTGCAACAAATCTTTCCCACACCTCAGGATCTATAAAAATATATACATTTGTTTCTTTCTTCTTTTATTTAGGATTATTTATAAATTCCCTTATGAGATATGTCTTAAAACCCCTCCATCTTACACCACAACGTTGTAGCACTCTTTTCTTGTGATCTTTCTCATTTAGATGAAAAACACCCTATACATACAAAATAAGCAATTAATAATGTTATTTTGAAAAGGAATTAATTCCAAGCAAATTAAGTAAATTAGAATCAATAGATAAAAAACATATTAAAATAATATCACTTCCACTCACAGATATATCTTTCCATATGAGGTCTTTTTGGGCATTAGGAACATCATGCCAATTTTCTATATCTATTGCCACCTTACTGCGCACGGTCGCCCCTATGTAGTGCTTGAAAGAACTAGCATGTTCCCCAACAGGTGCTCCTGTGATATCAAACTAGACTGGCAATTTGTCCCCTTTAGCCCTGAGCTCCTGCAACCTATGCATCAGTGTGGGACCTCTACTTTTCTTAGCATCACCACTACCATCCTCATGGTGCTCATGCTCATGCTCAGAATGTTCATCTTCACTCACCATTTTAGAACCTGCAAGTATACATGATAAAAAAAACAAGTGATAATAAAAGCACAAGTGATAAGGTATACATGATATATGATATATATTCAAAAGATTACTTGCTTGAATGATAATAAAATAAATAATTCAAAGAATACATGCCTTTAGTATTGGTTGAGTTGTTAGTCAAGTAAAATTCCTTCAGCATGGTCATGACATTTATAATATTCATCGGTGTTATCTTCAACATTTACACTTGGCAAACCAACAGAGAATGGACTGGAATCATCATACTTTTCGTAGTATTCTTCTTCATTTATAGGTTCTACATTAAACTGTCTTTTTCCATGAAGAACGACAGACCAATTTTTATTTTCCGGGTCATCAATATAGAATACTTATTTTTCTTGGTCTGCCATGATGAATGGCTCATCTTTCTCACCAATCTTTTCAAAATTCACCAATTTGAAACCCAACTCATCCACTAAAACTCCTTTGTTGTTGTCAACCCAATTACAACTAAAGATAGGAACTCTGAAATTTGTATAGTCCAATTCCCATATGTCCTCAATGACACTGTAATATGACATCTCAGCTTCGCGTGGTCTTTTATCTTTGGCACTAACAAAATACAACGAACAAGCTTGAATAGTGACCCCACTATTTTGGACCACACTACTTTCATATTGACGCTTTGTGTAGTATAAAAATCCATTTATGTCATAACCTTCGTATGACATGACATCCATTTTTAGCTTAAAGGCGAGCCATTTTATGTTCTCAACAACATTATTCAGTGATTTAGATAGTTGATTAAATACTTTCTCTTCAAACCACCTAATAAATGTTCGATTATGCTCTCTTGCAAGACACATTGAACAGGATCGTGGATGATTTCTCTTGATAAGATCATTGTGTTCTGTGATGTAGCTACTAACTTCATCGATGTTGTGTAAAATATACAAATGCACTTGTTCCCACAACTCACGACTGATTCCTTTCACTCGTCCTCCCAGAGTTCCTTTGCCACAATCAGATTCAATGTGATGGGAATTTTTTAGATCTCTAGAAGTTTCATTTCAATTCAAAAAATCATTACAAAAGTCCATCACCTCCCTAGCCACGTAACCCTCAACAATACTCCCTTCAGGACAATAATGATTCTGAACATCACCTTTAAAAAAGCTCATGTAGCGTTTAAATGGATACATCCAGTGTAAGAAAATTGGACCCAACATCTTCACCTCCCTTGTAATATGTACTACAATATGAACCATGATATCAAAAAATGAAGGAGGAAAGTACATTTCAAGCTGACACATGGTAACAATTACATCTTTCTATATTTATCGAGAGTATCAGGATGTATCACTTTGTTGCATATTTCATTGAAGAAGAAACAGAGTCTTGTGATTGCAAACCTTACATGCTTCGACAATATAGATCGAATAGCCACATGTAAAATTTGTTGCATTAAGGTGTGACAATCATGAGATTTGAGACCTATCAACTTCAGATCCTTCATTGACACCAATCTACGAATATTAGAAGAGTATCTTTGTGGAACCTTAATATTATACAAGCACTCACAGAAAGTCATTTTCTCCTTCTTTGATAAAGTGTAACAAGCTGGTGGTAAATATGTGTGGCGACCCCTGATCTCCACTGATAATTCTTTTCTTATACCCATTAATTCTAAATCTTTTCTAGATTTGATGCCATCTTTCATCTTTCCTGGTATGTTCAATAGCGTACCAATGATTCTATCACAAATATTTTTTTCAACATGCATGATGTCAATGCAATGTCTAATTGTCAAAGATCTCCAATAAGGAAGATCCCAGAATATTGACCTCTTCTTGTATAGAGATTTGTCACATGCGAGTGGATGACTACTTGAACTCTTTCCAAATCCATTAACAATATGTTTCACCCTATCATATACAACATTTCCTGGTATAGGTTTAGGAGCACTTCATTCCTTAGTTGACCCATTAAAAGTTTTGTGTTACCTTCGATAAGGATGCACTGGTGGGAGAAATCTCCGATGACCAAGATATACGATTTTACCACCATGTTTCAGTCTGATTGAATCAGTATTTTCCTCACAAACTGGACATGCTTTGTATCCTTTTATGCTATATCCAGACAAATTTCCATAAGCTATAAAGTCATTAATTGTGCAAAATAACATAGCACGCAAACTGAAGATCTCTTTTACGTCAAGCATCATATGTCATAATACCTTCTTCCCATAGTTTCATTAGATCATCAATTAGAGGTTGAAAGTAAACATCAATATCATTTCCAGGTTTCTTGGGCCCTGATATCAATATTGACAACATCACATACTTATTTTTCATACACAACCAAGGAGGAAGATTGTATATAACAATCATAATAGGCCACGTGCTATGTTAGCTGCTTAATGTACCATAGGGATTCATTCTATCTGTATAGAGTCCAAGTCTTAAGTTTCTTGGTTCTTTACCAAATTGAGGGTATAATAAATCAATTTTCTTCCATTGTGGTGAATCACATGCATGTCATAGGATGACATCATCATTGGCATTTAACTCCCCATTCCAAGACAAATTTTGTGCATCTTTTGTATTAGCAAATAAGCGTTGAAATCGTGGTATTATTGGTAGATACCACATCACCTTGGCATGAGAGCCATTTTTAGCCTTAGCGGAATTTGTGGTCTTATACCTTGATGCACCACATTTTGGACAATTTATCAAATTACTATAGTCCTTCTGAAATAACACAAAATCATTTGGACATGCATGAATCTTCTTAGCCTCTATTCTCATTGGGCACATTATTTTCTTTGCTTGATATGTTGAAATTGGAAGCTTGTTGCCTTCAGGAAGAATTTCCTTTAACAAATACAACAATGAAGTGAAACTCTTATCGCTCCACCGGTTTTGAGCTTTAAGAGTATATAATCGCATCACAACACTCAACCTCGTGAACTTAGTACAACCCTTATATAATGGTTTTTCAGTATCATGGACAATGTTTGCAAATAAAGAAGGTGGATCAATGACATTGTCCCGACAACTACGTAGCATCTCATCAACCATATCATCATGAATCCATTCATCATGAATCAGTTCATCATTAACATTATCATCATTATCTATATCTTCTTTGCCACAACTATTAGTATCGACATTTTCTGATCCATAATTAAATTTCTTTCCATGCCAATACCATTCATTATAACCTTGTATGATCCCATTGCATATGACATGATTCTTAATTTCC
Organism: Alisma plantago-aquatica; assembly: GCA_963693085.1. Lineage (NCBI taxonomy): Eukaryota > Viridiplantae > Streptophyta > Magnoliopsida > Alismatales > Alismataceae > Alisma > Alisma plantago-aquatica. The sequence continues at coordinate 1,095,182,763 of OY856412.1, read as the reverse complement.
TCACCAGTATCAACTTTCAAATTGTTACAAAAATTTCTACATGGACAATATAGCCTATCTGTAGGTAGTTTCCTATATTCCTCAGCAAATTTGATAAATTCATCAAGACCTTTGGCAAACTCTGGACTGCAACGGTTCTTGATAGACATCCAACTTCGATCCATTTTCAATATCACATTAAAATTAATTATAAAACTAATCATTTAATATTGATACTATAATCTGTAAGTTTTTATTGATAGGAAGTTAATTACTTATATAATAAAGTGTACCACCTATCCCATTTTTTTTAATATTTAATCTCACTAGTAACTATATAATGTATGTTTAGTTTTGAATAAAATTTCAGCAGCAGTTCCCCTAAGTTCTCCAAGGACATCGATGTAAATGGCAAATAACCACTCACATATGTACCCAGAGAACAAATGAGGAAATCCTACTGAAATTTTCTACAAAACTAAACATACATTATATAGTTACATCCTAAGTGAGATTAAATATCCAAAAACAATCCCAAACTGGGGACTATCCAAAGTTTACTCCTAATGAGTAAATTTTGAACGAGTTTCTAAGTTAATATATAAATGCATTATTTTCATATTTATATATTTAGTTAAACATCATGCATCAACCCTAAAGTGTCAATATAGGAGTACACATGTCTAATCTCGTATTAATTTCTAGAATTTATATAATGATTACCTATGAAAAAATACATGTTTTTATTATTAGTTGGGATATCAAATCATATAAAATGGAAAAAGAATATAACTGTGTAGTTAAAGGAGCACAGGTCCACTCTCGGTCGACAATTAGTCGACCGAGAGCCCACCTGCGTGTGGCGTCCAGGTCCACTCTCGATCGAAGAATTCTCGATCGAGAGTGGACCTGGACGCTGTGCGCATGTGGACTCTCGGTCGACAATATTGTCGACCGACAGTGGACCTGGACGCTATCGTGGTGGCGGGAATGAACTCGGGAATGAGGGAAGTGGTGACCTTACTTGGAAATGGCAGAGACCTTTGTGGAGGATGTGACGACCTTCACAGAGAGGCGGTGACCTTCGTGGAAGTGTGGAGAGGTGGCGATCTTTAATGAATTAAAAATTAAGAAACCCTATTTTGATATGATTAATGTGTTTAATAGGGTTTAATGGATCATTAGAGTTGATGTTAACCTGTTAAATGTAAAAATGTACATTATGGTCAAAAAGGAAGAACTTTGCACATGATTAATCTAATTTAGAGTTTATGTGCTTAAATATGCTTGAAATTTGAAAAGGGCATAAAGTTATAATCTTTAATGTTTTAATTAAGGAAAAACCCTTAGTTTTGATGATAAATGGACTTAATAATGTTATTTGGATAATTCAAGCTAATATTAACCTGTTGTTAATAAAAGTGAAAATAGGATCTAAAAAGATGATCTTTTTATATATTTGGCTTAATTTAGGGTTTCATGCATGATTATGCATTAAAGAGCTTGAAAACCCTAATTTAGGTGAATATGTATTTTAATTGGTTTAATTGTTCAAATCCATGAATAAATAGGGATGTGATGATCCTAAGTCAATTTAGGTATAAAAGACTATTAAAATGGATAGTTGAGCAATTAAGGTTCATAAAAATGGAAAAGGATATTTTAGGGTTTGTTAACCTAAAAGGGATAAAGTTTGAGAAATTGATCTAAGAAACCCTAATGGATATTAATGAAACCTTAATGTGGATTGGAAACCCTAGAAAGAGAATCCAAGTCAATAAAGTAGATCCTTGATAAAGTGTGTAATAAATAGAGTACATATTCTTTTCAGGAATTATGTAATGATTGAGTTACTTGCTTGGATCTGTTGATTGGCTTGATTGTATATACATGAAGTATATGTTGAATAATCTGCATGACTCATCAAATCAGGTATGTGGTTACGCTTATGAATAATCGCTCTAGTTTCTCGGCGATTCCCGAAGTTTTAATCGGTTGCTTGAAAATAACTGTTGGATGTTTATTTAATTCATGCAACTATAAAGTGACTATGATTATCACTATAAAGGTGCGTATATAACTGACTAGATCCGAGTCCACCTCTATTGCTTTGAAAAGGCTAAAAAAATAAAAAGGGGTAATCCTAGAGCAAGGTCTAGGTTACCGAGAGTTAGAAACTGGGCTACCTACGTGTAGTGCCATGAGACTCACGGGCCTGCCATGAGTTAAGGAGTGGGCTACTTACGAGTAGTGCCATGTGACTCAACCCTAGAAATTGGTTCACTTATAGGTGGATCATGAGGGGTTTAATGGGGACAACATAGAGGATAGGGTACTCTTGGATCGCGGAGTTATATCTCAAATGTAATCTTGGTTGTTAAATGATTAATTGAATGATTACATTATTAACATAGTTGCACTTTTATTGTTTCCCCCACATACCAGCTTCGGCTGACCGACGTTTTGTTTGTCGGCATTTTAGGTACAAGCCAAAAAGACAAACAGTAATCGTCATATTATGAAATACATGAAGTAAAATATAAGGAGGATTAGTTAGAGTAGAATCCTTAAGTGGATAGAAGTTTAGAGATCCAAGTTTTCAAAAAGGTATGTAAAAATTTATTTTCTTACAGCTTTCAGTATAGTATGTTAAAATTTGATAATTATTCTTGGTTAATTGCCGAACCTTTGATTCGGAAGTCATGGGTGCGGCTTCGACCTCTCGGTCTCCCTTAATTGGGGGTTATCGGGAGGTGGGGTCGTAATAGTAATGGCAACACCTTGCCAAAGTTAGTATAAATTGCATATCTCTCATCTCTTTATTGTGCGTCACACGTATGAGATGGAGTTGCCATAATATGCGATCTACTATTCCTTTGCTAACCTTTAGCCACATTGCATGATCAAGGATTCCATACTTGTCATCAATGAGCAGAATATAAGTTCATCTCATGAACTTCCAGATCCATATAGTATCCACTGCTCTTCTCTAACACATAGATACTCGACATTTCCTTTTAAACGGCTTTATTGGAACACTTCCAATTATCAACAGACTTTCACTTTTATATATCCTATATTAATTTTGTGTCCTTACGGAAGTTCACATCAATGTAACTCTTTACATTGAACTCTTCCTTATCTCCATAGAACCAGCACTTCTCAATTACTTATCAAGTTCTCATGGTATTCCAGTAACACTTACTGAAAGTAGACAGACATCCACTCGTCATGTCTCACATACGAGCTATCAGGATGAGCACATCATATTGCCATGTCCTACATACAAGATGATGAATGCTTTTTGTTCTTGCCATTTCAATACATGCAAGATAATGGGATGATTACATACATGATAGATCCATATCTATTCTTAGTGTTTCCATTCTTCATAAGAATTGAACACTTGGCCTTGGGATACTAACTCCATGCAACATGGACAAGTTTTCTCCCACTGAATCTGTGCATACTGAACCCTTCAGTACAAATTGCCAATGTATGCTTTCTCCTTACAGGTCAAGAGGTTTTTGAGAACTATCTCTATAGATCTCTATTCCTATCACATAGGAAACATCTCTATCTTCCTTAAATATAATTTCCACTTTTGGATTTCCATTCTAGAACATTTCCATTTCACATCAACATGTGGAATGTGAACACGCTCCCACTAAATCACAGATCCCTTCTTTATCTTTGACATATCAGTCAAACCCTTTGACCATATCATCAAAGTAAGGATCCAATTCTGAGTTGCTTGTACTCAATCAATCACATTGATTAGTCCATTGTAACTTATAGACTTCATTTGCATTAGTGGATTCATAAACCTTATAGGTTGTGTCACATACACATCCTTGTTTTATTCCTCATAGGAATGTGGTTTTAGTATCCATATGCTAAATTTCTTAGTCATTAAGTTGCAATCAACAAGCATCATCCTTCTCAAAATGTTATCCATGTGTCTTAACACTTAAGACTCATTTGCACTTATGGATTTGATCCAATGAGTGCTACCATCAAGGTCATACCTTATGGTTCACATGGATGTCATTTAGGATGTAATGGTCATAAACCATAACTCAAAATTTGCTTCCTCATATTCATCTAGATAGTTGACTCATCACATGAACAACTCATCACATAGATAATTGAGGTGTATCTGTCAAGGATATAAGAACTCACAACTCCTTGTGATTATTAATATCCTTTATTAGTGAAGCATATTCTTTATTTAAGAAGAATTCAGTTATTTGATCATCATTCTCTAACTCCTTAGAGTATGATTCCTTCTTGATTTAGACATCACCATGCCTTAATCATGAGTTCACTATGATACACTATCATAATCACTCATAAGGATCTCAAACACTTGGTCCAAGTATTTCATTCATTGATCTCATCAAGAATTAGCACTTTACCAAATTTGCACTTCATCTATGATAATCTTGAACACTTCAAGATATTCATATTGGTATTTCTCTAAAAACCATTTGAAGTATTAGCATTTGTTCCAATAGGTATGTAAATACATCACATGTATTATACCTAATAGGGTAATCATTCTCCCACTACTTTTAGTGAAGATTGATTAATCATGTCCAAGATATTCATGTCTCTTACTGGTTCTCTAACCAAAAGAGTCTAGATTTATCCATCACATGGAAACTAGAAATGAATTTCTCATGATTGATGCTAATTTGATTGTTTGAGTTATCTATAACTTTTAGGTATCATTTTATCTTATGCATATCAAATACCACAAGATAAATAAGGCATTGCCACAAAGATCATATCTTTAAGATTGAAAACTCAACTTTATTAATTGCCATCATTGTCGCACAATATGCAAAAATAAAGTGTTTCTATCTATTGGCAAATATGAAATAGCAGTTCATAACTGTATTACATGCCTTATAGGCTGAAAATAAAATAAAGTACTCCTATCTATGGCGGAAACACTTTCCCCAATTATGAGTGCTTTACACTTTACATCTTGGTATCATATACCTCAAAAAGTGTTACAAGTTTACTTTCATGACACCTTTAAGTAGAGACGTCAGTCGCCTCCTTCTTCTTTTGTTCTTCAAGATAGAGAGGACAATTCCTTTTCCAATGTCCTGGCTTTTGACAATGGTGGCAATTTCCTTTCTTGGTCATGCCTCCCTTGTCCTTGAGAACTGAAGATGTCTTGGGCTCCTGGCTATCATCAGAACTTTTCTTAGCTTTGCCCTTGCCCTTGCGCTTGGACTTGACTTTCTTGTTCGTGATCACCATCACAGACTTAGGATTGTCCTTCTTCATCTGTATCTCGGCGGTCCTCAACATGCCCAACAACTCTGACAGTGGCCTATCAAAGTTGTTCATGTTGTAGTTCATCACAAACTGACTGTAGGATTCTGGCAACGATTGCAGTATCACGTCAGTAGCCAACTCTTGGCTCAGTGGAAATCCCAGTCTTTGCAGGTTCTCCACATACCCAATCATCTTAAGTGTGTGAGGACCAACTGGATCTCCTTCTGTCATGACGCACTTGAACAACACCCTTGAGACATTGTATCTCTCTTTCCATGCCTGATCTTCATACATGTTCCTGAGATGCTGAATCATCTCAATGACACCCATGTTCTCATGTTGTCTCTGCAACTCATGGTTCATAGAACATAACATCAAGCACTTTGCATCAATGGCATCATCAGAATGCTTCTTGTAAGCATCCATTTCTGTCTTTGGTGCATTAGGAGCGGGTTCCTCTAAAATTGGAGTATCCAAGACATAGAGCTTACACTCTTAAGTGAGGACAATTCTTAATTTCCGATACCAGTCATGGAAGTTTGTCCCATTTAGCTTGTCCTTTTCAAGGACCGATCGTAAAAAAAAGTGATTGTTGTTTGTTTCCATTTGTACTACAAAAGGAAAATATGCAATTTTAGTCCAAAACTCTTTTGACTTGTTTGATTGATTTGAAAAGTTGACGATAAAATTAGGCCTTTAATTAATTATCACTCCCACTATTTTAATTAAAATTGATAGCCCTCACCATCAATTCGGAATATTGTAGCGTACAACCTTCTAGTGGGTAAGATCCTGAAATCCTCTAAGTCATGGTCCAGCTAGGGCTGTCACCCACAACTTAGATCTCTCAGGTAGGCAACTCTTGCCAATTGCATCATATGCAACTCTTGATAAGATGTCATATGCAACTCCTTTCCATGATCATCTCCATGCCTCAAGGTACTAGATCCCATCTAGATCACCTTGTTAAGTCTGACCCAAAGCAAACACGATGAATATGCACCCTGCTAGGGCAGACCCACATATCCATCCTTCACGCTTCCAGGAGATAGACGATGCACCACGCTAGGGCGTGCCCACACTTGGTCGATCAAGCTTTTCATGTGTGTCGCATTTAGAAGGCATCTAAAACTTAATATTTATTGAGGGATTTGGTCTTTATATACATATACATATCCGATCACCACAATACACAGTATGTATCATATACATGCTATATCCCACAGAAAACATGCAAAACGATAAAAGTGATGATTATGGCCATCCTAATGTGATTCCTCGAGCCAAGAGGAATCACGGTCATCTAGGTCTACATCACATGCAACCTATACAAGATGAACTTTGTGCTTTGCCTTCTGAGTAGATCAACTCATCCCATGAATGACTTACTCGTTATGGCCCGGTCGTCTGGGTGCCACCAGCCGATCGGTTGGCTCCTCCAACTGATCGGTTTGCTTGGTCATCGTGCATCTCATCATGGCCGCCACCCGTTCGTCTCGCTCCTCGAACTGGTCATCAACCGATCGGTTCACTCCTTGAACCAATCGTCTAGAACGTCAACCGATCAGTTCACATCTTGAAGCGATCGTTTCAGCTGTCGTCTGGATGTCCTTCGTTCTTTGACATAACAGGAAATAAAATATATCCTAATTTTACATTTCTTAAAAGGGAAACCCCGAGTTACATTTGGGGGGAGCAAAGGTAGGAAAGAATCTCGAATTATTTCGAGTTACATCAGGAATATGAGATAGGGAAGATTGGTGCGCAGACCGAGATGCAAGAAACCACATACAACCATACACAGATAGGGTTTATTGGCCATAATCACGCTATACATCCACCACAAAACTTGTTTAAGGGCGATGTGTATCGAGTGCATTCATAATACATATCATATATGTAAATTGGGATTTGTGGATTTAGGATTGGACATACATAAAGCCAATTTTATCCGCATCGTATGCAATAAATAAAGGCGACAAACCAAAATCGATCATATCGATATTCCTAAAATATAGAGCAGTTGATGTGGCTCTGATACCACTGTTGGGTTTTAGGGGAGGCAGAGAAGGCAGCGTAAACAAAAATTTTCTCCCCCAAACCCGGAACAAGGAAACACGTCAACGTCTATATAATAGGAAAGGATGGTTTGTGGAATCATACCTTGTCTCGAGGCTTGATCGGCGACAATACCTCGCGCTTAGCACTGTCTTCAACTCCGGTCTTCGACGATGTCTGTACAACTCCTGGTCGCACCGGGACTGACGACTCCTGGTCTCACCAGACTGTCGGGTTGACAGTTGTCCTCCTGAGTGGCAGAAACATCCCACCTCTGAAGTAGTCCACACAGACCACCTGAAACTCCACACTCCTTGTCCCACAAGGAGTTTGAAGGAGTCGCACCATCCTGTCGGCATACTAGTCGCCAACACACTCTCCTACCACCAGTCGCAACTGTAGTTGTCTTTCCCTTGTTGTGCCTCCCTTTTCGGGTAGCACTTGCTCGGGCTCTCTCAGTCACCAAAACCAGAGAGAACGACAACTTTGCAGAGCAACTAGTTTGCACTGAGTTGTACTTTGATAAGCCCCCAATACCCCTATATATATAGGAGGGTCATGGGATAGGGTTCTCCATCCCGGGCAATGCGGGACTAAAAGCAAGAGTAGAAGGGTTCGAGATTTTCCACAAAAGCAACCAACTCGCAACCTAAACCGATCATTTCACAACTGAAATGTTCGATTGGGGACCTGAACCGGTCGGTTGACACCTCAACCGATCGGTTGGGACCCCTGAACTGGTCGGTTTACAAGTCATCCGGTCGGTTGGTGGTCCTGGTCAGTTCCCAATTGACTTTCCTTCTTTTGTTTCCAATCGGTATCGAATACCAATCCTATTTCCCAATCAAATTGGGCAATTGAAACGAAAGGAAAATTCTCACCAATCCTATTTTCCCAAGTTGCTCGGTTGCACCAGTTGAATCGATCATTTCCACACTTGAAGCAATCGGTTCACCCTGATCTTGAGACGATCGGTTCAACACTTGAGCCGACTGGTTCACCAAGCTCAGCCGACCGATTCATCATATGAACCGATCGGTTGGGAGTACAGGTTGTGCAGAATCAGTCAATTGCGATTTCAATCAATCTGATATTCCAATCAATGTGTCCAACACCTTGAACATTATGATATTGAGCTATCAATTGACTGAGTGTTTAATTGAACTACTAAACTCCTTTAGTAATAAATCTAAACATTGCTTGAGGACAAAACTCCTCTTCCAGGTTAAATCCTATGTGTGTGACCCTGTAGGTCCATTTCATGTTGGCAGTGAAAGTCCATAACACTTATGACCTCACAAGCAAAGAGCGTTGCCTAGTCACACATCAGTGCTACCCAAGTGAAAGTAGAAAGTTGGAGAAAAAATTTCAATCCTACAATCCATGAATGGTGTTACAGTGAATGTATAATTCCTTTGTCGCTGATATCCCGAATGAACTCGAGGCATGGAACAGTCATCCTGTCAACGTTCATTCACTTTCTTGATCTCAGAGTAGATTGGAATCCTACTCATCAAGTGGCCTTAGATATCAAACTCCCTCAGGAGGGACAAATATCATATCTATCACTCACCCCTCAAAAGCCCCATGTGTCAAAGCCACCCAATCATCACCTTTATAACAACCCATGTTTCAGGACTGCGTTTGATGATGTCAAAGTGTGCCCAACGACATGTGTTGAGTGTAGTGATTTCAGGTCAAAGAATCATACTCACCACCATCACTGTGAATACTGACTGTGACTACCATGTCATGGTTCCATGTGTCAAACTCATGGTGGGTCTGTCCGGTACACTTGTTCTCTAACAAGTAGGTATGTGTTTGGTTTGATATCTCTATATCATGACTAATGAGATTCTGTCATCAACCAACACCACAATCTAGTCTTGTGTGTCATTGTTGTCTATCTACCTTCCATAATGAAATCCGAGTAGGGACATAACAAGAATCTACAAACTCTTAGCATCTGTATGATCTCATCGTTCAGGTCCTGAACCTGAAGGCATATGTCATTGAGTATTGTCATTCTCTAGACATTCAATATGTTCTATCACTATCTCATATGACTGAAGCAGAAAGAATTAGAAGCTTGCCTTTGATGTTTATCAAATCAATCTTAATGTATCCCACCAATCATCCCATGATTGGCTCTCAGGGCATACACACCAACAGTAGATACATGAAGAACTCTATGATGGTATAGTTTATCACCCCTAACTAATGGTTAGTATGGTCCAGACTATAGGGTCTGATGAGAGAAAGTGTGCTTGTTTAGGGTGATGCAAAGAGACAGTTCTTAAGATGTGATGTTAACCACCATATCCTTTATTGGGATGTAAGAAGTTCTATAAGGAGGTTGTGTCGGTCACCACTTAATTAAGATGATGTTAGTGAAGGAGGTCTCACAAAGGTCAGAAAAGAACCACAGTGTGTGCATATGAAGTCGCTTTGATAATGCAATGGCTGAGAGAGAGAGCCCAGTGGTGACATGAGTCACGAGCTGATGTAAAGCAGACTATCATGCAGTTCACTGTGGGAGAATATGTGATGTGAAAATCCGACCCGTCTAAGCTACAGCTGAGAGAGCTGAGTCCCTGATATATGGGTCCATTTGAGATGGATTGGTGGAGATGGTTGTGTGTACTCTTTCCCCTTAGGATAACATGATGAATAATGTGTTCCATGAGTCCGATCTAGAGCACTATGTGAGGTACCCAAGCCATGTGCTGAGCCTTGAACCTATTCAGCTTTTGAGAGGCTGAAATGTCCTGAGTCACCTATGAGGGTATGATATACCAAGGTAAGAAAGAACTCAGATGGAAGAATATGAGATGATGAAGGTTCTTGGGAATCACCATGGAAAGGGTGAAGCCACATGGGAGCCCTGATGGACGTATGAAAGGCTTATCCTGAGCTATTTCTTTTCTTGATGGAATTTTGAGGACAAAATTCTTATAAGAGGGGAAGGATGTTACAACCCCAACTTTTGGGTTCATTGGTGAGAAATGTAATTTCTCATATTAAAGATATTGGAATGAATAATGATATACTTTTTTTTTGAATAAATGGATTTCATTTACAATAGCCTTGATGATTGTGTTGTGGGCTTTATTGGCTATTGGGCCCAATAAAAAGGAAATTCAATTAGTAAATGAATAATTGAGTTTTTGAGAAAAGAAAGGTGTGGAAACCTCTAGAAGGCAAAAGAACTTAATCCAAAGGTGCATTTCGTGCCACATGGGTTCCTTGGATCCAAAGGAGTCCAAAGTTGCAAAGATAATGCAAAAAGAAAAGAAAAGATCAATTAAGTATTTCTCTATTAAGAAAGAAATTGAAAATAATGATAAAATGTGGAAAATAAGTAAAAAGAGGTACAATTGAGTTATCCTTAGTGGAATTTCGTATCCCAAGGATTCCTAATGATAAAAGGAGTACCAATGAGGAAAATAAAAGAGAAATAAAGAGAAATTCTCAAAAAGATATATTTTAATAAGAAATAAACATGATAATGAGAAATAATGCATTTGGATGCATCTAGAAGGATAATGAGTATCCAATAAAAAGGATTTCGAAATATTAGAGTTTCTTGGGATCCAAGGAGTCCCAATAAAGAGGAAATAAAGATAAAATACCAAAATTGCAAAATAAAGGGATAATGGGAATAAATAATTAATGAATTATGTGGTTTTGTTAAGAAGAAAGTAATTTCTACTTAAGGAAATATATTTTCGTGGCTAATATATTAAAAGGCATGAATAAAGAAAATAAGAGAGAGAATTTTCATATTTATAATTATCCATGCAATAAAGAATATCAAGAAGGTAAATAGGAGAGAGAAGAGTTTCTTCTCCATAAAGGAATTTGATTCCTATTGGAAAAAGAACTAGTTGACCCATAGATGGTCATCTTAGGGTGTGGTTCCTCACCCTATATAAAGGGGTAAAGCCCTAGTTCATGCCCAAGAGAGAGAGAGTAAGATCCCACGTTCTCCTACTTGTTCCTTACGTGAAAACCATAGTCAAGGGTATAGATATAACCCTGGAGCAACGCAGGTGTGTTTTGTGGTCTTGCTTGAAGTAGGAGACCTCCACAACCACCCAGGGCCGCTTAGATACCGCCCCATCGACCCCGACTTCACGCAACAACAACTACATGGTTGCAACGGTGGCCATGCTTAGATGATCGAGTGCTTATGCACTAGCCAGATAAACCATGACTCTGGCGGCGCCCTAGGTGTGGCTAAGGGCAGGGAAGCTAATGCGGCCATCGGCGGAGGTCAGTGGGCCTCAGGAAGGAGGGGGCATGCTTGCATAGCCCTGCCCTCGATGGCTAGGGCAGAAACCGTCGGGATGCTGAAGGTTGAAGAAGGGAGGGGTGCTCTGGATAGTTCTTCCCTCCGCATTCTAAAGAATCCCATCACTTAACCAAGGGCTTTTCAGTAAATTCGAAATGTTTCCAAAGAGAGCAAGCTGCATTGCATGAGATCGACCACGTGGCGCTCCTAGATTGGCCCAAAGTAAGTATTTTGTTAAATTCATATCTCATTAACCGTAGCTCGGATAGATGCGCATTATACATGAATATTGATCAGGATAACTCAAGGAATGCAATAAAAATATATTTGAAACCTAATTCATCTTGAAATTCGAAAAGTAGTGTAAATTATAAACTTTAATGGATTAAGGGTTAAGCAACTCTATTTTTCTATGATTAATGTGATTAGTAGGGTTTAATTAATGATGAAAGTTGATATTAGCCTATTAATGATAAAAGGGAACATTAGGAACAAAAAGGATGAATTTTGCACGTAATTAGTTAATTTAGAGTTTCATGAGCATGAATATACTTTAATGGGCCTTGAAACCCTAATGTTGGCAAATTTGACTCTTAATAGCTTTAATTATTCAAAGTGGTGGATAAAGATGAGATATAATGATTCTAAAATATTTCGAGCATTAAAGTTCCTTATTTGTGGATAAATAACCTTAATATAGAAATTAGGGTTTTTGAATGAATCAAGGTAGAATTAATAATAAATAACTTTCATATGAGTATTAGAGCATAATGAACTACAAATTGATGATAAACGAGCATAATGACTTTTTCATGGGTTAAAGAGGATAAAAATGGTAGCTTTAATGAAAAGAGGCTTAATGGACTTATATAATGGTTAATTATGCCTTAAATCTGAAACTGAGGTTTAGATGTTGAGATAATTAGGGTTTGTGATCAATTGCATTAAATTAGGGTTTTAAATAGTAAAAGATGAAGGGAAACCCGAATTGCAATGGAAACCCTAAAAGTGGACTAGAAACCCTAGGCAGCGAGCTAGATTTAATAGATCTTAATGACATGAGTAATAAAAGGAAATTGTATAATTGTTTCAGGATCTTATTGAATGCTTGATTGCCTATTGGTTGATTGGATTATTTCCGTCTCACATCAACTTGGCAGGTATGTGGTTACGCTTATGATTATCCCGCATTAGTTTTCCGAGGATTTTATCGATGTTTACATCATGGCTTGAATTAATTGTTGGATAAATTTAATTCATGCAAATTATAATGTGAATATGATTATCACATAAAAGATGTGCCTACTAGCTCAGATCCTAGTCCCCTCTGTAGGCTAATGGGTTGACCTAGTACATGGCTACCAAAGGGGTAGGCCCATCAGGTCATTGAATGACTTAGTACATGGCTACCAATGGGGTAGGACCATCAAGTCACTTTGAGTCAGAGATTGGACTACCTATGGGTAGTTCCATGCGACTCAACCCTAGATATTGATCTACATGTTAGGTAGGATCATGCAGGGTTTAATAAGGATCTACCTAAAGAGAGGTAGTATCTCAGTCCACTATAGGGACAACACAGAGGTAGGGGATAGGAAAGGATTGAGTAGTATGGTTTAAAACATAATCTTGGTTGTTAAATGATAATTGGCTGATTACTTTGTTATTATAGTTGCACGGTTATTGTTTCCCCCACATATCAGCTTCTTGTTGACCGATGTTTTGTTAGTCGGTGTTTTAGGTACAAATGAAAAGAACAAACAGTAAAGTGGCATATGCGGAATTAAATGAGAATTAACGTGCACGGGAGGATTAGTTAGATTGGTATCTTCATGGATATAAGTTTAGAAATCCCAATTTTTAAAAGGTAAGAAAAGTTTTATTTTATACCAGTTTTCAGTTTTGTTGGTAAAGTTTATTAATTGTTATTGATTATTTGTCGAACCTTTGATCCGGGTTATTGGTTAACGGCTCTTACCATTCGGTCTCCCTTAATTGGGGGTTACCAGGAGGCGGGGTCGTTACAACAACCACCACCATCACTATGAGATCTGACTATGACTTCCATGATGATGGCTTCCACGTGTCAGCCTCACAGTGGGTTTGTCTGATACTCTATTCTCTAACATGTATCTATGTAATTGGTTTGATATTGCCATATCATGACTAATAATATTTAGTCATCAACCAACTCACACTCTGATCTTATGTGTCCTTGTTGTCTATCAACATTCCATAATGACAACTGATCAAGGACATAATGAGAATATGTATATTTACTCTTAACATATGTATGATCTCATCCACAAGGATAATACCTTGAATATATATGTCATTGAGTAATACAATTCTCGAGACATTTATAATGTTACATCATTATCTCATAATTGAATTAAATAGAATAAATTGGAAGCTTACCTTTTATTAATAATCAAATTGTTTCTACATGATATGCCATTACAATCATCACATGATTGTCTCTCTAAGAATACATAACCAATAGACTCCCATTTTCATTTAGAGCCAATCACCCACAAATCTTATTGTGAGTGACCTTACATGACCATCATGCTTCTGCTGTGAAAGTGCCTTTGTCAAGGGATCAACAACATTGCTCTCAGTTGTAACTTTACAAATCTTAACACCTCCTCATTGTATGATTTCTCATATGAGATGATACTGCCTTTGTATATGCTTTGAGCGTTGATGCAATCTGGGTTCCTTAGCTTGCACAATAGCTCCATTATTATCTGCATTTGTATATGCTTTGAGCGTTGATGCAATCTGGGTTCCTTAGCTTGCACAATAGATCCATTATTATCACAATATAGCTCAATCGCGTCGTGGATGCTTGGAACAACCCCAAGTTCTAAGATGAACTTCTTGATCTATACAGCCTCCTTTGTTGCATTTGATGCAGCAATATACACGACCTCTATTGTAGAATCAATAATTGTTTCTTGCTTGGAAATCTTCTAGCTCATAGCTCCATTGTTGAGGCAAAACACGAATCCAGATTGTGACTTGTAATCATCTTGATCAGTTTGTAAGCTTGCATTGGTGTAACCTTTTACCACCAACTCTTCCTCTCCACCGTAGACCAAGACCTAATCCTTAGGTCCTTCTCAAGTACTTTAAGATGTTCTTTACGGCTATCCAGTGAGCATCACCTAGATCTGACTAATATTTCTCGTCATTCTTAAAGCATACATGATTGACCCAAATTGCCAAGGCATGTGGAATCACACTCATGCATTCCCTTTCTTCACAAGAACTAGGAAATTAAGCTCTAGATATGGGAACACCATGACACACATGCAGGTTTCCTCTCTTTGAGTTCTCCATCCTTAATCGCTTCAACACTTTGTCAATGTATGTGCTCTGACTTAGTCCGAGAAGTCTTATGGATCTGTCTCTATAGATCTTTATCCCCAATATGTAGGATTCTTCTCCCAATTCTTTCATAGAGAATGTATTTCCAAGCCATGTCTTTACCTTTTGTAAAGTAGAGAATTCATTCCCCATAAATAGTAGGTCATATACATTCAATATGAGGAATGTCACTATGCTCCCACTAACCTTCTTGTACACAAAAGGTTCATCTTCATTTTGAGCAAAGCCAAAGCCTTTGACTCTCTCATCAAAATGAAGATTCTTGCTTCAAAATGCTTGCTTCAATCCATAGATTGACCTTTGTAGCTTACAGACTTTATTGGAAAACTTCAGATCTATAAACCCCTCAGGTTGTGTCATATACACATCCTCCATAAGATTCTAGTTAAGGAATGTAGTTTTTAACATCCATTTGCCAAATCTCATAGTCATTATAAGCTCCAATAGCAAGTATGATCCTGATGGATTTAACCATGGCCATTGGAGAAAATGTTTCATTATAGTCAACACCTTGAACTTGTCTGAAACCCTTTTCAACCAATCTACCCTTATAGGTTTGGACCTTTCCATCCATGTCAATCCTCTTCTTGAAGACCCACTTGCACCCTATGGGTTTTACCCTTCAGGTGGATCCACCAAAGTCCATACTTTGTTGGTATACATGGATTCCATCTCAGATCTTGTGGCCTCAGGCCATTTCTCAGACTTTGGTCCCTTAAGAGCATCTTTATAGCTAATTGGCACATCATCTATGACCAATTCACTACCTTCCTGAGTCACAAGATATTCATATCTCTCAGGTTCAAGGTGTGTCCTATTAGATCTTTGAGGTTCCTATGTTACTTGAGGAGTTTGAGATTCCACAACACCTTGTGATTCTCTAGGTTCCTCTAGTTCATCTACACGTTTCTCTCCCATAGATTCCTTTGTAAATAAATTCCTTTTTTAAGGAACACAATATCTTTAGCAACAAAAACTTTGTTGTTGATGGAATATACTAGTACCCCATAGTTTCTTTGGGATATCCAACAAAGTAACATTTTTCAGATCTAGGGAAAAGATTTTCAGGAAACATTTTCTTGACATAAGCTTTGCAACCCCAAATCCTCATAAAAGACATTTTGGGGTGCTTCCCAGTCCATATCTCATATGGTGTCTTTTAAATTGACTTATATGGTACTCAGTTTAGTGTAAGCATGGCAGTTTTTAGAGCATACCCCCAAAAGGTAGTTGGAAGCTTTGCTAAACTCATCATCGATCGCACCATATCCAGTAATGTGCAATTCCTTCTTTCTGATACACCATTATGCTGAGGTGTTCCATGTGGAGTCCACTAGGATACAATCCCATGGGCTCTAAGAAGGTCCTCAAACTCTTAATTTCAGTATTCTCCATCTTGATCAGAATGAAGTGCCTTAATACTTTTACCAAATTGGTATGTACTTCATTATAATCTCCTTGAACTTTTTAAGAGCTTCTGACTTATGTTTCATCAAATAAACATAACCATACCTACTAAAGTCATCAGTAAAGGCAATGAAGTACATATACCCACCTCTAGTTGTTGTTCTAAAAGGTCCACACACATCACTATGTATGAGTCCTAATAGATCATTAGTTCTCTCATTGTTACCAGTTAAAGGGGTCTTATCCATCTTTCCCAACAAACAAGATTCACATGTCATCTTCACTGTCATCTACAAATTAAGTCCATTTTCCCTCCATAGTGTGTCACAGGCGGGACATGCTAGTGTCACTTTAACAGATGAATGTAGATTTGGAAGTTTGCTTATTGGAAGGTTTACTAGAACAATTCTAGGTGAAGATGACATTAATGCAACTCATCATAGATGCAAAAAGGGAGGATACTATGATATAGAACATCAAATTAGAGTTTGGTAGTGGAAAGCATGATGAGTTTCACAAGACATACAATAAGACATTGTGTTTTTACAATAGAGTAATAGTTCCGATGTTGGAGATTTGAGGGAAATGGTGCTTGAGGAAGCTCATTCCTCAACATAAGTGATGCATCTTGGTAGTACCAAGATGTATCACAACATTAAGGACTTGTAATTGTGTCCAAGTCTAAAATGTGATGTGGTAGAGTTTGTTGCTAGGTATCCAATATGTCAGTAGGTCAAAGTGGAACATCAAAAGCCTATAGAGATGTTACAAACCTTGCCAATTCCTCATGGAAATGGGTTCACATAATGATGGACTTTTTGGTTGGTTTTCCAAGGACAACTAAAGGTCATGACTCCATCTGGGGGATTGTTAATCAGTTGACAAAGTCATGTCACTTCTTGTCAGTCAAAATTACCTACATAGAAGAGAAGTTGACACAAACTCTACATGGATGGGATAGTTTGTCTGCATGGAATACCAGTTACCATAGTATCTGACAGAGGTCCTCAATTTATGAGAAGGTTTCAAGAGCATCTACATACCGCGTTGTTGACACAGTTGAGGTTCAGTACAACTTTCCACCCATAGACAAATGGCCAGTTAGAGAAGATGATATAGACATTAGAAGATCTATTAAGAGCATGTGTGCTTCAGTTTCTCATATGTTGGGATATTCACCCGAGGTTGATTGAGTTTTCCTACAACAATAGTTACTAGAGGAGCACCAACATGACACTATATGAGGCCTTGTATGGGATACGATGTGGGTTGCCTCTTTTTTGGTATGAAGGAGGTGAGTATCAATTGTTGAATCCTGAGTTGGTTCATCAGACTTTTGAGAAGAGCAAGGTCATCCAACAACAATTGAAGGAAGTCCAAGATATGCAGAAATCATTTGCTTATAACCATTGTAGACCATTAGAGTTCCAAGTTGGAGACCACGTGTAACTTTAGGTTTCCCTTTGGAAGGGTGTGTTGAGGTTTGAAAAGAAGGGTTTGTTGGCTCCTAGGTGTATGGGACCATTCCCTATCATCACATGAGTTAGGAAGGTGGCATAGAGGTTGGAGGTTCTGTCAGAGTTGTACATGTTGCATGAGGTGTTCCATGTTCTAATGTTAAGGAAGTGTCATCCTGGAATGGAGCATACGTTGCATCCCATGGAGGTGGAATTGGATAAGGATGTTACCTATATTGAGATTCTATGTTGATCTTAGATAGGCGTGCATAGAATTTTAGGAAGAAGGACATAGTATTGGTTAAGGTGTTGTGGCATCATCTTGGTTAAGGTGTTGTGGCATCATCATGGTCTAGAGGAAGCCACATGGGAGTTTGAGGATAAGATGCATAGAAAGTACCTAACTTTATTTACTTAGGATTTTCTGAGGGGAAAATCCTTATTAGGGGTTTATGGTTGTAAGACCCCTAAGCCTGCTTAATTATTAATCATAATTTTCTTGGCATAATTGGATTAATTAGATACTAAAATCTTGAAAGTTAACTCTATTTTGTGATGTGACACCAAATGATGAAGCTATTTTTAAAATTTAATCAAAATCAGATTTTTTTTGTTCAAGTTATTGATGTATGAAACTTGTGGACGTTTATGTCAATAAAACCTTTCTGGTAGAATGAGCAAGGATTTGACACTTTCTTGAGTTGCTTCATGATGTGCATAATATTTTATAATCTTATTTCTCTTTTGGATTTTTTGAACCTTACTTTAGCAAAGTTACAAAGGAATGGTGAGTGGTAGTGCATGCCTTCGTCGGTCGATGGTTTTTGTTTTACCCAGTGCCCGGTGGGTTTTTCAATGGTTGATGGATTCCTTGGTGACTGATGGGATTTCATTTCTTGACAAAAACTCTGAGCTAGTGAGCCTTAGGATTTTGATCAACAAAATCCAAGGCTTGCTAGCCGTGGAAGTTTTGATCAATGAATTTCTAGTGACCGATGAGATCAATATATGTATGTTGACCAAGGACGACTGATGAGTTTTTGATCCATGATGTTCAGGGGTCAATGAGTTTTTATTGATGAAGAGGTTTTGGTGGTCAACATTTTATATGTTTGATAACGTCTTAGCACTCAATCAGATCAAGGTTGATGGGCATTCTTCCTGACATGTTTTCTAGGTCATCCTATATATTGCCCCTATGTTCGTCACCTCTCTCACTTTTGTTGGCAGAGCTTCAAAGTATCCCAACGAGCTTTCCTAGAGGGTGGTGATCGATGAAGGTTCTTTAAAGACAATGATCTTAGGGTTTTAATGGATACATGTGCTTGGATCAAGCTTCCTAGCACTGATCTCAAGTTGTTGATCATATTTCTAACTTCCTTCAAGTAAGTTTCTTGTTCTTTTGCTCGTTTTCTTATGGTTCATCACTTCCCTTCCCTCCCATGGCTTATTTATTATGGTATCTCCTAAATGTTTGGTGTTTTCTTGCTATAACCTTGTCCATGTGGGTTGAGCACTCTCGTTTTCTTCTACCTTGCTCTAGTTGCACCCTACTCATAGAGGAAGAGGATATTTTTGGGCATATTGGTGGGCTGAGCTAGAGCTTTGTTGCTGATTTCAGAGTTCTTCTTTAACTATCTTCAGTTTCTATATCTAACCAGGAAAGTTATTTAACTTTAAAGCATTTCTTGCCTACTATGTGCTTGCATGTCTTTGAATATTGCTTTAAACACTCGTAATCATGCTAAAAATGGACTTTTTTAGTGTTGTTTCATACAACAAAATGATGATCCACGAACATTAACTATATTCCAGACTTATAAACTTTATTCTTTTGAACTTTGAACTGATCGTTAAGGGGAAAATGGTCTAAAATTCAAAATATTGATGTAAAGACTTTTAAGATTGTACATGTGTGTTGTTTTAGTACCCATGTTATAAATATCATTGTATAGAGGTTAGCTTTTGATTTTTATCATGCTTTTATCTACTGATATTATGATGCAATAGTGGTTGAGACAAAGTTGTAATCTTGGTGATAGCCAATCCTGGATACAACATTGAGTGTTGAAGATACTCTAATATGTGGTATGGTCTTGATATAGAGTGTTATAGATCAATTCAATAAATTTTGTATCATCTGAGGTGGTGGTGAAGTTCAATTGTTCTATAAGATCTTTTAACATGTTTTACATAACTTGATTGATGTAGTACAAAAATACCTAACTGGTTTAATTAACCAAGTGGAACTTTAATAATGTAGTGCCTTGAGTCCATAGAACTATTTTAGTGTCAAGATTTACTAGATAGTGAAATGAGTATCCCGAAAGGGACTCATAGTAGTATATTGTTGAGTATATGTTGGTGCAGAGTCAGTATATCCTTGTCATCCTAATCCCAAGATATTAGAGAGTGGTCGAGGCCGTGTCTCATATGTGAAAAGTAATTGAAAGAAATTGTGGTCGTACTTCAGATTTGAGGGTTGTATACCCTTGTTCCTAGTGTCTTGTCCTGTGTACCCAGGGCAGACTAGGATGTCTTGTAGTTAAGCATCGATGAGCCACTATAGTTATTACTCATAATGACTGAGGGAAAGAGATCTTAGTATTCCATTTATCCTAGATATTATGCAGATCTGATTTTGATTCACTACTGGTCATCTAGTAGTTTGAGTGGTATGACTCAAACTACCTAGAACTTAATAAAATGTAACTCAGTCGTGCAGCATAATTGTTAAGGTTATTCAATGAATTAGATTGGATGATAACACTTGCCATGTTTTCTTTAATTTATAGATGGTTTATAATGTGGTAAGAGAAATCAACTATACAAATGACTCTAGATACATCTATTTATGACATAAGTTATTTAACCTTTGAACTATGCAATACTATCTACTTTAAGTGCTTAACATACGTTTTGGTAAGTAATAGATGTTTTTGGAATTATATCTCTCGTTGCGACATTGGTATCACCTTGTGGGTCACCACATCTTTTTAGGTGATCGATAGTGCCCATAGATGTAGAGTGACGAGGAGGCACAATTTGAAGTCTAGTAGTGTTAGAAAGTTGGTTGGGTTCTTTTAGATTTCTAGAAGTGTCCTTGTACTCTCAGGTCTGGGCGGGGAATTTTGTACATCATGTATACTAACTCAAGTTTTTGGTTGTATGATCAAAGTATGTAAATGTTGTAATTATGTGGACATCATCCTTTGTAATCAAGTTATGGCAGAGTCCATGGAGCTTATGTAAAGATACCTGGTATGGATATACTATGTAGTTGGACCCTTGTACAAATGTTTCTTATGGAATGTTGGAATTTTATTTGGTTTAATTAAGCACCTTTTTGGTAATGCTATTAATTAGTTTCTAATCGGCATTTTGCTTTTAACTAATCTTGTTTAGCGTGTTAGTTTACCATATTCATTCTATTATTTTAGCCAAATAATCTATAATTAAACATGGTTTGTGGACTTTTACACAGCTCTGGTACCATTAGGTGCAAGTGAACACATCCATGCAAAATCTCCTAGCATTGACTATTTATTTACTCTTTATACATACTTGCGATTAAAATTATCTGCAGATTAAAGATCATACTATACTCATCTCCAACATCCCCTCATCACAAGTTTCTCATACCACAAGAACCAGAAGGGAGGACAATAGCATAATAATATCATGTGTCCCATACCATATCCTCTAAGGTTCCCATTTCATGTGTGTCTCGTACCATAAATTAATGAGAAAGGAGGACAAGCTATACCCCAAGGAGTCAACACTCAAAACCCATTACACATAGATACATAAACCTAAGATTACATATCCCTCTTTTTTTCTTGCATTATATATGTAAGAACTTTAATTTCTAAAACATGATATCATGATAAAACATTTCTTGTGTTCCTTCTTTCAAAAGAGTTTGAGAATAGAAAACTTCATGAAAACTTATACACTTAATAAAATAATACTTAGAAGAGAATACACTTCTTTCAATCATGACCAACATGCTTAAGAGAGATACCAAAACCATCATAAAATGTGGATCTAAAACCATCCATAAAAATGCAAATTGATAGTTTTCATAATATATTCAAGTCACATATTAGGGGTGAAGGATTTTTACCTAAACAAAAAATATGATCCTCATCAAGAAACTCATTATTCCATCATCAACAATAATAAATTAATTGAGATTTCATCCTACTTGATCTACCCTTCATTATCTTCTTAGAAAGGTAGACATGTGGTCCAGGGTATAACAAACCTATAAGCTAGGATATTCTATATCCATAAATCCCATAATTTATCAAAATTTGGGGATTAGTCTAACGCGCCTATATCTTACTAAGAATCTTATCAACACTACTTGATATGCTTTTCCTACTCTCAGGGTTCATCTAAGAGGTGAATCCTATAAGAACATGAGAACATTTTCATGTAGCCATCTGTATGATTTCTCTAATACCACTTGTGTAGCACCCCCAAGTGCAATATATAAATAACAACATAGAAGCATGTACCATCAAGATCACACTCATAGAATGTCACAAACAACATATATCATCCATTTCAATAATAAAAATATCTTTACATATGATATAGTTATATGGATTCTCACATAAGCATTCTTTTCCCAAAATTAACAACAAGGGAACTTGATAGTCGAAGAAGTAGAAAACTAATTAGACCTCCTTGGATTGTATAGACAAAAACCCACTAGGTCTTGAACTCGTATGTATATCAACCTCTTCATAGATATACCTTGTTGCAAACAACCAATATTCATCCACACATAGCCATGCTTCGACAAACCACTGTAACTGATTAAGTTTTAGTAATAACATGACGTAATTTAAGACGAAGATTAAAACTAATATGAGCATGCAAAAATATGAGTAATCATTTTAGGATGCATTCTTAACTTAGTTAAGAATTCATATTAGAACACCAACTCAATGAATCTTGTATGATCTGATCTCACTAAACATGCACGACACATGCATGCTTGGGCTTAAAAGCAAAAACATTAATATCACTGGCCAACATTCAAGGTGTGCAGACTTCATCTTGAACCCATAAACTGAAGGGGGCTCATGAGGCACCAACTTTTTATAATGATGTTCATGGTATAGGGTCTAATTATTGAATCTTATTATGATCTAGTCTTATCTTACTTAGGATTTTCACCCATAATTGCATTACTTAAACATTAAGAAACATAATTCTTAACTCTTCTGATCTTAACATATAAACATGTAAGCAGTGATCTTAAGAAGATGTACAAATAATATATACCTCTTAAATCATTAAGGTGTTCACACGATAACATGTATACTATAAACCCTTAAACATGATAAAGCAAACAAAACTTTGTGATGCAATATAATGAAACCCAAGGCATGAACCACTTACCTTATTTTAGTAGGAACAATTGCTCCTGGAAATATCCTGACCTCAACCTTTTAGATTTCCTATCATTATAAACCAAAAACCTAAATAACCCCTTATAAACCTTAGTTAGGAAAGTTCTTAAAATCCATGAAACCAAAGTCAAAATCTGGACTCATGACCTAGCCCATTGGCTAGATCTTAAATAACTGATGAAAAATCATACATATCCTTAACTCCATTGGATATACCAACATAAATATATGAATTTTCATGTATGGTAAATAAAAAATGAGATAAAGCTTCATAATAATTTCCTAGTAAAGAATAAAATGAAAATGAAAAGAGTGATATCCAGATAGCACTATTTTCCAATCATATGTGTGATAAGGGGGCAATTTCACCAAGGTCTCATCTTAAAATGTCATGCATTATGCACTGAAATAAATCCATCAATTCTTAAATACCAATGCCATAGTGTAACACATAATTGGAGTAGCATGGGCAGTGTGATATATCATATGCCAAGCTTCTTCACCTGGACATGACATGGAGTTGTTGCTATGTGGAGCATGGATCTCTGATCAATGTACAAAAACACATGTGATCTCACGACACTGACTTGCCCAAAACCTTCTTCAGGTCATCCCGGACTCAGCAAGCCCTCATAGAGGGTCCCTGGATCTACATTTCTCTTTATCCTTACCATCATTGTGAGATGCTCAAAATTGGGTAATGGCACTTAAGCATGAACAACTGGAAGAATAGCACAACAAGCTCTGACGTGACACACTCAAGGTGTCGCACACTACCAAAAAAACATAGTATAGGTGACAGACATGTAAAAGGTAACACATTTTAGCTGACATGCATTTACATCACTTATAATCTGTATAGACCTGTGTGAGATGTCATACATTTTAGCATTTTGAAAAGGTTGCATACTTTCAGTGATATATATGTAGATCATCTATAATATGTATACTCCTACGTAATATAGAAGGCATACATCTTATCATACATGAAAAGGTTACACCAAATAGGTGACATACATTTGAATCACCTATGTTCTAATGGGTTTTGCCATATAGGTGACATGTATATGAGTCACATGTGATCTATAAGGGGTATATATTTAGGTGACACGCATGCATGTCACCAAATGTTTAGGTGACACATGTACTCGGCACCTAAAATTTAGGTGATAGACATGTCATTCATTCAACATATCCCAAACACTCTTCTCAATGCTGCTTCATGGGGATATATTAATACATTTATTGACAATTCATAAAGGAAGATATGTGAGAGAAATTATTGTTGAGAGACTTTCTAAGTAAACTGGAGGGTCAATCATAGAGGGATATTTGCGTAAAGATCTTCCCCCAAACTCATATATGTCTCTTTTGTGAACATTCTAAGGCTAATGGGCTTTTGTCTTGCGAGGCAAATTGCTCCTTGACAGTGGCTTGCATAGACCACCCACCCCCCACAACAATTGCTACAAAAAAGTGCTGGTTGTTGAAAGCACTCAAACGATCTTGCTCCCATCATCCCCAAACACATACACATCTCTTTTATGAATAGTTAAGAGGACAATACATATATACAAGTCTCAAATCTAAGCATTTTGAAGGACTTGCTATGAGAGGACACTATCATAATATGGCCCCTAGCTCCACCCAGAATCATTTTCATATACTTTCTACCGATACACATTGTCATGATATGGACCATGGCTCCTCACTAATACATTTTGGGAGATTTCCATGAGAGGGCATTCTCATGATATGAGCCCAGTCTCCTCACAAATACATTTTTAAGAACTTGTTGTGAGAGGAAACTAACAAGATATGGGCCACAAGTCCTCAAAGCTGTATTTCAAGGAACTTGTTGTGAGTGAACATTATCATGGTATGATTCATGGATCCTCCCAAATGCATTTTCATGGGGACATATCAGAACATTTATTTGACAATGTGTACAAGAGATGTGTGAGAGAAATTTTTGTTGAGAGTCATTCTAAGTGATTCATAAAGGGATTTGGCTTGAAAATAGTCACCAAACTCATACATGTCTCTTTGGTGATCATTCTAAGGCCAATGGGCCTTTTTCTTACGAGGCAAATTTCTCCTTGGCAACATCTTACATAGACCTCCCACACCCAGCAATGATTCCTGCAAATGGCAAGTAGCTACCATAACCACCCAATCAACCAGACTTCAATTGTACCCAAACTCATAGATGTCCATTTATGAATAGTTAAGAGGACAATACATATATAAACATCTCAAGGAATTTTTTTGTGAGAAGATAATGTCATGACATAGGCCCTAGCCCCTCCTCAAATCATTTCAATGGACTTGTCTGAGAGGACATTGTCATGTTATGGGTCGTAGCTCCTCACACATGCATTTTGGGGGACCTTCCTGAGAGGATTCTCATTATATGGGCATGGATACTCACAAATGTTATTTGAATTACTTGTTGTGAGAGACCACTATCATTATATGGGCCCAAGTTCCTCACAAATGCATGTCAAGGGACTTGTTGTGAGATGATACTGCCATGATATTGGGAGATGACATTGTCATCATATGCGCCATGGCACCTCTGAAATGTATTTTCAAGGACTTGTCATGAGAGGACATTGTCATGATATGGGCCCAAACTTCACCCTAATGTATTTTCATGGAATTATTACGAGAGGACACTGTCAATATATGGGTCTTGACTCCTCCTAATTTAAATTGAAGGGACATGTTATGAAAGGACACTATCATGATATGGGTCGTGACACCACCCAAATGCATTTTTAGGGACATGATGTGAGATAACATTTGTCTTAAAATGGGCCCTGACACCACCCAAATGCATTTTCATGGATTTGTTGTGAGAGGATGTTGTCATGATATGGGACCTGACACCTCCCAATTGTATTTTTAAGGACCTACTGTGAAATGACATTGTCATCATATGCGCCATGGTACCTTCCAAATGTATTTTCAAGGACATTACATGAGAGGACATTATCATGATATGGGCACAAACTTCACCCCAATGTATTTTTAGGGACTTATTATGAGAGGACACTGTCAATATATGGGCCCTAACTCCTCCTTAATGCATTTGAAGGGACATGTTATGAAAGGACACTATCATGATATGGGTCGTGGCACCACCCAAATGCATTTTTAGGGACTTGATGTGAGATAAAATTTGTCTTGAAATGGGCTCTGACACCACCCAAATGCATTTTCATGGACTTGTTATGAGAGGATGTTGTCATGATATGGGACCTAACACCTCCCAAATGCATTTTTAAGGACTTACTGTGAGATGAAATTATCATCATATGTTCCATGGAACCTCCCAAATGTATTTTCAAGGACTTGGCATGATAGGACATTGTCATGATATGGGCCCAAACTTCACCCAAATTCATTTTCAAGGGCTTATTATGAGAGGACAATGTCAATATATGGGCCATGTGAGATGACATTTATCTTGACATGCAAAACTCTTATAGATAATCCAAGCATAAGGTATCGACCATTGGGTAGCTTCCTTGACAAAATATCACAACTCATCATCACTTTGTGTAAAAACCAATACCACTTTTGCAAGGAAGTCTCAAACCGATAGGCTTCACCTATTTGACGTGCTTAGCCCGACATGAATGCTTCCAAAAGTTTCCAAAAATGATAGGGGACATCCTCTATGGTTTATAAACTAATAGGTACCCCCATATGCCCTTCACAACTCAACACAACTCATCTAGGGTTCAAGGTACTCAACATTCTATGGTTCTAACATCACCAAGAGTGTTATTACTTAACTAAGACTCAAACAAGGCACCCCCTTCTCTCTCTCTCTCCTCTAGATGATACCAAGGGACTTGTTGTGAGATGACATTTGTAATGATATGAGCTCCAAATCCACTCAAATGATTTGTTAGGGTCTTGTTGTAAGAGGACACAATCATGACTTTTAGGGATTCCTTGTGAGAGGACACTTGTTGATTTTTGCCTACCGCTGGCGTAGACCACCCACCCAAGCAACAATTGTTGCAATTGGGTAGTGGCTGCCAAAAGCACCTGAATGACCATGTTTTGATTGTCTTCATACTCATGTCTCCTTGATGAAAATTTAAGAGGTGATACATTTATACACATCTAAGATCAGAGTATTTATAGGGACTTCTTGAGAGACAACATTATCATGATATGGTCCTAGTTCGTCCTAGAGGCATTTTTCGTGAACTTTCTATTAGAGAACACTATCATTATATGGGCCTTGGCTCCCCGTAGAAGCATTGTTACAAACTTTCTTTGAGAGTAAACTATTTTGATATGGGCCATGGCTCCTCACAAATGCATTTCACAGGACTTGTCATGAGAGGACATTCTCATGATATGGGCCCCAACTCTGAAATGTATTTTTAGGGACTTGTTGTGAGAGGACACTGTCATGATATGGGACCTAGATCTCACAAATACATTTCAAGGGACTTGTTGTGAGAGGATATTTTCATTATATGTTCTTTGGCTCCTCCCATATTCATTTTCATGGGGATATATCAAAACATTTATTTGACAATTCATAAAGAAGACATGTGAGTGAAATTGTTGGTGAGAGTCATTCTAAGTCATTTTGAGAGTATTTCATTATAGTATATTAGCATGGAGATCATCACCGAACTCATACATATTTCTTTTTTTATAAATCTAAGAGTATTGGGGCTTTGTCTTGTAAGGAAAACTCCTCCTTGGTAGAAGCTTGTGAGACCACCCACCCCCAATTAGTAACTACTGTAAGCAGGAAGTGGTTGTCACAAGAACCCGACCAACCATGCTCAGACTGTCTCCAAATTCATACATGTCTCCTTTATGACCATTTAAGAGGACAATATGTTTATTAATATATCCAATCAAATCATTTCCTTGGACATGTTATGAGAGGACACTATCATGATATGGGTCTTTGCTCCTCCAAGAAGCATTTTTGTGAACTTTTGTGAGAGGACATTATCATGATATGGGCCCTAGCTCCTTAAAAATAATTTTGGGGAACTTATTGTGAAATAACATTCTCATGATATTGGCCCTAGTTAATCACATGTATTTTTAGGGACTTTTTGTAAGAGAACTCTTTCATGATATGGGCCCTAGCTTCTCATAGATGAATTTTGAGAGACTTGTTGTGAGAGGACACTATCATGATATGATACCTGGCTCCTCATAGAATATTTTTCATGGAATTGCTGTGAGAGGACACTATCATGATATGGGCCACGAATCCTGAGAAATGCATTTTGTGAGACTTGTTGCGAGAGGACATTTTCATGATAATTAAATAAGTGAAACCTAAATCATGAAGTACCTTGTGCCATAGATCCATCTCGGTGTCAAAACTTGTTGGATGGTGAAATGAGTATTCCTAAGGGAAACTCGGAGTGCATACTATTGAGTATGTGGGGTGCATATCATCCTGACCTGACCTAGATTGTTTTACGAAGGATGGTTGCAATCATACCTAACCCTCAGTCTTGAGAATGATTGTGGTCGTGTCTGGGTGATTATATATATGTGATGTGATTAGAGGACAATGATGGTTTTACCCCAGTGGTAGGTTTTTGCTTTGCGTACCCTGGTGGCTAGTGTTGTGACCTATACCGAGGGCATACTAGGTGTTTTTAGATTGACTATATGTTGTTGTTGGTATTTTGACCTGCATAGCAAGCTAGAATGGATGTATGTATATCCTTTACATGGACAAGTGTCTCCTAGATGGCTTAAGGAGATAACACTTCACCTTTGCTTTTTCTCTCATCCCACAAGTATATAGCTTCTTTTCTCTTCACACAAGGGAGTCTTTCAGCCATTCTTAATTTTGTTCCTTCCTTATAGACGATCTTGGAGCTTAAGGAGCATGAAGGAACCTCCTTGGAGGCTTGGTGATCGGATCATAAACTCATGGTAGTTCTTGCTCATCTCCATTACCTTGATGAGTTGTGTTTCCTTCATTGCAATCTCCTTAGTACTTGTTCTTCATCCTCCTCCCCTATCTTGGCCATAGAACATGCCTTGGTATAAAGGTTGTTCTTGAGGTACGATGGTGGGATGAAGTTCTACTTCTTTGGATTGGCTAATGTTAACCCATAAGATAGAATGACATCCTGCAGAAGGTGTTAAGTCAACACGTCATGAAAATGTTAAATCGACAACCTATGTTGATGGCAGACCGAGAACACCATGTTGCTAAGTGGACAACACATGGTGTTGATGATGGTTATAGGACATACTCAAGTATGTGCTTGTATGAGAAGCAAATAGGTCATGTAATATGTTGTTGAAATATCTTTTAATCCTTGAATTTACTGTACTCCAAAATAATGGGGGGTAATGATCTTGGGGGTTGGTTGTTGAACTCTAATTGGCTAAGAAGGGACCTTAACCCTAACAATGTATAGTGTAACTTGCTCGTTTCCCTTTTATGGAATGACTATGATGATAGGATAATCATCTCTATTGTTACGAATTTCTAACCTTGCAAGTGTTGCAAGTTGATATACATGTATAAGTGAAAGCTATTGTAATTATGATATGATTCATGTTGAATGAGCCTCCATACGACATGTTGAGGCATTTATGCAATGAGAATGATGTGAATGGGTCCTATGACTTGATAAATGATTAATGCCTAGTTTGTGAATGATAGTGATACACACATTTTGTGATGATGTTGTGATGAGATTCACACCTTATATGTTTACATCTTCAGGAACTATACTATGCCTTAATCTTTGTAGTGTTTGTCATAACTTTATACGTTGTAACTTGATTGATGCTAAAAGATACTTAATGGACTTAACTAATCCAATGGAACTTAATCCATGTAGTTTCGCCCTGTGCCATAGATCCATCTCAGTGGCAGTACTTGTTGGATGGTGAAACATGATCTTCACTAAAGAAGTCTAGGAGTCATATATTGTTGAGTATGTATATTCACAGGATTGGTTGTGGGCAATACCCTGGAAGGAGTGTGGCTGCAGGTCGTAGCTCAGTAATATGATGCTTATGAGATTTCACAGGATTGAATGCAGGCCATACCCTGACAGGAGTATGACTGCGGGACGTAGCTCAGTTTCATTAGCATCGTGACCTATACCAAGGCAGGCTAGGATTTACACAGCTTGACTATATGTCGCTGGTTGAAGTTAATTGGTATGTCTCTGCGGTGTACTCGTGTACTGACCATGAGGTTTGGTGAGGTCATGGATTCTGGCTCTTCCATTGACCTTGTATGGAACCAGTTTCAACTTAGCAGTGGTCAGTTGGATTTGGGTGGTATGAATCAATCCTCAGGGCATAATAAAACATGTAACCAGCCATGTAGTACATTTACTTAAAGATCAAACAGGAGAACATTGGATGAGGCCTTACTTGTTTTAAGTACAATATAGTTGGTAGTGGATATAAATGTTCTACATATTCCTTTTTTGATGATAAAATGTTCTCAATCCAATTGCAATTGCTCATACTACTCTACTCTAGACATATCATGTAACTGAACATGCTTATTATAATTGTAGCTTTACTTTTGTACATGGGTTATTCATATATGTGTTAATAATAGCATTGGTGGAGATTTATATCTCCCTCTATGATTTGGATTTCACCCCGTGGGTTTCCCACATCTTTTAGGTGGAAGAGCACGAGGAGGCAGAGATCATGCAGTTGAGGAGGAGCAGCATGAGGAGGTTTCACTTCATTGACACTTGCATAACCCTGTAACCATCCAATTGGCCTCTCAAACACACGAATCTTATTTTCTCTTATGAAACCCTAGCACCTATACTGCAACCTTAATTATACAACACTTTATAAACCTGTCATGGGTCCAAATTTTTGTACATGCATATTTGTGGACTCGCATACCCTGTGGCCTGGATATAAGTAGGTCCACTAATGGGTATGCTCAGACCTGGACCTACTAGAGCTATGTACTCATTGTACACAAATAACTATTTTAGTAAAATATTATCTATATCTTACTTTAACAGTAAAAAATAACACAACTTATATAATAATTGAGATTATATCATACTCCAATTATAACAAGGTTGAGACTAGTCAACCAAATGAGAAATCACTATTCAAATTACAATCACAAGCAATATATGTAAAGTTAAAATCAAAATAGTACAATTATATTCTACATAAATAAAATACTATGATGAGGACTACAAATATGTAAATAGTTTAACTCAACTAATCTTTAAAATACAAAGTACTTTATTATTTTATATAACTATTGCATATTAATATCTACCACCCCCTAGACGTTCAACCTCTGTCACATGAATGGGATAGGGGGAGAGAATGCCTCTCTGAATCCAAAAAAATATTGCATATTAATATCCCATTAATATCAATATTTTTTATTAAAATATATAGACCATATTTGTAATAGCACCGCATACACTCTATTATTACATGTATGAATATGGTGCAGGTCTAGATTTTAGCAATGTGGATATAGAATCAAAACTGGACCTAATAAATTAGATGGGTATGGATATGAGTATGGCCAGACCCACAATGTATCTGCACCAATCATACCCCTATCAACGAGGGGTCTAAATCTTCTACACCCATCTTCTATGTCTACCTCTGAACCTACAACATCTGATCTATTTGCTTGTTAGTCCCATGTCGGAGTGTGTGCTCTGAATTTATTGGGAAAGTTATTTGAGGCACATATGATTTTAATGCATTAATGAGAGGTTAGTTGAGTTTTGTTATATGTAAGGGTGGGTGTTCAAAAAAAGTTATATTATGATTACATACATTCTTGAAAAAGTAAATGAAAATTATAATAATCACGTCTAAGATCAAACAAAGTGAAATTTTTGGTCCGACCCCCGCCAACTCTGAACGCGACTCCCCCCAAAACACCCATGTGCCTCAAAAACTTTGGTCAGCACATGAAAATCCCCAAACCAAACCCCTCCCCACGGCAATGTGTTTCACACTTCTTCCCCCTTCTATCAATCTCCCACCAACAACATCGCTTGACTCTCCACTCATCGCACTGCTCTCCCCATCTGTTGATTATAGAGTACCTATGTTGCCAGACTTTCAGCCAGGATGACGAGTGGTGTCTCTATCCTTGAAATCCCAAGATTTTGGAGCCTTGGCGTCAACTTGCAACCAAGGAGTCTAGCTCCTTATCTGGTGCCTGCCCTAGTTTGGTGACCCTAGGGATTCCAGTTCTCTGTCCAATAGACACTACAGAAAAGATTATAGGTAATTCGGTTGATTCTGATTTTAATTGAGTATGCTGCATTTTAATGTATACAGGATGTTCAGAAGTGACATATCCATATATTCAACATCATTTTCATATCACGTCCATATGAGGTAATTGTGATAGGTTCCATCTTTTTTCCAATCATGTATCTAAATCTAATATGTATCTTTCTTTTGGAATAGCCTTTCTTCTTCATGTTGAGCATGGATGTTGCATTACATCCCATGCCATTTTGGTTTGAACTTGACTTATAATTGGGAGTGTTTTATTACTTGAATATGACATTTTACATTGCTCCATTAATAAGATAGTGTTGTTTAAAGAGTTTATCAAAAGGCATCTTACAGACCATACTTTTTTTCTTTTACAGCTTGGGTTATGCTAATTGTTCCAAGTGAATAAGAAGATGAAAGATTTATCAAGTTTCTTACGCTTTTTTCAGGTTTGTTCCACCAACAGCTATATTATATTTTTCCAGCATATTTGTCCAAAAAAATTCATATTATATTGTTCTCTCTTTTTTCAGATTTTTCTTAGTCCAAAGCCAAGCAGTACTCATTGATCTATGCTCGATATGTATTAAAGGATCTTACACTAGCAGAATGATGATCTGTTACAGCCAGATTTCCTAGGGATATGGGCAACTATTGAGCCTTCTTTTTTAAAATATACTCGTGGATAAAATGCATCCCCGAGTTTGAAATTCATTCATGCAACATTTATTAATGTTGCTGAATGTAAGGATGCTCTAATGAAATCTGCAATTATTATTGGAAGAAACTAATGAACATTCTTTGTTACAACATACTCGTGGATGAAATTTCACAAGGTTCGTTCTTTCACTTTATTTTGATATCAATATTTCTTTATGTCTTTTATTGTCCTCATCTTCATATGTTTTGCTCTAAATTCAGGTTATTCAAATTGATGAGTTCGATTTGCACAATATTGATATCTTGGGAGATATGTACATTCCCACTCTGTTATGATGGTGATTGGTATTCAGAATATATGTTACACTCTGTTATGTGATTTAGCTATAAATGGTTTTCTTCTTCCACTTATTCTTCACTATGAGTGTCTCATTGTCTTTGGTTCAAAAGGTAAGTACTCTTTTCTTACTCATTAAAATATTCAATTGTGAGTACTCGTTATATCGGTATAATCCATTCATATCTGTTGCACATGTAGAAAATGTATTCGTTGCACATCTGAAGTTATATGTTTGTTGCACATTCAGTGATATGTGCCCCTAATATATTATTTTTTTGCAGGTACATAGTTATATATATGTGATGATGATTTCTGTTCATATGATATGTGCACACTCACTATGGAAAGAGCTATATATTATTTTCTTCTCGATTCATTCTTCGGTTAATACAGTAAATTCTTTGATGCAAGAAAAGAATGTCGCATCCATTAAAAGACTGAGTGAAGTCTTGTACTGAAACACTTCTTGGAAACCCCTCCCTATCCCCTAAACTTCTAAACGCATGCTGTTTTGTTTTTCAACGCACAATGTATATGTTGTTTTGGTTTTCGAGTGAGCATATGGAAAATATGCCCTGTTGCACATGCGGAAAATGTGTCCGTTGCACATCCGGAGATATGTGTCCGTTGCACATGCGGAAAATGTGTCCGTTTACACATCTGGAGATATGTGTCCGTTGCACATTCGGCTTTATGTGTCCGACGCACATCCGGAGATATGTGCATTCCATGAATTGTGTTTCTAATACTTAAAATCTCTTTTGTAGGTTTCATTTATGGTGATGGTGATTGGTATTCAGATTATATATTACACTCTATTATGGGATTTAGCTATAAATGGTTTTCTTCTTCCACTTATTCTTCACTACGAGTGTCTCATTGTCTTTGGTTCAAAAGGTAAGTACTCTTTTCTTACTCATTAAAATATACAACTGTGAGTACTAGTTGTATCAGTATAATCTATTCATATCCGTTGCACATGCGGAAAATGTATTCGTTGCACATCTGAAGTTATATGTTTGTTGCACATTCAGTGATATGTGCCCCTAATATATTATTTTTTTGCAGGTACATAGTTATATATATGTGATGATGATTTCTATTCATATGATATGTGCACACTCATTATGGAAAGAGCTATATATTATTTTCTTCTCGATTCATTCTTCGGTTAACACAGTAAATTCTTTGATGCAAGAAAAGAATGTTGCATCCATTAAAAGACTGAGTGGAGTCTTGTACTGAAACACTTCTTGGAAACCCCTCCCTATCCCCTAAACTTCTAAACGCATGATGTTTTGTTTTTCAACGCACAATGTATATGTTGTTTTGGTTTTCGAGTGAGCATATGGAAAATATGCCCCGTTGCACATGCGGAAAATGTGTCTGTTGCACATCCGGAGATATGTGTCCATTGCACATGCGGAAAATGTGTCCGTTTACACATCCGGAGATATGTGTCCGTTGCACATTCGGCTTTATGTGTCCGACGCACATCCGGAGATATGTGCATTCCATGAATAGTGTTTCTAATACTTAAAATCTCTTTTGTAGGTTTCATTTATGGTGATGGTGATTGGTATTCAGATTATATATTACACTCTATTATGGGATTTAGCTATAAATGGTTTTCTTCTTCCACTTATTCTTCACTACGAGTGTCTCATTGTCTTTGGATCAAGATAAACTAAATATGTGCAATCAAAAGGTAAGTACTCTTTTCTTACTCATTAAAATATACAACTGTCAGTTCTCATTCTTTTTTCCTATCAGAATTGATATAAATTTAGTATTGTAACATTATAATAATCTATGTTGAATACACTTAGCTGCATGTATCAATTGTCTACACTATATAATTTTTTAGTCACATCTTAATTAGTTGTTCAGAACATAGCTATCTAAATCATAAGATATTGGACCTTATAATTAACTAAATGCATTGAACAATTTTGTAAAACACGACCAGCAATTAAGAAAGTGGCCAGTGCGGCCGCTTCCTACAAGGCAGAAGTTCCAAATTGCCTATGTATCTTAAGTAACACTTAAATGTATGCCTCTTCTCTTTCTCCCCTCTCAATCTCCAAGACACCTTATTTTTCATCTTCTCCATCACCACTAACATATTTCCTTACACCCTCTCATTCTTCCTCCTACCACTTTTCTTGCTTCTCTACATCTCCATATCCCCTCCTTATCTCTTTCCTGTGCATCTTAAGTAACACTTAAATGTATATATATATATATATATATATGAGGGGGTCGACCATAAATATGTAGATAACTACATATATAACTATACAATGTGTGTATATGAGTGGGGGAAAACCATGACACATGCATATATACATAAACTATTATTTTGAAAGGTCACCTTAGCGATGCCTCGTCGCGCCTAGTCACAAGACGTTCAGCTGGAACGCCATGCCGCCTTCACGCCTTGACAAGTATGACTTACACAAATAACAAAAACTAATGTCTCCAAAATTTTACTAACCTTGATTTTATCATTCCATATATTCTTACTACAATAATTATATAATTAAGGATCTTGATATATGTTGTGAGTTAATTCATACTTTGACTTGTGGATATATTATTATATGTTGATTGTTGGTTGGATTTCATGGAGATTTCCATCATAGATGATTGATTTAGATCAATTTGTGTGTTTATACATAAAGCTTATTGTATGCCAAAATATTCATATATAAATATACATACTTGTATAATAATAAGTTAATTGTTCCCATTGTCGTGTCATGTCCTGCATTGTTGAAAATTGTGGTGCATCTTAGTTTGTCGATAAATCCATGCTCGTGTACATGTTCGTGTTTCCTAGGTTAGGATCCAAGTGTGTTGCAAACATGAAAGACAAATTTAGCAATTTGTTTTTTTTGTCATTATAGCTATTTATGACGGAAAAAGAACGTCGCTGTTGACCATTGTGATCAAGCCTGCTAGTTGTTGTTACTAGTATCAGCGACAAGATTGGGTGGTCGCAACTAGTATCAACGTCAGACATTTTATATAGTCGTTAAAACTATTAACGACAAACTATATAAGTCGTCGTGATTTGTAATAGCGACGAACTGAAATTATTCGTCGTTATCTTTATTAACGACAAGACCAATAACGACAAGACGCGACAACTTTTTTTTTCCATCGTTAATAGTTTTAACGACAAACTTCTTCACATTTACGACCAACTTTTTCCGTCGTTATTGTTAACTTTTCCTGTAGTGAAACGGTGATCATTGCTGGAGTGTTGGCCGAAGTAGCATCTGGAGGCATGGCCTTTGAAGCCCCTAACTCCGTTGCGTCAACCTCTTCTATCAATCAAGGAGTATGTCTCCTTGTTCGGGGCACTAGCTTGAAATTGGGGATCCAGAAGCACTGGAATCGCCCCAGTATTGATGTTCTTCTACTCTCTAGACACCTAATTTAGCTCCTCCTTCTCAGGTTAGTATGCTATCTCACAACCAAAGGTTCCTGAACCTAATATAGCCATCAAGGGAGGTGTAGAGCGTCATTGACGATGCCGCCATCAACAATGAAGTACAATCCTAGGGTCATCGGCTCACGGTGTAAGAACAGGAAGGCCCACTTCACGACGCCTTCCAGTATCCAATGGATCTTGATGAGTGCACCATTGTCAACGGACCTCAAGGTTCAGGTCGTTCATGATACCTTCAAAGTCTAGGAGGGCAAGGTAGTTTAGGCTTACCATTAGAAATGGGTTATCCACGTCGAGTGGATCACCCGCGAGAAGGTAAATGAGTCTACTATTAATGTCAGCATCAGCCCATCCAAGGTGGTCATCACTAAGCAGAAGTTGGATAAGGATCACAAGGTGCTCCTTGAGTGCAAGGCTAAGGGTCATGCTACTGATAAGGCTAAGGATAAATTCCACTGAGGAGGTCACAACAAGGTGCTCCTATTTAATTATGCTTTTAGTTCTTTTCCATTTTCTAGACTAGAACACTCTCATACTCTTTGCATTCGTAACATACATGATAGGTTCCCAACATGCTAGTGTCTTTCCTTTAGTCAGCAACTCAGCATGACCAGTTAAAGTCTAGATGAGTTGATGATGGAACCAGAGACTGGCATCTACACTATAATGTTGGTTAGATTCTAAAATATTATAATAGTGAAAGATTTTGTTTAAGATCTGGCAATTTTTTTTCAACACTAGCATATTTTTTGTTATTCGATATGTAGAATATTGTGATATTGAATGTTGGGAAGTTGTAAGTTTGACTTAGTATCTAAAACTATATATGTTTGGCTATGTTTCCAACCAAATGTTAGCACTATGTTTGTTAGTCCATTCTATCTTAATGTTATTAAATTACCTTGATAATTCATTCTGTGTTACATCTTTTGTTACACAGATTGAGAAGTATTGTCACCTCGCCATTCACTAGGGAGTGTTACCTATCATCATTGAACCTAAACATGTTTTTCTTCTTCTTTGGTTTGGTAACATTGAACCAGGTCACAAATCCTCTTTATCTTTCTTGCGCAATAAATTGTCGGGTGCTTGCTTGTGTGATGGGTGCACTTCACTTTTCTATTTTACATATTTAGGGATATATCAGTAGATGTGTTCTTCAGTAATTGCTACCTAGGTAATTCCCTTTCATGTGAACATGGAGGATTTGGCTTCTAAATGTGTTCACCACATGTAGCAAACTTTTACCTTTTGATCCATTTGGAGATATTGATGATAGACATCCAAGATGAGAAAATGGTAATAGTGTTTTGTCTCAATGGAAGTAGTGGTTTCTTATAAATCTAGCTAAGCATAAACATGGATGGCCATGATAGACAGGTCAGCTTGAAACTAACTCCCTTGCAACATAAACACCGTAAAACACGAATGGATATTTGTTAATTGATCTTGACGCACACCCCGACAATGCTTGAAAATCGCACTAGCAATTTGACAGTTGTCTGGTCATTCCTTCTTCTATCATGGGAATTCTCTCAGGTCCTCAACCAAAATTTCTTGCTTCTCTTATGAATATTTTGCTTTTACATGATTAGTTGGTTGTGGCGGTGTCAGATAGGGCACATACAGGTGAGATACTTTTTGGTCTCTGCATTTTGGACACTATTGTGTACATATATAGGTGAGAGATGGTCTACAATATCCAATCTATAGACAAAATTGGTGTCCAACTCTTATTTTATCATAGACATGAAGTTTTCCTATGATCCTATTTGATTTTTCAGGTTGGTTCCCAAAGTTGTATTGAAGCTGAAAGAGCAAATTGTAGCCACATTCTCTAGGTTTGGGATGGAAACTTAGGATCTCCTTCTCACCACTCATCATGTCTTGTGTCTATATTATATAAATGTGGCATCATATTGGTACAACAAGAGGTGAGTCACTGCCAATCTTTGAGATCTATTCGATGTTTCTTTACTTCTCGCCAGGTATATACATGTTCCTTCTCATTCAAATCATGCCCATCATGCATGTTCTATGACTAAGTTTTTACAAGTGTTGAACAATTATTTTGAACTTGCAATTTTGACGGCTACAAGACAACTAAATATCCATTTTTTCATTATACAATAGCGCAATTTGATGAACTGAATTCAAAGAATATAGTTTCCTTTGATTATGTATTTGCTTAGACATGAGCAAGGATTTCCAGAGATTACACACGCTTCACTAGCTAGGTGGGCAAAGGTGCATAATTCATGCTTCAATGAAAATTAACCAAGAATTTGCTAATGTTATGCTTAAATAAATAGATTTAGATTTATGACTACTCCATGTAATGAGCGGGAACGTTATACAAAAATAGTAAATCATGACAATAATAGAATAAAACAAACATATTGTGCCCATGTTCTTAGAAAATGTAGTGCTTAAGGCAATGCTTGTTAATTGAATTGTTAAATCATTAATAATAGTCTTATATGAACATCTATATCTTACGTGTTTTCTAGAACTTTGAAGGGGCACACATAATTACTAAAATATACACATGGTTATATCTATTAGACTTTTCATAGTAAAGTCATTTGACTATGTGTAGAGGTGACGTTATATGCAGTGGCATATGAGTTTACTTGCAAAATATTAGAAGGGTAGAACATATATGCTAAGGAAGAGTTTGATAAGGTAGAGTTCAAATAAGAGAAAAATGAATATGATTTGCAAGAGCTTGATTAGAAGTTCATGAACAGCCAAATGTAGAAATTAAAAAGGAGCCAAGTAAACATGAATGACCATAGATTGAAGAAGTAGTTTCTCAAGATAGATGGGCCATTTTGAATAATTAGGACTATTTAGAAGGACAAGTTGTTGGTATGGTATGCCCAGCAAGCCAATCATATGATAATTTTGATGAGGCATTAGATACCTGATTTGATAATAATAATGGTAATTCTGTCTATTATGTTTGTCTCGGTCATGAGATGATGAAACATACATGATAGATGTCTAAAGAATGATGTGACTCAATGACATATGTCTTCAGGTTAAGGACCTGAATAATGAGACCATATGTCTGTTAAGAGTACATACATTCTTATTATGTCCCTAGTCAGATATTACCATCGAAGCAAAATAGACAATAGTAATACATAAGACTAGAGTGTGTGTTGACTGATGACAGAGTCTGATTAGTCATGATATGTGATATCAAGTCAAGCACATAGATATATGTTAGAGAATAGTATATCGGACAGACCCACCATGAGAGTGATACATGGATACCATGGAATGGTAGTCACAATCATCTCTCACAGTGATGGTGGTGATTGTGGTTCTTAGACCTAAAATCACTACACTCATCATATGTCATTGGGTACACTTTGACATCATAAAATGCAGTCATGAAACATGGGTTGTTATAATGGTTATGATTGGGTGACTTTGACACATGGGGACTTGACTATGAGTGATAGATATGGGATTTGTCCCTCCTACAAGGAGTATGATATCCAGGGCCCCTTGATAAGAGAGAATGATAATTGTATGGCCATATTCATGTTATTCAATATATGATATGTGAATTCACATGCATCTCAGACAGTCTGCTCTAGGTCAGGGAACACACATTGAATGTTGATGAGGATGATATTCCATGCCTCGAGTTCAATCTAAATGTCAGAGACAAAGGAACTATACGATCACAGTAACACTAATCATAGATTGTAGGTTGAAGTTGTTCTACAACTTTCTGTGTTACTTGGGTAGCAATGATGGGTTACTAGATTCCGCCCATTGCTAGTGATGTCATAAGTTAGTTATGGACATTCACTCCAATGTAAATTGGAACTTGTAGGGTCACACACATAGGATACCCCTGGAAGAGGAGATTGTCCATGAATAATGTTTAGATTGAGACTAAAAGTGTTTAGGTACTCAATTAAACATACAATTGACTGACTGGACTTGGAACTATCAAGTTCAAGTGTTGAACTAGCTGGTTAGAGTGTCAGGTCGATTGGAGACTACAT
Organism: Alisma plantago-aquatica; assembly: GCA_963693085.1. Taxonomy (NCBI): domain Eukaryota; kingdom Viridiplantae; phylum Streptophyta; class Magnoliopsida; order Alismatales; family Alismataceae; genus Alisma; species Alisma plantago-aquatica. Next base: position 1,095,141,699 of record OY856412.1, on the reverse strand, counting down.
TGGGAATGTCAGGACTGCCAACCGACCGGTTCACCCAGGTGAGCCGATCGGCTGGTGTGAGCCAACCGACCAGTTCACTTGGTGAATCGGGCGGCTCATAGTCCTGCCAACTGAGGAAATTGGGATTTGCCTGGTTGGTGGAAAACTTTCACGTTTCACTTGTTCAATTCGGTTGGAATAAGGATTAATCTTTGCATTAATTGGAAATGATTAAGGAAAGTCAATTTTAGGAAAGTCTGGGAAGTGAAACGACCGGTTCACTGGGTGAACTGACCATTTCACATTCCCAACCGACCAGTTCACTAGTGAACCAATCGACTCACCTTGCCAAATGACCAGTTCATTTATGAAACAACCGGTTTGCCTACCGCGGTACAAACTATTCATGGAATTTCCTGATCCTTCTACTCTTGAATAGACTGGGAACCCTGACCCTTGCCTCTACTATAAATAGAAGGGTATTGGGGGCTTTTTAGAACACACAACTCAGAACATCAGTTTTTCTGCAAAGTTATTGTCCTCCCTGGTTCTGGAATTGAGAGAGCCCAAGCAAGTGCTACCCGACCAGGGAGGCACAACGAGGGAAAGACAACTATAGAAAAGTAGTTTGAATTTGGGAGAGAAGGTTGGTGCTAGTACACCAACACAAGGGTCGTCTCCTTCCTACCAATTCTTTTGAATGGAAGGAGTTCCAGGTGGTCCATGTGAACTATTTGTAGAGGCGGGAGATGTCTACTACTCAGGAGGACACGTCAGCCACAGTCCATGATGGAGGCCAGAGTCCATGGCAATGATCAGGAGTTGCAGAGACACCGTTCAAGACATGGCATTGAAGACCACACATGGTTGTGAGTTATTGTCATTGGACAAGCCCCAGGACCAGGTATATCTCGTTAAAATCATACTTCATAGTTGTTGATGTGATCTCCTGTTATGGGTTAATGGACAGTAAATTTTTTGTTTTTGTTGCGTACTCTAAAGCCATAAAACCCAATAGTGGTATCAGAGTGAGGTTAACGTACTGTGTTTTTGGATAAATTGATATGGTTGGATTTTGGTTTTATAGTCATTTATTTATTACATACAATGTGAATATTTAAAATGACTAATGTGTATATCAAACTAAATACCACATGCGACCACAAACTAATATACATATACGATATGGTATATATGCAATTGATATGTGTCGCCCTAAAATGGTTTGGATGGTGGATGTGTAGCATGGTTGTGGCCTATAAACCCTATGTGTTCTTGGTTGGTTATAGTTGTTTGCATCTCGGTTTGCATACCGAGACTCTACCTTCTATTCCACATATAACTCGAGATAACTCGATATCCTTTCTCTTCTACCTTTTCTCCCCTCAAATGTAACTTGAAGTTTCGCAAAGATTATGTAAAAGTAGGATAGTTTATTTTCTATTACATTGAAGAAGAAAACACTCAACACCAGACAAGCCAACTGCCTAGATGACCGAAGAGGATTGCAAAGGAGTCAGAGTGACCAGTTGATGGCCCAACCGCTTATTGGAGGTGTCCAGACAATGGAGGCCTGACCGACCAACCAACCGGCCAAGAGGCGAGCAATAACATTTGAGAGTGCAATTTACCCAAATCCTAGGGTTCAATATGCAAAATACCACTTCTTGAGAGTCCCTAATGTTTCTTGGTATCAATTAGAGACAAGAAAATCATAGGGGCATCTCATTTGAATCTCTTTGGGGGAGAGAGAATGTTGATATTAAAATAATCAAGATTTAAGCATAATTGAAATCCTAATTCAACTTAATGCAAAAATAAATATATTAATGGAAGTGCCCTTCAACCAAAATGTGATGGTGGAATTTATATAAGTATGTACGTCCTTGTGCCTTGCAATGGCTCCAAAATATCTAAAGTGAGTGGAGAGCCCACTCACATTAGTTAAAGAAAAAGTAATATCCACTAATTTTTGGATATTATTATTATATTGATTAAGGTTCTTAATTGTTTTCTTTTAATTCATGTATAAAGAAGAGGATTTAGAAGGAGAGGATGATGGCTTCGTATGCAAGGAAGTGAGGGGGATGAGTGGCACCAATTTAGGGAATGAAAGGATTTTTATAACACTTTCTCTCTCTTGAATTTCCCTTATATACATTCCATTCTTTCACCCACATGAAAGGCTTTTTCAAATCTTCCTTCTTTCCTTTCTTTTGCCAAACACAAGGGAGCTTAGGACCAACAGGAGGACGTACCCCAACCTGTAGGTGAGCTCCTTAATCATCCTCAACCTTGATTTCATGGTGGAAATTGAAATTCAATGCTTATTTTCTTCTTTTCTCCATTCAATCTTCAACTTTAGCCATTCTTTTCACTCAAAGACTTGAGGACAGACCTTGGGAAATTGAGAAAGCTTCATCCACCATTAAATACGTGAAGCTTGAAGCTTGGATTCAACTTTGAAGGCGGATTATATAACTTGAACCCTTAAATGTAACATCCCTGACCTGGGTTATGCTTTAACCTTAGATGTTTTGTTTAAGGAAGATAATTATATGCTTGCTTTGATCTTTTGAAAAGTAATTAAGGCTCAAGAGTAACTTATGTTTCAATTTTAGTCATTTTTTAATAATGTTGAAAGCAATGGTTTGTCCATTTTGGACTAAAGTGCAAATTACCCAAGTTGAGGGGTTAACTTGCAAATGTTACATGATAAAATGATCCTCAAGTGTGTAAGCATCATAAGAATGAGAATGATTCAGAGGTATGGCTTGTGGTAGCCTGAGCACCAAGAAAGAGCTTATTAAGCAATGTTTGAGCATTAAAATCTAGTTTTGGTGTAATGTGCAATTTACCCAAAACCTAGGGTTCAATATGAAAAATACCACTTCTAGAGAGTCCCTAATGTTTCTTCGTATCAATTAGAGACAAGAGAATTAGCGGGGCATCTCATTTGAATCTCTTTGGAGGAGAGAATCTTGATATTAAAATAATCAAGGTTTAAGCATTATTGAAACCCTAATTCAAATTAATGTAAAAATAAATATATTAATTTATGTTCCCATCAACTAAAAAGGCTTTGGATGAAATCCTATGGTGCAAGGATGTTCAAATGCCTTGAGTTGTACCGAAATATCCTAAGTAGGTGAAAGAATCCACTTGCATTTGTTAATTAAAAAGAATTGTCCACTAAAAAATGGATAATAATATTATATTAATTGAGGTGCTTAAGTGATTGCTTTTAGTTTAGGGATAAACGAGAGGATTTTGTGGATGAAGGAAGTTGGCTTCGGAGGCAAGGAAGGGAGGGGGCATGTGGCAAGGAAAATGGAAGGATTTTCCTCTACTTTCTCTCTCCTAGAAAATCAATTACATATATTCAATTTTCTCCCTACTTGAAAGGTTATTTTGCAAACCACTTTCTCCCTTTGCTTTGGCCAATGACCAAGGAGCTTATGAGCAATAGGAGGATGCAGTCCAACCTATAGGTGAGCTCCTTAATCATCTTCAACCTTGATTTCATGGTGGAAATCGAAATTCAATGCTTATTTTCTTCTTTTCTCCATTCAATCTTCAACCTTAGCCATTCTTTTCACTCAAAGACTTGCGGACGGACCTTGGGAAGTTGAGAAAGCTTCATTCACCATTGATGTCGTGAAGCTTGAAGCTTGGATTCAACTTTGAAGGCGGGTTATATAACTTGAACCCTTAAACATCATTATTGATTTCATTTCTTCATCATATATTGATTCCTTTTTCATTCCCAAATTTTCTTCTGATTTATTGTTGAAATCACCACAAAGATCATAGAAAATTTCGAAGGTTTGTAGCTTGAAGATGATGATGTCATCTTAGCACACACCTCAACAAAAATCATGAGCAAACGGTTTCACTTTTTGGTGACCAAACGGTCTCCAGACCGTTTGGTGACCAAACAGTCTCAAGACCGATTGAGACCAAACAGTCTCAAGACCATTTAAGGTCAAGTGGTGTCATGGTTGGATGGAGATCTAATGGTTACAATTGATCTAGTTCCAAAGATTTCAGCAATTGATGGTTCCTTGATTACAAACCCTAGATCGATTGAAGTTAAAATCCTAATTTGAGTTTAATCGGTTTCATTGCTGAATTGAGCAAACAGACTTCAAACCATTTGAGGACTAAACGGTCTCAAACCGTTTAGGGTTTAATAATTTTTAATTAAAATGGTCTCAAACAATTTCGGGTTTAATAATTTTTAATTTAACGGTCTCAAACCATTTAGGGATTTTGAGATCAAGACCGTTTGATGGTCTAACGGTCTTAAGACTGATTGAAGATTTTGAACCAAGACTGTTTAAAGTCTAAAAGGTCTTCCAGACCATTTGAAGGTTAAGAAAGTTCAAGACCGTTTGGAGGTCAAGCACCTCAAGACCGTTTGGAGGTCAAACACCTCAAGATCATTTGGAGGTAAAAAAGGTTCAAGACCGTTTGGAGATTTAATTGAACCAATACCGTTTAAGGTCTAAATGGTCTCAGACCATTTGGAGGATTGGTCCAAGACCGTTTGAGGGTCAATTGGTCCAAGACCGTTTGAAGGGTCAATTGGTCCCAAGACCGTTCGAAGGTCTAATTGGTTCAAATCATGTAATTATTACTAACCCCATAAGTGGTTGAAGGGTATCTTAAGGATGATTTCAATGGAAGAACTTTTAAAGTATTTAGGTTATTAGGATAATTAAAGTGATTATCACTTGATGCCTATGAAAGTAATAATTCCAATACACCATGATAAACATAGGTGTATGTCCTTAGTAAGAGGTTAAGTCAACCTAATAAGGTATGATGATGATGTTATGTGTGTTCCTATGTACATGGAACAATGATAACTATGATTAATACTTAAATAATGTTATGTGCTCCAAGATATGTGGAAGCACTGGTTTAGGGTTGGATTAATGAGATAATCATAAAACTCTAATTAATGGAGAGTGGAACCCTAATAAGGGGTGATGTTATGTGAAACCCTAATACATGGTGATGGTATGTGAAACCCTAATAAAGGGTGATGTTATGTGAAACCCTAATACAAGGTGATGTTATGTGAAACCCTAATAAGGGGTGATGTTATGTGAAACCCTAATACATGGTGATGTTATTTGAAACCCTAATAAGGGGTGATGTTATGTGAAACCCTAATACAAGGTGATGTTATGTGAAAACCTAATAAAGGGTGATGTTATATGAAACTGTAACCCTAATATAGGGTGAAGGTATGTGAAACCCTAATTTTGGGTTATAGTGCATGAAACCCTAATCCTGGGCAATATGATGATAAACCCAAACCCTAATGAGGGAATAGTGATGCTACATTAACATTGCATAATGTAATTGATATAATTGTTATCATGTGTACTAACCATGTAGGTATCATGAGATGTTGGGCATATCCAGGCATAAGCTATGATGCTTTATTATTGAAATTGTTTTATGGGCCTTGTGAGCCATAATATGCTTTGTTGCCTAGTAAGAGGTAATAAGAGATTAAATGGGCCTTAAAGATCCATGTGAGATGCTTGTGTAGCAAGAATCATGTTTAACTTGGTCAGATGACCTGAGGGTATTAGTTACCCGATAAGTGGTAACAAGTGTTCTTTGATGAACTGAGGGTTTGGATACCCATATTCCATAATCATGATGATGAAATGTTAATGGATGAGAATGGCCATGATGTGACAAGGGATTGAGATCCCAATGTTTTATAAAGCTTTGAAAAGCATTTGATAGAAGTGTTACACATTTTTTGCACATTTGTTATAATAATTTATGTTTGAAAACCTGACTGATGCTAAGAGAATATGGTAATGCACTTAATTAATCAAGTGAAATCTTATCATGTAAAGCTCTGACCATAGATCCATCATCGTCAGTAGTTGGGTGATGGTGAAACATGTTTTCCTATAGGAATTCCTAGAATGCATATTTTGAATATGTGGGGGTAATGGGAAAAAATATCCTTACGCCTCATAGGAATGACTGAGGGCCATATCCTATGTACATGAATGGTTATGGACCATATCCCAATAAGAGTATGTCTATGGGTCATAACTCCACAATACCAGGCATTGTCTATGGTCCATATCCTGAAAAGAGTATATGTTGTGGGTTATAACTCTATAGCAAAGTTTCCAGTATACCCTGAAAAGCTATTTAACAGAGACACAAGATGTCCTGTATATAGTCTCGTACTGACCGAGACAGATGAGGTGATAGAGTCCGGCTCTTCCATTGACCTATGTATGGTATTGATGCTTTACTTAATCGTGGTCGGTTGGAGCATGAGTGGTATACTCCATCTCCTTAGGGAATAAGTATGATTGTAAAATGTAATCAGCCGTGTAGCATATTTGCTCAAGGATGAAATACAGAAATCATTGGTTGATGTTACATTGCTTATTGTATCCTAAAGTGGATAAATATTATACATGTTCTTCATATTCCTTATTAAAAGAATAGATGATCTACTGCTTATAACTTTATAGTTGTCATACTTTAAGAGGTGACACTGCTCTATTCTGCTTAATAATGATTAAATCTTGCTGTTTAATGAAGATTCCTCTATTTAGTTTATGGATGTTCATCTGAAATGATAATGTTTCTGGTGGAGAGTTATATCTCTCACTGGGACAATTTTCAATTGTCTCACCCCCATGGGATCCAACATTTTTAGGTGGACAAGGACGAGGAGGTAGAAACCCTACAACAGGGGAAGGACAGCAACAACAGGGGCAACAGTAACATCTCAGGTGGAGATACTGACTGTCGTGTTATGTAGATATGCATCATATGAGTCGTCTTTGTACTCTCATGTCCTAGGAGATAGTAGTTCGTTCTTTTATGATCAATCTGAGATTTTGGTATTGAAAGCCCCGAGGTTTTATGTTGCTTATGTGTAGATTTAACAGAACAACTGTTGCATGTAATCCTCGAGAGGAAAAGATACATGGTATGTACTTTGTGAACCAGAATGTATGTGAAAATTAATATTTTGGTTCTTGTTACAAGAGTTTCCTGGAAATGGATCTCTTTGTAAATGGTTTTAATTTTTAGTGATTTTTTTTAATCCGTTGTTAATGATTGCTTCCGCATTAATCGTATCTGATATTTGGTGGTTGTCATCACATTAAATGTTATTATTGATTTCACTTCTTTATCATATGTTGAACATTTCTTCTTTCTCGAAATTCCTTTTGATTAATTGTTGAAATCACCACAAAGATCACAACAAATTTCAAAGGTTTGAAGCTTGAAGATGATGATGTCATCTTAGCACACACCTCAATAAATATCATGAGCAAACGGTTTTCAATTTTGATGACCAAATGGTCTCAAGACCGTTTGGTGATCAAACGGTATCAAGACTGTTTGAGGGAAAATAGTCTCAAGACCGTTTGAGGGCAAACAGTCTTAAGACCGTTTGGAGTCAATTGCTGATGTGGATGAATGAAGATACAATGGTTCAAATTGATCTAATTATAATGGATTCAAGAATGGATGATCCATTGATTACAAACCCTAATTGAATTGATTGGTTGAAACCCTAAATTGATTGAGTCGATTTCTATGTTGAATAGCCCAAACGGTCTCAAGACCATTTGGGATCAAATGGTCTCAAGACCGTTTGAGGTCAAGTGGATTCATGGATGGATGGAGATCCAGGGGTTACATTTTGATCTACTTTCAATGGTCTCAATGTTGGATGGTTCAATGAGTGCAAACCCTAAATCGATTGATTGTGGAAACCCTAGATGATCCTTTCAGTTTCAAGGTATTTTGGACCAAACAGTCTAGAGACTGTTTGAGTCCAAACAGTCTTGAGACCATTTGGGATCAAACGGTCTTCAAACTGTTTAGAGGGCAAACGGTCTCAAACCGTTTGGAGGTCCAATCAGTTTCAAGGTTGATTTATCCAATCGGTGTCAATGTACATGTGATCAAATGGTTCAAGTGTTAGATTCCCAAACGGTTTCAAAACCATTTGGAGGGAAAACGGTCTCAACCCTAGATGCCCAAACAGTTTCAAAACCATTTGGAGGGCAAACGGTCTCAAAACCATTTGTAGGTTGAGGGGTCAAAACTGTTTAGAGGTTCAATGCAACCAAAACCGTTTGAAGATCTAATGTGATGAAAGATCAACTAACCCTATGATTGTTAATGATGTATATCAAAGATAATTGCAATGGTTGTACCTTTATGGTACTAGGGTGATTAGTACCCTTAGAAGGGTTAACCTTTGATGCTTATGGAAACAATATATCAATACACTATGCTAACCCTAAATGTATGTACTTGAATGAAAGGTTGACCTAATCTAATCAAGTTTGAAGTAATCAACATCCTAGAGAGGATGAAAGAGATAGGAATTCATACATGAATAATAATCATGTAGTGGTTAAGCCTCAACACTTTCAACATGAATAAAATATATAATTAGGGTATGATCCTTGATAAAGAGATCATGAAACACTAATCAAGAAGATTGATGAGCCTTAATCCTAATTTAGGGCAATGCTAGGTGAAACCCTAATCTAGGGTAGTGGTGTAACCCTAATCTAGGGTAATGATATGAGAAATCCCAATTCAGGGTAATATAATGAAAAACCCTAATTTAGGAGGATGCTTCATGAAACCCTAATTTTGGGAAATGGGTTGTGAAATCCTAATATAGGTTGATGTAATGTAAAATCCCAACATAGGGTGATGTTTTGTGAAACCCTAATATAGGGTGATGTTATGTAAAATCCTAATAGATAAAGATGGGAAAAACATATTCCTAATGATGGAATAATGAATAATATATTGGTAGGTGAAACATATAAAGTGATTGATAATGGATAAAATTATATCAATAATGCCTTAACCCGAGATGAGTTCATACTATTGATAATGGTTGAATAATTCAAATGAGTGGCTTATGACCCATACATTACATGATAAATGTGATGAACTGGTGCATAAAGTATTAGTATGGGAAATACCCTAATACAAGATAAGTTGAAGAACATAAGTAAGATAAAAGTGATGAGGAAAGTGATACATCAAGACATGATAGATATCACATTCAGCACCTGAAGGTTGATATACCTTAATGTACCTTAAATCCAATATACTTGGATGAGTGACACATGAAGTGTGTCATGTCAATTGTTACATTGAGAAGTGATGCACTTTGATAAATGTAGGCTAACATACCTTAAGAAAAGGTTAAGCCAAGTTAATAAAGTATGATGCAATTATATTCTGGTAAAGTTGAGAGAGGAACTCATATCTCGTGTTGATAATTCATTTAATGATAAATGATGAGAATAAATACGCATGATTGAATACTTATGTTATCAATGTTGGCTCCTAGCTGTGTGGAGCAATGACTTAGGGTTTGATCATTAATAAATATGATCTTGAAAACCTAAATGGTTAATAATGGAAAACCCTAACCCTAATCAAGGGTAATATTATGTAAGAGAAACCTTTTGATAAGGAAAGGAAACCCTAACCCTAATGATGGGAAGGTTGTAATTCTTCTATTGCATAAACCTTGTAAGGCATGTTAAATACTTGAATAAAAGTATAATGATTAATGGGACTTGTGAGCCATGTGAATAAGTTGTTACTTAGTGAGAGGTGACAAGATGCAATGGACTTGTAAGCCATGTGATAATTTGTTACCTAGTGAGAGATGACAAGATGATTGGCCTTGTGAGCCATGTGATAATTTGTCCTAGTGAGAGGTGACAAGATACTTAATGGGCCTTGTGAGCCATGTGAGATGCTCGTATAGCAAGTATCATGTTTACCTTGGTCAGATGACCTGAAGGTAATAGTTACCTGATAAGTGGTAATCATGTTCAGTGATGAACTAAGGATTTGAATACCCAGATCCAGTAAACATGGTGATGATGTTAAGGGGTGTGAATTCCCAGAAATGAGATAAGGGATTGAGATCCCAATGTTTTATAATGTTTTGAAAAGTACTTTATAGATGTATTATACTTTTCTGTGTAACATCTATTATAATAATTTGTGTTTGAAACCTGACTAATGCTAAAAGAATACGGTAATGTACTTAATTAACCAAGTGAAATCTCATCATGTAGTGCCCTAGCCATAGATCCAACAGCGTCAGAATTTGCTGAATGGTGAAATGGGTTGCTCCGCGGCATAACCCGGAAACTACACATTTTTGAATATGTGGGGGTAATGGGCGAATATATCCTTATGCATCATAGGAATGACTGCGGGCCATATCCTATGCACATGAATGGTTACGTACCATATCCCAATAATAGTATGGCTATGGGCCATAACTCCACAATACCAGGCATTGGCTACAGGCCATATCCTAGAGAGAGTATATGCTATAGGCTATAACTCTATAGAGAAGTTACCAGTATACCCTAGAAAGCTATTTAGCAGTGACACTAGATGTCTTGCATATGCTCTCACACTGACCGAGACAGATGAGGTGATGGAGTCTGACTCTTCCATTGACCTTGTATGGCACTGATTTCAACTTCGTAATGGTCGGTTGGAGTATGAGCGGTATACCTCATCTCCTCAGGGCTTAAGTATGATTGTAAAATGTAATCAGTCGTGTAGTGTATTTGCTTAAGGTTGAAATATGTGAATCATCAGTTGATGTTACCTTGCTTAGCATATCCTAGATGGATAAATGTTATACATGTTCTTCATTTCCTTATTGGATAAGTGACATGCTTCTTTATCAAGTTATAGCTGAAGTGCTTTGAATAAGAATATTGCTCTAATCTGTTTGGACATTGATTTATCTACTATTGAATATATATAATTCCTCTACTCAGTTTTATTTTATTAAATTGAAATAATAATGTTTCTGGCAGAGAGTTATATCTCTCGCTGAGAAATTTCAATTGTCTCACCCCCATGGGATCCAACCTTTTTAGGTAGACGCGGAAGAAGAGGCAGAAACCCTATAGCAGGGGAAGAGCAGCTGCAGCAACCAAGACAACAGTGATATTCCAGGTGGAGACACTAGCTTTCATATTTTGTATAGAGAGTCCTATGTGTCGTCTCTGTACTCTCAGGTCCTCCGAGTTAGTAGTTAGTACTTTTAATGAATCGATCTGAGATTTTGGCTTGATGCCTCGAGGTTCTTATGTTTCCTGTATATAGTTTTAATAGAGCAATAGATGCTTGTAATCCTCGAGAAGGGATGGTATAGGATATGTACTTATGAACTAGGATGTAAATAAAATACATTGCTTCTTGATAAACGAGTTTTTTTTTGGAAATAGGTAAATATAATAAAAGAGTTTTCCTGAGTTTGGATCTCTTTGTAAATGGTTTTAATTTTTAGTGATTTTCAGTAATCCACTGTTAATGATTGCTTCCGCTTAGTTAATGATATTTAGTTCACCAAAAAAATGATATTTTGTTCAAACGGTGTGCCACATATAACATGTATATGATACATACTATATATGTGGTGATTGGATATGTATATGTATATAAATACCAAACCCCTCAATATAAATATTAAGTTTAAGGTGCCTTCCAAAAGCAGCACACATGAAAAACTTGATCGACTAAGTGTGGGCACGCCCTTGCGTGGTGCACCGTCTATCTCGTGGAAGTGTGATGGTCAATATGTGGGTTTGTCCTAGCAGGGTGCATATTCATTGTGTTGGCATTTTGGTTGGACTTAACTAGGCAACCTTTTGATCAGATCAAGCACCTTGAGGCATGGATATGTACATGACAAAGAGTTGTGCATGACATCTATCAAGAGTTGCATAAGATGCAATTGGCAAAAGTTGCCTACCTGAAAGAATCTAGTTATGGGTGACAGCCCGAGCTAGTTGATAACTTAGAGGAAGTCATGATCTTTCTAACTAGAAGGTTGTATGTTGTAATCTTCTGGATTGATGGTGAGGGCTATCAATTTGATCAAAATAGTGGGAGCGATAATTAATTAAAGGCCTAATTAATATCGTCAAAATTATCAAATCAAACAAATAAAAAATGTTTTGACAAAGTTGTAAAATTCTTTTGTAGAATCCAAATGACAAACACAAATTCATTATCATAAATGAGATAAACTTCAAATATGGTTTGGGACCTTTGAGAAGTTTTCTCAATGATGGGTGTAAACTCTAAAGTCCTTGAAAGACCAGAGCCAGTTGAACCACTCCAAATGCGCCTAAGGCTAAAATTGGATGCTTACTTGAAGTATGCCATTGATGCCTAAGACATCAAGAACCTTATGCTGAGCTATATGAACTATGAGTTTCATAATTAGCTTGAAGTATGGACATTCTTGAGATGGTTATACATCTTAAGAATCATGTAAAGCATGAAAGGTATAATGCCTTCAAAGTGATGTTTTAGTATAATCAGATAGATCGAGATCAAGTATAGTCTCATATGCTCAATATGATTGTGCGTATAGATTAACTATGATAGGTAAAGAGTTGACCAAACATATGATTCTACAAATCATTGTGTGAATCATATAGCCAGTATATCAAATGTTGAGAAACTTGACCAAACCATTGTATGAAGTGCTTGGCATGTTGATGCCAAAGCATGAATGAAGAAAGGACAAAACCTGTGATAATGATCAACATAGTAAAGTCCATAGAGTAAAGCAAGGTCAAGAAGTGTTCTGAAGCCAAGCTTAGGTCCAAGTCTTCATCACTCAAGATATGGAGAGGGGTAAGTAGAAAAGGGAATATGTCCTTTTTCACTTATAAAGATAAGTAAAGAAAGTGCCACCATTATCACCTGTTTGACATTGGAAAGGGAAATAACCTCTTTATAGAGGATCTTAGGAAGATGATAGAGATAGAGATTTCTACTTTAGGACCTAAGAAGAAGTAAGCTAGAAAATGTACAGAGCAAGAGTTGCTACTATTACAGTTACAATATGACATTCATCGGCATATAATAGAATTAGTGAATTGCTATTATACATCTGGCATCAATGAAATCGTCATACATCTTGTATGGACAAGAGTGTAATGGACCAATATTTCATTTCAAAGAAATGATCTTTGATGGTAATGCCTATGTCTCATAAACTATACTTGATACTTAAAGAGACAAATGTGTGTGACACATGTAATGAATGACATGATAACTCAAACTTGAATGCCTAAATCATAGTCATTTGTAATGAATAAATGAGAATTGCATTTCTAGAAATCCATATGATGGTTATCTAGACTCATTTTGGTTATTGAACCAATAGAGAACTGCTAATCTCATTCATTATGCAATATGACAAAGTTTCTTCACTAGATGTAGTGGGAGAATGATTATTCTATTAAGGATTATACATATTGATGCATATAGACCATTTAGAATAAATGCTAAAGGTAATCAAAAGTACTTCAATAATTTTACTGATGACCTCAGTAGATATGGTAGTTTGTATTTAATAAAATACAAACATGAATCTCTTGAAGTCTTCAATGAGATCATAAATGAAGTACATAACAAACTTGGTATAAGTATTAAATTTTGATATGATTGATATGGAAATACTTTAAACCAAGAGTTTGAGAACCTTATTGAAGATCATGATAATGTATCATGATGGAATCCACCTGAAACACAATGATAGTGTATCATGTGAAGTGTATCAGAAAGAATGAATCACACCTTGATAAGTTAGAGTGTCGTTTCTAGATAAACTTCACATTTCCTTTTAGGCACATGCTTAAAACTGGGAATAAAGAGGATCACAATTATTGTGGAATCTCAAAATTCCTTAAGTAACACACAAAGCTCATGGTTCTGGTAGAACACGCCTAGAGCTTGAATGATATATTATATCTTATGGATAAGAAGGCAGTGAGTTGATCATATAATGAGTCAATAGTCTACCTAGAAGCTAATGAGATCCAGAAACTAAGATATGGCTTGAAGCCATGAAATCCAAGATGGACTCCATGTACATCAACAAAGTATGACTTTGGTTGATCCACATAAAGGGGTAAAACCCATAGGGTACTTTTGGGCCTTCCAAAAGAAGACTGACATGGAGGGAAATTTGGTTGCAAAGCGTTTCTAATAAGTTCAACGTGTTGAACATAACGAAATCTTTTTAGCAGTTACCAAGGATAAATCAATCATGATAATGCTTACTATTGTAGCTTTATGTGACTATGATATTTGGCATATGGATGTTAAAACTACATTCCTTAAATTGAATATTGTACATGATGTGTATGTAACATAGCCTAAAGGTTTTATAAATCCAATAACAAAAATAAAGTCAATAAAGCTGCATAGATCAATCTTTGAATTGAAGCAAGCACCTCAAAATTGGATCTTCAATTTGACAAGATAATCAAAGAGTTTGACTTGAGTCAAAATGAAGATGTAATGTGTGATTACAAGAATTTAGTGGGAGCATATGTATATTCGACATATTGATGGAGAATAACATCCTTATACTACAAAATTTGGCAATGAAGTGCATTCTAAAAGGTTTTTAGAGAAGCATCCTATGTGATAGGAATCAAGATCTATAGAGATAGATCAAGTGGGCTTCTTTTCCTAGGAAAGAGAATATACTTTGGCTAGATGTTGAATGAGTTCAGCATGATGATAAAAAACCTATCCATGTTCCATGGAGTTAGTCTCTCAGGAGCCTAGTGCCCCAATTCTTATGAAGAATAAGGAACACATTGATAGATGCCATATGCATTCACAATTGGATCTATCACGTATTAACTTATCTCGTTATCTTGTATGTGTTGGACATGACAAGAAAATATGAACTAATTATCTTTTATGTGTCAGACATGACAAGAATATATGAACTCATCGTCTTGTATGTATTAGACATGACAAGAAGTTATGAAATTATCATCTTGTATGACAAGATGATATAAATATCCAGTTATCTCATATGTATTGGACATGACAAATGGATATCTTTCAAACTCCAGTAAGAGTTACTAGAATACTATGAAGGACATCTTTGTGTACTTGTGAAGTACTAAAAGGATTAGTTCTTTAGTCATGGTAACAAGGAAGAGTTGAATGTAAAGAGTTACATTGATGCAAGCTTCCGAAATGACAAAATTGTGTTTGACATTGGAATAAGAATTGTTAGTTGGAAATGTTCCAACATAATACAATTGATTAATTATACAATAAGAAGTCGAGTGCCTTAGTGTTACGAACATTGTTAAAGATACTGCATGGATCTAGAAGTTCATATGGATGAACTTATGAGGTTTTGACCATTAATGACTCAGTAGTAATACTGTGACAAAAATGGAGCTACTGGCTAAGCAAAGGAATTTCAGATAGTATACTACATAACTTCCATCTCATACGAGTTGTCGTACAACAAGGGGATGTGAAACATGCAATATACCGACTTGAATCAAATGTTTCTTGCCCTCTATAAAAGATCTTGTGTAGTAGAAACATGATAGACATGTTAAGATCACTTGGAATATGATTTGTGGGTGATTGGTTCTAAGTGAAAGTGGGAGTCTATTGGTATGGTATGCCTAGAGAGCTAATCATATGATGATTGTGATGAGGCATTAGATACCCGATTTGATAATAATAAAGGTAATTCTATCTATTATGTTTGTCTCAGTCATGAGATGATGAAACATACATGATAGATGTCTAAAGAATGATGTGACTCGATGACATATGTCTTCAGGTTAAGGACCTGAACAATGAGACCATATGTATGCTAAGAGTACATACATTCTTGTTATGTCCCTAGTCAGATATTATTGTGTTGACTAATGACAAAGTCTCAATACTCATGATATGTGATATCACGTCAAGAACACATATATATGTTAGAGAACAGTATATCGAACAGACCCACCATGAGAGTGATACATGGATACCATGGAATGGTTGTCACAGTCATCTCCCATAGTGATGGTGGTGATTGTGGTTCTTAGACCTGAAATCACTGCACTCATCACATGTCATTGGGTACACTTTGACATCATCAAACGCAGTCCTGAAACATGGGTTGTTATAATAGTAATGATTGGGTGACTTTGTGTGACGTCCCCAAATTTTCTAAAACTTAATCTGATGTGTGACGTCCAAATTGAAACCCTCACCTCAGCGAGAATCCCAATTTGAGCATCCCACACAAGGCTAAGAAGAAGAAAATCAAGGGAGTCAGAAGGAAACAATCAATAGTACATATACATGAACAATAATAAAACCATACACACATGTTCACCATTCAACATATAATTACAACATGAATTGTTACAACATTTGATATTACATATTGAACAACAAACTATAACATATACATGTACTACCACTAAACTATAGGATCTTAAGACAACAGGTCCACTTGTACATCAGCTCGCCATACAACTCTCACTATCCTGGATCTTCAAGATCATAACCACAACCTAAACAAAAGATTACATGCGGTACACGTCAGCACAATATTTCATGAATATTGTATTGAGTACGCCTACATGTCTTTTTATATACCTCTCATCATATCTTGGCAATAAGATAAAACTAATACTTGGCAGTAACAGAAGAATATAAGAAAAGCGTATACTTGCACAAAGATATTCATTAACGAAAGAGAACACATATTTTAATCATATTTCCATCATATATCTTGTACATCTGCCCATAGGGCTTTGATGTTTTTCAGGCCTTATGATCTACTACCAAAGAGTTTGAGATCATTTTACGTGTGATCTACTACCAAAGAGTTTGACATCTAACACATGTGATCTACTTCCAAAGAGTTTGAGATCACTTCAATGCACTGTACTACCAAAGAGTTTAGTGCTATCATATGATGGACCAGATATCTTATGTTTCATGTGTTCATAGCAATAAGTATGGAAAATCATGCAACATATCCTACCAGAAGAATCATTTCAATCAATATCATATACCAAGTCTTTACTACCTTATAACACAAGCATATTGTATAATAAGCCAAGTAAGAGGTAATGGCGTACCTTGGTCAAGAACAAACCTAATCATCAGATATCCCTCATATTCCTGATGTCATCTATATCTTGGTCAAACCTGATCAAAACAAGACCATATACTATCATCAGGTTCTCATCTTATAATATCTCATCTTAACCCTAATTATGTCCATTAGGGTTTCTCTTATCTCATTATGGTATTGTCATGATTACTTGTATTCTTGTCTTATATTTATCATACTAATGTCATATTCCAGATTATAGTTCATCATCTGGACATTATCTTCCATAGTATTTTTGTGCACATTAATTAACCCTAGGTTACACCATTAACCGAGATTAGGGTTTAAAACCATGTATTAAGATTCATCTTCATATAACATGGATTATGTTCATCATTATGATCTCATAATTAATATTGAGGTTCCATATACTGATATGAGCTTATTCTTTAAATTTCATCATTTATTGAGCATGTATGTATTTAATACATTTTATTTAGGGTTATAATCCCTAATTAGACATATTAAGCAAATTACATGATTTCGTACATCATCATGACCATAACTAACATCATATGCACTATAAACATGAAATATGATTTACATGTATTTTCTCATAATTTTAGGGAATCGTTTGATATTTATTATCCATCATAAGAGCATTTCACATCTTACATGATATTACTGTTATTAATGCATCAAAATCCTGATATGATGGTTCCAGGTTGTTCTACACATTATTCTGAGAATTTTGGTACCTTGTATTTTTCTGATGAACAGGCTAATTACTATAAATTATGCAAGATCTGAGTATATGTGGGTTAATTACCTCATCTGGGCCAACTACGTGCTGCCACGTGGCGTTCAAGGTTGGGCACAACTCCTTTGCTCTCTGCCTCCGGTTCATGTCCCATGAACCCGGTCTGTTGCCTTAGACCATCTAGTTTCTGGCCTGATCCGGACCGGCTCCCTGTCCCCCTTCTCTTTCTCACGCGATCAGTCCCAAGCGGGACTGATCTGTAGGGCGCCGCCGTGAGGGAGATGCTCCGACGAGCGATCGGCCATGATCCAGAGTTCCCCACGGATGTCTAGACCCTCTATCAGCTTCGTAGTCATCTTCCCGACCTCCTCGGCTACTCAGGTTCGCCCTAGCACCCCTGATCCTCCATCAGGGCAGGAGCGCCGCTGCTAGCTGCTTCTGCAGTGGAGCACGAAGGGGAAAGGCATCCCTCTCATCCTTGCACCCATCCAAAGCTTCCAAAAGCTTCAGAAGTCCTCCACGAACTTGTCTCAAGCCTTGATTCACGGTGAGGATCTCAGCATACCTATCTCTAAGATCCGTCTTCTTCTTCGGCCAGGTTGGCCTCGTCCACCGTGAAGAGCTTCACGATTTGGGCACGCAGATACATGGGCAGACTCCCCTGACTTTTGTCTTCCTTTGCGAGCTCATCTAGATCCTCAGAAGCCACCGATGAGCCCTCACCTCTTCTCTACAACCTCGACCACTAGCTGCAGGTCGCAGTGGAGAGACTACGCTCGAGGCATTTTGGTTCTCTCTCTGTAGGTGTTGGTTTGTCACAAATAGAGGCTCGAGCAGGTCGTGGTCACTAGAGGATTCCCATTCCTCCATTATTCCTCGCCTACATCCCACGATCCGGATGAGTGGGGGCTGGGAAAGTCGGGTGACTGTTCCTCCCTCTCCTTGCTCTAACCGCAAGGTGGGAGACAACCCAAAAGCCCTCGATCTGTCATCCAAGGGTTAACGTTACTCCTCCATTCAAGCATATCCGCAGCTCATCTAAAGCAGCTGTCACTACCACTAGATTGGATATCTAGGGCTAGGATTCGGCCACACATACCCAACTCAACTAAGGGGGCGTGTGACATCAAAAACAAGCCCAACTTAGATCTATAAATCATCAACCAAGCACATTATTTCCCCAAAATCAAACCTTAATAACTTCCTCTAGGAACCTCCAAATGCCACCAAATTTTAACCATATCTCCCCTACCTCTCGAGCTACCTTCTATTCAAATTTGGTGACAAAACTCATCTGTTGGACCACTCCATAAAATTCCTCAAAAAGGCATTAAAAGAGAGATCTTACTCATTATATAATTCTCAATTCAACATTCCAACTTTACCAAAACACTTGGAACTCTCATTATAATTCAAGATATAGATTCTAATATGTTATCGGAGATTTATGGATTTTAAAATTCCACTCCATCACATCCTACACACCTTAAAAGATATTTCATCCTCGAAATTAAGCCAAAATCAAGTCCATCACATCATATACATCTAAAAAGAACTTTCGTCCTCGAAAGTAAGCCATAATCATACTTCCAGGGAAAACCTTATCTTACTGTCATCCACATGTAGGCATCATCCTATGTACAACATAGTCAAAAGCTCCAGAATTATATTCCAGCTATTAGGATGTTTTCCAAACATCTAAGGTGATACAAGGGTGAACCACTCATCGTATATCATGGTTTAAGAGCTTAGGTTACATCATGACGTATCTCATATGTTAGGGTTGCATCTTTATCTTTAGACATGCATTAATATTCAACATCATATTACCGTGTTCCCAAGGAGTTAACTCAAGTTAACCCATACATCAAGGTGTCATCAACATTTTATTGAGCTAATTGTTAGAACATGTTCGACATTAACATATGCCTTTTAGGAGGGTATTTACTATAGTTAACCCACCTTATCCATCCAGATCATATCAAGGTGTTATAATCTTTATGTTGTGCTAACATTAAAATTACATTTTTCATCTTTATTAAGCACTAAGATTAACACCTCATGTAACATGTTTCATTCATATGATCTTATTTCATTACTCATGATAAATTGCATCATTTACTAGTGAATTTATCACAAGATTAAACAACGATATCACATTATCATCATTATTCATGCATATCGTTAACCATCTATGCATTGATATCTATTAAACCATCTCTAGGTTTTCATCTTATCATGTCTATATATCACGTCTCGAGATTAGATCACATCTTACATATCTTATATCATGGTTGTGCAAACAAACTTATACAAGTGGCTTGTGAAACATGTATCAAAACTTTTTATAGTCCAAATGAGGTTCTCCTAACCCATACCATGAGGGTAGTGCCACGCTCAGTCTCTCTGAGCTAACTCATCTCTATGAGTTTCTCATATGTACAAACTATATCTTCCCTCTCGGTCTAGGGTTCTTAGGTTACCTCACTGGCACTGGCTAATAGCTTCATTAGCTCTAGCCACATAAGCACAAACCAAAACATGATATGGTATTCTCTTCATACGCATCTACCCATGAAACATCTTACCCAAAACTCTCTTATATACACCACTAGATTCCTATGTGGGAAACCACCAACTCGAGCATGAGGCTTCACAGAAACTAACATAGCTACCTCCTCCAGGATCTTGGGCTCTCTCCCTCACCCAGATGGCTGGCACTCATATTCATATTCGCATATGCACATATAATCATCCTCTCTCCGACTCTAGGGTCTGGTCCTCCCAAGGACATCTATGGTTCCACAAAACTATAGGAATCATACATAAAGCAACTCAACTCAATCACTCAGGAGTATTCTAGTTTAGGACATATCATATCACATATTTTTTGTATTTCTCATATCATGGAGTCTAGGTTCTCTGACCTTCTCCCTGTGGGTCTTGCTCTCTCTTGAGCTAACCCAAAAACTGGTCCTAACACTAGAGGTCCTCCTTTGTAAAAGAGATTGAGGCTCATGCTGACTCACAACCTTGTCTTAACTTACCATATCTTGTCTCATAAAATCCTATTCACTTGCATCATCAAAACTTATCTCAAAACCTCAAAATTGAACTTGCATCCTCAAAGACAAACATAGATCATCTCAAACTGTCTTATATCATCTATATATGACTTAGATCATAACATCAAACTTATTCTATCTATTCCATCTATCACATATTCTAACAAGGCTCTAGACATCTAATCTAGAACTATTCTCTCTTCTAGACTGATGTCATTCACTTTCACTTAGGTTGCATGACCACCTCCTACTCATACATGTGTGGGGACACATTTTTGTAATACATATACATAATAAAATATTATATAGTTTTTCTCTGATAAAACAAGCGTCAGAGAAAACTATCAAGGTTCGATCCGTTTGGAATCAAAAACCAAATCCTGAAAACGAGTCTCCCACACATAGTAGAGAGTCTAGTGTCATGAAAACTAGTGAAAAGGGTGAGAACATGGTGTCGACTAGCGTAGCTACTCTAGACAATGAGCGCCATATGTCTAGGGTTTCTTTTCCCTTGATGCACGTCATTTCTAAATAGTGCAACGTCCCATACCGCTGTACTACAAGGAAAAAACCACATCTAAGGACTTGCTATACAACAAGCACCAGTCTAGGCCTAGTTCTCGGACATCTAGGTGCTAACCTAGAAGCTAGGTCAGATCTAGTCTCTAAAAGATGACTATTCTAACCCTAAAAGATTATTAAGTTCAAGGTTCTTTAGTTTTGAGTTGCATAATGAACAAATGTCAGGCTTTGCTATTGTTCATGCTCTGATACCACCTGTGACGTCCCCGAATTTTCTAAAACTTAATCTGATGTGTGACGTCCAAATTGAAACCCTCACCTCAGCGAGAATCCCAATTTGAGCATCCCACACAAGGCTAAGAAGAAGAAAATCAAGGGAGTCAGAAGGAAACAATCAATAGTACATATACATGAACAATAATAAAACCATACACACATGTTCACCATTCAACATATAATTACAACATGAATTGTTACAACATTTGATATTACATATTGAACAGCAAACTATAACATATACATGTACTACCACTAAACTATAAGATCTTAAGACAACAGGTCCACCTGTACATTAGCTCGCCATACAACTCTCACTATCCTGGATCTTCAAGATCATAACCACAACCTAAACAAAAGATTACATGCGGTACACGTCAGCACAATATTTCATGAATATTGTACTGAGTATGCCTACGTGTCTTTTTATATACCTCTCATCATATCTTGGCAATAAGATAAAACTAATACTTGGCAGTAACATAAGAATATAAGAAAAGCGTATACTTGGACAAAGATATTCATTAACGAAAGAGAACACATATTTTAATCATATTTCCATCATATATCTCGTACATCTTCCCCTAGGGCTTTGATGTTTTTCAGGCCTTATGATCTACTACCAAAGAGTTTGAGATCATTTTACGTGTGATCTACTACCAAAGAGTTTGAGATCTAACACATGTGATCTACTACCAAAGAGTTTGAGATCATTTCAATGCACTGTACTACCAAAGAGTTTAGTTCTATCATATGATGGACCAGATATCTTATGTTTCATGTGTTCATAGCAATAAGTATGGAAAATCATGCAACATATCCTACCAGAACAATCATTTCAATCAATATCATATGCCCAGTCTTTACTACCATATAACACAAGCATATTGTATAATAAGCCAAGTAAGAGGTAATGGCGTAGCTTGGTCAAGAACAAACCTAATCATTAGATATCCCTCATATTCCTAATGTCATCTATATCTTGGTCAAACCTGATCAAAACAAGACCATATACTATCATCAGGTTCTCATATTATTATATCTCATCTTAACCCTAATTATGTCCATTAGGGTTTCTCTTATCTCATTATGGTATTCTCATGATTACTTGTATTCTTGTCTTATATTTATCATACTGATGTCATATTCCAGATTGTAGTTCATCATCTGGACATTATCTTCCATAGTATTTTTGTGCACATTAATTAACCCTAGGTTACACCATTAACCGAGATTAGGGTTTAAAACCATGTATTAAGATTCATCTTCATATAACATGGATTATGTTCATCATTATGATCTCATAATTAATACTGAGGTTCCATATACTGATATGAGCTTATTCTGTAAATTTCATCATTTATTAAGCATGTATGTATTTAATACATTTTATTTAGGGTTATAAGACCTAATTAGACATATTAAGCAAATTACATGATTTCGTACATCATCATGACCATAACTGACATCATATGCACTATAAACATGAAATATGATTTACAGGTATTTTCTCATAATTTTAGGGAATCGTTTGATATTTGTTATCCATCATAAGAGCATTTCACATCTTACATGATATTACTGTTATTAATGCATCAAAAGCCTGATATGATGGTTCCAGGTTGTTCTACACATTATTCTGAGAATTTCGGTACCTTGTATTTTTCTGATGAATAGGATAATTACTGTAAATTATGCAAGATTTGAGTATATGTGGGTTAATTACCTCATCTGGGCCAACTACGTGCTGCCACGTGGCGTTCAGGGTTGGGCACAACTCATTTGCTCTCTGCCTCCGGTTCATGTCCCATGAACCCGGTCTGTTGCCTTAGACCATCTAGTTTCTGGCCTGATCTGGACCGGCTCCCTGTCCCCCTTCTCTTTCTCACACGATCAGTCCCAAGCGGGACTGATCTACAGGGCGCCGCCGTGAGGGAGATGCTCCGACGAGCGATCTGCCATGATCTAGAGTTCCCCACAGATGTCTTGACCCTCTATCAGCTTCGTAGTCATCTTCCCGACCTCCTCGGCTACTCAGGTTCGCCCTATCACCCCTGATCCTCCATCAGGGCAGGAGCGCCACTGCTAGCTGCTTCTGCAGTGGAGCACGAAGGGGAAAGGCATCCCTCTCATCCTTGCACCCATCCAAAGCTTCCAAAAGCTTCGGAAGTCCTCCACAAACTTGTCTCATGCCTTGATTCACGGCGAGGATCTCAGCATACCTGTCTCTAAGATCCGTCTTCTTCTCTGGCCAGGTTGGCCTCGTCCACCGTGAAGAGCTTCACGATTTGGGCACGCAGATACATGGGCAGACTCCCCCGACTTTGGTCTTCCTTTGCGAGCTCATCTAGATCCTCAGAAGCCACCGATGAGCCCTCACCTCTTCTCTACAACCTCGACCACTAGCTGCAGGTCGCAGTGGAGAGACTACGCTCAAGGCATTTTGGTTCTCTCTCTGTAGGTGTTGGTTTGTCGCAAATAGAGGCTCGAGCAGGTCGTGGTCACTAGAGGATTCCCACTCCTCCATTATTCCTCGCCTACATCCCACGATCTGGACGAGTGGGGGCTGGGAAAGTCGGGTGACTGTTGCTCCCTCTCCTTGCTCTAACCGCAAGGTGGGAGACAACCCAAAAGCCCTCGATCTGTCATCCAAGGGTTAACGTTACTCCTCCATTCAAGCATATCCGCGGCTCATCTAAAGCAGCTGTCACTACTACTAGATTGGATATCTAGGGCTAGGATTCGGCCACGCATACCCAACTCAACTAAGGGGGCGTGTGACATCAAAAACAAGCCCAACTTAGATCTATAAATCATCAACCAAGCACATTATTTCTCCAAAATCAAACCTTAATAACTTCCTCTAGGAACCTCCAAATGCCACCAAATTTTAACCATAGCTCCCCTACCTCTCGAGCTACCTTCTATTCAAATTTGGTGACAAAACTCATCTGTTGGACCACTCCATAAAATTCCTCAAAAAGGCATTAAAAGAGATATCTTACTCATTATATAATTCTCAATTCAACATTCCAACTTTACCAAAACACTTGGAACTCTCATTATAATTCAAGATATAGATTCTAATATGTTATCAGAGATTTATGGATTTCAAAAGTCCACTCCATCACATCCTACACACCTTAAAAGATATTTCATCCTCGAAATTAAGCCAAAATCAAGTCCATCACACTTTGACACATGGGGACTTGACTATGAGCGATAGATATGGGATTTGTCCCTCCTACAAGGAGTATGATATCCAGGGCCCCTTGATAAGCGAGACTAAGAATTGTATGGCCATACTCATGTGATTCAATACATGATATGTGAACTCACATGCATCTCAGACAGTCTTCTCTAGGTCAAGGAAAATGGATTGAATTTTGAAGAGGATGACATTCCATGCCTCGAGTTCAATCTAGATGTCAGAGACAAAGGAACTATACGATCACAGTAACACTAATCATAGATTGTAGGTTGAAGTTGTTCTTCAACTTTTTGAGCTACTTGGGTAGCAATGATGAGTTACTAGATTCTTCTCATTGCTTGTGATGTCATTAGTTAGTTATGGACATTCACTGCCAACGTAAATTGGAACATGTAGGATCACACACATAGGATACCCATAGAAGAGGAGATTATCCTTGAATAATGTTTAGATTGAGACTAAAAGTGTTCAGGTACTCAATTAAACATACAATTGACTGACTGGACTCGAAACTATCAATTTCAAGTGTTGAACTAGTTGGTTAGAGTGTTAGTTTGATTGGAGACTGCATTGGCAATGTCAGGACTGCCAACCGACTGGTTCACCTAGGTGAGTTGATCAGTTGGTGTAAGCCAATTGACCGGTTCACTTGGTGAACTGGGAGGCTCACAGTCCTGCCAATCGAGCAAATTGGGATTTGTCTAGTTGGAGGAAAACTTTCATGTTTCACTTGTTTAATTCGATTGGAATAAGGATTAATCTTTGTATTAATTGGAAATGATTAAGGAAAGTCTATTGCAGGCAAGTTTGGGAAGTGAAATGACCAGTTCACTGGGTGAACTGACCGATTCAAACTCCCAAATAACTTATTCACTAGTGAATCAATCGGCTCACCTTTCCAAATGACCGGTTCATTTATGAAATGACTGGTTCACCTGCCGCAGTAAAAACTATTCATAGAATTTCCTGACCCTTCTACTCCCGAACAGAATGGGAACCCTGACCATACCCTCTATTATAAATAGAGGGGTACTGGGGGCTTCTCAGAACACACAACTTAGAACATCAGTTGCTCTACAAAGTTGTTGTCCTCTTTGGTTCTGGTAACCGAGAGAGCCCGAGCAAGTGCTACCCAACTAGGGAGGCACAGTGAGGGAAAGACAACTACTAAAAAGTAGTCTGAGTTCGGGAGAGCAAGTTGGTGCTAGTACACCTACAAGAGGGTCGTCTCTTTCCTACTAGTTCTTCTAGAATGGTAGGAGTTCCAGGTGGTCTGTGTGGACTATCTACAGAGGCAGGAGATGTCTGCCGCTCAGGAGGACACATCAGTCGTAGTCCGTGGTGGAGTCCAGAGTCCATGGCGAAGACCAAGAGCTCCACAGACACCGTCCAAGACATGGCATTGAAGACCGCACATGGCTGTGAGATATTTTTGATGGGAAAGCCCTAGGACCAGGTATATCTCACTAACACCATACTTCCCATTACATAGTAGTTGATGTGATATCCTGTTATGGGTTAATGGCCAGTAAATTTTTTGTTTCCGCTGCCTATTCTGAGGTCACAAAACCCAACACAAGCTACTGAAAGACTAAGTTTTAAAGTATATAATGAGATAAATACAAATACAAATCATCAAAAAATTTCTATAAACCACTTTCTAATAGAAAAATTGCACAATAAAGAATGAACTTAATCTTTTCCCGGCTAAGGAAGCTTGAACCCTTGCAAAAAAACAGATTGCACATGGCAACTTGTATGAATTTTGTGGTTATGTCAGCCATTACACTCTGTCATTGTCCATTGATTTCTTGTACTCTAGGTACCAGTGGACAACATGTAAAGGGTTTTACTAAGGTTGGTTTTTGGATTGCTATAAGCCAACATACTTGACCAAACTATCTAATTGTTTACACTTCCATGTATTGAATTGTCTAATTTTACTCATTTATTTAGATACTAATCCATACATGTATCTTAAATTTGACCCTAGCCGCATTTAACTTACATGGTTGGGATGATAGTGATGAAGACGTTCTGTGTGGATCTCTCAATATGTGAAGATACAGCTTCTTTTTTTGCCAAAATTATAGATCAACTCATCAACTTGGTTGTAGATCCTTTCAGCTTGCTTAACTTGATTTATTGCAATCATTGAAAGTATATATGTTGTGTATTTCATCAACAGTTTCCCCTACCACTTACAAACAACTAGAGTGTGATCTGTATGAAGCCATAAGGAGCAATCTGGGGATGGAACCAGGCCTATTGTGGCCTGGGTTAGTAATGAGAATATCTTAGGTTTGTTAAATTGACTTGTATCAGCTTTATTAGTAAAGATGAACTTTGGGTCAGCCATAACTGATTATAAAGTTGTATGTCAACTTAGATATGAGTCTTATGTATATGTCTTGGATATGAGGAAATTTTGCAAAGTGATCATGTATGACATTACTTATTGTAAGAAATGTTTATACATTTGCAATGTCAAGGCAATGATAAATGATGTATATTTTCATGTTGGAAATGAGATGTGATTTTGTATGAAAAATTATGTGCATGTATTAAACTTTTGATGTGATCGTGGGAGAAGTGTTATTTGTTATTGTTACTTATTAGGTATTGTATAAGTATGCATGTCATGCATGCTTTTCACCTATTTTCCATTCCTTTATGAAATAGGTGACATGAGGTACTGTAATTTTTTTAAGATGAGTGACCAGCCTAAATCACACTTCCAAAAGGAGTGGATAAAGAGTAGTCAGACTTTTAAAGAGATAACCTGACTCTCAAGCCCCCACAAAGATAAATGGGGTCTGATGTAGCGATCGGGGTAGAACACAGGGACAAGGGTGGCAGTGTTAAGCGCACAAAATCTAACACTCATATACTCCAGCCGAAGAGGGTATATAAAAAGGTCTTCCCTTAGGAATGATGGCACACAAACATGGTTGGGCAAGAAAAACAAGAATAACAAGAACGAACAAAAGCAAAAGAAATAAGACGAAACAAGTATATGGGAGGAAACCCGGGTTGGAGTTTGTCTACTAAAGCATCTCACCAACATGCAACATCATCTCTCTCTCGCATACTCCTACCAAGATTACAAGAAACCATTAAAAGTGTCTATTCCACTCTCTTTCCAGATGAGGAAAGATCTAAGTCTAAGGGTAACCTCTCTCTCTCTCGAGATGACTATATGCAAACCTCGTCGCATAACATATGGTTTTAAAGCTTTAGCATTCCAACACTCTCATGCATTCATACTACTCCATAACACATGATAAAATTGATATTACTCTCTTGAGATATCAACAATCAAACATCACAAGATGGTAGCCAAGCATACAAGTGAAGCATTAAAATAGGTGCATGGAGATAATCCTGATAAGAATATATATATTCTTTAGAAAGAGACAATATACATGTTTGGAGAGCCTTAGTGGCTACCCCCAAACCAAGTTAAGGTGTTTAGCCACTCATGCTTATGGATAACATAATAGCATTATAGAAAGATGGATACATGAAGTCCCACAAAGAGAGGAGGGAAGTATAGTGAGATGGAGTGATAGATATAGAGAGAAGAGATGTGATATGACACAATACTTCTTTAGATCTAGATCTAACACGTCGGTGGCTTGGAAGATCTTCTTCTCTCAAATGAGTCTTCAGTCTTCTCTCTCCTCAGCTTCTGCCATTAGAGATCCAAGACTGGTAGATGGGATGGTATGGAACGAATCTGGAACACAGCAGCACTTCGTGGTCTTCGAGATCCAATCTATGATCAGATGATTTGACAAGACAGGTGGGTGTGCTATTTAAAGGCAAATTCCACCGACTTAAGTCTAGACCATGGTCGCAGTCTTGGTTGGGTGAGTGGTGAGACCACAGTCGCAGTCTGCTCTTTATTCCTCCTTTTATCGCGGTTGAACTTAGTTGCGGTCTGGTGATGATCATGATCGAGGTCGGCTTGTGCGTTGCGTTTGGAGAGGTCGAGGTCTTCTTGTTCGGTTTCAGTTTGCAAGGATTCAACAGTGACCAAAGTCTCCAAGCTGGTCGTGGTCCCTGGTCTGATTTGGGACCCATGTTTCGATCGCGACCAATGTCGTGGTTGATGTTAAGTAGTGATTACAATTTTGTTATGGCTGCGGTCTATCTTTAATGCATGATGACCTCGATCTCAAAGGAGCTCTGAAACTATGATCGCGGTTGAGGGATAAGTGGGTCACGGTCGAGGTAAAGACCGCAACCTGTGTTGTGAATGTACCTAAAACCATGGAAGTGAGGTTTTAGTAAAAAGGTGGTAAAATTATGGGAAAAACTAACAAAAGATATACTAAAAGAGGTATAAAATATATACAAAAAGTATGTAAAATAAAGTGTTATCAACTCCCCCAAACTTAGAATCAAGCCTGTCCTCAGGCTAAGTGTAGGTTCGAGAACTCAGAGAGAGAAAAAGCAATCTTAAGTGACAAAATTTATAACATGACTGAAATATTTCATTCTTGCATCAAGACTATTGTAGCATGTTTCCTAACCCTTTGGTCTCATTCCTCCCACTCAACTGGAGTTGCATAATTTCATTTTCTTGCCATTGCCTTCAATTATAAAAGACTCCTCCTTCTCAACTTATCACCCATTTCCTTAGGTAATAACTATACTAATACAAGATCTTTTTTTAGGGGTAGCTTTCACACCTTTTCTTTGTTTTCAGTTGGCCCTATGCTAATGTGTTCGGGTAGGCTTAAGGCTTCAAGTGTTTTCCTCTTCCCTCTGAACTCCTCACCCACAACTGTCGTAAGAATAGTTTTGTCCTTTTTGGGCTTCTGACTTTAAGTCAGGTGGTTTTGTGAGTTTTCATTCAGGATTGGAGGTGTGTAAGCTTGTCTTCAAGATTCCACTTACGGGCACAACATATCTGCATTTATGAGTGTAGCAATATGTCGGTCGTGTCAAAACTTTTGGCATCTTTTTGGGCACAACTCTCATTATTTTTTTTATTTCTTTTTGGCTTTTCACATCTCCTTTTAGGCTTGGGTGAGAGGGATTTTTACTTGGTCTTTTGAGCGGCCAAGCCTCTTTTTAGATATGCCTTGAAAAGGGTAGTTGTTTCCTTCTCTATGGAGATAAGGATTTTCTGGTCAAAAGTGTCAAGTGGGGTGGTTGGTTAGGAGTATGGCTAGGTGAAGTTCTCTAGCCTTCAAGGGTTTCATGAGTTAGGGTTGTCACATGTGCAATGTCTTATTGCAAGAATGAGGTAGAGCAGGATTGCTATATTGCTTGTTTTACTCATATGTACATATATATATGTGTGTTGCTCATTATTTCTCTCTGGGAGGATGAAGGTACTGCCAGTTGAGAGCAGAAGAGGAGGCTAGATTCTGAATTTAAAAGGGTAGCTTTTGCAAAAATTTTGAAAATTTTGAATTTTTTTGAGAATTTTTAAAAAGGTAAAATGATGGTAAATGTACATCTGTAGCCCTTTTATGACCCCTCCCCCAAACTTATCATGCACCACATCTCGGGGTGTCAAAATTTGAGCGAGACGTATAAACAGGCTTTCTTATTTGTTTTTTTTGTTGGTGGTGGAGACCCACTCAGACTCGAGAAGCATGCTTATGTATTCTCCTTGTAGGGCATGGTATTCTTCATATTGCATGCCCTCCACTTTGACATCAATAGTGGCTAGGGCCACCATCCAGGCTAGACAGAAGAAGCCACAGTCATTTGATAGGGACACCTGTTGGGGGATCCTGTGGTAGAACTACATCTTCTTAGTGTCTTTTCCAGTCGTATGCTTATACCCTCTATCATGACTTTTTATCATGTCAACAATCTCCTCGGCGCATGAGTTTTCCTTTTCTTCTATTGGGGTCTTTGTTGTTGTCATTTTAGTCTTCTTGTTAAGTCCAAAGGCTGCGTCTGAGCTGTTGTAGAGGACTATAGTCTTTTTGATGATATTGACAGCCAGCAAGGTCTAATGATTTTCATGAAGAGTTGGCAAGAAAATGTACTCTGGTGGGGATGTCGCCAGGCGTTGTTGCAGCCATTTATTTTCTCCTGAACTTTTGTCTTTTAGGATGTCATCTACCATTAAGAAGTATGCCATGTGGGCATTTGGCATGCTGTCACCTAGTAGCACCTGATAAACTGACATCGTGCTTACTGAAAGATATCCTCCTGTTTTCAACATTTTTTAGAGGTCGTCTTTTAGCATGCAAATGCCATCTCTCTTGAAGATGACATCTCCTGATGAGTCATATTCTTTCAAGGTCCTCATGATTATAGTTAGTTCTTCTAAAGATAGACTGAGGCAGCTCCATCTGTCGAAGTCCTTGAAACAAGGTGTAATTTCTCCTGTCGGTCCGTCTGGCCTTACATTGATCAGGTCTTCTTCTTCAACCTCTCCTTCCTCAGGTTGTTCCTTTGAAAGTTGTTCTTCAGGAACTACTGCTATCGGAGGTTGCTTTGGTTCGTTATCTCACATGAGTTTTGTAGCTTCTCTAGTGCTTTCATGCCAGCCTTCTTTCCAAGCTGTAGATCTGGCTGGCTCTGTCAGATCCACCCATATGGTATTTAGTTGCTCCCTCCAGGTGACCTTTTCAGGTAGAGGGATATCCTTGTGAAGCCTCTGGGGTACAGCTTCTGAAGGCATTGCTGGGTCACTGAAGAAACTACGGTCGTAGATGACCTCCATATCATACACACCTCACAGTCCATGCTGGTTTTCATTGTCTAGATCTTCTAGGGGGGATGCCCTTGTTGATGGCTTCCATCATTCTCAGCACTATGAAAGTGCAATCTCCTAAACCAACTTCTTCTTGAGGGACTTTCTTATTGATGGAGAAGAGCTTCCAGGACCCCTAAAATTTGTTATTTGCATCTTTGATTGCTCGTTGTAGACGCGACGGTATTTTTAGGGCATCTCTAGCATCCTTACTTTTGTAAATTAGTGAAGTGTTGTCCAGTTCGGCTGTATAGCAATTTAGCACCATCATTTTCCACTCATATAGGTCGATGAATATCAGTGCCTAATGCTTTACATTCCTTATGGGAAACACTACATATCTCATTTCCTTTCTTCAGACTGCTACCTTTAGTTCGGCGACATCTGCTTCCCTATAGTCTTATTTGTAGAGGAGGCTAGCTAGATGTGTCATTCCATTAAAGACTGACTACGTCTTGTTCGGGTGTAGAAATTCTTCCAGGAGGGTGGCACAAAGTACTTTAAATAGCTTTTTATGTACTCGCGCCTTTTCATGAAGATCCCCCAGAAGTGATATTTGGTTAGACATCTACCCTTGTTGTTATATAATATGTCTGACCCAGGTAGATCGTCGTTGAGGACATCTGCCAATATGTGCACGGCTCTGCACATGATCTGTGAGACTGCAGTCATGTCCATCTCTTTCATCTTGCATGGTATAGGGGGAGCTACTCCAAGCAATACTGTTCTAACTGGCGCACTCCACTCCCTGGAAGGCTCATTTGCAAAGAAGGTTGTGAGCTCGCCGTCCTCATCGTCAGATGTTACTTCTTGCGCAGAAGGTGCTAGAATTTCGTCTATGGTCGGCATGGCTTTTTCCACTTGTTCAGCTTCCTTGTCTGGCCATTGTGTTGTGGCCACCTGTTCTTCTACTTCTGAAGAAGCTTCTGCAACCACATTGTTTTTGATGTTGCTTTCCTCAGAAGTTTGGCCCCGCTTGGCGGCCGCCATCATTTCTAGAGTTGCATCCTTCTTTCCATCATAGAGGTAGTCGTTATGCTCATGGTGTGTTTGGAATAAGAGGAACTCACTGCTCTCTTCGAGACCGACACCCAACTCAGCTAGCATCTTATAGAGCTATGTTTCCCCTGTCACGCTGAATTCTGTGGTGATTTCTTCTCGATGAGATATAGCAATCTATTCTTCTAGCATCATAGCATTTGTAGGTAGGGTTAAATGATGCTCTTCTAGTCTACCACTTCCTTCATTAGTTTCATCCTGGCCTTTTTCATGATTGCTATTGAGGTCGAGTTCCCTCGACAACGTTGTGTTTTTCGTTGTGTGTTTGTCGTTGGGGGAGCTCGATTGTTGTGTAGACTCATTCTTCTTCAGCTCAACTGTCAGTGCCGTTTTTGCGTTGGCACTTTCTTCTTTTGGCGCGCCTTCTCTAGTGTGGGTTCCTCCCGTGTTGTCGTCAACACTGTCGTCATGGCTGGAGGGGCTCGATGAGGAGTGCACTAGGTTTGCTGAGCACTTCACCTTCTTTTTCTTCCATCGGTTCTCGATTTCTTTGTGTTCCTTCTCGAGCTTCTGGCGGTCCTCTTCTAGGTGTTGGCATTTTTCCTCGAGGCTAGCCATTGCCGCATCGTAGCTGTGACGCACATGTTCATTGTCGGATCGAATGACATGCCTCTCCTTCTACAAGTCTTCCATTTTGTTCTTCATGTCCTTCAACATTCCCATCATTATCCATTGGTTGCTTAAAGCTTCTTGGATAAAGTCAGGGAGTGCTTTAGTCCTTTCATCAAGGACATGTACCTGTGTTGTCAGTGTAGATAGAGAAGAAGATATGGTTGTATTTATTGTGTTGGTTTGATGCATGTGTTCCCACATGGCATCAAACCTTGTACCTAATATACCTCTGAAGGAAGGTGCATGTTGTTGCTACTGGTGTATCTATTATTCCATGCATGTTGTTGACGAGCTTGGCATGGTTGGTTGTGGAGGGGATGGAGGTGGACCTTGCCCTTTTTCCTTGTCTTGTGGGTCCATGTATGCTCCACGGATCTCTGGTTCCGGTACGACTTGGGAATCTTATCCTTCTGGCTCGGCCTCCAGTTCTTCATCAGGTTGTAGGTTGGCTGTTGGGCCTTCCTCTTTCTCTACCTCTAGCTCCACAGTAGCCACTTCCTTATGTGGCTCTAGAGGTGTGGGTTCTGCATTCCCCACTAGTTCTTCTGGAGGGGGAGTCGTGGGGGTGGGTTGTTCTACAACTGTGGTCTTTTCAGTTGGTAGTGCAATTGCTTCTGATGTCTTTCTGTTCTTCTGCATTGCCAATTTCTTCCGCAACTCTGTACTCTTTTTCTCGTCCATTTCAGTTGGGTTACTGCTTTCCTCAGTTGTAATTGTTGGTTCAGTGTTGGTTTGCAAAACCCTGAAGCACATCTTTTCAATGTCGTCATGGGTTGGCCACAGCTTGTGGGCATCATAGAACACCATTTCTGGAAGGGGAAGGAGTCTCTTTGTCGCGCTTTGCTTGAAGTACAGTTTATCCCCCTTCTGTGCCAGGATACCCATGTTGATAAGGGACTTGACATCTATCCTTTGTTTTCCCTCCATTTCCTTATACTTCAGGACCTCTTCTGCATCTATTAAGTATTCAACACTCTTCGTTATCTATCCACCCATGTTGTATGCAGAGTTCCTTTTTACTTCCCCTCCTACTATCATGGATGGACACTTAATTAATATCTTTTCGATATTTATCGACTTTCTATCTATCATTGACCAGATTAGGAATAGATCTCCTTTTCTAATTGTTCCTATTTCATACCTCGTGTAAATAGTGTAGGCAGTAATTTTCTAAACTATACGGATGAAGCACGAGGTGATCAGTGATGCCTTGGAGTTCTTTGAGTTGTGCTCCTCTTCTCCAGTCAACTCTTCCCATAGTTGATTACTCTCATAGGTGACTGATTCTTTTTCACTTGGGGAGGTAGACCAGGCTTTTGCTTCTTCCTTCGTCTTTGTAAAAATATTGTTCAGCATTGCCTCTGTAATCATGTAAGACTCGCCTCCTAGCCTTACTTGTAGGTGATAATCTCCGCCACCTTCCTTTCTTGTCTCACTATTGGTGGTGACCTTCTTTAGCGAAGACAGGAACTCCACATTTAGCTTTTTGTAGGTCTTGTCCTCAAACGTGCATAAGGTGCATAAATTTGCACATTCTAGGAATTTGACGACCCTTTCGTAGGTTCCCATCTTCTTAAAATCTTCTAGGTCCAGGTAATGAGTCGGGTTGAATTCCTTGTTCTGGTACATCCAGTCATAGGTGGACCGGTATACTAGGTTCCTTGGCAAAAAAAGGAGTTCATTGGACTCGGTTGTTGTCTCCCCTATGACTTCCTTGGCCTTGCTTACCTCCTGCTCCCTTGTCTTCTCAACAGCTAATGGTTTTGTCTTTTTTCTTCTCTTGGCTCCCTTGGGTGCTGCCTTTCTCTTCTTCCCCTGTATTCGTCTCTCTGTCTCTCCTGGTTGGTACTCAGAGGTCTCCGTCTACTCTATTTGTTCTATTTCTTGTTGGGAGTCTTCCGATGTCAGGTGACCCAGGATTCTTTGGTACTGCTCGAGTTTCAGTTGCAACTCGACCCTTTTGGTCACTGGTAGGGAGGTGTTCTTTTTTAGTGCTGCCATCAAGCTCTCCACTATCTTTTTTTCTTCCTTCAAGGATGTTGCTTTCCTTTAGATGAGGTCACTGTTCGCTGAAGAAGACATTCTACAAAGTTTCAATAATGAATTAGTTTATAATTGATTTAACAAAGACTAGTCTTCTTGCAATTATCTGGGGAAGGTATTCTACAAAAGTTTTAATTATTCAGTTCAAGAATGTATATATAGGGACCGTGACCCGCGGTCTTGTTAATAATTCAAAGGACACTGCGGTCACAGTCTCTAAAGGAGGATGTGATCGCAGTGAAAAGTGTAGGGGATCACGGTGGCGGTTGTAATCGCAGTCGCAGTTATGATCACGATCGTGGTCTTCTTCTATGTTTTGGGCAGGTCACGGTTGAAGGGACCGCGATTTTGAGTAACGTTCTACCACACCACGGCCCACGGTGTGAACCTGAATCTTGAGTGAACACTGTGACCGGGTTAGGGTTGATGAGTATACCACAGTCGTGGTTGTAGTGGAGATGGACCGTGACTCACGGTCTTTGTGGTCCAACCATTCTGCTTCCCTTCTTCGTCTGTCGATCTGCTCTTCAATTTTAGACCTGCTCGTTGGTGGGTGGTTACCCCATTATTAACATTTTTAGGGTTTTTTAGTTATTGTTTGCAAACGCCGCCATTGGGGTGGTTTGGGTATCTAGACAGCAAGAGAAACCGGAGGCAGTGTGACAGATAGCCACCAACCAGACGAGTCGAAAAATTGGCACAGGGTGTGGGGAGAAATTAGCGGCGACACGGCGGTGGGTAGAAATCAAAGAATCGGCGGTAAGAAGTTCATGTTACCTTATTAGTCAGATGAGATGGCAAAATCGTAAAAGGCTGGCATGACAGTGAGTTTGTTGCAGCGGCGGGTCCTCGGTCGTGGTGGAGCAGTTCTTCGGAGAAGTAGGGTTTAACTTAGACTCGGGAAAGCTAGAAGCAAAAAGAGTCTAAGAAACTGGGGTTTTAGAATATATAGTGTGGTGACCGTGACCTGTTGTTCATAAGGAATGACCACGATCGCGGTGTACTTGAAGCACAACCGCGAGTCGTGGTCTCTTCTGTTCCAAGGGCGACATTGGGTCATGGTCAAGGTGTC
Organism: Alisma plantago-aquatica; assembly: GCA_963693085.1. Lineage (NCBI taxonomy): Eukaryota > Viridiplantae > Streptophyta > Magnoliopsida > Alismatales > Alismataceae > Alisma > Alisma plantago-aquatica. The sequence continues at coordinate 1,095,105,389 of OY856412.1, read as the reverse complement.
TAGTCATGGGCACTGTGGGTCGCGGTCTTGCGTGATGCTAGGTTATACCGCGACCGCGGTCCAAATCATGGTCATAGAACTTAATCAAAACAAACTTGTTGCTTTAATCTATTAATCTATTTGAAAGGAGATGGATATGTAAAACACTTAAAAGAGCATAAAACTAATCAAATTAAAGGAGTAAAGAAAACAAAGCATAAGGAAATAGCAAAAACTTGGGTTGCCTCCCAAGAAGAGCTTGCTTTAAAGTCTCTAGCTAGACTTCAAAATTCTTCATTCCTTTGGTTCCACAGCTGGATGTGATAGCTCCCCATTCCTTTTCTCAGGTAGCTAATCTTGCTCCTCCAAATTAATTTCTGACCTCCGTACAAAATCCTGGTCTTCATAAAATCTCTTTACTCTATGGCCATTGACCTTAAAAATTCCTATTTTCTCTCCTTGAATCTCCATCATTCCTGATGGGTATATCTTCACCACAGAGAAGGGGCCCGACCATCTTGTCCTAAGCTTTCCAGGGAAGAGCTTGATGCTTGAATTGAAGAGAAGCACTTTATCACCTTTACGAACATCCTTGTTATTTAGGTGGGCGTCATGCCACACCTTAGTCCTTTTTTTGTAAATTTTCACATTCTCGTAAGCATGCAATCTCAGCTCGTCGAGTTCCTATAACTGTAGAAATCTTTTCTGTCCTTCCTTCTCCAAGTCCATGTTTAGAACATTGATCGCCCAAAGGGCTTTATGCTCGAGCTCCAAAGGTAGATGGCATGACTTAACATAGATTAATCTATACGGTGTCATGCCTATTGGTGTTTTAGAAGTTATCCTATAAGCCCACAGAGCATCATCGATTTCATAGACCAGTCCTTCCGAGTGCAGCTAAATGTTTTCTCTAGAATCTATTTAATCTACCAGTTGGATACCTCTACTTGTCTTGAGATTTGAGGATGATAGGGTGTAGCAACTTTTTTCTTTACCCCGTATTTCTTTAATAGTGCCTCAAATTGCTTTTCTCCAAAATGTGATCCCCCATCGCTTATGACAGTGTGAGGCACTCCAAAGTGTGGGAAAATGGTTTTCTCAAATAGCTTGGTCACATATTTAGAATCGCAAGTTTCGGTCGCTACCACCTCTACCCACTTTGACACATAGTCAATATCTACAAGAATGTACTGGTATCCTTTTGATGATGGGAAAGGACCCATGTAGTCTATTCCCCAAACATCAAAGATTTCCACTTCCACCTAGTCGGCCATAGGCATCTCACTTCTCTTACTGATATTTCTAGTTAGTTGGCATTCCTTGCAAGCCTTGACAAAATATATTATGTCCTTGAATAGGGTGGGCCAGTAAAAACCAGATTGGAGCACTTTTGTAGTTGTTCTCTCCCCACTATGATGTCCTCCATGCGGCGAAGAATGACATTCTTTTAGGATTGATGGGAGTTCTTCCTATGGTATACACCTTCGATGCAGATTGTCTGAACACCTCTTAAACAACAGTGGGTCGTCCCAGTAATAGTTCTTAACATCAGAGAATAGCTTCTTCTTCTGGTTGTATGTTATGTCTGGAGGCAGCTGGCCACATGAGAGATAGTTATAGATATCTGGAAACCACGAAAACTCTGCTCATCAGACTGAGCCATCAATAGGGCTTCATCAGCATAATTTTCATTCATGGGTAACTAATTCTCTTCATCAAAAACTATTCTAGATAGATGGTCTGTGACCACATTTTCTTTTCCTTTCTTATCAACGATTTCATGATCAAATTCTTATAACAACAGGGCCCAGCTTAGCAGTCTTAGCTTGGTGTCCTTCTTTTGCATTAGATAATGTATAGTGTCGTGGTCAGTATAGACCTTAACCTTGGCTCCTATAATGTATGATCAGAATTTATCTAACACAAAAACAATTGCTAACATCTCCTTCTCAGTGGTGGTGTAGTTCACTTGGGCTTCATCCAACATACGGCTGGCGTAACAGATGACATGGTGCTTTTAGTCTTTCTTCTGCCCTAGGATTGCACATATGGCATAGTAACTTGCGTCGCACATTATTTCATAAGGTAGCTCCCATTCTGGAGCTTGCAAGATTGGTGCAGAGTTTAAAGCCTCCTTTAGGGTCTCAAAATCTCTTGAACATTTGTCATTGAACTCAAACACTACGTCCTTGATCAGCAAATTTGAAAGGGGCTTCGAAATTTTTGAGATGTCTTTGATGAACCTCCTATAATACCCAGCATGGCCCAGGAAACTCCTTACCCCAGTCACAGACTTTGGTTGCGGGAGTTTGGAGATGGCTTTGATCTTGCTCATATCCTTCTCAATGCCTTTCTTGGAGATTTTGTGTCCTAGGACTATGCCACTCTAAACCATAAAGTGGATTTTTCCCAGTTCAGGATCGGATGTTTTTCCTCCCATCTTTGCAGAACTAAAGATAAGTTTCTTAGGAAAGCATCAAAGTCAGTTCTGTAAACTGAGAAGTCATCCATAAATGCTTTGACTATGTCTTCTAAAAAGTCTGAGAACATGGAAATCATGCAACGTTGGAAAGTTGCAGGAGCATTGTTGTGACACCCCGATCCCCCTGCCATTTCTAATGACCCCGAAGACCGGGGAGCCACCCTCGGTAAGCCACCCTTAACTTTTCCTTTTCTTAATCACTTAAAATTTACCTAAAGGATAATCTCATAATTTGGAAAATACTAAAATCTTACTTAAACTTGCAGAAGAAAACTTACTATTTCTAAATCTTGAAAGATACCTCAAAGTTTTAACAACATATTACATCTTACTTGCGGAACATAAAGTGCAATAGTTAATTGAAAACTAAACTACATATTACATTTCATTCTCTCTCTCTACCATACCACAAGCCCAAGGATCGAGGGGAAAGGACCAAGAGACCTCTAAACCTAACTAGACACTACCTTCTAAGTGTCTAGGTGATACAATCCTTTAGCTTCCTCATGTTGACGTTGACCTAAAAATGTTTCAGTAGGTTGGTGAGCTACTGGCTTAGTGAATAGAATTTCACCCAACCATCGCAGATAACTCATATCATGTTTATTATTTGGAAATTTAAAAGTATAGGAAATACTATACTGAACAGAGTTAGAATAATAAGATTTAAATAATAGGAAATATCAACATTTTGTCAAGTAACATCTGCTACAATGCTATTTATACAATCAATAATAGAGGATATCAACATTCCATTAAATGAATAAATGATACAAATCTAAACTCAAATCTTTCTTAATTCTTTAATTCAAAAGAAACTCTGTGAACCTATATGAACATATTTTATCTTATGCCCTGATCATATGCAGTGTACTCTACATATGAAGACTCGTAGCGAACTATGATCCCAGCGTACAAGACTTAGCTGACACCCCAAGATAGCTACGTCTGACTACTCTCCTGGTCTGCAACATGGAAACTAGCTCTCTAGCCATGGCACTCCTATGGTACCATAAACTAGACTCCTCCTCCAACCTGAGCACACAGGCGGAGAGTCAAGCCATGCCACCAGGACTTCTGGTTAATGTTGGACATGCTTTTCTATACTCTCATGCCACCAGGACTTCTGGTTAATGTTGGACACACTTTTCTATACTCCAGTGCCACCAGGACTTCTGGTTAATGTTGGATATTGTAAACTATAATTTAAGGAGACTTTCACTAGGGCTTCATCCTCCGTACCACCTGTAGGTATGCTCTGACCCCCCGTATACTGGATGCATCGCCATGGTAGGTCATTTCACCCCTAAGGCAAAGACCTCACATAGGGGTTCTACGGTGTTCAGGGCCCTTAGGTCTATTATTTTATTATCCTATAAAATCTCTTACTACATTGCATCTCTCTCTTACTCATTCTTGGCTTTGGTATCTCTATGGTACCGTGTCTATTTACTTGAACTTTACAACACGACATGAATATCATTCTAAATTTGACAGAGCAGATTATTCAAACCAATGTAAAATACTGAATAATCAACATACTATACTTGTAGGCAGTTTAAAATTCTTACATATCCAAAATTCATGTCAACTTGGCATAGATACACTAAATTCATGCAATTGAACATCTTAATACACTAATAAGAGTAAATTACTCAAAAATTGAGAAATCATCAGCAACATCTGTAATTTATCTGAAATTCCTTGAAAAACATGCACATTAACCCTAATCCTGCTTTGTTCATCACCTAACTCAATTCAGAGTTAATTACTAAAAATATGAGCAATCTTCATTAAACAACTATAATTTATCTGTAATGTCTTGGAAAATGTGCATCTTGTCATGGAAAGATTCAACACACAAATATATGGAAACCCAAATCTTAAACTATGTGTCACATAACTTAATTAAGTTTATAATTACTCATCCTGTCACGAATTATTAATATTATTTGGAATTTCAAATGATTTATTGAGTCAAGCATCTCATTACTCAAATAGGAGTTAAATCATTATCATGGCACAAATTATTATTAATAATCAGGAATTCCTAATAATATCTTCAATAAGCGTGTCAATTTTAGTAAATATTAAATCATTCACATTAAATATGACCTAGAGCGTGCAACTAGGTTTTCTTTGAATATTTTTCATATCATCGTCATATCTGTGTAATCGTGTGTCATTTAATATATTAAAATTGTGCAGTCTGGGTTTATACCCAAACTTTTCAGTTTTCTAGTTGTGCACTACTGGTTTCGACATTTAATCTAGTAAACTAGGTTTTGATTAACCATTTAATTCCACTAGTCTAATCAACACTGATCGGATGATAAACTAGGTTATATAAAAGCCTAATGAAGCAGTTTTTGAAATAAAAAGTCGGGCGATGCCAAATACTGCACAACGCCTGATAACTACTGTTATCTGTGGAAAATTTACATTTAACCAAAAATTTCCTAATATCGGAGTTAGATCATGCTAGGTGACTGAAATTCTACTCAAAGTGGTTCCAGATGTCTGAATTTGTCTAGAAATGCATCCAGAGCATGTTTTTGGGCGTTCGTTGGGTCTTCTTCTACCTTGGATTACTCTGGAATAACCTACTTCATGCATGGTAGGTTGAAGAAAAGCTCGGTTGAGTGCTTCTCGGGGCTAGGAGATTGCGGAACATTATTCCATCATCTTGGCCGAGCTCCAAGGCACCAGCTGGAGGTGATAGCCACGCCCAAGAGAGCGCCTAGTTGTTGCTGCAACTACTGGCCACTGGCCGCTCTAGCTGCTAGGGCCGCAGGGGCTGCTGGCCGGAAGAGGAAGAGGAAGGAGGTAGGTGGTCGGACTCAGTGGCAGTGATATGGGGTGCTTCTCCTTGCGCCCAAGGCTCCGGGCCGGTGCCCTACTACTGGTCATCCACTGCTGTTGGGAAGCCTTCTACTTCTCTTGCTGGGCGGTGCCCTAGCAGGTGGTTGGGGGAGGAAGGAGGAAGGGAAAGGAAGAAGAATGGAGGAGGAAGGGTGGGTGGAGCTTGATTGCGTGCTAGATCACCCAAAATCGCCTGCACGCCTCCCCTCTGCTGCTCATGACCAGGTACTGGGTTGGGCGCCTCTCAACTGTGCCTCGTTCGGTGGGGAAAGAAGAAGATAAAGGAGAAGAAAGGAAATAAATAGCCAAATCAATTGGAAAAGTTGCATATTCAACCCAAGAACTTGAAACCATCGTAACTTTCTCTCTATAAGTCCGAATCGAGTGATTTTTTTTTGCAAAATTTCAAGAATGAGATCCACTACAACCTCAAGGAATAAAATCACAACAAATAAACCATCTTATATAGGTTAATCATCTTAGGTAATTAACTTAACCATTAACACTATAATTAACATTAATTACATTAGATGAATCGATCTCAACTATTGATTCACACCTTAGATTATATTGATTAACCATGATGTTTAACAAGGTGTGTAGCACTAATCAAGTTACTCCACGCTAATTGAGGTACTTACTGACTAACCTAGATGTGGGTCATAACAATCTCCCTCCCTTATAAGAATTTCATCCCAAAATTCCTAAAAGAGAAAAGGAAACTTGTTATGCATCTTGGACTCAAGCTCCCACGTGGCTTACTCTAGGTTATGGTTTCTCCACAAAACCTTCACCAGTGGTATCTCACGACTGTTGAGCTTCTTGATCCTGTGATCAACTATCTGCATTGGTCCCTCAACATAAGACACATCTGGTCTAAGATGAGTAGGTTCTGGGTCCACTATCTTCTCTGTACTGAGGTAACACTTCTTAAGCATTGATATATGGAACACATCATGTAGATTTGCCAACTTGGATGGAAATTCCAACTTATAGGCTATAGGTCCAATACTCTCAGTGATAGGATATGGGCCCATAAACCTAGGAGTCAATTTGCCTCTCTTACCAAACCTCAACACTCCTTTCCATGGTGAAACCTTCAAATAAACTTCATCGCCAACCTCAAACTCAATAGGTCTACGTCTCTTCTCAGTGTAACTCTTCTACTTGTCTTATGCCGCTTTCAATTGTACTTTGATCACTTCAATCTTCTCGGTAGTCAAATCCACTATCTCTGGTCCAAGAATCTGCTTATCACCCACCTCATACCAACATATGGGTGATCTACCATTTCTACCATACAAATCTTCATATGGTTCCATATTAAGACTGTAATGGTGACTATTATTGTATGAAAACTCTATAAGGCTTAAGTGTTCTTCCCAACTTCCACTGAAATGCAAGACACATGCTCTCAGCATATCCTCAAGAGTCCGAATGGTCCTCTCTGATAGACCAGCTGTCTGTGGGTGAAAAGTAGTACTGAACCTCAACTTTGTGCCCAAAGCACAATGCAACTTATCCCAAAACCTGGATGTGAAATTAGGATCTCTATTTGATATTATTGAAACTGAAATACCATGCAACCTAATATCTCATCCATGTATATCTTAGCCAGCTTCAGAACATCATAGGTTGACTTAACAGGAAGAAAGTGAGAAGACTTAGTCAGTCTATCCACAATCACCCATATAGAGTCACAACCTCTAGGTGTCCTGGGTAATCCTACCACAAAATCCATTGTGATATGTTCCCACTTCCACTCAGGTATAGGAAGAGATTGCAAGGTACCTATAGGTTTCTGGTGCTTAGCCTTAACCTACTGACACACATTGTACCTAGCCACATACTCAGCTACATCCCTTTTCATACCAGGCCACCAATACAACTCCTTGAGATTCTTGTACATCTTAGTGTTGCATGGATGCATAGAGTACATTGATGCATGTGCTTCCTCAAGAATTTGCTCTTTCAAATCATTGTTTCCAGGTACACACAACCTATCCTGCTGATACAACAGACCATCATCTGAAAACCTAAACTCTGGTCTTTTCCCCCTCTGTCATGGCATGCATGATCTGCTATAACTCATTGTCATTCTACTGAAGTTCTTTAATCTGATCATAAAAAGGTAGGCTTGACTTGCATCTATACAATAAAACAACTCTGCTCAGTCACCCCTAAGTCTATGTTCAACTTCCGCATCTCTACTAGAAGGTCTCTCTTGAAACATGCCATAGAGAACACATCAGTTGTTGAACTTGACTTCCTGCTGAGGGCATCAGCCAGCACATTCGCCTTTCTAGGGTGATAATCTATTGTCACTTCATAACCCTTAATCAATTCTAACCATCTCCACTGTCTAAGATTCAAATCCTTCTGAGTGAAGATATATTTCAAACTCTTATGATCTGTAAACACCTGCCATGCATCACCATAAAGATAGTGGCGCCATGTCTTAAGAGCATGAACTATAGTAGCTAACTTTAGATAATGTATCGGGTAATACTCCTCATTCTATGCTACTTACTTCTTGTTACTTATCCTTCTCATTTTGATCATATAGAATAAACATCCCTAAAATTGAAACATACAAGCTAAGAATAGATTATTCATCATTCTTGATATCACTGCAAGAATTTGTTTTAGATTACACTTTGCTCATCTTGCACTTCTTCTTTTGTTCAAAACACACTTGTTACATTTCAAATTTATTTCTTACCCCTTGCTCTTAATAATTTTCATATTGTTCATCAACCTTTCAGATTAGCTAGGATTACTATCAGTGCTAGTTTACTTCTCATAGTGCAAAATCTCATGATCTTGTTTGGTCTTTATCTGTAACATAGCCTTATTGTGATGTGACTTTGATCCCTTAGTTTGAAATTCAAACTTTGGATCTCATAAGTTTTACTGAATTCTTCCTTCTTGAATATAGTCTACCTTTGTATGACTCATTCATTTTCTAAATTACGTGTTTGTTCTTTATTTTAGGAACTAGTTTGTTAGTCTATAGAGACTTAGAATCCAAATGTAGTATGCATGAATGTATTAAACTTTATGATAAAGATCCATACTCTCAATTATGTCATGTAATCCTCATTCTTTAATCAAGGTCATCATTTCTAACATTTCTTTTGATTCAACTAAGTTTCTTGTCCTGGTCTTATGATTTACATATTCATCTAGTTCTCTTCACTTTAACTCTTCTAAAGACTCTTCACTTCTATGTACTTATCGAATATGTAACTCTTTTCTTCTATTTTCCCTTTGCTTTGGAGTACATAAAAACATTGTACTCGATTATATAATCCATTCCTCATGATTGATTCTTACTATCTTGGCCCCTTACATACTTTTCTCATATCATTTCCATATTCTCATATTTAGAGTTCATATAATATTAATCATTAAATTTAATGTGAACCTTATATCGTGTTCCTTTATTTCCAATTAAGGATTGCTCATATGAGGCCCCAATGTTGGGTCTCCGATATCAGTTCCAACTAATTCTTAGTTGTTCTAATCTTTCCCTTTTGTTTCAACATCTTAGTGTATGTACATTCTCACTATGATGTGGGTCTAAATTATCCAGAGTCTACTTGATACAAAGAATATAAATAATAAATAAATCACTTCATGACACATAATAATATAAAAGAATCATTTTTATTCTACATACTGAAAATCTAAATTCATACATATAAGAGAATTTCTAGTGATGAACAATCAAATAAGTAAGATTTGTATCACATCCTATGTTTAGTCTCTTACTTCTACATTAATTTCCAGTTTCTTGACCCTAAGATTTTGAGGGTTTCTCTCTATCCCATCCTTCCTCTACATACCTAGCTAGGGTATTCAGGGAAGAATAGATAGAGTATATTGATACTGGTTAATCTAAGTACTCAGATACCTGGTCAGGGAATCTAAATACTCATACCTCCCAGAGCTAAAGACACATAACTTCCTATATACCTCACTTATAACTCTATCTTTCTACCCTAATGATCCCTGACAGCTCAGCCTAAGCTCTCATCTTGGTTCTCATGACCATGTCCTCTTCCTACCATCTGCAATAGTATAACAAAACACTTCCTGTTAGAAAATTGTAGTTAGAAGGAAGACACCTAAGTCCTAATCCTATTGGTCTCTTATCATCCCCTGACCTTGACTTAGAGTAACCATGTACTCAACCTATGCTCTGATACCAAATTAGTTGTGACGCCCCGATCCCCGTACCATTTCTAATGATCCCCAAGACTGGGGAGTCACCCTCGGTCAACCACCCTTAACTTTTTCTTTTCTTAATCACTTAAAATTTACCTAAAGGAGAATCTCATAATTTAGAAAATACTAAAATCTTACTTAAACTTGTGGAAGCAAACTTACTATTTCTAAATCTTGAAAGATACCTCCGAGTTTTAACAACATATTACATCTTACTTGTGGAATATAAAGTGCAACAATTAATTGAAAACTAAACTACATATTACATTTCATTCTCTCTCTCTACCATACCACAAGCCCAAGGATCGAGGGGAAAGGACCAAGAGACCTCTAAAACTAACTAAACACTACCTTCTAAGCATCTGGGTGATACGATCCTTCAGCTTCCTCGTGCTGACGCTGACTTGAAAAATGTTTTAGTAGGTTGGTGAGCTACTGGTTCAGTGAATCAAATTTCACCCAACCATCGCATATAACTCATATCATGTTTATTATTTGGAAATTAAACTACAAGAAATACTATACTGAATAGAGTTAGAACAATAAGATTTAAATAACAGGATATATCAACATTTCATCAAGTAACATCTGTTGTAACGATATAGATACAATCAATAACAGAGGATATCAACATTCCATTTAACGAACAACTGATACAAATCTAAACTCAAATCTTTCTTAATTCTTTAATTCATAAGAAACTTTGTAAACCTATATGAACATATTTTATCTTATGCCATGATCATACGCAGTGTACTCTACATATGAAGACTCATAGAAAACTACGATCCCACCGTATAAGACTTAGCCGACACCCCAAGATAGCTAAGTCTGACTACTCTCCTATTTTGCAATAGGGAAATTGGCTCTCTGGCCTTGGCACTCCTATGGTGTCATAAACTGGACTCCTCCTCTAACCTGAGCACACAGGCGGAGAGTCAAGCCATGCCACCAGGACTTCTGGTTAATGTTGGACATGCTTTTTGTACTCTCATGCCACCATGACTTCTGGTTAATGTTGGATACACGTTTCTGTACTCCAGTGCCACCAGAACTTCTGGTTAATGTTGGACACTGTAAACTATAATTTAAGGAGACTTCCATTAGGACTTCATCCCCCGTACCACCTGTTGGTACGCTTTGACCCCCGTATACTTGATGCACCGCCAGGGTAGGTCATTTCACCCTTAAGGCACATACCTCACATAGGGGTTCTACGGTGTTCAGGGCCCTTAGGTCTATTATTTTATTATCCTAGAAAATCTCTTACTACATTGCATCTCTCTCTTACTCATTCTTGGCTTTGGTATCTCTATGGTACCATGTCTATTTACTTGAACTTTACAACACGACATGAATATCATTCTAAATTTGACAGAGCAGATTATTCAAACCAGTGTAAAATACTGAATAATCAACATACTGTACTTGCCGGCAGTTTAAAATTCTTACATATCCAAAATTCATGTCAACTTGGCACATATACACTAAATTCATGCAATTGAACGTCTTAATACACTAATAAGAGTAAATTACTCAACAATTGAGAAATCATCAACAACATTTGTAATTTATCTGAAATTCCTTAAAAAACCTACACATTAACCCTAATCCTAGTTTGTTCATCACCTAACTCAATTAAGAGTTAATTACTGACATATGAGCAATCATCATTAAACAACTGTAATTTATCTGTACTTTCTTGGAAAATGTGAACCTCAACCAATATCTTGAGTTGTGCCTCACATAACATAATTAGGCGTTAGTTACTTGTCATGGCCAGATTCAACATACAAACATACGCAGTAACCCAAATCTTGATCTATGCATCACATAACTTCATTAAGTTTATAATTACTCATCATGTCACGAATTATTAATATTAATTGAAATTTCAAATGATTTCTTGAGTTGAGCATCTCATTACTCAAATAAGAGTTAAATCATTATCATGGCACAAATTATTATTAATAATCAGGAATTCCTAATAATATCTTCAAGAAGCGTGTTAATTTGAGTAAATATTATATCATTCACATTAAATATGACCTAGAGCGTGCAACTAGGTTTTCTATGAATATTTTTCATATCATCATCGTTTCTATGTAATCGTGCGTCATTTAATTTATTAAAATCATGCAGTCTGGGTTTATACCCAAACTTTTCAATTTTCTGGTCGTGCACTACTGGTTTCGACATTTAATCGAGTAAACTAGGTTTCGATTAACCATATAATTCCACTAGTCCAAACCACACTGATCGGATGATAAACTAGGTCATAAAAAACCCTAAAGAAGTGATTTGTGAAATAAAAAGTTGGGCAACGCCAAATACTGCACGACGCCTAATAATTACTGTTATCTGCAGAAAACACACATTTAACCGAAAATTTCCAAATATCGGAGTTAGATCATGCTAGGTGAGTGAAATTCTAGTTAAAGTGGTTCTGGATGTCTGAATTTGTTTGGAAATTCATCCAGAGCCTATTTCTGGGCATTTGTTGGGTCTTCTTCTACCTGGGATTACTCTGGAATAACCTGCTACATGCACTGTAGGTTGAAGACAATCTCGATCGAGTGCTGCTCACAGCTAGGAGATTGCGGGACCTTGTTCCATCATCTTGGCCGAGCTCCAAGGCACCAGTTGGAGGTGATAGCCATGCCTAAGAGAGCACCTAGCTACTGCTATAGCTACTGGCCACCGGCCGCTCTAGCTGCTAGGGCCGCAGGGGCTGCTGGCCGGAAGAGGAAGAGGAAGGAGGTAGGTGGCCGGACTCAGTGGCGGTGATATGGGGTGCTACTCCTTGCACCCAAGGCTCCAGGACGGCACCCTACTACTGGCTGACCATTGATGTTGGGCAGCCTGCTGCTACTCTTTCTGGGCGATGCCCTAGCAGGTGGTTGGGGGAGGAAGGAGGAAGGGAAAGGAAGAAGAATGGAGGAGGAAGGGTGGGCGAAGCTCGATTGCTTGCTAAATCGCCCGCACGCCTCCCCTCTGCTTCTCACAATTAGGCGTTGGGTTGGGCACCACTCAAATGTGCCTCGATCGGTTGGGGAAAGAAGAAGATAAAGGAGAAGAACTGAAATAAATAGCCAAATCAATTGGAAAAATTACAGATTCAACCCAAGAACTTGAAACCATCGTAACTTTCTCTCCGTAAGTCTGAATCGAGTGATTTTTTTTGCAAAATTTCAAGCACAAGATCCACTAAAACCTCAAGGAATAAAAACAAAACAACTAAACCATCTTAGTTAATTAACTTAACCATTAACACTGTAATTAACATTAATTACATTAGATGAATCGATCTCGACTATTGATTCACACCTTAGCTTATCTTAATTAACCATGATCTTTAACAAGGTCGTAGCATTAATCAAGTTACTCCACACTAATCAAGGTACTTACTGACTAACCTAGATGTGGGTCATAACAATTGGATAGGTCAAAAGGCATTCTTCTGAAGGCGTACATGCCATAGATGCACGTAAACATCATCTTCTCCTGATCATCAGGGTGGATTGGGACTTTATAGAATCCAGAATATCCATCTAATAAGTAGAAGTAATTGTGGTGGGCAAGTCTTTCTAGGACTTCATCAATAAATGGCAAGGGAAAATGGTCTTTCTTTGTGGTCGAATTTAGCTTTCTATAATCTATGCACATTCTCCAGCCTGTGACAGTTCTTGTGGCAACTTTGTCACCATTATCTCCTCTTACTATAGTCATCCCACCCTTTTTAGGTACTACATGAATGGGATCACCCAGTTGCTGTCACTTATTGGGTATATGATCCCTGCATCACGTAGCTTCAATATTTCCTTCTTGAATACTTACTTCAAAATTTGGTTCAATTTCCTTTGAGGTTGCACCAATGGCCTTTTCGATTCTTCTAAGTTTATCATGTGTATACATAGGGCTGGGTTTAGTCCCTTGATGTTCTCAACTGAATATTTGATTTCTCTTTTATGCTCCCTCAACTCTTCTGGGAGTCTTTCTCGCTGTTCTTCTGTGAGGTTAGCATTGATGATGATAGGATTCCTTATTTTGTCATACAGGAACTCGTACTTCAGCCCTTCTGGTAGGGGCTTTAGTTCCAGCTTTGGCTTTGGAGCTTCTAACTCTTCGTTTGACTGTTCCAAAGAAGCGTACTTCACTGTCTCTATCACTTCTTCATCATCATTGAGACTTTCTTCACCTTGGTTAAGATAATCTAGTATCTCAACCACTTCGGGGTCTTTAGTCAAAGGGTTCGGGTTGTTCAGGGCTCTCATTAGTGGGTCCACAATGGTCTTTTCTTATTGAATCTCTTCACAATACTGGTTATAGCTGTCCATGAAGTACACTGATTCTGAAAGAGATGGTCCCTTCATGGCATCCTTCACTTTGAAGTCAATGTGGTCACTTCCAACTCAGAGGGTTATGACGCCTTCGACGACATCTATCAGGGCTCTTCCAGTTGCTAGAAAAGGTCATCCAAATATTATCGGACACTTCGGGTCCTCCATAGTATCTATCACAACGATATCACAAGGTATGAAAAATCATCCCACCCAGATCAGGACGTCTTCCACTATACCCATAGGTCTCTTAAATGTGTGATCTGCTAGTTCAATCCACATACTTGTCTTGATAATGTCGGTCAATCCCAATCTTTGTGCTAAACTTAGGGGCATCGGGCTTATGCTAGCTCCCAAATCTGCCAGACCCTTCCTTTCAACATTGTCACCAATGCAAAAAGGGATGTTGAAGGCTCCTGAGTCTTTCTTTTTAGTTGGCAGTTCTACTTGAACAAAGGAACTGGACATGTTTTCCAGGTGTACCGTTTCGACATGGTTTCCTCTCCTTCTCTTTGTGATAAGGTCCTTGAAAAACTTAGCGTATGTCAGCATCTCTTCCAAAGCATCAAGAAATGGGACATCGATATGAAGTTTCTTCACTGCTTCCATGAATTTTTCATATCTTTTCTTCAAGTGTGCCTTGATAAGCCTGTATGGGAATGGAATTCTTGGGGCATACGGGCTTTTCTTCGTAAAGATTTCTTCAACGGGATCAAGATCCCTAACTTCTCTAATTTTCTCATGATTTCTTTAGCATGTATCTCCATGCCAGCAGACTTCTCGAAAGAAACTTCTCTCTCGGGTCACGGTCCTTCCTCTTTTCCATCCTCATTCTCGTCCTTTATTCCAGAGTTGATCAGCGTCCTCCCTGATCAGAGGGTATCCATTTTTTTCAGTCTCCGTATTCGACAGAATCTTTCCAGAGGGATTCTTTACTAACTCTGCCAACTGCGCGAGCTGTTGGTCTATTTGGCATTGATGCGTCTACATATCTGCCATCTGGACTTTTATGATTGTCAGGATGCCAGAATTGGCTAGGGCACTTTGTGCTAGTTGATCGTTAACAGTAGCTTGCCTCTTAGAGAAATCAAAAAGTTGTGTTACTAAGTCTTGCTGGCTATTATCTTTTCCTTGCCCCTATCCTTGACCTTGACCTTGACTTGGCCCTAGGCTTGGTCCTGCCCCCTGGCAAGTTTGTGTAAGGACCCTGACCTGCATTTAGGGCTTACCCTGTTTGTTTTGCTTAACCTTGATGGTTTGAGGCTTGCTAATCACCTTTGAGTGGTGATTAGGGTTTGGTTGTGCTTTGTTGAGGGTTGAGGGTGCTACTTGCAATTAACCCAAGTCTAGGGTTTTGGGAGCAAGTTTGTCACCTTGAGAGGTGTTCTTCTCTCTCTTTACTTCCTCCAGGGTTGAGAGGAAGGCTTGGGCTTGTTGTTTGAGTTTTTTGGACCTTTGTTGAGCTTGTCTAGGCCATGGAGTCCCTTGTTTGGGCTTTCTTGGGCCTTGTGTCGGCCAAGTAGAGCTTGTGTCGGCCTAGAGTGGAGCTTGTGTCGCCCATGGTGCATGGTCCAACCTTGGTCATGTTTGGAGAACACATGGTGCTCATCTTGGACAAGTGTCTTATGACTTGCAAGAGTGGTGGCTTGAGTTGGTGGACAAGTGTCCCTTGGGTGGACGACACATAGAAAGAGTTCACCTTGGTTTCTCCTCCTTCCTCATCTATATAGGTTGTCCCTTCCTTAGGTTGAGGTCCCTTTAGTTCCTCTTCTCCTTGTGCACGACACACCCTCTCTTCCCCTTGCTTGGTGGCCGACACACCCTTGAAGAAGGAGCTAAGGTGGCTGACACACCCTTGTGTGAGCAGCTTGGAGGCCGATACACCCTTGGAGTTAAAGGAGTGGAGGTCGACACACCCCTTTGGAGGAGCTTTGGTGGTCGATACCCTTGGAGCTTAAAGTGCATCCTCTTCCTTGAAGCTTAAGGCGGGTTGCATGACTCTAACCCTAACTACTCTATCCTTTTCTCTCATATGTGTTGCTTTAATCTTGCCTTTACATGTTAGTAGTTGGTTCTTGTTTAGCTTGCATGTTGGCCGATCCTTGAGATCTAGGGTTTAGGGAGCAACACTCTTTTCTCCCCATTGGTCTAGATGAGTGAGCTTGGGTCCTAGTGTCATGAGCAATACCCCTCCTTCCTAACTGATTGAGGTGAGTTTGTGACCTAGTGGCTCGGGCAATACCCTCATCTCACCTTGGGCAAGATGGTGAGCTCGTTTAGATGACCTTGAGTAGTTGTATCTTGAAAGTTTGGTGCTCATGGAGGTGCTGCCCGACAGCCCCCATAGCCTTGTTCCCTTGCACGGACTGAGTGAGCAAAGATTCTCTTTTGTGCGTTGAGCGGGTAAGCACTCTGGCTCTGCTCGCCCGATGGGCTGCACACCCGGTAAGCTCTGTGCTCACTCGCCTGATATACCCTGCACTACTCACTCCACAAGTCTGCTCACTCGGTTTTCCCTGGCTCGCCCTGCACGTGTGTCTCCCAACACACCTGGTTCTGCTCACCCGATACTACCTTGCTCACGCGGCTTTTCCCTTGGCTCGACCGATAGGCCTTGCTCGCCCGGCACTTGCCCACGTAGTCGATATGCCTTGCACGCCCCTGTGTCACCCGGTTTTCTCTGGCTCGCCCGATACCAGTGCTCTCCCGACACCCTCTGCCCGTGTCGCCCGACAGGACTGCTCTCCTATGCTTTGCCCTGCTCGCCCGTCAGTCTTGCATGGCTAAGTACCTGACTCATTGCTTTGCACGTTTGTTCTACCCTGCTCGCCTGTTTGCCTTGCACGCTCAGCTTCACCGTGCACGCCTAGTTAGCACCTTGTCTCGCCCGATACCTTCTCACCCGGACAGGCTTTGCTCTGCATGCTTGTTAGAGCTGCACGACCGTTAGGGTTTAGATGAGGGTGGGTTCTACCCGAGATGGCTTTTAGTGAGGGTTCATGGTATCTCTTGTGAGGGCGCGGCCTATCACGAAAAGGTGACATGTCGACTATGCTTTTATGGTGGCTCTTTGCCTAATAATGATATTTATGTTCTTATGGCTAAGCACATGCGTATGAAGGGAACCACTCTACCTCTTTAATGCCAAATGTGAATCTTGAGCATGTATTAGGGTTGCTTGATAACGTGCTTACATGTGTAATTGTATGATGAAATATGGATATAATTACTATTTCCAGGATGTGCTGACAATATACTTAACCCTAATTGTCACCCTATGGTAGTAATTGTAGTCTCTTGATTATTCACCTGGTTATTGAATTATGCTAACCATGCAGGTAATGATTAGCCCAATGAAAGGCTATGAGAATTGGGTAAATGAACACTGTGATGACAGGTGTATGATGTTCCATGATGATGATGAAAGCCTTGAGAGGCTAAGGTACTATGTGATGAGGGATTGAGATCCCATGGTTGTGTGATGATCCTTGAGATGGATCTGGATGGTTGGCAAGAGGCCAAGTGATAACATGTGATGTGAGATCCTTGTGATGGATCAGTGTGATGTAAATTGTAGAAAATGCATAATGTTGAGTTTATGTTGTTTTTCTTTTTTGTCTTGCATGTTATACAACTTGGTTGAATCTTGCAATCCATATAAAAGATACTAATTAATCACAGTGGAATCTATAATGTAGCTTGCCCTGGCCATAGATTCATCACTAGTCAGGATAGGGTGATGATGAAACGGGTTCTCCTACGGGTTAACCCGGAGCGCATATTTTTTTGAATATGCGAGGTTTCTCCTAGCCTAAAATAGAGAGGTGAAATGAGTGCAGCTGCGGTTGCAGACTCGGATGTGTGATGAGCGTGGTGAACATGGCCCATGGCTCCAGATATGTGATATGTTGAGCATGAATGCGTTCATGGCTCCAAGCACGGTGTTTAGACACGTGGCTCAGTTTCTAGTGTCGTGACCTATACCGAGGCGGACTAGGCAGTGGGTAGCCTGTGGAGCTGACCCTGTGGCTTATGACCACTTCAAGCACGAGACTGCGATCCTGCTTTGTGTTCTCATGTACTGACCATGAGGCGGAGAAGGTCTTGGATTCCGGCTCTTCCATTGACCTTGTATGGCACCGGCTATGGGCTTCACAGCCGAAGGTTGGATTTGAACGGTACGGTTCATTTCCTCAGGGCATAATAAAACGTAATACAGCCGTTTAGTGTGTATTGATAAGACAAATACGAAACATTGGTTGAGGCCTTGTTTGTGTAGTTAACTTTAATTATATTGTAGTTGTTTATTACTCTTTTGTGGTGAGTCTCATATAATCTATCTTGTCAATCATGTTCCATTGGGAAATATAGTGGTTATATGCCCTTTTGATACAGCTGGTAAGTCTGAGGATGGCTTGTTACGTATAACTATTCTTGTTATATTCTTTATCAATAATCTGTTGAGATAAGCTTTATCTTATCTGAGGTTTTGTAGTTTTGGCGCGGAGTTATGCCTCCCGCTGGGACAATGTTCAATTGTCTCACTCCGCTAGTTTTCACCCTTTTTAGGTGGTCGAGCTTGTCATGGTGGTGGTCGCGGAGTTGCGGCTGAGCAGCGAGAAGATCTGTAGAAGGCAAGCTTTGGAGATGTTGCTGTTTTGATGTTTTGGTGTAGAGTCTAGAGTCATCCCTGTACTCTTAGGTCCTTGGCGGTGTTTTGACGTTGTTTTACGATGCACGACCGATGTCGTTTGTATATCCTGTTGTTGACCAGATATGGGCCTTTATATGTATGAACAGGTGGTGAACTCATGGTTATGAAATGACAGCTGTTGCTCTAAGCTGTGGACATGTATCCATGCTTGTATGGATATATATGTAACATGTTTTCTTGCAGGATATGGACTGGAATGTAATATGTTTCTCAGTTTATCAGTTTTCCGCAATTGGTTTTAATTAACCCGTGTTTTTTATTAACTGTGGTTATGGTGATTTTTGCACGTTTTCGCATAACACATCGTTATCTGTGTGATAATGGGATGTGTTGCCACAGGTTTGGTATCAGAGCTTTAGGTTCGCTGAGTCTACAGGGATCTAGGACTAGGTTGTGTTTGTTCTTATGTGTTTTCCAGATTTTCTCATAGAAATCTTCTGCCCTCAGTGGAAGAAAAGCCAAGATGTCTGGAAACCATGAAGAACTCGCTGCTGAGCACAGCGATGTTGCATCAGTTGATGGAGCTTTTGAGCAGGCACATGAAGATCGGGTGCCTGAGGTCCCCCAACCTGACCCAACCATTCTTGAACATCCTGCCTACCAACAGCTTATGGGGTAGATGATGGCTACGATGAATCTCATGGTTGAGCGATTACCAGTGCCTCCTCCATGAGCACAGGTTCCCCATGGAGAAGCATCGGGTATTGGGAAGACCTTTGAGCGGCTTCGCCGAGTCGGAGCTTCAGAGTATGCTGGAACGGCTGATCCAGCGGATGCAGATCTGTGGCTGACAAGTCTTGAGAAGGCCTTCCGGATCCTCTACATCCCTGAAGAAGACAAAGTAAAGCATGTTGTCTACCTTCTAAAAGGTAGTGTTGGTCACTGGTGGACCATCGAGGAAGAGAAGCGGCCTGGTGAGGTGATCTGTTGGGAAGTGTTTCGACGTGAGTTCGTCGCCAGATACTTTCCCAAGACGTATCTGGATGAGAAGATCCGTCAGTTCGAGAGTTTGCGACAAGGAACGATGAACATCACCGAGTATGAAGCTAAGTTTATGGATCTGTTGAGGTTTTATCCTCACATGGCGACGACAGATGAGGAACGGATCAGACGTTTCGAGAAGGGTCTGAGTGCTGAGCTGACGACACCGGTCTCTACGTTGGAGAATCAAGAACGGTTCACTACGTTCATGGAATCTGTTCGGAGGATCGAACGTTCTGTTAGGGAGAAGAGAGAGTCTATGGCTATGAAAAGACCTTCTCAGTTTCAGAGTCAGAGGTTTGGTGGCTTCAAGAAGCCCAGGTTTTTGGCACCGACAGCGATGAGAGGTTATGATAGACCGTCTTAGTGGTCTATGAGTAGAGGAAGAGGTTATGTTTCTTCGCCTTCTAAGGCACCAAGTTCGGCTTCTGTGGCGGTGACAGGGCCATCCAGGCCTCGAGATGATGTTAGGACATGTTATGCCTGTGGTCAGACAGGGCATATCAGGTCAAGTTGTCCCTACAACGATGTTGAAGTGACGCAGCAGCCGAGACAGAACCTTCAGGGGTCAGAGAGACCACAGCCCAATGGTGGCAGAGGACGGGGACGCGGTCAAGCGTCTCAGGCTGGATCGTCTGCTCAGGGAAGCAGAGGTCGTGGACAGCAAGCAACGGCTCAATTCTATGCTATGAATCAGTCGGAGGCGGTAGTCAACCCACGAGTAGTGACCAGTCAGATGGAGTTATTTCAGTTTGATATGTCTTCTTCTTTCTTTATATCTGTTCTGGTTGACCTGGGTGCTACGCACTCTTTTATCGCCTATAGTATGCTTGAGAACTATCGTTTATTTGTTAGTTGTAAGAAGGATAGCTTGTTGTTAGAAATCCCTCTTGATGGTTCCTCTTTGCTTCGAGAAGGGTGTCCATCTTGTGTCTTGTCTTTCTCGGGACACCGCATTCAAGTGGATCTCATACCACTTGCTATGCATGGGTTCGATGTTATCCTTGGGATGGATACCTTAGAGAGGTATAAGGTTGTCTTGGACTGTGGTTCCAAGCAGGCAGTGTTTGATGTTGCTGGAGAGAAGTGGATCTTCCAGGGAGATAGGAAGATTCTTCCGACATGTCTGGTATCAACTATGGTGGCAGATAAGTTGTTACGATAGGGATGTGAGGCGTTCCTAGCCCACGTGGTAGATACCAAAGTGGATGCCAAGGAAAAAGGTCTTAGCCTTGAGGAGGTGTCAGTTGTTCGTGAGTTTGCAGACGTGTTCCCTGAGGAGTTTCCTGGTGTTCCCCCACCCCGAGAGATTGATTTCGAGATAAATCTAGTACCAGGAACGCAACCAGTTGCGCAGACACCGTACAGAATGGCTCCAGCAGAGATGGAAGAGTTGAAGAAGCAGTTACAGGAGTTTCTAGATAAAGGTTTTATCCGACCCAGTACGTCGCCTTGGGGTGCGCCTGTGCTGTTTGTCAAGAAGAAGGATGGTTCGATGCGGTTGTGTATAGACTACCGGCAGTTGAACAAGGCCACAGTCAAGAACAAGTACCTGTTTCCGAGGATAGATGATTTGTTCGATCAGTTGCGTGGTGCTACAGTGTTCTTGAAGATCGATCTACGGTCCAGATATCATCAGCTGAGGATAAAGGCGGATGACATACCGAAGTCAACTTTCAGAACAAGGTATGGTCATTATGAGTTTGTGGTTATGCCGTTTGGGTTAACCAATGCACCTACAGCTTTCATGGATCTGATGAACAGAGTGTTCCGTCTGTTCTTAGATCAGTTTGTTGTAGTCTTTATAGATGACATCTTGATCTATAGTCGGGATAGGCTTGAGCACGAGCAACATCTTCGTCGAGCGTTGACTCTTCTTTGTCAACATCAGTTGTATGCCAAGTTCAGTAAGTGTGAGTTCTGGCTGGATGAAGTGACCTTCTTGGGCCATGTGATATCCTCTGAAGGAGTCAAGGTAGATCCGAAGAAGGTGGAATCTGTTGCGGATTGGGAACAGCTGAAGACGCCGACAGAAGTTCGTAGTTTCCTTGGTCTAGCAGGATACTACCAGAGGTTTATCAAGGACTTCAGTGTGATCACGTTATCGATGACGAAGTTGACCAGGAAGGATGTACCTTTTGTTTGGGATGATCGATGTCAACAAGCTTTCCAGAGGTTGAAGGAGAAGCTGACCAGTGCTCCAGTGTTGATCTTGCCAGAGCCTGGGAAAGGCTATGTTGTTTTCTGTGATGCTTCCAAGAAAGGTTTAGGTTGCGTGTTGATGCAGGAAGATCATGTGGTTTCTTTTGCCTCGCGACAGCTCAAGAAGCATGAGGAGAACTATTCGACTCATGATTTGGAGCTGGCAGCAGTAGTTCATGCGTTAAAGATTTAGAGACACTATCTATATGGGGAAGCATGTCAGATGTTTACGGATCATAAGAACCTGAAGTATATCTTTACGCAACACGAGTTCAATATGCGACAGCGGCGATGGATGGAGTTGATCAACGACTACGACTGCACTATCGAGTATCATCCTGATAAGGCGAACGTGGTAGTAGATGCGCTTAGTCGAAAGTCTTCTCTTTCTTCAAAGAAGGCACAGTTAAGTTCTCTGGTTTGCCATAGGAGGGATATGCTTGTTTCTCTACGACAGATGAATGTGCAGATGGAAGTTTCTTCGTTATCTGGTCTTTTCGCACAGATGCAAGTCAAGCCTACATTGAGGCAGCAGATCAAGGATGCACAGCAGACAGATGAGGTGGTACAGTTGATCAGATCAGAGTTCGGCAGCGACAAGCGTGATGGGTTCCATGAGTCTGAGGATGGGCTAGTATGCTATCGTGACAGGATGGTGGTTCCAGATGTTGATGATATGAGGAAGTTGGTGCTTGAGGAAGCACACACGTCGATGTATGCGAGGCATCCAGGTGTCACCAAGATGTATCATAGTCTGAAGGACTTGTATTGGTGGCCCGGTTTGAAGAAAGATGTGGCTGAGTTCGTGGCAAGATGTGCGGTTTGTCAGCAAGTGAAGGTTGAGCATCAGAAGCCGGCAGGTACGTTACAACCTTTGCCGATACCGCAGTGGAAATGGGATCATATAACCATGGATTTCGTAGTTGGTCTGCCCAAGACAACTAGGAATCATGATTCCATTTGGGTGATAGTGGACAGATTGACTAAGTCTGCCCATTTCCTGCCTGTGAAGACGATGTACACAGCAGAGAAGCTCGCTAGAGTGTATGTGGATGAGATAGTTTGTTTGCATGGTGTGCCAGCAACAATAGTTTCTGACAGAGGTCCTCAGTTTACCAGTCATTTTTGGGAGCAGTTGCACAGACCGTTGGGAACGCAGTTGAGGTTCAGTACAGCCTTTCATCCACAGACAGATGGACAGTCTAAAAGAACTATTCAGATTGTGGAGGATCTCCTTCGAGCTTGTGTTTTGTAGTTCCTAGGCAGCTGGGATGTTCATATGAGTTTGATAGAGTTTGCTTATAACAACGTTTATCAGCGAAGCATCGATATGGCTCCTTATGAAGCTCTGTATGGAAGGAAGTGTAGATCCCCTTTGTGTTGGTATGAATCCGGTGAGTATCAGCTTTTGGGTCCTGAGCTAGTGCAGCAGACAACAGAAAAGATCAACGTGATTCAGCAACAGTTTAAAGTGGCACAGGACAGGCAGAAGTCTTATGCAGATAATCGCCGACGACCGTTGGAGTTCCAGGTAGGAGACAAAGTTTATCTGAAAGTCTCACCCTGGAAAGGTGTGCTAAGGTTTGGACGGAAGGGTAAGTTGGCACCCAGGTATATGGGGCCTTACCCAGTTACAACACGTGTTGGAAAGGTAGCTTACGAGATAGAGTTACCTCCTGAGTTACACAGGTTACATCCAGTGTTCCATGTCAGTATGTTAAAGAAAAGTCATCCAGATTCAGGTACAGTGATACAGCCAGTTGAGGTTGAGCTTGATGCAGATGTGACCTATGAGGAAGGCCCTGTGGCGATTCTTGACAGAAGGATCAAGAAGCTGAAGAGGTAGGACCTGGTTCTTGTGAAGGTCCTTTGGCAGCGTCGTGGCGTTGAGGAAGCCACGTGGGAGCTTGAGGAAGAGATGACGAGGAAGTATCCCTCGCTT
Source organism: Alisma plantago-aquatica (assembly GCA_963693085.1). Taxonomy (NCBI): domain Eukaryota; kingdom Viridiplantae; phylum Streptophyta; class Magnoliopsida; order Alismatales; family Alismataceae; genus Alisma; species Alisma plantago-aquatica. The sequence goes on along the minus strand of OY856412.1, from coordinate 1,095,081,657 downwards.
TTCTCTTCGGATTTTGGGGACGAAATCCCTTAAATGGGGTTAGATTGTATGGACCCTGGCCTGCGTTTAGGGCTTACCCTGTTTGTTTTGCTTAACCTTGATGGTTTGAGGCTTGCTAATCACCTTTGAGTGGTGATTAGGGTTTGGTTGTGCTTTGTAGAGGGTTGAGGGTGCTACTTGCAATTAACCCAAGTATAGGGTTTTGGGAGCAAGTTTGTCACCTTGAGAGGTGTTCTTCTCTCTCTTTACTTCCTTTAGGGTTGAGAGGAAGGCTTGGGCTTGTTGTTTGAGTTCTTTGGACCTTTGTTGAGCTTGTCTGGGCCTTGGAGTCCCTTGTTTGGGCTTTCTTGGGCCTTGTGTCGGCCAAGTAGAGCTTGTGTCGGCCTAGAGTGGAGCTTGTGTCACCCATGGTGCTTGGTCCAACCTTGGTCATGTTTGGAGAACACATGGTGCTCATCTTGGACAAGTGTCTTATGACTTGCAAGAGTGGTGGCTTGAGTTGGTGGACAAGTGTCCCTTGGGTGGACGGCACATAGCACGAGTTCACCTTGGTTTCTCCTCCTTCCTCATCTATATAGGTTGTCCCTTCCTTAGCTTGAGGTCCCTTTAGTTCCTCTTCTCCTTGTGCACGACACACCCTCTCTTCCCCTTGCTTGGTGGCCGACACACCCTTGAAGAAGGAGCTAAGGTGGCCAACACACCCTTGTGTGAGAAGCTTGGAGGACGATACACCCTTGGAGTTGAAGGAGTGGAGGTCGACAGACCCCTTTGGAGGAGCTTTGGTGGTAGATACCCTTGGAGCTTAAAGTGCATCCTCTTCCTTGGAGCTTAAGGCAGGTTGCATGACTCTAACCCTAACTACTCTATCCTCTTCTCTCATATGTGTTGCTTTAATCTTGCCTTTACATGTTAGTAGTTGGTTCTTGTTTAGCTTGCATGTTGGCCAATCCTTGAGATCTAGGGTTTAGGGAGCAACACTCCTTTCTCCCCATTGGTCTAGATGAGTGAGCTTGGGTCCTAGTGTCATGAGCAATACCCCTCCTTCCTAACTGATTGAGGTGAGTTTGTGACCTAGTGGCTCGGGCAATAACCTCATCTCACCTTGGGCAAGATGGTGAGCTCGTTTAGATGACCTTGAGTAGTTGTATCTTGAAAGTTTGGTGCTCATGGAGGTGCTGCCCGACAGCCCCCATAGCCTTGTTCCCTTGCACGGACTGAGTGAGCAAAGCTTCTCTTTTGTGCCTTGAGCGGGTGAGCACTCTGGCTCTGCTCGCCCGATGGGCTGCACGCCTGGTAAGCTTTGTGCTCACTCGCCTGATATACCCTGCACTACTCACTCCACAAGTCTGCTCGCTAGGTTTTCCCTGGCTCTCCCTGCACGCGTGTCACCCAACACACCTGGTTCTGCTCGCCCCATACTACCTTGCTCACGCGGCTTTTCCCTTGGCTCGCCTGATAGGCCTTGCTCGCCCGGCACTTACCCGCGTAGCCGATATGCCTTGCATGCCCCTGTGTCACCCAGTTTTCTCTGGCTCGCCCGATACCAGTGCTCGCCCGACACCCTCTGCGCGTGTCACCCGACAGGACTGCTCACCTATGCTCTGCCCTACTCGCCCGTCACTCTTGCACGGCTCTGTACCCGTCTCATTGCTTTGCACGTTTGCTCTACCCTACTCACCCATTTGCCTTGCACGCTCAGCTTCACCGTGCACGCCCAGTTAGCACCTTGTCTCGCCCGATACTTGCTCACCCGGACAAGCTTTTCTCTGCACACTTGTTAGAGCTGCACGACCGTTAGGGTTTAGATGAGGGTGGGTTCTACCCGAGATGCTTATTAGTGAGGGTTCATGGTATCTCTTGTGAGGGCGCGGCCTATCACGAAAAGGTGACATGTCGACTATGCTTTTATGGTGGCTCTTTGCCTAATAATGATATTTATGTTCTTATGGCTAAGCACATGCGTATGAAGGGAACCACTCTACCTCTTTAATGCCAAATGTGAATCTTGAGCATGTATTAGGGTTGCTTGATAGCGTGCTTACATGTGTAATTGTATGATGAAATATGGATATAATTACTATTTCCAGGATGTGCTGACAATATACTTAACCCTAATTGTCACCCTATGGTAGTAATTGTAGTCTCTTGATTATTCACCTGGTTATTGAATTATGCTAACCATGCAGATAATGCTTAGCCCAATGAAAGGCTATGAGAATTGGGTAAATGAACACTGTGATGACAGGTGTATGATGTTCCATGATGATGATGAAAGCCTTGAGAGGCTAAGGTACTATGTGATGAGGGATTGAGATCCCATGGTTGTGTGATGATCCTTGAGATGGATCTGGATGGTTGGCAAGAGGCCAAGTGATAACATGTGATGTGAGATCCTTCTGATGGATCAGTGTGATGTAAATTGTAGAAAATGCATAATGTTGAGTTTATGTTGTTTTCCTTTTTTGTCTTGCATGTTATACAACTTGGTTGAATCTTGCAATCCATCTAAAAGATACTAATTAATCACAGTGGAATCTATAATGTAGCTTGCCCTGGCCATAGATTCATCACCAGTCAGGATAGGGTGATGATGAAACGGGTTCCCCTGCGGGTTAACCCGGAGCGCATATTTTTTGAATATGCGAGGTTTCTCCTAGCCTAAAATAGAGAGGTGAAACGAGTGCAGCTGCGGTTGCAGACTCGGATGTGTGACGAGCGTGGTGAACATGGCACATGGCTCCAGATATGTGATATGTTGAGCATGAATGCGTTCATGGCTCTGAGCACGGTGTTAAGACACGTGGCTCAGTTTCTAGTGTCGTGACCTATACCGAGGCGGACTAGGCAGAGGGTAGCCTATGGAGCTGACCCTGTGGCTTATGACCACTTCAAGCATGAGACTGTGGTCCTACTTTGTGTTCTCATGTACTGACCATGAGGCGGAGAAGGTCTTGGATTCCGGCTCTTCCATTGACCTTGTATTGCACCGGCTATGGGCTTCGCAGCCGAAGGTTGGATTTGAACGGTACGGTTCATTTCCTCAGGGCATAATAAAACGTAATACAGCCGTTTAGTGTGTATTGATAAGACAAATACGAAACATTGGTTGAGGCCTTGTTTGTGTAGTTAACTTTAATTATATTGTAGTTGTTTATTACTCTTTTGTGGTGAGTCTCATATAATCTATCTTGTCAATCATGTTCCATTGGGAAATATAGTGGTTATATGCCCTTTTGATACAGCTGGTAAGTCTGAGGATGGCTTGTTACGTATAACTGTTCTTGTTATATTCTTTATCAATAATCTGCTGAGATAAGCTTTATCTTATCTGAGGTTTTGTAGTTTTGACGCGGAGTTATGCCTCCCGCTGGGACAATGTTCAATTGTCTTACTCCGCTAGTTTTCACCCTTTTTAGGTGGTCGAGCTTGTCGTGGTGGTGGTCGTGAAGTTGTGGTCGAGCAGTGAGAAGAACTGTAGAAGGAAAGATTTGGAGATGCTGCTGTTTTGATGTTTTGGTGTAGAGTCTAGAGTCATCCCTGTACTCTTAGGTCCTTGGCGGTGTTTTGACGTTGTTTTATGATGCACGACCCATGTCATTTGTATATCCTACTGTTGACCAGATATGGGCCTTTATATGTATGAACAGGTGGTGAACTCATGGTTATGACAGGACAGCTGTTGCTCTAAGCTGTGGACATGTATCCAGGCTTGTATGGATATATATGTAACATGTTTTCGTGCAGGATATGGACTGGAATGTAATATGTTTCTCAGTTTATCAGTTTTCTGCAATCGGTTTTAATTAACCCGTGTTTTTTATTAACTGTGGTTATGGTGATTTACGCACATTTTTGCGTAACACCTCGTTATCTGTGTGATAATGGAATGTGTTGCCACAAGTTTGGTATCAGAGCTTTAGGTTCGCTGAGTCTACAGGGATCTAGGACTAGGTTGTGTTTGTTCTTATCTGTTTTCTAGATTTTCTCATAGAAATCTTCTGCCCTCAGTGGAAGAAAAGCCAAGATGTCTGGAAACCATGAAGAACTCGCTGCTGAGCATAGCGATGCTGCATCAGTTGATGGAGCTTTTGAGCAGGCACATGAAGATCGGGTGCCTGAGGTCCCCCAACCTGACCCAGCCATTCTTGAACATCCTGCCTACCAACAGCTTATGGGGTAGATGATGGCTACGATGAATCTCATGGTTGAGCGATTACCAGTGCCTCCTCCGCGAGCACACGTTCCCCATGGAGAAGCATCGGGTATTGGGAAGACCTTTGAGCGGCTTCGCCGAGTCGGAGCTTCGGAGTATGCTGGAACGGATGATCCAGCGGATGCAGATCTATGGCTGACAAGTCTTGAGAAGGCCTTCCGAATCCTCGACATCCTCGAAGCAGACAAAGTAAAGTATGTTGTCTACCTTCTAAAAGGTAGTACTGGTCACTGGTGGACCATCGAGGAAGAGAAGCGGCCTGGTGAGGTAATCTGTTGGGAAGTGTTTCGACGTGAGTTCATCGCCACATACTTTCCCAAGACGTATCTGGATTAGAAGATCTGTCAGTTCGAGAGTTTGCTACAAGGAACGATGAACATCACCGAGTATGAAGCTAAGTTTATGGATCTTTTGAGGTTTTGTCCTCACATGGCGACGACAGACGAGGAACGGATCAGACGTTTCGAGAAGGGTCTGAGTGCTGAGCTGACGACATCGGTCTCTGCGTTGGAGAATTGAGAACGGTTCGCTACGTTCGTGGAATCTGTTCGAAGGATCAAACGTTCTGTTAGGGAGAAGAGAGAGTCTATGGCTAAGAAAAAACCTTCTCAGTTTCAGAGTCAGAGGTTTGGTGGCTTCAAGAAGCCCAGGTTTTCAGCACCGACAGCGATGAGAGGTTCTGGTAGACCGTCTTAGGTAGAGGAAGAGGTTATATTTCTTCGCCTTCTAAGGCACCAAGTTCGGCTTCTGTGGCGGTGACAGGGCCATCCATGCCTCGAGATGATGTTAGGACATGTTATGCATGTGGTCAGACAGGGCATATCAGGTCAAGTTGTCCCTACAGCGATGTTGAAGTGACGCAGTAGCCGAGACAGAACCATCAGGGGTCAGAGAGACCACAGCCCAGTGGTGGCAGAGGACGGGGACGCGGTCAAGCGTCTCAGGCTAGATCGTCTGCTCAGGGAAGTAGAGGTCATGGACAGCAAGCAACGACTCAATTCTACGCTATGAATCAGCCGGAGGCGGTAGTCAACCCGCGAGTAGTGACCAGTCAGATGGAGTTATTTCATTCTGATATGTCTTCTTCTTGCTTTACATCTGTTCTGGTTGACTCGGGTGCTACGCACTCTTTTATCGCCTATAGTATGCTTGAGAACTGTCGTTTATCTGTTAGTTGTAAGAAGGATAGCTTGTTGTTAGAAATCCCTCTTGATGGTTCCTCTTTGCTTCGAGAAGAGTGTCCATCTTGTGTCTTGTCTTTCTCGGGACACCGCAATCAAGTGGATCTCATACCACTTGCTATGCATGGGTTCGATGTTATCCTTGGGATGGATACCTTAGAGACGTATAAGTTTGTCTTGGACTGTGGTTCCAAGCAGGCAGTGTTTGATGTTGCTGGAGAGAAGTGGATCTTCCAGGGAGATTGGAAGATTCTTCCGACATGTCTGGTATCAGCTATGGTGGCAGATAAGTTGTTACGACAGGGATGTGAGGCGTTCCTAGCACACGTGGTAGATACCGAAGTGGATGCCAAGGCAAAAGATCTTAGCCTTGAGGAGGTGTCAGTTGTTCGTGAGTTTGCAGACGTGTTCCCTGAGGAGTTTCCTGGTGTTCCCCCACCCTGAGAGATTGATTTCGAGATCAATCTAGTACCAGGAACGCAACCAGTTGCGCAGACACCGTACAGAATGGCTCCAGCAGAGATGGCAGAGTTGAAGAAGCAGTTACAGGAGTTGCTAGATAAAGGTTTTATCCGACCCAGTACGTCACCTTGGGGTGCGCCTGTGCTGTTTGTCAAGAAGAAGGATGGTTCGATGCGGTTGTGTATAGACTACCGGTAGTTGAACAAGGCTACAGTCAAGAACAAGTACCCGTTTCGGAGGATAGATGATCTGTTCGATCAGTTGTGTGGCGCTACAGTGTTCTCGAAGATCGATCTACGGTCCGGATATCATCAGCTGAGGATAAAGGCGGATGACATACCGAAGTCAGCTTTAAGGACAAGGTATGGTCATTATGATTTTGTGGTTATGCCGTTTGGGTTAACCAATGCACCTGCAACTTTCATGGATCTGATGAACAGAGTGTTCCGTCCGTTCTTCGATCAGTTTGTTGTAGTCTTTATAGATGACATCTTGATCTATAGTCGGGATAGGCTTGAGCACGAGCAACATCTTCGTTGAGCATTGACTCTTCTTCGTCAACATCAGTTGTATGCCAAGTTCAGTAAGTGTGAGTTCTGGCTGGATGAAGTGACCTTCTTGGGCCATGTGATATCCGCTGAAGGAGTCAAGGTAGATCCGAAGAAGGTGGAATCTGTTGCGGATTGGGAACAGCCGAAGACGCCGACAGAAGTTCGTAGTTTCCTTGGTCTAGCAGGATACTACCGGAGGTTTATCAAGGACTTCAGTGTGATCGCGTTACTGATGACAAAGTTGACTAGGAAGGATGTACCTTTTGTTTGGGATGATCGATGTCAACAAGCTTTCCAGAGGTTGAAGGACAAGCTGACCAGTGCTCCAGTGTTGATCTTGCCAGAGCCTGGAAAAGGCTATGTTGTTTTCTGTGATGCTTCCAAGAAAGGTTTAGGTTGCGTGTTGATGCAGGAAGATCATGTGGTTTCTTTTGCCTCGCGACAGCTCAAGAAGCATGAGGAGAACTATCCGACTCATGATTTGGAGCTGGAAGCAGTAGTTCATGCGTTAAAGATTTGGAGACACTATCTATATGGGGAAGCATGTCAGATCTTTACGGATCATAAGAACCTGAAGTATATCTTTACGCAACATGAGTTGAATATGCGACAGCGGCGATGGATGGCCGTAGCTGAAGCCAGGGTGATCTGGCCTCTCAAAATTAGCATAGGAAACGTTCTGCATAGTCTCTTCTTCACTTTCACTTTCTTCACTCTCATCTGTTCTGGTGTAGATACAGTTATCGACCCCGTGTCCTCCTTCACCGTAGGTGACACACTTCATCACTTTCTTGATGTGCTTCTTTCATTTGCCTCCAATATCTTTCACTTGTCTCACGTCAGTTGCTATTTTTTGGATTTGGGCTGTTATAGTTTCTAAAGCCTTGGATTCCATGGATGGTCCTTCAGATCCTACCTTCTTTGATGGGCCCCTATCATTCCTTTCATAGTCTACTCCTACTTGGAGCGCAGCCATGTTTTCTATTATCTTCATAGTCTTGCTTGGCTTTTTTCCCAAGAAGTCACTGCCTGCGGCAGCATTCAACGAAGTCCTCTCTGTATGAGTCATCCTATTATAGAAGGTTGTCACCAGGATTCCCTTATTATAGTTGTGGTGCGGGCAATCCCTCAGTTACTCTTGGAAACACTCCCATTTGCAAGTTTTCTCCTAGCTTTTGTGCAAAAGATGTAATCTTCTGCATGTTACGGATCATCCACTTAGTAGGATAAAACTTAGTGACAAAGGCATCCGCTAGGGGGCTCCACCCATCTATAGACTGGTGGGGGAGATTTAGATACCAGGATAGAGCCTTATCTTCCAAGCAGAAGTTGAAACCCTTACAGTAAATCATTTCTTGTGGGACACCCCTCATCTTAATGGTATCACAAATGTTTTTGAAAGCATCGAGATGGTGGTACGGATTCTCTCTTGAGTTCCTGGAGAAAGTCTTGTTTTGGATCATAGATATGAAAACTGGTTTTAGCTCGAAGTTTGCTACGTTGAAGTTCGATACGATGATCCGACATCTTGACTCGTTGGCCCTTGTTGCCGCCAACTCACGAAGGGTCTTCCCTTCCTTGTCGTCCTCACTATCGTTGTCCATATAATTGTGATTTCTCTCAGCTTCACGCTCATGTTTGTGATGGTTTCTTCTATGCCTGCAACGATGGTGACATTCTTCATAGTGGCAGTCATCCTCTTGATGATCAACTTCATGACGCTCTTCATGATCTTCCTCTCATTCTTCATATTGGTGATTGTCATTGTAACGGCCATCTCTGTCTTCATCCGTGCCTGGTGGCAGTGGGTGGTGTTGATTTGTCATGTTCCGCTCGTCTCTTGAGAGGGTAACATCCACGCGGGGCGAGATGGTGAAAAGGGAGTAAATTTGAGAAAGTTTTCTTCTTCCTGGGTGCCTGAATAGACCATGTAGTCAAGTTAGAAAACTGGACGTGTTAAAATGAACTATTCTACACAAACTCAGGGTAGCAGACTTAATGTAACTCTGTTATCAAGCTTATTGCTAAGCTTGTGGCACATGAGTATAGAAAGTGGACTCGAGTTCTTAACAGTGTCGTTTTTCCTTGTCTCCGGCAATGGTGCCAAAAAGTTGATCGGCCTAAATTGCACTTCCAAAATGAGTGGATTCAAAGTAGTCAGACTTTTAAAAAGATATCCCGACTCTCAGGCCCCCGCAACGATAAACGGGGTCCGATGTAGCGATCGGGGCCGAACATAGGGACAAGGGTGGCAGTGTTAAGTGCACAAAATCTAATACTTGTATACTTCATCCGAAGAGGGTATATAAAAAGGTCTTCCCTTAGGAATGATGGCACACAAACTGAGTTGGGCAAGAAAAATAAGAATAAGAAGAACGAATGAAAGCAAGAGAAATAAGATAAAATAAGTATATGGGAGGAAACCCGGGCTGGGATTCGCCTACTAAAGAATCTCACCAACATGTAACATCATCTCTCTCTCGCATATTCCTAACAAGATTATAAACAACCATCAAAAGCATCTATTCTACTCTCTCTCAAGATGAGGAAAGATCTAAGTCTAAGGGTAACCTCTCTCTCGAGATGACTGTATGCAAACCTCGTCGCATAACATATGGTTTTAAAGCTTTAGCATTCCAACACTCTCGTGCATTCATACTACTCTATAACATATGATAAAAGTGATATTACTCTCTCGAGATATCAACAATCAAATATCACAAGATGGTAGCTAAGCATACAAGTGGAGCATTAAAATAGGTGCATAGAGATAATCTTAATAAGAATATATATATATATATATATATATATTCAACAGAAAGAGACAATATATATGTCAGGAGATCCTTAGTGGCTACCCCCAACCTAAGTTAAGGTGTTTAGTCGCTCATGCTTGCAGACAACATAACGACATTACAGAAAGATGGATACATGAAGTCCCACGAAGAGAGGAGGAAAGTACAGTGAGATGGAGTGATAGATCTAGAGCGAAGAGACGTGATACAACACAATACTTATTCAGATCTGGATCTAACACGTCAGTGGCATGGATGATCTTCTTCTCTCAAAGAAGGAGTCTTCAGTCTTCTCTCTCCTCAGCTTCTGCCTTTGGAGATCCAAGACTGGTGGATGGGATGGTATGGAATGAATCTGGAACGCAACACTTCATGGTCCTCGGGATCCGATCTATGATCTGATGATTTGACAAGACATGTGGCTGTGCTATTTATAGATGCATTCCACTGACTTAAGCCTAGACCGCAGTCGCGGTCTTGGTTGGGTGAGTGGTGAGACAGTGGTCGCGGTCTGCTCTTTATTCCTCCTTTCATCGCGGTTGAACTTAGTAGCGGTCTGGTGATAATCATGATCGAGGTCAGCTTGTGCGTTGCGTTTGGAGAGGTCGAGGTCTTCTCGTTCGGTCGTGGTTTGTAAGGATTTAGCAGTGATCGTAGTCTCCAAGCTGATCGCGGTCCCTGGTCTGATTTGGGACCCATGTTCCGATCGCGACCAATGTCGTGGTCGCATTTAAGCAGTGATTGCGGTTTTGTTATGGCCGCGGTACATCTTTAATGCCTGATGACCTCGATCTCAAAGGAGCTCTGAAACTGCGATCGCGGTTGAGGGATAAGTGGGTCGCAGTTGAGGTAAAGACCGCAACCTGGGTTGTGAATGTACCTGAAACTATGTAAGTGAGGTTTTAATAAAAAAGGTGGTAAATTTATGGAAAAAGCTAACAAAAGATATACTAAAAGAGGTATAAAATGTGGCAACACATCCTGCTATCACACAGACAGCGAGGTGTTACGCAAAAACGTGCGGAAAACACCATAAACCACAAATTACCAAAAACATGGGTTAATTAAAACCAATTTTGGAAAATAGATAAACTAAGAAACTATTACATTCAGCTCCTTCTCCTGCAAGAACCAGGTTATATAAATATTTACAAGCCTTGATATGTGTCCACAGCTTAGGAGATCAACTGTCTAGTCATCACATGAGTTCATCACCTTTTTATATGTACATAACGGCCCAGATCTGGCCAACAGCAGGATATACAAAACATCAGCAGCTATACATCGTGAAACAACGTCCAAACGTCTCCAAGGACCTGAGAGTACAAGGATGACTCTATGACTCTACTACAAAATGACCAAAACAGCAGCATGTCCATCTCTTGCCTTCTACTACTCTTCTTGCTGCTCAGACGCAACCCCGAGACCACCATCACGTCTAGCTCTAACACCTAAAAAGGGTGTAAACTAGCAGGGTGAGACACACAGTCCCAGAGAGAAACATAACTCCTTGCCGAAACCATAAAACCAAAGGAAGATTAAAGTAATAGCAGTAGATAACCGATAAAAGATATAACAAGATCAGTCTATATAGCAAAGCTATTCATACCATCAGGCTTACCAGATGTACGGAAGGCATATAACCCAATATCTCTTTATGGAACATGATTGACAAGATATGATTTATAAGATCTTACCACATAACATAAGGAACGTATAAGCAACTGAAAGTATAACAAGATTAACTACACAAGCAAGGCCTCAATCAATGTTTTGTATTTTGCCTTAAGCAATAAATACTATACGGCTGGATTACATATTATTATGCCCTGAGAAAGTGAGCTGTACCGCTCAAATCCAACCTTCGGTTGCGAAACCCATGCCGGTGCCATACAAGGTCAAATGAAGAGCCGGACTCCACGACCTCCCACCTCGTGGTTAGTACACGAGTACAACACATGTAGGACCGCAGTCTCATACTTAAGTGGCCTCAGCCACAGGGTCAGGCTACCCTCTGCCTAGCCCGCCTCAGTACAAGTATCGGCGCTAGTGAAACTGAGCCACGGGCATGTGAGCCATGGGCCTGTTCACCATGCTCTTATCATATTTGGGCTACGGGCCTGAATCCACACCCTGGAGTCTACAACTAAAGTTACACTCTTACCTCCTCACTTTAGGCTACGAGAAACCTCACATACTCAACAATATGCGGTCTGGGTTAACCCACAGGAGAACCTGTTTCTCCATCACCAGCTCTTAACGATGATGGATCTATGGCCAGGGAAAACTACATGATATGTTCCACTGTGATTAGTTAGTACATTTTAAGTGGATTGTTGAGGAAACAAAGTTGTAATACATGCATAACATAAAACTACATTATTATTTCCACCATCATGCTATTTCGGGATCTCAATCCCTCATCACAAGAAACCACTGCCTCAACAGGAATTCTCATCACTTGGGATATCAATCCCAGATCATCATCAGAGGATAACACCTCACCTAGGCACTTTAGCCAAACTCAGGTCCTTGGACCAAAGCACATCATGCATGTTATCTCATCATCAAGAGTAACCATCAAAGCAGTGTTACTCAAACATATATATACCTCATAGCCCTTTACCTCACTATGCATCTGTATGAAACACCTGCATAGTTAGTATGCACAATCATCATGGATTGATAGAAGAATCATATTATTCAATATAGGGTGACATTGATGATCATATGCTTTATCATACATGCCTCAACTTGTGATCATAGACATAGGTCATATCATCATGGAAAGCATATTATATGCTTATCATTTACTCAGCATTATATATATCTTTCCAGATGATCATAAGCACATGTAAAGCTACATAGATTTAATATACTACCTCAATTACTATCAAGCATATCAAGGGTCATCATCATAAGACAAATGTGTTTGTGTAAGCAAGAACTAGCATATAGGTTTCCTAGTAGGAACAAGACCCTCACTAGAAGATAGCATCAGACAGGGTACTCTCCCATAACGCCCAACCACTCAAGCCTCATAACGGCTGATAACACCAATTTTTGTGATGTTTTTGCCCTTTATTCTATTGTCAAAACTGCCCTTTTCTGCTATTTTCCTCTCTTTTATTAGTACTTTCGCAAGAATTGGCTAAACAACGCTCTTAATCCAATACTTCCATCTTTTGCAGAATTTTCCTCCCATTTTGACCCAATAAGGCCGTCCCGGCCCACAGGCAATAAGTCCAACCTGCATCGGCCTTCCAATGGCCCGATACAAGCCTTCCCGACAGGGTGGCGTGACGCAACGATGCGCGACAAGGGGATGCCGCGCAAGAAAAAGCTGACGGATGACACGCCTCTTACCCGACAGGGAGCCAAGCTCACCACGACAACCCAAGCTTGTCGCGTGACACAGGCCACCCACCGGCAGGCGCCGCCCGTCATGTGACCGACAGCCAACATCCCTGCGCCAGGCGATATGTGTATCGGCCGTCCATCAAACTCGCGAATGCGGAGGACACGTGGCGCTTCGAGCACCATAACTTCCCCCAACCGCTACCTATAAATAGCAGCTATAGGAAGCTGAGAGAAAAGGTTCAGACAGTTCGGAGTTCGCACAGTCGGGAACTTTGAGCGATCTTCGGAGGAAAACTGCGAGAGCAGGAGTGTCGCGCCCCAGTGCTCGTGCTGGGCAACTCTAGGTGAGCCCTTCCTCATCCCGAGAGGGAGGGTATGGTTCACTTAGGACCGTCTCGGGCGACACTATGGGCCGACATCGGCCAACGTAGACGAGCGACACAAGTGCCCGACAGTAGAACGCATCGCTCCATGCCCGAGACGATATCGAACCCGATACGCTTTGCCCGTCATGCGTGCCGCCCGAGAGGGTGCGCCGCCCGACTTGAGCGTATCGGCCAGGGTCCTTGAGCGATACAGTCGGCCGTCACGGTGTGCCACTCGAGAGAGTATGCCGCCCGAAACTGCTATATCGGGATAGGCTCCTGACCCGTATCGGGCTGGAGGGTCCACTGTAGTCTATCGTCCTTCTACATCAAGAAGGTTATTTACTTCTGTTATTTAATTATTTAATTCATGCATTGTAATCAAACTTTTATATGTTTATGGAAATAGAAAAGCTTAATTACTTGCTGCTCTATGCTTGGTGCAATGTGTTGGATGACTGCTATGTTTGATATCTGAACTCTAGCTTGCATGTTTGGATCGCGTTTTGCTTAGCTATCGAATCGTGTTTTGCCGTCGCAACAACTTCAAGAGTTGTGTTGTGGCTCTAGTGTTTGGTCCGATTATGGAGTACGAGAGTGTCTGGAATGGAGTTGTTTCAGTAACACTCCGCCCTAGCTTAAAGTCCAACAACCTTGAGAGGGGTGTTGATGCTTGGTTAGAGGTACCCGCTCTGAGAGGAGGGGTGCAGGATGTTACTGGTGCCGCTTGTTTTACTGAAATCTTATCCTTCGTACCTTGCTCTAGCTCTAGTTTTATCTTTCTGTATTTGTTGCATGAAAACCCCTAAAAACTTCTAAATGACTAAAACCTTAAACCTTTCTAGTAGCTCCATTTGGAGATAGTTTTCTTGTTTTGTTTGTGACATTTTGTTGTTTCCCTTTTGGGGAATATATTATCTCTTTATACCTGTCAGAGTGTAGCGTGTCGATTCTGGGTTCTCAACACTGCCACCCTTGTCCCTGTGTTCGACCCCGTATATCTACTTCGACCCCGTAAGCAAAGTTGTGGGGGCCTAGAAGGATTCGGGTTTATAAATGTAAAAGCTCGACTACCTCAAATCCGCCTCCACTTTTGGACGCATGATTTAGGCCGGTCAACGTTTTGGCGCCGTTGTCGGGGACAAGGCAAAAATGGTATTGTAGACGAATCCAAATCCACTAACTACACTCCCGTTCCTCAAGCTTAGAAATGAGTTTTACAACACTCTTTTCTTTTGTTATTTTATTATTATCATTACTCTTTGCACAAAATAAATAACTCTACTTTCTAAACTTGATTTCTCGTGTCATTTCAGGAACTCTGAAGTACGGTGATCTAGTCCACCGAACACCAACACCAATATGCCTCCTCGCGTCAAACCCCAACATTCTAGAGGCGAATGCCAAGGGAGGAGGCCTAACTCACCGCCACCCGAATGTGACGACTGGTACGATGGTAACGCTCAACAAGAAGATCCAGAATCAAGAGAGCACGAGGAAAGACATCGCCACGATAGACGTTATTGCCACCAAAGACACATAAGGAATCACGACAATCAGGAACGATGACATGACGCCAGCGACAGCAACAACTCAGAGGAAGAAGAGAAAACGTTGAGGGATTTAGTGTCCACGAAGTCCAACAACTCCCGATGCCCCATCATTGTTCCCCGTTTTAACGCTGCAAATTTTGAGCTCAAGCCATCTGTTATCTCAATGATCCAAAACAGGAGCTTCAGGGGGAGTTCAAAAAATGACAACCCCTACCACCATCTGGATGCATTCAAAAATATATGTGATACAATAAAGATGCGGGGGGTTCCCCAAGAGGTGATTTACTGTAAGGGCTTCATTTTCTCCCTGGAGGACAAAGCCCTATCCTGGTATCTTAGGTTACCCCACCAATCTCTAAACGGATGGGGAGCTTTGGTTGACGCATTCGTTAACAAGTTCTACCCCACTGAAAGAATTGTCATAAATAGGCAGAAAATAACCTCTTTTATGCAAAAGTCAAATGAAAACCTCCACGACGCCTGGGAGCGATTCCAGGAGTACCAGAGGGATTGACCCCATCATAACTACAAGAAGGGCTTACTCGTCACCACCTTCTACAATGGCTTGACTCCCGATGAAAGGGTGTCACTGAATGCGGCAGCAGGTAGTGACTTCCTAGGGAAGAAGGCAAAGAAGTCCGAGATGATTATCAAGAACATGGCCGAGCTAATGGCCGGTGCTGAGTTTGATCGATCTAATAGAGGACAAGCAAGGAAGGTAGGTGAAGGGTCCTCCCTTGAGTCTAAGGCACTGGAGTCAATCACTTCGCAGATACAGAGAATTTCTACTGATGTTAAACAATTACGAGAAGCTGGCAGTAAAGGTAAGAAGTCAGTTGAGAAAGTGATGAAGTTTGTTACGTGCGGAGAAGGAGGTCACGGTGTGGACGATTGTGTCTACACCCGACCAGAAGCGGGCAGCGACTCCAACTCAGAAGACGGAAGGACAGAGAATGTCTCCTACATGAACTTCAAGAGGCCAGATCATCCTGGCTTTAATTACGGTAACAAGGATGCAGCGGAAAATTCGCATCAGTTGCACACCTCGGCCAAGCCAGTGCAAACTTTTGAGAAGAGGGGAGGATCTGGCCAATATACCAAGAACATCCAATTCCAACCAGCAAAAGGCAATTTCCAAGCACCAGGAAAGTACCAAGGCCCGAACCGAGAACAGGACAAAGGAGCAAGCCAATCGGATGTGATTGGCCAGTTGTTTGATTTTGTTAAGAAACAAGATACCATTAATAACCAACTAGCGCAAAGTGCGCAGTCCAATTATGGTATTTTGAACTCGTTGCAGATACAGTTGGCTGACATGCAGACACGCCAATGCCAAATCGACCAGCAGCTAGCTTAGCTTGCCGAGATCGTAAAGAACCCGTCGGGGAAGATCCCATCCAACACAAAACCAGCCAAGAAATCGGGACAGTGACTGCGGAGAAGGATGAAGAAGAAGCCAAAGACGTCCAGCTGAGGATGGAAAACTCAGCGCTTCTCGGGAGGCAACCCGAGCTATTTTTAAATTCCTAATATAGGTTGCATTTATTTTCAAGAAAAATGAACATTATGAACATTAAAGTCTGTAATAAGGCCCGAGTCAGCGCATGCGCCACATGCGCTGACCCTTATGGGTCACCGCTTTAGCTTCTTTATCCGGGATGGGTAATACCGTCAGAGGTCGGGGTCTTAGTCTTCGGCCAATGATGTTTTACTCATCAGCCGTAGTTTAAACCGCTTTGTTTTCATGTTATATCGGGAAGCAACCCAACCGGTGCTATGAATGTGCCCATATCGGGCAGTGGAATTTCAGGGATTGCAAGGGTCGTGCCGACGGATGGACTTTCCCGACTTACGCGTTGCCCTAACGGCCGACGCACGCCCCAGTTTTACTTGTTTCACCCCGGTTGAGTTTGCTATATAAAGGGGTGAGTTTTTACCGTGTTAGGCTCCTTGCCTTACTATTTTCACACTCTTGTATCGTGCTAAGACCTTGTGCTTTTGCTCCCGCGTCGCGCAAGACTGCCTTGCTCTCGTGTCATGCGGAAGTTCATATCACGGCAAGGTAAAGCCCGACAGACCCTATCGCCCGGCAGACCGTGTCGCCCGACACGTTCCTTTCTTTAAGCAAGTAGATTATCGGTCTTACGGTTCCTCTACTGAGCATGCCTTGTATCGCCCGATATGGATGTCGCGCAATGTACCTTTTATTCATGATTGCCCGATACACCATATCGAGCGATATCCGTATCGCCCATCTCTACACCACCTCGCCTGTTTTTGTTGTCGGGTGACACGCTACTTTCCTTTTAAGAAGAACTTATCGGGCATCTTATCCTATCGCCATTGTATCGCCCGACATGCCCGTATCAAGCGACCGACCTAACACATGTTTTTCGCCTTATCGCCCTGCTCATATCGCACGTTTGATCTTCTGACGTAACGGGTGATACCACCTTTAGCATCAGGCACATGACTTCACCTCTGAAACCCGTGTGTCACCCGATACGGGGTGCGGGACAGTCCTTGTATAGAGAAATACCTAGTCGCACTTTTATTCTTTACTTTTTCAAGGCATCAACACGTTTCATCTAGGTATTTTCTTATTGTCCTACAGAATTGGCCCGCATCAAGACAACTGTTGTCCCCGTTGACGCACAAGGCAGGAGAGTCTACCCAGAGACTGCTGCTGAAGGGCAGAGTGCCAGGCCTAAGTGCCCAAACCTAGGACCAGCCGGGGCGTCGACAGCAGAGAAGAGGGCTAGGGTTGGAGAAGTGGCGGCTCCGACTCCGACTCCAACACCTCTAGCAACAACAGAACTCCCAGAATTCTTGTCAGGAAGTTTCGAGCCAAGGGACAACGAGCACGCTCATCGATATGCTGAACTAGTGACCAAGGTCTACCGACCGAGCCGGTTCTGCCATCAAGCCTCGTTTGCTGAACTAGGGATCGTGAGGAGGCTGAAGGGCGTCCTCGCTGTGGCAGGGCTAAAGAAGATCTGTTTTAGCCGGTCTTCTTCTTACACCAAGCTGACAATGGAGTTTATGTCTTCCCTCCACCGGGTGAAGAATTCTACGGTGGAGAGAGAAGAATTTGGCGGGCTGGACAGACTCCAGGCCCGACTTTACAACTCGGAGCACTCCATCTATGAGAGGCTGTTGAATAAGATCTTTTCTTCCAAAGAGGAGGAGAGGAATCTCATGGACAACGGTGTGAGGATCACCGAGAGAGACGGGTTCAATCCTGTGGAACTCTGGAACAAGATAACCGGCGAGTCTTCATTCAAGCCGGGAAGAAAGGTGGTGGCAGTGCACTCCTGCTTTTGGAGCATAGTGCACAAACTGGTAGCATGTTTGTTGTTCAGCAAGAATGAGTCCAGTAATATCTATACAGAAGAACTCCACGTCATGTGGCACATAATGGAGGGTCGAGTGATCAACCTTGGGCGGTTCTTGCTGAACAGGTTGCATCCGATGAAAGAAGCCACCAAGGAGTACTGCATGGGCAGAATTGTCAACTTAATCGCAGTAGGACTCGGGTACCTAAAAGAGCCGCGCAGCCTTTTGAGGACGCAAGGCGATGAGGTGATCAACACCAAGTACCTGATGAGGACCAACATCATTAGGAAGGAGGGGAGAGACTATTTCTACAAGTTTTCAAGGACGGACATACTCCTTCCGCTCCCTCGCTGCGCCGACTATGATGCAGAAAAACTGGTTTTCACCGCCGCCGAAATTGAAGTTGTGGCGAATGACGCAGCTTACACCACCGCCACCAGGGCCCAGGAGAGGGCAGTTCCAGAGCTACCGATGACAACTGTTGATAGAGTTGTCGCCACTCCATCTACATCAGCCACCACCACAATAAGGACGGTGGTAGCTGAGAAAGAACCGGTGATCATTAAGGTCACCAACACAGAGGCTACGGGAGCTGCCGCGGGAGAGACGGTCGTAGCCCCCGTCTCTGCTTCAAGACCTAAAGAGGAAGAAGAGGAACTTCAGCAGGGCAACATCAATGGGGTGTTTGACGAGATCCTGAAGGAGCTCGGAAGAACACCAACACAGCCGTCGAAGTCCCCACCTACAGCAGTTGAGGAGATCGCCGATAGTGTAGAGGTGGAGTAGAGTCCGCCCTCACCACGGCCATCCCCACCTAGATGAGAAGGCAAGGCGGTGGCAATTGCAAGAGTGCCGACGCCTTGCCTGGTGGCATCGGGATCGCAAACCATTCTGATAGATTCTACCTCACCTAGTAGACCATCGCGCGAGGAAGATGTCGCGAGGATGGAAGGGAGAACCACCAGAGCTTCCCCGCCGCTCGAAAAGATGCTCGAGCACGAGCTCGATAATTTGCGGGAGGTAACGAATATCAACTCTGACGTTTGCATTTCCCAAACCTGCAAATTTGCGTCTTTCCAAAATAGGCTGGATAGTCAAGAAAGAAAGCTACTGACTCTAGCGAGCCTTCTCGGCAGACTAGAGTCCTTGAATGCAATAATGCGGCAAGTTCTCCAACAACTCGACAAGATCGAGGAGAGACTAGACAGAAGTGATGACCATCCGCGCCGAAGGCAGCCGAGAAGGTTGTCGTCACTACCCAACCGTGGCTCTCCTTCTTCATCAGCTTCCCCTTTAGGAACAACGTCCTCCTCATCCTCCAGCGGGCGATCCTCAACACCCGAGGAGGGGACGCAACATAGGTCAGCCGAAGGAGCTCCAGACGGACAGGAGAGCCCCTTAGGCTTGGGAGATGTAAACATCTCAGTCCCCCTAGATGAAGCCGAAGATGATAGCATAGATATCAGCATCGGGGGAGACTCTTTTGATGAGTTTGAGGGAGAGAAAGGGGATGTCTACACAGTCAATAAGAGACATCTTCCCCGAAGAAAACACTCGATGGCAGACAAGTTCCGTGATAAGTTCTATGAGCCATCTGAGATATCCTCTTTCGAGATGGCCAACTTCGATAGAAGAGCCATCGGACACCTGACGATCAGAGACCAGAACTTGCTGAATAAGGTCTTGAGATCGCAGGCAAATGAAGATGACGTCGTCTGGACCGACGGCTACCTATCTGTGCGATGGGGAGTTCTTCGAAACATGTTCCGCATGCCGGCCTTCGTCGGCAAAAGACTGTTCAGGGTCCTTGAAGGAGCGATAATAGAACGTACCGACAGCAGAACAGGTCGGAAAATGATATACAACGCCACCTCAACCTTGGTGAGAAGTTTGATGAAGGGAGATCCAGGCTCCCGTGCGGTGGCCGACATGCTGCAGCACATTGAAGAGCATAGACCAAACCTCATGTTGGCCCTGTATAAACACCGCAACGTGTGGTTCCTCTGCGTGGTAGACCTCAGGAACCACGACCTCCAGCTGCTGAGCTGTAGCCGCAACGAGGTGCCACGCTCTGGGGGTGTTTTCTGCCACCCAGAGGATAGGAAGCTGAGACTCCTGCCACTGCGTCTACTACGAGCTATAAAGCAAGGAAGCAAACGTCACCAAGGTCCTTGGAACTTCTTTACTATCCGAGACCTCCCCGTCCAGGCAGAAGAGGGGAGTGGAAACAGAGCTATCGTCATCCTGGGTGCCATTGAGGTGCTCAACACATTTGGAAACTTGGGAGTCCGCAAAGGCACATCCTTCTATCAACGCAGGAGCATTTACGCCATGTTGCTAATCAAGGACAAGTGCTATTTCCGGGACGTAGGGGTACCGGAGCAACTGCTGGACAGTGACCTGTAAGAAAACTCTTCTCAGTCCAACAGCTCCTCAGAAAAAGAACAGGAAGTGGCGACCGTCACACATGGGGCAGGCAAGCAGTTGGCGGTCCTGAAGAAAGTGCACGGGATGGAGGATACTGCTTTGCCTGAAGCTTCAGAAGGGTTGATCATAAATTTCGACCACTTTTCGTGTGCAACTCTCACACATGAGCAGGTCAATATAATCCAGCAGAAGTTAGCTAATTCTACCCCATCGGTTGTCGCCTTTCAGGAAGGCGATGTCGTAGTCTCAGTCTACGATCTAAGGGACATGGTGAAGGAAGGAGGGTTCTTGGTTGTAGAAGTTGCAGCCGCTTACATCCAGTATATACAACCAAAGTTAGAACATGCATACATAGCCCATGTCATGCTATTCAACAACATTTGCCTCACCGACGAAACAGGAGCGAAGCAAAATTTTCTGGCAGAGTTGAGAGGCGGGGTCCCAGGCACTATCTTTCTGCCAATTCTGCATTACAATCATTGGACACTCCTAACTGTGTACACCCAGCAACGAGCATGAATTTTCTACAACAGCTCAGACAGCAACAAGAACCATCCAGTGTCGTGTACATCAGAACCTTTGACATCCGTCGAACGCCTGGGCCGAAAATACTACGACGAGGTGGCAAAGATGATTCAACCATTCCTGGACATGCAAGGAGGCAAATGGCACGAACTCTAGTTTTGCCACCACAGTATGCAACAAATTCCCTTATCCAACGACTGTGGCATCTACGTCCTGGAATGGATAGTGAATAAAGAAACGCCTGACCAGCTCCACCACATCGGCTATCACAACAGAAGGGGAGAATATGTGTGGGATCTTCTATCTGATGCAGGCGCAACCTCACTGGAATAAACATTACCTCACCTTATCTACTTCACAACTCTGGGACAGAGTGTGGAGCAAGTTTGGGGAGGGGTACCATGTACCAGTGAGGGAGGTACAATTTTTTTTAAATTTTTTCTAAATTTTCTAACTTAATTTTCTTCATTCTTTTGTCTCAAATTCTTTATTCTTTTGTTCTTTTTGTACATATATATGTTCATACCAAAATTTTGAAAATCCTTTTTAGTTATATCATCTCCATGCATATGTACAAAGTTGCTATTTTAGTAAAAACATGTCGCAACTTCTTGCAAAGTTAGTTTTCTATGTGCTTAACGAGATACAAGTTCTGTTATATCTTTCTAATAATGTTGCTTCAAACAAACGAGAAGATTATGTTTTTCCATGCCAAAAATTTCGAAAAATATAATAATCTCACAAACAGCTAAGAGTCGAGTATGGAGAAGGAAAAAACTACCCAAACAGCAAGAATCTTTTTGTTTCCCCTCACCCAACAAAAATCCCAAAAAGAGAGAGAAGCCTTATGAGAGTGAATAAAAGAATGAGAGTTGTGCCCAATCAAAGGAAAATATATATATATACACACACACTTGTCTTCTAAAAGTACCCATCTTTAGTCATGGTAGATCCGGGGCGGTGGTACGTAGGATGTGAAATCACTGCTCTAAAGCCAACTGGCTTGGACTGCAGGGACCACTTGCCCGTTAACGGACCCTTACCTGGATGGACCGATGAGAGACAAGAAAAACCCCAAAAAGCCTTAGCCTACCTTATACACAACTTTCTACCCTAAAATAAAGCTATTTGGTGCGTAAGCTAACTTCAGAATCATACAACAAAGTCTCGATGAAGCTGTAGAGAAAAATTTTACTGAAATAATAAGGCAAGGAAACACATGGTCTTTTGTTTGCAGTGAGGCAGCATTATCTCTAAAGGCATTACTATACTTGTTTTACCTCTTGGCATGAAAGCTATACCAAGAAAGAAGAAGCATCACAAAATAAAGTTTAAATATTGATTGAGGACAATCAAAAGGCTAAGTTTGGGGGAGTTGATAACACCAATTTTTGTGATGTTTTTGCCCTTTATTCTGTTGTCAAAACTACCCTTTTCTTATATTTTCCTCTCTTTTATTAGTACTTTCACAATAATTGGCCAAACAACGCTCTTAATCCAATACTTCCATCTTTTGCAGAATTTTCCTCCCATTTTGACCCAATAAGGTCGTCCCGGCCCACAAGCAATAAGTCCAACCTGCATCGGCCTTCCAACGGCCAGATACAAGCACTGCCTGACAGGGTGGCGCGACGCAACGATGCGCGACAAGGGGATGCCACGCAAGAAGAAGCTGACGGACGACACACCTCTTACCCGACAGGGAGCTGAGCTCGCCACGACAACCCAAGCTTGTCACGTGACACAGGCCACCCACCGGCAGGCGCCGCCCGTCACGTGACCGACAGCCAACATCCCTACGCCGGGCGATATGTGTATCGGTCGTCCATCAAACTCACGAATGTGTAGGATACGTGGTGCTTCGAGCACCATAACTTCCTCCAACCGCTGCCTATAAATAGCAGCTACAGGAAGCTGAGAGAAAAGGTTCGGACAGTTCGGAGTTCGCACAGTCGGGAACTTTGAGCGATCTTCGGAGGAAAACTGCGAGAGCAGGAGTGTCGCGCCCCAATGCTCGTGTCGGGAAACTCTAGGTGAGCCCTTCCTCATCCCGAGAGGGAGGGGATGGTTCACTTAGGACCATCCCGGGCGACATTACGGGCCGACATCGGCCAATGTAGACGAGCGACACAAGTTCCTGATAGTAGAACGCGTCGCTCCATGCCTGACACGATATCGAACCCGATACGCTTCGCCCTTCATGCGTGCCGCCCGAGAGGGTGCGCCGCCCGACTTGAGCGTATCAGCCAGGGTCCTTGAGCGATACAGTCGGCTGTCACGGTGTGCCGCTCGAGAGAGTGTGCCTCCCGACACTGTTGTATCGGGCTAGGCTCCTGACCGGTATCGGGCTGGAGGGTCCACTATAGTTTATCATCCTTCTACATCAAGAAGGCGATACCTATCTTTACTTCTATTATTTAATTCTTTAATTCATGCATTGTAATCAAACCTTTATATGTTTATGGAAATAGAAAAGCTTAATTACTTGCTGCTCTATGCTTGGTGCAATGTGTTGGATGACTGCTATGTTTGATATCCGAACTCTAGCTTACATGTTTGGATCGCATTTCGCTTAGCTACCGAATCGTATTTTCCCGTCGCAATAACTTCGAGAGTTGTGTTGTGGCTCTAGTGTTTGGTCCGATTCTGGAGTACGAGAGTGCCTTGAATGGAGTTGTTTCAGTAACACTCCACCCTAACTTAAAGTCCAGCAACCTCGAGAGGGGTGTTGATGCTTGGTTAGAGGTACCCGCTCTGAGAGGAGGGGTGTAGGATGTTACTGGTGCCGCTTGTTTTACTGAAATATTATCCTTCATACCTTGCTCTAGCTCTAGTTTTATCTTTCTATTTCTGTTGCATGAAAAACCCTAAAAATTGCTAAATGACTAAAACCTTAAACCTTTCTAGTAGCTCCATTTGGAGATAGTTTTCTTGTTTTGTTTGTGACATTTTTCTGTTTCCCTTTTGGGGAAAATATTATCTCTTTATACCTGCTGGAGTGTAGCGTGTCGATTCTGGGTTCTCAACACTACCACCCTTGTCCCTGTGTTCGACCCCGTATATCTACTTCGACCCCGTAAGCAATGTTGCGGGGGCCTAGAAGGATTCGGGTTTATAAATTTAAAAGCTCGACTACCTCAAATCCACCTCCACTTTTGGACGCACGATTTAGGTCGGTCAACGGCCAAGCAAACCAGCAAGGATACAAGATGTATCGTGCAACAAGGACCCAAGGCATAACTTGCACAAGCATATCGTGCAGCAGGTGTATCAGGCACCTCTGTGTAATGCACCACAGTGTCGTGCAACGCTATGTCATGCATCATGGATATCATGCATACATATACAACATGCAGCTCAGCCTATATCGTGCAACGGTGCGTTGTGCACTATGGGTGTATCGTGCACAAGATGTATCGGGTAGCACCACTCAACAAGGCATAACGCCCAAAGGTGCAACTCAAACGGTAGCCAGGAGCCTGTCGTCCAACCAGCCTATCCTCACTCTATCAGCCAACACAAGGCAAAGACTAAGGTGTAACGCCCGACACAAGACCAGATCACAACGCCCCAACGTCCAAGGGTGACGATACCAAGCAACCATCTGAGCTAAGTGTATCGAGTAGGATACTCAGCAAGATGTGATGCCTGACACACAAAGAACAACAACCAGGGTGCGAAGCTTGACACAACCACAAAGCAGAAACCAGGAGCAATGCCCGACACAGACACACATCATGTCGACCAAGGCTCTAAGCCAAAGAAGGATATCAGGCAGCACCTCCTCCAAAACCATATCAGGCAAGATGCAACCCACAACAAGGTTGTCACCAACCTCAAGCACAAGGGCACCAAAACCCTAATGGATCAAGAAGATGGCTCACCTCTCAACAACCAAGAGAGAGGAGTCCTGCACAACTTCTTATCACCAATCGGGCAACACAAGGAACAACTTCTAACAAAGGTCTACAACCAGCACAAAGCTCACCTCTCGAATCCATGGTGAGATAAGGGTGTTGCTCAAGCAACTAGAACACAAGCTCACCTCTCAACTTAAACAAGAGAGGAGTATTTCCCATGATACTAGAGTTCAAGCTCACTTCTCTAGACCAAGGAGGGAGAGCGGTATTGCTCAACAAGAAACCCTAGGACATGGTTCGTCCAACAAGAAGCAACTAAGCAAGAAACTAAACTAGTAACATACATAGCCGATCATGATCATAAGAGACATACAAGAACATGAAAGATGGTGGTATAGTTAGGGTTAGGAGTTATGTAACCCTCCTTAAGCAAGCTCCAAGCTCCTAGCTCCAAGAACCACCACAAGAAGAGAGCAAGGCACTCTAGGGTTCGGCCACCACTAGAGGAAGAAGGAGACTCCAAGAAGGATCGGCCACCAAGCTTGCAAAGGAAGAGGGTGTCGTGCACCAAGGGAGAGAGGAAACTAAGGAACTAAAGGGATCCTTAGCAACATAAAGGGAACACATTTATAGGAGAGGATGGAGGAGGAACCAAGGTAAGACAAGGCAAGGTGTCGTCCACCTAGGGACACTTGTCCATGTGCAAAGCCACCACTCTAACATGTCTTAAACACATGTCTAAGGCCATTGCCACATGCAAGCATCAAGCACCAAGTGTCCACTAGTGGTGACACAAACGAGGTCAAAGAGGTCCATGGGCGACACACCTCCACACCATGCCCGACATACTCCCATGGGCGACACAACAAGGCCGACACAAGGCTCACCTGCCTGACACAAGGTCCAAAGAGGCAAAGGCAATGCACCACAAGGCCCAACAAGGCTCATCCAAGCCCAAAGGAACTCAAGCAACGAGCCTAACCCTCCCATTCAACACTAGAGGAAGCAAGGAGAGGTAGGAACACCTCACAAGATGACAAACTTGCCCACAAACCCTAGACTTGGGTTATTTGCAAGTAGCACCTCCAACTCTCAACAAAGCACCAACAAACCCTAATCACCACTAAAGATGATTAGCAAGCAACTAAGCATCAGGGTTAGGCAAAGCAAACTAGATAAATCCTAAACGGAGGTCAGGGTCCTTACAAGCTATAACCCTCTACAAAGGGATTTCATCCTCGAAATCCGAAGAGAAAAACGAGGGATACTTCCTCCTCATCTCTTCCTCAAGCTCCCACGTGGCTTCCTCAATGCCACGATGATGCCAAAGAACCTTCACAAGAACCAGGTCCTTCTTGTTCATCTTCTTAACTCTTTTGTCAAGGATCATCACAGGACCTTCCTCATAGGTCACATCTTCATCAAGCTCAACTTCGAATGGATGTATCACTGTCCCTGTATATGGATAACGTTTCTTCATCATACTAATATGGAACACTGGGTGTAGCCTGTGCAACTCTGGAGGCAGCTCTAACTCGTAGGCTACCTTGCCCATACGTGCTATGACTAGGTATGGCCCCATATATCTGGGTGCTAGCTTACCCTTCTGTCCAAACCTTAGCACACCTTTCCATGGTGAGACTTTAAGATACACTTTGTCTCCTACTTGGAACTCCAAAGGTCGTCGGCGATTGTCTACGTAAGACTTCTGCCTGTCCTGTGCCGCTTTCAACTGTTGTTGTATCACCTTGATCTTTTCTGTCATCTACTGTACTAACTCAGGACCCAAAAGCTGATAGTCACCAGACTCCTACCAACATAACAGAGATCTACACTTCCTGCCATATAAGGCCTCAAAAGGAGCCATGTCGATGCTCTTCTGATAACTATTGTTATAGGCAAACTCTATCAAACTGAGGTGTACGTCCCAACTACCTAGGAACTGCAAAACACAAGCTCGAAGGAGATCCTCCAAAGTCTGAATAGTCCTCTCAGATTGTCCATCTGTCTGTGGATGGAAAGCGGTGTTGAACCTCAACTGCGTTCCCAACGCTTTGTGCAGCTGTTCCTAGAAACGACTCGTAAACTGAGGACCTATGTCGGAAACTATCGTTGTTGGCACATCGTGCAAATGTACTATCTCATCTACATATACTCGAGCGAGCTTCTCGGCTGTATACATTGTCTTTACAGGTATGAAATGGGCAGACTTCATCAATCTGTCCACTATTACCCAAATGGAATCATGATTCCTAGTTGTCCTGGGCAGACCAACTATGAAATCCATGGTTATATGATCCCATTTCCACTATGGTATCGGCAAGGGTTGCAACGTACATGTTGCTTCTAATGTTCAGCCTTGACTTGCTGACATACCGCACACCTAGCCACAAACTCAACTACATCTTTCTTCAAGCCGGGCCACCAATACAAGTCCTTCAGACTATGATACATCTTGGTGACTCCTGGATGCATAGTATACATCGACGTGTGTGCTTCTTCGAGTACTAGCTTCCTCAGATCATCAGCATCGGGAACCACCATCATATTATGATAGCAAACTAGTCCATCCTCGAACTCATGGAACCCATCACGCTTTTCGCTGCCAAACTCTGATCTGATCAATTGTACTGTATCATCTGTTTGTTGTGCATCTTCGATCTTCTGTCTCAGCATAGGCTTGACTTGTATATGTGCTAAAAGTCCTACTAACAAGGAAACTTCCATCTGCACATTCATCTGTTGCAGGAAAACAAACATATCCCATCTATGACATACCAAGGAACTCAATTGTGCCTTCTTTGTAGATGGAGAAGAAGACTTTCGGCTAAGCGCATCAGCTACCACATTCACCTTACCAGGATGATACTCGATGGTGCAGTCGTAATCATTGATTAGCTCCATCCATCGGCGTTGTCGCATGTTTAGCTCATTTTGTGAAAAGATGTACTTTAGATTCTTATGGTCTGTAAAGATCTGGCATACTTCCCCGTAAAGATAGTGTCTCCAAATCATTAATGCATGAACCACCGCTGCCAACTCCAAATCATGAGTCGGATAGTTCTCCTCGTGTTTCTTAAGCTGTCGCAAAGCAAAAGAAATCACACGATCTTCCTGCATCAGCACACAACCTAAACCTTTCTTGGAAGCATCGCAGAAAACAACATAGCCCTTCCCAGGCTCTGGTAGGACTAACACTGGAGCACTAGTCAGCTTTTCCTTCAAACTTTGGAAAGCTTGCTGACAATGATCATCCCACACGAAAGGTACATCCTTTCTAGTTAACTTCATCATCGGCAACGCAATCGCACTGAAGTCATTGATAAACCTCCGGTAGTATCCTGCTAAACCCAGGAAACTACAAACTTCTGTCAGCGTCTTCGGCTGTTCCCATTCCACAACGGACTCCACCTTCTTCGGGTCCACTTTAACTCCTTCTGCAGATATCACATGACCTAAGAAAGTCACTTACTCCAACTAGAACTCACTTACTAAACTTGGCATACAACTGATGTTGGCGAAGAAGAGTCAACGCTAGTCGAAGATGTCGCTCATGCTCTTGCCTATCCCGACTATAGATCAAGATGTCATCTATAAAGACTACCACAAATTGATCTAGGAACGGACAGAACACTCGATTCATCAAATCTATGAAAGCAGCAGGCGCATTGGTTAGCCTGAACGGCATAACCACAAACTCGAAGTGACCATACCTCGTTCTAAAAGCTGACTTTGGTATGTCATCCGCTTTAATCCTCAACTGATGATATCCAAACCGTAGATCGATCTTTGAAAACACGGTAGCACCATGCAACTGATCGAACAGATCATTTATCCTCAGTAATGGGTACTTGTTCTTGATCGTGACCTTGTTCAACTGCCGGTAGTCTATACATAACTGCATCGATCCATCTTTCTTCTTGACGAACAACACTGGAGCACCCCAAGGCGACGTACTAGGTCGGATGAAACATTTCTCCAACAACTCTTACAACTTCTTCTTAAGCTGTGCCATCTCTACTGGAGCCATCCTATACGGTGTCAGTGCAACTGTTTGTGTTCCTAGAACTAGATTGATCTCAAAATCAATCTCTCGGGGTAGAGGAACACTGGGGAACTCATCAGGAAACACATCCGCAAACTCTCAGACAACCGTCATCTCCTCAAGGCTAGGACCTTTTGCCTTGGTATCTATAACGTGAGCTAAGAGCGCCTTACATCCTTGCCATAACAACTTCTCTACCACCATAGCCGAGACTAGACATGTCGGAAGAATCTTCCTATCTCCTTGGAAAACCCACTTCACTCCATCATTATCAAACACTGTCTGCTTGGAACCATAGTCTAAAACAACCTTATACTTCTCTAAGGTATCCATCCCAAGGATCACATCGAAACCATGCATATCAAGTGGTATAAGATCCAGTTGTATACTGTGTCCCGAAAAGGATAAGACATGAGATGGACACTCCTCTCGAAGCATCGAGGAACCATCAAGAGGGGTTTCTAACAACAGGATATCTCTCTTACAACTAACAGGTAAACGACAGTTCTCAAGCATATTATAGGCGATAAAAGAGTGTGTAGCACCCGGGTCAACTAGAACATATATAAAGCAAGAAGAAGACATATCAGAATGAAATAACTCCATCTGACCTGCCACCACTCGTGGGTTGACTATCACCTTCGGCTGACTCATAGCATAGAATCAAGTCGTTTCTTGCTGTCTACGTCCTCTACTTCCTTGAGCAGATGATCCCGCTTGCGACGCTTGACTGCGTCCTCGCCCTCTGCTACTATTGGGCTGATGCTTATCTAATCCTTGTTGATTCTACCTCGGCTGCTGCGTCACTTCAACATCTCTACTCGGGCAATTGAACCTGAAATGCCCGATTTGCCCACACCAATGGCATGACATATCTTCAAACTGTGGCCTAGATGGCCTTGTCACTGCCACTAAAGCTATACTATGTGCCTTTGACGGTGAAGAAACATATCCTCTTCCCTTACTCGGAGACCACTGCGATGGTGTACTGGAACCTCTCATCATGGAAGGTGCTGAAATACTTGGCCTCTTGAAGCCACTATACCTCTATCCCTGGAACTGAGAAGGCCTCTTCTTAGACATGGATTCTCTTTTCTCCTTAACTGATCGTTCGATCATACGGACAGATTCCACAAACGTAGCAAACCGCTCTCGGTTCTCCAATGCAAAAATAGGTGTTGTCAACTCAGCACTCAAGCCTTTCTCAAAACGTCTGATATGTTCATCATCTGTTGCTGCCATGTGAGGACAAAACCTCAACAGATCCATGAACTTGGCTTCATACTCAGTGATGTTCATCGTTGCTTGGCATAGGCTCTCAAACTGACTGATCTTCTCATCCAGATACGTCTTCGGAAAGTATCTGTTAATGAACTCGCACTGGAAAACCTCCCAATTGATCACCTCACCAGGTCGCTTCTCCTCCTCGATGGTCCACCAGTGACTAGCACTACCCTTCAGAAGGTAGACAGCATGCTTTACTTTGTCTGCTTTGGGGATGTCGAGGATCCAGAAAGCCTTCTCAAGACTTTTCAGCCATAGATCTACATCTGCTGGATCAGCCGTTCCAGCATAGTCTGAAGCTTCGACTCGGCGAAGCCGCTCAAAGGTCTTCCCAATACCCGATGTTTCACCATGGGGAGCCTGTGCTCTTGGCGGAGGCACGGGAAATCTCTCTACCATGAGATTCATCGTAGCCATCATTTGCCCTATAAGATGTTGATAGGAAGGGTGTTCAAGAATGACTGGGTCAGGTTGGGGGACCTCAGGTACCTGATCTTCATGTGCTTGCCCTATAGCTCCATCAACTGATGCAGCATCGCTGTTCTCGGCAGCATGTTCTTCATGGTTTCCAGACATCTTGGCTTTTCTTCCGCTGAGGGCAGAAGGTGATTGTAAGAAAATCTAGAAGACTCACAAGAACTGTAAGGACCCTGACCTGCGTTTAGGGCTTACCCTGTTTGTTTTTCTTAACCTTGATGGTTTGAGGCTTGCTAATCACCTTTGAGTGGTGATTAGGGTTTGGTTGTGCTTTGTTGAGGGTTAAGGGTGCTACTTGCAATTAACCCAAGTCTAGGGTTTTGGGAGCAAGTTTTTCACCTTGAGAGGTGTTCTTCTCTCTCTTTACTTCCTCTAGGGTTGAGAGGAAGGCTTGGGCTTGTTATTTGAGTTCTTTGGACCTTTGTTGAGCTTGTCTGGGCCTTGGAGTCCCTTGTTTGGGCTTGCTTGGGCCTTGTGTCAGCCAAGTAGAGCTTGTGTCAGCCTAGAGTGGGCTTGTGTCGCCCATGGTGCTTGGTCCAACCTTGGTCATGTTTGGAGAACACATGGTGCTCATTTTGGACAAGTGTCTTATGGCTTGCAAGAGAGGTGGCTTGAGATGGTGGACATGTGTCCCTTAGGTGGACGACACCCAGCAAGGGTTCACCTTGGTTTCTCCTCCTTCCTCATCTATATAGGTTGTCCCTTCCTTAGCTTGAGGTCCCTTTAGTTCCTCTTCTCCTTGTGCACGACACACCCTCTCTTCCCCTTGCTTGGTGGCCGACACACCCTTGAAGAAGGAGCTAAGGTGGCCGACACACCCTTGTGTGAGCAGCTTGGAGGCCGATACACCCTTGGAGTTGAAGGAGTGGAGGTCGACACACCCCTTTGGAGGAGCTTTGGTGGTCGATACCCTTGGAGCTTGAAGTGCATCCTCTTCCTTGGAGCTTAAGGCGGGTTGCATGACTCTAAACCCTAACTACTCTCCTCTCTTTGCATATATGTTTGCTTTAATCTTGCCCTTGCACGTTTGGAGTTGTTCTTTAGCTATCTTGCATGTTGGCCGATCCTTGTGTTCTAGGGTTTAGGAGAGAAACACTCCTTTCTCCCCTTGGTCTAGATGAGTGAGCTTGAGCTCTAATGCCATGAGCACCACCCCTCTTTCCTACCTGATTGAGGTGAGCACATGACTTAGTGACTTGAGCACGACTCTCCTCTCACCTTGGGCAAGATGGTGAGCTCGTTTAGATGGCTTGAACCTTAGTTGAGATGTGTGGGCAGGTGTTGCCCGATAGCCCTTGCCCTAGTTCTCTCTTGCACGGTTTGAGTGAGTCAAGTTTTCCTTCTGCTCGCCCAGTGAAGCTCAGTGCTCACTCGCCCGACACACTCTATCTTGCTCGCTCAGTAACCCTGCTCGCCCTGCTTTTACCCTGCACGCCCCTGTGTCGCCCGGTAGCTTTGGCTCGTTTGATAGTCTTGCTCGCCCGACACTAGCTGTGTCGCCCAGTGTTGTTGCTCGCTCGGACTCGCCCTGCTCGCTTATGTCTTGGCTCGCCTGGCATGCGTGTTGCTCAATACCTAGCTCTGCTCGGTCGTCCCTAGTCGTGTCGCCCGAGACTACCTTGCTCACCCGGTTCTAGTTGGCTCACCCGATACTAGTGCATGCCCGACATCCTCTGCGCGTGTCGCCCGACAGGGCTGCTCACCTATGCTTTACCCTGCTCGCACGCTTGCCTTGCACGGTTCAGTACCCGACTCATTGCTTTGCTCATTTGCTAACCTGCCCGCTCAGTGTGTCTGCTCGCCCAACACATGAGCTGCTTGCCCGCTAGGGATTAGATAGGAATGCGTCTGCCCGAGGTGACTTCTAGTGAGGGTTGTTGACATCTTTGGTGAGGGCACGGCCTGTTATGATGCTCTTATGACGATTCATTGCTTAATAACGAGAATTATGTTCTTGTGGCTAAAGTATATGCGTATTAATGTCACTACTCTATCTCTTTAATGACAATGTGATCTTGAGCATGCATTAGGGTTACTTGATAGTGTGCTTACACGTGTGACCTTGAGATGAGGCATGAATATGATTATTGTTGTCATCATGAGCTGACAATGCACTTAACCCTAATTGTCACCCTATGGTAGTAATTGTAGTCTCTTGATTATTCACCTGGTTATTGAATTATGCTAACCATTCAGGTAATGCTTAGCCCAATGAAAGGCTATGAGAATTGGGTAAATGAACACTGTGATGACAGGTGTATGATGTTCCATGATGATGATGAAAGCCTTGAGAGGCTAAGGTACTATGTGATGAGGGATTGAGATCCCATGGTTGTGTGATGATCCTTGAGATGGATCTGGATGGTTGGCAAGAGGCCAAGTGATAACATGTGGTGTGAGATCCTTGTGATGGATCAGTGTGATGTAAATTGTAGGAAATGCATAATGTTGAGTTTATGTTGTTTTCCTTTTTTGTCTTGCATGTTATACAACTTGGTTGAATCTTGCAATCCATCTAAAAGATACTAATTAATCATAGTGGAATCTATAATGTAGCTTGCCCTGGCCATAGATTCATCACCAGTCAGGATAGGGTGATGATGAAATGCGTTCTCCTGCGGGTTAACCCAAAGCGCATATTTTTTGAATATGCGAGGTTTCTCCTAGCCTAAAATAGAGAGGTGAAACGAGTGCAGCTATGGTTGCAGACTTGGATGTGTGACGAGCGTGGTGAACATGGCCCATGGCTCCAGATATGTGATATGTTGAGCATGAATGCGTTCATGGCTCCGAGCACGGTGTTTAGACACGTGGCTCAATTTCTAGTGTCGTGACCTGTACCGAGGCAGACTAGGCAGAGGGTAGCCTGTGGAGCTGACCCTGTGGCTTATGACCACTTCAAGCACGAGACTGCGGTCCTGCTTTGTGTTCTCATGTACTGACCATGAGGCGGAGAAGGTCTTGGATTCTGACTCTTCCATTGACCTTGTATGGCACCGGCTATGGGCTTCGCAGCCGAAGGTTGGATTTGAACGGTACGGTTCATTTCCTTAGGGCATAATAAAACATAATACAACCGTTTAGTATGTATTGATAAGACAAATATGATACATTGTTTGAGGCCTTGTTTGTGTAGTTAACTTTAATTATATTGTAGTTGTTTATTACTATTTTGGGGTGAGTCTCATATAATCTATCTTGTCAATCATGTTCCATTGGGAAATATAGTGGTTATATGCCCTTTTGATACAGCTGGTAAGTCTGAGGATGGCTTGTTACTTATAATTGTTCTTGTTATATTCTTTATCAATAATCTGCTGAGATAAGCTTTATCTTATCTGAGGTTTTGTAGTTTTGGCGCGGAGTTATGCCTTCTGCTGGGACAACGTTCAATTGTCTCACTCCGCTAGTTTTCACCCTTTTTAGGTGGTCGAGCTTGTCATGGTGGTGGTCTCGGAGTTGCGACCGAGCAGCGAGAAGATCTGTAGAAGGCAAGCTTTGGAGATGCTGCTGTTTTGATGTTTTAGTGTAGAGTCTAGAGTCATCCCTGTACTCTCAGGTCCTTGGCGGTGTTTTGACATTGTTTTACGATGCACGACCGATGTCGTTTGTATATCCTGCTATTGACCAGATATGGGCCTTTATATGTATGAACAGGTGATGAACTCATGGTTATGACAGAACAGCTGTTGCTCTAAGCTATGGACATGTATCCAGGCTTGTATGGATATATATGTAACATGTTTTCTTGCAGGATATGGACTGGAATGTAATATGTTTCTCAGTTTATCAGTTTTCCGCAATCAATTTTAATTAACCCGTGTTTTTGATTAACTGTGGTTATGGTGATTTTTGCACGTTTTCACGTAACACCTCATTATCTGTGTGATAATGGGATGTGTTGCCACAAGTTTGGTATCAGAGCTTTAGGTTCGCTGAGTCTACAGGGATCTAGGACTAGGTTGTGTTTGTTCTTATGTGTTTTCCAAATTTTCTCATAGAAATCTTCTGCCCTAAGCGGAAGAAAAGCCAAGATGTCTGGAAACCATGAAGAACTTGTTGTTGAGCACAGCGATGCTGCATCAGTTGATGGAGCTTTTGAGCAGGCACATGAAGATCGGGTGCCTGAGGTCCCCCAACCTGACCCGACCATTCTTGAACATCCTGCCTACCAACAGCTTATGGGGTAGATGATGGCTACGATGAATCTCATGGTTGAGCAATTACCAGTGCCTCCTCTGCGAGCACAAGTTCCCCATGGAGAAGCATCGGGTATTGGGAAGACCTTTGAGCGGCTTCGCCGAGTTGGAGCTTCGGAGTATGCTGGAACGGCTGATCCAGCGGATGCAGATCTGTGGCTGACAAGTCATGAGAAGGCCTTCTGGATCCTCAACATCCCCGAAGCAGACAAAGTAAAGCATGATGTCTACCTTCTGAAAGGTAGTGTTGGTCACTAGTGGACCATCGAGGAAGAGAAGCGGCCTGGTGAGGTGATCCGTTGGGAAGTGTTTCAACACGAGTTCGTCGCCAGATACTTTCCCAAGACGTATCTGGATGAGAAGATCTGTCAGTTCGAGAGTTTGCGACAAGGAACGATGAACATCAACGAGTATGAATCTAAGTTTATGGATCTGTTGAGGTTTTGTCCTCACATGGCAACGACAGACGAGGAACGGATCAGACGTTTCGAGAAGGGTCTGAGTGCTGAGCTGACGACACCGGTCTCTGCATTGGAGAATCGAGAATTGTTCGCTATGTTCGTGGAATCTGTTCGGAGGATCGGACGTTTTGTTAAGGAGAAGAGAGAGTCTATGGCTAAGAAAAGACCTTCTCAGTTTCAGAGTCAGAGGTTTGGTGGCTTCAAGAAGCCCAAGTTTTCAACACCAACAGCGATGACAGGTTCTGGTAGACCATCTCAGTGGTCTATGAGTAGAGGAAGAGGTTATGTTTCTTCGCCTTCTAAGGCACATAGTTCGGCTTCTATGGCGGTGACAGGGCCATCCAGGCCTCGAGATGATGTTAGGACATGTTATGCCTGTGGTCAGACAGGGCATATCAGGTCAAGTTGTCCCTACAGCGATGTTGAAGTGACGTAGCAGTCGAGACAGAACCTTCAGGGGTCAGAGAGACCACAGCCCAGTGGTGGCAGAGGATGGGGACGCGGTCAAGCGTCTCAGGATGGATCGTCTGCTCAGGGAAGCAGAGGTCATGGACAGCAAGCAACGGATCGATTCTATGCTATGAATCAGCCGGAGGTGGTAGTCAACCCGTGAGTAGTGACAGGTCAGATGGAGTTATTTCATTCTGATATGTCTTCTTCTTGCTTTATATCTGTTCTGGTTGACCCGGGTGGTACGCACTCTTTTATCGCCTATAGTATGCTTGAGAACTGTCGTTTATCTGTTAGCTATAAGAAGGATAGCTTGTTGTTAGAAACCCCTCTTGATGGTTCCTCTTTGCTTCGAGAAGAGTGTCCATCCTGCGTCTTGTCTTTCTCGGGACACTGCATTCAAGTGGATCTCATACCACTTTCTATGCATGGGTTCGATGTTATCCTTGGGATGGATACCTTAGAGAGGTATAAGGTTGTCTTGGACTGTGGTTCCAAGCAGGCTGTGTTTGATGTTGCTGGAGAGAAGTGGATCTTCCAGGGAGATAGGAAGATTCTTTCGACATGTCTGGTATCAGCTATGGTGGCAGATAAGTTGTTACGACAGGGATGTGAGGCGTTCCTAGCCCACGTGGTAGATACCGAAGTGGATGCCAAGGCAAAAGGTCTTAGCCTTGAGGAGGTGTCAGTTGTTCGTGAGTTTGCAGACGTGTTCCCTGGGGAGTTTCCTGGTGTTCCCCCACCCCGAGAGATTGATTTCGAGATCAATCTAGTACCAGGAACGCAGCCAGTTGCGCAGACACCGTATAGAATGGCTCCAGCAGAGATGGCAGAGTTGAAGAAACAGTTACAGGAGTTCCTAGATAAAGGTTTTATCTGACCCAGTACGTCTCCTTGGGGTGCGCCTGTGTTGTTCGTCAAGAAGAAGGACGGTTCGATGCGGTTGTGTATAGACTACCGGCAGTTGAACAAGGCCACGGTCAAGAACAAGTACACGTTGCCGAGGATAGATGATCTGTTCGATCAGTTGCGTGGTGATACAGTGTTCTCGAAGATCGATCTACGGTCCGGATATCATCAGCTAAGGATAAAGGCGGATGACATACCGAAGTCAGCTTTCAGGACAAGGTATGGTCATTATGAGTTTGTGGTTATGCCGTTTGGGTTAACCAATGCACCTGCAGCTTTCATGGATCTGATGAACAAAGTGTTCCGTCCGTTCTTAGATCAGTTTGTTGTAGTCTTTATAGATGACATCTTGATCTATAGTCGGGTTAGGCTTGAGCACGAGCAACATCTTCTTCGAGCGTTGACTCTTCTTCATCAACATCAGTTGTATGCCAAGTTCAGTAAGTGTGAGTTCTGGCTGGATGAAGTGACCTTCTTGGGCCATGTGATATCCGCTGAAGGAGTCAAGGTAGATCCGAAGAAGGTGGAATCTATTGCAGATTGGGAATAGCCGAAGACGCCGACAGAAGTTTGTAGTTTCCTTGGTCTAGCAGGATACTATCGGAGGTTTATCAAGGACTTCATTGTGATCGCATTACCGATGACGAAGTTGACCAGGAAGGATGTACCTTTTGTGTGGGATGATCGATGTCAGCAAGCTTTCCAGAGGTTGAAGGAGAAGCTGACCAGTGCTCCAGTGTTGATCTTGCCAGATCTTGGGAAAGGCTATGTTGTTTTATGTGATGCTTCCAAGAAAGGTTTAGGTTGCGTGTTGATGCAGGAAGATCATGTGGTTTCTTTTGCCTCGCGACAGCTCAAGAAGCATGAGGAGAACTATCCGACTCATGATTTGGAGCTGGCAGCAGTAGTTCATGCGTTAAAGATTTGGAGACACTATCTGTATGGGGAAGCATGTCAGATCTTTACGGATCATAAGAACCTGAAGTATATCTTTACGCAACACGAGTTGAAAATGCGACAGCGGCGATGGATGGAGTTGATCAATGACTACGACTGCACTATCGAGTATCATCCTGGTAAGGCGAACGTGGTAGCAGATGCGCTTAGTCGAAAGTCTTCTCTTTCTTCAAAGAAGGCACAGTTAAGTTCCCTGGTTTGCCATAGGAGGGATATGCTTGTTTCTCTACGACAGATGAATGTGCAGATGGAAGTTTCTTCGTTATCTGGTCTTTTCGCACAGATGCAAGTCAAGCCTACGTTGAGGTAGCAGATCAAGGATGCACAGCAGACAGATGAGGCGGTACAGTTGATCAGATCAGAGTTCGGCAACGACAAGCGTGATGGGTTTCATGAGTCTGAGGATGGGCTAGTATGCTATCGTGACAGGATGGTGGTTCTAGATGTTGATGATCTGAGGAAGTTGGTGCTTGAGGAAGCACACACGTCGATGTATGTGATGCATCCAGGTGTCACCAAGATGTATCATAGTCTGAAGGACTTGTATTGGTGGCCCGGTTTGAAGAAAGATGTGGCTGAGTTCGTGGCAAGATGTGCGGTTTGTCAGCAAGTGAAGGCTGAGCATCAGAAGCCGGCAGGTACGTTACAACATTTGCCGATACCGCAGTGGAAATGGGATCATATAACCATGGATTTCGTAGTTGGTCTGCCCAAGACAACTAGGAATCATGATTCCATTTGGGTGATAGTGGACATATTGATGAAGTCTGCCCATTTCCTGCCTGTGAAGATGATGTACACAGCGGAGAAGCTCGCTAGAGTGTATGTGGATGAGATAGTTCGTTTGCATGGTGTGCCAGCAACAATAGTTTTTGACAGAGTTCCTCAGTTTACCAGTCGTTTTTGGGAGCAGTTGCACAGAGCGTTGGGAACGCAATTGAGGTTCAGTACAACCTTTCATCCACAGACAGATGGACAGTCTGAAAGGACTATTCAGATTGTGGAGGATCTCCTTCAAGCTTGTGTTTTGCAGTTCCTAGGCAGCTGGGATGTTCATCTGAGTTTGATAGAGCTTGCTTATAACAACAGCTATCAGCGAAGCATCAATATGGCTCCTTATGAAGCTCTGTATGGAAGAAAGTGCAGATCTCCTTTGTGTTGGTATGAGTCTGGTGAGTATCATCTTTTGGTTCCTGAGTTAGTGCAGCAGACGACAGATAAGATCAAGGTAATACAACAACAGTTGAAAGTGGCACAGGACAGGCAGAAGTCTTATGCGGACAATCGCCGACGACCGTTGGAGTTCCAGGTAGGAGACAAAGTATATCTTAAAGTCTCGCCGTGGAAATGTGTGTTGAGGTTTGGACGGAAGGGTAAGTTGGCACCCAGGTATGTGGGGCCTTACCCAGTCGTAGCATGTGTTGGCAAGGTAGCTTACGAGATAGAGTTACCTCCTGAGTTGCACAGGTTACATCCAGTGTTCCATGTCAGTATGTTAAAGAAAAGTCATCCAGATTCTGGTACAGTGATACAACCAGTTGAGGTTGAGCTTGATGCAGATGTGACCTACAAGGAAGGCCCTGTGGCGATTCTTGACAGAAGGATCAAGAAGCTGAAGAGGAAGGACCTGGTTCTTGTGAAGGTCCTTTGGAAGCATCGTGGCGTTGAGGAAGCCACGTGGGAGCTTGAGGAAGAGATGAGGAGGAAGTATCCCTCGCTTTTCTCTTCGGATTTTGGGGACAAAATCCCTTAAAGGGGGTTAGATTGTAAGGACCCTGACCTGTGTTTAGGGCTTACCCTATTTGTTTTGCTTAACCTTGATGGTTTGAGGCTTGCTAATCACCTTTGAGTGGTAATTAGGGTTTGGTTGTGCTTTGTTGAGGGTTGAGGGTGCTACTTGCAATTAACCCAAGTCTAGGGTTTTGGGAGCAAGTTTGTCACCTTGAGAGGTGTTCTTCTCTCTCTTTACTTCCTCTAGGGTTGAGAGGAAGGCTTGGGCTTGTTGTTTGAGTTCTTTGGACCTTTGTTAAGATTGTTTGGGCCTTGGAGTCCCTTGTTTGAGCATGCTTGGGCCTTGTGTCGACCAAGTAGAGCTTGTGTCGGCCTACAGTGGGCTTGTGTCACCCATGGTGCTTGGTCCAACCTTGGTCATGTTTGGAGAACACATGGTGCTCATTTTGGACAAGTGTCTTATGGCTTGCAAGAGAGGTGGCTTGAGATGGTGGACATGTGTCCCTTGGGTGGACGACACCTAGAAAGGGTTCACCTTGGTTTCTCCTCCTTCCTCATCTATATAGGTTGTCCCTTCCTTAACTTGAGGTCCCTTTAGTTCCTCTTCTCCTTGTGCACGACACACCCTCTCTTCCCCTTGCTTGGTGGCCGACACACCCTTGAAGAAGGAGCTAAGGTGGCCGACACACCCTTGTGTGAGCAGCTTGGAGGCCGATACACCCTTGGAGTTGAAGGAGTGGAGGTCGACACACCCCTTTGGAGGAGCTTTGGTGGTCGATACCCTTGGAGCTTGAAGTGCATCCTCTTCCTTGGAGCTTAAGGCGGGTTGCATGACTCTAAACCCTAACTACTCTCCTCTCTTTGCATATATGTTTGCTTTAATCTTTCCCTTGCACGTTTGGAGTTGTTCTTTAGCTATCTTGCATGTTGGCCGATCCTTGTGTTCTAGGGTTTAGGAGAGCAACAATCCTTTCTCCCCTTGGTCTAGATGAGTGAGCTTGAGCTCTAATGCCATGAGCAACACCCCTCTTTCCTACCCGATTGAGGTGAGCACATGACTTAGTGACTTGAGCAAGACTCTCCTCTCACCTTGGGCAAGATGGTGAGCTCGTTTAGATGGCTTGAACCTTAGTTGAGATGTGTGGGGAGGTGCTGCCCGATAGCCCTTGCCCTAGTTCTCTCTTGCACGGTTTGAGTGAGTCAAGTTTTCCTTCTGCTCGCCCGGAGGGCTGCTCTCCCAGTGAAGCTAAGTGCTCACTCGCCCGACACACTCTGTTTTGCTCGCTCAGTAACCCTGTTTGCCCTGCTTTTACCCTGCACGCCCCTGTGTTGCCCAGCAGCTTTGGCTCGTTTGATAGTCTTGCTCGCCCGACACTAGCTGTGTCGCCCAGTGTTGTTGCTCGCTCGGACTCACCCTGCTCGCTTATGTCTTGGCTCACCCGGCACGCGTGTCGCTCAATACCTAGCTCTGCTCACTCGGCCCCAGCCGTGTCGCCCGAGACTACCTTGCTCACCCGGTTCTAGTTGGCTCGCCCGATACTAGTGCATGCCCGACATCCACTGCGTGTGTCGCCCGACAGGGCTGCTCACCTATGCTTTACCCTGCTCGCTCGCTTGCCTTGCACAGTTCAGTACCTGGCTCATTGCTTTGCTCATTTGCTAACCTGCCCGCTCAGTGTGTCTGCTCGCCCGACACATGAGCTGCTCGCCCGCTAGGGATTAGATAGGAATGGGTATGCCCGGGGTGACTTCTAGTGAGGGTTGTTGACATCTTTGGTGAGGGCACGACCTGTTATGATGCTCTTATGACGATTCATTGCTTAATAACGAGAATTATGTTCTTGTGGCTAAAGTACATGCGTATTAATGTCACTACTCTATCTCTTTAATGACAATGTGATCTTGAGCATGCATTAGGGTTACTTGATAGTGTGCTTACACGTGTGACCTTGAGATGAGGCATGAATATGATTATTGTTGTCATCATGAGCTGACAATGCACTTAACCCTAATTGTCACCCTATGGTAGTAATTGTAGTCTCTTGATTATTCACCTGGTTATTGAATTATGCTAACCATGCAGGTAATGCTTAGCCCAATGAAAGGCTATGAGAATTGGGTAAATGAACACTGTGATGATAGGTGTATGATGTTCCATGATGATGATGAAAGCCTTGAGAGGCTAAGGTACTATGTGATGAGGGATTGAGATCCCATGGTTGTGTGATGATCCTTGAGATGGATCTGGATGGTTGGCAAGAGGCCAAGTGATAACATGTGGTGTGAGATCCTTGTGATGGATCAGTGTGATGTAAATTGTAGAAAATGCATAATGTTGAGTTTATGTTGTTTTCCTTTTTTGTCTTGCATGTTATACAACTTGGTTGAATCTTGCAATCCATCTAAAAGATACTAATTAATCATAGTGGAATCTATAATGTAGCTTGCCCTGGCCATAGATTCATCACCAGTCAGGATAGGGTGATGATGAAACGGGTTCTCCTGCGGGTTAACCCGGAGCGCATATTTTTTGAATATGCGAGGTTTCTCCTAGCCTAAAATAGAGAGGTGAAATGAGTGCAGCTGCGGTTGCAGACTCGGATGTGTGACGAGTGTGGTGAACATGGCCCATGGCTCCAGATATGTGATATGTTGAGCATGAATGTGTTCATGGCTCCGAGCACAGTGTTTAGACACGTGGCTCAGTTTCTAGTGCCGTGACCTGTACCGAGGCAGACTTGGCAAAGGGTAGCCTGTGGAGCTGACCCTGTGGCTTATGACCACTTCAAGAATGAGACTACGGTCCTGCTTTGTGTTCTCATGTACTGACCATGAGGCGGAGAAGGTCTTGGATTCCGGCTCTTCCATTGACCTTGTATGGCACTGGCTATGGGCTTCACAGCCGAAGGTTGGATTTGAACGATATGGTTCATTTCCTCAGGGCATAATAAAACGTAATACAGCCGTTTAGTATGTATTGATAAGACAAATATGAAACATTGGTTGAGGCCTTGTTTGTGTAGTTAACTTTAATTATATTGTAGTTGTTTATTACTCTTTTGTGGTGAGTCTCATATAATCTATCTTGTCAATCATGTTCCATTGGGAAATATAGTGGTTATATGCCCTTTTGATACAGCTGGTAAGTCTGAGGATGGCTTGTTACTTATAATTGTTC
Organism: Alisma plantago-aquatica; assembly: GCA_963693085.1. Classification (NCBI taxonomy): domain Eukaryota; kingdom Viridiplantae; phylum Streptophyta; class Magnoliopsida; order Alismatales; family Alismataceae; genus Alisma; species Alisma plantago-aquatica. The sequence continues at coordinate 1,095,039,338 of OY856412.1, read as the reverse complement.
TTGTTATATTCTTTATCAATAATCTGCTGAGATAAGCTTTATCTTATCTGAGGTTTTGTAGTTTTGGCACGAAGTTATGCCTCCTGCTAGGACAATGTTCAATTGTCTCACTCCGCTAGTTTTCACCCTTTTTAGGTGGTCGAGCTTGTCGTGGTGGTGGTCGCGGAGTTGCGGCTGAGCAGCGAGAAGATCTGTAGAAGGCAAGCTTTGGAGATGCTGCTGTTTTGATGTTTTGGTGTAGAGTCTAGAGTCATCCCTGTACTCTCAGGTCCTTGGCGGTGTTTTGACGTTGTTTTACGATGCACGACCGATGTCGTTTGTATATCCTGTTGTTGACCAGATATGGGCCTTTATATGTATGAACAGGTGGTGAACTCATGGTTATGACAAGATAGCTGTTGCTCTAAGCTGTGGACATGTATCCAGGCTTGTATGGATATATATGTAACATGTTTTCTTGCAGGATATGGACTGGAATGTAATATGTTTCTCAGTTTATCAGTTTTCCGCAATCGGTTTTAATTAACCCGTGTTTTTTATTAACTGTGGTTATGGTAATTTCCGCACGTTATCTGTGTGATAATGGGATGTGTTGCCACAAGAACAGACACAAACTAGTCCTAAATCACTGTAGACTTAGTGAATCTAGAGCTCTAATACCAAAACTTGTGGCAACACATCCCGCTATCACACAGATAGCAAGGTGTTACATGAAAACGTGTGAAAAACACCATAAACCACAAATTACCAAAAACATGGGTTAATTAAAACCAATTTCGGAAAACGGATAAACTAAGAAACTATTACATTTAGCTCCTTCTCCTGCAAGAACCAAGTTATATAAATATTTACAAGCCTTGATACGTGTCCACATCTTAGGAGATCAGCTGTCTAGTCATCACATGAGTTCATCACCTGTTTATATGTACATAACGGCCCACATCCGGCCAGTAGCAGGATATACAAAACATCAACAGCTATACATCATGAAACAATGTCAAAACGTCTCTAAGGACCTGAGAGTACAGGGATGACTCTAAGACTCTACTACAAAACGACCAAAATAGCAGCATGTCCATCTCTTGCCTTCTACTGCTCTTCTTGCTTCTCGGCCGCAACCCCGTGACTACCACCACGTCTAGCTCGAACACCTAAAAAGGGTGTAAACCAGCGGGGTGAGACACACAGTCCCAACGAGAAACATAACTCCCTGTCGAAACCATAAAACCAAAGGAAGATTAAAGTAATAGCAGTAGATAACTGATAAACTATATAACAAGAGCAGTCTGTATAGCAAAGCTATTCATACAATCAGGCTTACTAGATGTACGAAAGGCATATAACCCAATATCTCTTTATGGAACATGATTGACAAGATATGATTTATAAGATCTTACCACATAACATAAGGAACGTATAAGCAACTGCAAGTATAACATGATTAACTATACAAGCAAGGCCTCAATCAATGTTCCATATTTTGCCTTAAGCAATAAATACTATACGGCTGGATTACATATTATTATGCCCTGAGGAAGTGAGTTGTACCGCTCAAATCCAACAGTCAGTTGCAAAACCCAAGCCGGTGCCATACAAGGTCAAAGGAAGAGCCAGACTCCACGACCTCCCACCTCGTGGTCGGTGCACGAGTACAACACAAGAAAGACCGCAGTCTCATGCTTAAGTGGCCTCAGCCACAGGGTCAGGCTACCCTCTGCCTAGCCTGCCTCGGTACGGGTATCGATGCTAGTGAAACTGAGCCACGGACATGTTCACTGTGCTCTGAGCCATGAACGCATTCATGCTCCCATATCACATATCTTGAGCCATGGGCCTGTTCACCATGCTCTTATCATATTTGGGCTATGGGCCTGAATCCGCACCCTGGAGTCTACAACCGAAGTTGTACTCTTACCTCCTCACTTTAGGCTAGGAGAAACCTTACATACTCAACAATATGCGCTCCAGGTTAACCCGCAGGAGAACCTGTTTCACCATCACCAGCTTCTGGCGATGATGGATCTATGGCCAGGGCAAACTACATGATATGTTCCACTATGATTAGTTAGTACATTTTAAGTGGATTGTTGAGGCAACCAAGTTGTAACACATGCATAACATAAAACTACATTATTATTGCCACCATCATGCTATTTTGGGATCTCAATCCCTCATCACAAGAAACCACTGCCTCAATAGGCATTCTCATCACTTGGGATATCAATCACAGATCATCATCAGAGGATAACACCTCAACTGGGCACTTTAGCCAAACTCAGGTCCTCAGACCAAAGAACATCATGCATGTTATCTCATCTTCAAGAGTAACAATCAAAGCAGTGTTACTCAAACATATATATACCTCATAGCCCTTTACCTGGCTATGCATCTGTATGAAACACCTGCATGGTTAGTATGCACAATCATCATGGATTGACATAAGAATCATATTATTCAATATAGGGCGACATTGATGATCATATGCTTTATCATACATGCCTGAACCTGTGATCATAGGCATAGGTCATATCATCATGGAAAGCATCTTATATGCTTATCATTTACTCAGCATTATACATATCATTCTAGATGATCATAAGCACATGTAAAGATACATAGATGTAATCTACTACCTCAATTACTATCAAGCATATCAAGGGTCATCATCATAAGCCAAACGTGTTTGTGTAAGCAAGAACTAGCATATAGGTTTCCTAGGAGGAACAAGACCCTCACTAGAAGATAGCATCGGGTAGGGTACTCTCCCATATCGCCCAACCACTCAAGCCTCATAACGGCCAAGCAAACCAGCAAGGATACAAGATGTATCATGCAACAAGGACCCAAGGCATAACGTGCACAAGCATATCGTGCAGCAGGTGTATCAGGCACCTCTGTGTCATGCATCACAGTGTCGTGCAACGTTGTGTCGTGCATCATGGATATCGGGCATACATATGCAATGTGCATATCAGCCTATATCGTGCAACGGTGCATTGTGCAATATGGGTGTATCGTGCACAAGATGTATCGGGTAGCACCACTCAACAAGGCATAACGCCCAAAAGTGCAACTCAAACGGTAGGCAGGAGCTTGTCGTCCAACCAGCCTATCCTCACTCTATCAGCCAACACAAGGCAAAGACTAAGGTGTAACGCCTGACACAAGACCAGATCACAATGCCCCAACATCCAAGGGTGACGATACCAAGCAACCATCTGAGCTAAGTATATCGGGTAGGATACTCAGCAAGATGTGACACCCGACACACAAAGAACAACAACCAGGGTGTGAAGCTCGACACAACCACAAAGCAGAAACTAGGAGCAACGCCCGACACAGACACACATCATATCGACCAAGGCTCTAAGCCAAAGAAGGGTATCGGGCAGCACCTCCTCCAAAACCATATCGGGCAAGATGCAACCCACAACAAGGTCGTCACCAAGCTCAAGCACAAGGGCACCAAAACCCTAATGGATCAAGAAGATGGCTCACCTCTCAACAACCAAGAGAGAGGGGTCTTGCACAACTTCTTATCACCAATCGGGCAACACAAGGAACAACTTCTAACAAAGGTCTACAATCACCACAAAGCTCACCTCTCGAATCCATGGTGAGAGAAGGGTGTTGCTCAAGCAACTAGAACACAAGCTCACCTCTCAACTTAAATGAGAGAGGAGTATTGCCCATGATACTAGAGTTCAAGCTCACTTCTCTAGACCAAGGAGGGAGAGGGGTATTGCTCAACAAGAAACCCTAGGACATGGTTCGGCCAACAAGAAGCAACTAAGTGTGAAACTAAACTAGCAACATACATAGCTGATCATGATCATAAGAAACATACAAGAACATGAAAGATGGTAGTATAGTTAGGGTTAGGAGTTATGTAACCCGTCTTAAGCAAGCTCCAACCTCCTAGCTCCAAGCACCACCACAAGAAGAGAGCAAGGCACTCTAGGGTTCGGCCAACACTAGAGGAAGAAGGAGACTCCAAGAAGGATCGACCACCAAGCTTGCAAAGGAAGAGGGTGTCGTGCACCAAGGGAGAGAGGAAACTAAGGAACTAAAGGGATCCTTAGTAAGAGAAAGGGAACACATATATAAGAGAGGATGGAGGAGGAACCAAGGTAAGACAAGGCAAGGTGTCGCCCACCTAGGGACACTTGTCCATGTGCAAAGCCACCACTCTAACATGTCTTAAACACAGGTCCAAGGCCATTGCCACATGCAAGCATCAAGCACCAACTGTCCACTAGTGGTGACACAAACGAGGTCAAAGAGGTCCATGGGCGACACACCTCCACACCATGCCTGACATACTCCCATGGGCGACACAACAAGGCCGACACAAGGCTCACCTGCCCGACACAAGGTCCAAAGAGGCAAAGGCAACGCACCACAAGGCCCAACAAGGCTCATCCAAGCCCAAAGGAACTCAAGCAACGAGCCCAACCCTTCCACTCAACACTAGAGGAAGCAAGGAGAGGGAGGAACACCTCACAAGATGACAAACTTACCCACAAACCCTAGAGTTGGTTTATTTGCAAGTAGCACCTCCAACTCTCAACAAAGCACCAACAAACCCTAATCACCACTAAAGGTGATTAGCAAGCAACTAAGCATCAAGGTTAGGCAAAGCAAACTGGATAAACCCTAAACGGAGGTCAGGGTCCTTACATAAAATATATACAAAAAGTATGTAAAGTAAAATATTATCAATGAGTGATGTTCAATGTTGTCACCTATTGTCATGTTCTAGAATCTGAAAAGCACCAATGGGTGACTCACATTCCACATAAGTTACATAGCATAAAGCCCACACAAAATAGGTGACATACATTTTTAGGGTGATGGGTAGCTATGTCACCCTTTTGCTTAAATGTTTCATGCTTGACTGTCACCTATTCCCCACTTTTTAGTAGTGGCACAAACATCAGAGGCAAAACACTGCCTCAAGAAGGCACGTGCTCCAGGTTGAAGCGCGCAGTTCGGTCCATCGAACTACAAACTGATAACGCGGAAAGATGGGTACTTGTTAGAGGAGTGTTATTGGGAAAGTAATCGGGTGGTGGTGGTCGAAGTTGCTGCAGAGAAGGAGGTTGACTCCACAATAGGAGCTCGTGAAGACATTGATGAAATTGGTTGTGTAGAAGGCTCGCCAAGAGATGGAAGAAGCTTCCCTTGTTGAAGGGTGGATGGGAAACTTATGTTGCTGCACAGGCATATCAATGTGTATGATGACCGGAGAAAGAGGCGTTCTGCCGACTCCGCAAGTTTGGGTTTGGGATGGAGACCAGAATCTTGTCCCATGTCCAATGGAACTCAGAGTTCCCAAAGCCACGAACACTATGGTGAGGAAGTACGGAGGAGATGAGAGTCTGCAAGAAGTTCCACTAGTTGCGGGAGGTGGGAGATGAGGACATGTCCCTCATATCTCCATGTACCGGACGAGAACAAATCTGCGAACAGGGGGAAAAAAGCGAGAATGCGTGTGATGGCTCATCTAAATTTGTTTTAGACGGAAAAAGGATAAATCAAATGTTCACTCGATAATAAGTTGTACCCCAGCGGATTTGCTGCACCCGTGTACATGGAAGTTCCTTGGTCTGCGTAGTTTGCATGAATTTTGGGGGAGTCTAATCGAGTCATCGAATTGTATTGTTGGAATACTATCTTTAGAAACTGCCTGTAACATAAATGACGATGTGTTTGACCTTTATTTGACAAGTAGTGAAAATATCATTTCGGATTGAAAAAAAAAATGCATTGCTTAATTGATAAAATAATTAGGTGAAAATATGTTTAATTATTCACCTTTTCTTCCTTACGCTGATCCAAGTATGTACTGATTATTGTCCAAAACTGCATTAATGAGTTGTATTTACAGTATTTGGTTTTATCAAACATCCAACTAATTTAAACAAATACTACACTGCCCTCTGGAAGCAGAAGTCGCTATCATTTTACAAAACACAAACCAAAAATATTAGACAAGAGGCTTGTCCAAAAAAAATCCGCCTAAAGTCAACTCCCCAAATTGGTATTTACACCCATATCATATTCCTCTCCACACGTCTTCATTGACGTTGCAGCTTACGCCAACAATGACGAATCCGCCTCGTGAGCTCCACGTTGGCTGGCATCATCATCTTTCAATTGCGGCGGCGTACCGTCTGAGCTCCTCCTCGGCCACCTGAATTGCAAGCCTGCGGCTGGACGCCCCTTTCATGTCGCTGGCCCATTGCGCCGCCGTGTCCACCTGGAGTTCCCCGTCCGACGTCCATGGCAGTAATGCGCTCTCTCCAAACAGCTCGGTATCAGATAGCGAGGACATTCGGCCGCTTTGATCTCCGCAACTCGTTATCGGTGCCCCTGCCCCTATAACCAACTCGTCTGCAGGCTGTACCTTTGTCTTCCGATCCTTGGGCTTCGTCACAAGCTGTTTTATCATCCCCAAGAACCTCTTACTCCTCCGGGATTTGGAGTCTGTACGCAGAGCACGGCCGTCGACGTCGTCTGGCTCTGGCTCCTCATGTGTCGACACCTGCGTTGGAGACCAAGGTGGCAGGTCGTCGACCTCCTCGACTGGGTTTGGTGGCTCGGCACTGCCGCCGTATTGCAGGACGAGCTTCCTGACCTTTTCCCTTGACTGTGGGCTGGGGCTTTTTCTCATATCCCGCGCCGGCACTGCATCAAGGTCGCGGAGCTCGTAGCGGAGGCATGCGTTTAGCCACCGTAGGTAAACAAGCTCCTCTGCGTCCGCGCACCTGTCAGCCTGTAGCTGCTCCACTTGCATTGACAAGCCCTCCTTCTGTTGCAAAACACGGGCCAGCTGCTGCTCCATTTCCAGACTGCCGTTTCGCTTGGCCTCTAGTTTCCCTTCCAACTCCGCTTTCTCCCGCGTCAACTTATCTTTCTCCTCTTTCAGCAGTGTCACCTTCTGCTCTGCCTCTTCCAACCTCACCCGCACCTCAGTCAATTCTCCCTCAATCTCAAGCCTCCTCTCGTCAGAACCACCCACCTCCGCTTCCAGATCCTCCACCTTCCGGCGCAGCACAGCCGCCTCGTCCTCCGCTCTTTCCTCCAGCAACCTGAGCCTCCATTCCACCTGCACAGCCTCACGCCTTCCTTCCTCCGCCACAGCACGTAGCCGCTCATTGTCCTCTTCGAGCGCCTCCACCTTATGCCACAGGAACTGGGCATCCATGACGTGGACTTTGACCGTGTCCTCCAGCTTCCTCACCTTCTCGTCCTGCTCCTTGGCTTGGTGCAGACGCTCCACGACCTCCTCCATCTCGCTCTGCTTGCGGTGGAGAATCTCGAACGCAGCGTGGAGCTCCTTCTTGGCTTCGGAGTTCTTCTTGATCGTCTGAACCTTACAGTCAGGCTGATCTGTGACACTAAGTCGGCGGCACTGCTGCCTCAGGTCGTTGAGCTGTGCCTCTAACTCCTTGTGCTTGTTCTGGAGTGAGTCGACTGTGTCCTCCAGCTGAGCTATGTGTTTCGCGACAGCCAGCATCTCGCTTCTAGCAAGTCCATTCCTAGAGTACTCCTCCAAGGCGATTGCTTTCTGCTCTTGCTTGCAGTCAGTCGTGTCGGTCGTGATCATATGAAGGCTCGGATCGCCGGCGATGCAGACGCCATATGCAGCAGACGCAGGGATTACTTGCAGCTGCAACGGAATAATTGAAAAAAAAATTGGAGACGGATTAGCGGCCGTTTAAGAATCACGGAACGATAGCAGGATGCTACATTGATACGCAGATAGACGAGTTGATGAGCGCGATGTGAAAAAACAGGTCGGTCCTGTATCTTACATGCTTCACTTGCCGGAGCTCCTCCTTGACCTGATCAGTAGTCTCCGCCGTCGTCTTGTCGTTATCCTCTGCTCCGCCGTCTGCAAACATGGAAGCACATACGTGCGTCAACGCTACAGGACAAACGGACGGCAAATATGCATAACCATTTTGGAGGCAGAAACCGTGTTATAAGACCTAAGAGGACCCACGAAACTCAACACCCACCTGTTGGTGATGATTGTTGCGGTGCCATAGCCACAGCTTCAGGTCCTGCACGCCGCGCCGGTGCAGATCGAGCAGCCGCGGCAACTGTCGTCGTGCCCTGTCTTGGCCGAATGCTTTGTGCGAGGAAATAACCTGCTAACGAGAGTGCCGTTGCCATTGCCACCTTCATCCGCCTGTCGGCAGAAGGGCCGTAGCCCACTTGCGCGGCAGATCACGTCCGACTTTATACAGAGAACTTGGTGCTTAATTGCAGTCCTACCCCTCTGAAATTTGAGAAATTGTACATGAGGAGCTCACTGTTGACGGTACCCGCCCAAGGGAGCAAATAAAAACCAAAAAAGAAAAAAGACTGTTGACATTCTCGTGCTAGTTGCCACGCATCAAGATTAGCTTCAAAACGCATCAAAAACGTATTGTGGCTAATGCAAGATGCTAATTTTCGGGTTTTTAATACAATAATAGACTCGCGATCGAAAACTAATGGCGGGTGCTGCTGCATCCTGCGGCGGACTGCTTCAGAGTTCAGACTCCGGCGTTGCCACCTCAAGAATATCTGTTTTGTGGTTTAATTAATTAGGCTTTCTTCGCTTTCGTGATTTGGTCACCACTAAGCAACCGGCATCATCATCAATCATGTCTCCAGCCGCTTCCTGCTCACCCAGCTTCCTGTGGGTGTAGACTATACACCCTCTCCCCTGCCTAGTTTCTCTCCCACGACGAGCTAGGTGGTAAACCATGGCATTGTTCGACAAGCATGAATCACAAGATTGGTGGCAATAGACAGGAATCGAATTGTATACTTGCCGTTGCTGCAAGCATGAACTTTTCACATATTCCCCAACGCCGATTACGTGGTAGGCGACAGGTAGGCACTGCCGTGGCAGACAAGTAAGAGGACATATATCATCAACAACAAAATACCAAAATGATATGTTTGGGTATTTTAATTACCAAAATGGTATGATTCAAAACTTTTTCAAAATGGTGCGTTTCGGAGGCAATACTTCTTTAAAGAGTCAATATGTCCCCTCGGAAGACGTATTGCTATTTTTAAAAAGTAATACGTTCCCAATTGGGACGAATTTACGCCCCAAATGCGGACGTATTGTTTTTTTTACTTTTTTATTTTGCTTCATTTATTCATTACGTTACCATTCACGTTATATATATATATATATAATGTAAACTAACTTATATACAATTATTTTGGATAAAGTAGTAATACTAAAAATTTACATTCTCTATCAATGAACAGTCTGGCGAAAAAAGGTGCGAGCCCGGCGACCTCGACTATGACGGACGACGCTTCTCATGATGTGTCGGGAGCAGCTGGGGGAGCAGAAGGTGTTGGAGATGCAACTAAGCAACTTCCTGCGAAGCCAAGCGCTGGGATCAAAATGATTCATACCGCACCACTTGCTAGATCATGGGCAGAACTAGTCTCCTCGAAGCCTTCCTTCACTCCAGGGAAGTTGTATAGTCGACGGCAAGCTGTTGTATCCCAAGCACATTGCGGAGAGGAATCTTAAGAGGTGGAGCTTAACTGTTGCAGGCTATGTTATAGGGTTGAATCCTCAATGGCACGTCCTAGTTCGTCATTTCACCCAGATCTGGAGCGTGAAAGGCTCCATCGAGGTCAGATCGAGGGGGAAAGGGTTTTTCATAGTGATGTTTTCAAATGAAGATGATCTGAACACGGCTATAGACGGTGGACCTTGGTTTGTGGCGGGGAAGCCCCTGATTATTAAGAAATGGGAACAGGGTGAACCATTGGAGAAGATGAAGCTATTGGAGATTCTAGTGTGGCTTAAAATTCATGGTTTACCTCTGGAATTATAGGATGACGAGATGTTTAATCGCATTGGTTATGTGCTTGGCAAGCCTTTGCAAACTGACAAGTTTACTGCTGAGTTTACAAGGTTGGAGTTCGCCAGGATGCAAGTACTTATATCGATTGATTTCCAGTTTCCAAAGAATCTCAACATTCAAAGTGATGATGGCCACTCTGATACTATATCCTTCGAGTACGAGTGGGAGCCTGATAGGTGTAAGGCATGTGGAAACTTTGGTCATGAGACTGCACTTTGTGATGAGTCGTTGGTTGTTAACTCGGGTGCTGATGCCAAAGCTAAATCCAAGATGATTTGGGTTCCTAAAGACCCTATTGCTGCTGAGAAGCTGGACGAGGAAGTTGAAGTGTTCTCTGATGTTGTTGAAATCGTTGCTGATGAGGTGGTTGTGGATTTGTCTAAACCAAGTCATGATGTCAGTCTTCAAGCCGTCACTGTTGAGGCTGCTCCCGGCCCTCAGGTGACCCATGTTCCTTCACCTACATGGGAAGTACAAAAGAGGAAGTCAAAGTCCCCACCTAGGGTGTGTTCTAAGCCTCCTTCTTCTCTGAAGAATATCCAGTTAACCCCAAAAAACTTGTCATTGTTAGCCAATATGACTGATACCTTAGGGGTCCATAGGGGTGCTGATTTCATTCCTAATGGTTAGTCCTATCTTTATTGTTGCCTGGAATGTGAGGGGCATCCATAATAAGATCCCTTGCATTCAGAAGGAACTGTGGAGGAATAAGGTGAATATTAACATCATTCTTGAATCCAGAACTAATGAAGCTGATGTTGATGTTGTGGTGGAATCTCTTTGGTCAGGGGCAAGATTCATTTCTAATTCGGATTTCTACTCTTATACTAGGATTATTCTTATTTGGAGAAATGATGCTATTGTGATTAATAAAGTGTTTGATAATGAGCAAATCATTCACTGTGATGTTTCTATTGGCGATCTTCATTTTTTTCTTTCGGCTGTCTACGGCTCCAATGATGATCCTGATAGTAATGTCTTATAGAATGCTCTCAATTCAGTCAATGTTACTTATTCTCCATGGTGTGTGTTGGGTGACTTCAACGCCATCAGGTTTAACTATGAAAAGAAAGGCAAGCATCCACTGTCTGCTAGGAGTATGTCAGATTTTAATGATTATCTCTTTGTTACGGGCCTTATTGAGGTCCCTTCTAAGGGTAATTTCTTTACCTGGGATAGTAGGATCAGGAGCGGTGTTAGTACATTTTCTAAAATCGACAAATGTTTCACCAATGTTCCTTTTTTGACTCTGGTTCCTTCTTTGCGGGGGTGAAATCATTCCTATTTTAGTCAGCGACCATTGCTTGCAGAACCTTCATCTTAATATTGGTAAACACAAATGAGCTCCTTTCAGGTTCATTAATGTCTGGGTCAGCCAGCCAGGGTTCATGGATATTGTTAGGAAGTCCTAGTCTTCTTCTTATCCTAATGGTGCACCTATGCTTAAGCTCTATAGAAAGTTTAACATCCTTACGGCTGATATCCTAAAATGGAACAGAGAGTCAGTTCTGAATTTTTCTTCTGCTACCAAGGAACTTGAATCTAAAGCTATTCCTCTTCATCATGAGGTGGAGTCCAACCCGGAGGATAAATCCCTTCAACTTAAGCTCATTGAAATTAAAAGGCTTTCTAATCTATCAATGTCTTCTGAGGAGAGTTTTATCAGAAAAAGGTCGAGAGTGTTATGGCTCAAAGAAGGTAATAGGAACTCATCTTTCTTTTATGCATCACTCAAATCCAGAAGTATTCAGAATAGAATCCATGTCATTGATGCTAATGATGTTGTGATTAAGGATCCTGAGTTGATTTCTGGCCACATCGTGGAGTATTATTCTAAGGTGTTTAATGATACACCTTTAACTGAGGTGATTTGGAATGAGAGTTGGAAGACCCCTTCTATTTCTAGTGAACATTTTGATTCTCTTTGAAGGTTGGTTACCAAGGAGGAGATTGAGAAGGTTGTAGATAGCTTTAATGGGGACAAAGCCACTGGTCCAGATGGACTGAATGCGTTCTTTTTCAAATCTTACTGGCAGGTCAGTGGTGATGATGTGGTAAAGGTAGTGTTAAACTTTTTTTCTTCTGGGAAGTTGTTGGGTGAGTGTAATAGATCCTTTATTACCCTCATTCCTAAAGTTTCTGGTGCTACTTGCTTGAAGGACTTTCGTCCCATCTCTCTGTGCAATGTGATGTTCAAGATCATAACTAAGATTATAGCTAACCGCTTGAGTTGTGTTTTGCCTGAGGTTATTGATAAGAATCAAATGTCTTTTCTAAAAGGGAGAAGCATTGATGAGGCTATTCTTTTAGCCAATGATATTCTTAGCTCATTTTTTGTTCATGGCTCTAATAAACTTTGTGTTAAGGTGGATTTGGCTAATGCCTATGATTTTGTACTTAGATATTACATTCTTTTTCTTATGAGTAGAATGGGTTTCCCCCTATGTTGGTTACACTGGATCCAGACATGCTTTGACACTGCTTCTTTCCAAGTTATAATCAATGGTTCCCCTTCTACTAGGTTTTTGGCTAAGAATGGAGTTAGGCAAGGGGACCCGCTTGCCCCTTACGTCTTTGTAATTGCGATGGAGGACCTTACCTCTATCATCAATTCTTATGTCTGTGTTGAAAATCTTATTCTCTTGAAAGCTTCTAAGGAGTTTGGAGTCTCGCATATCATATTTGTTGATGATCTTCTCATCTTTGCCAAAGCTAATGTTGAGAATGCTCATTCTATTTCTGAGATCTTGTACAAGTTTGAAGGTGTCTCTAGTCTTAAATTGAATAATCTGAAGATCCAAGCTTTCTATAGTAAAGGTGTTTGTTGTTGTGAGGAGCTCAATGATATTCTGTGTATTGGCCCCTCTTCCCTACCAATGCGCTACCTGAGATCACCTCTCTTCACTGGTAGGTTGACAAAATCTCTTTGTTCTCCTATTGTGGATAAGATGAGAAGGAAGTTGGATTCATGGAAAAGCAAACTGTTGTCACTTGCTGACAGAGTTGAACTGGTAGTTTCTACTCTCTCTTCCTTCCATATGTTCTGGTCGGCTATTTTCCCTTTACCCAAAGGAGTCATTTCAGACATTGAAAAAATTATGAGAGATTTTATATGGAATGACACTGAAGATCTGAAGCACATCCATACTATTTCTTGGGAGTCTATTTGCAGACCTAAGAGAGAGGGTGGCCTTGGTATCTAGTTGGTTGATAACTGGTCTAAGGCAGGCTTGATTAAAAATTTGTGGAACATTACTAGCCACAAAGAATCCATGTGGGTCAAGTGGGTCCATAAAAAATACATTCAGCATGAATCCATTTAGAGTGTGGAAAGCAAGCCTAATACACCATGTCTATGGAAAAGGCTTATTAAAAGTAGGGATATTCTGAAATACAATGTGGAGTTCAGTTTAGGTAGTAGTGGGAATGTCTTCCTCTTCTGGAAAGACTCGTGGTTTCCAAAGAAGAAAACCCTTATTGAACTGTTTGATCATCAATTGGTTCTTAGATTGGGTAAAGGGGATCGTTGCAAGGTCAGTGAATGCATCTCTGATGGTTTCTGATCTTTACCTGATATGCGTGGTGGTCAACCTTTGACGAATTTTCTTAATAAATTTTCTGTGCTACCTAAGGTCCATGATCATATTAAGTTTCAGGGTAACACCTCTTTCAGTCTCAGTGATGCCTGGCAGTTAGTCAGAAGGTGTGGTCCTAAGGTTAGATGGTCCTATTGGATTTAGAGAAAGGAGGTACCAAGTAACTGGTCGTGCTTCCTGTGGAAGTGCTTTCTAAACAGACTCCCTACTATTGATTTTATGAGAAGAATTGGTTTATGTTGGGTGTCAAGATGTTGTTTGTGTAAAGCTTGTGAAGAGGATCAGGAACACACTCTATTTTTGTGTTCATTTAGCAGGGAAGTTTGGAACTTGTTTCTTGCTGCCTAGGGTACCAAACCTGATGGTCTCCTCGACATTATATCTTTTTCTGGTGAGATAAAGTTGGCTGCAATTGCCGTCCTTGTCAACCTGTGGCAGGAGAGGAATTTCAGAGTCTTCAGGGGGCTCGAGAGGAATGTTGTGTTTATCTGGAGTAAAGCTTTAGCTGACACAAAGAATTTGTGCTAGTCATAGTGTTTTCTTGTTGTACAATTTTTGTTTTGGCCTTTGAATTTTTCTTTTATGTCGGTTGGCAGTTTTGTTACTTGCAAATATTAGCTTCTTTTATCAATGAGTAAAGAGGGCAACATGTCGTTTACATCAAAAAAAACTTATATACAATTAACCATATATTTAAAATAATACCTAAAATAATAGTAGAGTAATACATTATTATATTTCATTAATACCTAATATTTATAAATGTAATATTTCAAGAACTTATGAAATGATTTGAGAACAATTAAGATTGGATTTCGAGAGAGCTCTGCTAGGGTTTCTGGAGGCGATCGCGTACGTGCATGAGGGGCGGCGGCACCGGTGGCCGCGGAGGCCGTGGTGCAGGGCGGGGTTACTTCAACGTGCCTCACCCGCACCCCAGTCAGGGGGACATCCCCCTCCCGGATGAGTCTGTGGCGGCAGAGCAACCGCCGCTAAACGAGGAACCCAATAGTGACGCTAGGGCTATGGTCGACGAGCAGCATGATGATAGCTTCCAGCCTGGCCGCACTTCCTTCTGTGACGCCATCACTGGTGGAGTGCGACCCCCGGCGATCAAGCCTGTCTCCCCGGACGCACTGCAAGCATCTGACATCCACATCGACAGGAGCGGACCCCTCTCGAACTTTCAGATCAACCCTGCGGCGTTGCCGTCGCTTCTTGAGCCCTGGAAATATGTCGTTGTGATCAAAGTGGTCGGTTTGAATGTGGGCTTCACCACGCTGGTGAACCGCATCACGACACTTTGGAAGATCCACGAGCAATTTCGGGTCATCGATTTAGAGATGGGATACTTCATTATTCAACTTGGAAACAAAGAGGATTTCGAGCGAGCCATGACGGAAGGACCTTGGATGATCTTCGGGAACTATCTGTCAGTTCCATCATGGTCGTCAGACTTCCGCCCAGTTGATCACATACCTAAGAAACTCATGGTGTGGTTACGGATCCCTGAGCTTCCGGTGTACCTATACCAATACCACCTCCTCTCAAGCATTGGCGATGTTGTAGGCAAGACGATCAAGGTGGACACAACCACGCTGGCAGGCCACCGTGGAAAGTTCGCCCGGCTCGCGGTGGAAGTAGACACCCTAAAGCCCCTAATGCCAGCTATTCACCTCAACGGTGAATACTTTAAATTGGAATATGAGAATCTTCCGTCAGTATGTATGAGGTGTGGCCGCATGGGTCACGAGGAGCAATCGTGCACTCACGTCACCCCATTCTCACATGCGGAACCTTCCTCGGCCTCCAGCCCGTCTCTCATCAACCCTATCCAGTACACACCTCGGGTCCACGCGAAAAAACCTAAAAAGCGGCAGCTTCCACCTAAGAAGGCTCCTCCATCACAACCAGAGGCCAGCGCAGGAGTTCCTGAGGCCCCAACGACTGGTGCGGCTGCTAAGGAGAGCCCACCGGTGCCTTCACCGGATGTCGAAGATGTGCCTGTGGAAGAGTGGCAAACAGTTCAGTCGAGGAAATAGAAGAGGAAAGGGAAGGCCAAGGTCCCTTCCCATCCGAGCTTCGGACCTCCTGCTACACCCTCGCCACATCCAGTCGGTGTCCAGGCCACGGACTTGAGCAATACCAGAGTCACCCTCCTGAACGATGATGTTTGTTCGGGTAGGGCACAGGATGTGGACGCGGCGTCGCCATTTCAATTTTTTGCAAGTGAACCCACCCCTGCCAAAACTCAGTGCTCGTTCCAGTGGGGCGAGAAGGGAGGAGGCAGTGGTGTTCTTTTGAGGAATAGAAAAGTAATTTACCACACTGTCAGTCCTGGTAGAGAACGGAAGAAAGGAAAGCTTGCCCAAATGGTAGGCAGCCTAAGTCAAGGTGCAGAAGCCAAACGTGCTATAGACTTCAGTACAGAGTCTGTGGCACCCCAGGATGATGACATGGTCGGCGATGATCAATCCGTCGGCCTATGTGCGGCAATTGTTTAATTGCCCACACCCCCTCTTTCTCAGTTTTTTACATGTTGAACATCCTCTGTTGGAATATACAGGGAGCTTGCTATAAGAAGAAAATCTGTCTCCTTAAAGACCTTAAAAGATGTCACAAGCTACATGTTATGGCCATTGTTGAGCCTCGGATCATTGGTTCTAAGGCTGATTGCATCATCAAGCAATTGGGCTTCCCCTCCTCCCACCGTGTTGAGGCCATCAGTTTCTCTGGTGGAATCTGGGTTCTGTGGGACGACGCTCGCTGCTCTATTGAGTTTGTACTCAATCATCGCCAGTTCATCCACTGTTGTATAGACAACACTTGGCACCTGACCTTCGTCTATGGTGCCCCCAATCCCAGTCGTCGGGATCACCTCTGGCAACGTTTATAGGAGCTCTATTCCTCTATCCCTAGTTCTTGGGTGGTGCTTGGTGACTTCAACACAATGCTAGATGTATCTGAAAAGCTCAATGGGCGCTCCTTCGACCGCCGTTCTAGCAGGAAGTTCAACTCTCTCCTTCTGCACACCGGACCCATGGACATCAAGGCCTGTGGTCCCTTCTTCACGTTCAAGCGGCTTCAATTACTGGAAAAGCTCGATAGAGTCCTCGCCAATGAAGAGTGGCTAACCATGGCAAACAAGGCTTCTGTCTCGGTGCTTCCTCGCCTATACAGTGATCACAGCCCGCTTCTCATTCATGATTCAGTGGCTCACCGCCGACCACGGCTCTTCCGTATGAGGGATAGTTGGTCGCTGACGCCTGCTTTTCGAGACGTTCTCCTACAGTCTTGGGACACTACCAAGTGTTTCCTTGACGCCCTCCCTGCTTTCCGTGCTGCTGCCTCAACGTGGGATTCCAAGCACCAATCTGCTAACCACAAATTAAAAAATAAGATCCTGCGTCAAGTGCACAACCTTCAGGTATCAACCAGTTCTCTTGTCTCTATTACTGCTAACATCGCTGTAGCACGTTTGCAAGATGATTACAACAACATCCTCCTTCAAGAAGAGGCAGACTGGCGTCAGAGAGCCAACATCAACTGGCTCAGCCTTGGCAACGACAACACGAAATTCTTCCACACATATGTTAAGGCCCGCTGCCTTTTCAACAAGACCAGTCGCCTTAAAGATGCATCCGGAACTTGGGTGGAAGACCCAACATCCTTGAAAAGCATGGTTCGCAGTTTCTTCCTCAACCTTCTTTCCACCCCACGCCCCACGGCCAGATCCAGGGCTGCCACCGCCGCCTTCAGTGGCACCTTCTCCAACCCACCAGATGCAGTTTGTACCAGTATCCAAGCTATCCCTTCCACAGATGAGATTAAGCGCACTATGTTCATAATGGAACCTAATAAGGCACCGGGTCCTGACGGCGTCTGTAATTCCTTTGTCCAGAAGAATTGGTCTGTCATAGGGCCATCCTTTGTCCGTACTGTCAAAGACTCCTTCATCTCTGGCACTATTGATGATCGTATTGCGGACTCCTATATTTGCTTGATTCCTAAGACTAAGCAACCGCAGACCTGCAGCGACCTCTGGCCCATTTCCCTGAATAACACTTGCTTCAAGCTGATCTCTAAGATTATTATGGAATGTCTTAAACCTCTCTTTTGCGGCTGGGTCTCTGAATCTCAGTCAAGCTTTCTCCCGGGCAGACGTATAACTGATAATATTCTTCTTGTTCAGGAGGTCATACATACTATTCACATGAAGCAAAGTGGCAAAGCCTGAGTTTGTATTAAGTTGGATTTAGCTAAAGCATTTGATAAGATGAGTTGGGTATTCATCCATGACACTTTGAGAAGGACTGGCCTTCCGGTGATCACTGTTAGCTTGATCATGCAAATCATTACAAAAGGGCACACCTCTATTTTATAGGAGGGTTGCCCCTTGGAATCTTTCAAAGCTACCCAAGGGGTACGACAAGGTGATCCAATCAGTCCTTATGTTTTCATCTTATGCATGAAGAGGCTCAGTCAAGCCATCTCACATTCCATACACCAAGGATCCTGGAAGCCTATCCGCCTATCAAGGCATGGCCCGCCCCTTTCACACGTCTTCTTCGCAGATGATATCCTTCTCCTGGCTGAAGCAAGCATTGGGCAAGCGCGGGTCATCACCAAGGTCCTTAAAGCCTTTTCTAGCGCCTCTGGTCAATCAGTATCGTCTTCTAAATCACGGTGTTTCTTCTCGCCCAACACACCGCAGCCCTTACAAGATACGTTCTGCAGGCGCTTGGGCATCCATTCTACTACTGACCTTGGTCGCTACTTAGGTGTTCCTATCCTTCATCATCGGGTCAATCGAGCTACCCATTCTACTATTGTTGACACCATGAAGGAACGTATGTCAAGCTGGTCAGCTCGACAACTGTCTCTGGCGGGTAGGATTACCCTTGCAAAGTCTACGCTTCATGCAATTCCTGCTTATGCTATGCAGTCAGTTCAGCTCTCTCCCACCCTATGTGATGAGATCAACAAACATGTCAAAAATTTTATTTGGTCCGGGAGCAGATTACATCACAACATATCCCTTCTTTCTTGGAAGAAAATCACCATGCCTAAGCTGGATGGGGGTTTGGGAATAAAGGAGGCGCGCGCACAAAACCAGGCCCTTATGCTCAAGAACGTCTGGTCTTTTATGAATGAGCGACACACACTTTGGGTTCGTGTCATGCGGGCCAAGTATTTGCACAATGGCCATGTCACCAAGAAACCTTGCTCCTCGGCATGGTCTTTTATAAAGAAGCATATTTTGCCCTTGCAATAGGTTTCGGCCGTCACCATCAATAATGGCGAAGCCACAAATGTCTGGACTGGAAAATGGTTGCATGGTCTATCCATCACTGACCTAGCGCCCTCCTTCACACCGCCTTCTGATCTCACAGACCTCAGCGTCGCCTCCATGGGAATGGAGCACAGCGGGTGGGATTGGGACTTCATCCAACACTACCTGCCTCCATCCTCTTGGCCGCACGTCCATCATGTATACCCACCTGATCTAGATGTGGGCAGCGATACTTGGCAATGGCCGTGGTCTCCGTCCGGTAATTTTACAGCCCAATCCGCCTATCAATGGCTCCGCAAGGACGTCTCTACTCCCATTCCTGGCAAATGGTCATCCATATGGAAGCTAGCGGTACCCCAGCACATCCGCACCTTCCTCTGGCTCCTACATTACAAGGCTCTCCTCACCAACGTCGAGAAAGCTCGCCGACACATCCCGGTGGACGATACCTACCCAGTCTGCTCCAATGCGCGGGACACCATTCTACACTGTCTACGGGATTGCCCTACTATTAAGGAAACATGGACTGCTTGCCACATGGATCCCTCCTTCTTCTTGCTCACAGAGGACGACTGGATCATGGCCATACTCGCAGCTTCATGCAATGACATATCCTCCATTACTCCTGTGGTAACGTGTTGGGCGATTTGGTTGCATCGCAATGATTTCATCCACAATCGCAAGCTGCTTCCCGTCAGCAGAAGGATTTCCTTCATCAACGCCAAGGCACGAGCCATTCTCTCCCTCCCTGCGCGGACCACCACGCCCGCCACTGCGCAGGTCGACCGAAGGCGCATCCCTTTTCTCAGCGACGTCACACTCTTTGTTGATGCTTCTTTCCGCTCCAGCTCTGTCCCTGTCGGGATTGGAGTCCATGCCGTCAACAAGTGCGGCGGCTTTTTACTGGGCCATGGTTCGCCCAGTCACGCCAGTTCGGCGTTGGAAGCAGAGGTCCAAGGTATTGTTTGTGCTTTGGAACTCTGCAAAATCACAGGATGGCGGTCTCCCACCATTCTGTCTGATGCTTCCGCAGCAGTGCTCATGACTACTGAGGCATCATCTGCAACATCTCTCTTTGCCCCCCACATGCGTCGTCTCCAGAGGCTCCTTGATGAAGTCGGGCAGGCGCGCATTCTACACATCCCTAGGTCCCTTAATGTAGTAGCGGATCGTATAGCCCGCTCTTCTGCTACCATTAGCTCAACTTTTACTTTTACAAATAATGTGCCCCCGTGGCTTTGTATGAACCTTGATATTGATGTTGCAAACTTTCTACCCGTAGTAGAGAGCGGGGTGAATATAATTTGATCTCTGCGTTTTGAAAAAATATATTTATAAATGTAAATAATGATGTATACTATTTTTGGAATCAATACTAAAATTATATAGTAAAGTTTAAAATCAACGAACTACACATATATATATGTATGTATATATATGTTTTTATATATATATATATTTTCTTAGAAAAAAACTAATACGAATATATATATATATATATATATATTAAAGATATGATATATAATATAAAATATAAATACGTCAACTATATAAAATAAAATACACACGAAAAAAAACAATAGATAATCAAAATAAAATATATGATACATATGCACATAAATACAACACAAAAAAAAATTATAACATATTATGTAGCATTCTTTTTATTATGTTTAACAAAATAATATATTTAAAAAAATCATAATAATACTATTTTTAAATTTTTATCCAGTTTAGGGACAAATATAATCTGACCAAAATCAAATATATTATGATTTTTATATATTGCATATGTATCATTATTTTATTTTGATTATTTATTGTTATTGTTCTAGTATATTTTACTTGGCATAATTGAAATATTTATTATTTTTTTGATATTATATATCATGGTTTTAATATATATATATATATATATATATATATATATATATATATATATATATATATTGTGCATAACAACGGGTGGTAAATTTTGCTATATTAATTTTCTTATTTTTTTTCTAAGTTTACTAATATAAATATATGTATGTGTTTTATTTTTGTAATTTTAAACTTTATTATATAATTTTATTATTGTATCCATTAATTTTAATAACTTTTATCTACATTTATAAATATTATGTATTAATGAAATATAATATTCTATTATTATTTTATTATTTGCAGATGATAAATAATGTTAAATTTATATAATAAATGTAAATTATGTTCATTTAGAAATTTAAAATATATATGTATATATAACGTACAAGATATCATAATTAAAAAATAAAGTAAAACAAAAAATAGAAACTAGCAATGTGTCTTATTTGGAGACGTATTGCTCTGCTGAGGGTAATGCTTCCCAACTAGAGACGTATTACTTTTCTAAAATAGCAATATGTCTCCCGAAGGGACATATTGCCCCCACTAGGAGCAATACGTCTTCTTTGGGGACGTATTGCCTCAAAAACATGTTATTTTGGGAATAAACTTCTAAATCATACCATTTTGGTAATTAAAATACCCAAACATACCATTTTAGTTTTTTGGCCTATCATCAAAGAAAACTACCCACCGAGCTCAATCCTCACCTCTTTTTCGATTGAAATGGTGAATGTCTCTTTGCACTTGTTAAAATATCAAATTAGTTTTCTTTTTTAAAATGTAGGTTTCCGGGATAGAAATATGGTGTCTAACAGAAGACACCAAGATGGTTAGACACTCCGTTTGTTAGCGAGAGGTCCCAAGATCAAGCCCAGGCCACGGGATGAATAGAATGGCCAATTTTTTTTTAAAAAGGGATAGAAATATGGTCAGGATTAGACTTGAACAATATCCGGAACATTGAGTCGTTACAATCATAAATCTGAACCCATATTAACCTGACAACAAGGTAGCATAGGTAGCATGGACGATCGATGATGAAGCCCGCAATGGGTTTCATTGGTGGTACAGAGGTCAAGCGACCTTGCTGACACCACTGCACCGGCCAGACTAATCCAAGAATGGAGACTATCCTACCATTATCATATCAAAATTTGATGGTCGAAAAATCATCAAACATGTTTTAATTCTAAAAATAATAGCGAGCTACATATGTATTCAAATTCAACAAAAAGGATTGTTTTGAATTTTTTATAAGATAAGTTGTAGTTTCATGCTCTCAAATTAGATCTTGGACGTCCGACTAGAGTAGCCCGGCTGGTTACGGCTTGATAAGTCTAGTTAAAGGATCCGGGTTCAAATCAAGCTGAAGGTGCTCTGCGAAAAGTAAAAGAAATTTGATTGGGTGTGCCTCTCATACCCTGAGAGTTTACGCTGTCTGGAGGGGTCACGAATGTGGCGCTTCTACGGAGGCGGTTCTATCGTAAATAAAAAAAATAGATCTTGGAGGTGAGGATGATTTTTGGTATAAATATATGACATACGAAAAAATCAACTAGGGAGCATATCTTTTTCTGTTGATGAAACAACAAAAAACCTTGTACAAAGTTTTACTGACACTTCCCTCTATCATCCTGCCGGTGGTATTACGAAAAAATGTTCATAATTTTATTTAGTATTATATTATTATGTGGTACATAATTTGCCTCTTGAGACTCTTTTTTATAATCCTTGAGAGTGCGTGTCTGCTTTCATAATCGGATGTTTAGAATTTAGAGTTTCAAAATAAAAGTTCAAAAGAAAAAACATGGACCTCGCAAGATTGGAGTCTAAAGATCTACATCCAAGTGTACTAATAATTCAAATTCACGCATACGTTGCTAAAATCTCAATGTACATTTGGACCGGATGATAAGCCCGCATGCATGTCGGTGTTTTGGAGTAGCGTGTGTACAACGAGTGGAATTATTTATTTTATTTTTGACATCTTCGGCTAAGAGGGGGACACAAGTCACAACCCTATCACACATCCACGAAGTGGCTGGACCCACGAATATGATATTAAACCCACGAAAAAAAAGGATATTAAAACCACGGCCTTCTGGTAGCAAAACGGTCGAAGCTTGCCCACCAGATTAGATTGCAAGTACATATGGAAGTATATATTTATTAGAATTTTTTCTCAAAAGCCCCCCCTCGTTTATTGAAATCCTAAAAAAACGGCTCCCTTTTATCTAATCCTAAGCAACCCCATCACTCTTATACATAATTCCAAATACCTCCCACTATGTACTTTTCCGTCCAACGCCATAAGCTGCCCCTATACAACGAATGTTTTTTTTCTTCTTTATCCGCTTATTTCTCTTCAATACAATATTTGACAAATGTTTTTTCGTTCCGTCATTTCTCTTCACATCTATATTTCTTTTTTTTATTACATTAATAATTTATTACTAATTATTATCATAGTATGATATTTATAATTTAGATCCCAACCAGTGCAAATGGACTCGTCTGATTTGAAAATCCCTGGTAGATAAGATTTGCTTGATATTAAGTTTGGTCAAATTTAGTTCGGTCCAATTCGGCTATTGTCACATCTTTTAGAATATCTTGAATTTGTCATATTTTATTTTATTATGTATTAATAATTATAAGTAAAAAGGATTAATAATGTTTGGTTATAACGAGTCACTTTAGGTTTATAAGGGTTTGGAGCGTGCCAGATCACTTGTTGTGGTCGAGTTTAGGTTTGTCTTCTGTCTGATCGGGTCGTATTTGGGAAGGTCAAGTGCCATTTGAATAAGTTTGAGATGGATCAGGCTCAATATGCCATCCTTGATATGAAATATATATAAACATTTATGTTATATACCTAATATTGCAATAAAATTTGTATATAATTTTTAAATTCATACATTTATACATGATATCGGGTTTGAAAATTGTCAACTAAAAATACTAATATCTAATATTAAATACATATATATTTGATTACACCTATTTTGTACACAACACAAAACATTGGTTTCAAATAACATATCATATTATTCATAATATTACATAGCAGTGTATGCAGTCAATAATATTTATATGCATATTTCATTAATGTATCGTATGTATATATTTAATATAAATATATATACATTTAATATTATACATGACAAGATATTTAACGGCACAACTCACCCAATCCGAACATGATCAAACCCGGTCAACATATGACATGTTCAATTCGAACCCAACCCATACAAAAAACCAAACCAATATAGCCCCGACTAACATGCATGATCCAACATCATAATAATATATTATAATGAATATTAATAAAAATAAAAAAATAGGTCAAACGTGACAACCTATACTAAATTTGACAAGACTCTGAATGAACTAAATTTGACCGGACCCAATATCCCAAAAAAAAACCTAATAACCCAGTATATTTGAGTTGGCCAGTTTGAGAGGCGTTGATCAAGGTTGAAATATTAAATATATGCTTTATGATACTAAGTATATAATTAATGATTTTTATTAATATAATAATTAGAGAACTAACATATAAGAAGCGTGAACAGCGAATGATGAAAAAAAGAAGACATCCGTTATATTTTAACGGCACAGAATGGATATGACGGAAAAGGTAAACGAGGAGGGGGGGATCTGGAATTTTGTATAAGTGATAGGAGATTATTTTGG
Source organism: Alisma plantago-aquatica (assembly GCA_963693085.1). Lineage (NCBI taxonomy): Eukaryota > Viridiplantae > Streptophyta > Magnoliopsida > Alismatales > Alismataceae > Alisma > Alisma plantago-aquatica. The sequence continues at coordinate 1,095,014,988 of OY856412.1, read as the reverse complement.
ATTTGAGAAAAATAGAGGGTTTTTTTAGGAATTTTAAGAAACTAGAGGGGGTTTTGGATAAAACTTGTTAAGAAAATCTGATAATACCCAATGCAGTAGAAAACAAACTCAGAGGGGCATGCAATTCACATTGGCGCGGATAAACTATTATTCTTGTGGGTCAAGACAGATTATCACTAAACAACAGTACTCCCTAAGGCTGTGTTTGGTACATGGTGACAAAATATGTGGTGACGGTGACGGTGACGGTGACTCTGACAGTGATAGTGACAGTTATGGTGAAATTGTTAAACATTGTTGTTTGGTAATACCTGCATGATGATTGTGAAAGGGATGGAAAAATATTTTAAAAAATGTTGTTTGTTACATGGTTACGGTGATGGGATAGAGACCTATCTTTATAGAAACACCTCATACAAATATAAATTTTATTTATTAAACACCTCATACATGAAAAATTTCTTATGACATGAATAACACAAATATTATATCATCAAATTTTAATATGAGTATGAACTATTTAATTTAAAAAATATTAAACAGACTCTTTCACATGCGAGTTATATTTCTTAACAATCATGCTAAAGAAATACTTTATTGAAAAAATACGAAAACAAAAATAGTTCTTGACGGAAAAAAGATTTGACGGAAAACATCGTCTTAGAGAAAAAATGTGTCTTGGACAAAAAAGTGTGGCGAGATAGTTCTTTTTAGGAGAAAAGGATTTGATGAGAAACTTTGTCTTGTAGAAGAAAAGATTTAGTGAAAAACTTTATCTTGGGGGGGGGGGGGAATGGTGCGGCGGGAAACGTTGTCTTGGAAGAAAAAAAATATCATAAAAGAAAAAGTGTGGCGGGAATATTTTTTTTGAGAAAAAAAATTTGACAAAAAATTTATTTGACAAGAAAAAAGATTTAGTGAGAAATTTTACGTTAAAAGGAAAATACCACCGCGAACCAAAGCCGACCTAAATCTACATATTTAAGTTGCCTCCGAAATGGCCTGACGTCCTCGATTGCCGGAGAAAAAGAAAGCACATACCAATAATCCTGGTGTTCCATCAAGTTTACAACTCCGCCGAGTTGCTACCTCAGCAGCGTCACGAGTCGGACCAACGGCATTCCACACCGTGTTAATCGTTCGTTCATGCGCTGATAGACCGAAGGTGATCAGCAGCGGCCCCGGTAAGCAACAGCTGCTAGCAATCAAAGGCGGGGGGAGAAGAAGCAGCACCAGACTCCTCTTATAGCCTCACCGCCGTGAGGGGGTGATTCGGACATCAACTCAATCAGCAGAAAAGTTCCTATTCCCAAGCGGCATGGAGAAAACGAAGTTGCCTCTCTTTATCCCTCTAAGCAACGACGAAGGTGGTGAGCTCTTTCCTCTTGTTTTATTCTTATTCAATCGGACCCCAGCGGAAGTAGCAGCAGGCCTGCACTTGAACTACCGACGTGAGTAGGAACATGAATCAAATTTCTGGTGCAGAGTTGGCTTTGAGAGCTTGAAATTGAAACTACTTAACCCAGGTTTTTGGGCTTCAGACTAGAGCTGTCAAAATATTTCAACATCCGTAGAGGCCGAATCCGACTCAGAAATCGAACCTATAAAAAATAAGTTGATATCATTCTATAGTATTTTAAATTCGAATTTTGACCCGGAATCCAACCCGGTTCTTTAATTTTTTTAAATTTAATCTGATACTAAGCCTGAACACACGAATTTGAGATGTCTTATATAAAGATAATGAAATATACTTATTTTAAAGTTTAGTTCGAATATTTATATTTTTGTCTAACTAAGAAACTACTTTGCAGTAAAAATTAAGTCAAATATGTCAAAAATAAGAATTTTAATTTCAACCTGAATTATAGCTCGGATTTCAACCCGAATCAAAATCAATCTGGAATTTTGAGAGCCCTGCTCCAGACATTGCGGACTTCATCCTGTACTATTGGCTCAAAGGCCTAATGCAAATTCCAGACCGATTGCCAAATGCAAGAAGTATTGACCATGTGAAGAAAAATATTTGCTCCAACGATGAGCATTGGTTCATGAGGTGGTTAGCTCATGGCATGTTTTATCAAAACCCATGTCTAAATTTGTATTGGCAACCGAGTTGTTGGTTGGGTTTAGGTGTATATGATGTCTGGAAAACTTGATCCATATTTGGCCCTCGAATGTGGGCTCAAATTCCGGCCCACACTCAGATAATATAGTAAAATAAAATATATCTAACATATGCATAGGATAAATTATTGACATATTTTTAGAATACATATCAACAAGTAAATGCAATTTGTATGTATCATCTATAAAACTGATAAACTTACACCATGTTATATAAATCCAAATGTAAAAAATTAGCGTCTAGATTAGACATGTTTAGAATCGCAATTGTACCCATTTATCTATGAGGTACAATTAAAAACTATCCAATCATTAATGAGATGTCTCAATTAATATTGATGAGAAAATACACTTTATATTTTAATGATTGGTCTATCGATATCAACAATGAGATTAATTGTATTAATATAAGCTGTATATACCCAATATCTAAGATTGTCTTAGACTGTAACTAATTGCAATACATTTAATATAAAATGGATACACATAATTTAGGATTATTCTAATGCATTGTTCTTACTGTCTTATTAATATAATGGACTAAACATGTTTTGGATCAAGTGCCATTTAGAAAGTTCGTTGTCAAATGTAGCTAGAAAAAGATACATATTAAAACATGTTGTTATGTATATGCATGTAAGTAATTATTCTAGATATTGAGCAGTTGGACTTGGGTTTACCTTGGCCATGAGTTGGTATAAAAATCGGGGACAAAACATTAGGTTTGCCCCACTCATCTAAATATATGGATCATGCCTGAGTCAGACTTTGTGGGTTGGGGCATCGGTCGAATTGGGTCGACCCAGTATGATGTTCATCCATATCCTTAAGTTTGTAGTTATTTAAATATAAGGTTGGATTTGTTTGCATATAGTTAGTCTGTCATGGATTAATTCTAAAAACTAAAATATGCAATGGTTGGATTTGGTTGCATATAGTTATATATCATGGTTGCATATAGTTAATATGTGATTTGAATGATGTTCAACCTTGATTTATTTGTTTACTCTTTTAACCACAACAAATTGAAAACAAATCCTCTCAATGACAGGAAAAGAATTATCTATGTCATGATCAATAATAGAAAAGAAAAAGAGAAATCAACCATTTGAAATCATATCATACTCTCTTGAGGTGTTACCTCAGCATTGGGAATCTGATCCTACTACCTCTTGAATTTGCACTATTGTTCTTTATCACATCAGGGGGACTAAAGAGAGTTCACTCTGTCATTTTGAAGTTTATAATAGTGCTAGTCAGATAGAAAAGCACTCGTAAGCTATAATACTCAATTTAACAACAATTGTACAACATTGAGTCAGATTATCAATATGAATGACTACAGTGATATCACCCTCTTCAATTTGTGTATGCTCATACATGTACAACTAATATCATACGTAAAACAAATTTACATCCCTTGATTACCTTCAAAAAATTATAGTTTAATGAAACAAATTCACACATTTTCATTTGTTTTCTCTTATTTCTCTTCTTATTCATTCCTACTTGCTTCTTCTTACTTATCCTTCTCATTTTGATCATATAGATTAAACATCTACAATCATTAAAATATGCAAGGTAAGAATGGATTTCATCATTTTTTCTATCATTGCAAGAATTTATTTCTTATCACACTCTTCTTGTGTTGTACTTTTTTTTATTTATATCACACTTCTTACATTTCAATATTGTTTACCCTCCATTCATAGTCATCTCCATGTTGTTTATCTATCTTTCTCATTTTCTACCTTTAAACCCTTACTATCACTACCATTTCCTTCTCATATTGTTGATCTCAAGATTTCATTTTATAGAGGTGTTCATGCTCAAGGTCGAATACCTAGTGACATCCCTTGAACTACTACAACCCTACATTCTAGGGTTTGATTGTTATCAATAATATGATCTTGTTGAGACATGATTTTACTCCCTTAAAGTCTTCCTTCTATTTACCATTTGAATTTCCTTTTGCTTAATTGGTCTTTCTAATAGGTTACTTCCTTAATCCATCATGTTGGAGTTTCATCATCATTCCATATTGTGCCATCATTATATTCAATAGATGTGTCTACCACGGTGGTTCTCTATTATTTATAATCCATTCCCTTATCACTTCATCCCCACATTACTCTCATTAGGGAGGATACAAAAGAGAATATGAGTTTGATATTTAGAATTCCAATCTTCAAATACTCACTTAACACATTCCTCGTACTATGTTTAATTAGTCATCATCAAGGAGACTAAACTATTTAGCACTTTCTCACCTCTCACAGTCTCTCTCTTTTATAATCTATATTAATCTATCATGTTTCAAGCCCTTCTTTAATTTTCATCATCCTCTTACTATAATCTACTCTTCCACCTATCATCTTTAACTTCTACTTCTCTCTTATGATCACGTTGCTCATTCACGTGTATTATTATGTATTTCATGCCACATATATTCATTGTTATCCTTTTATTAATGTGAAGTTCAAATTCTAAATCAATATTCTCCCTACTAGTTTGATCTTGTGCATAATACACTACATGTCCTTCATTTCAAATCAAACAGCTAATTTATTGGTCAACCATTGTGTTTCTCTTTCAATCAAGATTTTCTATTATGAATATTATTTACCTTTTTATAACTTGTTCATTTATTTAGCTGCACCTTTGTTCTTATTTTGAGAACTAGTTCCATTTCATCACTAGGAACCTATTGAATACATTTGATGCAAATTGGGTTGCTACTATATAGAGACTTTGAATCAAAAGGTAGTAAGGATGAGTGTATTAAACTTCATATTAAAAGTACACATTGCATATTCTTTATTATATCATGTAACCCTCCTTCCTTAATCAAACTCATCATTTCCATCACTTTCCTTTTTTTTCATCTGAGTTTCTTATCCTAGTCTTACAATTTGCATGTTCATATAGTTCTCTTCACTTTAATTCTTCTAAAGACTCTTCACTTCTATGTACTTATTGTATTCCTTAAATCTTTTCCTCTCTCTATATATCTCTTATCTTTCCCATATTTCATATTCAAAGACTTCATGCAATATATATGATTAAGCTTATCCCCAACCTTATGTCTCATTCTATTTTTTCTTTTAAGTTAGCATACTTTACTATCATGAGGCTTTTAGAATGATTCCTCTCTTATGTGCCTTTAATATTTTTTAACCTCATTCTTCTTTACTTTCCTTTATTTCAAATTGAATAAAATACCTCAATTAATCACATGATCTTGATATATTTACCCATCCTTTTCTTTTCAATTCCTGTGCTATATACTACTGTGGGCTCTGATCTCCAAAGTCCGAGATGAACACATGAACTTCGAAGTAAACATAGCGGAAGCGATTCGTTTAGCAGCGGAATACCAAAAATTGGCGGAAAATAAAACTTTTTGAGATAAGACATTGAAACCATAAAAACTCCTTTCATAGATTCAAGATAAACTGTTTACATCTCTGTTAATTACTTCTTGAGTAATTATACACAACATGCTACAAAATCTCAAGAGATGAATCAAAACTCAGACCATGACTCCAAGGACCTGAGAGTACAGAGGACGCATAGGACTGACTATCTATCTATATAACTTAACAGTCTGAATCTCCACCTGATATTTACTGCTGCTCCGGGTGCTGCTGCTGCTGATACTGGTCACCTGGAGATTGGTCCCTTTGTCCTTGGTGACCACCTAAAAAGTTGAAATCTATGGGGTGAGACAATTTTAAATAATTGTCCCAGCGGGAGTTATAACCCTTCGCCAGAAACATGATTATTACAGAATAAGAGAATAACAGTACACAAAGAACTCATATATATTTTAGGAGTAGTTAGAACAATGTTTCACAGATTGTAATCTATTCCTCCTACTAGAAGTAAAGCATCTCTAAGATAAACCCACATATCACTTTTCTTTTAGAAATAAAAGGACATGTATAACATCTATTTATTATAAATCCATCATCACCACACTGGCTCTCTTCAGACTTATATCATATATCCATCACCTGGCATTATAATAAGGGATATCATGGCCTGTAGCCATACCCTTTCCTACAAGGTGTTAGGATTCCAAATCCACAACATAACTGTATGATTAGTACACATGAAATCATACCTAACCATACTCAAGTGACACAAGGGTTATTTACATTCATCACCCATAAGTCTGCAGTTAAGCCTTTCATAGGATTATCTTGTAATAGAACTTCACATAGTAACACTCTATATCAGGATCACATTTCATAATTTAACATAGGGATATCAATCCCTAAATATCTTATCACTAAGAATCCGGAAAGTCAGAGTCCAAACCCCTGAACTAATTATAACATTTATTACCAACAACATATTATTTTATCTGGTCATCTAAATAATATGACCTTTGATGAACATCAACGCATATTACTCATGACTCATTCAACCTATCAAACTCATAAGTTATCACTTATCAGATAACATACATGTTCTTGAATATTAAACATTAGCATAGCAGCTAAGAAAGAAGGCTACTAAATATAACAAGTCTAACTTACATCAATTATCATTTCTCAATTCTCTCATCACAAGTCATATGTTAAGCATGACCTTGATGGTACTCATGGCTCTCACAGCCCATCAATCTTATAAGATGCCACTAACAAGGCACCGGGATATATCACTAATCATAAAGCTAACAACATGCTTTCAATGAATATAGCATCATCATCCATACCTGGATATGATCATTCTCATATAGGAACCTACATGGTCAATTCAACTGATAACAATAAATAACTCATTTAAAGAAGTTGTATCTCCCTACTCTTACAAGAGCTAGCTTTCCCTGGTTTTCATCAAATAGTGTTTTAAGGCACACATTACATGCCCTCACCCTAGAATCAGGGTTTACTATTCACATTACATGTCATCACCCTTAAAGTTAGGGTTTACTATTCTCATTACATATCATCACCCTTAAAGTTAGGGTTTACTACTCACATTTCATGAATTGAACTCATATCATCATCATGTATGAGAAAACATCACCTTTGGCGCTCTCAGGTTAGGTTAAGATTCATCAATTATCATAGTTAGGGTTTCCATGATTTCACATAGTGGATCATACCCTATTCATGCACATTCATGTATATTGAAGGTATCTTACTTGAGTTTCCACCACAATTGGTACCTTCTCTCTCCTCTAACTAGTAGATGGTGATTACACCACTCTAGATTAGGTTGGGTTAAATCCTCATTGACTAACACAAGTCAACACATCACCATCATGTGATTAGGGTTTGATTAAAACAAGGTATCACTCAATTGAACCCATTTAAGTTGAAACGAGTGTGAACCCATTTGAATTGAAATGGGTGTGAACTCGTTTGAGTTGAAACGGGTGTGAACCCATTTGGATTGAAATGGGTGTGGACTTGTTTGAGTTGAAACGGGTGTGAACCCATTTGGATTGAAACGGGTGTGGACTCGTTTGAGTTGAAACGGGTGTGAACCCATTTGAATTGAAACGGGTGTGGACTCGTTTGAGTTGAAACGGGTGTGAACCCATTTGGATTGAAATGGGTTGACACTCGTTTAGGCTCAAACGGGTCCACACTCGTTTAGGCTCAAATGGGTTGACACTCGTTTAGGCTCAAACGGGTCCACACTCGTTTAGGCTCAAATGGGTTCAGACCCGTTTCAACTCAAATGAGTCCACACCCATTTCAATCCAAATGGGTTCACACCCGTTTCAACTCAAACGAGTCCACACCCGTTTCTATTCAAATGGGTTCACACCCGTTTCAACTCAAACGAGTCCACACTCGTTTCAATCCAAATGGGTTCACACCTGTTTCAATTCAAATGAGTCCACACCCATTTCAATCCAAATGGGTTCACACCCGTTTCAACTCAAACAAGTCCACACCTGTTTCAATTCAAATGGGTTCACACTCGTTTCAACTTAAATGGGTTCAATTGAGTGATACCTTGTTTTAATCAAACCCTAATCACATGATGGCGATGTGTTGACTTGTGTTAGTCAATGAGGATTTAACCCAACCTAATCTAGAGTGGTGTAATCACCATCTACTAGTTAGAGGAGAGAGAAGGTACCAATTATGGTGGAAACTCAAGTAAGATACCTTCAATATACATGAATGTGCATGAATAGGGTATGATCCACTATGTGAAATCATGGAAACCCTAAATATGATAATTGATGAATCTTAACCTAACCTGAGAGCACCAAAGGTGATGTTTTCTCATACATGATGATGATATGAGTTCAATTCATGAAATATGAGTAGTAAACCCTAACTTTAAGGGTGATGACATGTAATGAGAATAGTAAACCCTAACTTTAAGGGTGATGACATGTAATGTGAATAGTAAACCCTGATTTTAGGGTGAGGGCATGTAATGTGTGCCTTAAAACACTATTTGATGAAAACCAGGGAAACCTAGCTCTTGTAAGAGTAGGGAGATACAACTTCTTTAAATGAGTTATTTATTGTTATCAGTTGAATTGACCATGTAGGTTCCTATATGAGAATGATCATATCCAGGTATGGATGATGATGTTATATTCATTGAAAGCATGTTTTTAGCTTTATGATTAGTGATATATCCTGGTGCCTTGTTAGTGGCATCTTATGAGATTGATGGGTTGTGAGAGCCATGAGTACCATCAAGGTCATGCTTAACAGATGACTTGTGATGAGAGAATTGAGAAATGATAATTGATGTAAGTTAGACTTGTTATATTTAGTATCCTTCTTTCTTAGCTGCTATGCTAATGTTTAATATTCAAGAACATGTATGTTATCTGATAAGTGATAACTTATGAGTTTGATAGGTTGAATGAGTCGTGAGTAATATGCGCTGATGTTCATCAAAGGTCATATTATTTAGATGACCAGATAAAATAATATGTTGTTGGTAATAAATGTTATAATTAGTTCAGAGGTTTGGACTCTCACTTTCTGGATTCTTAGTGATAAGATGTTTAGGGATTGATATCCCTATGTTAAATTATGAAATGTGATCCTGATATAGAGTGTTACTATGTGAAGTTCTATTACAAGATAATCCTATGAAAGGCTTAACTGCAGACTTATGGGTGATGAATGTAAATAACCCTTGTGTCACTTGAGTATGGTTAGGTATGATTTCATGTGTACTAATCATACAGTTATGTTGTGGATTTGGAATCCTAACACCTTGTAGGAAAGGGTATGGCTACAGGCCATGATATCCCTTATTATAATGCCAGGTGATGGATATATGATATAAGCCTAAAGAGAGCCAGTGTGGTGATGATGGATTTATAATAAATAGATGTTATACATGTCCTTTTATTTCTAAAAGAAAAGTGATATGTGGGTTTATCTTAGAGATGCTTTACTTCTAGTAGGAGGAATAGATTACAATCTGTGAAACATTGTTCTAACTACTCCTAAAATATATATGACTTCTTTGTGTACTGTTATTCTCTTATTCTGTAATAATCATGTTTCTGGCGAAGGGTTATAACTCCCGCTGGGACAATTATTTAAAATTGTCTCACCCTGTAGATTTCAACTTTTTAGGTGGTCGCCAAGGACGAAGGGACCAATCTCCAGGTGACTAGTATCAGCAGCAGCAGCACCCAGAGCAGCAGTAAATCTCAGGTGGAGATTCAGACTGCTGAGTTATATAGATAGATAGTCAGTCCTATGCGTCCTCTGTACTCTCAGGTCCTTGGAGTCATGGTCTGAGTTTTGATTCGTCTCTTGAGATTTTGTAGCATGCTGTGTATAATTACTCAAGAAGTAATTAACAGAGATGTAAACAGTTTATCTTGAATCTATGAAAGGAGTTTTTATGGTTTCAATGTCTTATCTCAAAAAGTTTTATTTTCCGCCGATTTTTGGTATTCCGCTGCTAAACGAATCGCTTCCTCTATGTTTACTTCGAAGTTCATGTGTTCATCTCGGACTTTGGAGATCAGATCCCACAACTACTATGTGTATTGAATCTATATTCCTTCTTCCTTTATCACAATTTAGGGTTTTCTTGTCTGAGGCCCCAAAGCTAGATCTTAGATATAAGTTCAAATTGATTCTGAATTATTTCAGTCTTTCTCTTATATCTCAACATGTTAGTATATTTACATTCTCACTACAATATGAGTATAATACATCCAAAGTCTACTCTTATTAAATTCTGGATAGGAGTCATAAGGTCCCAATAACGCATCCTGCCAGCTGGACCAAGACAAACTTGCACTCATGAAGCCAAGAGCTACTCCGAATCAATCAACTCCTATTTATCTTAGACATGTGGAAATAATATCTACTTAGGGAAAGCTCATGTATGTTCTATCAACTCCTATTTATCTCAGACTTGTGGAAAGAATATCTACTTAGGGAAAACTCATTTATGTTCTACATGATACAAAGAATGTAAATAATAACTGAAATAACTTCACAGTGTACAACAATCTTAAATAATCATATATATTTATAAAAACTTAATACCTAAATTCAAATGTATGAGAGTATTCCAATTGATCTCCAATAAAAATAGCAATATATATTAAAAGTTTTATCATATTGTATCTTTATGCTCGTATTCCTTCATTACTTTGTTGTCTTCTAACACTAATATTTCTAAGGTTTCTGTAAGGACCCTGACCTCCGTTTAGGGTTTACCCTATTTGCTTTGCTTAACCCTGATGCTTTGCTGCTTTCTAATCACCTTTAGTGGTGATTAGGGTTTGTTGGTGCTTTGTTGAGAGTTGGAGGGGCTACTTGAAAATAACCCAAGTTTAGGGTTTGTGGGCAAGTTTGTCACCTTGTGTGGTGTTCCTCCCTCTCTTTTCTTCCTCTTGTATTGAGAGGAAGGGTTGGGCTCATTGTTTGAGTTCCTTTGGGCTTGGTTGAGCTTTTTGGGCCTTGTGGTGCCTTGCCTTTGCTTCTTTGGACCCAGTGTCGGGCAAGTGTGCCCTGTGTCGGCCTAGGTGTGTCGCCCAGGGTGTGTGTCACCCTGGTGGTGTGTCACCCAGGGTTGTGTCGGCCATGTTGTGTGGGTATGTCGCCCATGGACCCCTTTGACCTTCTTTGACCTTGTTTGTGTCACCACTAGTGGACACTTGGTGCTTAATGCTTGCATGTGGCAATGGCCTTGGACATGTGTTTAGGGCATGTTAGGGTGGTGGCATTGCTCATGGACAAGTGTCCCTAGGTGGGCGACACCTTGCCTTATCTTCCCTTGGTTTCTCCTCCATCCCCTTCTATATATGTGTTTCCTTTCCCTTACTAAGGATCCCTTTAGTTCCTTAGTCTCCCTCTCCTTGGTGCACGACACACTCCCTTCTCTTGCAAGCTTGGTGGCCGATCCTTGCTTTGGAGTCTTCTTCTTCCTCTAGTGGTGGCCGAACCCTATAGTGCCTTGCTCTCCTTCTTGTGGTGGTGCTTGGAGCTTGGAGCTTGCTTGAGGCGGGTTACATAACTCCTAACCCTAGCTACATTACCATCTTCTTTGTTCTTGTGTATATGTTGCTTATGATCAGCTACATGTTGTTAGTTTAGTTTCTTGCTTAGTTACACCTTGTTGGCCGAACCTATGTTCTAGGGTTTCTTGGTGAGCAATACTCCTTTCTCTCCTTGGTCTAGAGGAGTGATCTTGAGTTCTAGTAGCATGGCAATACCCCTCTCTCATTTAAGTTGAGAGGTGAGCTTGTGTTCTAGTAGCTTGAGCAACACCCTCCTCTCACCATGGACTTGAAGGGTGAGCTTGGTGGTAGTTGTGGATCTTGTTAGAGTTGTTCCTTGTGTTGCCCGATTGGTGACAAGGGATGTGTAAGACCCCTCTCTCTTAGCTGTTGAGAGGTGACCCATCTCCTTGATCCATTAGGGTTTGGTGCCCTTGTGCTTGAGTTTGATGGCGACCTTGTGGAGTTGCATCTTGACCGTTATGATCTTGGGGGAGGTGTTGCCCGATATCCCTCTTGACCTTGAGCTTTGGACGACACATCTTGTGGCTGTGACAGGTGTCACCCTTGGTCCCTGCCTTGTGTGTGTCGGGAATCACACTTTGATAAGTAACCTGCCCGATAAACTTAACTTAGGTGATGGTTTGGTATCGTTATGCCTTGTTGTGGTGGAGCGTTGCTAGTTAGTCTGTGGTGGGCGTCACCCTTTAGCCTTAGCCCTGTGTGTGTCGGCTGACAGCACAACACCTGACGCACTGTTGCATGACGCGCTGTCGTCAGACTTGCTCCTTTGGCTGAGATGCGCGCCTGGATGCCCGTTACCAGAAGTGCATGACACCGCGTTGCACCTGATACCTTGTCTTGCACGACGTTGTGTTGCCCGACATGCTCTTGAGCCTAGCTGCACGATATGATGTTTCCCGTCATGCCTTGGATGCCCGACACCCTAGAGTTTGGCCGACATGTGCTGGTCTGTTTTCTGTTATGCGTTTAGAGTTGGGCGATAGGGGACAGTACCCTGCCCGATACCACTTTGGTGAGGAAAGTGAACACTTCTGGTGAGGGTGCCCTACCCGACACACCTTTGGTGAGGGTAGTGGGTACTTTTTATGAGGGTTATGTTCCTTCTATATGCTGGATCTTGTTCCTATAACCATGTTATGATGGTAAGTGATCCTTGAGATGCTTGATGGTAATTTCTATAGTAAGTTCACATCTATGTGTCACACCTTGATAATATCCGTGTTTATGATCATCTTGAATCATCTGTATAATGATAAGAAATGATAAACATGTAAGATGCTTGCTTAATGACATGACATATATCTATTATCATAGGTTGAGGCATGAATGATAAAGCACCTAATTATCAATGATATGATCTTGTTGATAATCCATGATGATTGTGTAAACTAACCATGTAGGATGCATAGCCAGGTAAAGGGCTATGAGGTATATATGATGAGTAAGATTGCTTTGATAGTTACTCTTGATGTGTTTTGGTCTGAGAACCTGAGTTTGGTTAAAGTGCCTCAATTGATGAGAATGCCTTGAGAGGCAGTAGCACTATGTGATAAAGGATTGAGATCCCATGGCAATGTGATGATCCTTGATATGGATATAGATGATTGGCAAGAGGCCAAGTGATAACATGTAATGTGGGATCCTTGTGATGGATCAGGATGATGTTGATTACAATAAAAGCATAATATTGAGTTTCATGTTGTTTTTTCTTGCTATAGATTGCATGTTATATAACTTGGTTGAATCTTGCAATCTACTTAAAATATACTAATTAATCACAGTGGAACAAATCATGTAGTTTGCCCTGGCCATAGATGCATCATCGTCAGGAGCTGGTGATGGTGAAACGGGTTCTCCTACGGGTTTAACCCGGAGTGCATATTGTTGAATATGCGAGGTTTCTCCTAGCTTAAAATAGAGAGGGAAATGAGTGCAGCTGTGGTTGTAGACTCAGATATATATATATATATATATATATATATATATATATATATATATATATATATATATATATATATATATATATATATATATATATATATATATATATATATATATATATATATAGAATGGTGAACATGCCCATGGCTCAGATTGATAGAGCATGAATGCGTTCATGGCTCAGAGCACGGTGAACAGGCTTATGGCTCAGATATACTAGCGTCGTGACCTGTGCCGAGGTGGGCTAGAGGAAGGGTAGCCTATGGAGCTGACCCTGTGGCTGAGGCCACTTAAGCATGAGATTGCGGTAATGCTTTGGTTCTCGTGCACTGACCACAAGGTGGGAGGTCGTGGAGTCCGACTCTTCCATTGACCTTGTATGGCACCGGCTCCGGGTTTCGCAGTCGTCGGTTGGATCTGAGCGGTACGGCTCACTTTCTCAGGGCATAATAATATGTAATCCACCCGTATAGTAAATTTACTGCCTAAAACAAAACATGGAACATTGGTTGAGGCCTTGCTTGTATAGTTAATCTTGTTATACCTTGCAGTTACTTATATGTTCCTCATGTTATGTGGTAAGACCTTATAAATCTTATCTTGTTAATCATGTTCCATAAAAGAGATATATGATGATATGCCTTCAGTACATTTGGTAAGCTTAATGGTACGAATAGCTTTACTTTATAAACTGCTCTTGTTATACTTCTTATCAGTTATCTGCTGTTGTTGCTTTATCTTTCTAAGGTTTTGTAGTTTCGGCGGGGAGTTATGTTTCTCACTGGGACTGTGTGTCTCACCCCGCTGGTTTTTAACCTTTTTAGGTGTTCGAGCTAGATGTGGTGGTAGTCGCGGAGTTGCGGCCGAGCAGCAAGATGAGCAGTAGAAGGCAAGCGATGGATATGATGTTGTTTTGGTTGTTATGTAGTAGAGTCTAGAGTTATCCCTGTACTCTCAGGTCCTTAGGAGCATTTTGACGTTGTTTCACGATGTATAGCTGTTGATGTTTTGTATATCCTGTTGTTGGCCGGATGTGGGCCTTTATGTACATATAAACAGGTGATGAACTCATGTGATGGTTAGACAGCTGTTCCTCTAAGCTGTGGACACGTATCAAGGCTTGTAAATGTTTGTATAACCTGTTTCCTTGCAGGATGTGGACTTAAATGTAATAGTTTTCTCAGTTTACCTGCTTTCCGCAATCAGTTTTAATTAACCTGTGTTTTTGGTAATCTGTGGTTATGGCGTTTTCCGCATGTTTTCGCGTAACACCTCAATGTCTGTGTGATAGTGGGATGTGTTGCCACAGTTTCCCTCTAGTCCATCCTCCCTCTGCATACCCAGCCAGGGCATCCAGAGAAGAATATAAAGAGTAGCTTGCGACTGGTCAAGTTAAGTATTCAAAACTAGGCCAAGGTATCCTAATACTTAGATCTCATAGAGCTATTGACACAACACATCCTAACCGTCACACATATGACTCTGACTTCCTATCTTAATGGTCCATGATGACTCAGCATGTGCTCTAATACCAAGTTATTACACCCCACATCCAACGATTACCACTAATTATGAGATTAGGTTATGAGTTGAGGACTAAACATAATACGAAGAACATCCCTAACTTTTTTTTTGAAACGGTAGTAAGATTTCATTCCTTTGATGAGAGATTACAGTCAACACATGGTATTGGGTAAATCCACCCACGTATCATTTACATCATTCATGAGCCCCCACTTTGCCAGATTGTGAGCATCAATATTTCCTTCCCTTCCTACATGTAAGAATCCTGTCACATTTAGTGTAACCTTCAGCTCATCAATGTACCTAAATAGTTGTACGATAGGACCAAAACCTCTATTGTGGCTATTTATCATCTTTATAACATTAAGAGCATCAGCTTCAATACATATATTTCTAATGTTCAGATCAATGGTTGTCCGCAAGCCATAAATAATGGCATATGTTTTAGCCACAAAGGGTGAGCAGCTTCCCTCCTTTATGTCTGTCGACATGGCCATCGTTCTCCCTTCTTTATCTCTGAAAACAGAACTAAGGCAAGCCTTGTTCCGGATACAGATTGCAACATCTGTATTCATTTTAATTTGTTCTCCTTCAGGGGGTAGCCAGCTGGTTCGTCTTGTGGCTGTCTTCAGTCCTCTCCTTTTGCTCGTGAATGCAGCCCCTTCTTTATGCTTTTCTGCCCATATCAACAGATTTTCAGCAACCATGGTGGGATTAGGGTCGTCCTCATTGAGGATTGTATCATTTCTGCACTTCCAGCAGGCTAGACATTTGATGAAGAAAGTTATAATGTCCTCCTTGGTAGCCATGTTCCAGATATCATCCATGAAAGTGGTTCCCTGCTCAGCAGCCAGCGTGAGGATATTATTTAAAGTAGTGTTCTCCTTCCAGACCTTGGTGGCATGGTGACATTCAAAGAGTGTATGGAACTGAGTTTCTCTTGTTGCATTGCATATGGGACAAACATCATTGGCAGTAATATGCTTGTCATATAATTTAACCTTTGTGGGGATTTGATTTGAAGCAACTCTCCATATGAAATGTTTAACTTTTGGCGGGGCCTCAAGCTTCCATATGTTGGTCCATCTGTTGTTGATGTTGACCGAAGGATTGAGCCATTTGGGAGCGCCCTGGTTATCACCAATCCAGTAAGCCGATCTAACGGTAAATGATCCATCTCTTGTTGGGTACCAATATTGTTCATCCAAGCTATTGGGGCATAGAGGAATAGCTTTTATTGTTTCCACATCAACTGGTTGGAGAGTCTGTTCCACTAGTTCCCTCTTCCAGGTGCACTTGTCCTTGTCTATTAGAGTCTCCACCTTGAAGTAATCGCTCTTGTTTTCTTGATTCACTCTTGTGCAATACCCCTTACTGTTAGGGAGCCACTGATCTGCCCATATGTTGACCTTTGTTCCATTACCGACTTTCCATCTAATCCCCTCCATAAGGAGTGATTTGGCTCCCCAAATTCTACGCCATGTGAAGTTTGGAGCATGGCCTCTGTAGGATTCCATAAAATCTATATTTTTGTAATACTTACACTTCATTATTTGTCCTTCCAGGCTTTCTGGACTTGAGAAAAGCCTCCAGTCCTGTTTTGCTAATAATGCAGTATTGAAAATTCTGAGATTTCTGAAATCCAGGCCACCTTCAACCTTTGGTTTGCACATTTTCTCCCATGAATTCCAATGTATTTTCCTTTTGTTCGGTGAAGTACCCCACCAAAAGTTTGCAATGAGTCTATTCAGGTTGTCAATTATGTTACAGGGGATCTGGAAGAAACCCATCATATATGATTGCGGCGACCGTCTTGTAAAAACATGATTAACTAATGCAGAAGCGAATTATTTGTAGCGGATTACTAAAAATCACTGAAAATTAAAACTTTTTCAAAGAGATCCATTCACAGGAAAACTCTTTAACCAAGAACCAAAGTATTTCAAATTCATCCTGGTTCACAAGTACACAACCTGTACCATTCCTTCTCAAAGATGACAACATCAACTGTCTTATAAACATTATATACAGACAGTATACGAATCTCGAGGCATCAAGCCAAAAAATCAGATTGATTCATAAGACACTGACTAAAAACTCTGAGGACCTAAGAGTACAGAGACGACACATAGGACTACTATCTGTATGACTAGACAGATAATATTTCCATCTGAGATCTTATTGTTGTCCCTGCTGTTGTTGTTGCTCTTTCCTTATTCTAGGATTTCTGCTTTGCCTCCCATACATACCTAAAAATGTTTCCCACAGGGGTGAGACAATTGAAAATTGCCCCAGCGAGAGATATAACTGTGGCAACACATCCCATTATCACACAGATAACGAGGTGTTACGTGAAAACGTGCGGAAATCACCATAACCACAGATTATAAAAAACATGGGTTAATTAAAACTGATTGCGGAAAACATATAAACTGTGGAACTATTACTTTTCAGTCCTCATCCTGCATAGAAACATGTCATAAATATACATACATGAATCTGATACGTGTCCACATCTCAGCAACAGCTGTTCATCCATCGCATGAGTTCACCACCTGTTCATATACATAAAGGCACACATCCGGCCGACAGCAGGATGTATACACAACATCGATAGTTCATCGTGAAACATCGTCAAAACACTGCCAAGGACATGAGAGTACATGGATGACTCTAAACTCTATTACAAAACATCCAAAATAGCAGCATGTCCAATGTTTGCCTTCTACTGCTCCTCAAGCTGCTCGTCCGCAACACCACGACCACGACCACGACCACGACTACCTCGACCACCTGAAAACTAGCGGAGTGAGACAATTGAACAATTGTCCCAGCGGGAAACATAACTTCCCACCGCAACTACAAACCTCAACAAGATAAATCTATAATGGCAGGTATCAATTAACAGGTATAGCAAGAGTAGTTTATATAAAGCAAGGCTATTCTTATCGACAAGCTTACCCGCTGTACCAACGCATAACAGATATTTCTCAAAAGAACATGATCGACAAGATAAGATATATCACGGTGTAACATGATTATCAGAATAAGGCATGTGATCCCATAACCGGATGAATATAGAAGTACCTGCAGATATACCAGAATTAGATGCACAAACCAGGCCTCAATCAATGTTTCGTGGTTACCTTGAGTAGTAAATACTAACGGCTGTATTACGCATTATTATGCCCCGAGGATTTGAATCGTACCATTCAAATCCAACCTCTGGCTGTGAAGCCCAAAACTGGTGCCATACAATGTCAATGGAAGAGCCGGACTCCACAACCTCTCACCTCGTGGTCAGTACATGAGTACAACACAAGCATGACCTTAGTCACATGCTGAAGTGGTCTAAGCCACAGGGTCAGCTCCATAGGCTACCCTTACTCTAGCCCGCCTTGGTACAGGTCTCGGCGCTAGTACAATTGAGCCACGAGCCTGTTCACCGTGCTCTAAGCCATGAACGCATTCATGCTCTTCACATCACATACCCTGAGCCATGGGCCTGTTCACCATGCTCTATCTATGTATCTGAGTCTGTAACCAAAGTTACACTCCTCCTTACTTTAGGCTAGGAGTAACCTCGCATATTCAATAATATGCACTCTGGGTTAACCCGTAGGAGAACCCGTTTCACCATCACCAAGTCCTGACGATGATGGATCTATGGCCAGGGCAAACTACATGATATGATTTCACTGTGATTAATTGGTATCTTTTAGATGGATTGCAGGGTTCAACCAAGCTATATGACATGCAAGATATAACAGGCAGTAAAGAACATTATATTATTATTGTAACGTCATCAATCTGATCCATCACAAGGATCCAACATCACATGTTACCACTTGGCCTCTTGCCAACCATCCATATCCATCTCGAGGATCATCGCATACTCTGGGATCTCAATTCCTCATCATGTTCTGTCACTGCCTTCCCAAGGCTCACATCATCATCATGGGACAACCATACCCCATATATAATCTCATAGAACAATGATCAAGTAATGTTACTCATCATATATGCCGCATAGCCCATTCATGGCTACACATTACCTGCATGGTTAGGATACACAATAACCATAGATTCAATCATAAGGAATAAGCTCACTATCATGAGTTATCATTCAAGATAATCTATTTATCAATATTACATTATTTGATGATCAAGCTTGTTAAGCACATTGTACCATAGTCATGCTCACCCTTATCTCAGGATTATCCAATCAGTCAAGGTATTCACTTTATATAGAAGCATGTTGAGTATACACCATTTCTACCAAGGTCATTACTGTTACCCTCCTCTATCATCATCATTACCCCATTACATTATTAACATCATTATTGCTTTCGCTATGAGCAAGGCATTATCATCATCTTGGTTATCAACAACATTGTCATCCTGGCTATCATAAACACTACTAACATTATTATTATGTAAATAACATTACGCATAACCGTTCACTTCCATGACACGTGAGATCGTCATTAGAATACAACCTCGGCTAGCACAAGAGTCACAGCAACGCTGGGCTGTACCCTGCCGGCCAACGCACTCAAAGTGTGTCGCCCGACACCACTCAGCCGTCCCGCCCGATATGCTAGGGCTATCGGCCGGCTCGCACCTCACCTCAACCACCAAGAGAGAGAGGGGAGGAGAGAGAGAAAGAAAGGAGAGAGGGAAGCACTCCTGATAACATGCAACTACTCACACGACCTAACAACCGACACTCTCCCAAACCAAAGGATTGACGCCCGTCACAGCCTGCACATATCGCACGTCACCCCCACTCCCTATCGTCCGACACCACAAGATACAATGCCCGTCAGGGCTATCGGCCGTCATGCTTTGTGCCATATCGTACAACTCAACCGACTCTCCAAACTAAGCCCCGTCGTCCACCAAGAACCAAGGTCCATCGTCCAAGAGAGGAACAAGAGCATCGTTCATCATCAGAGGGACCTATCGTCCATCATGATCACTGCCATATCGGCCAACAAGACATGCTCATCCTATCGCCCGACACATGGGCAGGGTAGGTATCGTCCATCCTCAAGAACACACCATGTCGCCCTACTCAACGTACCATATCGTCCAACCTAAAGAGAATATCGTCCAACACACCAAACAAAGAAGGGGTATCGCCCGACACAAGGGAAAGATATCGACCAACCGAAGGCGGACGCCCGTCAGGCCTACTTCCCATCACAACCATATCGGCCGACACAGGTACAAAGCAAAGTACACTAGCATATGAACAAGAACGTAATGAGAGGAGAAGGAGTTAGGGATAGAAATTATGCAACCCGCCTTGAAGCTCCAAGGAAGAAGCACTCCAGGTGAGTGTATCGGCCAACACAGCAGCAAGGAGGGGGAGTATCATGTACTCAAGGTGGAGGAGAAACCAAAAGATCAAAGGAGACTAAGGCAAGGGAAAGAACCATATATATATAGAAGGAAAGGGTGGGGAAAACAAGGTAGGTCCATGCCATGTGTCATCCATCCAAGGAACACTCGTCCTAGGGTTCCAGCCCACACACTAGCAAGGCATGGGACACTTGTCCAAAAAATGCACCAAGTGTCCACTGCACAAGACCAGGCATCACGGGCGACACAGGCAGCAGCTCTACCGGGCGGCACACCAGCCTGCTAGGCAACACAAGGCATGTCCTGGCCGACACAAGGCTCAAGAAAGCCCAGGCAAGGCCCAGAAAACTCAAACAACAAGCCCAAGCCATCCTCTCAACCCTAGAGGAAGCAAAGAGAGGGAAACATCTCACAGGATGGCAAACTTGCACGCAAAACCCCAGACTTGGGTTATTTGCAAGTAGCCCCCCGAACTCTCAACAAAGCACAACAAAAGCCCTAATCACCACTTAAAGGTGATTAGCAAGCACCAAAGCATAAAGATTAAGCAAAACAAATAGGGTAAACCCTAAACATAGGTCAGGGTCCTTACAAGCTAACCCACTTTAAGGGATTTCGTCCCCGAAATCCGAAGAGAAAAGCGAAGGGTACTTCTTCCTCATCTCTTCCTCAAGTTCCCACATGGCTTCCTCAACGCCACGACGCTGCCAAAGAACTTTCACAAGAACCAAGTCCTTCCTCTTCAGCTTCTTGATCCTTCTGTCAAGGATCGCTACAGGACCTTCCTCGTAGGTCACATCTGCATCAAGCTCAACCTCAACTGGCTGTATCACTATACCTGAATCCGGATGACTTTTCTTCAGCATACTAACGTGAAACAATGGATGCAACCTGTGCAACTCTGGAGGCAACTCTAACTCGTAAGCTACCTTGCCAACACGTGCTCTGACTGAGTAAGGCCCCATATACCTGGGAGCCAACTTACCCTTCCGTCCAAACCTTAGCAAACCTTTCCACGACGAGACTTTAAGATACACTTTGTCTCCTACCTGGAATTCCAAAGGTCGTCGGCGATTTTCTGCATAAGACTTCTGCCTGTCCTGTGCCACTTTCAACTGTTGATGTATCACTTTGATCTTATCTGTCGTCTGCTGAACTAACTCAGGACCCAAAAGCTGATACTCACCTGATTCATACCAACATAAAGGACATCTGCACTTCCTTCCGTACAAAGCTTCATAAGGAGCCATGTTGATGCTTCATTGGTAACTGTTGTTGTAAGCAAACTCTATCAAAATCAGATGTACATCCCAGCTGCCTAGAAACTGTAGAACACAAGCTCGAAGAAGATCTTCTAAAGTCTGAATAGTCCTCTCAGACTGTCCATCTGTCTGTGGGTGAAAAGCTGTACTGAACCTCAACTGACTTCCCAACGCTCTGTGCAACTGTTCCCAAAAATGACTCGTAAACTGAGGACCTCTGTTAGAAACTATCGTTACTGGCACACCATGTAAACGTACTATCTCATCCACATATACTCGAGCTAGCTTTTCGGCTGTATATGTCGTCTTCACTGGTAGAAAATGGGCAGACTTAGTCAATCTGTCCACTACCACCCAAATGGAATCATGATTTCTAGTTGTCCGGGGTAGACCAACTACGAAATCCATGGTTATGTGATCCCATTTCCACTGCGGTATCGGCAAAGGTTGCAACGTACGTGCCGATTTCTGATTCTTAGCCTTCACTTGCTGACATACCATACATCTAGCCACGAACTCAGCTACGTCTCTCTTCAAATCGGACCACCAAAACAAGTCCTTCAGATTATGATACATTTTGGTGACACCTGGATGCATAGCATACATCGACGTATGTGCTTCCTCAAGCACCAACTTCCTCAGATTATCAACATCTGGAACCACCATCCTATCTCGATAGAAAACTAGCCCATCTTCGGACTCATGAAACCCATCACGCTTGTCGCTACCGAACTCGGATCTAATCAACTATACCACATCATCAGTCTGCTGTGCATCCTTGATCTGCTGTCTCAACGTAGGCTTAACTTGCATCTGTGTGAAAAGACCAGATAACAAACAAACTTCCATCTACACGTTCATCTGTCTCAGAGAAACAAACATATCTCGCCTATGGCATGCGAGAGAACTCAACTGTGCCTTCCTTGAAGAAGGAGAAGAAGAAGACTTTCTGCTAAGCGCATCAGCTACCACGTTCGCCTTACCAGGATGATACTCGATAGTGCAGTCGTAATCATTGATCAACTCCATCCATCGTCGTTGTCGCATGTTCAACTCTTGCTGCGTAAAGATATACTTCAGATTCTTATGATCCGTAAAGATCTGACATACTTCCCCATATAGATAGTGTCTCCAAATCTTTAACGCATGAACCACTGCTGCCAGCTCCAAGTCATGAGTCGGATAGTTCTCTTCATGCTTCTTGAGCTGTCGCGAGGCAAAAGAAACCACATGATCTTCCTGCATCAACACGCAACCTAAACCTTTCTTGGAAGCGTCACAGAAAACAACATAGCCTTTCCCAGGCTCTAGCAAGATCAACACTGGAGCACTGGTCAGCTTCTCCTTCAAACTTTGGAAAGCTTGCTGACATCGATCATCCCAAACAAAAGGTACATCCTTCCTGGTCAACTTCGTCATCGGCAACGCGATCACACTGAAGTCCTTGATAAACCTCCGATAGTATCCCGCCAAACCAAGGAAACTATGAACTTCTGTCGGTGTCTTTGGTTGTTCCCAATCCACAACGGATTCCACCTTCTTCGAATCTACTTTGATTCTTTCAGCATATATCACATGACCCAAGAAAGTCACTTCATCCAACCAGAACTCACATTTACTGAACTTGGCATACAGCTGATGTTGACGAAGAAGAGTCAACACTTGACGAAGATGTTGCTCATGCTCTTGCCTGTCCCGACTATAGATCAAGATGTCATCTATAAAGACTACAACAAACTGATCTAAGAACGGACGAAACACTCTGTTCATCAGATCCATGAAAGCAGCAGGTGCATTGGTTAGCCCGAACGGCATAACCACAAACTCGAAGTGACCATACCTCGTTCTAAAAGCTGACTTTGGTATGTCATCCACCTTTATCCTCAACTGATGATATCCAGACCGTAGATCGATCTTCGAAAACACTGTAGCACCATGCACTAATCGAACAGATCATCTATCCTTGGCAACGTGTACTTATTCTTGATCGTGACTTTGTTTAACTGCCGATAATCTATACACAACCGCATCGAACCATCCTTCTTCTTAACGAACAACACTGGAGCACCCCACGGCGACGTACTCGGTCGGATAAAACCTTTCTCCAACAACTCTTGCAACTGCTTCTTCAACTCAGCCATCTCTGTAGGAGCCATCCTATATGCTGACTGCACAACTGGCTGTGTTCCAGGGACCGGATTGATCTCGAAATCAATCTCTCAGGGTGGAGGAACACCAGGAAACTCCTCAGGAAACATGTCTGCAAACTCTCGAACCACCGATACCTCCTCATGACTAGGACCTTTCACCTTGGTAACCGCCACGGTATCCACCACGTGAGCTAGGAACGCCTCACACCCTTGTCGTAACAACTTATTCGCAACCATAGCTGATACCAAACATGTCGGAAGAATCTTCCTATCTCCCTAGAAGGTCCACTTCTCCCCAGCAACATCAAACACTGCCTGCTTGGAACCACAGTCCAAAACAACCATATACTTCTCTAAGGTATCCATCCCAAGGATAACATCGAAGCCATGCATATCAAGTGGTATAAGATCCACTTGTATATGATGTCCCAAAAAAGACAAAACACATGATGGACACTCTTCTCGAAGCAAAGAGGAACCATCAAGAGGGGTTTCTAACAACAAGCTATCCTTTTTACAGCTAACATGTATATGACAATTTTCAAGCGTACTATAGGCAATAAAAGAGTGTGTAGCACCCGAGTCAACCAGAACAGATATAAAGCAAGAAGAAGACATATCGGAATGAAATAATTCCATCTGACCTGTCACCACTCGCGGGTTGACTATCGCCTCCGGCTGACTCATGGCATAGAATCGAACCGTTGCTTGCTGTCCACGACCTCTGCTCCCTTGAGCAGACGATCCATCCTGAGACGCTTTCCCGCATCCTCGTCCTCTGCTACCACTGGCATGTGGTCTCTCTGACCTCTGAAAACTCTGCCTCGGTTGTTGCGTCACTTCAACATCTCTATTCGGGCATTGTAACTTGAGATGCCTGGTCTGTCCACAAAGATAGCATGACCTGTCCTCAAACCGTGGCCTAGCTGGTCCTGTCACTGCTATAAAAGCTGAACTGTGCACCTTAGACGGTGAAGAAACATAACCTCTCCCTTTACTCGGAGACCACTGAGATGGTACACTAGAACTTCTCATCGCTGACGGTGCCGAAAACCTGGGCTTCTTAAAGCCACCAAATCTCTGTCCATGAAACTGAGCAGGGTTTTTAAGAGACATAGACTCTCTTTTCTCCCTTCCCATCCTTTCGATCCGCCGAACTGATTCCACGAACGTAGCAAAACGCTCTCGGTTCTCCAACGCAAACACCGGGGTCTTCAACTCAGCGCTCAAACCCTTCTCGAAACGTCTGATCCGTTCCTCATATGTTGCCGCCATGTGAGGACAAACCTTAATAGATCCATAAACTTAGCTTCATACTCAGTGATGTTCATCATCCCTTGTCTCAGGTTCTCGAACTGACTAACCTTCTCATCCAGATACGTCTTGGGAAAGTATCTGGTGGCGAACTCACGTCAAAACACTTCCCAACAGATCACCTCACCAGGCCGCTTCTCTTCTTTGATGGTCCACCAGTGACCAGCACTACCCTTCAAAAGGTAGACAACATGCTTTACCTTATCTGCTTCGGGGATTTCAAGGATCCGGAAAGCCTTCTCGAGACTTTTCAGCCACAGATCTGCATCCGCTGGATCAGCCGTTCCAGCATAATCTGAAGCTCCAACTCGGCGAAGCCGCTCAAAGGTCTTCCCAATACCCGATGCTTCTCCATGGGGAACCTGTGCTCGCGGAGGAGGCACTGGTAATCTCTCAACTATGAGATTCATCGTAGCCATTAACTGCCCCATAAGCTGTTTGTAAGAAGGATGTTCAAGAATGGCTGGGTCAGGTTGGGGGACCTCAGGCACCCGATCGTCATGTGCCTGACAATCGACTGATGCAGCATCACTAGGCTCAGGAGCATGCTCTTTGTGATTTCCAGACATCTTCGCTTTTCTTCCGCTGAGGGCAGAAGATTTTGTAAGAAATCCTGAAAACTCACAAGAACAGACTCCACCTAGTCCTAAATCCCTATAGACTCAGCGAACCTAGAGCTCTGATACCAAAAACTTGTGGCAACACATCCCATTATCACACAGATAACGAGGTGTTACGCGAAAATGTGCGAAAATCACCATAACCACAGATTATCAAAAACACGGGTTAATTAAAACTGATTGCGGAAAACATATAAAATGTGGAACTATTATTTTTCAGTCTTCATCCTGCACAGAAACATGTCATAAATATACATACATGAAATCTGATATGTGTCCACAGCACAACAACAACTGTTCATCCATCGCATGAGTTCACCACCTATTCATATACATAAAGGCCCACATCCGGCCGACAGCAGGATGTATACACAACATCGATAGTTCATCGTGAAACATTGTCAAAACACTGCCAAAGACCTGAGAGTACAGGGATGACTCTAAACTCTATTACAAAACATCCAAAACAACAACACGTCCAACGCTTGCCTTCTACTGCTCCTCAAGTTGCTCGTCCGCAACACCAGGACCACGACCACGACCACAACTACCTCGACCACCTGAAAACCAGCGGAGTGAGATAATTGAACAATTGTCCCAGCAGGAAACATAACTTCCCACCGCAACTACAAACCTCAACAAGATAAAGCTATAACGGTAGGTATCAATTAACAGGTATAGCAAGAGTAGTTTATATAAAGAAAGGCTATTCTTATCGACAAGCTTACCCGCTGTACCAACGCATAACAGATATTTCTCAAAAGAACATGATCGACAAGATAAGATATATCACGGTGTAACATGATTATTAGAATAAGGCATGTGACCCCATAACCAGATGAATATAGAAGTACCTGCAGATATACCAGAATTAGATGCACAAACCAAGCCTCAATTAATGTTTCGTGGTTACCTTAAGCAATAAATACTAACGGCTATATTATGCATTATTATGCCTCGAGGATTTGAATCGTACCATTCAAATCCAACCTCTGGCTGCGAAGCCCAAAACTGGTGCCATACAAGGTCAATGGAAGAGCCGGACTCCACAACCTCTCAGCTCGTGGTCAGTACACGAGTACAACACAAGCATGACCTTAGTCACATGCTGAAGTGGTCTAAGCCACAGGGTCAGCTCCATAGGCTACCCTTACTCTAGCCCGCCTTGGTACAGGTCTCGGCACTAGTACAATTGAGCCACGGGCCTGTTCACCATGCTCTGAGCCATGAACGCATTCATGCTCTTCACATCACATACCCTGAGCCATGGGCCTGTTCACCATGCTCTATCTACGTATCTGAGTCTGTAACTGAAGTTACACTCCTCCTTACTTTAGGCTAGGAGTAACCTTGCATATTCAACAATATGCGCTCCGAGTTAACCCGTAGGAGAACCCGTTTCACCATCACCAAGTCCTGACAATGATTGATCTATGGACAGGGCAAACTACATGATATGATTTCACTGTGATTAATTGGTATCTTTTAGATGGATTGCAGGGTTCAACCAAGCTATATGACATGCAAGATATAACAGAAAGTAAAGAACATTATATTATTATTGTAACGTCATCAACCTGATCCATCACAAGGATCCAACATCACATGTTACCACTTGGCCTCTTGCCAACCATCCAGATCCATCTCGAGGATCATCGCATACTCTGGGATCTCAATTCCTCATCATGTTCTGTCACTGCCTTCCCAAGGCTCACATCATCATCATGGGACAACCATACCCCATATATAATCTCATAGAACAATGATCAAGTAATGTTACTCATCATATATGCCGCATAGCCCATTCATGGCTACACATTACCTGCATGGTTAGGATACACAATAACCATAGATTCAATCATAAGGAATAAGCTCACTATCATGAGTTATCATTCAAGATAATCTATTTATCAATATTACATTATTTGATGATCAAGCTTGTTAAGCACATTGTACCATAGTCATGCTCACCCTTATCTCAGGATTATCCAATCAGTCAAGGTATTCACTTTATATAGAAGCATGTTGAGTATACACCATTGCAACCAAGGTCATTACTGTTACCCTCCTCTATCATCATCATTACCCCATTACATTATTAACATCATTATTGCTTTCTCTATGAGCAAGGCATTATCATCATCTTGGTTATCAACAACATTGTCATCCTGGCTATCATAAACACTACTAACATTATTATTATGTAAATAACATTGCGCATAACCGTTCACTTCCATGACACGTGAGATCGTCATTAGAATACAACCTCGGCTAGCACAAGAGTCGCAGCAACGTTGGGCTGTACCCTGCCGACCAACGCACTCAAAGTGTGTCACCCGACACCACTCAGCCGTCCCGCCCGATATGCTAGGGCTATCGGCCGGCTCACACCTCACCTCAACCACCAGGAGAGAGAGGGGAGGAGAGAGAGAGAAAGAAAGGAGAGAGGGAAGCACTCCTGATAACATGCAACTACTCACACGACCTAATGGCCGACACTCTCCCAAACCAAAGGATTGACGCCCGTCACAGCCTGCACATATCGCGCGTCACCCCCACTCCCTATCGTCCGACACCACAATATACAACGCCCGTCAGAGCTATCGGCCATCACGCTTTGTGCCATATTGTGCAACTCAGCCGACTCATCCAAACCAAGCCTCGTCGTCCACCAAGAACCAAGGTCCATCGTCCAAGAGAGGAACAAGAGCATCGTTCATCATCAGAGGGACCTATCATCCATCATGATCACTGCCATATCGGCCAACAAGACATGCTCTTCCTATCGCCCGACACATGGGCAGGGTAGGTATCGTCCATCCTCAAGAACACACCATGTCGCCCTACACAAGGTACCATATCGTCCAACCTAAAGAGAATATCGTCCAACACACCAAACAAAGAAGGGGTATCGCCCGACACAAGGGCAAGATATCGACCAACCGAAGGCAGACGCCCGTCAGGCCTATTGCCCATCACAACCATATCGGCCGACACAGGTACAAAGCAAAGTACACTAGCATATGAACAAGAACGTAACGAGAGGAGAAGGAGTTAGGGATAGAAATTATGCAACCCACCTTGAAACTCCAAGGAAGAAGCACTCCAGGTGAGTGTATCGGCCAACACAGCAGCAAGGAGGGGTAGTATCGTGCACTCAAGGTGGAGGAGAGACCAAAAGATCAAAGGAGACTAAGGCAAGGGAAAGAACCATATATATAGAAGGAAAGGGTGGGGAAAACAAGGTAGGTCCATGCCATGTGTGATCCATCCAAGGAACACTCATCCTAGGGTTCCAGCCCACACACTAGCAAGGCATGCGACACTTGTCCAAAAAATGCACCAAGTCTCCACTGCACAAGACCAGGCATCACGGGCGACACAGGCAGCAGCTCTACCGGGCGGCACACCAGCCTGCTGCGCAACACAAGGCAGGTCCTGGCCGACACAAGGCTCAAGAAAGCCCAGGAAAGGCCCAGAAAACTCAAACAATAAGCCCAAGCCATCCTCTCAACCCTAGAGGAAGCAAAGAGAGGGAAACATCTCACAGGATGGCAAACTTGCACGCAAAACCCCAGACTTGGGTTATTTGCAAGTAGCCCCCCGAACTCTCAAAAAAGCACAAAAAAGCCCTAATCACCACTTAAAGGTGATTAGAAAGCACCAAAGCATCAAGATTAAGCAAAACAAACAGGGTAAACCCTAAACGCAGGTCAGGGTCCTTACAATAACTCTCCACCAAAAACATTGTTATTGCAGTTTATTAAATTAAAACTGAGCAGGGGTTACTTTTACATTATCAAGCAAAATTATTCATCATAGAACAGAATAAGATAATCTCCATTCTCAAGGAGGTCATTGCATCTACCCATGGTAGATAAGTAATTCATCTGTCTACCTTGCAGAGAATATAAAGAAACATAATTAACATTTATCCAGTAATGAATGCACAAAGAAATGTAACATCAACAAATGAATCTCTGTATTCAATCCTTAAGCAAACATGCTATACAGCTGATTACATTTTACAACCACACTTATGGTATGAGGAGATGAGGTATACCGCTCATACTCCAACTGACCACTGCTAGGAGTCGAAATCGGTACCATACATAGGTCAATGGAAGAGCCGGACTCCAAGACCTCATCCGTCTCGGTCAGTACGAGACCACATGCAGGACATCTCGTGTCTCTGCTAACTAGCTAGCCAGGGTATACTGGCACCTTCGCTACAGAGTTACAGCGTCAACTTCACTCTCATCGCCAATCGAGAGATTTCTTGTTTATCTCCTCGATCCGACATTAAGTATCATTGGGAGATGTGTACACCATCTAACCCAATCATCGGGAGATTTGTGATACATCCATCCCGACATATTCATGAAGGATTGAGAGGTTTCTTATTTACCTTCCAACAATCTCTTCAAGAGGACGTAAGGATGTTTTTTCCCATTTACCCCCACATATTCAAAATATGTGCTTCGGATTTTGCCGCGGGCACCCGTTTCACCATCACCTATTCCTGACGATGATGGATCTATGGTCAGAGCACTACATGAATAGATTTCACTTGATTTATTAAGTACATTCTCATATTCTTTTAGCATCAACCAAGTTCTCAAACATAACTTATTACAATAATGCTATAAAGAGACATGTACTACTTTCATCAGATATTTATCAGTCTTTCAAAGACCCTGGGAACTCAGTCCCTCATTTCAATACTGGGAATTCTCATCCCTTCACATTCTCATCACCATAATCATATGGTTCTGGGTAATCAAACCCTTCACTCATCATTGAGCATAATTACCATTTATTAGGTAACTATCACCTTCAGGTCATCCGACCAAGGTATACATGATACTTGTTACCCAAGCATCACACATGGCTCATCAGGCCACTGCACATCTTGTCACCTCTCACTAGGCAACAACTTATTCACATGGCTCACAAGGCCATTCACATCTTTTCACCTCTCACTAGGAAACAACTTATTCAAAGATATCATAAATATTTATTCAAGATCATTAGTCTCATCATATAACATTAATGATCATTAGTTCAAGGAATGAGTTCATTTCTCATCCTCATCATGGTATGACTACATCATACTCATCATTTGGGCTTAACCCCATTTTCAAGGTGCATTAATTAACACTCATCAAGTGCAACAACTCATCACATTTCATTGTAATAGTTGCATATCACACTTCATATATTTCTTACCCAATTGTTTTCAATTTGGAGTATATCAAGGTATATAAACCCTGAAGTTCTGAATGTGATAACCATCATATCTTGATGTATCATTTTCTCATCATTTCAGACCCTCTTGAGTTAACCAAATTTATCCTGTATTAAGGTATTTCCCCTCTTAATACATTACATCATACTCACCCTTAGCATATAATGCATAGGCCACACATTATAATTGTCCACCTATCTTACATGATATGGACTTATCTTAGTTTAAGACATTGTTTTATTATAAAGTTGCCTATAAACAGCCACATTAGATACTTCCCCTTTTAGGGTATCAACTACTATTCCATTATTAGGATTAGGCTTCACATAGATACACCTTCAACTAGGGTTTCATAATGATACACCATCAATTAGGGTTTCATTTAGAATTGCCCTCAATTAGGGTTAGAACACAATAACCCTGTCGATCAGGGTTTATGTTCATGACTAGGGTTTCATGATCTCTCTACTTTAAGGATCATACCCTTAATCACCACATGAATCATATTCATATATGAATTCATGCTATCATCATCTCAACTTGATTAGGTCATATCAACCCTTCCATCAAGTACATACTACTATGATTAACATAGTATACTAAGTCATTGATCCTATAAGAAATTAGAGTTCATCCCTTAATTGGTACTAATCACTTAGGTAATATTAGGGTTTCAACCTTTGTACCTTCAATGATCATCATTACTAATCATCATTGGATCAATTAATCATTCATCATCTCTATTCTCAAGAGATTCAATCACCTTGGACCTCCATTACATAAGGTATCCAATTGAATTGATCAATTGAGTCCTCAATTACAACAAGTGTCTAAGTGGATTAACCAATTGAGTCCTCAATCAACTTTGACAACTTGAGCCCCAAACGGTCTTGGTCCTTCAAGGTTCAAACGGTTTAAAACCATTTGGTAAACGTGGTGCTTGAGACCGTTTGCCCAAGCAAGTAGGTGAAGACCGTTTGCCCAAGTTTGACTTTTGAAACCGCATGGGCACAAACGGTTTGGGATCGTTTGGTCCCAAACGGTCTTGAGACTGTTTGGTCCAAACCTCCTCAAAACCGCATGGACCAAAGATGGTCTCAACTACACCAATAAGTTTAGGGTTCTCAATATTGATTCCTTCAATCATTGAATTCATGGAACCAATCATCAATTGGACCTATCCTCATACTTCAATTGAGTTAAATAGGTCAACCTTCAACTGATTTGACCCTTAATTGACCCTCAATTAGTCCTCAATTAGGGTTTGAATCAATTGAATTAGGGTTTGGAATCGATGATCCTTCAACACTAATCAATGCAAGATTAGTTACTTTGAAACCATTGAACCATCATCCAAATTGAACATGACCTGACCCCAAACGGTCTTGAGGTCATTTGGATGACCACCAAACGGTCTTGGGACCATTTTCCCATCACGTCATCAAAATCCAAGTCAATCAATTATGGTTTGGATCATTGGATTGATCACCAAATCAGCAATTGATTACACTTTAACTTAGTATCATTGGATCATCAATTGCTTAACCATACTCACCCCTAGACCTCCAAACGGTCTTGGGTGACCTCCAAACGGTCTTGAGACCATTTGGATGAGCTCCAAACGGTCTTGAGACCGTTTGGATCATCCAACCCTTGGATTCTAGTGAAAAATCATTAGGGTTTGAGCTATTGAGTTGATCATTAAATCAGCACTTAATTGCAAAGTGATTTGGTACCTTTAGACCTTCAATTGGTCAACCATGCTTAACCCTAGACATACAAATGGTCTTGGGTGATCCCCAAACGGTCTTGAGACCGTTTGGGTGATTCCCAAACGGTTTTGAAACCGTTTGGGTCAATCAACCCAAAACATCAACTCATTCCAATGCAAAATCAGCACTTAGCCGATTAGGGTTAACACCATATCGTTTGTCCTTCAATCACTTAATCATATCCGACCCTAGACCTCCAAATGGTCTTGGGTGACCCCCAAACGATTTTGAGACCGTTTGGGTAATCCCCAAACGGTTTTGAAACCGTTTGGGCTAATTAACCCAAAAAGTCAAATCAGCCAAGTTGAAAATCAGCACTTAATCCAATTAGGGTTTACCTAATTAATTAGCCTTCAACTCATGATTCCTTTGGAATTAATCCATAAAATTTGGTTGGTCATCAACCAACATAATTAGGAACAGAATTATCAAACGGTAAACCATTGGTCAACTCTTTCAAATGGTTTTGAAACCGTTTATCCAAAAAGGAAAATAAATCAAGTTGAAAATCAGCACTTAATCCAATTAGACTTTGCCTAATTGATTGGCCTTCAACTCATGATTCCTTTGGAACTAATCCATAAATTTGGTGAGTTATTAACCAACATCATTAGGAATAGGAATATAAAACGGTAAACCCTTGGTCAACCCTCTCAAATGGTTTTGAAACCGTTTGCCCAAAAAGTCAAATTAATCAAGCTGAAAAATCAGCACTTAATCCAATTAGGTTTGCCTAATTGATTAGCCTTCAACTCACGATTCCTTGGGAGTTAACCCATAAAATTTGGTGAGTCATTAACCAACATAATTAGGAACAGTAATATCAAACGTTCAACCCTTGGTCAACTCACTCAAACGATTTTGAAACCGTTTGCTCCCAAACGGTTTCGAACTGTTTGCTCTCAAACGGTTTGGTGAAACCGCATGAGCAATTAACTCAAAACCGTATGAACCATGATTTCTTTGGAAAAAGTATCCAAGATGATGTCATAATCATCTACCTTCGTCCCTGAAGTTCTAACAACTTCTGATTTCATGAAATAACCATTTTCAACCATCAATTAAACAAGATAATGAAGGAATCATTGAAATTGCAAGATTAATGGTTGAATAACAATGAAAAAGGGTTTAAGTTATAAAACCCACCTCCAATTGAGATCCAAAGCTCCATGTCCACGGAAAAAATGGTGGATGCAACTCCTTTCAACATTCCAAGGCTCGTCCTCAATGTTTGAGTGAAAAGGAATGGTTAGAATTGAAGAGGAGGTCGAAATAGGAAGAAATCCATAATTTATTTTCGATTTCCACCATGGAATCAAGGTGAAATGGATCAAGAACCTTACCAACAGGTTGGGGGTCATCTTCCTGATACTCCCAAGCTCCCTTGGTCGTTTTCCAAGAAAGGAGAAGAAGTGGGGTCGAAAAAGCCTTCCATTTGGCTTGTAAAGGGTCTTTTTATAAGAAAATCAAGGAGAGAGAAAGTGCCTTGTAAAAATTCATTTAATCCCGAAAATGTGGCCGCCTCTTCCCCCTTATCTTCCTTAGGGACGAGGCTATCTTGTTTGCCTTTTATACCTATCAATTATCCATGATTTAAAGAAAAGCAAATCAAGCGCCTTAAATCATATTATATTAATATCCATATGTGAGTGGATATTTCTTTTTCTTATAAAATTGTGTGTGAGTTATCCACTCCCTTGGATATTTTCATGGTCCTTGCAAAGATCAAGGACGTCACACATACATATGAATCTAACCATTTTAATTTTGGTTGAAGGCCCTTTAATTAATACATTTATTTTTGCCCTAAATCGAATTAGGGTTTCAATTAGGATTAAATCTTGATTATTTTAATATCAAGATTCTCTCTCCTCCAACTTAATTCAAATGAGGCGCCCCTCTAATTTTATTTGATCTACATGATGCCAAGAAACATTAGGGACCTTATTGAAGTGCTAATTTATATATTGCACCCTAGGTTTTGGGTAAATTGCACATTACACCAAAATTGGGTTTTCATGCACATACATTGCTTTATCGACTCTTTCTTGGTATTCAGGCTTCCATAAGCCACACCTCATCATCATCTTCACTCTCATGATGCTTCAACACATGAGGAACATATTATCATGCAAAATTTGCACTTAAACCCCTCAACTTGGGTATTTTGCACATTAGTCCAAAACAAATAAAACATTGATTTCAACAATGTTCAAAAAGGACTATAATTGCAATATAAGTTCCTCTTGAGCCCTAATTACCTTTCACAAGATGATATTAAGCATTTAATCATCTTTCTTAATCAAAACACCTAGTGTTAAAGTATATCCCAAGTCAGGGGTGTTACAAATTATAAACCCCTAACAAGGATTTCGTCCCCGAAATCCCAGATAAAGGAAGACAGATGTATTTCATTCATCATACTATCTAGTCTTCACATAACATCTCCTTATTATGGAGGCACCATAAAACTTTGATCAGCACAAAGTGTTTCCATACAAGATTCTCATAGATCAACACACAAGGCACATGCTCCATTGTTCCTCATCATTGACTATAAAGTCAACTTTCTCTTGTTCAGAGAAGCATCATACATTCTTTATTAATATCATGTTTATGCAGAGCATAAACCCCTAACATATGATGTTCATATTGTTTTATACATCCAGACTAATTTCACAGTTGACCACCCCAGACAGCCAACCTAACCCATCTGATAACTCTCAGATACCAGAATCTTTCACCTTGGAATCTATCACATGTGTTGGAAACACATCATATATATCTCTTCCTTTCATATTGGAACATTAATTGTTTCATATGTCCTCATCTTGGGACCAAAGTCCAAGATAACTGATACTTTTCTAAGTATCCAATACATGAACTCCTTTATCTTATGCACATCAAGTGTCCTAAGACCCACTTGATTGCCATGTCCCTGAAAGGAAAGAAAACAAGGATTCATATTCCTCTTATTAATTCATGTATTTTCAACTATTCTTGAACCATTTACTCTTTATCTCATCCTAGGTTCCTTGCCTTTAGTATTGGAATTTGTAAGGATGATTGCATGTCATTATCCCTTTCTTTATTATTATCTAGCATGTTTATGATCATCTCATGATCTCATCACATCTCCCATTTCCTCATTATGGGAAAGATCTATATTATGCGGGCAACATTATTGAACAGGGTTCATCTCCCTTATTCTTATTCTTATCTTATGAGGAGTACATTTTTAGTTCCTCATACAACATGCTCATCTAAGATTATCTCAGACTTATCTTTCTTATGCATGGGATATGACACATTTATTCATTCCAGATTTTTGATTTCATGATACTCATTAGATTGTCTCATAATGACTACTTGATCAGAGCAACCAAAAAGACAACAATCTAAGAGTTTCCATACCCACTTTATCATCAATAGTTGTATACCTGGCCAGGGTATATAAATACTAAGATTAAGTGGTATGCACTTTGTATACTATCATATTCCTCCTTTTCATATTATCACAAGCATAAGACTTATCATCCCTGAATTTCATTCAGGCATCTCTTCTATACCTCATCATTTCTCAAGGAGGTAAGAACAATATAAAACATTTGTAATGTTTTACTATGCAAAACATAAGTCCTCATAGGACTAATCAAGGAAAGTTCAATTATTTCCTTTCTTAGTTAATCCAGGAATTCATAAATTAACATATTTGCATGACATTATCTTGTCTAACTTGTCATAATACATGAATTATTCACTGCCTCAGGCTAACTCTGCCTCAAAGGTTGATTCAACAGGCTATGGTTGAGCACATACTCAATTTAAGTCTAGAAATTCATCATTTCCTTTTGCTTCAACCAGCTGATGCTAATTACAAATCCTGTTGATATCTATAACATCATCATTGGGACTGGTAATCTAGGTTACACTGCCAAAACTTGATCCACTATATACATTACTGTTGTCCTAAGTTCTCCAACAATAATACGTAAAGAAGGATTTTCTTATTATAGTTGGATCAGCTAGGGGATTCTCAGGCAATTGTCTCTCTCTTGCCTGTTCCCATGCACCTCTTCTTGGTGCAACATTGCTGCTCTCAGCAATAATCTCCTCATGTGACCCAGTCATCTTTAAGTTCTTCTTCTCTTATACGAGCAGAAGACACTATCAGATACACTGGATGACACCAGAACAGACTCTACTACCTTAGTCCTATGTCTCTGTAGACTCAACGAACCTAGAGCTCTGATACCACTAATTGTGGCGACCGTCTCGCAAAAACATGATTAACTAATGCGGAAGTGAATTATTTGCAGTGGATTACTAAAAATCACTGAAAATTAAAACTTTTTCAAAGAGATCCATTCACAGGAAAACTCTTTAACCAAGAACCAAAGTATTTCAAATTCATCCTGGTTCACAAGTACACAACCTATACCATTCCTTCTCAAAGATTACAACATCAACTGTCTTATAAACATTATATACAGACAGTATACGAATCTCGAGGTATCTAGCCAAAACCTCAGATTGATTCATAAGACACTGACTAAAAACTTCGAGGACCTGAGAGTACATAGACGACACATAGGACTACTATATGTATGATTAGACAGACAATATCTCCATCTGAGATCTTATTGCTAACCCTACTGTTGTTGTTCCTCTTTCCTTGTTCTAGGATTTCTGCTTTGCCTCCCATGCATACCTAAAAATGTTTCCCACGGGGGTGATACAATTGAAAATTGCCCCAGCGAGAGATATAACTCTCTGCCAAAAACATTGTTATTGCAGTTTATTAAATTAAAACTGAGCAGGGGTTACTTTTACATTATCAGGCAGAATTATTCATCATAGAACAGAATAAGATAATCTCCATTCTCAAGGAGGTCATTGCATCTACCGATGGTAGATAAGTAATTAATCTGTCTACCTTGCAGAGAATATAAAGAAACATAATTAACATTTATCCACTAAGGAATGCACAAATAAATGCAACATCAACAAATGAATCTCCGTATACAATCCTTAAGCAAAC
Organism: Alisma plantago-aquatica; assembly: GCA_963693085.1. Classification (NCBI taxonomy): domain Eukaryota; kingdom Viridiplantae; phylum Streptophyta; class Magnoliopsida; order Alismatales; family Alismataceae; genus Alisma; species Alisma plantago-aquatica. The sequence goes on along the minus strand of OY856412.1, from coordinate 1,094,977,132 downwards.
ATGCTATACGGCTGATTACATTTTACAACCACACTTATGCTCTGAGGAGATGAGGTATACTGCTCATACTCCAACCGACCACTTCTAGGAGTCGAAATCGGTACCATACATAGGTCAATGGAAGAGCCAGACTCCAAGACCTCATTTGTCTCGGTCAGTATGAGACCACATGCAGGACATCTCGTGTCTCTGCTAACTAGCTAGCCAGGGTATACTGGCACCTTCACTACAGAGTTACAGCGTCAACTACACTCTCATCGCCAATCAAGAGATTTCTTGTTTATCTCCTCGATCCGACATTAAGTATCATTGGGAGATGTGTAAACCATCTAACCCAATCATCGGGAGATTCGTGATACATCCATCCCGGCATATTCATGAAGGATTGAGAGGTTTCTTGTTTACCTTCCAACAATCTCTTCAAGAGGACGTAAGGATGTTTTTGCCCATTTACCCCCACATATTCAAAATATGTGCTCTGGGTTTTGCCGCGGGCACCCATTTCACCATCACCTATTCCTGACGATGATGGATCTATGGTCAGAGCACTACATGAATAGATTTCACTTGATTAATTAAGTACATTCTCATATTCTTTTAGCATCAGCCAAGTTCTCAAACATAACTTATTACAACAATGCTATAAAGAGACATGTACTGCTTTCATCAGATATTTATCAGTCTTTCAAAGACCCTGGGAACTCAGTTCCTCATTTCAATACTGGGAATTCTCATCCCTTCACATTCTCATCACCATAATCATATGGTTATGGGTATTCAAACCCTTCACTCATCATTGAGCATCATTACCATTTATTAGGTAACTATCACCTTCAGGTCATCTGACCAAGGTATACATGATACTTGTTACCCAAGCATCACACATGGCTCATCAGGCCACTGCACATCTTGTCACCTCTCAATAGGCAACAACTTATTCACATGGCTCACAAGGCCATTCACATCTTGTCACCTCTCACTAGGAAACAACTTATTCAAAGATATCATAAATATTTATTCAAGATCATTAGTCTCATCATATAACATTAATGATCATTAGTTCAAGGAATGAGTTCATTTCTCATCCTCATCATGGTATGACTACATCATACTCATCATTTGGGCTTAACCCCATTTTCAAGGTGCATTAATTAACACTCATCAAGTGTAACAACTCATTACATTTCATTGTAATAGTGGCATATCACACTTCATATATTTCTTACCCAATTATTTTGGATTTGGAGTATATCAAGGTATATAAACCCTGAAGTTCTGAATGTGATAACCATCATACCTTGATGTATCATTTTGTCATCATTTTAGACCCTCTTGAGTTAACCAAATTTATCCTGTATTAAGGTATTTCCCCTCTTAATACATTCCATCACCAAATACTCACCCTTAGCATATAATGCATAGGCCACACATTATAATTGTCCAACTATCTCACATGATATGGACTTATCTTAGTTTAAGACATTGTTTTATTATAAAGTTGCCTATAAACAGCCACATTAGATATTTCCCTTTTCAGGGTATTGACCGGCCTAAATCGCGCGTCCTACAATTGGAGGCGGATTTGAGATAGTCGAGCTTTTACATTTATAAACCCGAATCCTTATAGGCCCCCGCAACTTTGTTTACGGGGTCAAAGTAGATATACGGGGTCGAACACAAGGATAAGGGGGGTAGTGTTGAGAATCCAGAATCGACACGCTACACTCCGGTAGGTATAAAGAGATGATAAATTCCCTAGGAGGGAAGCATAAAGATGTCACGAACAAAACCAGAAAACTATCTCCAAGTGGAGTTACTAGAAAGATTTAAGGTTTTAGATATTTAACAATTTTTAGTGGTTTTCATGCAACAGAAACAGAAGGATACACTCGGGGCTAAGTCGACGTACGAAGGATAAAACTGCGGTAAAGCAAGCGGCGGTAGGACCAACCCTGTACCCCTCCTCTCGAAGCGGGAACCTCTAACAAGGCATGGGTTCCACTCTAGGGGTCACCGGACTCAAATTAGAGTGGAAAGGTTATTAAAGCAACTCCGTTCCGGGCACTCTTGTACTCCAGAATCGGACCAAACATTAGATCCGCAACACAACTCTCGAAGTTGTTGCAACGGAAAACACGATTCGATTGCTAAGCGAAACGCGATCCAAAACATGCAAGCTAGAGTTCAGATACCAAACACAGCAGTCATCCAACATATTGCACCAAGCATAGAGCAGCAAGTAAGTAAGAATTTCTATTTCTATAGCATTAAAGGTCTTAATTACAATGCATGAGTAAATAATTAAATAACAGAATTAAAGATATGTGTCGCCTCCTTGATGTAGAAGGACGACAAGCTACAGTAACCATCCCACCCGATATCGGACAAAGGGGCCTAGCCCGATACAGCCGTGTTGGGCGGCACACTCTCTCAAGCGGCATACCGCGACAGGCGACTGTATCGCTCAAGGACTTGACCGATACGCTCAAGTTAGGCGGCACACCCTCTCAGGAGACACGCCTGACGGGCGGAGCGTATCGGGTTCGTTATCGTGTCGGGCATGGAGCTGCGTATCCTACTACCGGGCACTGGTGTCGGGCACTCGTGTCGCGTATCTACATCGTCCGATATCGGCTCCCAGTGTCGCCCAGTACAGTCCTAGGTGAACCAATCCCCTCCCTCTCGGGATGAGGAAGAGCTCACCTAGTGTCGCCCGGTACGAACACTGGAGAACGATACGCCTGCTCTCACAGCCTCCTCCGAAGATCACTCGACTATCCGAAACCTGAAGTGACCAAGCTTGTCCGAATTGTCTAAGATGTCTTTTGGGCTCCGTGTAGCTGCTATTTATAGGCAGCTAGTTGGGAGCAGTTATGGTGCTCGAAGCGCCACGTGCCCTCCCTTCCGCCATTCATTTGGTGGTCGGCTGACGCGGGTATCGCCCGGTGCAAGGAGGTCGGCTGTCGGGCGTCTTGGCGAGGAGCGCCTGCCGGTGGGTGGCTGATATCGCGCGGCACATGGAATAGTTGCGGCGCGCTTGGCTCCCCGTCGGGTAAAGAGGCATGTCATCCATGAGTACCTTCTCGCACGGCATCCTTGTGTCGTGCATCGTCGTATCGCGCAGCCTTGCTGGTTAGCATGTGTATCGGGTGTCAGGGGGCCGAAACAGTCTTGGACTTATTTGCGGGCCGGAACGGCCTTATTGGTACTAATTGGGCCAAACAGGGAGGGAACTCTGCAAAAGGTGGAAGTATTGGATTGAGAGCATTGCTTGGCCAATTATTGCGAAAATGCATATAAAAGTGAGGAAAACAGCAGAAAAGGGCAATTTTGATAACAGAATAAAGGCCAAAAACATCACAAAAATTGGTATTATCAACTCCCCCAAACTTAGCATTTTGATTGTCCTCAATCAATATTTAAACTTTATTTTGTGACGCTTCTTCTTGCTTGGGAAAACTTTTCTTGTTCAAAAAGTGAAACAAAGATCGTAATGCCTTAAAGATAATGTTGTTTCAATATGAACAAAAGACTTAGTTTTTCCTGCCTTATTGTTTAAGTAAGATTTTTCTCTACAGCTTTGGCGAGACTTTGTTGTATGATTCCGAAGTTAGCTTACACACCAAACAGCTTTATTTTTGGGGCAGAAAAGTTGTGTATAGGGTAGGCTAAGGCTTTTTGGGTTTTCTTCTTGTTTCCCATCGGTCCATCCAGGTAAGGGTCCATTAACGGGCAAGTGGTCCCTGCAGTCCAAGCCAGTTGGCTTTATAGCAGTGATTTCACATCCTACGTACCACTGCCCCGGATCTACCATGCCTAAAGATGGGTACTTTTAGAAAACAAGTGTATATATATATATATATATATATATATATATATATATATATATATATATATATATATATATATATATATATATATATATATATATATATATTTTATTGGGCACAACTCTCATGCTTTTATTCACTCTCATATGGTTTCTCTCTCTTTTTAGGATTTTTTTTTGGGTAAGGGAAACAAAGAGATTATTGCTGTTTGGGCAGCTTTTTCCTTCTCCATACTCGTCTCTTAGCTGTTTGCGAGATTATTATATTTTTGAAAATTTTGACATGGCAAAACATATTCTTTTGTTCATTTGAAGCAGTATTATCAAAAAGATATAACAGGACTTGCGTCGCCTTTAGCACAAAAAAAAACTTGGCAAGCAGTTGCATCAGGGTTTTTACTAATATAGCGACTTTGTACATATGCATGGGAACAAAATAAGCAAAATTTTTGAAATTTTTATATGAGCAAGGGTGGAAGCACATGATATAGTGGAAAGGCAAAATGGCACAAGAGAATTTTTATACCTCCTTCACTGGTACATGGGTACCCCCCCAAACTTATCCAATACTTTGTCCCAGAGTAGTGAAGAAGAGGGTGAGTTCATGTTAGTCCAGTGAAGGTTATTTAGCGGGTTCGCTTGTGCCTTGTAGAAGCTGCAATATGCTTCTTTGCTGTCGCCTCCTTCTTTCTCATTTGGAAACAACTTCTACAAGTGCGGACACTTGTGGCTGCTTCCTCCTTATTAAGTAGCTGGAACCGGGATGCCCAGGTTCCATCTGGAGGTCGCCGACAAACCATTTCCCCAGCTCACCCTCCATTTTATTTCCCAGCTCAGCCGGAACATGCGCAATAGCTCTCGGTAGACAGAGAGCTCTTGTGCTGTCCCGACAGTCATCGGGGTTGTACTCATGCTGTCTCTGTAGTTGGCCCCAGGCTACTACAGAAGACAGACTATGATAAGGAATTGCCCCTCTTCGGGGTGCTGACGTTTCTGACCGATAGTTGTTGCTTCAGCTTCGGCATCCATTCTGCCTGTTATCAAGTTCATCAACCATTATAAATCATTAGATAGAAAAAGTTAAAGAAGCTCGATAATGCTAGACTTATTTCGAAATCTGGGTATCGTCCGTCAAAAGAAAGCATAAGTCGATACAAGATTGGGCAATACGAGGAGGGATTGCACGGCACAGCATACCTCCCGATACGGGTATATCGGGCGATAAGGTCGTCAAATAGCAACTGCCCGACAGAACGCCACAAAAAAAACGTGCCGCCCGACATGGTATATCGGGCAAACACCATCAGTCGTTATGTCGTGAAAAACCGTGCCGGGCGATACAAAATCCGACAAGGCTTGTAATCCCGATAGGCAGCGCGATAGGACTCGTGTCGGGCGATAAGCCTGTCGGGGAATAGCTTGCCTAGCGATAAGGGTGTCGGGCGATACCTTTGCTCATAGGAGCCATCGCTCGATACCACGGTGAAGGAAACTGGCCGAAACGGGAGCAAAAGGGCGGACTACTGCATGCGTTACAGGTGGCTAAAATGAGTAAAGCGTGACTGCCCGACATGGTGAAATCTTCGTTCTTATTTATAGGCAGCTCGGCCGGGGGCGAAATGGGGGTCAGGCGGTTCCTGAGACGATGGTCACATCAGTCTCATTAAGGGCATTTATTCTTATGCACGATAGGGTACACGCTGCCCAGGAATGCCAAACATCACGTCCGTTGCGATGCCCTAAAGACCAAAGCCCGGTACGAGCGGTCCTGCGCGCCGGCTGAGCGGCTGCCTGGCATGGTTAAAATAGGCGGCCGAGAAACCTAAGAGCGGAAACAGCGATCAAAGGGTAAAACATCATCGACCAAGGGTTAAGCCCTCCACCTCAGAAAATTATTACAGCGGTGACCCATAAAACAGAGTCAGCGCATGTGGCGCATGCACTGACTCGAGCCTTATTACATACCATAATGTTTGTTCTTGCAACAAATAGAAAGATGCATCCTACTCTATGAAAGAAAGAAAAACTCAGGCTGCCACCCGGGGAGCGCTGAAGTTTGTGTCGCCAGCTCAACCGGTGTTGGATCATCTCGTTCAACCCTTGACTGTGCCCATATCTTGCAGGTCGATCTCTGCTCTCCTGACAAAGGCCTCATCCTCATAGAATCTTTTCACCCTGTGACCATTCACTTGAAATACCTAGGTCGGATCGTCCTTGTCGTAAAGCTCCATCATTCCTGATGGATATATTTTTGACACAGTGAACGGTCCAGACCACCTCATTTGGAACTTCCCAGGGAAAAGACGAATAGAGGACTTGAATAGCAAGACATTATCCCCTTCGCTTATATCCTTTCTCCTGAGATGGGCATCATGCCACAAATTCATCCTCTGTTTGTAGATTTTTGCATTTTTCGTAGGCATTCATTCTCATCTCTTCGAGCTCTTGAAGCTGCAAGAATCTCTTTTCTCCAACTTTGTCGAGGTCCATATTTAGGAACTTGATTGCCCAGAGGGCCTTGTGTTCCAATTCTGACGGTAGGTGGCAGGATTTTCCGTAGATGAGACTGTAGGGGGTGGTTCCAATGGGTGTTTTGTAAGTGGTGCAGTAGGCCCAAAGTGCATCGTCAAGCTTCATGGACCAATCTTTCCTTGTTCGGCTGACAGTTTTCTGCAAGATTTGCTTGATTTGTCTGTTGGAAACCTCTACCTGCCCTGATGTCTGGGGATGGTAGGGTGTAGTGATCTTGTGCTTCACCCCGTACTTGCACATGAGTGCTTCAAACTGTCTTTCTCCAAAGTGTGATCCTCCATCGCTAATAACTGTGCGCGGGACGCCGAAGCGAGGGAAGATGGTCTTCTCGAAGAGCTTGATAACCGACTTGGCGTCGCAGGTTTGGGTGGCTACCACTTCCACCCATTTTGATACATAATCCACAGCCACGAGTATGTACTGATACCCTCGAGATGGGGGAAACGGCCCCATATAGTCGATCCCCCATACGTCAAATATTTCGACTTCAATCCAGCTCGCCATTGGCATTTCGTCCCTCCGCCCTATGTTCCCCGTAAACTGGCACTCTTTGCAAGCCTTCACAAACTGTGCAGCGTCTTTAAATAAGGAGGGCCAGTAGAAACCTGATTGTAGCACCTTTGCAGCTGTTCTTTCGCTGCCTAGGTGACCACCATAGGGGGAGGCGTGGCATTGCTTCAGGATGTCCGCGGTTTCTTCTTCTGGTATGCACCTCCTGTATAAGTTGTCGGTGCATCTTCTGAACAAGAGAGGATCGTCCCAGTAGTAGTTTTTAACTTCCGCAAAAAGCTTCTTCTTCTGATTGTACGTTATGTCAGGGGGTAGTACTCCGCAAGCAAGATAATTGCAGATGTCTGCAAGCCAGGGTAGGCTTTCTTCATGGGCTTCGGCCAACATAAGGGTTTTGTCAGCGTAGTCGTCGTTGATAGGAGGCCCTCTCTCTTTCTCAGTCACGATCCTTGATAGATGGTCTGCGACCACATTCTCTACGCCCTTCTTGTCGATAATTTCGTGGTCTAATTCTTGGAGCAGTAAGGCCCACCTCAATAGTCTGGGCTTTGCGTCTTTGTTTTGCATTAAGTATTTTATTGCCCCATGATCTGTGTATACTTTGACCGTTGCTCCGATGAGATACGACCTAAACTTATCAAATGCGAAGACGATCGCGAGCATCTCCTTTTCAGTTGTTGTGTAATTTACCCGGGCTTCGTCCAACGTGCGACTCGTGTAGTAGATCACATGGTGCTTCTTGTCCTTCTTTTTCCCCAGGACTGCTCCAACCGCGTAGTCGCTTGCGTCGCACATCAGCTCAAAAGGTAAACCCCATTCTGGCACTTGAAGGATAGGTGGTGATATTAAAGTGTTTTTAAGGACCTGAAAAGCACTTAGACAATCGTTAGAGAAAACAAATTCAGCGTCTTTTACCAGAAGATTGGACAACGGTTTGGAAATCTTTGAGAAGTCCTTGATGAATCTTCGGTAATATCCCGCATGCCCGAGGAAGCTTCGCACCCCCGTCACGGATCTTGGTGGAGGAAGCTTGGATATTGCTTCAACCTTGCTTGCGTCCACTTCGATCCCACGCTTCGAGATCTTATGCTCGAGGACGATGCCCTCCCGCACCATGAAATGGCATTTTTCCCAGTTTAGAACTAGGCTGTTCTCCTCGCACCTTTGAAGAACCAATGACAGATTTTTCAGACAGCTATCAAAGTCCTTCCCATAGACGGAAAAACCGTCCATGAAAACTTCTACGATGTCTTCTAGAAAATCCGAGAACATCGATATCATGCATCGCTGAAAGTTGGCGGGGGCGTTGCAGAGTCCGAAGGGCATCCTTCGGAAGGCATAAGTGTCGTAAAGGCAGGTGAACGTCGTTTTCTCTTAATCGTCGGGCAAGATGGGTACCTGGTAGAAACCTGAAAAGCCATCAAGAAAACAAAAGAAATCATGATGCGCTAACCTTTCGAGGACTTGGTCAATAAAAGGTAGTGGAAAATGATCCTTCTTTGTAGCCTAATTTAGCTTTCGGTAATCTATGCACATCCACCAGCCGGTGACGGTCCTAACCGCCACCTCGTCACCTTTATCACCCTTAACCACCGTCATCCCGCCCTTTTTGGGCACTACGTGGATCGGACTTACCCAACTACTGTCGCTGATTGGGTAAATGATCCCTGCATCCCTAAGCTTTATTACCTCTTTCTTGACGACCTCCTTGAGCATCTAGTTCAGTTTCCTCTGGGGCTGAACCAGAGGCTTGGCAGATTCATCCAAGTTGATGTGATGCATGCACAGGGCGGGGCTAAGGCCTTTGATATCATCTACTGAATATCCTATAGCCTTCCTGTGGAGCCTTAACTCCTCAAGGAGTCGGTCCAGCTGGTTGCTCGAAAGATCGGCATTTACGATGATGGGGTTTCTCTACTCTTCATCTAAGAACTCGTACTTCAGGCCTTCGGGCAATGCTTTCAACTCTGGCTTTGGTCTGGGTATCCTTTCTTGAGGCTCCTCCTCAAGAGAGGCATACATCACAGACTCCACCTCTGTATTCCCTTCTTGCAAATATTCATCAGAAAGGTTGAGAAGGTTGAGATGCTTCGCGACCTTAGGATCTTCGAGGTTGGGATCTTGACAGTTTATAGCCCTCAAGAGGGGGTCTACTGTCTGGATATCTTCCTCTACTTCCTCACAGAATTTATTGTAGCTATCTGCGAAACATGCTGATTCAGAGAGGGATGGGCTCTTCATTATTTCTTTCAGCTTGAAGTCCATATGGTCGTTTCCGACCCTTAAAGTGATCATCCCCTCGGAAACATCAATTAGCGCTCTCCCTGTCGCCAAGAAGGGGCGCCCAAAGATGATCGGGCAACGGGGATCTTCAGCTGTGTCGATGACGACTATATCGCAAGGGATGACGAAGTCGCCAACCCGGATCGGTACATCTTCGACAATGCCGACAGGTCTCTTGAAGGTGTGGTCTGCCAGTTGGATCTGCATGTTAGTCCGAACCATGTCGGTCAAACCCACCCTTTGTGCGAAACTTAGGGGCATGAGGCTTATGCTAGCCCCCAAGTCTGCTAGACCCTTGTGCTCGACGTTGTCTCCGATGGCGAATGGGATTGTGAAAGCTCCGGGATCCCTTCTCTTATTTGGAGAATTGGGTTTCAAGAAGGTGGAGGAGGCGGAAGCTAAATACAATGTCTCTGTCCTTCCTCCCCTTCTCTTCTTTGTGATAAGGTCCTTGAGGAACTTGGCATACATAGGCATTTCTTCCAATGCATCAAGGAAGGGGACTTCAAGATGCAGTTTCCTGATCGAGTCCATGAACCTCTCATGACGCTTCTTCATATTCGCCTTTATCAGCTTATACGGGAACGACGACCTTGGGGCGTAGGAATTCCTCCCACCAGGTAGCTCGTCTGAAGGCTTCCGTGCTGGCTCTTGAGCTTCTGCTTGTCCACCTCCGCCCTCTGCTGGAATGGTGCTCTCAGACCTTGGTTCAGGCTCCGGTTCGGCTTCAGCTGCGCGCTCCACCATCTTCCCAGACCTTAGTACTGCCATTCGGGCAGTTTCCGGGTAGGAGAGTGTCTTTCCCGCAGGGTTCTTCGTCAGTGCATCCATTTGGGCCAATCATTGATCGACTTCCCATTGGCGCATCTGCAGACTCGCCATCGGGTGTTGCATGGAATTCTGAACTCCGGGGCCGGGAAGCGCACCCTGTACCAGTTTGCTGATAATGTTGTCCTGTCTTTTTATGTAGGCTGAAAGCTGACCAACCAAGCTAGGCTGGCTCACCCTCTTGTCTCGGTCCTGACATTCACCTTCAAGAAGAGATTGCTCACAATGAGACATGGTATCAAGACTCGGTGGAGCAGTTCAGCTTCCAAGGTTCCTATAAGAGCATATAAAATCAAGTTTAGAAAATTGCATTATTTGGCTTAGGCAAGGAATAATAGTAATGAAAAAGGAAATGATAAAAGAAAAAGTGTGCTGTCAAGCTTATTTCTAAGCTTGAGGCACATGAGTGTAGTTAGTGGATTCAGATTCGTCAACAGTACCATCTTTGCCTTGTCTCCGGCAATGGCGCCAAAAATTTGACCGGCCTAAATCACGTGTCCTAAAATTGGAGGCGGATTTGAGGTAGTCGAGCTTTTACATTTATAAACCCGAATCCTTCTAGTCCCCCGCAACTTTGTTTACGGGGTCGAAGTAGATATACGGGGTCGAACACAGGGACAAGGGGGGTAGTGTTGAGAACCCAGAATCGACACGCTACACTCCGACAGGTATAAAGAGATGATAAATTCCCTAGGAGGGAAGCATAAAGATGTCACGAACAAAACAAGAAAACTATCTCCAAGTGGAGTTACTAGAAAGATTTAAGGTTTTAGATATTTAACAATTTTTAGTGATTTTCAGGCAACTGAAACAGAAGGATACACTCGGGGCTAAGTCGAGGTACGAAGGATAAAACTGCGGTAAAGAAAGCGGCGCTAGGACCAACCCTGTACCCCTCCTCTCGAAGCAGGCACCTCTAACAAGGCATCGGTTCCACTCTAGGGGTCACCGGACTCAAATTAGAGTGGAAAGGTTATTAAAGCAACTCCGTTCCGGGCACTCTCGTACTCCAGAATTGGACCAAAACTAGAGCCGCAACACAACTCTCGAAGTTGTTGCGACGGAAAACACGATTCGATAGCTAAGCGAAACGCGATCCAAAACATGCAAGCTAGAGTTCAAATACCAAACATAGCAGTCATCCAACATATTGCACCAAGCATAGAGCAGCAAGTAAGTAAGCATTTCTATTTCTATAGCATTAAAGGTCTTAATTACAATGCATGAGTAAAGAATTAAATAACAGAATTAAAGATATGTGTCGCCTCCTTGATTTAGAAGGATGACAAGCTACAGTAACCATCCCGCCCGATATTGGACAAAGGGGCCTAACCCGATACAGCCGTGTCGGGAGGCACGCTCTCTCAAGCGGCATACCGCGATGGGCGACTGTATCGCTCAAGGACCTGGCCGATACGCTCAAGTCGGGCGGCACACCCTCTCGGGCGACACGCCTGACGGGCGGAGCGTATCGGGTTCGTTATCGTGTCGGGCATGGAGCTGCGTATCCTACTGCCGGGCACTGGTGTCGGGCATTCATGTCGCGTATCTACATCGGCCGATATCGGCTCCCAGTGTCGCCCGGTACAGTCCTAGGTGAACCAATCCCCTCCCTCTAGGGATGAGGAAGAGCTCACCTAGTGTCTCCCGATACGAACACTGGAGCACGATACGCCTGCTCTCGCAGCCTTCTCTGAAGATCACTCGACTATCTGAAACCTGAAGTGACCAAGCTTGTCCGAATTGTCTAAGCTGTCTTTTAGGCTCCCTGTAGCTGCTATTTATAGGCAGTTGGTCGGGAGCAGATATGGTGCTCGAAGCGCCACGTGCCCTCCCTTCCGCCGTTCATTTGGTGGTCGACTGACGCGGGTATCGCCCGGTATAAGGAGGTCGGCTGTCGGGCATCTTGGCGAGGAGAGCCTGCCGGTGGGTGGCTGATATCGCGCGGCACATGGAGTAGTTGTGACGCGCTTGGCTCCCCATCGGGTAAAGAGGCGTGTCGTTCATCAGTACCTTCTCGCGCAGCATCCTTGCGTCGCACGTCGTCGTATCGCGCAGCCTTGCCGGTTAGCATGTGTATCGGGCGTCAGGGGGCCGAGGACTTATTTGCGGGCCGAAACGGCCTTATTGGTACTAATTGGGCCAAACAGGGAGGGAACTCTGCAAAAGGTGGAAGTATTGGATTGAGAGCATTGCTTGGCCAATTATTACGAAAATGCATATAAAAGTGAGGAAAACAGCAGAAAAGGGCAGTTTTGATAACAGAATAAAGGCCAAAACATCACAAAAATTGGTGTTATCAGGTATCAACTACTATTCCATTATTAGGATTAGGCTTCACATATATACACCTTCAACTAGGGTTTCATAAGGATACATCCTCAATTAGGGTTTCATTTAGAATTGCCCTCAATTAGGGTTAGAACACAATTACCCTGTCGATTAGGGTTTATGTTCATGATTAGGGTTTCATGATCTCTCTACTTTAAGGATCCTACCCTTAATCACCACATGAATCATATTCATATATGAATTCATGCTATCATCATCTCAACTTGATTAGGTCATATCAACCCTTCCATCAAGTACATACTACTATGATTAACATAGTGTACCAAGTCATTGATCCTATAAGCAATTAGGGTTCATCCCTTAATTGGCATTAATCACTAGGTACTATTAGGGTTTCAACCTTTGTACCTTCAATGATCATCATTACTAATCATCATTGGATCAATTAATCATTCATCATCTCTATTCTCAAGAGATTCAATCACCTTGGACCTCCATTACATAAGGTATCCAATTGAATTGAACAATTGAGTCCTCAATTACAACAAGTGTCTAAGTGGATTAACCAATTGAGTCCTCAATCAACTTTGACTACTTGAGCCCCAAACGGTCTTGGTCCTTCAAGGTTCAAACGGTTTGAAACCATTTGGTAAAGGTGGTGTTTGAGACCGTTTGCCCAAGCAAGTAGGTGAAGACCGTTTGCCCAAGTTTGACTTTTGAAACCGCATGGGCACAAACGGTTTGGGATCGTTTGCTCCCAAACGGTCTTGAGACCGTTTGGTCCAAACCTCCTTAAAACCGCATGGACCAAAGATGGTCTCAACTACACCAAACAGTTTAGGGTTCTCAATATTGATTCCTTCAATCATTGAATTCATGGAACCAATCATCAATTGGACCTATCCTCATACTTCAATTGAGTTAAATAGGTCAACCTTCAACTGATTTGACCCTCAATTAGTCCTCAATTATGTCCATGGAAACAATGGTGAATGCAACTCCTTTCACCATTCCAAGGCTCGTCCTCAAGGTTTGAGTGAAAAGGAATGGTTAGAATTGAAGAGGAGATCAAAATAGGAAGAAATCCATAATTTATTTTTGATTTCCACCATGGAATCAAGGTGAAATGGATCAAGAACCTTACCAACAGGTTGGGGGTCGTCCTGCTGATCCTCCCAAGCTCCCTTGGTCGTTTCCCAAGCAAGGAGAAGAAGTGGGGTCGAAAAAGCCTTCCATTTGGCTTGTAAAGGGTCTTTTTATAAGAAAATCAAGGAGAGAGAAAGTGCCTTATAAAAATTCATTTAATCCCAAAAATGTGGCCGCCTCTCCCCCCTTATCTTCCTTAGGGACAAGGATATCTTGTTTGCCTTTTATCCCTCTCAATTATCCATGATTTAAAGAAAAGCAAATCAAGCACCTTAAATCATATTATATTAATATCCATATGTGAGTGGATATTTCTTTTTCTTATAAAATTGTGTGTGAGTTATCCACTCCCTTGGATATTTTCGTGGTCCTTGCAAAGCTCAAGGACATCACCCATACATCTGAATCCAACCATTTTAATTTTGGTTGAAGGCCCTTTAATTAATACATTTATTTTTTCCCTAAATCGAATTAGGGTTTCAATTAGGATTAAATCTTGATTATTTTAATATCAAGATGCTCTCTCCTCCAACTTAATTCAAATGAGGCGCACCTCTCATTTTCTTTGCTCTAAATGATGCCAAGAAACATTAGGGACCTTATTGAAGTTCTAATTTATATATTGCACCCTAGGTTTTGGGTAAATTGCACATTACACCAAAACTGGGTTTTCATGCACATACATTGCTTTATCAACTCTTTCTTGGTATTCATGCTTCCATAAGCCACACCTCATCATCATATTCACTTTCATGATACTTCAACACATGAGGAACATATTATCATGCACAATTTGCACTTAAACCCCTCAACTTGGGTATTTTGCACATTAGTCCAAAACAAACAAAACATTGATTTCAACAATGTTAAAAAAGGACTAGAATTGCAATATAAGTTCCTCTTGATCCCTAATTACCTTTCAAAAAATGAGATTAAGCATTTAATCATCTTTGTTAATCAAAACACCAAGGGTTAAAGTATAACCCAGGTCAGGGGTGTTACAAATTATAAACCCCTAACAAGGATTTCGTCCCCGAAATCCCAGATAAAGTAAGACAAATGTATTTCATTCATCATACTATCTAGTCTTCACATAACATCTCCTTATTATGGAGGCACCATAAAACTTTGATCAGCACAAAGTGTTTCCATACAAGATTCTCATAGAATCAACACACAAGGCACATGCTCCATTGTTCCTCATCATTGACTATAAAGTCAACTTTGTGTCAAACAACACTTCTCTTGTTCAGAGAAACATCATACATTCTTTATTAATATCATGTTTATGCAGAGCATAAACCCTTAACATATGATGTTCATATTGTTTTATACATCCATACTACTTTCACAGTTGACCACCCCAGGTAGCCAACCTAACCCATCTGATAACTCTCAGATACCAAAATCTTTCACCTTGGTATCTATCACATGTGTTGGAAACACATCATATATATCTCTTCCTTTCATCTTGGAACATTAATTGTTTCATATGTCCTCATCTTGGGACCAAAGTCCAAGATAACTGATACTTTTCTAAGTATCTAATACATGAACTCATTTATCTTATGCACATCAAGTGTCCTAAGACCCACTTGATTGCCATGTCCCTGAAAGGAAAGAAAACAAGGATTCATATTCTTCTTATTAATTCATGTATTTTCAACTATTCTTGAACCATTTACTCTTTATCTCATCATAGGTTCCTTGCCTTTAGTATTGGAATTTGTAAGGATGATTGCATGTCATTATCCCTTTCTTTATTATTATCTAGAATGTTTATGATCATCTCATGATCTCATCACATCTCCCATTTCCTCATTATGGGAAAGATCTGTATTATGCGGGCAGTATTATTGAACAACGTTCATCTCCCATATTCTTATTCTTATCTTATGAGGAGTACATTTTTAGTTCTGCATACAACATGCTCATCTGAGATTATCTCAGACTTATCTTTCTTATGCATGGGATATGACACATTTATTCATTCTAGATTTCTGATTTCATGATACTCACTAGATTGTCTCAGAATGACTACTTGATCAGAGCAATCAAAAAGACAACAATCTAAGAGTTTCCATACCCACTTTATCATCAATAGTTGTATACCTGGCCAGGGTATATAAATACTGAGATTAAGTGGTATGCACTTTGTATACTATCATATTCCTCCTTTTCATATTATCATAAGCATAAGACTTATCATCCCTGAATTTCATTCAGGCATCTCTTCTGTACCTCATCATTTCTCAAGGAGGTAAGAACAATATAAAACATTTGTAATGTTTTACTATGCAAAACATAAGTCCTCATAGGACTAATCAAGGAAAGTTCAATTATTTCCATTCTCAGTTAATCCAGGAATTCATAAATTAACATATTTTCATGACATTATCTTGTCTAACTTGTCATAATACATGAATTATTCACTGCCTCAGGCTAACTCTACCTCAAAGGTTGATTCAACAGGCTATGGTTGAGCACAGACTCAATTTAAGTCCATAAATTCATCATTTTCTTTTGCTTCAACCTCCTGATGCTAATTACAAATCCTGTTGATATCTATAACATCATCATTGGGACTCGTAGTCTAGGTTACACTGCCAAAACTTGATCCACTATATACATTACTGTTGTCCTAAGTTCTCCAACAGTAATACTTAAAGAAGGATTTTCTTATTATAGTTGGATCAGCTAGGGGATTCTCAGGCAATTGTCTCTCTCTTGCCTGTTCCCATGCACCTCTTCTTGGTGCAACATTGCTGCTCTCAGCAGCAATCTCCTCATGTGACCCAGTCATCTTTAAATTCTTCTTCTCTCATACGAGCAGAAGACACTATCAGATACACTGGATGACATTAGAACAGACTCTACTACCTTAGTCCTATGTCTCTGTAGACTCAACGAACCTAGAGCTCTGATACCACTAATTGTGGCGACCGTTTCGCGAAAACATGATTAACTAATGCTGAAGCGAATTATTTGCAGCGGATTACTGAAAATCACTGAAAATTAAAACTTTTTCAAAGAGATCCATTCACAGGAAAACTCTTTAACCAAGAACCAAAGTATTTCAAATTCATCCTGGTTCACAAGTACACAACCTGTACCATTCCTTCTCAAAGATTACAACATCAACTATCTTATAAACATTATATACAGACAATATATGAATCTCGAGGCATCAATCCAAAACCTCAGATTGATTCATAAGACACTCACTAAAAACTCCGAGGACCTGAGAGTACAGAGATGACACATAGGACTACTATCTATATGACTAGACAGACAATATCTCCATCTGAGATCTTATTACTGTCCCTGCTGTTGTTGTTGCTCATTCCTTGTTCTAGGATTTCTGCTTTGCCTCCCATGCATACCTAAAAATGTTTCCCACGGGGGTGAGACAATTGAAAATTGCACCAGCGAGAGATATAACTCTCCGCCAAAAACATTGTTATTGCAGTTTATTAAATTAAAACTGAGCAGGGGTTACTTTTACATTATCAGGCAGAATTATTCATCATAGAATAGAATAAGATAATCTCCATTCTCAAGGAGGTCATTGCATCTACCCATGGTAGATAATTAATTCATCTGTCTACCTTGCAGAGAATATAAAGAAACATAATTAACATTTATCCACTAAGGAATGCACAAAGAAATGCAACATCAGCAAATGAATCTCTATATTCAATCCTTAAGCAAACATGCTATACGGCTGATTACATTTTAAAACCACACTTATGCTCTGAGGAGATCAGGTATATCGCTGATACTCCAACCGACCATTGCTAGGAGTCGAAATCAGTACCATACATAGGTCAATGGAAGAGTCGGACTCCAAGAACTCATCCGTCTCGGTCAGTACGAGACCACATGCAGGACATCTCGTGTCTCTGCTAACTAGCTAGCCAGGGTATACTGGCACCTTTGCTACAGAGTTATAGCATCAACTACACTCTCATCGCCAATCAAGAGATTTCTTGTTTATCTCCTCGATCCGACATTAAGTATCATTGGGAGATGTGTACACCATCTAACCCAATCATCGGGAGATTCATGATACATCCATCCCGACATATTCATGAAGGATTGAGAGGTTTCTTGTTTACCTTCCAACAATCTCTTCAAGAGGAGGTAAGGATGTTTTCTCCCATTTACCCCGACATATTCAAAATACGTGCTTCGAGTTTTGCCGCGGGCACCCGTTTCACCATCACCTATTCCGGACGATGATGGATCTATGGTCAGAGCACTACATGAATAAATTTCACTTGATTTATTATGTGCATTCTCATATTCTTTTAGCATCAGCCAAGTTCTCAAACATAACTTATTACAACAATGCTATAAAGAGACATGTACTACTTTCATCAGATATTTATCAGTCTTTCAAAGACCCTGGGAACTCAGTCCCTCATTTCAATATTGGGAATTCTCATCCCTTCACATTATCATCACCATAATCATATGATTCTGGGTATTCAAACCCTTCACTCATCATTGAGCATCATTACCATTTATTAGGTAACTATCACCTTCAAGTCATCTGACCAAGGTATACATGATACTTGTTACCCAAGTATCACACATGACTCATCAGGCCATTACACATCTTGTCACCTCTCACTAGGCAACAACTTATTCACATGGCTCACGAGGCCATTCACATCTTGTAACCTCTCACTAGGCAACAACTTATTCAAAGATATCAAAAATATTTATTCAAGATCATTAGTCTCATCATATAACATTAATGATCATTAGTTCAAGGAATGAGTTCATTTCTCTTCCTCATCATGGTATGACTACATCATACTCATCATTTGGGCTTAACCCCATTTTCAAGGTGCATTAATTAACACTCATCAAGTGCAACAACTCATTACATTTCATTGTAATAGTTGCATATCACACTTCATATATTTCTTACCCAATTATTTTCGATTTGGAGTATATCAAGGTATATAAACCCTGAAGTTTTGAATGTGATAACCATCATATCTTGATGTATCATTTTCTCATCATTTCAGACCCTCTTGAGTTAACCAAATTTATCCTGTATTAAGGTATTTCCCCTCTTAATACATTCCATCACCAAATACTCACCCTTAGCATATAATGCATAGGCCACACATTATAATTGTCCAACTATCTCACATGATATGGACTTATCTTAGTTTAAGACATTGTTTTATTATAAAGTTGCCTATAAACAGCCACATTAGATACTTCCCTTTTTAGGGTATCAACTATTATTCCATTATTAGGATTAGGCTTCACATAGATACACCTTCAACTAGGGTTTCATAAGGATACACCCTCAATTAGGGTTTCATTTAGAATTTCCCTCAATTAGGGTTAGAACACAATAACCCTGTCGATTAGGGTTTATGTTTATGATTAGGGTTTCATGATCTCTCTACTTTAAGGATCATACCCTTAATCACCACATGAATCATATTCATATATGAATTCATGCTATCATCATCTCAACTTGATTAGGTCATATCAACCCTTCCATTAACTACATACTACTATGATTAACATAGTGTACCAAGTCATTGATCCTATAAGAAATTAGGATTCATCCCTTAATTGGAACTAATCACTTAGGTACTATCAGGGTTTCAACCTTTGTACCTTCAATGATCATCATTACTAATCATCATTGGATCAATTAATCATTCATCATCTCTATTCTCAAGAGATTCAATCACCTTGGACCTCCATTACATAAGGTATCCAATTGAATTGATCAATTGAGTCCTCAATTACAAAAAGTGTCTAAGTGGATTAACCAATTGAGTCCTGAATCAACTTTGACTACTTGAGCCCCAAACGGTCTTGGTCCTTCAAGATTCAAACGGTTTGAAACCGTTTGGTAAAGGTGGTGCCTGAGACCGTTTGCCCAAGCAAGTAGGTGAAGACCGTTTGCCCAAGTTTGACTTTTGAAACCGCATGGGAACAAACGGTTTGGGATCGTTTGGTCCCAAACGGTCTTGAGACCATTTGGTCCAAACCTCCTCAAAACCGCATGGACCAAAGATGGTCTCAACTACACCAATTAGTTTAGGGTTCTCAATATTGATTCCTTCAATCATTGAATTCATGGAACCAATCATCAATTAGACCTATCCTCATACTTCAATTGAGTTAAATAGGTCAACCTTCAACTGATTTGACCCTTAATTGACCCTCTATTAGTCCTCAATTAGGGGTTGAATCAATTGAATTAGGGTTTGGAATCGATGATCCTTCAACACTAATCAATGTAAGATTAGTTACATTGAAACCATTGAACCATCATCCAAATTGAACATGACCTGACCCCAAACGGTCTTGAGGTCGTTTGGATGACCACCAAACGGTCTTGGGACCATTTTCCCATCACATCAACAAAATCCAAGTCAACCAATTAGGGTTTGGATCATTGGATTGATCACCAAATCAGAAATTGATTACACTTTAACTTAGTATCATTGGATCATCAATTGCTTAACCATACTCACCCCTAGACCTCCAAATGGTGTTGGGTGACCTCCAAACGGTGTTGAGACTGTTTGGATGAGCTCCAAACGGTCTTGAGACCGTTTGGATCATCCAACCCTTAGATTCTAGTGAAAAATCATTAGGGTTTGAGCTATTGAGTTGATCATCAAATCAGCACTTAATTGCAAAGTGATTTGGTACCTTTAGACCTTCAATTGGTCAACCATGCTTAACCCTAGACCTCCAAACGGTCTTGGGTGATCCCCAAACGGTCTTGAGACCGTTTGGGTGATTCCCAAACGGTTTTGAAACCGTTTGGGTCAATCAACCCAAAACATCAACTCATTCCTATGCAAAATCAGCACTTAGCCGATTAGGGTTAACACCATATCTTTTGTCCTTCAATCACTTAACCATATCCAACCCTAGACCTCCAAACGGTCTTGGGTAACCCCCAAACGTTTTTGAGACCGTTTGGGTAATCCCCAAACGGTTTTGAAACCGTTTGGGCTAATTAACCCAAAAAGTCAAATCAGCCAAGTTGACAATCAGCACTTAATCCAATTAGGGTTTACCTAATTAATTATCCTTCAACTCATGATTCCTTTGGAATTAATCCATAAAATTTGGTGGGTCATCAACCAACATAATTAGGAACAGAATTCTCAAACGTTCAACAATTGGTCAACTCTTTCAAACAGTTTTGAAACCATTTTCCCAAAACGGCAAATAAATCAAGTTGAAAATCAGCACTTAATCCAATTAGGCTTTGCCTAATTGATTGGCCTTCAACTCATGATTACTTTGGAACTAATCCATAAAATTTGGTGAGTTATTAACCAAAATCATTAGGAACAACAATCTCAAACGGTCAACCCTCTCAAACGGTTTTGAAACTAGTTGCCCAAAAAGCCAAATTAATCAAGCTGAAAAATCAGCACTTAATCCAATTAGGTTTGCCTAATTGATTAGCCTTCAAATCACGATTCCTTGGGAGTTAACCCATAAAATTTGGTGAGTCATTAACCAACATAATTAGGAACAGTAATATGAAACGGTCAATCCTTGGTTAACTCACTCAAACGATTTTGAAACTGTTTCTCCCAAACGGTTTCGAACCGTTTGCTCTCAAACGGTTTGGTGAAACCGCATGAGCAATTCACTCAAAATCGCATGAACCATGATTTCTTTGGAAAAAGTATCCAATATGATGTCATAATCATATACCTTCATCCCTGAAGTTCTAACAACTTCTAATTTCATGAAATAACCATTTTCGACCAGCAATTAAACAAGATAATGAAGGAATCATTGAAATTGCAAGATTAATGGTTGAATAACAATGAAAAAGGGTTCAAGTTATAAAACCCGCCTCCAATTGAGCTCCAAAGCTCCATATCCACGGAAACAATGGTGGATGCAACTTCTTTCACCATTCCAAGGCTCGTCCTCAAGGTTTGAGTGAAAAGGAATGATTAGAATTGAAGAGGAGATCGAAATAGGAAGAAATCCATAATTTATTTTCGATTTCCACCATGGAATCAAGGTGAAATGGATCAAGAACCTTACCAACAGGTTGGGAGTCGTCCTCCTGATCCTACCAAGCTCCCTTGGTCGTTTCCCAAGCAAGGAGAAGAAGTGGGGTCGAAAAAGCCTTCCATTTGGCTTGTAAAGGGTCTTTTTATAAGAAAATCAAGGAGAGAGAAAGTGCCTTATAAAAATTCATTTAATCCCAAAAATGTGGCCGCCTCTTCCCCCTTATCTTCCTTAGGGACGAGGCTATCTTGTTTTCCTTTTATCCCTCTCAATTATCCATGATTTAAAGAAAAGCAAATCAAGCACCTTAAATCATATTATATTAATATCCATATGTTAGTGGATATTTCTTTTTCTTATAAAATTGTGTGTGAGTTATCCACTCCCTTGGATATTTTCGTGGTCCTTGCAAAGCTCAAGGACGTCACACATACATTTGAATCCAACCATTTTAATTTTGGTTGAAGGCCCTTTAATTAATATATTTATTTTTTCCCTAAATCGAATTAGGGTTTCAATTAGGATTAAATCTTGATTATTTTAATATCAAGATTCTCTCTCCTCCAACTTAATTCAAATGAGGCACCCCTCTCATTTTCTTTGCTCTAAATGATGCCAAGAAACATTAGGGACCTTATTGAAGTGCTAATTTATATATTGCACCCTAGGTTTTGGGTAAATTGCACATTACACCAAAATTGGGTTTTCATGCACATACATTGCTTGATCAGCTCTTTCTTGGTATTCAGGCTTCCATAAGCCACACCTCATCATCATATTCACTCTAATGATGTTTAAACACATGAGTAACATATTATCATGCACAATTTGCACTTAAACCCCTCAACTTGGGTATTTTGCACATTAGTCCAAAACAAACAAAACATTGATTTCAACAATGTTAAAAAAGGACTAGAATTGCAATATAAGTTCCTCTTGAGCCCTAATTACCTTTCACAAGATGAGATTAAGCATTTAATCATCTTTCTTAATCAAAACACCTAGGGTTAAAGTATAACCCAGGTCAGGGGTGTTACAATGATGGTATAGCTTGTATCACAGACTTTATGAGAACCTCCTTACCTGCCTGACTGAGGTATTGCTCCTTCCACCCTTTGAGTTTGCTCCACACCCTGTATTTCAAAACTCTGAAGATGACTTTTTTTGATCTGCCAATAACTGTAGGAAGGACAAGGTACTTGTCATGCTTATCTACTTTTTTCATATTGAGGGTACATAGAATGGTTGTCATGGTCTCTGAGAACACATTTCTGCTGAAGGAAACCTCCGATTTAGCATAGTTAATTTTTGCCTGGAAGCTCTTTCATAGCGGCTGGTAATACCAGCTATCATAACAGCTTCCTGTGGGTTTTCCCTTGCAAAAAGAATGTTGTCGTCCGCGAAGAACAAATGTGAGACTTTAGGTCCTCCGCGACACGCATTGATTCCGTGTAACTTCCCTTCCCTTACTGCTCCATTCAGTAGCTCTAAGAAAGCATCCACACATAGAAGGAAAAGATAGGGGGAGATGGGGTCCCCCTACCTAAGTCCTCTAGATGGCAGCACATGTCCCTTTTTGTTACCGTTTATGATGAAAGAGAAGGATGGGGATCTGAAGCACTCCCCAACTTTCCTGCGCCACATGTCCCCAAAGCCAATTTTGCTCATGACACTATCAATGAAATCCCATTCAATTATGTTATATGCTTTGCTCATGTCGAGCTTTATCCCCATGTAGCCCTTTCTACCTTTTGTCTTTCTTTTCATATTATGAACATCTCAAAAGCTATGAGAGCATTATTCGTGATCAGTATCCCCGAAATAAACGCGCTCTGGTTTGTAGAGATGATGTCGTTTAGGTACACCTTCAATATATTCGCCAATAGCTTTGAGATGATCTTGTAGAGGATGTTGCATAGGCTTATTGGTCTGAAGTCTATCATTTCAAGGGGGTCCTTGCATTTGGGGATAAGGACCACATTAGTTTTGTTGATGTCAAACTGACTGTGCTCGGATCTCCACCATTTCTTGATGTAGTCGGTGATGTTCTCCCCCATGAGAGGCCAAAAAGTCTGATAGAACCCCGCGTGAAGTCCGTCCGGCCCTGGGGCCTTTGAAGGTTGCATTTGATTGAGGGCCTTCCAGACCTCTTCTTTTGTTGGATCTTTTTGGAGGTTGTTGTTCATTTCCTCTGTCACTTTCCTCTCCAGGCATGTTAGGATGTTATCATTACAAGGAAAAAGTTGTGAGGTAAAAAGGTTTTTATAGTACATAGTGATAATATCAGTTACATCTTTATCTCCCTCCCTTAATCTACCATAACTGTCTTTGAGTCTCCGTATTTCATTGTGCTTTCTTCTTTGTGAGGCTTTCTTGTGGAAATAGGCGGTGTTGCAGTCTCTGTCCCACATCTCGTTCAATTTTGCACGCATAAACCAGAAGCTTTCGTTCGCATTTCGCAGGTTGGTCACCTCTTCGCTCAGCTCCCTACACTTGATAAGTGTGTTAGTTGTCATATGTTTTTTTTGTTCATTGATGAGCTCCCCTTCTACTTTTTTGAGCCTCTTGCTAATGTTCCCAAACTTCTTGTCTGCCCATTCACTCAGATTTTTTGTACATCTTGCTATCTTGTTGTGGATTTGCTCATTTGGAGCTGCCTGCCATGCATTTTTCACCACTTCCTTACATTCATTATCTGTGAGCCAGTAGGACTCAAAGAAAAAACGTTTTTTTGAATTCCATTGTTGCCTTTCCTTCTCAGTATTCAGAATCAGAGGTGCATGATCTGATTTGAGAATTGGTAGATGACTAATAACAACATTAGGGAAGAGGGCACACCATTCAGTTGTTGTAAGGCCCCGATCCAATCTTTCTCTAATTACTATGGCTTCTTCTCTCCCCTTGATCCATGTGAACTTGTTTCCCATGTACCCCAGGTCCACAAGGTTGCACTCGTCCACCACAGATTTGAAATCGTCGATATGTCTTCGACTGTTCTCAGCACCTCCTTCTTTTTCGTTTGTGTGCTGATTTTCATTAAAGTCACCAATAAAATGGATAGGGAGATTAGTGTCCTCCTTAATCTTTTTCATAAGCTCCCATGTCTTCCATTTGTTGTTGTTTTCATCCCAATCGTAAATACCAACAACTGCCCATTTGATAGACCCCTTAGGTTGGCCAATCACTGCCAGAATGTGATGTTTTGAATAGGATACAATATGTACTGCCTCATCTCTCCACCAGATGCCCAATCCACCTGATCTTCCTTCACTACTAAGACACAGGCCATCAACATATCCCATCTTCCTTTTGGTCTTTTCAAGCTCCACTCTGCTAATCATCGTTTCCATAAGAAAAACTATCTTTGGTTGTTCCCTTCGGCATATACTTTGAAAGTTCTGGATCTTGCCGAGGCCACCCATTCCTCGGCAATTCCAACTCATTAGTTTCATTGTTCTTCATGATGTTTGGCTTCCCCAAATGCCGCTACTTGTGGGTATGCTTCCCACATCATGCTGGAGTTTTTTGTTCTTCCCACTTTCTTCAGTTTACTATCTGCCTCTTTTGTATTATCTTCATCTTCCCTATATAGCTTCCTTTTATTACCACCACCAGGTCTCATTTTGACAGGGGAGTTGTTGCTGCTGGTTTCATATGTTCGGGTAGACCGCCTTGTAATCTGCACTCTCTTTTTTCCTTTCTTTTCCTTCCTTCTCAGTTCTGTATCCCGCTGCACTTCGTTGTTTAATTATTTATTCTCCTTTGCTGCTACATGTCCGGTTAGTTCTGTGTGGGTGATACTTTCTTTAATGGACTGAGTCATATCTAAAGACTTGCGTGCGGTGATTTTTGGTTGGGTGGTTGGGGCATTTATGTGAACACATGGTGGCTGCTTTGCGTTTTCAGAGGTAGTGCTTTCATTTCCTTCTTTAAAAACTATTTGATCGTGTAGCTTTGACAGAGAGACAAAATCTTGTCTGTACTCCAAGGCCCCCCCCCTCCTTTGTGCAGTTTGCATCCATGACCTTCAGCCCACTCCCTGTCATTGTGGTTTCACTTTCTTTGTCTGGGTTAATTCGTTCCTTTTGTGCCGGCTGTGGTCTATTTGCTGGGGAATCCTTCGATTCTTTTGTAGATAGCCTGCGTCGTAACTTTTCATAGGACACCGCCAAGTTTTCTTGCCTGGGGCCTCTACGAGGTGATGCTCTCGCCCAATTCCCCCATTTTTCTTCTATTGTCTCCTCTTGCTCGTCCTCGCTTGGGCAATCCCTTTTGTTGTGGCTAATACATCCACACAAAAAGCAAAAATTTGGTAGCTTCTCGTATCTCAGTTCTATTTCCATCAGGTCCCCGATTGTCATTCGCATCTTTTGCACAATTTTTAGAGGTTTTCTGACATTGAGGGTGACCCTTTCCCTTCTTGCTCTGGACCATCCCATGGACTCCGGTTCCAGCTCTGTAACCGTTCTGACCATCCCTGTGATTTTTCTCATTGCCTCATCGGACCTGTATCCCAGAGGTACATTGTAGAATCTCAGCCAAAAAGGGCACTCTTTTAGGATCATCTCCGACGGTTGGTCCCCAAATTTTATTTCTTTCAGTAGGAGTATCTTGTCGTCAAAGTTCCAGGGTGCCCCATTCAGTACCTTTTCCTTGTCTCTCTTGTGCTCGAAGTTGATAACTATAATGTCATGCTCAATCTTCTTGAAACGGACACTCCTCACCAGATTCCAGGCTTGGGTCATTGTCCTCTGGAGTGCTAGGAAGTTGTAGACTCGGCCTGCGAGAAGAAGTGCCGCCACCTGCAACTCCAAATGGGCTTCGCTTATGGTAACAGAACCATATTTGAAATCATCTATCGTGTCTTCCTCTGCTATGCTTAGCGCCTTGCATCTATCTTCTATTTGTTTTGCTATCGCCTCGTATGCAGGGAGATGATCCCACCTCAAAAGGGAGCTAGACACCCACGATCGTCGTCGAGGTGAGAGGATCCCAGAATCACCCTAAAAATCGCCAGAGCCAGTCTGACGTCAGGGTCAGGAGTTCCAGACAAGTAACTCCCTAAATTTTTCTTTGATTTCAAATATTACAAACTCTTTGTTTTCTCACATCCAATCACATAAACTATATATACAAAGGGATTTAAACCTTGATTAATCTAATCATATTTAGACAATAAAGATATATTTCTAGACCTTCATTCTGTTTTTCTCACTTCCATGTACGTATGACATGATACACTACTACAGAACCTACCTTTAGTGTCGGTTATTTAAATCCTTTAGTGTCGGTTTCTAAGCGACACCTATGTGGGCGACACTAAAAGCTCACCCCTTAGGCGTCGGTTCCAAAACCGATGCCCAAACTCTTCGCGTGCCACTGAAAACGCGCCATCATGGGACTATAGGTGTCGGTTATTAGATAAGAAACCGACGCCCAAACCCTTCATGCCATAGAAAGGGCGCAATCTTGGGCACTATCAGTGTCGGTTTTTTACAAATAACCGACGCCATATATCTTCGCGCCACAGGAAATAGACGCCGGTTATTTATATAAAACCGACACTATAACATTGTGTGTCGGTTTTTTACAAATAACCGACGCCTATTTTTTTTTCTATCAGTCTGCAGACCTGCTGTGGCTGGTCGTAGGGTGAGAAACCTGTTCAGTTCAGTTATGAACTGCAGGTTTTACGACATCCATTGATATCAGCCGACAACAGGCCACAAACCTACAAAATTAACAACAAAAATATTCACACATGCATTTAGCAATGCAACCTGTAGTTCCATTTTATTTTCACACATTTAAAAACATTCATGTAGCTAGCAATCTGTAGTTCCATTCATTCACATTCACACATGTAGAAACATTCATATAGTAACCAACACTTTCATTCATTTTCACTCAGACACATGTAGAAACATCCAGCCATGTAGAAACATTCACACATATATTATAATTTAGAAATTCATTTACAAAATATCATTGTTTAGTCATTATTTGCTATCAGGATCCCAATTATATTTTTAAATCCCCCACTATTTGTATGGTTTTTGCCCATTCTTCTCTTACTTCATTTAATTCTCCCATCGTATAGGGAGCATTTTCATTTGGTAAGGCCTCTCCTATAATGGGGTCAACTTTAAACACATGTAAAGAGAATGATGTATATATATAATTAATGAGCTATAAATAAGATTGATATATTTCGATCATATTATCTAATGAGACTATATAATACCTGAGCAATACACTTGATATCCAGTGCATCATGTTTGATAATCATGTGCATATATCGCATGACATAGTATCCACATGCCCATCCGTTGTCTTGTGCAACACACTATAAATTCAAACATACAAAATATTAAAAAATACAACTAATTAAGCATTGTTCACATAAATAATATATACATATATTGCAGTCGGGAACTTACTTTCACGTTCTTCCAAATTATTGGCTGGTTCTTTTTCGTGGGGACCTTTCCTCCAGCCTTTTTGAACTCCTCAAAACCCCTACATGTTAATGTAACACAGAACATTGCAATTAAATAGTAATGTAATAACATATGTTAATGGATATGAAAATGAAATATTTCTCACCGGAATAATGCCATTTTCATTATGTGTCCAAATCTTATATTCAATTTACTCCCCTTAGGATCTAGATAATACACAGTGAACATCTCGGGGGCAATAACCAGTAACTCCCAATGCCTACCCCTAGAGGTAAAAAAGTTAAAAATTAATAACTCAAAATCCATAATAAAAATGTAATTTTCTTAAGTCCAAATTATAATAAGCAAAGTAAACTTACTCTACATTGAATGGAGCCATTATCATCGTCTTCTTATTTATAGCAAAATTTGAAAAAGCCTCACAGCGGTATTGTTGAACTGATGTAGGGTCTTTATCTACTAGACTAATCAAAGATGGAATCAAAAACCCTACATGTTCGAATCCAAAATCTGCACATATGTTGTCTAAGTAGCTGCAAAATATGTATTAATTACGCATGCATTAATAAATAAGAAACCAGATCACCATATCATACACAAGGTATATGGATGTATAAAGAATATCTCACCTTATCCATAGCTCTATCACAGATGTATTTAGCCAATCATATCGAAACAACTCCAAAATATCTTTTATAAATAGTTTTGTTTCGTATGACTGACCTGTAGAATCTGAATCGGAAGAAACAGTTATAGGGGAGTTTATATCATGTTCGCCTAACCATATTGCCATACCCCTACAGTTAGGACCTAACGGGACAGGTAGGTCCTGTGGAATCCAACTAGGTAATGTAGGAGGTGGAAGTGGAGGCCTAGATGATGTGGGTGTCTTCTTTTTAACCTGTATATATATATAATTTCAGATCAACTGCCATCATATACACACACTAACAATTGAACGTAATGTAAATTTACCATACCTTTTCAGTAAAGAGGACATCTGCTTTTAGCCACAATATCACTCCGCCTACTGCCTCACCAAGCGTTTCACAATCTGGGTAGGCATATGGCAATGGAAGATCCATCCACTGGGAGAATATATGTATCGGGCTCACACGAATCCAACCAGTTGGTACTGGAGACCCGTGACACGTTTCCCCTGGTAGGGATGGGTAAGCCGACACCTCTGCAATGACAAATTCTTTACTTTTTAGACGGCATGGCTTCAACCCCTACAAATTTTTGTGTAAAGAATGTTATATACATATATACATATCATCTTTTTTTGAAACGACTACAATTTCATATATACATATCATCTTGAATTAAAAAACTAGTTACTATGTCATAAAAATACTTACAGCAGATGTGCTAGGTGGTGGTTCTACAGGATTACTCCCAACCTCTGTAGTAGGAGTAGGAGGAGTAGAGCCTGCAGTAGGTACTGTGTGGTAAGTGGCAGTCTGAGATGCCTGCCACTTTTTCATTGCTTCTTCTAGTTTCCTATCAACTAGCTTATCTACCTATACATGGATAAAAGAAACGTTAGCTTCTAATTATTGAATTCTCTTTTACAGTAACATTATAAAGAAAGAATATGTTACCTCCTCTTGTGAAAGTCCCGCTTTTGGGACATGTTTGCGCTGGGATGACCCAAAAAAAGCTTTGATGCCCACACCAACACCTGCAGCCCTAACACGTCCAGGATGCTCTAGGTTACCCAGAGCAACTATCAATTCATCCCCTGTGCCCTCAGGGATGAACTTGCCTTGTTTCCTCAGCTCGTGCAGCTCCCGCTAATCGCCAAAACAAAAAATTGTAATTAAGTAAACACCACAAATAATCAATATTCGAATGATTGTTGTAAGAGTTGTATTTTACCATTTTTGCAGCCGCCTCAGCAGTTGCGGCCTTCATTATTTCTCCCTTCTTATTTTGCCTCCCATCTATCCAGACATCATGGCGAGGCAGAGGTGTGCTACCTATGGTAGAGGACTCCTGAGTAGCAGCAAACTGAGTAGTAGCCTCAGACTGTAGTCTTTGGCGAATGCCTGCATACCCCTTTGGACCCATTGTGTGGTCATGCACATTCAGTGCACACCTTGATCTTTGTGCCTCACTGAGGGCCTAGTTAGTATGCACATTAATGATTTGGTTAGTAACACTAAATGTTAATCTTGAATAGGTGAATACAACATATATTAATTAATGAGATTGAGACTGACGCCTAATACCTTGAATTCATCAGTTTGTCTTGAAGCGACAAACATGTCCCATTCTTCTTTGTCCAGGAAGTTCCACTGTTCAGTGGTTGTCTTCTTCCTCTTGTCAGTTTCTTTTATGTATTCTCGGGTGAGATTTGTCCTATAGTTCCATAGGACTCTCCCACAGCGTTGCATCACACATTTACGATGCAGCTTTTCATCCAATTCAAATATACTCTGCAAAATAGAATTGCTATTAACTAGCATCCAAAAATTTAGTAATATACAAAATAGAATTGCAAATTAATAATAACTCACGCATAAATCCCTCCATATTAAGTCTTTCTTCTCCTTAGAAACATTATGCCAAGAATCTAAGCGACAACCGCAATGGCTACGAGTAACAAACCCAAGATATGAAACAAATGAATTGTGATTCACACCACATGCATTTCCTGCATTATCAATATCCACAACAAGTTTGGGTCCATTGCCCTTTTGTGCAATTAACTTCTTCATCATAGTGATGCCCCTTCTCTTGTCAACTTTTTGGTGCTGTTGATCAAGTGCCTCAAGTGCTTCATATGGTACCTGTGCATCATCAACCTAAAATTTGACAAAATAATCACATTTAAAAGATATAACTATAAATGGACATATAAATATAAATATATGATATATTTTTAAAACTTACATTGTGAGGCGGTGCATTGGTGTCCTCACCCTCACGGTAATCATCAGCACGGTCATCAGGAGAATGGTCAACCATCTGCAAATTCACATTCAAATTGTAAAGTTCACATTGTAAAGTAATTCAAATTGTAAAGCTCACATTGTAAAGTTCACATTATTACAACAAAGTATATATCACAACAAAATTGTAAAGCTCTATGATCAAAGAGAAAACAAGTATATATTACAACAAGATTAGGGTCTAGGGTTAACAAATACATGTGATGTCATTCTTATATATAATAAATGTACATGTACCACCTATCCCATCCTTGAACACCTAATCTCACTAGTAAGTGTATAATGTGTATTGGGTTTTCAAGAAAATTTCGGCAACATTTCCCCGCTGTTCTCCAAGTACATATGTACTTAGAGAACAAACGGGGAAATGCTGCCGAAATTTTCTTGAAAACCCAATACACATTATACACTTACATCCTAAGCAAGATTAGGTGTTCAAGAACAGTCCCAAACCGGGGACTATCCAAGATTTACTCCTAATGAGTAAATCTTGGACGGGTTTCTAGGCCAACAA
Source organism: Alisma plantago-aquatica (assembly GCA_963693085.1). Classification (NCBI taxonomy): domain Eukaryota; kingdom Viridiplantae; phylum Streptophyta; class Magnoliopsida; order Alismatales; family Alismataceae; genus Alisma; species Alisma plantago-aquatica. The sequence continues at coordinate 1,094,945,746 of OY856412.1, read as the reverse complement.
ATAATGTGTTGTCATTCTTATACCTAAAATCCTAGCTCTTCAAGTTAGGGTGATTATTGATGTCTTTAAAAGCATGATTGGCAATTTAGGGAAAAGTTCATCATTTACATTCAAAGCATGTCACATGTGTGCATTACAGTTCATCATTAAGCAAGAAGGGTGATTAGGATTCTCAATATAGTCAACAATGAAACAAGTTTCCGAAATAGGTTTGGTGAAGATATCTATAACTTACTTAAACATTCAATTATGAAGTAAATATACACTTCATTCAGAATAGCATGACGCACAAAGTTGCAGTCAACATAATTATGCTTTGTTCTATCATGGACTATCAGATTGGTATAATGTGGATTAGGGTCTAGGGTTAACAAATACATGTGATGTCATTCTTATATATAATAAATGTACATGTACCACCTATCCCATCCTTGAACACCTAATCTCACTAGTAAGTGTATAATGTGTATTGGGTTTTCAAGAAAATTTCGGCAACATTTCCCCGTTGTTCTCCAAGTACATATGTACTTAGAGAACAAACGGGGAAATGCTGCCGAAATTTTCTTGAAAACCCAATACACATTATACACTTACATCCTAAGCAAGATTAGGTGTTCAAGAACAGTCCCAAACCGGGGACTATCCAAGATTTACTCCTAATGAGTAAATCTTAGACGGGTTTCTAGGCCAACAAATAATGTGTTGTCATTCTTATACCTAAAATCCTAGCTCTTCAAGTTAGGGTGATTATTGATGTCTTTAAAAGCATGATTGGCAATTTAGGGAAAAGTTCATCATTTACATTCAAAGCATGTCACATGTGTGCATTACAGTTCATCATTAAGCAAGAAGGGTGATTAGGATTCTCAATATAGTCAACAATGAAACAAGTTTCCGAAAGAGGTTTGGTGAAGATATCTATAACTTAATTAAACATTCAATTATGAAGTAAATATACACTTCATTCAGAATAGCATGACGCACAAAGTTGCAGTCGACATAATTATGCTTTGTTCTATCATGGACTATCAGATTGGTATAATGTGGATTAGGGTCTAGGGTTAACAAATACATGTGATGTCATTCTTATATATAATAAATGTACATGTACCACCTATCCCATCCTTGAACACCTAATCTCACTAGTAAGTGTATAATGTGTATTGGGTTTTCAAGAAAATTTCGGCAGCATTTCCCTGCTGTTCTCCAAGTACATATGTACTTAGAGAACAAACGGGGAAATGCTGCCGAAATTTTCTTGAAAACCCAATACACATTATACACTTACATCCTAAGTGAGATTAGGTGTTCAAGAACAGTCCCAAACCAGGGACTATCCAAGATTTACTCCTAATGAGTAAATCTTGGACGGGTTTCTAGGCCAACAAATAATGTGTTGTCATTCTTATACCTAAAATCCTAGTTCTTCAAGTTAGGGTGATTATTGATGTCTTTAAAAGCATGATTGGCAATTTATAGAATGTAAGAATGTATTTATAGATCCTCAAGACCAGGTCTATTGCTAGCTAGCACACGTATACAATCATAAATCACGTAACATAATATAGTTATTGACTGTTTCAACACTTATCAAGTTACCAATAAGTAAATAACTTAAAAAAAATAAAAAAACACCCAGCAGGGCACCTGACGATTTTGCTCCAGGGCACCTACAGGGTTTGACCTAGCCTAGGCGGAGGAATGAAGGAGGAAGAAGCCAGCGTACCTTGAGGGCAGAGGAAGAAGGCACGGCCGGAGCAGAGGAGAGCAGCTGAAGGTGAAGCTGGCAGCACCAGAGTATAGGAGAGCAGCTGGAGGTGAAGCTGGCAGCGCCGGTGGTGAGGATCAGAGGAGAACTGCGGTGACGGCGACGAGCGGCGGCAACGGCAACGGCAGCGAGCGGCGCGCGAGGAGATGAACGACGGTGTTGGGAGCCAACCAGCAACGACGACGGAGAGCAATCGGGGGAAATCGCCAGACCTAGCGCACGTCGCAATGAAACAGAGACAATGGGGAAAAGTTCTATTTGCGGGGCTATTAACTGTACCATAGGCATCGGTTATTCAAAAAAACCGACAAATAAAACTAACAGTCTCGGTTCTGCACAACAACCAAAACTGACGTCTATATTCATATGCCGATTAAAAAAATCGTTCTCGATTTATGACCATAGTCGTTGATTTCAACTTCAAACCGACGCTTAAAGGGTGTGAAAAATTCCCCGCGGACAGTGTGGGAAAACTCATAAGCGTCGGTAGTTGTAGTACAACTGACGACCAAAATGTGCCCAATTTCTGTCTCGTGAATAACCTTTAGTCGTCGGTTTTTTATTTATCAACCGACGCCATATGTCAAATTTTGGAGGTAATTTTTTTCGCTGGAAATTTTGGATTTGGCGGGTAATTTTAGGCGTCGGTTTTTTATTAAGTAACCGACACTTAATAAAAGCAGTACCCGTGTCTGGTCGCCCTCATAGATTGGATGTTGGTTTATGTTATCAACCGACACTGTAGAGTTTAGGTGTCGGTTTATTTATACAACCGACACCTTGAAAAGTGACTTTATAAGCCATTTCTGTAGTAGTGATAATAAAATACATTCTCTATTATTTAGGAAACAAAGTTATACATCATCATTTACAACCCTCTCTCTACTCTACAAGGACCTAGAGTGATAGGGACCAATTGAACTTAACTAATCTGATACTAGCTCTCATAACAAATCTACTCTGGCATTGACATTCTTTAGATCCATGTGGCTTCTCTAAAAATGTGTGTGTAGAGGGGTGAGCTTAGTCACTCAGTGAATGAGTACTTCAAAGAAACACTTTAAAGCATTTATATAATTGTAGATATATTATTGAGCAACAAATATTAAGTAGAACAGAAGCAAATTATAAAGGGACTAATCGTTCACAAACATAAGTATGGCAGGTTACTATAGATGACTAGAAAGAGTAAACAAATCATCAGACATTCTTAAACATTCACAAGCAAAGTATTAATTCATAAACATACAAAGAATAATTGAATAACTGACTCTTGATTAATCTCTCATTCACTAATGCTCTGACTGACCACTGCTAAGTCAAAACTAGTTCCATACAAGATCTAGGAGAACCTGACTCATATGATCTCCCACACCCTATGTTAGTCTGAGTCTGCCGCAGTGACATATAGAGTCAACCTGCAAATCAGCCTAGTCTGCCTTGGTTTATAGGCATGGCATTGGTGATATACAACCACATTCGTTCTTCTTCTAGGGTATGATCGCCACCATCCCTAAAAACATATCATCTGAGATACGACCTCAATCTTTCTCCTACCAGGGTATGACGGTAGTCATCCTCCAAATCTGTGATTGTGGATGCAACGATATATCCTCAAATTGCACCCCCACAAGAATATGTGCTCTGAGTTTCCCGTAGGAATCACTCATTTCACCATCCAAGAAGTAATGATGATGTAGATGGATCTATGGTATAGGGAAACAACATGATTAGGGTTCCACTTGATTAATTATTACCAATTGGGTGTCTTTTAGTGCATCAATCAAGTTAGAATGTACAAACCCAAAGCAAACTCTACAAAGATAAGGGTAGGTTGCAACATCAAAAGATATAAAACGTATGAGGAATAAACTTGTCACATCATCACATGATACCACTACCATACAAGTCCATCATCATTGTCACTTCATCTTATCATAATCATCCCTCATCACATTACTAGAGATATCACCTCACATTAGGCATTGAGTCTCTGCTAGGTCAGAAGACCCAAACACATAGTTCATGGATAACTGCATTATCTCATCATGCCTCATCAAGGCTTATAGTCATCACCCTGTGTCATATAGGATATGCCATAGAAATCACCATCTATGATGTACATTCAACCTACAACATTACGATTACACAAGTAGGAGAGAGAAAACATCATCACATGCTAATCAAATCAAGCAATATGAGTGTTATATCATATTCCCAAATTAGGGTTAGGGTTTCCATTGACAGCAAATTAGGGTTTCCATCACATTACTCAATGTCAAAACCCTAGGTACATCACTTCCCACATTCTTGGAGCACATTAGAGTTAGACATTATTATTATGATCTACGAATCATTTTAAACAACACTATGTATCGACCAAACCACATAGCGATCACATGACTCACATGTGTAGAGACCACATGACTCAACATGTGTAGCGACCACATGACTCAACATGTGTAGCAACCATATGACTAAACATGTTTAGCGATCCACCAAACTGATCTAGGTGTAGCGGCTAAAACACACTAATTCAAATATAGCGACCAAACCATTCAAGCAAACATAGCAACCACCCTGATTAGGGTTAGGGTTTGCTGCGATCCAACCAGAATAGCCACCATATCGACATCAAGCCAAGGTTATGTTAACCCAACCAGACCATCCTGATTAGAGACCAACACAAGTCTCATGTGTAGCAATCAAATAACAACTTATGTAGCAACCATAGTGGCTTAGGGTTACATTATGGTGACCAAACCAAAACCATAACACACCATCAACATGTTCATAGCAACCCCAAGAAACTAAGGAAAACATGTCGACCGAATTAGGTGCTTAACATCAAGAAATTCAAGTGTCACCAAGATTAAACTTCATGAAAGGATGAGCATCAAAACCCTAAAAACAATTATCACCAAAGTTTGGCAAGGAAACCATGCTAAGAGAGAGAAAGCCAACATCTAACACATGTACACAAGAACCAAAACCTCCATCTAACATATAAAGGCCGAAACATGAACATGGTGATAAAACCAACGATCAAGAGGCATGTAAAAACCATAAAATCCACCACCTACTTTAGATTTTGGGTACATGAATTAGGGTTAAGAAAAAGAGCAATCTATACAAGAATACTTCATAAACTTAAACCCAAAAACAAGATAGCATCATCTACAAAATTATGATCACATTTTAGAGATTATACAGTAGCATGCAAGCAAGATAAAGGTGCGACAATGGTAGAGGAGAGAGTTATATAACCCGCCTTGAGGTGAAGATCAACTCTAAAGACACAAGCTCCAAGAGAGAGAGAGAGAGAGAGAGAGAGGGAAACAACAAGCTTGGATTAACTCCAACTCCAAGCAAGATCACCTTAAGAGAAAAAGAACACACCAAGGTCAAAGGAATCTCAAGAGAGAGAGAGAGTAAAACCCTAGGCTGAAAAAGAAAGGGGAAGGAGGACAACTTCATCTCACTCAGGTACTACCATGGTCAAACCATAGTCTCAACCTCTTTGGAGAGAAGTTCCTCAAGAGACACCATGGTGATTCGTAGTGTCATGGCCAAGAGAAGAAAGAAAGAGGGTAGGGTTCAAGAAAAGTGAAATAAAAGAGAGATTACAAATTACCAAACTTAAAGATCACCAAGGAACACCACAACGGAGATGATCAAGCCCTAGATCACCACATGTAATTAGGAAATGGACACCTTCTCCAAGATCAACATCTCTACTTGCACCACCAAGCTCAAGGACGAACACAAGCAAGAAGAGATAAAGAAGAGAGCTAAAGGGGATACTTGCATGTGAAAGGAAGGTTATATATATCCAAGGATAGGAGAGAGGTGAAAGATGTAAGGTGTCAAGATACTAGAGCACCTAAGGACACATGTCCCTCAAGACCACAACCATGCAATCATTCTAGATATGCATGCATCAAAGGGTGATACAAACAAGGTAGTGTAGCAACCACTTAGGTCTACTACACCATAAGGTTGAAACAAGACTAAGGGGAAACATAGTAGAGAGTGCTACACTATGTCACCCAAACAACATGTCGATACACACCTGAACACAAGCAAACCCTAGCGACCACAACTAAGGCCAAGGAACCTAGGTCACTACAAACCAAAAAAGGAAAGGTCTTTTGATCAAAGAACTCTCAAGGAGACAAAACACTTGGCCACTACAAAGGTCACACCAACATGGTCGACACCAACAACTCAAGCATCCATACAAACCATGCAAATCCTAGCATCAACACACATGATGCCACCTCATCACCCAAGGTACAACAAGCTCCCCTAAGCATCATTCTCTCTCTCATGATGCCAAGGCACAAGAGGGACATCCAACATGTGAAAAATTACAAGATAAACCCTCAACATGGGTAAATTTCAACTTGGTCCAAAATAAGCATGCATATAACATAGCTAGCTCAAACATCAACCAAACTAGACCAAACTGAAAACATAAGTGTGTCACATATTATTAAGGTGAATAACATGATTAGATTAAGATTTAATCATCTTATTATGCAAAATAATCAAGATCAAGAATTAAGCTAGGTCAAGGGTCTTACAACCATAAACCTCTAACAAGGATTCCCCCCCAATCCTATGCAAAAAGAGATGAATACTTCCTACACATCTCATCCTCAAGCTCCCAGGTAGCTTTATCCACACCATGAAGATGTCACAAACCTTAAAAAAATGTTATCCTTCTTCTTCAACTTTTTCACTCTCCGGTCCAAGATCAAAATAGGACCCTCCACATACGGCACATCCTCTTCCTGTTCAACCTCCACAAGATGCAACACTAACTCTGTATTAGGGAGACACTTACTCAACATAGAAACATGAAACACCAGATGTAACCTATGCAACTTATGTGGTAGCTCCAACTTATAAGCCACCTTCCCAACATGTGCCGCCATAGGATAAGATCCCATATACCTGGGATCCAACTTACCCTTCTTTCCAAACCTCAACACACCTTTCCAAGGAGAGACTATGAGATACACCTTATCTCCCACTTGGAACTCCAACTACCTTCAATGATTATCATCATAAGATTTCTACCTATCATATGCTGCCTTCAACTGTTGTTGAATCATCTGAATCTTCTTTGTGGTCTACTGTACAAGCTCGGGACCCAAAAGTTGATATTCACCGATCTCATACCCACATAACGAAGATCTAAAATGTCTCCCATACAAAGCCTCATACGGTTCCATGTCGATACTCCTCTGATATATATTGTTGTAGGAAAACTCTATCAAACTGACATGTACACCCCAACTGCCCAAAAACTATAAAACACAAGATCTTAATAGATCCTCTAACATTTATATAGTCCTCTCAGACTAGCCATCTATATGTGGGTGAAACGTTGTGCTAAACCTCAACTGCATACCATAGATGTATGCAAACACTCCTAAAAGAAACTGGTAAACTAAGGACCTCTATCTAATGTGATGGTAGTTGGGATACCATGCAAACAAACAATCTCATCAACATACACCTGTGCCAACTTCTCAGCTATATATGTTGTCTTCACAAGAAGAAAGTTTGTTGATTTGGTGAACATTTCCACTATCACCAATATGGAATCATGGCCTTTGGCTATCCTAGGAAGTCCAACCACAAAGTCCATCATGACATGATACCATTTCCACGATGGTAAAGGTAATGGTTGTAAAGTCCATGTAGGCTTCTGATGCTCCGCCTTAACCTACTGGCACACATGACTCCTCGCCACAAACTCAACTACATCACGCTTCGAACCAGGACACCAATACAAATCTTTCATATTATGGTACATCTTGGTACTACTTGGATGTATGACATATATCAAAGAGTGAGCCTCTTCTAGAACCAAATTCCTTATCTCATCAACACCAGGAACCACTGCTCTACCATGGTAACACACTATCCCATTCTTTGACTCGTGGAATCCATCACGCTTCTCACTGTAAAACTCTACTCGGATCTACTGAATCATAGTATCACCACGTTGTGCATCTTTGAGTTGCTACCTCAACATAGGATTAATCTGTCAGTGAGCCAACAAACTTGTCAACAAGGAGGCCTTCAACTACACATTGATCTGGCGAAGAGACACAACATATATATCTTATGTAACACTAAGGAACACAACTGTGCCTTCTCTGCAGATGATGACGAAGAGGATTTCCTTCTCAAGGCATATGCCACCACATTCACATTCCTCGGATGGTAATATATGGTGCAATCATAATTCTTAATTAACTCCATTCTGCTCCTACTTCAAGAAGATGTACTGTAGGTTCTTGTGGTCAGTGAAGATTTGACATTTCTCACCATAAAGGTAGCGTCTCCAAATCTTCAAATCATGGACCATAACAACAAGCTCCAGGTCATGTGTAGGGTAGCTCTCCTCGTGTTTGTTAAGCTTTCATGATGCAAAAGAAATCACATTCTTATCATGCGTCAGCACACAACCCAAACCATTATTTGACGCATCACATAAAATGATATAACCTTTCCCTTGTTCTTGCAGAACCAACACTGGTTCAATAGTCAACTTCTTCTGAAAAATTTGGAAATAACATCGAGACTTGTCATCCCAAATAAATGGCACACCTTTCCTCGTCAACTTCATTAGGGGTAACACCATTAAGATGAAGTTATTGATGAACCTTCTATAATAGCATGCCAAGCCAAGGAAATTGCAAACCTCCATCAGTGTCTTAGGTGCTCCCAATCTAACATAGACAGAACCTTCTTGAGATCTATGTGAACACCTTTATCTGATATCATGTGTCCTAAAAAAGACACCTCCTTTGGCTAAAACTCACACTTGCTGAACTTAGCGTATAACTTGTGTTGCCCCAACAAAGTCAATGCTTGTCATAAGTGCTACTCATGTTGTTGGCTATCTGTGGAGTAGATTAGAATGTTTTTTATGGACACCACTACAAACTAATCAATAGAAGGTCAGAACACCATGTTCATCAGATCCATGAATGTTATTGATGCATTGGTTAGCCCAAACATCATAACCACAAACTCATAGTGACCATATTGAGTCCTAAAAGCTAAATTGGGTATGTCATCCGCCTTGATCCATAATCGATGATATCCTAACCTCAGATCTATCTTAGAAAATACTGCAACACCCGTCAACTGATCAAACAGATTGTCTATCTATGGCAGTGGGTACTTGTTCTTGATTGTCACCTTGTTCAACTATCGGTAGTCGATGCACAACCTCATAGATCCATCCTTCTTCTTCACAAACAACACGGGATAACCCTAAGGGGAAGTGCTCGGTCTGATAAAGATCATCTCAAGAAACTCCTACAACTACTTCTTCAGCTCTTGCATCTCAGTTGGTGCCATCCTTTATGGTGTCTGTGCTATGGTTGTGTACCAGGAACCATATTGATCTCAAAATCAAACTCTTGAGGTGGGGGAACAACAGGAAACTCATCATAGAACATGTCCTCAAACTCATGAACAATTGGAACCTCTTAAATATTAGGAGTCCTCACCTTAGTATCCACCACATGTGCTAAAAATGCCTCGCAGCCTTGCCTCATCAGCCTTTTGGCTGTCATTGCTGACACTAAGCACGTCAGAAGAATCTTTCTATCTCCTTGGAATACCAACAAAACATCACTGTCATCGAAACTAGCTACATTGGAACTATAGTCCAAGACCACCTGATACTTCTCCAAAGTATCCATTCTAAGGATCACATCGAATCCATGCATGTCAAGTGGTATAAGATCCACTTGAATGTTGCATCCTGAGAAAGAAAGAATGCATGATGGATACACCTCCCGCAACTCAACATAACCAACTAGAGGGGTTTCTAAATGGAGACTATTAGATTTATGACTAACAAGCAAAGAACATCTAGATATCACTTCTCTAGTGATAAAAGAGTGTGTCGTACTTTGATCAACCAAAATAGATATAAAACACAAAGAAGACAAATCAGAATGAAATAGCTCCATCTAACTTGTCACATAACAAGGGTTAACTACTCCTTTTGGCTGACTCATATCATAGAATCAAGCCATTTTCTATTGTCACCCCATCCTCTACTAGCCTCCCCATATGAACCATCCTGTGACAATTGATTGCGTCCTCTATCACTATCACTGTTGAACTGTAGTTTTTGCGACCCTTATTGACTCTGTTTTGGCTTTTATGTCATCTCCTCATCTTTCATAGGGAAAATGACCTTAGATGTCCTTGTTTTCCACACCTATAATAGGTCCTTATGTCAAACTATGGCCTAGATGGCCTCGTCACTAAAATTGATTCTTCAATGTGAGATCATGTCGGTGGAAAACTATGGCCTCTATCCTTGCTTGGTGACCACTACGACTAAACCACTGACCTTTTCTATGACTGAGGTACTGAGAACATAGGCTTCTTAAAGCCTCTAGAAGACTGCCCTTGAAATTGTACCAGTCTCTTCTTAGTGTTAGCTTCAGGCTTCTCTATTGTCAACCACTCAATCTACCTCATGGATTCCACAAATGTAGAAAACCTCTCCCTATTATCTAAAGTTGGCACCGTTGTTGTCAACTTCAAGCTCAAACCTTTCTCAAAATGTCTGATTCTCTCCTTATCTGTCACAACCATATGCAGGAAAAACCTCAGAAGTTCCATGAACTTGGCCTCATACTCATTAACTGTCATAGATCCTTACCAGATATTCTCAAACTACAAGATCTTCTCATCCAGATAGGTCCATGGGAAGTATCATCTCACAAACTCCCACCAAAACTCCTCCAAATTGATCACCACACCAGGCCTCTTTTCCTCCTCGATGGCCCACCAATGGCCAGCACTACCCTTCAATAGGTACACTATGTGATTCACCTTATCCTCTTTTAGGATATCAAGGATTTTAAAAGCCTTCTATAGCTCTTTCAACCACATATCTACGTCTATCGGGTCCGCCATACTAGTGTTCTCTATCACCCCCACATGCCTTCAACTCTCAAAGGTATTCCTAGAACCTTGAGATTCTAACATTGGGGATAGCTTCCTTGCTTGGGGTAAGTGTATTCTATCCACCATATGCATCATCGTGGCCATGAATTGTCCAACATGGATGGAAAAGCAAGATTGGCCACAGTTGTTCGGTCAAACTGAGGCATCTCAGGCACCCCATCCACCCTTACCTGCATCCTTAGACCACCTCCCGGTGCAACAAATCTTCTCTCATCATGTTCTTTGAGTTCTCTAAACATATCTTTTCCCTTCTTTTTATTCTTTTACATAAGAAGAAGTTATGATCAGATATGTTGGATGACACAAGAATAGACACAAACATGAGTCCTATATCCCTGTAGACTCGATGAACCCAAAGCTCTAATACCAACCTTTTCTTGTGACATCCCACCACCACATGAGCGAGATCACTCAAAACAAAAGCTAGAATTAATACTAAACATCCAGATTAATAGTAAACATGGTAAATTAAAACCGATCACTTATTTATCCACAAACTAAAACTTATTACATAGGAGTCACAAAATTGTGCCACCTTTATTACATATCATACCACAAAGGTATGTCCATCTTTGTTCGCTGGCTCACTTGCCACAACATGTCACTAAGGTAACATGTTCATACATACAAGCCATACATGTAAAACCATGGCATACTGCCAAAACCTCGTATCAATGTACAACATCTACAAAACACCCCACGGACCTGAGAGAACAGGGACGATAATAGGACTCTACTATAAAAACACTAGCAACATATCCAACCTTCAAAAACTACTTCTCTCCTTGCTTCACTACCTCAACTACATGATCACTACCTCGTTGTGCATGAACACCTAAAAGATGTGGAAACCCGTGGGGTGAGACCAACGTCCCAATGACATATATATCTCTCTGCCAACAACTATTGTTAACAGTGAAAGATTATAGAGTAGAAAAGAAATATCATCAACATGATGAGATATGAGTAAAACTGATAACACATATTAAGCAATTAAATAGCTACAACTGATCCACAAATTATCATATATCTTCATAAGGAATATGAAGAACATGTACAAAACATAACATCTAAGCAGTATAAGAAAGAAGGCAAAGGGGCATATAATATGAAATGTACTTAACCCTAAGAAACAAAACAATATTATGTCTTTTATTATGCCATGAGGAGATGATGTATACCACTCATGCTCCAACTAACCACTGCTAAGTCAAAATCAATGCCATACAAGATCTAGGACAATCGAACTCCTATGATCTCCTACACCCTTGGTTAGTCTGAGTCCTTCGCAATGACATATAGAGTCAAACTACAAATCATCCTGGTCTGCCTTGATATATTAGCATGAAACTAGTGAGATATGACCGTAATTGTTCTCCTTCTAAGGTATGATCGCAATCATCCCTAAAAACATATCATATGAGATTTGGCTTCAACCATTCTCCTGCCGAGGTATGACCATAGTCATCCTCTAAATATATGATTGTGGATGCAAGGATATATCCTCAACTTCCACCCCCTCATATTCAACAATATGCTCTTCAAGTTTCCCATAGGAATTACTTGTTTCACCATAAATCAAGTATGTACGTTGTAGATGGATCAATGGCACATGGAAACTACATGATTAGGGCTCCACTTGATTAATTATTTCCAATTGGGTGTCTTTTACTAATCAATCAAGTTACAACATACAAACCCAAAACACACTCTACAAAGATATGGGTAGGTTGCAACATTAGAAGATATAAAATGTATGAGGTATTGTAACGAACTGAAATTTTGAACATACTCTCTTTTTGTCCCTTTTCTATGCTTTTCCTTTCATTTATATCCTTTTTGGATTTGATGTTTAATTTGTTGAAATAATAGTGGTTTGGTGAACATTTGTTCATTATTTATGCCAACAAATGGGTTTATGCACAAATACCTCAGTGAATGCTTTAATCTAGGTCTAATAAGAAATTTGACCACTTAAGTGGCATAATGATAAAATAAATGCATTCTAGATCAGTCCTTAGCCTTTTGGAGGAAGAAAGAGACAAAGGAATGGATAATAAAGCTTTAAACATGTTAATGTGACATTGAATTATTTAATATGAAAATTGTAGTAATAATGGATAATGGGCTAAAATTCATAAAAGGAAAACGAATTGGTTAAAGATAACTTAATATTCATTTTCCTTGATTTGATTTGGCTTGGAGGATAAGTTTCATAATTTTGGGATAATATTAACTATATCAATTAATTTAGAAAAGAAAAAGGTATTTTTCTTCCAACATAAGAAATAAGTCATTTAATGACTCCAAACATGGAAAATAATCTTAGATTCGTAATCTACACATTAAAAATAGTCTATGGGTGAATTTTCATATAATTTGGACAAAGTTAGAAGAGAGAAAGTGTGTAGAACCTTAAAAATATTAAATAAATGTACAAACAACTTCAACATGTAAAATTAATGGCAAGTTTGTATCCAAGATACAATGTGACTTGTGGGTGAAGTTTCATCTAATTTGGAGAATCTTATAATCATTAATGATGGAGGAAAGAGAAAATAGGATTTGGTTTATTTAACACATAAAAAGTTCTCAAAAGGAAAAGCTAATTGCATATTTGGATTCATCATGTCCAAAATAGGTTGGGTGTCAATTTTCAACTAATTTGGAGCATGTTTGCACCCTCAAAGAGGAGAGAGAAAATAAGAAATAATTGCATTCTCACTTTAATCGGATTTCAATTTGAATAAGGTTTCTTTATTTTCTCTATCACAGGGTCACAACTAGTGTGCAAGAGCTCAACCATTTAGTTTTTGATCGGATGGTTCCCAATCATCTTCCACCTTACGAAGAAAGCTCGCGCATGTGAATAGTGACGCCGCCCTAGAGGCTCCAAATTTTGGGATTTTCACCTTCGTTTCTAAATGATTTTTTGAGATTTTTGGTGCTTTAAGTTCGGGAAAGATTGCACATGAAATGACCCCTTACTCGAGGCCTACTTCTATGGATTCAAGAAACGCCTAAAGCTCAGGCTACAAGCTTCTCACAGCCAACACGATGTAACTCTAGAACATGGTATATATATGGGTGATTATTCCCTTGTGTTCACCTCACCTTTCCACAACCATCCCCTCTGTTCATTTATTTGCACACCACCTTCTCAACTACACTTATCTAGTTTTCCCTCCTCTATTTACAGCTCTTCTCACGGGGTCATGGCGGCATCGACACACTAATTGATCACGCTGGTGAGTTCGAATGGGATTCCCCTTTCTTTCTCTGCTATTACTTTGTCAAATCATTGTCTTCCATGGTTTTTCCCAATTCCATTCATGCAAGCAGCTTCAAAGTTCCTTACCATGGTGCAGGTGAAGGGAGAAGCTTTCCCCCAGGTGCTTTTATTCTCGTACCCTCTCCTTTCCTTCTTTCTTTGATTTTTCTCTTAGGGGTGTTATCGTCATTTGGTGGTTTTGTTCTTGGCCTTGGATGTGGTCTTATTGGCTTTGACCAGTGACTTGGCCACCTGTTACTGTGCCAAGTCACGTGGCCTCCACTCTCCCTCTCTTCGCCCCTCTCGCCTATTTTAATGATGTGGCATTCTTGTATTGACTTGTTTTGCAAAAATCATAACTTTTGCTCCGGTTATCCAAAAATAATAAATAAATATGTTTTAGAATCATAAAAATGTGATCTTTCTAATAAAAATAATTTTGAGGTTTGTCTTTGAATTTTGTCAAAAGGTTTTTTCTAAAAATGATTTTAATACATAAAAATCACCAAAACTACACTTTAATCATCATAAATCCAAAATAGACAAAATATATCTTTTCTTAATTAGGAGAACCTAATAAGATCAATGGTGATGTTTTTAGGGTCTAAATCGAGGTTTTGTTCTAAGAGTCCAAAAACTAGGATTTACTTTACATTAATGCACATGATATACCCTAATACATGATCATACATTGAAAAAGGAAAAGTGGACCTTTGACTCAGTTAAAGTGGTGAAAGTTAATAATTGAAATCAATAAGAGAGAATGTGCAGATCTTACCCTTCATTTGGGATATTTGTGAACCAACCCTATTTTCCATAATGAGGCACGAACCCTATTTCCTTTATTATTGTTTCTCTTGTTCTAATTGCCTCAAAAATAAGATTTGATATATTATTTCTTGGGTCTTGGAACCCCACTGCCATGTTGCAACTATATGATGTTTTATCATGCCACTTTACTAATTCTTGAGCATGATGGTTTATTTGGCTATTTATGTATAGTAGCGGTACTTATGTACAACTACCCATAGTTAGGGCATGTGCTATTTCTCCCTGGGGAATGTGTTTATTATACCCCTGGGGAATGTGTTATTTCTCCCTAATATAAAATATTTGATAGGTGATTGGGAATGTGATTACTCTCCCCTCATTTATTTGGTTGAGGTTCGCTAGGTGCCTCAATCCTATTTAGTTAATTTAGTCGAATATTAATCATTCATGCAAATTCATTACTACTTATTGGTTTTGGCAAGAATCTTTTGTTATATGCCTCATTCTCTTGGCCTTCTCATCTTATGATGAATCTATATCCTTATGTTTCATTGTTGTTCTTATTTTTTTTCTTGTTCATATTGTAGACACACACCTTGCTTCTCTTTTTTGTTAGGTGCTTTCCCAACCACCTAGGTAAAGCATAAGGTGTTGAACAAGATAATGAGAACATAGCTTTTGGCATGGACCTAGATCTTGGAGATGTTTCTTTGGAGATAAGACTTGAAGTAGTTTATACTTCCCTCTATCTTAGATCCTTTTATATATCTTACGTGTAAATCCTTAGTGGGATATATTATGGAATTTTGTAATCTTGTATGAAAATTGAATATAGCCATGATTTTTATTCCGCTGCTATATACTTTGGTCTTTTGTATACCATTATATAAAGATTTGAAAATTTTACACCTATCCCAACATACCTTATGAGTATGTTTGGGATGGATGTTTTATTTTTCAAATTTTAGTAAAGGGTGATTTCACTCTTTTACAACATGGTATCAGAGCCCATGGTAGTTGGAATCTGACTATTTCAATTTTGTCTCCCTAATTAGAAACTTTTGCCTTACATAGTTCCTATTTAAGTGACATGTTTGCCCTAGAATTGATCTATGCAACCCTTGAGATGATGAAAGGTTGATGTAGGATCCTATGAGTTTCACATTAGAATTTGTTGATTAAACCCCTAAAATATTTACAATTAAAAGAGGTAAGTAACCATTGTAACTTGAGGTTGTTTAGTTTTGTCGTTAGGTAGCTGCTAGGATGTGAAGTTGAAAGCAAAGGTTTCTAGAAAGGATTAGGGTTTGGGGGGCTGGCAATATTTTCCTCTGCACCACTAGCTTGGTTTATGAGGACTCCCAGATCCGCATGATATCTTCCTGGCCTGAGCTCGATACTGATTGTCCAAAATTGCATACCTTTAGGCAATAGTAACCTTAGACATCTATGTTGGATATATTTGGGAACCTTATGTGATGACCTAGTCTTTCAGGTGTCGTGAATAGTTTTGAGGATGGATACCCAATATAGCTTCATTATGTCCCTTAGGACCAGATGTTTGGTCGGACTAACCCTAGATATTAGACTTTGAAGTTTGGTAAGCTATCAGAGTGCACAATGGAATAATGATGGATCTTATACATGGTTTAGTTGGACTCACCCTTTTACCTCTTAATTTGTTTGGATTGGTAGGTCAAACTTTTTAAGGAGTGGAGAGAAGTTCTATGTTGATGCTTGGGTGGTTAGATTTTGAGGGCGAAATCCTTTTTAAGGGGATGGAGCCCTGTGACATTTCAAAATCTAGCTACTTTGACTCTAGAAACCCTAACTCCATGAATATGAGGATAGTGTGCTTGGATCCTTACATTTGACCAAACAAGTTATAGTTATAACTCAACATTCTTGTTTATATACTAATGAACATATCATGATCATCTAATGACAGTTCATATGTTTGAACCCTATTGAATACTTAATGCACATAATATGAGTAAGTCACATATTAATTCTAATAATGGACACAATAAACCCTAATGATATGATGAGTAAGATGTTGTACCCTAATCATGGACTTAATGCATGCTAAGAAGGTACAAGTAAAACATAATGATCATGTCGACCTAAATCCTAAGATGTAAGCATCTAACCTTGATATATACATCCTTGATGACATACATGCTACATTAGTGACATTAGGTATCATAATCAAATAATATACCTTGATACATATAAATGTTATATAATCACCTGATCATAGATTAATCAAGTTATAAATACACACCTAATTAATCAACTAATCATGAATCGGTTTGTGAATCAAATAATTAATATGTAATATGTCTGACCTTGTTCACTAAAATATATACAATGACTTCAGTATGGATAAGAAGTAATTGGATACACATAAATGTGCATAATCAATAATAAAAAGTGAATAAATATGAGAAAATGATTTATGATGAAATTAATGTCAGCAAGAAAGGTAATATGACAATGTTTAATATAGATATGAGTAATTAATGTGACATAGATTGGATTAACTGAAGACTTAATAACAAATAGGATAAAATGTCTTATTTCATACAAAATAACTTATTATAATTCAATATGGTGGTAACATGAGTATAATGGAGTTTGAATCCAAATTATTAAGGATAATGATCAAGTATATTGAGATAATTAAGTAAACCCTAATTGTGCTAAAACTCTTCATGATATAAATAAGGAATATATCTGGTTTCATACATAATAAGGATGAAATATAACTCTTGTGGAAACAAAGTGAATATAATGACACATAATAATAGAATAATAATGATAATATAATGTCATAATCCATATAATACTAATGAGTGAAAAAAATTAATAATGATTAAATCTCATAAAAGAAAATCTTAAAAGTGGAAACCATAGGTGATCCATGAGAACCTGACCTTTGAGGAGTTGCATGTGAAGTAGTTGAAGAACAAGGAGTTTGAGTTGGTGAAAGTTTTGGTGGAAGTTTTGGTTTGTTTAGAGACGAGTTGTTCCACACTCACCCTTCCCTCTCTGCTTTATATTTCAAGGATGAAATCCTTTTTAAGGGTTAGAGTGTTGTAACAAACTAAAATCTTGAACATATTCTCTTTCTGGCCCTTTTCCAACCTTTTCCTTTCATTTCTATCCTTTTTGACTTTGATGTTTAATTTTTGGAAATAATAGTGGTTTAGTGAACATTTGTTCATTATTTATGCCAGCAAATGGGTTAATGCACAAATACCTTAGTGAATGCTTTAATCTAGGTCTAAAATGCAATTTGACCACTTAAGTGGCATAGTGATAAAATAAATTTGTTCTAGATCATTCCTTAGCCTTATGGAGCAAGGAAGAGAGAAAGGAATAGATAATAAAATTTTAAACATGTTAATGTAACATTGAATTATTTAATATGAGAAATTGTGATAATAATGGATAATGGGCTAAAATTCATAAAAGGAACTCTAATTGCTTAAGGATAACATAATATTTGTTTTCCTTGAGTTTGTTTGGCTTGGAGGCCAAGTTTCATAATTTTGGGATAATATTAAATATATAATTAATTTAGAAAAGAAAAAGGTGATTTTCTTCCAAAATAAGAAATAAGTCATTTAATGACTCCAAACATGGAAAATAATCTTGGGTTCATAATCTACACATTAAAATAGCATTTGGGTGAATTTTCATGTAATTTGGATAATATTTAATATACATGTGAAGTTAGGAGAGAGAAAGTGTATAGAACCCTCAAAATATTAATTAAATTTACAAACAACTTCAACATGTAAAATTGATGGCAAATTTGTGCCCAAGACACTTAATGTGACTTGTGGGTGAGGTTTCATCAAATTTGGATAATCTTATAATCATCAATGGTAGAGGAAATAGAAAATAGGATTTGGTTTATTGAACACATCAAAAGTTTTCAAAAGGCAATCTGATTGCATATTCAGAATCCTCATGTCCCAAATAGGTTGGGTGTAAATTTTCAACTAATTTGGAGCATGTTTGCACTCTTAAAAGAGGAGAGAGAAAATAAGAAATAATTACATTCTCACTTTAATAAGATTTCGATTTGAATAAGGGATCTTGTATTTTCTTTATCACGCAGTCACAACTGATGAGAAAGATCTCGACCATTTATTTTTTGATTAGATGGTTCCCAATCATCTTCCACCTTGCGAAGAAAGCTTGCGCATGTGAACAATGACACCGACCTAGAGGGTGGGAATTTAGGGATTTTCACACTCATTTCTCAATGATTTTTTGTGATTTTTGGTGCTACGAGATCCAAAGAAGATTGTGAATGCAATGATCCCTTACATGAGGCCTACTTCTGTAGATTCGGGAAACACCCAAAGCTCTGGCTACAAGCTTCTCACAGCCAACACAATGTAACCCTAGAACATGGTATATATATGGGTGATTGTTCCCTCTTGTCCACCTCACCTTTCCACAACCATTCCCTCAGTTAAAATCTTTGCACACAAGCTGCTCAACTGCACCAATTCAGTTTTCCCTCCTCAGTTTGCACCTCTTCTTGTGGGGTGATTGTGGAACCGGCACACTAATTGATCACACAAGTGAGTTCGAATGGGCTTCCCCTTCCTTTCTCTACTATTGCTTTGTCAAATCATTATCTTTCACGGTTTTACCCAATTTCATTCATGCAAGAAGCTTCATGGTTCCCTTCCATGGTACGGGTGAAGGGAGGAGCTTTCCCTCTTGTGCTTTTACTCACGCACCCTCTACTTTCCTACTTTCTTTGGTTTTTTGCTTAGGGGTGTTATAGTCATTCAGCCATTTTGTTCTTGTCCTTGGATGCAGTCTTGTTGTCATTGACCGGTGACTTGGCCACCTGTGATTGGTTCAAGTCACGCGGTCTCCCCTCTCCCTCTCTCTTCGCCCCTCTCACCTATTTTGATGATGTGGCATTCTATGATTGGCTCATTTTGCAAAAATCATAAATTTTACTCTGGTTGTCAAAAAACTAAATATAATTATGTTTTGGAATAAAAAATGTGATATTTATAATAAAAATACTTTTGAGGTTTGGTTTTGAGTTTTGTCAAAAGGTTTTTTCTAAAAATGATTTAATACATAAAAATCACCGAAAATACACTTTAATAATCATAACTCCTAAATAGATACAATTATATGTTTTCTTAATCAGGAGAACCTAATAAGATCAATGGTGATGCTTTTAGTGTTTAAATCGAGGTTTTGTTCTAAGAGTCCAAAAACTAGGGTTTTCTTTACATTAATGCACATGATATATCCTAATACATGATCATACATTGAAAATAGGAAAAGTGGACCTTGGACTCAGTTAGAGTGGTGAAAGTGAATTATTGAAATCAATAAGAGAGGTATGGGAAAATATTACCCATCGATTGGGATATTTGTGAACCAACCCTATTTTCCATAATGAGGCACAAACCATATTTCCTTTATTATTAATTCTCTTGTTCTAATTGCCTCAAAATTCATATTTGATATATTATTTCTTGGGTCTTGGAACCCCACTACCATGTTGCAACTATATGATGATTTATCATGCCACTTTACTATTTCTTGATCATGATGGTTTATTTGGCTATTTATCTATAGTAGTGGTACTTATGTACAACCACCCATAGTATGTGTTATTTCGCCCTAGGGAATGTGTTTACTCTCTCCCTGGGGAATGCATTATTTCTCCCCGATATAAAAGATTTGATAGGTGACTGGTAGTTTGATTACTCTCCCCTCATCTATATGGTTGAGGTCTGGTAGGTTCCTCAACCCTACTTAGTTAATTTAGTCCAATATTAATAATTCATGCAAATTCATTATTATTTATAGGTTTTGGCAAGAATCTTTTGTTATATGCCTCGTTCTCTTGGCCTTATCATCTTATGATGAATCTATATCCTTATGTTTCATTGTTGTTCTTATTTTTCTTCTTATTCATATTATTTACACATACCTTGCTTCACTCTTTTTTTGGGTGCTTTCCCAATCACCCAGGTAAAGCATAAGGTGTTGAACAAGATCAAGGTGAACACAACTTTTGGCATGAACCTAGCTCTTGACGATGTTGCTTTGGAGACAAGACTTGAAGTAGTTTAGACTTCCCTCTATCTTAGATCCTTTGGTGTATCTTACATGTAGATCCTTAATGGGATATATGATGGAATTTTGTAATCTTTTATGAAAATTGAATATAGTCATGATTATTATTCAGCTGCTATACACTTTGGTCTTTTGTATACCATTATATAAGGATTTGAAAGTTTTACACAAGTTTCAGATGGATGTTTTATTTTTCAAATTTTAGTAAAGGGGTGATTTCACTCTTTTACCGATATAAAGTTGTCACATCATCACATAATACCACTTCCATACAAGGCCATCATCATTATCACATCATCCTGGGATAATCATCCCTCATCACATTACTAGTGGATATCACCTCACATTAGGCACCAAGCCTCTTCCAGGTCATAAGACTGAAACACATAGTTCCTACATAATTGCATTATCTCATCATGCCTCATCAAGGCTCATAGTCATCACCGTGTGTCATATAGGATATGCCATAGCGATCACCAACTATGATGTACATTCAACTTGCAACATTAGGGTTACACACATAGGAGGGAGAAACCATCATTACACGCTAATCACTTCAAGCAATATGAGCAATTACATCATATACAAAAATTAGGTTAGATTTTCCATCGATAGAAAATTAGGGTTTCCATCACATCAATCAACATCAAAACCCTAGGTACATCACTTCCCACATTCTTGGAGCACATTAGAGTTAGGAATTATTATTATGATCAACGAATCATTTCAAATAGCACTACGTATTGAACAAACCACATAGCAACTACATGACTTACATGTGTAGATACCACATGACTCAACATGTTTAGCAACCAACCAAACTGATCTAGGTGTAGCGGCCAAAACATACTAATCTAAGTATAACGACCAAACCATTCAAGCAAACATAGAAACCACCCTAACTAGGGTTAGAGTTTGTTGTGATCCAACCAGAATCGTCACCATATCAACATCAAAACAATGTTGTGTTGACCCATCCATACCATCCTAGGTAGTGACCAACATAAGGCTCATATGTAGCAATCAAATAACAACTTATATAGAGACCATAGTGGCTTCGAGTTAGGATTATGGTGATCAAACCAGAACCCTATGACACCATCAACATGGTCTTATGTACCCCAATAAACTAAGGAAAACATGTCGACCGAATCAGGTGCTTAACATCGAGAAGCTCAAGCGTCACTAAGATGAAACTACATGAAAGGATGAGCATCAAAACCCTAAAAATGATTATCACCAAATCCAAAAATGAAACCATGATAAGAGAGAGAAATCCAACATCCAACACATGTACACAAGAACCAAAACCTCCATCTAACATATAATGTCCAAAACATGAACATGGTGATAAAACCAATGATCAAGAGGCATGTCAGAATCATCCACTCCACCACCCACTTTAGACTTCAGGTACATGAATTAGGGCTAAGAGAAAGAGAAATCTATACAAGAATATTTCATAAACTTAAACCCAAAAATAAGATAGCATCATCTAGCAAATTATGATCACATTTTAGAGATTAAACAGTAGCATGCAAGTAGGATAAAGGTGCGTCAATAGTAGAGGAGAGAGTTATATAACCTATATTGAGGTGAAAGTCAACTCTAAAGACACAAGCTCAGAGAGAGAGAGAGAAGGAAACACCAAGCTTGGATCAACTCCAACTCTATGAAAGATCACCTCAAGAGAATAAGGACACACCAAGGTCAATGGTATCTCAAAAGAGAGAGAGAGATAGAGTAAAAACCCTAGGCCAAAAAAGAAAGGTGAAAGAAGAGAGCTTCATCTCACTCAAGTACTACCATGGTCAAACCACAGTCTCGACCTCCATGGAGAGAAGTTCCTCAAGAGCCACCATGGTGATCCATAGTCTCAAGGATAAGAGAAGAAAGAGAGAGGGTAGGGTTCAAGGAAAAGAAATCAAAGAAAGAAAAAAACTTACCAAACTCAAAGATTGCCTAGAAACACAACAAGGGAGATGATTAAGCCCTAGATCACCACATGCAAGGAGGAAACAACCACCTTCTCCAAGATCAACACCTCCACTTGCCCCACCAATCTCAAGGCCAAACACAAGAATGAAGGGAGAAAGAAGAGAGCTAAATGAGATTATTGCATGTGAAAGGAAGGGTATATACATCCAAATATAGGAGAGAGGTGAAAGATGTGAGGTGTCAAGATACTAGAGCATCTAAGGACACATGTCCCTCAAGAACACAACCATGCAAGAACTCGATATATGCATGCATCAAAGTGTAATACAAACAAGGTAGTGTAGCGACCACTTAGGTCCACTACACCCTGAGGTCGAAACAAAACTAAGGGGAAACACAATAGTGATCACTACACTATGTCACCCAAACAACAGGTCGAAACACACCTCAATACAAGAAAACCCTAGAGACCAGAACCATGACCAAGGCACTTAGGTCACTACCAACCAACCAAGGAAAGGTATTCTGATTGAAGCACTCTCAAGTACACAAAACACTTAGTTACTACAAAGGTCACACCAACATGGTTGACATCAAGAACTCAAGCATCCGTACAAACCATGCAACATCAACACATATTATGCCACCTCATCACCCAAGGTCCAACAAGGTGCCCCTAAGCATCATTATCTCTCTCATGATGCCAAGACACAAGAGGCTCATCCAACACGTGACAAATTACAAGATAAACTGTCAACATGGGTAAATTACAACTTGGTCTGAATCAAGCATAAATATAGCATAGCTAGCTCAAATATCAACCAAACTGGACCAAACTTAAAACATAAGTGTGTCATATGTTATTAAGGTGCATCACATGATTATATTAATGTTTAAACATCTTATTATGCAAAGCAAGAAAGATCAAACATTAATCTAGGTCGGGGGTCTTACATATATTAAGCATTCAGATAAAACAATCATTTGTAAACAAGAAGAATCAAATAGGAAAAGTGTTTTATTCAATTAGATAGCATTTTGGAGATATGACCAAAAAGCCTAGATTTCAGTATATTATTGTAACTTCTGCAACAACATTAGGAATTCTATTTTACATGATTTGCATCCATTACTAATGTGATTTTATCATCTGAAATTCATCGCAACATGAATACATTTCATTTCTAATTCATCACTCATAAGTTTAAACTGAATGGAAGATTTAGGGTTTGTAGTCTCATATAAAGGAATTGAAGATTATTGATGATGTCACACACTTTTGTGCAATCTATTGATTAAGGAAGTGCCCACTCAACCTAAGGTGTGAAAACACCTTAAAAAGTATTGTTTAAGTGTGGGAGAATTTGGGGACTCAAGGTAATTGTGATTTTATGTTGTCGTTATGTAAAATGTTAAATTTTATTATCAGATCCCAATTGCCTCATAATATCCCATAGTAGAAATCCATATCAAACAATTGGGATAAGATGTGGGAATATAAAGAAAATATGATTATAAAAAGGATTTAGTATGAGCAAGTTCGATTTTTGTGCATATGATCATGTAGAAGGATATAAAACATAACTATATTTACATGGTAAAGACCTAGTTGGTTATTTAGGAATTTAATGATGACTAGACTAGAAATCAACATCTAGTTCAATTAATCATGGAAGTTGTGAATAGATAAAAATTTATTAAACAAAAAGATGATTAGTCAAGTTGAAGAAGTTAGGAAATTTTAAGTAGTTTTTATGACTAAGCAAGTTAAAGAGAAATTAAAGTAGTTTTCAATGATGGATCAAGTTGAAGAGTGTTAAAGTACTTAGAAACAAATTTAGACCAAGATAAATCGTTAAAACTAAATCAAATGAACATGTCAACTTTTTACTATATTTACAATGTTCTGGTGTAGGGAATTTGATGTGTTAGAAGAAAGATCTTCCATGCATTGACGATACAATATTGCACCCAAAGGAGGTAGGCTCTCTATATTTATTAGAGTGGAGACTTTAGTTGGTGCATATGGGGGTATTCATAGTTGTAGATAAGTGTTCGGGGGTTCAATGTACTAAAAAGAATTTTTGAGAACAAATCCCTATCATATTGGAGAAAATGAAACTAAACTTTGGGACTTTGTACATTGGGGAGAGAATAGTGGAACCTTCTGTTATATGGGGCCTTTCCCTTTAAGGACTATTGGTGTTACAACCCCAATTTTTAGGCTTGAATGGTTTGAAATGCAATCTCTCCAATGAATATATGATCATGGGAATTGTATGATTTATGTGTATTGAATGGATTTCCTTTGCAATATTTCCTTTGTCCATGTGATTTCATGGATCGTAATGTGTTAATGAGTCCAACATAATAAAAAGAGAAAGAAAATTGAAGGAAATCAAATAATGCACAAATAAAAAAGGAAATTGAGATAATGATGAAAAATATAAGATATATGTATGATTGATCAGAATACTTGATATTTCAAAATCCACATGGTGTCTAGTGATACAAGGAATCTAAATAAAGAAGATAAAAGTGAAAGGCAGAGAAAAAATGAATAAACTATGCTTTAATGAATAATGACTTGCATGTGAAGAAAACCCCTTTATCCTTCCAAGTTTGGGACTCAAACTTGCTACACGATTGGATAATGCTACATTAAGGTTTCCTCTAAAATTTGGATGAAAAAGGATAAACGAGGATGGAGTTATGAATTTTACAAGTTTTCCTAAAGTGATGAGATAATCCCTTTATTGTACTAAATGTCACAATATTAAAATTTCATTTATCAAGAACACGGGAAACATGGATCGTTGGATCTGAGATCCAACGACACTGGCTTAATCCCAATCTTATTTGGAAATGTAGAATAGGGAACTATCCAGGTTACTTTCCAATCTGTTTTGTGCACGATCGAGAAGGAAAGAGAAGTTGGGATTGGTCCCAACATCTTCAGAAGGTTCTGGGGATCCCATCCATATTGGGATTGATGATCTTTCATGGAGGGAATATGATTCCCCCAATCCGAGTAGAACCCGAGACCCTACCCTATATAATGGGGGAGTTGTGCGGTACCAACAAACCCACAATCCATCTTCGCACAACCCGGAAGAGTAGGAGAACTCACATGTGTCTTCAATTTGAGATTTCATCTTGGCCTGTATCTTGGTCTTGAAGCAGTCCTCACCAGAGGTAGAATGGAGTCATCCCAGTGGAGGAGGGTAGCGAGCAAGGAATTGAGAAGTGTGTCGAGTTCGGGAAGTTGAGGTGGAGCTATCGGCAGCCCTAGTTCATGCACAAGTGCAACAACAAGAAAAGTCAACTAGCATGTTGACTGACTACTCACGGGAAGGGAAGAAAAGAGGTTGAAGATGACATGAGAAGAAATTACCCTCTTACCCTCGAGTCCGTGTTGTGAAGGTACATGCTTTTTGGTAAATCTGTGGTTTTCTTTTGTTTCATGAGTGAGTAGCCTCGTGGGTCTGGGTGCCTAGGTGACGCGAGATAGTTGTCTCAAGCCTGGCCCACTGGCACGACTTAATAAATCTGAAATATATATGTGACGATTCATGATTAGTTGAAAATGAATTTTCTTGTAAAAATTGTAACTAAATATAGGAATATCGGATGAAGATAAATTATATATGAAAGTTGATCAGAAAAGTATGTAGAATCCAATAAAAATGTGATTGATGCCAGATGCCGCTTGTAATTTAAAAAGTACATAAAGTTTCCGCTTTTAATGCATTAAATTATGGTAAAATCCTAATTTGAAATGGAAATCGTATTTAATGTCTCTTTTGGTTATGTTGAGTAGTATTAACCTATTGAGAATAAAAGGAAGAGTTTGAAAAAGATGATATTATGCTTGTTCTAGGGTTTTATACACATGATTATGCATTAATGGGCGTAGAAACCCTAATTTTGGAAAATTTGGGTTTTAATGATTTTAATCTGAAAATGTAAACATGCAACAAAGATATAATGATCCTAAGATTTATTTGAGAATAAAGAACCCTTAATGAGGATAATTGGAATAATTAGGGTTTTTGTAAATAAGAAACTTGTTTCTAGGGTTGTTAGCCTGAAGGATAAAGCAACCTAAGAAACCCTAATTAACACTAAGGAGACTTGGAAGCCTTAGAAAGTATCCTCATGTTATTAGGAAGTTGTTTAGAATATGTCAGTGACAGTAGGTAATCTCTATGTTTTAGGCTTTAAGGGTTGCTTGAATTAGGTGCTTGCTTGGATATATTGTTGATTTTGGATTCTCTTGCTCAAGAATAGGTATGTGGTTACGATTATGACTAATCTCTTTAGTTTCACGATGATTTTTGAGGTTTTATCAGTTGCCTAGAAATAACTGATTGGTTGACTTTTATTACATGCAACTGTAAAGTGACTATGACTATCACCATAATTATATGTGCATGACTAGCTCAGATCCTAGTCCTCCTCTGTAGCTTTGATGATGATGAGATGGATGACCTAGTACATGGTCTACCTTTGGGGTAGGATCATTAGGTTATCATGAGTCGATGTGTTGGTCTACCCTTGGGTAGGACCATACGACTACACATCCCTATGTTGTGATCTACCTGTAAGGTAGGATCATAGGGGCTATTTGAGATCTACCATATGAGAGAGGTAGTATCCATGTCCACTATAGGGACAGTACAGAGGTAAGGATAGGTAGGGATTGAGTGGTTATGTTGAATATGTAAAGCTTGATCTGTTAAACAATAATTTGGTTGCATTATGTTGTTACAAATAGATGCAAGTTTTTGGTTCCCCCCACATACCAGTATATTCATTTATACTGACTGACATTTTATTTATTGGCATTTTAGGAACATCTAAAATTGGACAAATAGTAAAGTGGAACTTGTGAAGAATAAAGGTAATTCACAAAGGAAAATTAGCATTGAACATTCGACTCCGCGAGACTCCTAGACGCGCTGGCAATTAGGGTTTCATGGTGGCCGTTGTTGCTCACCCCCCTAGGTATCCCTCTCTTATAGGTTCAAGGAAGGCTTGATTGTCCTGGTCCGCTGTGCTATGATGACTGATCTGATTGACTGATGCGCAAGGATGAAACTGACAGAAGAGGAGGAGGAAGTAATTGAGATACATGAGGAGGAGATGATCAGTGGGGAGGATCATGTAGAACTGGCACTGATCGCGCAGCTACTGACAAGACGATCGTATAATTTCTGGGCGATGAAGCGTGCCCTAACGCAGGCATGGGTCCTCGCGCACAAGGTGCTCTTTAAACAACTTGAAGAAGACATGTTTATCATACAGTTCTTTCACTTGAAGGATATCGAAGGAGCTCCATGGAATTTCGACAACAAGCTTCTATTGTTCAAGGAGATTGAAGTAGAGGACCAACCGGTACACACAAAGTTAACTCACTGTCCCTTCTAGATTCATATCTATGGGCTGCCCCTGGGGTTTAGGTCAGAGGCGGCAGTCAGGGCGGTTGCTGGAAGGGTTGGAGAGGTGCTGCAAACGAACATAGATGACTTGGGGTGGGACTCGTCCTCACGAGTCCGAGTCAGAATGGATATCTCAAAGCCGCTAAAGAGGATCCTAAAAGTCCAAGGAAAAGAAGGAAAGATGACAGAAGTGGAGATCAAGTATGAACGATTGGTTTCTTTCTTCTATATATGTGGTTTGCTTGGACATATAGACAGAGACTGCCATGTCACTGAAGAAGAAACCCAAGAGGAAAACTAATGGGGAGTGTGGCTAAAAGTGTCCCCAAGGAAGCCGAAGGTGATTGTGGAGGAAGAATTGTTTGGGCTGGGAAAGGTGAAACAGAAGATCACCTTCTATATGAATTCGTGAGTGCCCAAGGTGGATGATGAAGGGGGAAACACAGGGAAGAGTGCGGGATCGCAAAGAAGAGCTTACAGATGGAAAGGGGCGTCAGAGATGGAGGATAGTAGTTCAGAAAATATAGGGATCGAGGAGGAGGTCATATCGTCGAGGGGAATGATGGGCCACAAAGGGGAAGGGGACGATGGTGGGGAAGGGGGCTACCGACGGAGCTCTGGGGATGGGGGGTTGGAGGACACCTTATTGGGTGGAAAAGGGGATGCAACGGTCAACAGAGTGGAGAGCTGTAGGAAATCGACCCCACGGGAGGGGGACTAAGAGTGAGGCAGAGGCAAGACCATAGAGTACACTACAGAGGAACTGTTGGACATCTTTCAAGAGTCAAGGCTGCCAGAATCACCATGTTAGGAGGAAGAGGGTGAAGAATAGGGTCAGAAGCAGGCAAGGGAAGACAGTGTTGAGAACCCACAGGAAAAAGTAGATATGAGTTTGGAAAAGGTCTTGAGAAGGTACGATACTGGGTAGAGGAGTATGAGGATCACTAGAGCGCGGAAGAAGAAGGACAAAACAGAAAGACAGATCCAGCAAAGGAAGCAGGGAAAACCGAAGGAGAAGAAAAAACACCAAGTTTGGGTTTATAAGATGGGCAGAGCAGTGAGGTTGGGGATCCCAGAGGAAGACGTTCTATGGGAAATGTACACAGGGAAATGACATTGCAATGAGACATCCATGGACATGGATATAGATGACCAAGCCCTGGAAGAGTCCGGGAAGAAATCCAAGACAGGAGAGGAAGACAGACTGTGCAAAGCAGGGGTGCAAGCCACTCAAGTAGCAGAGGCTGGTGGCGATCAGCCCCGCAAACAACAACGAAAATCTTAAGCTGGAACTATCAAGGGATGGGCCACCCTGCGACAGTTCAAGCCCTCCGGGAATGGTGCTGGATGGAGAGCCCAAATTTGGTCTTTGTAATGGAGACCATGATAACAGGTACTAAGCTGGAAGAGGCAAAAAGAAAGTGTGGCTTCGTTGACGAAATCTGTATCTCGAGTGTAGGTAGGGCTGGTGGATTGGGTCTGTGGTGGAGGGACGTTGAGGTGCAAATTGCTAAATACACACAACACCATGTTGAGTGCATTGTAAAAAGGGAGAATGGAGGAGAGCAGTGGAGAGATATAGGTATATATGGTTGGGCAGATCAAACCCAGAAAATCAAGACCTGAGATCTCATGCGTCAGTTGAAAGCTAGGTTCGATCCCCACATGGTGTTTTTCGGGGACTTTAATGAAATCCTATCACATACGGAGAAACTAGGAGGACCGATGAAGCCTGACCGACACATACAATAGTTCAGGGAGGCAGTGGACGATTGCGAGCTGATAGAGTTGAGGTTCTCAGGAAATATTTTCACGTGGCAAAGAGGTAATTCGCTGGAAACAGTTGTACAAGAGCATCTGGATAGGGCGCTAGCAGATGCATGGTGGTATAACTTGTTTATTAATAATAAAGTTATTCACCTACCCAGATATGCTTCAGACCATGCTCCCATTATCATAAACACTAACGGAAAGAGAAAGGGTAGAAGCCATAGAGAGAGTTTCTTTAGATTCAAACCCATGTGGTTGGGCGAACCTTAGTGTGCTAAAATGATAAAGAAAAGCTGGGAGGAAACTGGACACCTCAGTGTTCTGGATAAAATCAAGTGTTGTGGGGAAACTATAAGGAAGTGGGCAGAAGAACATTTTTGAAACATTAAAAAGAAAATCAAAGAAGCAAAAGAGGTCCTTCAGAATCTACAAAAGCTTCCACCAGATGGCATAGTTCTCACGTAGTGTACGGAGGTGGCAGAGAGTCTTCAATACTGGCACAGGAAAAATGAAGCATATTGGTGCGCTTGGGCTAGAGTAAATGAGATGAAAGAAGGGGATAAAAACATAGCCTATTTCCACCACAAAGCTACAGCCAGGAGGAAAAGGAACAAAATCACATGTCTAGAAGATAGAGAGGGGATATGGAGGGAAGAGGATGAGGAGATAAAAAAAATGTCATGGAGTTCTTCAAGGACCTTTTTAGCACAAGCAACCCATCAGGGTATAGAGAGGTAGAAAAGGGGTTAACGAGGAAGGTCATGACTGAGATGGAGCAGAAGTTGGAAGAGGACATCAAGGATGAGGAGATCTGGGAGGAGGTAAAATCCATGCATCCAAATAAGGCCTCAGGTCCAGACGGGATGAAAGCTATTTTCTTTCAAAAATTCTGGCATGTGGTGGGAAGGGATGTAGCAAGATACATAAAGGGATGGTGGAAAGATGAAAAGGAAATAGCGGAGGTGAATGATACTTTGTTGGTTATGATCCCAAAGATGAAGGAGCCAAAATCTATTTCTGAATATCGCCCAATCATCCTATGCAACGTTCTCTATAAAATAGCATCCAAGATACTCACAAGAAGGTTGAAGCCCATCATGAACAAGATCATATCGGAAAATCAAAGTGCATTCATACCAGGAAGATTGATCACAAATAATGCAATCATTGCTTATGAGCTTTTCCATACCATGAAAGGAGTTAAGAGAAAGAAGAAAGGACATATATCTATGAAGCTTGACATGTCCAAGGTGTATGACATGGTAGAGTGGAGCTTTCTTGACTACGTACAAGGGGTGTTGGGCTTTGGGGAGAGATGGAGGCAGAAAATTTTCCAGTGTGTTTCATCGGTCAACCATACCTTTGCAGTCAATGGCGACAAGACCAGGACACTCAAGCCTTCCAGAGGACTTAGACAGGGTGACCCACTATCTCCTTATCTTTTTATTATCTGTGCTGATGCTTTTTCTACCGCTATTAACCATGATGTGGAAAATGGCCACATACATGGCGTGAGGGCAAGTAGGCGTGCCCCAAACATATCTCACCTTTTCTTTACAGATGATAGTATCCTATTTGCTAGAGCCACGAGAGAGGAATGCTTGAAAGTAGCTGAGATTATCAGCCAATATGAACAAGCATAGGGCCAAAAAATAAATTTCTCCAAGACGGAGGTGACTTTCAGCAAGGGTGTTACTTTTTCACAGAAGGAGGCACTTAAGGAACTACTACATGTGAGGGAGGTGGATAGACATGCCAAGTATTTGGGGCTACCTACGGCGGTGGGGAGGTCGAAGAAACAAGCTTTTAATATAATCCAAGAAAGAGTGGGAAAGAAACTACAAGGATGGAAGGAGAAATTCTTATTTAAACCAGGCAAGGAGACGCTAATTAAGGCAGTGGTACACGCAATTCCAAGCTACATGATGAGTGTCTTTCAGCTACCGTGTGCAGTGATTGAGGCTATAAAAAGTGTGATAATAAGATTCTGGTGGGGAGCAAAGGAAGGAGAAAGGAAATTATGTTGGGTGAGTTGGAGCAAACTGTGCACACCAAAAAGCCAAGGTGGGATGGGCTTCTGTGATATAAGCACCTTCAAACAAGCCTTTCTCGGGAAACAGGTGTGGAGGTTGTATCACAGAGAGGACACACTAGCTTCAAAGGTGCTTAAATCTCGTTACTTCCCAACCTCAACAGTTCTTGAGGCAGCTCGTGGACATAATCCCAGTTTCATTTGGAGGAGCGTGTGGGGGGGAAAGGCCCTAATTTTGGAGGGTAGAAAATGGACGGTGGGGGAGGCCACTCAGTTAATATTTGGTCGCACAAATGGCTGCCTAATCGGCAGGAAGCACTGGAGAGTTTCATGCCTGCAGAAACAACCATGGAATGGGTGAGTAAATTGATAAACGAGGAAAATGGGAGCTGGAAGAAGGAAGTTGTAGACAATCTGGTGCCGTCGAAGATTGTAGAGCAGATCATAAGAATCATGATCAGCATCCAGCAAGGTGTGGAACATCTGTACTGGTGGCCGAGCAGTGACGGTGAATACACAGTAAAGTCTGGCTACTGGCTGGGGTACTTGGGCACGGACCAAATGAAGGAACTGAGGATGAACCATGTATAAGACATATGGAGATCGGTGTGGAGGAAAGGGTGGTTGCCCAAAGCAGCCCACTTTCTATGGTGGGTGTGCATTGGGAGCTTAGGAACAATGAGCCACCTCTTCGACCGTCACTGTCATGAAAACAAGCTGTGTACGCTATGTCAAGGAGGAAGAGAGACTATTCGACACATGTTATTCACCTGCGACAATGCGAGGCAGATGTGGAACAAAACCTCACAGGAAATTCAAAGGTTGATCAATGCAGTAGATAACTCACAACCAGCAGAGGCTATCCACGCACTACTAAAGGACAAGGAAGATGAAGAGGCTGATGATATCATTGCCCGTTTGTGGGCGAGCTGGACGCTAAGGAACATAAGGATTTTCGATAATGAAGAATAAGGTGGAGCTTTCATATTCAGGGGACTGAGGGAGCTAGTGAGAGACTACCAAAAACACAACCATGAGCTCAACCCCAAAAGATCCACCTGGGTGGAGGGGCAGCAACAATGGAGGCTATCAGAAGAGGGGATTGTGAACTTGAACACAGACACATCGTGGAAGGAAGGGAGGAAGATAGGTGTTGGGATGGCATGGAGGGACCATAGGGGAACTCTACTCCGAATTGTAGGTACATGTAGAGATGACGCGGAGGATGCACAGGTAGGCGAGGTGCTAGCGATTAGAGAAGGAGTTGCCATGAGCAAAGGATGGGGATATGATAACCTGCAGGTGCACACTGACTCGCAAATTGTGTGGAAAGAATTTAACTCCAACAGTAAAAGGAAGGATCAGCTAGGCATGATAGTGTCAGACATCAGTCACCTTAGTAGGAAATTTAAAGAGTTTTGGCTAGTTTTCAAAAGTGGGACTACCAACAAGGTCGCTCATGAAGTGGCTACTAAAGCTAGTAGAGATAATATTAGTTTTTCTTTCTCGTAAAATTTCCCTTTGAACTTCTGTAGTATTGCTAATGCCAATTTGGCAAGTTAAATGAGATGGTGATGGGGTTTTAAAAAAAAGGTAATTCACAAAGGAGGATTTAGTTAGATAGAACTCTAAAATGGGTAGAAGTTCCAGGTTCCTACTTTTGAAAGGTATGTGATAAGTAGAAATTTTATGCATGTTTTAAGTTTAGTTTGTGGTAGAATTCATTTATTATTTTTTATTAGTTACAAAACCATTGTTTCTGTTTTTGGGAAAACAACTCTAGCCTCTTAGACTCCCTTAATTGGGGGTTACCGAGGGGTGGGGTCATTACAATTGGTGTCAGAACATGGTTTTCCATTTAATCTCTAATAATTATTAAATTCTACAAACTCTTTAGAACCCAAGGGAGTTATTAGAGGATTTTCCAATGATGGAGGTGTCTAGAAAAGGATCACAAACTGGGGGCTGGCAAGATTTTCCTCTGCCCTGCTAGTCAGTCTATGAGGACTCCCAGATTCTATTTGACTACCTGGACAAAATTGGAGTATTTGACTCGAAATAAGATACCTTTAGGTCTTCTCTCATCTATATTCGTCCCTTCTCTACCCCATTCATTGAATACCTTTAAGAGATTAGCGTTTCTCTCTCTCCACCACCCTCCTGAGTTTAGGGTAAGTATAATAAGGATTAAGGAGTCCTCCACCAAATAATAAAAAGCATGTAAGAAAGATGTCATGGACATAAATTTTGATAATTAGAAACTCAGGCTGAGTTTAGTTGCATGCTTAGGTTGCATGGCATGTGTTCTTATTCGCTCAGGAGAACGCTAAGATTAGACCTTCTTGTAGGATGAGGAGGATATGGATATCTTTGAAGGAAGAAGCCTTCAGGAAGAGGAAGAGACCTGATGCATCCTCCGAGGATGATGCTCAACCCAAACCTCAAGTGGTGGATAGAGAAAGAGAATACACGATGGCTTGGATATCGTAGTTGACCATGCATGCATGTACGTGGGGTTGGCATGCATGCTTTACGTAGAGGCTTTGAGTATGCATGAGACACATAGACTATGAGTGGTTGTCTAACCTCTAGTGCCTTGTGGTGACCCAATCTTAGGCGGGTCGTGCCTGTTAGGATGAGGGATAGTTCCCCTATTGAGAGGGTTGATGGTGACCATATAGGAACCCTAACAAATATATATGAGTAGAAAAGAGGCATGCACCTACATAGAAGAGAACGACATAAAGGATGATAGAAAGTTTTAGACCTAAGCCAGATAGGTTATGCCTGATATTTTATGAGATAGACATCTAGAGATTCAGATGAGTTTGGCCAAACATAAGTTTTTATAGTATGTTTCACCCAGGTGGGGATAGATGTGTATCCTTAATAGCTTGGCCCATATTCTGAGAGAGAACCTCTTGTGGTAGGACCAGTTGTAGGGTTATCTCTAGAGAGAGAGAGTGAGACCCGATGGAGAAGGTTGGAGACCTAGATTCTGAGACATGAGGAATCATGAGAAGTTGGGTATAATATGGTCGGGAATAGATGACCCTAAGTAGATATATGTAGTTGCCTCATACACGATCCTTGGAGGCTTATTGTACCTTGGATGCCTTTATAGGAACCAAACCCTAGAAGAGAGAAAGAATCTTTGTGAATGAACATACAGATGATACAAGTGCCTACCTTTTAGGTGTAGGAAGGAGAGTTCCATAGACCCTAAAGGGGTATAGTAACAAGTTGTGAGGCCTCACACCCAGTTGGTTTTCCTGGTGTTAGACTCTAAGGGTTGTTCACATGGAAGAGTGTTAGGATATATTTTCCCTATCTGGTATAGGTTCAGTTCATGGTTGAACAACTAAGCATGTAGTTAGATACCTAATGCATAAGAGGTGAACCTGGGGTTCCTAGACCAAAGAAGGAAAGTAGTAGTACCTGGTGCACATGAGGCTCACGAGGATGATTGAGTTCATAGGATTTGAGTAGACACCCCTTCCCAAGTATTAAATAGAAACCCCACTCGAACTAAGATATATGTTTGATGAACCACTCACACAAGTTGGTGACATGTGTATATATGATATTGGTCCAACTTTGAGGAATGATGAATATGTATGACATACCACGGAACTTAGCATGGTTTAGTAGGTTGTCTTTGTGCTGGATACATGTATAAGTAGCATGATAGGGATAAGCATGTACATGATGATATAAACCTTGGAGGTAAGAACATTTTGTGACCTTTGTTACTATCAAGTGATAGTTTATCCCATCCTGGGGAGGGACCCTTCATGTTAGGGTGAGCACCAACTTTTGATTAGGTTTGAGGTAACCTGATGATGTCACTATTAAGAGCTTGATGAGCTAAGTGTAAGAGAACATAGTATGATCATGAATCTATAAACCCATGTGTGACCACCTCTCAGGGGCAAGAGGATATGTTGCCATGGAGGTATCTTGTATGGGGCCAGACCGTGTTAGGTAGGTCACCATGATTCCTATGAGGGATGCAAAGTTAACCATGAATACCTAGAGAGAGGATGGGGATTTAGGTGAGGATTCAAGGATGAGATGTTCTTGAGTATCAACACAGGAATCATGAGATATAGTTGAATCCTAAGTCAACACTAAGGTCAAGTAGGGATAAGATCGATGGGAGTGGGCGTTATCTGTTCCCTCAATGCACAAGACCATAGGGTTGGGAGGTAACAACTACCTTTACCCGAGGCCCATGGCTTATGAGGTTGATCACCTTCATGAGTTCATGGGGCCTAAGGGGTAAATGTGAGAGGAACTCGCTAGATGCATAAGGGTCAGATCACCCCAAAAGTACCGACACCCTAGAGACCTTGAGGTAATGAACTAAGGATTGTACATAATAGAGATGATAAGATCCAAAGGTGATGGAAAAAGTCTTCCCATGGGTGTAGACCCATAATGGAGATGTTCATGGTGAGAAGTCATGTGAAGTATGTTTCAACTCATACTAGAAAGAGTAATGGTGATGTGTGATGCACCATCTCTTCTCCTGGAATGGGATGAACTCTGTAATTGGAATATAGCCAAATGCTTATTTCATCTTTTTATGGGTGTGAGAGACAGGACAAAATGCTTGCCATATACTAAGGATAGAGGTGATATGAGTTGAAACCCTTCTATGATGTTTGAGGATGGAAGGTATACCACACCTTTTGAAAGTATGTGGGATAGATGATTTGGAAATGTGAAGAAAACAAAGGTAATATGAGGACGTACCTCTGTAGAAGTGCTTTGGAATATATGAGTTATAAGGTTGGGTTTGATAACTGAAGTGATGATCTCAAAGTTTTCTTGACTCAGTTGACCTAATCCTGAGATGAGGATGTTGAGTGGAGTTTATGAAGGTTTATGTCTTCACCATCTCTTGTCATATAGGGAAGCTTATGTGGTAATGGGATGTTCTCAACTAAATGTAGCTTAGGTGTACAACTGTCTGGTATAGCCAGTAGAGAGGCTAGAATAGGTTGCTAGGTGAACCCTACGATTGCTAGAAGATGAGGCATGTATGGCTAACCTCCATATACAACCAGACCCGTGGGTCAAGTTGGTGGTTGTTCAGTTAGTCAGCCCAGAGCTTGATGAGATAAAAGGATTATTCTAAAAACCTTAGATACACCTCTCGGGGAAAGAAGGTGGTGAAACCCACTTCTAGAGTGTTTTAGGGTTTTTAAGGAGTCACCCTGGAGGAATAATGTCATGAAAGAAGCTCATAATTTTAAGTACATCTTACACCCTAGTATTATTAAGATGGTTAAGGTTTGCAGTGATACCTTGAAGACCTAGGATGTAGAAGGATATAGTGTTGCATGTGGCCAGTTGTCATACATGCCAGAGGGTGGAGGCGGAACACTAGTTACCAATGAGTGGCTACAGATAATGAGAAGTCCCCAAGAGGGAATGGGAGTAGAGCACCATGGACATTGTGGTGGGTCTCTCCTGGACCAAGAGAGGTTATGATGCAAAATGGGTTATGGTAGATTGCTTTACAAAGTTGACCTAATCCCTTTCCTAAGAGAGAGCATTATAAAATCCAATTAAACTACATATATATGTATGAGATGGAGAGGGTTCGACTACACAGTGATCCGAGTTCAATATCTTGAGCATGATGTCAAGTTCACTTCCATGTTGTGGAAGTAGGTACATGAAGAAGTCACTGCTAGAATATCACCCCTGACTGATGGACAGTCAAGAGACTATGATCCAGACTTTAGAGAGTCTGATGAGAGCATGTGTGCTCATTTAGGGTGATGCTTGGGAGCAGTTCATGCCTCTAGAAGAGTTTGCTTGTTGTGGTAGCCACCAAAGCCAGTATCAGGATGTAAGAAGCTCATTAAGGAAGGTTGTGTCAGTCACCGCTTCACTAGGGTGACGTCAGTAAAAGGACCTTGTGAGGGTTAGAGAAACCACAGTGTATGCATATGAAGTCACTTTGATAAAAAAGAGGATGAGAAAGCCCCAGATCGATAAGAGTCGCGTGCTGATGCGAAGCAGACTGACATGCAGTTCACTGTGGGTGATTATGTGTTATGAAAACCTGAACCCTCTGAGCTATAGCTAAGAGAGTTGAGCCCCCAATATATGGGTCCATTTGAGATGGATTGGTGGAGTTGCTTATGATTAGCCTTACCCCTCAGGATACTATGATGTATGATGTGTTCCATATGTCCGATCTAGAGCACTATGTGATGTACCCGAGCCATGTCTTGAGAAATGAACCGATTGAGCTTCAAGGGAGGTAGGCATATCCTAAGTCACCTGTGAGGATTCTAGATACCAAGGTGAAAGAACTTAGATGTAAGAATATAAGATGATAAAGGTTCGTTGGAAGCATCATGGAGAGGATGAAGCCACATGGGGGCCAATGATGGACATGGGAAATTCTTATCCTGAATGTTTGTATGTTTGGTGGAATTTTGTGGGCAAAATTCCTATAAGAGGGGAAGGATGTTACAATCCCAATTTTTGGGCTTGAAGGGTTTGAAATGCAATCTCTCCAATGAATGTATGATCATGGGAAATGTATGATTTATGTGTATTGAATGGATTTCCTTTGCAATATTTCCTTTATGCATGTGATTTCGTGGATCATAATGTATTAATGAGTCCAACATAATAAAAAGAGAAAGAAAATAGAACGAAATCAAATAATGCATAAATAAGAAAGGAAATTGAGATAACAATGAAAAATATAAGAAATATGTGGAAAGATGTATGATTGATAAGAATAGATGATATTTTGAAATCTACATGGTTTCTTGTGATATAAGGAATCCAAATAAACAAGAGAAAAGTGAAAGAGAGAGAAAATATGAATAAACTATGATTTAATGAGCAATGACTTGCATGTGAAGAAAACCCCTTTATTCTTCCAAGTTTGAGACTCAAACTTGCTACACGAGTGGATAATGCTAAAATAAGGTTTCCTCTAAAATTTGGATAAAAAGGGATAAACAAGGAGGGAGTTATGAATTTTTGAAGTTTTCCTAAAGTGATGAGATAATCCCTCTATTGTATTAAATGTCACAATATTAAATTTTGTTTATCAACAACACAAGCAACATGGACCATTGGATTTTAGATCCAACAGAACTGGCTTAATCCCGATCTTATTTGGAGACTTGGAATAAGGAACTATCTGGGTTACTTTCTAATCCGTTATGTGTGTGAACGAGAAGGAAAGAGAAGTTGGGATTGGTCCCAACATCTTCGAAAGGTTTTGGGGATCCCATCCATACTAGGATTGATGGTCTTTCATGGAGAGAATATGATTCCCCCAATCCCAATGGAACTCGAGACCCTACCCTATATAAGGGGGGCATTGTGTAGTACCAGCATACCCACAATCCATCTTCGCACAACCACGAAGAGTAGATGAATTCACAAGTGACTTCAATTTGAAATTTCATCTTGACCTATATCCTAGTCTTGAAGCAATCCTCGCCAGAGGTAGAGTGGAGTCGTCCCGACAGAGGAGAGTAGAGAGAAAGGAATTGAGAGGCACGTCGAGTTCGGGAAGTTGAGGCAGAGCTATCAGTGGCCCTAGTTCACGCATAGGTGCAGCAACAAGAAAAGTCAACTAGTGAGTTGACCGACTGCTCACGCGAAGGGAATAATAGAGGTTGAAGACAACATGAGAAGAAATTGCCATCCTTCCCTCGAGTTCGCATTGCGAATGTCAGGGCTTTTTGGTAAATCTGTTCTTTTCTTTTGTTTCACGAGCGAGTAGCCTCGCGGGTCTGTGTGCCTAGGTAGCGTGATCCGGTTGGCTCAAGCCTGGCCCGCTGGTGTGACTTAATAAATCTGAAATATATATGTGTCGATTCCTGATTGGTTGAAAATGAATTTTCTTGTAAAATTTGTAACTATTTATAGGAATATCGAATGAAGATAATTATATGAAAGTTGATCAGAAAAATATGTAGAATCCAATAAAAACAAGTTGAAGCCTGATATCACTTGTAATTTAAAAAGTAAGTAAAGTTACCACTTTTAATGCATTAAATTATGGTAAAACCCTAATTTGAGATGGAAATCGAATTTAATGTCTCTTTTGGTTATGTTAAGTAGTATTAACCTATTGAGAATAAAAGGAAGAGTTAAATCTAAAAAAGATGGTATTATGCTTGTTCTAGGGTTTTATACACATAATTTTGCATTAATGGGCTTAGAAACCCTGATTTTGGAAAATGTGGGTTTTAATGGTTTTAATCCAAAAATGTAACATGCAACAGAGATATAATGATCCTAAGATTTATTTGAGATTAAAGAACCATTAATGAGGGTAATTGGAATAATTAGGGTTTTTGTAAATAAGAAACCTATTTTTAGGGTTGTTAGTATGAAGAAGGTAAAGTTAGATAAAGCAACCTAAGAAACCCTAATGAACCCTAAGGAGACTTGGATGCCTTAGAAAGTATCCTCATGTCATTAGGAAGTTGTTTAGAATATGACAGTGACAATAGGTAATCTCTATGTTTTAGGAATTAAAGGTTGCTTGCATTAAATGCTTTCTTGGATATCTTGTTGATTTTGGATTCTCTTGCTCAAGAACATGTATGCGGTTGCGATTATGACTAATTTCTCTAGTTTCATGGTGATTTTCGAGGTTTTATCAGTTGCCTAGATACAAGTTCTTGGTTGAATTTTATTTCATGCAACTGTAAAGTGACTATGACTACTACCATAATTATATGTGCATGCCTAGCTTAAATCCTAGTCCTCCTATGTAGCTTTAATGATGATGAGATTGATGACCTAGTACATGGTCTACCTTTGGGGTAGGATCATCAGGTAATCATGAGTCGATGTTTTAGTCTACCCTTGGGTAGCACCATATGACTACACAACCCTATGTCGTGGTCTACCTGTAAGGTAGGATCATAGGGGCTATTTGAGATCTACTATGTGAGAGAGATAGTATCCTTATCCATTATAGGGACAACACAAAGGTAAGGATAGGTAGGGATTGAGTAGTTATGTTTAATACATAAAGTTTGGTCTTTTAAACAATAATTTGGTTGCATTATGTTGTTACAAATAGATGCAAGCTTTTGGTTCCCCC
This sequence comes from Alisma plantago-aquatica, assembly GCA_963693085.1. Classification (NCBI taxonomy): domain Eukaryota; kingdom Viridiplantae; phylum Streptophyta; class Magnoliopsida; order Alismatales; family Alismataceae; genus Alisma; species Alisma plantago-aquatica. Next base: position 1,094,904,499 of record OY856412.1, on the reverse strand, counting down.
ACATACCAGTATATTAATTTATACTGACCGACGTTTTGTTTGTCAACGTTTTAGGATCATCTAAAATTGGACAAACAATAAATTGGAACTTGTAAAGAATAAAATTAATTCATAAAGGAGGATTTAGTTAGATAGAACTCTACAGTGGGTAGAAGTTCCAGGTTCCTACTTTTGAAAGGTATGTGATAAGTAGAAATTTTATTCCTATTTTAAGTTTAGTTTCTGGTAGAATTTATTAATTATTTTTTTATTTTTTGCAAAACCATTGATCTTGTTTTTGCGATAACAACTCTAGCTTCTTGGTCTCCCTTAATTGGGGATTACCAAGGGGTGGGGTCATTACAATTGGATTCCTCTACATGGCACCGCTACAAAACTGCAGATTCCATCATTGTCCACGGGCAAGAAACAAAGTCTTTCTCATATCTGATTTTTGTGATTCTATAAGATTTTGGGGACATTGCGGACAAGAATTTCATTTTTATTGTTGATTTGTGTTATTGAGAAATAAAAATTGATCAAAAAGGAGTTAATGAGGAAATATAAGAACTTGAGGGCCAAGTCAGTGCATTTTCTTTTCATTGATAAAAAAATACATATTTCAATATATTAGAAAGGGACAATTGAATTTCCCATCATAGTGGGAATTTAATATTTTTTCACAGAATTTTTAAAGGAAGTAAATCATAAAAGGCTTATAAAATGCTCAGAAAAATGATAAATTACACTTGAGTTCAGAGAAAGGCTTTAACCCTCAGTGATTGGGAAATGGATGAATGTGGGTGGAATAAATTGGATGGAAAATGTGGATAATGTGGATGATTTCCATCATCAGCTAGAGAGCATCATTGATCTTGAGCTTGTAGGCTAAACTGGAAACAATTGGGTAGTGGAATGACATCCTTGCAAGGTAATAAAATAAATTGCTTTCAAAATCCCAATTGGAAACAATTGGGTAGTGGACTGACAACCTTTGATTCAAAGGTTGGAACCACTCTAAATCGAAGTGTCTTCCTTATTTCCACCACTTTCTTTGGTTGAGTGCTTTAATTGCTTCAATTAACTTTAAATTATCCAAAAATCTCTATTCACCCCCTCTAGATCTTTCAATTGGTATCAGAACAGGTCTTCAAGGAGCCATAACATGTCTTGAAGAATGGGGGACGACACACTTCACAACCTCAACTTGGAAAGAACCTATGTGAGTTAGCCACCACCCTTTGATGGAAGCAACTAAACTTATTGGAAGAGAAGGATGCAATTTTACTTCCAAGGGATTATCTTGGACCTTTGTAGGATGGTATCTACACCCTATGTACTTCCCCCGACAGAATATGCAACATGGGATCCATATATGGTAAAATAAGTTTAGTTAAATGCAAAGGTTGTAAGCATTTTATATTATTCTATTTCTATAAGTGAGTTTAATAGAATATCTTCAAATGATATGGCTTATGATATATGGCATAAACTCTCGATAACACATGAAGGAACTGCCCAAGTTAAAAACACAAAAATTAATATGCTTAAACAAAAGTTTGAACAATTTTGTATGCTACCTAATGAATCTATTAGTGAAATGTATGCAAGATTTTCTTCCATTGTTAACAATTTAAGTGCAATAGGCAAATATATAAGTGAAGAAGTTCAAGTGTCCAAAATTATTATATCATTACCTCCAAGATACAAGCCAAAGGTGACAACGATTGAAGAAGCTAATGATCTCACCACAATGAGGATGTAGCAGCTCATTGGCAACCTAGAGATTCATGAGGTAACTCTTAAAGAAGAAGAAATATTGGAAGCCAAACACAAGAAGGAGAAAGGAAGGACATTGCTTTTAGGGCATCAAATAAAGAAAGCAATGAAACAAGTGGAGAAGATAGTGAAGAAGAGGCACTCATTGTAAATGGTAAGCAATATAGATGGTTTAAAACTAACAAAAAATCTTCTACTTCTTCTTCCCTTAGGTGCTTTGAATGTGGTAAGAAGGGAAATTTAAAAAATGAATGTCCCAAATTCAAGAAGGGAAATAAATCTTCTCTCAAGAAGAAAGAAAAAGCCTACAAAGCAGCTTGGGATGACTCAAGCGATGATAGCAAGAGTGTGGAGGAAGTGGAATGTCTCATGACCAAAGAAGACACAGGAAGATGTTTCATTGCAACAACAAATGAAGAAACAAATGAGGTAAGTCTTCTTGATTTATCTAAAGAAGAGTTAGTCACAATATTGAAGAATTACATGAAAAATATATTGATTGTAAAAAGAAATTAAAACGGCTTACAAAAACTAATGAACATTTGTCTGCTAAATTGAATCATCTTGCTTTTGAAAAGGCAAGCCTTATGCATGAAAAAGCTACTTTGAAATTATCTATCAATGATTGCAATATTAAGTTGCTTGCTCTAGAAACTAATAATAACTTTTTTTGCCAAGAAAAGGTTGAATTGCTTGCCAAGATAAATGATCTTTAAACTCAACCTATTCTTTGTACCCATTCAGATTATGATGCTATTGTCAAAGAAAGAGATAGTTTGTTATCTAATCTAGACCAAGCAAAATTAGACATTAAAAAGAGAATGGATGAAATTGCTAAGTTGCAAAAGGATATTAGTAGCTTGATAAACAAAGGCATTCTTGATAAAATCCTAAAAGACTCATCTGGACAAATTGGGAGGAGAGGCCTAGGTTATGTGCCCAAAGATAAATCATACCAAAAGCCTAGACCTAAAAAGACTCAAGAACCCAAAACCAAAGTCATGTATGAACCTAAAAACAATCCAAATCATGACTATAATGTTAAAAAGAGAAATGAAATTGATTTCATCCGTTTTCATTATTTCTTACGTCTTGGTCATTATTCATTTTCATGCTCTTACAAGAAAAATAAGAATAAGGATCTAGTTTGGGTTTCAAAACATCAAACTTAGAAATTTGGAACACTTAGTTGAGATTTAAGCTAAAACTTAATTTGAAAATCAAAATTGTCTTATCTCAACTAAACAAAGCCTTAACTTGCATATCTTTGTATGTTTTGATTAGAAATAACAACATGCTTTGCTTAAAATTGATACAACATATAGAAGTCATCTCGATCGAGACTCTTTTCAGTCGAAAAGATAGTCGACCAAGAGTGGTTCTGTTAAAAATGTATATTATGGAAAATCATTCCGACTGACACAATAGCTTGATCGAAATATCATTTGATCAAACAAATTGTCGATTGGGTATCATTTTGTAAAGAGATTATCAATAAACTTGTGATTATAATCAATCTTGTTAAACTCTTTCCAATTAGCTATTCCAAAAAGTCCTAATAAATGATCCTAATCAAAAGGACCACTATATGGAGACCAAAACTTTATACTTTGTAGGTCTATAAAGATTGCCCCAAATATGACTGGAAATGAGATGACTTTCTACACACATGGAAACAAGGCCACATTTGGAGAAAACTTTAAAGGTAAAACTAATGACATAGGTAATGTTGCAAAATTCTCAAATGTGATATCTGTAAAAGAATGGGCATGATTCATAGGAAAATATCAAAAGGAAAAATGATTGTATTTCTCTCAAATTTGTAAACACTATAATAAATTGTTTGTGGAATAAAAAGATTGTTCACAAAATTATCTCATAATTAATTAACTTGAAGTACCTTAGTATTTTTAAGCTCACAAATTTTTGGTTATAATGTGCATTTTTTTTGCTCTTAATCGGATTCTCTACACCAATTCTAGCTTAAAATACCCTTACTTGGTTAGATATCCGTCGATTAATCCCACTATAAGCCTAAAGGAATCTCATATAATTTTAGGTCTTAACATCCCTTGCAAATGGTTGAGAAGTTATTTTTAGTGTTTGAATTACAACTAAACTTGACATATTTTTTTAAAGGAGGGATGATATTGACTTACTAGTTACTCCCCTAGAAAATATACTCTTTGATATATATTCTCAAATTCTTAAGTGAATTTCATGTTATTTGCATAAGATTCTAACAATGTTTCTTTGATTAGTCACAATAATTTATTATCATGCACGAGTACATAAACAAGCTCAAAACTACTCACATACTCTTATTCAGTCAAACATATTGTGGACCAAGATGATTCTTGATCGACAAGATTGTCAAATGAGTTCCACTCAGTGGAACCCTCAGCCTAAAAGGTGTTTTTGAACCAAATTCCCTTAAAATATTTGCTAACCGAAAAACTTTTGCAAAAAGGCCCCTCATTCGAGATAATTTTCAACCAAATCCTCAAACTAACGATCATTTTTTCAAACTTCAACGGTCGACCAAACTAGCCATTTTGAGGAGCATCATAAGAGAGACGTTAGGCTCTCAATCAATGAAAAGGTCGACCGAGCATGTCACTGATTTCCTATAAAAGGACCCCAATCTGCCCATTCTACTCACCCTCCAATTGCTCTCTTCTCCACCTCCTCTGTAGTGATCTTTAGAGCTATTCTTAAGAAATACTCTTGTACTACATCCCTAGTTCTTCTTCCACCTCCACTTGTTCAAGATGGCCTCATCTTCAACGCACGGCGGGAAGAAGCAAGTAGCGATGCGGAAGGGAAGACAGGTCACTCCAACCTTGAGTGTCATCAATGACATCACCTTCAATGACATTGATGTTGGAGAATGCTACCTCAAGCTCACCTCAAAGACTCCTCTTCCTCGACACCTGATGGACACCAATGAATTCATCACACTTCTTGACCTCCATGAGCTCTTCAAGGTGCAAACGTTGATGGAGTTTCTTGAACCATCCTTTCATTTTTGGTCCACCCAAGCCGTAAATGAGTTCTACGCTAATCTTATTAGGGACTCCAATAATCGCTTCTCTTTCACTTCCATGGTTGATGGGTTAGGATTCAATTTTTCTAAAAAAACATCCTCAAAATGTTAGATATAGATGAGTAGGAATGTGGAGGTTTCATAGACTTAACCACGTGGAAACCCTTTATCCAAACTCTTCACAAATGATAATGCCATTATCTTCAAAGATGTCAAACGGGCCATTTTACTTCCTAACACTTCATGCCATGAGAATAGGGGAACCTACTATGCTACATCTCTCACCCCTGAAGCTAGGGTAGTAAACCTCATTATCTCCCACAACATCTACCCTAGAGCAAACAATGCTGAAATCTCATAATTTAGGATGTATCTAATTTATGCTATCCTAAAAATTATTCCAGTCAATTTCATTCGCATTATCCTAACCAATATGTTTGAATTCTTTGGAAATCCTCCCTATGCTGATTTTGTATGTCAAATCATTCAGTTTTTCCTTGACAAAAACTTAGAGGATCTAAACTACAAGTGTGATAGGCGTCCTAAAAAAACTCACCAAACACACTATAGATAAAATGGCCCTTGAATTTAGACACAAGAGGGCTAGGACCAAAGGAGAGACATCCACCGAAGCAAATCCTACACCTCCTACCCCTCCTAGATACTCCATAGAAAATCTAGCCAATGATTTGTGCTATCTCAAAGGGGCTACCTTTCACCTTGGGAGACAATTAGATTACAATCATCATGTCATGACCTATCTTAATAAAAGAATGCAAGACTTGTCTCCCAATGTTCTTGACACATACCTGTATACACTCTATCCTAGGAGTATCTATCCTTTTAACCCTTCAATCCAATACACCCAAATCCCACAACCACCTTCACATGATCTTTCCCATACCCAATACTCACCCATGCAACTCCAGGACATTGTTGCCCACTTCAAGTTTGATAGGATGCCTACATTTATAAAGGCATATGCTCTTACTAAGACAGGTGCACTTGATTGGAAAACACTTGTCAAGTACTATGGTGATGCTCCATTTCTTGGGAAAGATCCTGAGGTTGATGTGATCTTGCAATCCTTCAAGTGATGTTGTCCTATGTAGATAGTAGCACTACTTATGTAATCATTTCTAGTGAAGTCTATGATGTTATATTCTATTGTTATCAATGTAATCGAGCTTGTTTGTGTTCACTTGATCATGTTAGTAAAATATATCTTGCGGCTTTCATTGAACATTTTTTATCACTTTGTTTTGCATCTTGTGTATCATATTGAGGGGGAGTATCTCATTTAGGGGGAGTAAAATGTTTCTATGGCTATCCTTTTGAAATAACAAAGGGGAGAAATTATATTAAAAAAAATGAGTTTCATGTTCTCTTGGCTTAACATTAATTGATGCTATATTCCTTAAGAGATGGATGCTACGTTCCATATCTCTTTAGGAATAATTAGCATACATGTTATGAAAAGAAGAATATGTTCTTCATCTCAGTATGAAACTCAACTAATTTAAATCATTTTAGTTATATTTTAGAATTGTTTATCATTTTCAAAAGGGGGATATTTTTGGATAAATTGGACATTAATTTACCCTTTGTTTTAATGATGACAAAATTTTCTACACTTATGGATCTAACATGTTATTTGAAGGAAATACTACTTAGTGGGAAGATGAAGATCAATGCAAATTGAAGATCAGATATGCTTAATTGTATAAATATTCATGATTGTACTCAAATGTAAACATTTGTACAAAAATATATTGTACAAGTACTTAGACATCATGTAAATCAGGCGTTTGATCATCCCTACCCACTTATAATCCTTAGATAGATTTCCCCCCAAAGTTAGAGTCACCAACACACATTGTAACACACACTTAGTAGGTGATTCAAAAGTCTAAAATAGGGACACCCTCGGCCAAATAACTTGTCAATCGAGACACTCTCAGTCAAAGTTCTTTTCGATTGAGAACCACCTTGGTCGATCGTGAGAGTATTATTCGACAACTTACATAATTGTGCTCTAAAATAGTCTTTGGTCAAAAATAATCTCGATGAGTAAGCTTCAGTCTAAAGCTTATGACCATTAGACTGAGTGGTTGGTAGTTGGGAGTTAGAAATAGATGTTGCAACACTTTTTCCTTAAACCCAGGCTCGGTCAAAGAAAATCTCGACCAAGACACAGTTCGGTCGACCAAATTGTCGATCGAGAAGGGTTCTGAATTGTTCTTTTCAAGCACGAACAAATTAGAAATTGCTAGCCAACTAATGTACACCTAACAGCTAGTTAAGCACTAAAAACACTCTAGACACTCCCTAGAATGTCCCTAGACACTTGCAAACCATTCCCATAAATAGGAGAGCCCTAAGGACACCTAAAGAACCCAAGATACACTTGAGCATTCACTATTGAGAGCAACAAAGTTATAATTCACTCGCCATCTTCATCCTTGTGCTCTAGAGTTGTGTCATATAGTTACAATCTCCTAGACACCACATATAGCCACATCCATCCTAAGTGGATAGGAGATATAAATGCTTGATATAGGATCAAAGCGTTGTACTTCATTGGATAAGTATTTTCTTTCTTCCCATCTATTTCTTCTATATTGTACTTTCTTCTCCTTGACTAAATCTAGGGTTGGAGGTTGTTGAAAGGAGGTTGCTTGGTGCTTATTCAACAAAGTGAAGGCTTCTCCAAGGTGTGCTTGAGATTACTTCAAGAATACTTCTTCAAAGGAGGTTGGACCTACTTCTAGGTGAAGACTATCTTAAGGTGGTGGAGCTACTTCAAGGTGGTGAAGGCTGCTCCAGGGATTGCTCGTGGTTACTTCAAGAAGGCTCCTTCAAGGGGGTTGATGATACTTCAAGGTGAAGGCTACTTCAAGTGGAAGGTGATTGTATTTTATTTAACATCCTTGTGAGGTAGTAAAATAAATCACTTTCAAAATCCCAATTGGAAACAATTGTGTAGTGGACCGACAACCTTTGATTCAACGGTTGAAACCACTCTAAACCGAAGTGTCTTCCTTGTTTCCCCCTCCTTCTTTGGTTGAGTGTTAATTGTTTCAATTAACTTTAAATTATCCAAACCCTCTAGATCTTTCACAGCTTTGATTTAGTGACCAAAATTCATATGTAAACACTTAGTCTTATCTCTTGCCCTATTTAGTCAACTTTAATGTAGAATTGTTACATAAGGGTAGTTAGTTGATCTTGCTTAATTTCAATTGCTCCACTAATTCATTGGTTAATCATATTTGTTAGTTATCACTTAGTTTCATATGTGCATTTATTTAAATACATTTCCCATAATCAAATCGACCAAATCAACCTTTAGAAACCAAAAAACTTAGCCTCTTATATAGGAACTAAAGAAGCATAGAGATACATTCTAACTAATATCCTCAAATATTCGACCCTGACTTGCCTACTCTATAGCTTATCAAGCTCGTATGCTTACAAATCTGTGTAATATAGTGTGTGATTTGGTCTACGTTTGCTTTAACCTTCCATGCATGATTAAGCCATGGTTAGTTAATTGAGTTGTACTACCCTCACTTGGTTAGTGACTTTGAAGTCTCCTAGCCTGCATAAAGGATATTAGGATTATTTTGTCTCCTTAAGACCTCCATTATGCCTTGGTCAATGTGAGTATAAAAAGTAGGAGTTCGTTGGTGTGTGACCAACTATAAATATTAGGTTCATCCTAGGTACTTACATCAAAAAAATTATCATACCATAAAGAAATACTTCCTTAAAAATCATCATATCACATAATTCTCATTCACATTGGAAGGATTATCCTTCACATTTAGAGATATGCCTCAAGTGCACTCATATAAATGGGTGTTATTGGGAAACAAGGAGAGGATATCTCTTATATTCTTCAGAACCTACATATATTCAGCAATATATGACTGTAGTGCCTTCTCACATTCCCGAGATTGCTACAAGGAAGCATGCTTTCCTATCTTGACTTTTAAACAATGGGATATCATATGGTCATAGGACACTGAATGAACAAGGGTTTCAATGATTAGTCAAGAAAATGCATTGTCTTTGATAGATTAAGAAGGTATGATTCAAATTGTAGTACTAAGGTATCCACAAGTACCACAAATAACATCAATAAAACTCAAATTAGAACTTAGCATGCACATATATAGCCATAATTCCACCATTTTCACCATCAACATGTTATTTTCTCAAAGGGCTCAAAATCCTCATTAAAATACTAGAATATATCCTCATAGTAAGGAACCATCATGTAAAATTTCACCAAAAAATCATTATTTGAGCATAATATGGCCAAAGTAGTAAAATAGTGCCAAATTGGAAATTTAGATGTAATATATGTCAACTTTGAAATTTTTAGCAACATGGAAGTAAAAAAGTTCATCATTTTGTTTAGAACATAAAGTATTGGTAAAAAAAAAGAAAGTATTGGTAAAAAGGATGACCAAATTATAGTTATAAACCCCATACGAATGTCACTTTTTTGTCATTTAACATGTATCTATTGAGATTTATAGTCGCATGTTGGAGTGACATTTCAATACTATTCTAAGTAGATGCTAAAGTTACTCGCATGTAAAGTGTTTCATTATATTTATCACTAAAGTATGAAATTTTGGCTCCTAAGCATGTCCAAAAGGTCTAAAAAGTTCCAACCAAATTAGATCTAGCTTCAATTAGAAAAAAGAAGGTAAACAAAGAGTTTTTAGGATAAAAGAACCTATATTATCGTATATAAACAAGAACATCGTACAATTAGATATAAGAGATATGTAATATCAAGAAAATATGAAAAGAAATGAAGATATACATGGATTTGTTTCTAAACGAGGCCAAGATGATGATTATATGCTTAAAATACCTAAATGAAAGCTTGATCACCGCCATCCATGAGCTACAACTCTAAGAATGCTCTCCTCTAGCTCTAACTGCATATCTCTAATACCATTCTTCATCTCCAAAAGATATATATAATCCCTAGGGTCAAATTGATCATGTATTTATAGGTTGTTGGAGATAAAATTCATTCCAACCCATAAACAGCTAAATTGTGGCTCCTCCATTGACCAATGTGTCTCAAACCATCCCTAAAGCACCTACCTCAGCCACCAAAAATGTGTATCAAGCTCTAGTTCTACCTATAGTGCGCACTTTGAGCCACCAATAACACACATCAGGCGATCGACGACCCAAAGCAGTCATTTTGGTTTGGCCTCTCAGCCTGGGGGTGCATGACCTAGCCTCGGGAAGGCATTTAGGTTGTCATTAAATCCTAGTATCTTCAAATCGTCATGAGAACATGGGTCAAAGTTACTCGATTCAAGGGATAAACATCCATCATAGGGGACATGGTACACTCCCAATATGATGCATAGATAGTATGCCCAACGTGGCCGAAGCACTAGAGGAAAACTTCTCTAAGCATCCACAATACTTAATGATTGACCCCATCGACTAAATCAAGCCCACTAAAGTACCTTTTTATGTGCACAACTTCAAAAAGTAATTCTAAGTAAATCACATAAATCATAAAATTGAAGCTAATAATCTTGACTTAAGGGATACGTAAATCATTCTCTCTAAAGTAAGGTAACTTAAGAACACCTATGGATACGTAAATCATTCTCTCTAAAGTAAGGGATACGTAAATCATTCTTTGGTATATTTCCAATAATAAGAACACTCTATGGATCAAATGGATTCACAACAAATACCTTAAAGACACCTCGATTTGGACCTATGCTTGTAAGCAAAAGGATAGTTGGATGTGGAAGGCAGTTATAAAAGCGAGAGATGGCATTCTTTCTTTGGTTAGATTCAACATTTGCAACGGCAAGTCCATTCTCATGTGGCATGACTCGTGGGTCAAAGGGGCTTTTCTTGAGGATGTGCTATTAAACCCAAGACCCCTGAGGCTGCGATCTAATCTAGGAAGTAATGCATATTTAAACACCATTATATCTAATGGCGAATGGAAGATCCCTAATTTTAGAGGTTGTGAGGAGCTCTGTGTCATTTGTGAATCCATCACCCTCCAAGCTGAAGATAAATGTTACTTTGAAGGACTGAAGACGTTCTCCATGAAGGGAGTGTGGGAGCTGTGCAGAACTAAACATGATCAAGTAGATTGGGCTGTTTGGCTATGGCATTCGACTGTCCCTAACCGATTTAAGGGCTCCTGCTGGAAGATCTTACAAAGGCGTCTGGTTATTGAGGATTATCTACAGAGAAAAGGATTCCACCTGGCTTCTAGGTGTTTTCTTTGTGCGAGACAAGCTGAGAGTATTTCCCATGTCTTCTGGTTGTGCAACTTCACCTTGGAGATTTGGGAAAGAGCAAAGAACAGATTACCTCAGTTGCCGACTTCTTTTGAAGACCTGGAATAGATTGTTGATCATAATTCCAAGCTACTGGGGATTTTAACCCTGTACCACGTCTGGGTTGCTAGAAATCAAATCATCTATGACAATGTAACTCCATCCACTATTCATGTTTGGAGTAGAATAGATAGCGATTACAAAGATCTGCATAGATAGGTCTTTTTGTTTGTGTGATCTCAGCTCCCCATTTGTAAAGTTTTTGCATATGAATAGAAGAAAGCACGTTTACTGATAAAAAAAAGTAAGGTAACTTAAGGGGCATGTCTCCTAGAGTTTGGAGAGACCAATCAGATAAGATCAGGGGGCACCAAGGGCGACTGAGGAGAACCACCAAGGTGTGACTATGAGGGCACACAATTCGGAGGCCACTTTACAAAAGAGTGAACTTGAGTTTGATTATGGGTTGCGGGATCCAAGACATCATCATCAACAACAACAAACACCATTGGAGCATTCAACAAATAATGACATGTTCATAGACATGGAAGATGAAACATCCTTTCCTAACATCAATGGTACCCTAATGGAACAACACCACCCACATAGAATCCATAAACAAACATGTCCTACATCCATGCATGTGGTAGCATAGAAGATTATAACAATGGTAGGGTTTGATTGGAAAGTAGAGGTATGTTGCTTATAGCTGATGATTTCTTGATTAACAAAGACACATCATTTCCTTCCCTTGACATCAAGACAAAGGCTTTCGACCAGATCCTCAATTCTTGGTGATATGTGATCATTGGTCAAGGTCATTACTAGGATGATCATGTACCTCATCTTGAAGGAAAAGATCAGATAGATGTGGAAACTAAAAGGGGCTTTTAGAATTATTGACCTGGATAATGGATATTACATGGTGCAACTCACAATGGAAGATGACTACAATAATGTAGTTGTTGGACAGTCCTGGCCATTGTTCAGATCGTACCTGATGGTCCAGAGATGGAATCCTAACTTCAAAACCACATCCAACACCCAATATACAAAGATGGTGTGAAATAGAATTTCTAATACCCCACCATGCTTGCATGAGGAGCAGTTTCTAAAGAGTAGGGAACTTAATCAAAAATACTATTAAGGTTGACAACAACACATGTTAAAAATAATGAGGAAGATTCACTGAAATTGTAGTAGAGATCCAAACAGACACCCCACTCACCCACAAGTTCTCATAATGAACAAGTTGTATACTTTCCAATATGAGAATGTTCTTTTGTTATTCTTTAGATGTGGAAAAGTGGGACACAATATCAACCATTGTTCCAGTACACCCCATTACCAATCATCCAAAGGCGACAAACTGAACAAGGGAACAAAAGAAAACAAGCTAAAGGAGGGATAATTTATAGAAACCTTACTTGTGAGAAAAGGACAAGAAAGGTAGGCAAACATGAATCAACAAGAGAAGACCAATCCAACATGGGGAGACAATAGGTTTTCCCCTTTAGAAGATGAGCAGGAGATGGAGGCTAAGGATACAACATATATCCCCCAGGAAAAAATCATACATGAGGACTAGTAGGGAAGTGGTAATCCAAAATACTAAAAACAACAGAAGCAAGCAATCAAATCAAAAGCAGCATTCCAAGGACCAATCAGGGGAACACAACAATAGAATGACCAGGAACATAGAGACAAAACAAATAATATAGAACAACATACGGTGATGAATGTCAAAGGAGACAATGTATTTTTCATAAAGAATACAACACATGCTAAGAAACACCAACCACTAAACCCCTTCCAACCAGGGTTAATGTTCAATGCCACATACAACACACCACCAGACAAGAAAGGAGGAAATTATACCAACATCCACCTCATAAAATAGAAGATGGATAGGAATTAGCCTGATGGTTTCTTGTCATCTAGGAAAAGAGGGAATCCCTCATCAACTGAAGACCTGGAGCAGGAAGTAGCTAAAGAAAAGATAGATGACTTTCCCTCCTGGACTTTTTCTCTTATTGATGGTCACTTCCTTAATGAATTTTCCTTTTGTCCCTCAGAGATGTCATAATTGGTTTCAAAGAATTTTTCTCATTAAATGTGTTTTTCATGCTATGTATACTTAATCCTTCAAACTTTCAATGACATAAAGGTTACATCAATTCTTAAATGGATTGGTTCACTCAACCATATGGGGGTATCTATTATAAAATCAAATTTCATAAGGTCTTGATAACAAAGATCAAGATCATAATCGGACTACCATAATTCAAGATTTTGCAAGATGGAGTTCATGATCGTGTTCCCTTCCTTTCATGATCATGGTACGAGAGTCAAGTTGGGAACTCAAGAGTTAGAGCATGATAGGGCTAGATTGATACCATATGCATCATATCATTCAAAATTGATATTTACAAAGAGGCATAGAAATCAATAGTGAGATGCCTCTTATAAAACGTCTTTCATCATGATTGTGGGAGTCCAAGAGCTTAGTCATTCCATGACATGATCATGGTACATATCAAATAGGGGAAATTTTCTTAATTATGCTTTAGGTTTGGTCAAAAATAGGGCAAGATGGATTCAATCAAATAGGGACCTCATAAATAAATGAGATATAATGTAAAAATCCTCCTTATCTCATTATATTAAGATCATTATCATTTTACCTCAAACATATAAAGCATGTAGTCTATATTTGGTAAAGTTGAGTTAACATGATCTGAGGGGTCATACATGAGTGTTTACTCAAGAGTACTTTCTTTAGTCATAATCAAGTTTTCAATTTCAGGTCAGATCATGTCATCATCATTTTGTTACTCAAATATTACCATTTCATTCAAATTTTATTCTTTCCCCATACATGAGCTACCCATAATTGAGAGATCATATGATTGATATTCACGAGTAAAAGAATCACATGAGGAGATGAGAAGATAACTAATAATATAATGGTTGTCTTAGGATAGTCCTTAAAGAAGAGAAGAGATTCTAGAAGACTCTCTAAGGTGTGTGGAAATGGGTTATTAAACATGCATCGAGGATATGTGATTGCTCTGATACCATTTTTCACGGAACCATTTGTTACCCTAACTCCACACTCCTAATTTCTACATAGACAAAGGCAAGTGCACCTGGGAGTCCGTCCCTAGAGTGGATCATATAACATATGCATGAATAAAACCATAATCAAGAACAAGATAAGAGATAAGATAGCACACAAAGAAAACTAAACTAGTTCCTGACAAGATCTTAGTCCCATTTATAAACCCATATGAATTCCATTTGCATGACATTAGATGATTCCAAGAGTAACAATAGTAGATTATCATAATAGAGAAGAAGAAACAATCTTAGCAAGATTCATAATGTACCTATTACCTAAAATCATAAAATGGGTACACATCAGAACAACTATGTTGATTATGCTATAAAATACATAAACTCACAGGTTTAAGAGAACATATATGCTTGGAAAAACTTGATATAATGGTAACAAATAAATTAACAACATCAAAGACTTTTTTATTAACAAGCAAACGTGTTTTACATGCATTTCTATTATACTAAACAACATTTTAGTGCCATTTGACCTTCTTCCCAATGGAATGGTCCATGAGTATGCCTTGTGCCCTTACCCTCAGGTATCAGGTAGGTGCTCAAGGTTTGTATAATAGACAAGTTCAATTATGCTCAAGGTTTGTTCAACATATTTCAAGAAAAATGAACATATGAATCATAGGGAACAAGTAGCTCAAACAAGTATATACATCCAAGCAATTTAAGCATACATACATACAAGCAAGCCTCTAGTCTGTCCAATAGGAGGATAAAGCGTACCTTGATTAAATCACAAGATTAACCATTTGATTAAGGAAATCATATATAGAAAGTCTGACTAGATCTTGGCCATTAAGTCAACATAGAGATCCTGATATTACAAATAATTGTAATTAGATTAACATCAACAAGATTAGGTCTCATTAATCATTATTATGATTATTGGATGTGTCACCTAGATCCAGGTACTCATTTTCATCAACAATGTTTTCAATAACTCAAACTAGGTCTTGCTTAGGCATTACCACACAAGATAGTACATCATGGGTTCATTAGTACTTATAGTGACACATCACAACTAGATCAGGGGTATATTCCTCTGGTTTCAAGATTCTAAATAGAGCAATCATAAGATTTGACAAAGCTTAGTCGACACAAGCATCAACATTGTCATACTAGTCATTTAAGTCATGATCATGCAAGATTGTCACCATTAGAGTATAAGATAGACCAAGTAAAATTTGGCATTATGCAAAACATCAAGATACCTTTTTGAAGTCATAAAGTAGCATATATCATCATTAGATCATGGTTCATGCAAGGTAAGAGACCTAGATACTAACATGTCCATTAGGTCACAATTCAAGTCAAGCTTACGAAATTGATCACATTAGGGCAAAAGAATGTTTCGCCAGGTAGTTAGGTGTATAAAGTATGATAAGTTACTGATTAGAGGTCTATATAATCATTTTGTACATACAAGACCAACATGAAATAAAGGATTGAGATCCAACATCAAAGCATCCACATAAAGCATGTTTCAAGGTTCAAGATAAATCATCAAATCAAAATAGGATACTAGTATGAACAAGTTGGAATCCTAGTCTGAGATATATCTAATATTACTGATTTGGGTCAAGCATTGGGATTATAGGCACATTCAATCAAGGTTATGCATTGAGGTACTGATCTTTAGCATAAAAGTCTATCTCAGGTCATTTAAGCCACATTAGATCATTCTAGGTACAAAGATCGATCAAGTTTGAATCATGATACATAAAGGTGTTCACGAGACTGACTTTAGGCTAACATTAAGATTTGAGACATAAAACATCAAGATCATGCATTTAAAAGGGATACATATCTCAAAAGACATCAAAACCATGCTTTAGGGGATATCAGTAGAAGAGCAAGTAGATTTAGAATTTGGAAGTATTTTTATTGCAAAGGTCTCGTTTGCTGATCAAAATGGTATATTGAAAGTCCTATTTTGGAGCTAGCATCATAAAGGTATGAATTTTCAAAAAATACCATATTTTAGTAGATCTAGGCCCATAGATCTTGACCTGAGAGACAAAAGAATGTGTTGGGGGTGCTTGGACAAATCCTTCTCATGGTCCTTGGTTTCTTGGTCCGACTTTGCTCGGGTTGCACGACATGCTGGTGCAGCCCAGCTGTGGCTTGCTACCACTATCCATCATCTCACAGTGGTGGAAAAAGATCCACGGATGCCCACCATTGTCACCCACCTCTACACTCACCCACACAGCTGTGGTGGTGTTCATGTTAGTTATTTGTCATCAAAGAGGGGTGTGCGGGATGTGAGGCCTCTAGGTGCCCAACCAAGTAGCCGTCTAGCCACACCCTAAGCTCTTGAAGCTCCAACTTCCTTTGGATTTACCCGACGAGGTGAGTGGAGGTTGTGATCCCACACTAGAGTTTGGGTGGTGTGATGGAAGGAAGGAAGAAGAAGATAAGGGAAATACGGAGATGGAGGGTGTGAAAAGGATTGAGATGAGAGGTGAAATAAAAGGGGAGTAAGGGGGAGTGAATGGGGGCATTGATTTTGCAAAAAGGAATGGGAATAAATGTGATTGATAGAAGAAAAGTGGGGTTAGGTGGTGGTAGAACCACCTCCCTTGGTGTTGTGTATGTAGGTTGAGGATGAATTGAAAAATGTTGTATCATAGGGGGAATCCATAGGATAAGATCCAAGAGTCAGGATTTATTAAGACACCAATAGAGGCGGATCACTGACCTGTCCAAGTGAAGGAGGGGCACCCATCTTGTATGGGTCATGCCCCACATTGGGCCCAAAAGCCTCAAATCTGATTAAAATCATTCATAAATCAAGATATTCAAATATACATATCTTGTGATTTATTGCTCCATTGAGGCAATTTTTGTGCCTTCAGATTCCTAACTAAATCCTCT
This sequence comes from Alisma plantago-aquatica, assembly GCA_963693085.1. Classification (NCBI taxonomy): domain Eukaryota; kingdom Viridiplantae; phylum Streptophyta; class Magnoliopsida; order Alismatales; family Alismataceae; genus Alisma; species Alisma plantago-aquatica. The sequence continues at coordinate 1,094,887,339 of OY856412.1, read as the reverse complement.
ACATATGAAATATATTTTATAGGAAGGAGAGTTCATTGAATGGTTCAATTTTGATTTCAAGTTGATGATACATAATAAGGATGTCACTTAGTTTAAAACTCAAATTAGAGTCATATATAAATATAAAGGGATATTTAATTGAAAATGGCTTGTCAGTTGAGTGATTCAAAGTCATCGAATTAAGGATGATGGAGTCTATTGATTATAATATAATATCTAATGAGTAAAGATGTACATAAATCAAATGAGAGAGAAAAATATAGGTTATCACAGTCAAATCCTTAGACAAAAGTATAATAAGAGGTGCTTGTCCTCAGGCTCATGATCTGTGGTGTGGAGGTCTATTGCCTGGCTACTTCCAGTCACACTAATCAAAACACAAGATTTGTGATGAATGGATAAAACACACTTGTATGGGGGAATAGGGTCCGACCTGAGGCTGGAGAAGCAAAGCCAACAAAGAGGCCAATACATGAATCCCTAAAGGACCTCATTGTGGAAGTAGTAATGAAAGATGATGATAGATGAGACCTTGACTTCATGTGGTACTGGTTTGATGATGATATTGTGAATGAAATCAAGAATACACCAGTAACACACCTGCTACCTGAAAAGGACTATTGGTTATGGGGACCGGAGAAGAGAGGGATCCTATCATCAAAACAAACTTACTTGAATCTCATCAAAGAGAAGAAGGTCATTGCAAGCCGGTGGAAAATGTTGTGGAGGTTCAACATAGCAGAGAAAGTCAAGTTCTTCCTTTAGTTGTGTATTCACAATATCTTGATAAAAATTTATGAAAATTGTGCAAGAAAAACTGTTGTAATATCTACATGAATGCCCTAGAAATAGTTCTACATGTATTAAGGGACTATACAATAGCTAAGGACATTTTACGTACTCTATACACATCCCTTCCATGTGGTTTCTTTGTTTCTACTAATTTCAAATTTTTATTTGACCTTAATGAAGAATGGGCTACTATCGTTTGGTGCATATGAAGGTGAAGAAACTTGTTCATATTTCAAAGTACATGTCTCTAATAAATTCAAGTTATCAGTACAATTAGACAAGCGCTTAAGGAGAATCATCTAATGTTCCACACCAGGGGGAACACTAAAGCTTGCAAGTCAAAAATGGAACAATCTGTAATTGTGATAAGTGAGTAGTCATGATCAATGTTGATGTTACACAACAAAAGCTTACTGTGTTTCATGCTTCTTGTGCTGTAATGAGGGACCATTAAGGGAGGTGGATGTCATCTCAGGGGAAGGGATATACTGGAGACTGAGCTTTACGCTATACTAGAGGGAGTCAGATTGGCAAGCTAGAAGGGAATTCATAGATTTGTCCTACTATAAGACTCTCAAGCTACCTATAACTTGCTTAAAGAGAATTGAAGTAACTACTGCTCCTATGGTCCAGTTTTCTTTAGGATTAATCAACTAATGAGAAGTTTAAATAATGGCAAAATAGCTATATGCCAAGAAGGTTTAATACCTTGGTGGATGCACTAGCAAAACTACTTCTCAAAAAACTGCAACTATGGGTTGAAAATCAATGCCATTGCCCCTCACTAGCATATATGAAGATGACATGAGGAGGATAAGTGACTTAGCTTGCCGAGTCACAAATATATGCAGTTCTAGTTCAAATGAATAAATAAGGTGATTGGTTTTTCAAAAAAAAACTTGACTAAAGCAAAGCTAGATTCAGATCCATACAATTATTTTGATTGATTAAGTAGTATATTTTTAGTCTAGTATTTACTAATAGTGAATTTATAATTAATTTAGTGATTGGATGTGAATGTTTATGGTGTCATATCTATAAATGAGGGAAATGTGAGATTTATTGCAAGTTAGCCTTGTCAACAGTCTACTAATATGTTTATTGTGTATAACAAAAAATGATATTATGGAGGCAAGTGTGAGCCTTTATGTGGAGGATGGTGGAGAAAGAGGTGTAACTTTTCAAATGTGAAATCATTTTATCAACAAAAAAGAAATCATTACTCTATGCTCTGATAAATTGATAGGGTATGTTTAAAGTGAAGAGGATGAAACACAATGAATTGAATGTAATCGACATTCTAGGTAGTACTTAATTTGTGTTATAAAAATATGTTATCTTAAATGAAAAAATTCTTGATTAGGAAGTTTGTTAGGTTGGTCATACCACACATGCCAAGACTAGAGAAGTGGATAGAGAACAAATTGCATTAGTATGTATAATATGATTATTTTAAGTTTGTTATTTAGAATATGTAATAATTATATTTTCTTGTGTGAGTGTCGTAATGAATGACATGGGCCTTGACGAACTTCTATTAAAGATATCAGTAATGTCAATGATCCAGCAACCTCGGTAAAAAGGAACTTTCTTAAACAAAAATTCCATCTGCATCCTAGAATATAATAATGATATGTTCTCGATTTCATTCTCATGGGAAATTTTCCTCATTTAGGATTTACCAGATGCACCTCGAACGATGAAGCTATGTATAGTGAACATGGATCATATGTTGGGCTTCATATTAGAAAACAATGCTACAATTATTATACAAAGACTAAGCTTTGAGTTCACACTAATGTATGTGAGTTTTTCTTGTTAAAATGACACTTTGCATTTGTTTTAGGATTATAACTTATGCCATGCACATGAATATACAACACAATTGACAAGAATGCTACTCTACCCAAACACAATGAAGAAGAGATTTTAAGAGCTCAAGTTGTCGATTTTAGATAACAATGATAAAATTGGAGTAGAACCTTTAACAATGAAAGGACACATCAAAGAACAAGTGAACCATAATAAGTCAACAATTGGATATAAGATGGTAGGCTCAGAATAAAACAAGGGGACAAAGAGGAAAAAGTGAATATGCAAACAACATACTCTCTTGGTTTTCAATCATATTGTGCATTTTTGGGTAATTTTGTTTTTTTGCGTGGAATTGAAATTTTTTGTTATATTTTTTAATATTTTATGTTTGTAACATAGAAAAAATGTACTTGAAAAGTATTGAGAAACCTCTTAAGGATCTTGAGACAATTGCACCCTTGCAGTAGTGTTATGGATTTCTCTAGAAATGAAAGGAAAAAAGATATTTCTAAAAAATGTGAATGATATACCACCTGAGGTGATTATAATGTTACCTTACAAGTGTTGGGTAAATTCAAATGTAACTTGTAGTTTATGAATTTGCATACTATTGTTATTTTTCTAAAAAGGTAAATCTATTGCACTCGCAAAGAAAAGAAAAAGAGAAAGGGTCAAGGGTAACTATAACTAAATGTTGCTCCAACTGTGTACAAGAATACCTAAGAGAATCCACAAGCCCTATCTGAAGAGGCTGCTCCATAAAATCTCAATGTTTGGCCACCATGGAGTCTGCATTAGCCACTACTCTTTTGCTAGTGTTGGCAAACCACAAATTATCCATTGAGATTCTTTCAAATAGATTGAGTTCATCGAGCTTTGTCCCTTCATGTGTGTGGTTGCTTGTTTCTTACAATATGTGGTAACACATAACACTAAAACAGATGCCTCCAAACTAAGGTCAGCTCAAGGTCAAGTTAATTTTTTTATCCACTCAAGAGCCACGACATGTCATCAGGGGGTCCCCCCCATTCTTGAGGTTTATCCTACTTCATATATGTTTTGGTATTTCCAATTTGAAAAAGAAATAGAATGAGATTGTCATACTTGATACGAAGGATACAAGTTTATCTACTATCAATCCTCAATTGATAAGTAAAATGAATGTAACGACCCCGCCTCCTGGTAACCCCCAATTAAGGGAGACCCGAAGGTCAAAGCTGTTATTCAATTAACAGGATCAAAGGTTCGACAAATAATCAATAATAACTATGAAATTCTATTAACTAACTGGAATTTGGTATAAAATTAAAACTTTGCTTACCTTTGAAAACTTTGGAAATCTATCTATCCATAGCTTGAATTATTCCATCTAATCCTCCTTGCACTTTAGTTCTTATTTCCACAATGTGTCACTTTACTATTTGTTCTTTCAATTGTTGTTCCTAAAACGCCGACAAACAAAATGTCGGTCAGTATATCGAAATATACTGGTATGTGGGAACGACCAAAACCTTGCAAATATGGTTAACAATCTAAATATCACAATCAAGTTAATTAACAAGCCAATTTACACTTTTTAGTATGACATTCTCCACCGCTTTTGCCCTAACCCTGGCATACCCACCTTAGGGTTTCCTTTGCCAATGACTTAAGGCCACCTTCTCAATCCCGAGCTTGGTTCCTGGGGGTCACCACTCATGGTGCCCGCTAGTCATGCAATATCATAGGCCACCTTCTCATTCCCGAGCTTGGTGCCTAAGGTCACCACTCAAGGTGTCCATTGGTCTACCCATCTGGGCCTGACCTTTGGCATCATCCATCAGGGTGGCATGTAGGTGTGAGAATCCATACTTCTATTATTAATATGATAATCATAGTGACTTTATAGTTTGCAAGTATGAACATCCAAACTGATAATTTGCATTCAATGCGATTAACCATCCGGAAAATCCTCGAGAAACTAAGGAAGTTATTCATAATTAACCACATACCTATTAAGCAGACTTGAATGCAGAAATAACTCAATCAATCAGGAATCAAGCAAGCACACACACCCAATTTGTTCCTGAAAAAGGCATCCAATTTCTCTATCATTAATCATGTCATCTTGATCCATTAATCCTAGTTGTTACCTAGGTTATTTGCCCTTTTTAGGGTTTTGAGCATAATTAGGGTTCCTCTTCATCTTTATTACTTTAAACCCTAAATTCAGAAAATCACTTACAACCCCTAACTATTTCATTTTTCTTTTACAAAAGATTCTAAGTTCATCTTTTAGTAACAGGAAACCCTAATTTCAGATTATAAGTAATTTTCTTTTCTTTTTCTCTAATTTAGGGTTTCTAAGCATCTTAACCATTATATTAGGTTTAAAACCCTAAACTTTGCAATTCTATCATCAAAATAGGTTAAAAACCATCTTAATCATTAATCAAGTAAATTATGTTCGAATTAAAATAATTGCAAGATTAACTATATCTTTTATCAACCATTAGGGTTTTCTAACCACAAATTAACCCCTTTTCTATTCAAAATATATACTTTTGCAAAAATATATAGATTTAGGTGTCCAAACCATTTTTAATGCATCCCTTGTATTTTTCTAATCATTTTTCATGTATTAATTTCCCTCATCCGAGTTTTCTAGCTCAAGATATGATTTTATTAAGAAAACCCTTGTAGTTGATTTATTTAGTATTTACAGAAAAAAAAACCAAGATCCTTAGATCTGTGGCGCGCTGGTCCATCCAGTGATCCAACGGTCAGGGAGCATGCGCCTTTACTTGCGATTAAGAGGGAGCCAAAGGACAAGCCTACCCTTACCTTACTGAAGATGCCACAGGGGTAGTTTAGAAAATGCACCACCTATCATCTTCAAGCTCGTGATTCCCCTGGTTCGTGATCTAGCTTGCCCGACGGTCAACTTCTAGGTTGACTTTGGGCTCTTCTCGCTTCGCGCACAAGCTGCCATCACCAGAAGCTCCGCGCTGCTACCCCGAACTCATCGAGCATATCGATTGGCTACTCCCTTCCGCACACCACAACAACGACAAGGTTCTACCTCCAGCGGAGGTTCTCCTGTGTAGAAGTCGAAGGTCGAGATGTTTCCACCAATTGAACGCGCTAAACCACTCATTGTCATCCCTCTCACTTGCACTGATGATCAGTGTGTTTGTGGGTGTCATGGGTATCCCCCTCCTTATATAGGTAGGGTTGGCGTGCATCCAAGATTGGGGAAAACTCCCTTCCAGTGGATGAGCCCCATAAAGTCAGGCTCGTTCAACTTGGGAAAGTCTCCCGAATTCAAAGGAAAACACTATTGGCTCGCAATCACCCTGGATCATAAGGAAATCGGAGAGGAAATCCTCCCTGTAACCTACAACTTCCCAGTCCGTGTGGGACTTAGGAAATGAGTGACCAACGTTGGATTGATATCCAACGGTCTCAGTTGCACGCGATCAAACTAAAAGGAAAATCATTTTCCTAATTCAGAATAAATCCAATTTTTAGCAATTTCTTAGGAAATTTGTATCTCCCAAACTCTTGCTCCTTTTTAACTCAAATTTTAAGGAAAGGCTTGCCTTGGCATTATCTAGTTTTTCACGAAATTTGGGAAACAACTTGCAATGTATGAGAAGGTTTCCTTCTCTCCCAAGTTATCGTATCCAATTAATCAAAATTAATTAGTATTCCTAATCCTTTTGCTATTATCTTATTATTTTGGGTCCCTTGGACCTCAAGAAATCCTCAAGGCATGGATTCCCATATTGGGGAAAACCTATTTTCCTTTATCTTCTTTTAATTGTCAGTTTCTCATATTTCCCTTTTATTAATCAATTTCTTTTCCTTTTTAATTCTCTTTTTTTAAGGATTTTTCTTTATCTCTCTTCTATTTTCTTATTGGAATTCCTTTTATCATTAGGAATCCTTTGGATACGAAAATCTACCAAGGAGAACTCAATTGTACCTCTTTTCACTTATTTTCCACATTTTATCATTATTTTCAATTTCTTTCTTAACAAGGAAATACTTTTCTTATTGCATATTCTATGCAACTTTGGACTCCTTGGGACCCAAGGAACCCAAGAGGCACGAAATCCAACTTTGGATTGTACTATTTTACCTTCTGGAGGTTTTCACACCTCACTATTCTCAAAAACTTAATTATTCATTTACTAATTGAATTTCCTTATTATTGGGCCCAATAGCCAATAAAGACCACAAAGCAATCATCAAGGCTATTGTAATGAAATTCATGCATTCAATCAAAAGTCATCATTATTTGTTCATTTATCCTTAATATGAGAAATTACATTTCTCAGCAAATGAACCCAAAATTGGGGTTGTAACAATGAAGGTATAGTATGCAGACTCATGTACATGGTGTCGTATTTTCTGATGAATTATTTGTATTTTAATTTATTTCTATGGTGTTCATGTACATGAATAAGTGACGGGTCGTATCAATAAAGTAAGGACTAAGATGCAATAATTTTTATGTTTTTATTCCTTAAATAATTAGTATGCATTTTCCCTTCCATTTTTCTTTCATATAAAAGTGTTTTGTTGTTGTCTAGTTCATATGTCATCAATTAAGGCATGTTTATGTATTAATCCACAATTAATATAATGTTTTATATTTCATTTAAGTTATGTCTATGAGAACTATTAGTTGGGTAGTATCCCAAAGATAGTCTCAGCTATGACATAGAATTAAACGAGACATTGGCTATCATGTACATTAAGGTGATATTGTTGGATGACAATAATGAGTAGACCTCTATGCATAATGACATTAATGGGACATGATTCTTGTTGTAAGTTTGTTTTTTATCTTGTTGTAACTTATTTTATATCACAAAATATTTCTCAACTCCTTATCTTTTTTTATAACAAGAAAAAACTTGTACAAGCGTGTTAAGACAATAATTACTATTGGTGATATCTACATATATAGGTATCTTGATCGGTAAAATAATAATTAGAAAATTTGATTATGAACTCAATGTTATAATAGGAATAAAAAGTATTGCACAAAATATAAAATTATAAAATAAAATATCTACATGTGGACATGCATGTTAGTGGTAATATAAAGAGAAAATTATTTATTGCATGTATGATCAATTTTGGAGAAGTTTTTGATTCTAAACATGTAAAAATAAATGATTAATTGTAGCTAGTATTATTTTAATTTGATTGTTGCATTACAATTGGCATAGTATTATACCTTGTATCAATAAATTTGAGAGAATTTCCATGCATATTTACAATACAAATATCTACTAAAACCCAACTAGCATTGTTAAATGTAAAAAAAAAGTTTTACATCAGACACTATGGCACCTCATGTATTAAAGTGGTCTATTAAGACAATCCTATAAAATAATAAGGTATATCAACCATTTAATACATATATTGGTTTATAAAATGGAAAGATGAAATGTGTTGACGTTATTTATATATTGAGTGTTGTGTTTGTTTTTCTGCTTGCACCTATGTATATATTGGTAATACTATTATGAAGTGTGTGAAAACACTAATTTAGAAAAAATGACTTCTGAAGATTCTGAATTATTATTGGGAAAGATTTAAGCCAATGTTTCTAAGAAGGTATGCATGAAAAGATTTATATGTTGCATTCGTTGTTTTATTGATGCACATGAATCTTTTATTTTGTTGTTGTGCAAGTTTATTATTTGATAGTTTACATGTATATAGTATGCAGTGAAGATTTTTTATGATAATCTAAATCTATAAAATGGAGGATGTGGGAAGGTCACTTTGGTATAAAATCATTTACAAAATCAATGCATGTTCCTAAAAATTTGGCAATAAAATTAGGATGGGAACCAAGTTAATATATTTGTATTATTTTCATTTGTTATTTTTTTTTCTAGTGAATATGCAAAGAATATAGATGACAAATTACATCTTGCTGGAGAGAAACGTATCAGAAGAATCTGTGACGAGCTAAAAAGGATTCTAAAAAAATAACTAGAAAATGAAGTACTAGATATAAGAATCATTTTGTTGTAGCAACGACTAGGGAAATAGAAGGGAAAATGGATTTATATGGTTCTAGGTTACTTGATAAATCTATTAAAACTGTAAACTTTAATTTTGACACATGAACATTTTTGGTAGAGATAGAGATATAACCTTATATCAGTGTATTACATGATTGAAAGATCTCTCTCTTATTAAAAAGTAAGTTTTATAGAACAGTTATACGGCCAGCCATGTTTCATGGGAGTGAATATTGGGCGGTGAAAAAACCAGTTCTCAATAAGATGAACGTGGTTGAAATGTGTATGTTGAGATGAATGTGTGGGAAGACAAGAAAATATTGTTTGAGAAATGAACATATCGGGAATCAAGTGGGTGTAGTGAGCATTGAGGATAAGTTGTGTGAGTGTCGATCAGATGGTATGACATGTGTAATGCAAACCGACTAATGTCTTATACAAAGCAATGTTATTGAGTCAAACACAATTAATATGAGAATATGAAGGCCTAAATTAACATGGGTTGAGCTTATAAAGAGAGACTTTGAATCTCTACATCTTGACTAACATATGACACATGATAGAGTTAAATGGAAATGAAGGATCTATGTTTTCGACCCTAACATAGTTGGGACTGATACTTAGGTGGTGGTGATGATGGTGATGATGATAGAGCTATAACGATACTTTTATTGTGGTCAATTCTATTTTAGGTTGTGACAGTAACACACGATATATATAATTCATTGCAAACAATTATATCAAATTATAAAATTTATATGAGGATATCGTGTTTGTTATAAATTTAATTAAATATTTCTAGTTAATATATAATTGGAAATTAACTAATTGTAAAATGTTTCTTGATAACAAATTAATTTTTTTAGTTAATAAATAACTAAATAATTTTCCAATTTGTAGGCATATATTGGTAATACTACTAAGACATGCGTAAAAAGACAAATACCAAAAAAATTGACTGAAAGATTAAGAATTATTGTTGGGAAAGATAAAAAACTAATATTTATAAGGTGTGCAAGAAAATATTTACATGTTGTATTTTAAAAATGTTAAGGATGTGACAAGAACATTCTGATTAAGACAAAATTAATTATAAAATCATTACATGATCATGAAAATTTGGTGATAAAAACTAAGATGGGTGTTAAATAAATGTATTTTCATTATTCACATTTGTTATTTTTTTTCTTATAATTTTATTTTTCAAAGAATATTGATGATATACTATATTAATGTGTGATGAATCAAAAAGAACCTTTTAAAAAGCCACAAAAAATTAACAAAGACAAGAGAAACATAAAGTAAAACATATTTATATTGTTCTAGGTTACTTGATAAATTTACTTTTAAATTATATATTTTTGCACTAGATTGTTTAATAAAAATAGGTCTAGAAGCGATATTAATATTATGGCCAATTCCATTCTAGGTTGTAATAAAAAAAGTTATATATCACTCATTTGGGACAATTATATTATATAATAATATTCTATATCAGGCTACCATGATAGCGTGTATAAGGAACTTAAATATTTTTAGCTAATACATCATTAGAAAATCAACATTTAGCTAATACATCACATGATGAGAATCAATATACACAATTACCACTGAAAGTATAACAATGTCAATCAAGAAGAATTCTAGGATTTTTATGTCAAGTGTTCCAAATATATCTTTAAAATATATATCACAAAATTAAGTTTCGCACATTAGACTTAAGGAGTTCTTTAGCACCCAAATTAAGATCAACTGACGTTAAAAAGTTAAGAAGTTTAATCTTATTATACATATTGTTAAGATACCATTGTGCCAAAACTTTTCTCATAATTCCATGTGAGAATACAAATAAAAGGATCACTAGGAAAGATTCAAATATGTTGTAAAGGATACATGTTTCCAAATTAACACAAATTGTAATGACCCGCACTTTTTAGTGTCCAAAGGACCTTAAAGTCGCAGATCATTACTCATAAATTCTAGGATCAGATTCAACAAATAATATAGAATAGTAAACAATTTCCATTAATGAATGAATATTCACATGCTTGTATAAAAAGCTCCTCTAAGGAGTCATCTAAATTTTAGAAAGAATTAAATTGTACATGTGTGATGATATACCACTATGTCCAAACCTTCATGAATAAATTTAGCATCTTCAAAATCTTTCATCTGTAACCTCATGTCCACAAATCAAGTATATCCGATACCTAAAATGCCAAAAAACAAATACGCGGTCAATATATTTCTATATTGGTTCGTGGGTTCATCCAATAATCACAAGTAAACATATATTTCACATCTGTTATTTGCACATAAGAACATAAATTTACTTTCACCTTCTAACCTGCATCTGGTCTACTATCTTAGGTGTAATCACTATCCATCCTTGGACTCAAGTGCATTACCCTTAAGATCAGTCTAACCTAGGCTTCAGAATATCATTATTTACCTTTCATAATACTCATAGGGACTTTATAATTTGCATGAAGTAAATAAACAAGCAAGCAATTATCATTCGTTCAATCTCTTTGAGAAACCTTGGCAAACTCGTAAATCGATACATGTATTCATAAGAGTACATGTATTCATAAGAGTAACCACGTACCTTATGTCATTACAAAAACCATGCAGAGTAACTCATGTACTTTAAGAGTGCATCCAAACATCCAAGCAACAAAGCATTCAATCAACATTATCTGAAATATGCATACTATATATGTGTCACCATGTATTCACATTATATTAATCAAATCTAGATTCAATCCTAAACTAGGGTTTAGGGTTGTCTCACGTTTGGACTAGGGATAAGGGTCACAAACTCTAATTCCATCCTGTCATGATTTAAAAAATTACAACCTTTAATTATGCACATTAGCCGAAGCCCTAATCATAATCTTGAGCAAATTAGGTTATTCATGATACCTAGATCATATCACTAGAATTAAGATCATAACAAGATATTCACATTAGTTTCAAAATCCTAAATATACATGTGCATGATTATTAATCTAGAAACATCAATTATTCCCCAAGGGTTCATCATCATATATGACAAGGTTGTGTATTATCTCAAAACAAACAAATCTACTTATTTAAGCATCGTATTAATGGAAATCTAGGTTTTCCTTTCTATGAATCACATTAAAACATGTATTGCAGATACTTTTGGAAAAGGAGGTATATTTAGACTCTAATTATATTTTATTCTACTTCTACTCATTTTTTGATCAATTTAATATATACTTTTGTTATCATTAGAGCTACCATTAATTAACTACGTCTATTCTAAGATTTATGTTACCTGAGACAATCATATGATGCCACGTCTGTACGATTCTCTTTTCTTTGTTGGCGTCCGGTCTGGTCTCAAACCACTAATTTATTATTCAATTCCATTCTCTAAACCACCGGTCTAGGGCTGGTCTGACTACGACCGCCCCACTCTCTTTTCCCCCGTGTTCGCATGCTCGCACCTCTGCATGGAATCATGCTACTGTTGTCGGAGCTGAAGGGTGACGAACCCATCCTGTTTCTTGAGTTGGAGTGTGATGCCCCTCAGGGGTCGGTGCTACACCACCTTGCCCCACCTACCCTTGCAACAGTCTAGAAGGCCCATCCATCATTGAGATCCATCCCGCTTTCTTCCTCTTCCATTCTTAGATCCATAAACCCATCCATGAAAACTCCTAGAAGGTCGGCTCTCCAACTCCTCCAGGGAGGATGACTATTCTCGAGGCTCCAGGTTGTTCTATCCCTCAACAAACCTGCCCAACACCTCTGAGTCATCCAGGGCAGTCGAAGTGCATTCCAGCAGCCATGATTCTCTGATTGTCGAGGCTCCCTTCCATACAGATGGTTGTTGCTTCCCACACGCATATAAGAAGGTGGTCGGACCCCTCTAGGATGACGGTGTCACAGATAAACTTGGGGAGGACCCGTTTGCGCTCATCCCAGCTATGGGTCTAACTACAACCTACTGTGATCATGTGAAGGTCTATCCGAGTAGGAGGAATCGAAGAAGACCAAGAGGTTTGAATGTCTTAGACTCTTTGTAGAGTTTCCTCGAGACTATCATGGCCAAAGTGTTCCGGGTCACATAAGGGATGCCTGGGTTTCCATATATATCCACCCTAAAACCCTAATGGGTTCCCACGTAAGACAAAGGAAGGGAGAGGGAGAAGGTGGCAGGGCCATGGGTTACTCCCATTTAATCCTGAGGGATAGGGATTGTCTTCATATGTATTGTGTAGAGTCTGATCAATGGGGATGAGATCCCCCCCCCCATTATACATAATTTTCCCTAGGTTTGTCCCCCAATGAAAGTAGTAATCATTTGACAAAACCCCTCATTGGATAAGTAATTATCCATGTCATTATATAACTTCATATTATCCTAAATCTTGGGGTAATCTTCCTTTTTCTATTATCTTCTCATAAAAAAGAGATTTGAGACTAAAAATTAGGATAATCTCCTCAAACTTGCCTTCCAAGTAAGTACTAGATAATTACTTAATTAATTACCTAGGTTACTTGATAGTTTGGTATATCTTGAATTTTTGTCTATAATCCCACTTTTAGATTACCTTTAACATATAATGGTCATGATCATTTATCATGTGCATAGATATTCTTTTCCCAAATTTGTATTGCAAGCACCAATTTGTAAACCCTAATTAACCATTTTGGGTTTGTATTGAGTTACAGGCCCAAGGCCCATATTTGAGTATTCCCATAGGGTCCATAAGGTTTATTACCCCCCTAATTACATATTTAAGGCTTTGATAATCATTGCACCTTATATCAACCTCATATGAACACATGTGCTCAAAAGCACGTTATTTACTTAAATTGAACATTTATTAGAAGTCTAGGGTTTGGAATTATCAACCAAGGTCCCTCCATTTTCTTCTTTGTTATTTGTACCCTAATTTCATTTAAACTTGAAATCTATAAATTTCTAGGATGTAACACAAACTCTTTGATAAGTTAATATTATTCACATCTATTAAAGACCACCCATTATCCAAACACTAGAATTTAATGTCACAAATATAGTTTAAGAAAAATGTCCAGCTCATATTAATAAAAATTAGGGTTCCATTATCAAGCAACTCTACATGCAATTGAGATACAAAGTTGTGGCTATGTGATTAATATGTCTACCTATCATATCATGCACACAAAGCATGGAGAAAATGTAAAAGAACCACAACAATCTCGACATAATAAATAACAAACAAAAATAAGAAAAACAAATACATAACAAACAACTACATGTATCATAGACCTACAATGATAAGTCATATAAGAGTCACACAACTTACAATTCTTGAGAACATTCTTCCCATCGAAATTCTTTGTAACAACAAATATATTGTAGAATATCGTATTGTGTGTTGCACACCCTAGAAGTGGCACTGATATCTAAGATAAAAAGTACCTTATTTCAAGTTTCTCACTTTGTGTGTTTGCTAACACTTAAAAAGAATGGACAATGAGTACAATCAAAGAATCAAAATCTAAATTATTTTTTCAATATAATTCCTAGCTCTCATGGGGAGTGAGGCAAAACAATAAACATGATTGGTGATTGTACCAATGTTTGAAACGATAGGAAGAAGATGGGAAAATGTCATACATACCTACTAGTGGTGTTGACGTTGGAATTCTCTATCATTACATGCATCTTACACTACTACTTTTTTATAATAAGATGACCAAATTGGTGTTTATATCATTTCCAAAACTTATATTTCTTATGAGTTTACTTCATGATTCTTAGCAATAAAGATTGAAGTGGAAGAGGTGAGCACTTTGTATATGTTAAAATTGTTCCACGTGTATTGGTAAACTAAACCCAATAGTCTAGAGGGTAGTGTTAGATGCATTATGTCTCAAAAGTTTCCATCGATAATATAGGTTCGATGCAAGATCTTAACCCCAACCAAACAATAGCATGTCCACTGCCAATTTATTCATGTCGAGGAGCATCATGCTTGCAGTGACCTTGAAGATAAACAAATGAAATATCAATCATACCAAAGTGAGAACACACAACCAAGTATGTAGCATGGTTGTACTCTGATGCACCCAACATGAGCAGATTAATGACTTATTATGAGTAGTCATCGTATTCTTATCGATAGTATGAATTTAATTGCACTGTATAGGCCAAAGCAGGCGACCTAGTTCATGTTTAAGATGATGATTAATATCCAACTTTGTGAGTAGGTCACCAACCTATGTCCCTATTGATGTTTGTGGCCATTGCTTTATTGTAGTTATTGCCTCACACATGAAACCCCATATTTTAGAAAAAGAAAATTACTCCTCTAACTTGTTTAAATATGGATTCAAATACTCCCCCAAGGCCTAGTTTGGCCGCTCACATTTAAACTACAGTACTAGCAAATCCTATGGCTAGTAGTACAAGTAGTTTGAAGTTTGTAGTTTATAGACGGGCAGGATGGAGGAGTCTGCTAGATATTTTGATAGTGAACACTGAGAATGGATGGTGGTGACTGCTGCATAAACAATACATGCCATGTGACTTAGAATCCTGTTGATTTTGGCATGGCTTTCAAATTGTACTTTTTGTGCTAAAGTGAACACCATGTGTACAATTACAATACTTTTACATCCAGTTGTAGATTTTGTATGCTAGTATGTATAGGACTACTAACAGTTTCAATATCACTATCTAGATGACCCCTAAATGTTGTGGTCTAGCCAGACCCTTATGAAGAGGGGGCACAAATGAAAATAACTTTGACTCTTTATATGATGTTGGTTTTCTAGTGTACATAGAGCTTATGTATTTTTGTAAGACAAATAGAATTTTGACAGGTCTCATGGACACATTATCAACATGTTTTCTTAGAACTAGATAAGAAAATATATGTATCTTACAATGACCCAAAAATATT
Organism: Alisma plantago-aquatica; assembly: GCA_963693085.1. Lineage (NCBI taxonomy): Eukaryota > Viridiplantae > Streptophyta > Magnoliopsida > Alismatales > Alismataceae > Alisma > Alisma plantago-aquatica. The sequence goes on along the minus strand of OY856412.1, from coordinate 1,094,871,774 downwards.
AAGAAACATACCTATTGTCTTTTTCGATTGTCTAATTTCGATATCTGGCTATAATACTCCTAAATTTATATGCACTATTTCTTATCCTACAACACTCTACACACATTTAAGCTATTTTGAGATGGTAACCATCAAAATAAAAAATATATGGCTTTTCTTATATGAGACCATCTCCTCTTTTAAGTTTTTTCCTCGATAAAGATAAATCATGTTGTTTAAATTACATAAATTTCATATTCATCATTGATTGTAGATAATTATTATTTATTCATAGTTACACAAATGCTTTGTTATGTGATATGTTTGACAAGTTCAACAATCAAATCATAACATAGAAGTTAATAAAATCTATTTGTATAGGTACGAATAAGTGACAAGTAATTATTATGTATGAGAAAACAATAATATAGTAATATAAACGTTAAGAAATATAGTTATCAAGGTATTAAATTTATTCTCTAGTGTTACTTAGTAAATAAATAAATACTATCATATTTTATTAGAGACTAAAATACAAATATTTTTTCTCTTTCACGCTAGAAACTAAAAGAACATCAATTCTACTATCTTTGACATTATAACAAAGTAATCTTCATGTTATAAAGAACTTTTCTCCATAATAGTGAGCAGAAGTATAACTGTGTTTTTGATCCATAAGGAAAATATCGAATGTTTCATGAACAAGGTGACAAAAATAAAATACATATTTTACACTCTTAGTAAACAACATCATTAAAATGCTTACATGGCATTACATAGTCATGACAAAAAAAATAATTATATGGTAAATTCATAATAACATATGATGTTTCTTTATAATGTGTTATAATGTATATATATTAAATACATTATTAACAATATCACGATACCATGTACTTAAGAAACTATCACTATTTATTCTTTTTCAACCCCTCCTAGCTTACATCGCATAAAATATAGAAAACAAAATCAGCCAATGTCATCTGGACAAGCAAATTATATAAATATTGAGCTATGTATCCACAATATTTATTGCATATGATTTTTTTAATATGATGTTAGAATACTTGATATATTAATATAACATATCATTAAGTTACGTATGCATGTCAGATTGTTTGTTTAGACATTATATAAATATGAGTATAAGAAATACAGAACGACTTAACATGATTGTATGTGTATGGATTGTATGTGTATCTCATACATCTGTTTATATATTTATTAAACCAAGTACAATCTGTTCATTTTTAAAATGTCAACATATAGTTGCAATAATAAAGAATTTTAGTGTGTTATTGTCAAATTTTTCATATATAATATGCAACAGTTTTTTAAGTTTTGATGTATACTTTTGTTATTTGTATTCTAATTTAGTGTGATTTTTTAGTTAAATATAGGTAAAATAAATAATTAATAACTTAACACTATCATATGTGTTTTTGTAATACATTTGTTAATATGCTCTATAAATTAAGTACAAATTTGTTGTCTATAAAATGTCAAGATATAATTATGAAAATAAGAAATTTCATATATTATTATGAAATTTGTCATATATAAATACTTATGTAAATTTTAATATATTTTCTTTTATTTGTATTCTTATTTCATATATATCCTTACATTTAGTTTTGAGTTTAATAATATTTGATTTGATACTATATGTACACAAAAATATAAAAAACTGTTAACTACGATACCATGGTGAATATACACAAAATAAATATTTGAAAAGATAAAATTTGAAGGAGGGCACGTGCCCGTGCATCCTCCTTGCTCCATGAATGCCTAAATGCATTATGGCGAGATATTTGTGTCATGCATGTGTTGTTTTCATGATTCTTCCTTCAATAAGATCAGTTTGAGTTCCCTCCAGAAAATCTCCTTCAAAAAAATGTGTGGTTCACATTTCAGTAGAGAGAAAAGAATAGTTATGCAGTTTAACTACAAAAGAATAAGACATCATTTATTTAAATAATTAGCATCATCTTATCCAACTTTTAGGCAGAAATGTGGCAACCTTCTAAGACAACACCCGTCTTTAACAACTCCACGTCTCATTGTTTTATCCAGTCAACTATTTTTAGTATTGAATTGTTTCAATAATTCAATTATAGGTTGCATGATAGAGTGGAGGGTGGAGAATGTCGTGGACAGACTCCCTAACTATAGGGAACAGGTGGGAAGGAACGAAGATAGGAGGGGGAAAGTAGAGAGAGAGAGAGGCAAGAGGAGGGAATCTGTTTGGTTCTCCTTTCCCTCTCTTCTAATTCTTTTCTACATCAAACTTTAGCTCCTTCTCTCCCCCCACGCCCTTGGATCAGGAACATGTTCAACGACACCTCAGAATTCTGCTCCACGGCGGTGGCCATTGATAGGGACAAGAACAGCCAGCAAGCGGTGAAATGGGCGGTGGACCACCTGTTGGCGAATAGCCCCAGTATTATCCTCATCCATGTCAAGATTTCAGCAGTCAGCAACCGTAGGTACCCTCCACTCTTTATCACCAGATTAGGCACATGCAATTCTCACTTGTTAATTACTATTACTACCATTGCTCCTTTTCACTTACACGTATAATGACGCCCCTTACCACCAAAAAAATATTACATTCACCATCATCCGCCCCACCCGTTGTTGCTACTTGCAGAACATAATATTTTAGAATGTGGTTGACCATGTTGCAGAAAGCGTCAATGGGCAAATGGATGCAGACACCATGGAGCTATTTCGGACGTACCGCCTTTACTGTGCCCGAAAAGGGGTAAACATTCTTCAATTTGGTTACTTGCATCGCCTAAACAAGCACATTTCTGTGCATGGATTGATGATCGAATTTGCAATCACGAGTATATTGAATAACGAATAACAATAACAGGTACCCCAATTTACTATTTAGAGGTGAATTTCATTCTGATGCCTAGAGTTAGTAGAACTTGAAACTCAAGAGTACCTCAAACTTCCAGGTAATAAAAGAATAATCATGTCTTTATTTGAAACAAACATAAGTGGCAAGATAACTGATTCATGTTACATATTTGACAAAACAAAAATGTTTGTCAACAGTTCGTGCGAAACTATTTTTTTGTTTTAAAATTATTCCTCCTTTTTGGATTTACGCATGTTTATTCCGTAATATACCAAATTTTATATCTGATCAGTGAGTAAAAATCATCGTGGAGACAAGTTTAGTCATTAATTTACAATTGTCTGAGAGATCGAATACTTTGATAGTCCTAGAATTGGATACAGGAATGAAGCCAAGTCTTATACACATAATTTGTATCAAACAGAGTTATTTTACGCTACATGTGTATTATACATAATCCATCTCCTTTTTCTACCTTCACAGGAAAAAAATCTTTCTTTTTCTTTTTTTTTGAATAAATTTGTCATCAGATGGTCACGTGAACAACACCAAATTCTTGACAAACTGCAGATGAAAGTGAAGGATGTCCTGCTGGAAGATTCAGACGTATCAAGATCTCTGGTTGACTACATAAACGCAAACCATTTATCCAACATTGTTCTAGGAGCATCCAACAGGAATGCACTAACAAGGTGTCTTATATACCACCCATCATGTCAATCTTCATATTAGTCTACCTTACTACGGCTATGATTTGTTGTTCTGACTCTCTCTCACCGTGTCATGATGATGCTTCTCCAGGAAGTTCAGGAACCCAGACGTACCATCGGTACTACTCAAAGCAGCACCTGACTTCTGTTCGGTATACGTCATTTGGAAGGGTAAGACACTAAGTGCCCGGACAGCAAAACAGCAATCTTCCAGCCTGCCCGTTACACCGCGAATCAATCAGATCCCAGCAAGCCCACGGCACCCATCTCTTGGTATCCCAGAACCAGAAGAATCTGGAAGGTAATCCGAAATCACTAGATGATAAAAAATTTAACATGATGCTCTCGTTAGTATTATGACAAGACTGGTCAAGAATTATAGAAGTTGCAGGATGACAAAACTAACATTTTGAACAGATATGTTGCATGACATTAATCTTCTATATGTTTGCCTCCTATGGGAAAAACAATTGCAGCAAAATGACAAAGAATGTCAATATTCTTAATAGGGTTTTTAGATTATCTTACCTTTCAAACAACTACAAGCAGGGCATCATCATCATCAACAAGAGGGTGGAGGGCGCCATTGCCACCTTCAGTGACACCAGATAGGCGATCTTTTGAGAAGAATCTTGATTATATGAAGATGCCTTCACGAGATAGGCCATTATCAACAGCCAAGTCAGTGCCTACACACCTCCTTGAGAACCTCGATTCATCTGTGCGCCCGCCAAGGGCATCAACCTCCAGAGACTCAATTTCGGATAACATGAACTTCCCAGGAGACCTTGGGTTCCACTCTGCTGACTTTGGAGATATGGACTTTGCATCCATGGCAAATGACTCTTCCAGCGCTGCATGCTCTCCAACATCAACAGCTAGTGTCAGTGTAGTTCCACCTGAGAAAACTCCCGTCTTTCAATTAAACAATTAAAATCTTTTGGACAAATAAGAATTTCACTAAGTACCATTTTACATTCTAATACGCTAAATCTTGATGCCATTCAGCCATTTGTTTTTACAGAGAGACCTAGAGTTAGAAATGAAGAGGCTCAAAATGGAACTAAAGCAAACCATGGATATGTACAGTAATGCTTGCAAAGAAGCAATTACGGCTAAGCAGAAGGTAATATATAATTGACAAAATCTGCTCTAGCATAGAAGAAGAATCAAGCTAGAATTACTTATCATACACGTATCTACCAGACCAGTAAATGAGTACAGAATATCAATAAAATAAAGCCCTGAAAGGGTCCAAAAAATTATGCACAACCATGTTATGACTTTCTTGCCAGTCTCCCTTCTATTTCTTTGTAATAGGTTTTTAGTCCTTTTACTATTTTGAGTGTATCATTAGAAGATATGAAATCAAAGTCTATATATTTCTTTCTCATGAATATCAATAAAGCCATTACTTTCTGTGCAAAATAGGCAAAAGAACTCCACCAGTGGAAGCTGGAAGAGGCTCGCAAGTTTGAGGAAGCTAGGCAAGCAGAAGAGGCGGCACTTGCAATGGTGGAGATGGAGAAAGCCCGATGCAAGGCCGCCATCGAAGCGGCTCATGCGGCTCAGCGGCTTGCAGAACTTGAGGCGCAAAAAAGACAAAATGCTGAAATGGCTGCTAGGCGTGAAGCTGAGGAGAAGAAAAAGGCTCTGGAGCAACTAGCTCACAATGATGTGCGCTACAGGAAGTACACCATTGAGGAGATTGAAGTAGCTACAGACTACTTTTCGGCGTCATTAAAGATTGGAGAAGGGGGCTATGGACCGGTATACAAAGCAACACTTGACCATACTCCCGTTGCAATCAAAGTCTTGCGGCCAGATGCTGCTCAAGGAAGAAAACAATTTCAGCAAGAGGTATGTCTAATATTGGCCACATATCATGTGTAGAGAAACCATTCCGCTGCAACATGAGCTTTTTGGTTTACAATTTTAAACTGATTAGGGTGCAATCATAGTTATATACCTCTATCTCATCTTTCATTGATTAAGATCTCTTGAGATGCCAGACTGACAACTACAACGCTTTAGGTGGAGGTGCTCAGCTGCATTAGGCATCCAAATATGGTCTTGTTACTCGGTGCATGTCCAGAGTACGGGTGCTTAGTGTACGAGTACATGGACTGTGGAAGCTTGGACGACAGGCTCTTTCGAAGAGGAAATACCCCTATTATACCATGGAGTGCGCGATTCAAAATAGCAGCAGAAATAGGAACAGGGTTGCTTTTCCTCCACCAAACCAAGCCTGAGCCGCTCGTTCATCGTGACCTTAAACCGGCAAATATCCTCCTTGATCGCAACTATGTCAGCAAGATTAGTGATGTTGGATTAGCAAGGCTTGTTCCACCATCTGTAGCTGATAGTGTAACACAGTACAGGATGACATCAACAGCAGGAACATTCTGCTACATAGACCCAGAGTACCAACAGACAGGCATGCTTGGAGTCAAGTCTGACATATACTCCTTTGGAATTATGCTTCTTCAAATCATCACTGCAAAACCACCAATGGGTCTTTCACATCATGTAGAAAGGTCCATTGAACGAGGAACCTTTCGAGAAATGCTCGACCCAGCAGTCCCTGACTGGCCAGTGGAAGAAGCTCTAGGATTTGCAAAACTGGCATTACAGTGTGCTGAATTAAGAAGGAAAGACAGGCCAGATCTAGGAACAGTGGTCTTGCCAGAACTCAACCGGCTACGAGATATGGGTCAAGAATGGGAAAACAACAACAGATCTAGCAATGGTCTTGGTTTTGGGTCTACTCCCCCGCATTCTCATTCTAGTGGATCTTCAAGGCCATTTTCACAAAACTCACCACAGGTTCGCTTCAATTTCTATATTACACCTTATTAGTTGCTGATTGCATTAATGTCTAATAACTAGAAACATATTGTTCCATGTAAAAATTAGGACCGTAGTCGGAGCAATTCCCAAGCAGCTACACCATGAATGTCAGCAGCAGAAATAGCAGATGCAGCTGCAAATTCAGCAAACTAGTCCAAAGAAAAGGCACTTTCAAGGTAGATATAAAATGTGTAAAATAGAATTGGTTTTGGTGTAGAATGTCTAATAGTATTTTGCGGAAAAAAAAGAAACAGCAATAGTTCCCTTCATGTACTGAAAAACTGGAAGAATCATGTCAGCCTAGCTCATTTTTTCTAGTTTGTAAAAGTATTATTTTTCCTTTTTACCTTCAAGGTGCATATAATACAAAATCCCTAGCTATGTGCATAGTTTGGAAAATCAACAAATGTTAACATTTATGTAAACGGATGTTTAAACAGTACCAAAACATTGAACGTATGTAAGTTGGGGTTGTTCCCTGGATTGATTTCAAGGGGACTAGACATCTTATCTCTTCTTAGGTGTGTGCTCACTTACATTCTTCCTCTGAATTTTAAACTGATAGTACGTAGGCAGATGATAGCCTAACTGCTTATATGTATGCACAATGTGTTTTGCAGATATGGCCTAACCTTTTGTGAGACAAAATAGATATAAGAAACAGTGATACTTCGGCAATGAAAAATGAAGGCTTCTTCATGAATCTATGGTTGATGCCTTGACCCTGTTTTGCGCTTTAGCACCATCCTTTTGAGAATATATAACCTTCATTAGATATAAGAGAAGGATGGGTATACAAAAGTATGAAACAATTACATAGGCAACATGATTTTTTCGAAGGACCCTCACCCACATGCAAGGAAGAAAATCGGCGCCGTTTCGGTAGCCACAAAAACAAAAATTTCGACAAATTTTGATAGAAAATTTGACAGATGCGTTTCTAGAGTTTTGACGATCAAATGATCGAATTATTTAGCGAAGTTTTACCAGAACGATCTACTAGTATAAATCTACTCAGATATGCAATAATATTTCATATTGGATATGTGAGGGGGTGGGGTTCCTCATGTGTGAGTGAAGGAGGCTAAACTATTTTGAATGGGGATTTCGATTGGAATTTTGAGGTCAATTAAATGGAAAAATGAATGAATTAACTCATTATAGTTTCCAAGCACAATATATCGACTTGAAGACACAAAGTTATGAAAACATAACATGATCTAGGGTTGTAGGACCACTAGGTAGGATGACAGGACATAGTACATAAATAGTGTTGTAGTGGTATGTGAGTGAGTATTGAGGAAGCATGAGACAACTATGATTTATGTAACTAGTTGAACCATGATGATTGTCATCCTCCTTGTTGATTATACCTATCAACATATTGGCTCCAGTCTATTTTGTTTTATACAAGCATATATGTGTCTCATTGTTAATCTCTATATGCCTACTAGTGATACAATGCATACTCATTTATTTGTCTGGTTTTGTAGCCAGAGCCTATAGGAGGCAACCATGTTGTTATAGGTGTGATTGATAATGGCATACAAAATATCTCGATAGTCATGCTTATTTTATGCATTGTTAACATAAATTATGTGACCTCAAAAAAGAAAGTTAATGGGTCATCATAGCCATAGATATCACACTCACACACATTTTTAAATACTTCTTTTGTAGATTTGTATAGAAGTGGGAGAAATAGGTAGAGAGGTAGAATTAGGCTAGGAAGAGAAGAAACATAACTTAGATTGCCCCTAACAAGTCTAAGGAATCATATAGTAAAATACACAAACATCGTACCCTGTTTCTCGAAATAATACTTGTGCTTCTCAAAATTTCGTCGAACTACATATGAAATGGGCCTTTTTCATCAAAATTTGCCCGATTTTGTCGAAATTCAAAATAATAGTCGAATTTATTTTTTTTGGAAAAATTCCTTACGTACAAACACGTAAGGCCATTTTTATGTCTGGCGGTTGTTGGCATCGAAATAATTAGTGAAATTTTGCCAATTTTGACGAAATTTTGAACATTGCCCACAAGTTGGATTGTCATAAATTCCTTCACCCATGAGAGAGCATCAAGAAAAAACCTCCACATTGTACCATAAGAAGGTATAGGAACAATGAGAAAAAAATCTTCTTCCTCTCGATTCATATCTATAAAACAAAATTGTCACATGAAAAAGGAAACATAAAATCACTTATCTCCAGCTCCCTGCTAAATACTATTGCAAGGCCAGTTGGTGCCGATTGTGAAATGTTGCATCCCCTAAACATGGCTTCTCAATGATATGAGTAACCCCAAGCCCCACATACAAGTTTCCATAAATGATACATATCTCTCAAACAATCCAGAAAATGAGTTTGTATATTCTCTTAACAGAAAAGAAAAGCAAGTGTTAGTGTGCCATCTTCACACTTTGGTGGGCATTGGAGAAAGGGTCAGTACACAATACTAATCAAGTGAGGGCGAAGGAATGAATCAAGAAATTGGGTAGATGGAAAAATCATTGCTATGTTTTGAAAGAAAGCTCTTGCATATAGTCATTAGGAGTCCATAACAGCTTATTTGGAGGACTAGTACTAGTCAACTAATAATGGGTCGTCACTTCTCAGGTGATAGGGAGTTACCAGTTTCTTTTCAGGTAAACTAGGTTCTAATCAACTAGGAGTAGCTGGCCACATAGTAGGTAAACTCCTCACAATATGTATACTTTTGGATTGGTGGCCGATTATCAAGTAGACGCCCCTTATTCTTCAAATTTCTTTATACTTGGTCTTATTTATGTTCTTCATCTCTGATGTACTTCTTCCTCCTCTTTTTCCTTTATGTTCTCAACTGATGACACCTAATTTTGGTGGGCATTTGATATTGGATAATAGGTCAATATTGGTACTATTCAAATAAGAGGGGGAGGCACTTATAAGTCAAATGAGTAGCTGGGAAAATTCATTTCATCGTTAATGGATTTATTAAATTAATCACTTGTCATAGATCGACTGCCTAGGTATCTAAGAGAGGACACCTACTTATTTAGATTTTTAGTTTGTTACCAAGATGTGTCAGGTTCAAGCATAGGAGAGGGAATAAATAGAATTGCCATTTTAAGAAAAGGTAGCCTAGCTAAGGCCTAGGTGTTCCATGGAAACGTAGGTGCTAGTAAAGTAGGAGTCTGTGGCCACTTATCTAGTACACTAGTAAAATCAGTGGTCCCTTGTCAATTAAGTTGGGTGTATAGCTCTGTCCTCTGGTGCGCCGCCCTGCTTCCCCCTAGGTCGCCTCTGCGCCTGCATCGACGGGGCCTCTGTCCTCTGGTGCCTCATCGTCGTGCTTCCCTCTCTACCCTAGTCCCCTTTCTGCGACGGATGCAACGGGTTCCAGATCCGACTGGGGCCGAAGCTGGGGTGGCGGCAACGATCTGTCAGAGGTGGCTCCGGTCACTGGTGGAGATCGTTTGGGTGATCTGGGACCGGCGTGCGGCCTCCCCTTGGCCACTGCCCCTGTTATTGCGGGAGTGTCTCCCCTCTTTTTCTCACTTGGGTGCTAGTTTCTGGCAGGCTATTTGCCTTGTTCCACCGTATATCGGCGTTGTTTCTTCCTTTCAATAAGGATTGTTACTCCTTCCTCTGTGAAGGCGGTGGTTTTTCTGGGGTTTCCCCCGGTAATTCAACCTTAGAACGGCTATCTCATCTTTGCTCTAGATTGATTTCATTACTCAGTTGTATGGCTTCATTTGAGTTGATATACGAGCAGAATACCGTCTTGTTCCAGCCCCTCTACCACTACTTAACGCTCAGGTTGAAGGAATTCTTTAGAAAAAGCTGCTTAAGACAACCTCAAAGAAGAAGAATCAATGTAGAAATGTCTCTCTCTCTCGTTCCAATATGAGTTGTAGTGTCCTATGGTTACTGAACGTGACGTTTGTATGTTCTGTTTGTATCTTTCTCCCCATTTGTAGATGTCGTATGGCTAACAAGTAATGAATCGATCCTTTTGCTCTCAAAAAAAAAAGTTGGGTGTATAGCTGCTTATCTAACAAACTAGTTGCTAGCCAACTAGGAGTGTGTGGTCGTAAAATGAAGTAAACTCCTTGGACACTTATCTAGGTAGCTCCCCCTCTTCATTTCTTTGATCCACCTTTATTCTAGGTCTTTGTGTCAATGCTATTCTGAATTCTCATTTTCCTTCTTGTTGTCTGTTGATGGTCCCTGAATCTTTGTTCTATATATGAAAATTTCAACCTCAACTAAACTAACCTTGAACAAAGTCTTAAAGAAAAAAAATTATAGGTTTTAGATTACCCCACACTTGTGAGATTAATATTTTCTTATAAAATATTTGGTTATTAGATCATTATTTTCAACAAAGATATAAAGACAAAAAAATTGCAACTTCAGATCTTCTATTTCACATGGTGTGATCAAAAGGTGTTATGCCAACCTTTTGTACTAATTATCAAGACTTTAACCAGGGATATGATTATGTTGGTTTCTTTTATTTAGAGCATGACCATCATTTTTATCTTACATGTGTGTTTGTGTGTTAGAAAGTATTATTAGTCTATTAAGTTAGTAGGTTCATATGTAATATGGGCAATGTTTTGGCCCATTAGGGTTATGATCACTTTCTTATACTTGCCTCCTCTCCTAAGAAGAGAGGGGTTTTCCCATATACAAATATAAAATACATACAATAATTTCTACATTAATCTCGTTCTAAACATGGTATCAAAGAATTAACTCTAAAAATAACCCTAGAGAGTAAACAAGAGTGGTTCTTCTGCATTTGGGCATCGTCTCTTCTTAATTGGCCACCCACCAGACATCTTTCTAGCTTCCACGTTTTTCCTTTATTTTATTCTTCTTTCAAAAAAATTCATTCTTACATAACATTCACTTTATCCCTCAAGTCTAAACTTCCCATAAAAAAACATCACTCGAGCTTTTAAGATATTTATAGTAGTTCTCGAGCTTTTTTGCTTTCCTTTCTATCTCTCTACAACTTTATTGCCCTCCTATCCCTTGTGATTAAGCAGCAACATCTAATCGTCGAACACCTACACAAGACATTTGTATCGATATTCTTTTTTTACCTCATTATCTCACGTTGAAACCGGTTCCTATTCCATGATCAAGGGATGGTCCTTCTCCTTTTATCACAGCATTGTGCATGGCCGCAAGTCCCACAACTCAATCCAATGGTAGCATGGGTCTTGTTGCAAGGGAAAATATCATCTAAGATGATCATGGGTCAGGGTCTATCAATTGTGAATGGATCAATTGCACTGCTAAATCAGATCGACTTGTACCCATGTTCAGTGTCCCAATCCATCAAGAGCTTGATGGTATGATCCAACACCAACAACTAGCCTCATCCTCAACAATACTGATGTTGCATGTTTAAGATCATCAAGTTCAAAGTTCTACTCCAATAATACTATCACTTTTGCTATTATTTTCCTCTGACCACACTACCTCATTTGTGCTAAATTCTAAACTTTCAATGGGTGTTGTTCAACCAACACCATCTGGAAGTCATCAACAACTTTTCATATATCGACATGATTTGTGCTTGGTTTTTCCCATAGAAATCATTGTATACTTAGAAGATTTCCTTCCCAACCCTCATTGGGGAGGCACACCCCCAGACCTCAAAGCAATACAATAAATTCACACACATAGATTCCATTCCCACCCCACATATGTGTATCCCTTTTCACAAGTGAGGGTCATGTGTCTCTTTTCCACACCAACTACTCATTCTCTTCATAGTTGGCATATAGGGGTATAGAGGAGAGAGAGATGATATATATTAAGTCAAGCTATTCTAATAATCATGGAGCTTTATATTCTTTAGCACATCCGTTCTTCTGATGTCTTTGTGTGGCTTCATTCCCACTGACCATTTTGTTCCTTTTTCACAATTTTTAATGCATCGTCAGTGTATCTCTTACCCAAGAATATTGTGGTTATTCATGTTTGTACCATGATATTAATGTGTGTTGATTATTTGCACTTATTCAAGTTGGCCACAACATTCATGCAACATTGAAGGATCTCAGATGCAGTAATGACATGTTCGATTAGAGCATGTTGTAGTTATTCCACCCTAGTGTTCCCTTTGTTGTTAGTGTTGTGGAGATCTGTTGGTATGTATGCCCAGGGAGCCAATCATATGATGATTGTAATGGCATAACATGTAAATGATTTGATTAATAAAAAAATCAAGCTTCCAATATATTTTGTATATTCAGTTATGAGATAATGAATAACATAATAAATGTCTAGAGAATTATATTACTCAATGACGTATGTATTCAAGTTACTACCCTTGCGGATGAGATCATATGGATGCTAAGAGTACACATACATATTCTCATTATATCCCTGATCGATTGTTATTGTGTAAAGTTTATAGACAACAATAATACATAAGATCAGAGTGTGAGTTGGTTGATTACTAAATCTCATTAGTCATGATATGACAATATCAAATCAAGCACACAGATACATGTTAGATAACAGTGTATCAGACAAACCCATCATGAGACTGACACATAGAAGCCATCATCATGGAAGTCATACTCAGCTCTCATAGTGATGGTGGTTTTTGTGGTTCTTAGACTTAAAATCATAACACTCATCACATGTCGTTAGGTACACTTTAGCATCATCAAACGCAGTCCAGAAACATGGGTTGTTATATAGGTGATGATTGGATGACTTTGATACATGGGGTTTGACTGTGAGTGATAGATATGAGATTTGTCCCTCCTACATGAGTCTGACATCCAAGGCCTCTTGATTAGCGATGGAGAAAAGTATGATCATACGCTTGTGAGTCAATATGTGATATTAAGCTTACATATGTCTCATGCAGTCTTCTCTGGTTCAAGAAACAAGATTGAATAATAATGAGGATGACTACTCCATGCATGTATTTCAATCTGGATATCAGTGACAAAGGAACTATAAAAACACTATAACACCATACAAAGATTCTAGGTTGAAGTTGCTCCCCAACATTCCATTTACTTGGTAGCAATGATGTGTGACAAGGCATCACTCATTGCTTGTGATTTCATAAGTTGTTATGAACATTCACTGCCAACGTAATATGGGGCCTATAGGGTCACACACATAGGAACTCATCTATATGAGGAGTTTAGATCTTGAATGACAATTGAATTAAGTAATAAAGTGTTTAGGTATTTTATTCATGCAACAAACAGCCTAACAGCTATGCCAAACGGTCGTATCAAGTGTCAAGATGGGTGTCTAGAGAGTTAGGGTTGATTTGAGTTGAAATTGGATAAGAATTGAATGACCCAACTGGATGGCTCAACGCAGTTCATCAGATGACCATCTGGGTGACCCCAGGATGGCTAACTTGCATGGGTGAGAAGGTTCAGTTTGGTCAAGGGAAGGTTCTTGACATTTTTCTATTTGTTTCTCTTGTATATTACTTGTTGTGTAAGGAAATAAATGTCCAAAATTGATGGGAATTGATTGTTAATTTTGTGTACAACTGGAAAACTATAAAATGACTGCCTCGCAGTAAGATATGACCACCTTGCACACCAGAAGACCGTCTAAGTATGCCATATGATCATCTCGACTACCGCAGGTTGCGAAACTTCTAGAATTGTTACAAAAATTCGAGATCTTCCAGTCCTTTCCACTCCCACACAGACTAGAAACCCTAGCCCTAAGCATGCCTATAAATAGAGGGGTACTAGGGCTTCCCAGCTAATAACATAGACAATTGAGAATTAGTTTCTCTGACAAATGTTGTCCTCTCTAGTTGTCATAATCACAAGATCCCAGGCAAGTCCTACCTGACTAGGAAGGGATAGACACGGGAGAGAAATAACTAAGGATAATTTTTGTGGGAGAGTAGGTTGATGACTAATACACCAACAATAGGAATAACTCCTTCCTATCCATTCTAATAGGATGACAAGAGTTCTACTTGGTTCGTGTAGACTACTCTAGAGGTAGAAGTCCTTTGGCTGCAGCTAGGAGGGCAACATCAACTCCCAGTCTGTGGCAAGATCAGAGGAGCCACAACAGTAGTTGTCTGGGTCTACTATTTGTGGAGGAGCAGTCAGACGGGTCCCAGTGCAACCGAGAGCTGCACAGACACCGTCTAAGATAGAGTACATATATACATCGATGAGGATTATCGTTGGACTTGCTCTAGGACCAGATATATCTTTATCAGACCATCCTTCCCATTGTATAGTTATTGACGTGATCTGTTGGTTAATGGGAAGTATGTCAATAATTTTTTTATTTCTGCTGCCTATTAAATGTCATATATCCCTATTGTGGTATCAGATCCACATCAATTAGTTATGTTTTAGGATAATTGATACGATCGAATTTTGATTTTACAGTGAATATTTAAACGGGTTGATGTGTATGTCCGTCTTATCACCATATAAATAACTGAAATGAATATATATATATATATATGCAATTTACATGCATCGTAATAAAATCAGTTTTGATGGTGGATGTGAAGCATGGTTATGGAAAAAACCACATATCTTGTGTGCATGGTTGTGGTTATTTATTCCTATTATTAATCAGTCTACGTACCGAGCCTCTCTCTCATTTCCAAATATAAATTAGTGTTCTTCTTTCAATTTCTCGTCGAATGTAAATAGAGGTTTTCCCCCATATATAATGTAATAAGAAATTGTATAGTTTCAATTTATGTTCAACGTGAGGTAACAGTGTACACAAATACAAAATGACCCACTCAGGATACGACTCGATCAACTAGAGGACTGAGGAGGCCAGACGATAGGAGGACGAACTAATCGAATACTAGCCCAACCAACCGGTTGGAGGTGTCCAGACACTGCTTGGACCTGAGAATCATACGACCATTTGAGAAGAGCCCAAACGAGCAACCAGGAGGTGAGCCAACCGGTTCAAGAGTTGGACCAATCAAATTGGATTGGTACGAGCACAACTTTTCACCAACAACAGTTCCCATATGATGTGGAATGTAGGTGGTACTAAATCCTTATGGCTCCAAAGAATTATATTAGTATGGCCATAACCATCGCTTGTCTATTTTATTTATTACGTGTTCTCATTTGTGGTTATAATATGTATACGATGTGTACTATATATGTGGTGATTGGTTAAAGTATATGTATTTATATATACACACACAGAATCTATACACACAAACTCCATCAAATAAAATATCAAAGTCTTATATGCTTTCTAAAAGCAGAATATATGAATAGCTTAATCGACCGAGCATAGCTTCTGCCTCCGCGAGGTGCGTCGTCTATCTTGTGGACATGTCATGGTAATAGTGTAGGTTTTGTCTTCACAGGGTGCATTATTATCACCTCGGCTTTTGGGTCAGGCTTGACTGGTGATTCTTAGAGCATCTAGGCCCATAAGCATGCACATGATTATGGTAAGGGGTTGCGCATATCATCTATCCAAAATTCCATATGATGCGATTGGCAAGCATTGCCCTTGATGGTTGACTGTGCTTGATATGTTGATTGGGCCATAGTTATATTATCTTGGAACAGGTCCACTAGAATATTGTACATTGCGATATTTCAAATTGATATTGTGGGCTATCAATTTGAATAAAATAGTGGGAGCAATAGTTAATTAAAGACCTAAATAATATCATCAATATTATTGAATCAAAACAAATCAAAAATATTTTTTAAAGGTTATAATATTTCTTTATGGAATCAATTGTCAAACGCAAACACGTTCAATTTGCGACCAGTCCTTTAGAAGGACAAAATGGGATAAAATGCCACAGTTGGTTAAGGATTTTGAGAAATGTTCTAATCAATGAGGGACAACTCTATTTCCTAGATAGACTAATGCCAAAGGAACCTAATCCAAATGCGCCTAAGGATAAATGGATGTTTCTAGGAAGCATGCCAATGATGCCATAGACATTTGAATACCTAATGCTCTGTTGTATGAACTGTGAGTTTCATGAACAACATGAAAGTATGGACATTCTCGAGATGGTAACACTTTTTAAGAACATGGCATGTAAAGAAGGTATGATGTCTCCAAAGTGCTAATTGAGTGCAAACTGACAAAGGGAGGTCCAGTAAAACCCCATATGCTCAATGTGATTTGACATGTAGAGTGAGTGGGATTTCTCTTAGGTCAACAGTTGACCATGAATATGATTATGCAAGTGTTGCACGAATCATATAGTCAGTTTTATTAAATTCTTGGCATATTGATGTCAAAGCAAGGAAGTAAAAGGACAAATCTATGATGGTGATCAACGAAAGTGAGTCCTAGGCCAAAATCAAGGCCAAGAAGTATTCTGAGGCTAAGCTAAAGTCAATGTCTTCTGCACCAATAAATGGAGATGGGTAAGTATAAAAGGAATATGTCCTTTTTACTTAAAGAATAAACAAAAGAAAGTGCCACCATTGTCACTTATCTGGACATTGGAAAGAACAATCCTCCTTATAGAGGATCTCAGAAAGAAGATGAAGATAGAGATCTCTACTTCAAGACATGAGAAGAAGTAAGCTAGAACTGTAAGGAGCAAGGGTTGTTGCCTTTATAGTTGGGGGGTTCCATTCATGGGCACATAATAGAATTAATAAATTGCTATGATGTACCTTCCATTAATGAAAACATCATATGTCTTGTATGATAAGAACATTATTTTTCATTTTAAAAGGATATTGTCTTTTATGGAAAATCCCTATGTCTCACAAACTACACTTGATAGTTGTAGAGACAAATGTTTATGACACATATATTGAATGAATTGATAACTCAAACTAACTGAATACCTATAGCGCTATCATCTGGAGCACATAAATGAGAAATGCATTTTCAGAATCCATATGATTGTTATCTAGACTCTTTTGGTTATTGAACCAATAGAGATATGCATGTCTTATTTGTTGTGCAACCTGACAAAAGAATCTTCATTAGATGTAGTGGGAGATCGACTATTCCATTAGGACTAGTACATACCGATGTATAAAGACCTTTTAGAATGAATGCTAAAGGTAGTTACAAGTACCTCATTATATTTACTGATGTGATCAGTAGATATTTAAATTTTTATTTAATGAAATAAAACTATGAATCTCTTGAAGTGTTCAACAAGATCATAAATGAA
Organism: Alisma plantago-aquatica; assembly: GCA_963693085.1. Classification (NCBI taxonomy): domain Eukaryota; kingdom Viridiplantae; phylum Streptophyta; class Magnoliopsida; order Alismatales; family Alismataceae; genus Alisma; species Alisma plantago-aquatica. Next base: position 1,094,854,203 of record OY856412.1, on the reverse strand, counting down.
GTATGTAATTAACTTGGTAAAAGTATTAAGATGCCTCGATAAGATCAATGTTGAAATACGTAAATAGTTTGAGGACCTTCTCAAAGATCATGATAGTGTATCATGATAAACTCCACCTGAAACACAATGACAATGTATCATTAGAGTGTATCAGAAATATGGAATCACACCATGTTAAGTCATAGTACGAATATCAACATATCTAGCTAATACTACAATATTCTTTTTGGCACATGCTTTACACTAAAATAGTGTACTGTGTAAGCTGATTCAAAAGGCACCATATGAGATATGGCATGGGAAGTGTCCCGATACATCTTTTATAATGATTAGCATTGAAAGCTTATATAAGAAAATAGTTTCTTAAAAGGATTTGTCCAATAATCTCATGAATGTCATCTTGTTGAATACTACTCATATTCCAACCTGACAACAAAGTATTTATTACTAAGATAGCTGAATTCCTATATAGAAATTAGTTCCAAAGGAATCTGTGGGAATAAAAGTAGAACTTGAAATGTTCAAGACAAACAAGAAAGCATAGAACCTAAAGAGGTACAATAGGAACAAGGAGAATCATAAGTTGTTGTGGAATCTCAAGTTCCTTATATAAACACAGAACTCATAGTTCTAGTAGAACACACCTTGAGTTTGAAAGATTATGATATCTTATTACTCAAAAGGTGGTGAGTTAATCATAGAGATGAGTCAACAACCTACCTAGACACTATCAAGGGACTAGAGATTGAGCAATGGCTTCAAGACATGAGATAAAAGATGGACTCTCTGTACACCAACAAGGTATGGCCTTGGTGGATCCACCTGAAGGTTGATAATCGTCGTTTTGCAATATCAATCACTAAGATTGTTAAACCTAGAGTTTAAACCTTTTAACTTTCCGGTTAAGGCTAGTATAGAAAGGGTCGAATCCCAAAAGATAACTTTTAAAGATTGTTTCTTAAAAACCCAATTGTTTGAAGATTTTTTTTATTTGTTTTGGTATTTTCAGATTTGGAACAAAAAATAAAATCAATTTGGGTGATGAATGGTTACACTAAGGAAGGAAATTGCTGAAATTAAAGAAGAACTAAACAAGAATTTTATTTTCCCTATAAAAAGGTAAACAAAGATTATTGTTAGCACAAGAAAATATTGTGAATTGAAAAGACTAAAAACTAAGGCAAACAAGATAGTCGGTGATTGAAATCAAAAGATGGGAATCGAGGCGTTAGAGGTTTTCACCACCTTAGTCAAGGCAAAATAAACTAATCCTTAAAAATGACGAATTCGATGAAGACAAGTGAATTAATAAAAATCCACTAAAGATAGACTCCACATGAGCCCATTGGTCATGGTGCTCATGCTTCTTAGTTCATCATCCTAAAAGAAGAAGATTCATGGTCGTTTCAAAACTCATATGAGATTGGGTTTGTTGTTCTAAATCTGAACTTCCACGGTCATATCCATCCGGATTAACTTTTGATCAAATCAATTAATTACTTTGATAGATCAATTAGTTATCAAACCCAAAAGCCATCTAGAATCATTTTTTAGGAAAAGTCGATAAAGCCATGGCTAAGGGGTTATTCCCCTTGCCTCGATAGAAAACTACTCACTCATAGAGAAGGGGGAGACGGAGGAAGAAAGTACTGAAGCCATAGTCTAACCCAAAATCAGGAGGTTAATCCTTATGCTAGAGACAATAAAATGGCTTTGTTCTTAGTTCCTTGCTCCAGAATTAAAGAACGGAGAAAAGAAGATTAAGACTAAAGCGGAATGAAGAGACAAGAACAAGTATGAAAGAACAATGCTGAAATAAGATCTACTTTATTACAGAATAAGAAGAATACAAGAAGATTGCTCCAGAATATTAATACAAGAGAAAACCCGAGATGCCCAAAGAGGAGGAAGTGCCCCTCCTTTTATAGGAGAAGGAGGGGTGGCATGCATTAGGTTTAGGGAAAAAGAAATGGCCGCCGGCGGCTGCTAACTTTTTAGATCTAATCAATAGAGGAAACAATTGATTGCTTTGCATTCCTTTTGCATTAATTTCCCAGAACAGCAATTTCGAGCGTATTTTTGGGCTAGTCAAAAATTCGGAAGCGGCCCGAAAATATATTTTTCCTAGATAATTGAATTATCTTTCCAACGTATACTTGCACAATAAATTACGCCTTGCGATGTGGGAGTTATACCAATTTTGGTGAAAGGTATATACTGAAATCAGACTCTGCGGGAAAACGTAATACTACTTTCACTGGTTGATTGCGCAGCCAAATAAACACCAAAATTGCCGCAAAATATGTCTTTTTTATCCAATAAAATTCTCTTTTCATTCCATACTTTATTTTAAAATTCCTCCTTTAGACGCAAAAGATATTGCTATTTTGGTGACGAGTATCTCAGGCACTGCGGGAATATTTGAAAAGTCTCATATCTTCATCTTTTATTTTCTCGATTTAATTACTTAGATAATTCCTGAAAATTAAGAAAAATATCATAAGAATTCAGGAAAAGTATATCAAGAAGAAGATGAATCAAAAAGTATATCAAGAATAAGAATATGAATTAAGAAAAATATCCTCTTGAGGTCTCGCGACTCAAGGGGCGACTAGGTTTTCCCGCATGCGAAGCCTCCGGCCGGGGGTAGGGGGTCCGACAGCTTGGGTGCGCCACCCTGCTTCCCCCTTGGTCGCCTCTGCACCTGCATCGACGGGGCCTCTATCCTCTGGTGCCTCATCTCTATGCTTCCCTCTCTGCCCTATTCCCTTTCCACGACGGCTGGAACGGGTTCTAGATCTGATTGGGGCTGAAGCTGGGGTGGCGGCAACGATCTGTCAGAGGTGGCTCCGGTCACTGGTGGAAATCGTTTGGGTGATCTGGGACTGGTGTGCAGCCTCCCCTTGGCCACTGCCCCTGTTATTGCGGGAGTGTCTCCCCTCTTTTTCTCACTTGGGTGCTAGTTTTTGGCAGGCTATCTGCCTTGTTCCGCCATATATCGGCGTTGTTTCTTCCTTTCAATAAGGATTGTTACTCCTTCCTCTATAAAGGCGGTGGTTTTTCTGGGGTTTTCCCCGGTAATTCAACCTTAGTACGGCTATCTCATCTTTGCTCTGGATTGATTTCATTACTCAGTTGTATGACTTCATTTGAGTTGATATACGAGCAGAATACCGTCTTATTTCAGCCCCTCTACCACTACTTAACGCTCAGGTTGAAGGAATTCTTCAGAAAAAAGCTGCTTAAGACAGCCTCAAAGAAGAAGAATCAATGCAGAAATGTCTCTCTCTCGTTCCAATATGAGTTGTAGTGCCCTAGGATTACTGAACGTGATGTTTGTATGTTCTGTTTGTATCTTTCTCCCCAATTGTAGATGTTATATGGCTAACAAGTAATGAATCGATCATTTTGCTCTAAAAAAAAGTATATCAAGAAGATGAAAGTGCTATTTATTTTTTAATTAGCTAAAATTAACAAAAAAGTCCTAATTAATTATTTTAAATGAAGAAAAAATGAGAGATGAATATGAATTCATCAAAATACCCCAAACTTAAACTTTGCTCGTCCCGAGTAACATTAAAATTAAGAAATACTTTCAAGACATACTTTCAACCTATCATCCTCACTCTCCTAACAACCACTTGATTCCTTCCACCAAAATATGGCCAAGTGACCCTGACTTCTTGAATTCACAAAAAGTGAATTTTATATTTTCCTACTTCACAAACTTATATTTATTCAAGACCTGCAATAAAACAAATTTTCATTTCACCTTTGCATTTGGTACTCCAATTTTTTTTTTTAGTTTTACACAAGAACAGGGCTGATTTGGATGGTTGGGGTTTTTGTAGTTTTCCCCTGGGTAGAAAACTGGAGTGAAGGAGGTATGGAAGAAGGACAATCTCTCCTCTATTCGACTCGAGACCTTTTTATTTAGTGGACATGCAGTTACATTGACCGCATTTTTTTCTTTGATTTTTGGTGATACACCCAATTGCGTGGGTATGGAAGAAGTGGAATAGGGGGAAGGGGTGCCACTCCAAACTTAGCCTTTTGGGCATTATTGGTTTTTTTTTTTACGAATGGAAAGATTTGGAAGTGGTGGAAGAAGAGTAGAAGAGGTTGTTCTTGTGTAACTTTTTTTTTCATCTTTTTTTAGAGTACCATGCATTGGTTCAACTATTACTGAATCATGCGAAAAATCAAGAAAATTTATACAAGTTGTACATGATAAGAAAGCATCACTCTTGAATCCTATACGTCCTCTATGGCTTGCCATCTTTTTCAAGGAGTGATTATTATTTGAGGTCCTAAGTGACAGGAGGATTTCTAGTCATGAAAGTTTCAAAATTTTAGTTGCAAGGCAGTTACATCATTAAGGGGAGTATTTTGACAAATGATCATATCAAGGCCGACTAGATAATGACCTTTTTACAATTAAGTAAACAAATTGGCTGACTAGATAAGGGCCAAAAACTAAAGTAACTAATGAAAATAAATATGAAAAGGAAAAATAAAACAAATGAGGAAAAGATAGGGGTAGATCACGTACCACCCACCCCCACCCCGGACTTAGAATTTTGCTCATCCCGAGAAAACTCTTAGACCGAGATGGAGGAAAGATGATCATGGGGGTGGCAGATAGTATGGCGGTGGAGGAGCGGAGGAGGAGGCATGGTTGTGGTAGTGACTTGGTTGATTTCCTCAGAACCACTCCATCATCTTTGCTTGCACGTCTCGAAATGTATCCTGAATGGCTTGGTGTACGTCAGTATACCAAGGATAAAAATTGAAATCAAGATGGTTAGGTCCCCATGGTTTGACATATGGTGGAGAATAGTCATATTGAATCTCATTTGTATAAGGATAATTATTATAAGAAGCATTGTTTTGACTGAATTGTAGTTGTTCAATTATATGTAGTCCAATAGTATCAATGGGGGTTGGGATGAAGGGATGATAGTCGGAGTATCCATCCATGACATTTGGTTGCACTGCTTGGGTAGTGATATGTCGTAGTGGCCCAAAAGATGTTTGGTGGTTATCATAGAGCGGTTCCTCAAAGGGAGAGGGAGGAGAGGAAATGGGTATGGTCATACATGGGTGAGGGGTTGTGGGTGGGGAACTTCTTGAGTGGTGATGTTGGTTGTACCCACAGTATGAATAGTGGGAGGGTAAATTTCCATATTGATAGGACTGACTGGGCCAGTTTGAGTAGCAACTTGATTGTCCACCAGAGAAATTTGGGTTTTGATCACATGTGGTGGTTCAGAATTAAGGAAACGTTGTTGCATCTTATTGAACTGGTCCATGCATTCACAGAAATAGACTTCTTCCTCCTGGGTGTACTTCATGTTACCCCCAGAGGCTTGAAAATTTATGAACTCCGTTCCCACTCTTAGAGTGAGAAGTCCTGCCTCAACGTCGATGAGGGCTCTGGCTATGGCTAGGAATGGCCGACCAAAGATGAGAGGGTAGCTAGTGTCTTCTTTTATATCAAGTACCACAAAGTCACAAGGGATATAGAAATTTCCGACCTTCATTGGCACATCATCAATAATACCAAGAGGCTTGGTAATGGAAGAGTTTGCAAGTTGAATACACATTGGAGTTGGTCTAGCATCAGTTAGACCAAGCCTTCTACACATGCTCAAAGGGATGATGGACACACTAGCTCCAAGATCAGCTAGGCCTGAATGGCTGGTAGAGTCACCGATAGAACAAGTGATCCCAAAAGATCCTGGATCTTTGAATTTCTTTGGCATTTTACTTTGGATGATGTCTGATGTAGTTTTGGCCAATTTTACCATTTTAGATTCCTCAATAGTGCGCTTACGGTTTAGAAGGGCTTTGAAGAATTTTTTCCATTCAGGTAGATCAGTCATAGCGTCCAAAAGTGGGATGTTGACGCATAACTTTCTCATAATTCCCTTGAATTTATTGAACCTAGAGTCTAATCGGGTATACTTCAGCCGACCTGCAAAAGGTACACACGACTTATATACATGACTCTCTTCTTGTGGGGGAGGTGATCTCAGCGCTTGAGGGACAACAACAACCTCTTCATCACCCCCTTGGTCAAAATCTATGATGGGGGAACTTCCTTCTTCTTCCGTGGTAAGGCCAGATCTAGTAGTAACAACCTTAAGTTGTTCTATATGCCTGAGGTTGGGTTCAGGTTGCCCTGTAAAAGTCCCGACAGGGGGTTTTTGTTGGGCAAATAGACTAGCTAGTTGTGCTTCAGTTGCCTTTTGATGGGCTTGTATGGCCACAAGGGTTTGTTCTATGTTTGCCAGGCTAGGATGACTTGGGGGAGGAGGAGAGGGGGCATTTTGAGGCGGCTGGGGAGGTTGAGGTTGGTTTAGATTTTGGGGCGGAAGGTTTAAGTTTTAGAATTGTTGGTAGAGTTGTCGATTTTGATAATTTCCTTGATTTCCAAAATTTCTTTGATTATTGTATGGGAATCCAGGTGGTGGTCGATTGTTACCTTGAGGGTAGGGAGGCCTTTGCTGAAGTTGGTTAGAGTTCTCAGTACCTGAAGGGTTCCCGTATTGAAAACCAGGGTGGTTTCTAGGTTGGTTGGGATTGTAGTAACTTTGGCTTGGTATTGTATGAATCGAATTGAGGTCTTTTGGTTGTTGTCCTACTTTAGGTTGCATGGGCATGTTGTAGAGATATTGACAGCGGAGGGTGGTATGGTCGTATCCTTGGCAAATACCACAAAGGGAATCTATGACTTTTAGTTGTTGGGGTGACTCCCTAAGGGTGACCAAGGATGACTCTAACCAATCTTGTTTTAAGGAAATTAATTTGAGGCTTTCTGCTATGCTTTGGATATCAATATTAACTTCTGCCTTGGCTACCTTAAGGATTCCGCCAATCCCTCTTCTAGCCCTTGTTTCGGAAGCCCGTTTGACTACCACCCATGCACTAGTCAAACTTTGATGCATGAAATTTCCTCAAGATAAGGAATCGAGAAAGAATTTGGTATCATCATCAACACCACGATAGAAGATCTATATGATTTGGGCTTGAGAGATATCATGGTGGGGGCACTTCCTAAGTAAGTCTTTGAACCTCTTCCAGGCTTCTCCTAAAGACTCTCCTGGGGACATAAAAAAATGAGTTATTTGACCCCTAAGTTCATAGGTGAGAGACGGGGGGTAAAATTTCTCAAGGAACTTGCTTTGTAGAACTTCCCAAGTTGTGACATGTTCTTCGCTCTCCATGGTATTGTACCAGCTACTAGCTTGGCTGGAGAGGGAATACTTAAACAACCTAAGGCAGATGGCATCTTCAGAGACACCCGGGAGTTTGTTCAAAGAGCAAAGGTCAATGAACCTTTGAAGATGATCTTGGCAACTTTCCCCATTGTTTCCTGAGAAGGGGTTGGCTTGCATCATGGTGATCCATTGTGTTGGGATTTCGAATTGTGGAGCAATAATATCGGGGGGTATAACCGGATGTTGTGCATAGGCCGTTTTGGGAACAAAAAAGTCTTTTAATTGTTTTTGCCTTTTAGCTTCCCTCCTATCGGCTTCTATGGTTTCTTGTTCGACCCTAAAGGCTGCTCGCAAAGCGGCTTCTCTTTCTGCTTGTTCGGCTTGGATGAGCTCTCTTTGAGCTGTGAGAGCTTGGTCGATCCTATGGGTGACTTCTTCTTCATTCATTCTCACTAGATTTTGACGGTTTAGATGATGAATAGACCTTTCTATTTCTGAATCAAATGGTTGAAAAATCGACGTTCGGGTGTCGCATGCACAATTAAAGCAGTTAATTCGTGTGCAGAAAAAAATATACTGCCAGAATGGAAACTCGGCAGAAAGAGGAGTACACTTCCAGAATGTTACTCGGAAGGCATAAAAAAGATAAAAAAAAGTTATTTTCAAAAGATTTTTGGGGTTCGAGAAAACAATCTGTTGTCCACGGCAACGGTGCCAAATTGATAATCGTAGTTTTGCAATATCAATCACTAAGATTGCTAATCCTAGAGTTTAAACCTTTTAACTTTCCGGTTAAGGCTAGTATAGAAAGGGTCGAATCCCAAAGGACAACTTTTAAAGATTGTTTCTTAAAAACCCAATTGTTTGAAGAACTTTTTTATTTGTTTTTGGTATTTTCAGATTTGGAATAGAAAATAAAATCAATTTGGGTGATGAATGGTTACACTAAGGAAGGAAATTGCTGAAATTGAAGAAGCACTAAATAAGAATTTTATTTGCCCTACAAAAAGGTAAACAAAGATTATTGTTAGCACAAGAAACTATTGTGAATTGAAAAGACTAAAAACTAAGACAAACAAGATAGTCGGTGATTGAAATCAAAAGATGGTAATCGAGGCGTTAGGGGTTTTCACCACCTTAGACAAGGCAAAATAAACTAATCCTTAAAAACGACAGATTCGATGAAGGCAAGTGAATTAATAAAAATCCAATAAAGATAGACTCCACATGAGCCCATTGGTCCTGGTGCTCATGCTTCTTAGTTCATCATCCTAAAAGAAGAATATCCACGGTCGTTTCAAAACTCCTATGTGATTGGGTTTGTTGTTCTAAATCCAAACTTCCACAGTCATATCCATCCAGATTAACTTTCGATCAAATCAATTAATTACTTTGATAGATCAATTAGTTATCAAACCCAAAAGCCATCTAGAATCATTTTTTAGGAAAAGTCGATAAAGACATGGCTAAGGGGTTATTCCCCTTGCCTCGATAGAAAACTACTCACTCATAGAGAAGGGGGAGACGGAGGAAGAAAGTATTGAAGCCATTGTCTAGCCCAAAATTAGGAGGTTAATCCTTATGCTAGAGACAATAAAATGGCTTAATTCTTAGTTCCTTGCTCCAGAATTAAAGAACGGAGAAAAGAAGATTAAGACTAAAGCGGAATGAAGAGACAAGAACAAGTATGAAAGAACAATGCTTGAAATAAGATCTACTTTATTGCAGAATAAGAAGAATACAAGAAGATTGCTCCAGAATGTTAATACAAGAGAAAACCCGAGATGCCCAAAGAGTAGGAAGTGCCCCTCCTTTTATAGGAGAAGGAGGGGTGCATACATTAGGTTTAGGGCAAAATAAATGCTCGGCGGCGGCTACTAACTTTCTAGATCTAATCAATAGAGGAAACAATTGATTGCTTTGCATTCCTTTTGCATTAATTTCCCACAATAGAAATTTCGAGCGTATTTTTGGGCTAGTCAAAAATTCTGAAGCGGCCCTTAAATATATATTTTCCTGTAGATAATTGAATTATTTTTCTAACGCATACTTGCACAATAAATTACGCCTTGGGATGTGGGAGTTATACCAATTTTGGTGAAAGGTATATACTGAAATCAGACTCTGCGGGAAAACGTAATGCTACTTTCACTGGTTAATTGCGCAGCCAAATAAAAACCAAAATTGCCGAAAAATATGTCTTTTTCTTAGCCAATAAAATTCTATTTTCATTTCATACTTTATTTTAAAATTCCTCCGTTAGACGCAAAAGATATGGCTATTTTGGTTACGAGTATCTCAGGTACTACGGGAATATTTGAAAAGCCTCATATCTTTATCTTTTATTTTCTCGATTTAATTACTTAGATAATTTCTGAAAATTAAGAAAAATATCATAAGAATTCAGGAAAAGTATATCAAGAAGATGAAAGTGCTATTTATTTTTTAATTAGCTAAAATTAACAAAAAAGTCCTAATTAATTATTCTAAATGAAGCAAAAATGAGAGATGAATATGCATTCATCAAAGGTGCATTTGGGTTTTTGTAAGAAGACCAATATGGAAAGATAAATTTGCTGCAAAGAGTTTCAAACTATTTCAAAGTGTTGAATGTGATGAATTATTTTCACCAGGTATCATGGTTAAATCCATCTAGATCATACTTGTTGGTGCATCTTAGTATGACTGTGAGATTTGGCATATGGATGTTCAAACTGCATTCCTTGATTGGAATAATTATAAGGATGTGTACGTGACACGGCATAAAGGGTTTATACATCTAAGAATGCAAATAAAGTCTATAACCTAAAAATGCAATCTGAGGATTGAAGCAAGCATCTCAGCCTTGAAATCTTTTCAACAAGACAGTCAAAATGTTTGACTTGAGTCAAAACAAAGATGAAAATTGTGATTACAAAAGATTTAGTGGGAGCATATATATTCCACATAATGATGTGGAATAACTTTCTTATCCTATAAATGTTAAAACATGGCAAGGAAAGTACCTTCTATATGAAAGGCTAAGACAAAACATCCTATGAGATAGGGATCAAGGTCTATATACATAGATCTGGAAAGCTTCTTGAACTAAGTAAGAGCATTTATATTGGTAAGATGCTGAAGGGTTCAACATGCAATACTCAATGAGAGAAAATGTGTCCACGATCCATGGAGTTAGTCTCTAAGGAGCCTAATGTCCCAATTCATATGAAGAATAGGAACACATGGATAAGATGCCATATGCATTCACAATTGGATCTGTCTTGAATGCAATGTAATGTACTTATCCTATTATCTTGTATGTATTAGACATGACGAGAAGATATCCAATAACGTCGTATGTATTAGACATGATGAGAGGATATCCAGTCATCTCATATGTATCTGACATGATGAAAGATATATATATACCTATCTAGCAATCTTGTATGTATTGGATATGACAAGATGGTATATGTTAGATACTAGTGAGAGTCACTTAACTACCATAAAGAACATCCTTAGGTGTTTGTGAAGTACTTAAAGGATTAGTTTCTTGGTTATGGTCATAAGGAAGAGTTGGATGTAAAGGGTTACACCCATGCAAGCTTCCAAACTAATAAAATAATCACAATCTAAATTTATGTTTGATGAAAAATGAGAACTCTAAGCTTGAAATGGTTCTGAGCTAATGATAGTTGTTTGAATCTACAAAAGAAGTCGAGTATCTCTGTGTTATAAGAATAGAAGAGGATAATGTATGGAACAAGAAGTTCATATAGGTGAACTTGTGTGAGGTTCCAACCATTGATGACACAGTAAAAATATTGATGACAACAATGGAGCTACTAGTTAGGGTGGGAATCTCAGATACCATACTACAACACTTCCATCTCATACGAGTAGTTGTACAACAAAGAGAAGTGAAAATTGTAAAATGCCGACTTATAGCAAATGTTGCTAAAACTGCTATTAAGCACTTGCGCAGTAGAAGCATGATGGTCATGCTAGGTCACTCGGGATGAGATCCATGGATGATTGGATCTAAGTGTAAGTGGGGGTATGTTGGTATGTATGCCTAGAGAGACAATCATATGATGAATGTAATTGCATAACATGTAAATGATTTGATTAATAACAAAGGCAAGCTTCCAATTTATTTTGTATATTCAATTATGAGATGATGAATAACATAATAAATGTCTAGAGAATTATATTACTCAATGACGTATGTATTAAGGTTACTATCCTTGTAGTTAAGATCATATAGATGCTAACAATACATATACATATTCTCATTATATCCCTGATCTGTTGTTATTATGGAAGGTTGATAGACAAAAATAACACATAAGATAAGAGTGTGAGTTGGTTGATGACTAAATCTCATTAGTCATGATATGGCAATATCAAACCAAGCACACAAATACATGTTAGATAACAGTGTATCAGACAGACCCACTGTGAGACTAACACATGGAAGCCATCATCATGGAAGTCATAGCTAGCTCTCACAGTGATGGTGGTGTTTGTGGTTCTTAGACCTAAAATCATAGCACTCATCACATTTCATTGGGTACACTTTGACATCATCAAAGGCAATCTTGAAACATGGGTTGTTATAAAGGTGATGATTGGGTGACTTTGACACATGGGGATTGTCTATGAGTGATAGAGATGGGATTTTTCCCTCCTATAAGAATATGATAGACAAGGCCTCTTGATTAGTGAGTCTAAAAAAAGTATGGCCATATTCATGTGAGTCAATATGTGATATTGATCTTACATATATCTCGTTCAGTCTGCTCTGGTTTGAGGAACAAGATTGAATAATAATGGGGATGACTACTGTACGACCCTTGAACTTACTTAATGAGTTGAATGAGCTTAATTACCATAATTGAATGCTTAGAACCCTAATATAAACTTTTGATATGTTTTGAAATCATAAGACAAGCTTAAGTTTCAAATTTGGTCCAATTTGGACATTGTTTGAGCAAGTTATGCAATTTTCTGTACATTTTGGACTTTTCTACAATTTACCCAATTGAGGGGTTTTATTTACAATTTGTCACATAAATTATGTTACTTAGTTGTTATATTATCATTCTTGATATTTTTGATCCATGGGGATCCTAGTTGAGCCATGGTTTGAAGGTGTTGTTATCAAGGATATTTTAGGGTTTTTCCCTTCATGGATGAGCTACCTTTAGTAGCTATCAACTAAGAAATTATGTGATTGGCTGGGAATTTCGCCAAAGGAAAGCTAATCAGGTCTAGAGGGACGGTGGGAGAGCTTCTTGTGTGTGTTGTTATGTATTTTTAACAATTTAAAGCCATGGACACTTGGATATATAGTAGAATTGCAACTTTTTCTTTTTCTTAATATTAAAGTGTCATATACTTATCCAAAAGCCCCCAAACGAGCCATTTCATCTCCATTATCTCTCTCCTTCTCCCAGCTTCGTACTCCCTCTGTTCAGCTGTGATTTCTGCTGCCCACGGTAGAAGAAAGTGGGGATTCTCTTGGAAAAAAATTCTAGGGTTTGATTCTCTTTTTGGGTGTATGAAGCTTCCCCCTAGTGATATTGACCTAAAAGTGTAAGTTTTTCCTTATTTCCTCCGTCTACTTCTTTGTTCCTCTTCCTCCTACATCTATCCAGGTCGGAACCATGGTTTTCCATGGTGAAAGTTCCTCTAGAACTCAAAACTCCTTCCTTCTTGTTTCTTTTCTAGGGTTTTGCTTGTTTGTGGAGAGAATTGCATAGTTGGCCAAGTTCAGATCTGAATCCAAGGTTTCCTTGCCCTATTTGCTCGAGATTTTTACTGTTGGATATCTTACCTACTCTATAGAGGCGAGTTATATAACATTCTTCACTTATATTGCTTACTAGAAGCTTGTTGGTTCATGATTATGCTTGAATGTGATGATCTAAGCATAGAGAAATTATGCTTGTTTAGAATTACGAATTTTGTGGTGTTTCCTATTTTATTCCAGTTCTATATGAACCTTTAAACATGTGTACATCCTTTATAAGGTGTAACATGATCTGGTACAGGTTGATAGCAACAACCTATGGTGCTATGTACAAAACAAATGATGGTTCAAATTAGGGTTTTCAAGCTATTTCCTTCCCTATCACATAACTGATTGTCATACCATTCAACAACCAATAATGTTGCTATCTTGGCAACTGATGTTCGTGATCAAGAGTGTCCAATTTATGGTGACAACCTATGGTCACCACCTTAGTTCAGGTTTTGACTCATTTATACATTTAAGTATCATCCACTAAGTATTCTAATGATGTTATCAATTGATGATGATATTGGCTTATTATTTGATGATGTTAACTGAATGTATTACTGATCTAGCAACTAATGGTGAACTAATGATCACAATTAATGGTGGATCAGGTCATCATCATATATGATGAATTAGGAATGTAATTGTATATTTGACTATACCTTGAATCAATGGTTCCTTGGTTCAATTGATCTAATGGTTCGACCTATACTTCAATTGGTAACCTTGAATAATGAACCTGATCCAATGAATAATATTGGATTCTTTAACATCCAATGGATTACAATAAATCACATGCTATTATATGTGGATCATAGTGAAGATAATTCAATGGTTTAATACCATTAATTGGTAGTCTTACCTTTGCCATTATATAGTTATATTTGATAAATCAATGTAATGAGCGGGTGCATAACTCCCATGTGATCTAGCCTATTATACTTAAACTTAATGTAATTATATGATGTTTATTGGTTATAATCATAACTCTTGAATGATCAATGTGATAATGAATTACACTCTTCTTATGTTGAAACCACAATGTAGTATTATTTGAATATCATAGTGCCTTGCCATGATAAAATCTATGGACATACATGTGCTAATGATCTTTTCAGTCTTTTTTAAGGCATGGAATGATGATGATAACCTTACTATGAATAATGTGATTGTCGTAAAGACCTTTGGGCATGTTTGAAGCCATGATTGAGGTGAAATCTTCTTCATGTTCCAATAAGGGTTAAAACCCTAGAACTTGTGATAAGATATTTGTATCTTGCAATAGTATGATGATGAGTGTGGTCTGTTAATTTTCAATGAATGATAGATGTGGTAATGTGATTAAAATTTATATCTCAAATGTTTTTTATGTTTTGAATTTGTTATACATATACTCTTGTTAGAAAAGAATTAGGGTTTGAATGTCCACTTGTATGATAAAGCCTTAATGCATTCAATTGGCAGTAATTAATCAAGTGTAACCTTAATCATGTAGAGCCCTGTGCCGTAGAGCCATCTTGAGTGTCAGAACTTATTGGATGGTGAAACGAGTATTCCCAAGGGAAACTCGGAGCACATATTATTGAGTATGCGGGGGTGGCAAGTTGAGGATATATACTTGTCATCCACAATTGCAGGTTATGGAGGATGGCTATGGTCATGCCTCAGATATTTGATGTGATTGAGGACAACTGCAGTTGTACCTCGGATTAGAGGGTTTTGTATACCCTGTTTTCTAGTGTCGTAACTTGTACCAAGTATGGACTAGTTGTTATCAGTTGACTATATGTCAATGTTGGCAGTTTGACTGGTATGTCACTGTAGTTTACTCGTACTGACCGAGGGGAAGAGATCTTAGGATACCGACACTCCTAGATATTATACAGAAATGAATAGCACTTCGCAGTGGTCAGTTGGACTTTGAGTGGTATCACTCAAGCTCCCCAGGGCATAATAATAAAAGATATAATACCAGCCGTGTAGTATAATTGCTAGGGTTTAATACGTATCACATTGGTTGATTAACCCTTGTCTTGTCTTTACACTACATAGTTCTTATATGATGCAGACTTATGACAATTGTACAATTCTACTTGATGTTACAACTTATTTACTTAACTTCTTAGTATGCTTAAACTATTCAATCTATTCATATTGTTTATTCAATATCCTAACTACTCAATGTATTTACTGTTAATTAATGTTATAATCAATATATGTTGGAGAGAGTTATATCTCTCGTTGGGACTGGGTCTCACCCGTGGGTCACCACATTTTTTTAGGTGGTCGCGGGCAATGAGGTCGAGGTCGTGCTGTGGAAG
Source organism: Alisma plantago-aquatica (assembly GCA_963693085.1). Taxonomy (NCBI): domain Eukaryota; kingdom Viridiplantae; phylum Streptophyta; class Magnoliopsida; order Alismatales; family Alismataceae; genus Alisma; species Alisma plantago-aquatica. Next base: position 1,094,838,874 of record OY856412.1, on the reverse strand, counting down.
AGAACCAACCTGGTGATCAATAGATTCAGAAAGTTGGTTAGTTGTAGATGTTAGTCATAGATGTTAGTAGTAGAGTCCTAGTGTCGTCCCTGTACTCTCAGGTCCTGGTATGGGATGTGTTTTCTAGATGATATTGTAACATCCCTGACCTGGGTTATACTTTAACCCTAGGTGTTTTGATTAAGAAAGATGATTAAATGCTTAATCTCATCTTGTGAAAAGTAATTAGGCCTCAAGAGGAACTTATGTTGCAATTCTAGTCCTGTTTGAATAATGTTGAAGCAATGTTTGCTTATTTTGGACTAAAATGCAAATTACCCAAGTTGAGGGGTTTAAGTGCAAATTGTGCAGGACAATATGTTCCTCATGTGTTGAAGCATCATGATAGTGAAAATGATGCTGAGTTATGGCTTATGGAAGCCTGAATACCAAGAAAGAGCTGATAAAGCAATGTATGTGCATGAAAACCTAGTTTTGGTGTAATGTGCAATTTACCCAAAACCTAGGGTGCAATATGTAAATTACCACTTCAATAAGGTCCCTAATGTTTCTTGGCACCATGTAGAGCAAAGAAAATGAGAGGGACGCCTCATTGAAATTAAGTTGGAGGAGAGAGAATCTTGATATTAAAATAATCAAGATTTAATCCTAATTGAAACCCTAATTCGATTTAGGGCAAAAATAAATGTATTAATTAAAGGGCCTTCAACCAAAAATTAAAATGGTTGGATTCAGATGTGTGTGTGACGTCCTTGAGCTTTGCAAGGACCACAAAAATATCCAAGGGAGTGGATAACTCACACACAATTTTATAAGAAAAAGAGAATATCCACTCACATATGGATATTAATATAATATGATTTAAGGTGCTTGATTTTCTTTTCTTTAAATCATAGATAATTTAGAGGAATAAGAGGAAAAAAATATAGCCTCATTTCTAAGGAATATGAGGGGGAAGAGGCGGCCACATTTTTGGGATTAATTGGATTTTTACAAAGCATATTCTCTCTCATTGAATTTTTATAAAAGAACCTTTTACAAGCCAAATGGAAGGCTTTTTCGACCCCACTTATTCTCCTTGCTTGGGAAACGACCAAGGAAGCTTGGGAGGGTCAGGAGGACGACCCCCAACCTATTGGTAAGGTTCTTTATCCATTTCACCTTGATTCCATGGTGGAAATTGAAAATAAATTATGGATTTGTTTCTATTTTGATCTCCTCTTCAATTCTAACCATTCCTTTTCACTCAAACCTTGAGGACGAGCCTTGGAATGGTGAAAGGAGTTTCATCCACCATTGTTTCAGTGGACATGGAGCTTTGGAGCTCAATTGGAGGCGGGTTTTATAACTTGAACCCTTGATTTTGTTATTGCATTCAATTCCTTATCAAATAATGATCATTTCCATATTTACAATAATTGATTTGGTTGATGGATGCAATCACCATGGAAACCACAGTAGGTTTCATGAGTTTAGAGGTTGAAGATGATAAACACACACCTCTACAAATATCTAATGCAAACGGTCTTGATTGAGTTTCTCAAACGGTTTCCCAAACCGTTTGGGAGCAAACAGTTTCAAACCGTTTAGAAGCAAGCGGTTTCACCAAACCGCATGAGACCAAACGGTTTCAAAACCGTTTGGTGGACTTGACCAAGGTTTACCATTTGGAGATATGTTGAAAATGATCTTGGTTAATCACCCACCAATTAAGATTGGTTAGTTCTAATTGGTTCATGAGTTGAAGGTCAATCAATCACCAAAACCCTAATCGGGTTAAGTGTTGATTTCCAAGTTGATTAAGTTTGAAACATGGGTTGATTAACCCAAACAGTTTCAAAACCACTTGGGGATCACCCAAACAGTCTAAAGACCGTTTGGAGGTCACCCAAGACCATTTGGAGGTCTAGGGTTGAGTATGGTTAAGCAATTGAAGATCCAAAGATACTAAGTTGGAGTGTAATCAATTGCTGATTTGGTGATCAATCCAATGATCCAAACCCTAATTGGTTGACTTGGATTTTGATGATGTGATGGGAAAATGGTCTCAAGACCATTTGGTGGTCATCCAAACGACCTCAAGACCGTTTGGGGTCAGGTCATGTTCAATTTGGATGATAGTTCAATGGTTTCAAAGTAACTAATCTTGCATTGATTAGTGTTGAAGGATCATCAATTTCAAACCCTAATCCAATTGATTCAAACCCTAATTGAGGGTCAATTGAGGGTCAAATAAGTTGAAGTTTGACCTATTTAACTCAATTGAAGTATGAGGATAGGTCCAATTGATGATTGGTTCCATGAATTCAACGATTGAAGGAATCAACATTGGAAACCCTAATCCAATTTCATTGGTTGAGACCATATTTGGTCCATGCGGTTTTGAGTAGGTTTGGACCAAACGGTCTCAAGACCGTTTTGAGTCCAAATGGTCTTGTTATGACCCGTTCTAAAGTTTATTGGTAAGCTTTATAAGTTGATCCTAATTAAAGTTATCTGAGTTAACATATGTGCTTATGATGTGGTTAGTGAATCATTAACTTGATTTAGTTGAATCAAGCACATAAGATCAATTGGTGCATAATTAAGATGATTAATTTGAGTAAAGTAATAATTGGATGCAATTGGAATTTTGAACCAACAAAACAGTGTAATTAGTTTGTTTTCATGCCTTGCGATTGTAGTGGGCATTTTTCTTGAAAATATGCAATTAAAATCACCTGAATTGGACTTTCGAGTCAAAAGTTATGAACTTTTCCGATTTCAGGGTTTATATTACAAAAATTCCAATTATTTTCTTTATAAACCTTCCCTTATTTCCCTGTTAGTTATCCGTTCATTTTGTTTCCTGTTGGAGGTGGCGCAGAGGGTGCAGCCCCGCATGACGATCGTAGAGGCGATCAGCTGGTCTACCTCCAACGATTCTCTTCTTCTTCCTCTCTTCCTTCTTCCTTCTTCCTTTCTCCCTCCTCTTTTCTTCTTCTCTTCCTTCCCTACCCGCCTAGCTTGTTGCCTACCTTTGCTACTTGGGCGACCAGCAGCTGTAGCAAGCTGCTACGGAAGCAGCAAGGAAGCTCCATGGGCGCTTAGTGGCAGCAATAGGAACCATCTTGAGCTCCGATTCAGAGCTAGAGCTTGAAGCTGCAGTCCCTAGACCAATTCTAGCCTTGGATTCAAGTCTCCCTTCCGCCAATCTGCTGTAGGTGAAGCAACAGTCGTGAAGCAACAGCTGTGAACAGTGAAAATACCAAGGTTGAAGACGATCCGAAATCGCCCGGAATTAGACCCTGAACGCATCTCCAGACGAATCCGGACAGACCAAATCACTGTGAGTGGGGTTTCATTTATTTATCATTAATAAACTCAGGTGTTTGAATATTTTTTGTTTTGTGCGCGAATTATGCTGATAACAGGCGTTATCAGGCGTCGGGCAGCGTTTGGCGTCGCCCGACTTTTGATTTCATAAAATGCTTCTAGACGTTGTTATATGATTTAGTTTAGCATCTGATCAGTGTGGATTGAATCAATGAATTTATATGGTTCATTGGAACTTGAAATACGTAATATGCTTGCTGAAAATGATGAAATTTCCTGTGTTATGTTGCAATGTATTTGTTGATTTAAAAATGGATATTTAGCTTGGAAACTGGATAAATGATACTGAATCATGTTTAAGGATGATAATTGATATATATGTGTTTTCAAGTGATGTTCAGAATGTGAAATAAGTATGAAATGTGATATTCCTATTTAAATGGTTATATGTTAGTCAGTTAATAGACTTAAGTGCCCTAACACCGTAGAACCCCTTTGACAGATCTGCTTCTTAGGGGTGAAACTCGTGTTGCAACATCATCCGTGCTTGTGTCATGGACACACGAGGAAAGAGAGGCAGTGTCCAACAACAATCGTGCTTGTGTCACGATGGCACTAGAGGAAAAATGGGGGTTATTCAACATCATCCGTGCTGGTGTCACGAAGGTAACCCGGTGAGACTCTCCGCCTGTGTACTCAGGTTAGAGGAGAAGTCTAGAGCACTCAGAGTAGTGCCTTGAAGCCGTAGATCCTATGAGTCAGGCCGGAGAGCCTGGGGTCCTGTGGCAGAGCAGGGCTGGCGTCAGACTTAGCATTTCCCAGGTGTGTCGCTAAATCTTGTACAGTGGGATTGTAGTTCGCTACGGATCTTTATATGCAGGGTACACTGCATATGATTAGGGCATAATAATGATATAAATATGTAATCATATAGGATCACAGTAAATTAATATATCCGAACTTTTGTGCCAAATCATTATATCTGTTATTTTGGTTTAAATTATCTGTTGTTACTTAGAAATGTGATTATATTCTGTAATCTGCTATGTCGTTAGAACTGCACTGCTTGCACTGTATATATGTTTTATTTCAATTATAAACCTGACGAGTTGATTAGTGATAGCTAAGTGAAATGCTATTCACTGAGCGAGTAGGCTCATCCCTCTACTCAAATATTTTCAGGTCAGCATCAGCATCAGGAATCGGAAGGGTCGTTTCATCCTAACGCCTAGTTTATAAAAGGTTTGTAGTTAGTCTAGTTTGAGGTCTCTTAGTCCTTTCCCCTCGATCTTTGGGACATGATGTGGGTGAGAGAGAGTGTGTAAGTGGTATGTGTATAAAGATGTAAATTAACTGTTATGTTTACTTTCTGTTAAACAATGTTACATGTTGTAAACTCTGTTTACTTACTCTAGCCAGTTTAATTGAAATGCTTCCGCAATAGTTTATTATGTTTTAGTTTACAACAATAATCTGGATATCATTACGAGGTTTTAAAAAGAAAAAGTTCTCAGTGATTTGTCTATGTGATAATCCCTCCGTCGCACCCTAATCTCGTGATTAGTGGTTAGTGTGAGGTCGGGGTGTGACAATTGTTGGTATCAGAGCCTAGGTTGAGTACATAGTTACTCAGAGTCCAAGTCAGGGGATGATAAGAGACCAATAGGATTAAGGTTTAGGTGTCTTTCTTCTATCTGTAGTCTTCTAACAGGAAATATTCTGTTATATCATTGCAGATGGCAGGAAGAGGCTTTGATCGTGATGATCAGGCCGAGAGTCATGTTGGCCCTGATCCTTTGTACTTGGGTCCAGGTGGTGGTGACAACGTGGATGAAGCATCTCGTATGTATAAGATGTTTCTAGAGACCAGGGAGAAGTACAAGGCTGATAGGTGAGCTTCTACTTCTACCAGCAGTAAGGATCTGATGCGATCATATGAGCTTGTAAAGAAGCTTGGCGGCACAGAGTTTAGTGGCACTACAGATCCAGCAGAGGCTGATGAGTGGTTGAGAAAGATAGAGAAGGTCTTTCTCCTGATGGAGCTTTCAGAAGAGAAAAAGATTAATCATGCAGTCTATCTTTTGACAGGCGATGCAGAGCTGTGGTGGCGTAGTGTGTAGGAAAAGAGGAGAGGTACAAAGCTTTCTTGGCAGGATTTCTCTGAAGAGTTTCATCTTAAGTTTTATCCACCTACATTCCTTAATGAGAAAATCAGGCAGTTACAGAACATTAAGCAGGGGAACATGTCAGTTACTGAGTATGAAGCGCCTTTCACTCAGTTAGCGAACTTCTGTCCGCAGCTTGTTCCTGACAACATAGAAAGATGCAGAAGGTTTCAAGAAGGACTAAGGCCATAAATTCGGCATACAGTTTCTGCTACTAGCAGGAGGAACAGAGAGAACTTTGGTGAGTTTGTTGAGGCTGCTAGACAGGTTGAAGAATCTGTGAATGCTGACAAGGTGCCCGAGTCTAAGAAGATATCTGCAAATTTCAGTAGAGGACAGTCCAGTAGTGGATACAGAGGTGGAGGTAGAGGTTTCTTTTCTAAACTTGGGCGTGGCTTTAGTTGTTTCAGCAGACAGAGATCTGAGGATGTTGCTTCTTCTAGAGGCAGAGGGGGATACAACCCAAGGAGATGGGGCAGTGCCGCTAGTGAACAGTCTTCTGGGTCGTCAATGTCAGTGACAGGTCCCCAGGGACAGGAGATACCGCCATGTGACAAATGTGGAAAACCACATTCTGGTCAGTGTTGGAGTCCAAGTTGTTATGTCTGTGGACAAGTTGGACACTTCAAAAGGGATTGTCCTCAGCTTCGACAAGCAGCATCACAAGCTTTCCAGCCTCAATACCATGATGTTCCAAGTTCTTTTGTTGCTTTTGGTTCTAGAGGTGGTGGAGTGCCCAGTGGTAGAAGTGGTCAGAGAGGACAACGTGGCAGAGGGAGAGCTTCAGCACGTTTCTTCTCTTTGACACCTCACGAAGGTATAATTTCTTCACAAGTTGTTACAGGAGAGATGCTTTTGTTTAATAGTATACCAGTTTTAGTTTTGATAGATCCGGGTGCTACTCACTCTTTCATACAACGTTCTTTAGTTGGTAAACTTAATCTGTTAACTCAAGAGTTGGTAGATGAGTTAGTGTTGAGGGTTCCACTAGGTGGACCAACAGTTTTGACTGAGTTCTGTCCCGAATGCTTGTTATCTTTTAGAGGTTATACCTTTGCTGCTAATCTCATACCCCTGGATGTCAATACTTTTCAAGTCATCCTGGGTATGCATTGTCTTGAGACATATCGAGTGCAACTCGATTTTTGGAAGAAGGAAGCTACCTTTCAACAAGGTGAATTTTCTTGTGTCTTCACTGGAGACAGGAAAGTTCTGCCTACATGCATAGTATCAGTTGTTGTAGCTGATAAGATGATACAGAAAGGATGTGAAGCGTTCCTTGCTCATGTGGTTGACACCAGAGCAGAGAAGAGCACCACCAGTGTTTATGATGTGCCTGTGGTTCGTGAGTTTTCTGATGTTTTTCCAGAAGAGTTACCAGGCTTACCTCCTATCAGAGACATTGATTTTGAGATTCAGGTATATCCAGGTAGTCATCCAGTAGCACTGCCAGCCTATAGAATGGCACCTGCAGAGTTGAAGGAACTCAAGGTGCAGCTGCAGGAGTTGTTGGATAAGGGTTTCATTAGACCCAGTTCTTCACCGTGGGGTGCTCCAGTCCTGTTTGTTAAGAAAAAGGATGGTACCATGCGTCTCTGTATAGATTACAGGCAATTGAACAAGATCACTATTAAGAACAAGTATCCATTGCCGAGAATAGACGATCTGTTTGATCAGTTGCGTGGAGCGACGATCTTCTCTAAGATAGATTTGAGATCTGGATATCATCAGCTCAGAATAAAGGCTTCTGATATTCCCAAGACATCTTTTAGAACTAGGTATGGGCATTATGAGTTTTTGGTCAAGTCGTTTGGGCTGACCAATGCCCCAGCAACCTTTATGGATATGATGAATCGGATTTTCAAACCGTTCCTAGATCAGTTTATTGTAGTCTTTATAGATGATATACTGATCTACTCCAGAGATGATGTACAGCATGAACAACACCTGAGAGTAGTGTTGCAGTTGTTGATACAACATCAGCTGTATGCTAAGTTTAGCAAGTGTGAGTTCTGGTTGGTTGAGGTAGCATTTCTTGGACATGTTATCTCGAAGGATGGAGTTAGTGTTGATCCTAAGAAAGTTGATTCTGTGCTTCAGTGGGAACAGCCTAAGACTCCTACTGAGATTAGAAGTTTCTTGGGATTAGCAGGTTATTACAGAAGGTTTATACAGAACTTCAGTGTGCTAGCATCACCCTTGACACGCTTGACGAGGAAGGATGCACCGTTTGTTTGGTCTGATAACTGTGAGAAAAGTTTTCAGATCTTGAAGAGAAAGTTGACCACAACGCCAGTGTTGGTTTTGCCAGAGGCAGATAAAGGTTATACAGTGTTTTGCGATGCTTCCAGGAGAGGCTTGGGCTGTGTACTGATGCAAGAAGGCAAAGTTGTGGCTTACGCATCTAGACAGGTTAAGAAGAATGAAGAGAATTACCCAACTCATGATCTGGAGTTGGCTGCTATAGTTCATGCTCTTAAGACATGGCGTCACTACCTATATGGTGAGACATGTCAGGTGTTCACGGACCATAAGAGCCTGAAGTATATCTTCACTCATAAGGATTTGAATTTGAGACAACGCAGATGGCTTGAGCTGATCAAAGACTATGATGTGACAATCGATTACCATCCTGGTAAAGCGAATGTTGTGGCAGATGCCTTGAGCAGAAAGTCAAGTTCAACAACAGATGCATTTTCTATGGCATGTTTCAAAAGAGACTTGCTTGTAGATATGCGAAAGTTGAACTTAGACTTGGATGTGACTGGACAGAGTGGGTTGATTGCTCAAATGCAGGTCAAACCTACTTTCTATGATCAGATTAAGGAATTGCAACAGAGTGATAATGAGTTGAGGCAGATTATGTAGGATATGTCGGAAGGTAAAAGGTCAGAATTCAGGTTCTCTGATGATGGTGTGTTGTATCTTCATGACAGGTTGTGTGTACCTGGGAACAGTGAGCTGAAAGAGCAAATTCTTGAAGAAGTGCATGCTTCTATGTATGTTATGCATCCAGGTAACACGAAAATGTACAGGAATCTCAAAGAGCTGTACTGGTGGTCTGGTATGAAAAGAGATGTGGCTGAGTACGTGGCTAGATGTGGAGTGTGTCAGCAGGTTAAAGCTGAGCATCAGAAACCTCCTGGTATGTTACAGTCGCTTCCTATACCTGAATGGAAATGGGAACACATCACGATGGATTTTGTGGTAGGGTTACCCAGAACGCCTCGAGGTTCGGACTCGATATGGGTGATTGTGGATAGACTAACTAAGTCTACTCACTTTCTCCCTGTCAAGTCAACCTTTGATGTTCCAAAGCTGGCCAAGATTTATGTGGATGAGGTAATCAGATTACATGGGATTCCAGTTTCCATTATTTCTGACAGAGATCCTAAGTTTACATCTAGATTCTGGAATCAGTTACATCGTGCGTTGGGCACAAAGCTGAGGTTTAGTACAGCGTTTCACCCGCAGACAGATGGTCAATATGAGAGGACCATTCAGACTGTTGAAGACATGCTGAGAGCATGCGTTCTGCAGTTCAGAGGTAACTGGGAAGAACACTTAAGCCTGATGGAGTTTGCATATAACAACAGCTACCATTCTAGTCTTGGAATGGCCCCATATGAATCTCTATATGGCAGGAAGTGTAGATCACCAGTTTGTTGGTATGAGGTTGGTGAGAAAGAAATTCTTGTACCTGAGATAGTCGATATGACTACAGAGAAGATATCTGTGATCAGGGAGCAGTTGAAAGATGCTCAGGATAGGCATAAAAGTTATGCAGAGAGACGACGTCGACCTCTTGAGTTTGAGGTTGGTGACGAGGTTTATCTGAAAGTTTCACCGTGGAATGGAGTGTTGAGGTTTGGTAAGAGAGGCAAATTGACTCCTAGGTTTATGGGCCCATATCCTATCATTGAGAGGATTGGACCTGTAGCCTATAAGTTGGATTTGCCATCTGAGTTAGCAAATCTTCATGATGTGTTTCATGTGTCTATGCTTAAGAAATGTTACCCTGGTACGGAAAAGATAGTTGACCCAGAACCTGCACAGCTTAGATCAGATGTGTCCTATGTTGAGGGACCAATCCAGATAGTTGATCAGAGGATCAAGAAGCTTAAGAACCGTGAGATACCATTGGTGAAGGTTCTGTGGAGGAATCATAACCTTGAAGAAGCTACGTGGGAGCTTGAATCTGAGATGCGTAGCAAGTTTCCTTTTCTCTTTTAGGAATTTCGGGACGAAATTCTTATAAGGGAGGGAGATTGTTATGACCCGTTCTAAAGTTTATTGGTAAGCTTTATAAGTTGAGCCTAATTAAAGTTATCTGAGTTAACATATGTGCTTATGATGTGGTTAGTGAATCATTAACTTGATTTAGTTGAATCAAGCACATAAGATCAATTGGTGCATAATTAAGATGATTAATTTGAGTAAAGTAATAATTGGATGCAATTGGAATTTTGAACCAACAAAACAATGTAATTAGTTTGTTTTCATGCCTTGCGATTGTAGTGGGCATTTTTCTTGAAAATATGCAATTAAAATCACCTGAATTGGACTTTCGAATCAAAAGTTATGAACTTTTCCAATTTCAGGGTTTATATTACAAAAATTCCAATTATTTTCTTTATAAACCTTCCCTTATTTCCCTGTTAGTTATCCGTTCATTTTGTTTCCTGTTGGAGGCGGCGCAGAGGGTGCAGCCCCGCATGACGATCGTAGAGGCGATCAGCTGGCCTACCTCCAGCGATGCTCTTCTTCTTCCTCTCTTTCTTCTTCCTTTCTCCCTCCTCTTTTCTTCTTCTCTTTCTTCCATACCCGCCTAGCTTGTTGCCTACCTTTGCTACTTGGGCGACCAGCAACTGTAGCAAGCTGCTACGGAAGCAGCAAGGAAGCTCCATGGGCGCTTGGTGGCAGCAATAGGAACCATCTTGAGCTCCGATTCAGAGCTAGAGCTCGAAGCTGCAGTCCCTAGACCAATTCTAGCCTTGGATTCAAGTCTCCCTTCCGCCAATCTGCTGTAGGTGAAGCAACAGCCGTGAACAGTGAAAATACCAAGGTTGAAGACGATCCGAAATCGCCCAGAATTAGACCCTGAACGCATCTCCGGACGAATCCGGACAGACCAAATCACTGTGAGTGGGGTTTCATTTATTTATCATTAATAAACTCAGGTGTTTGAATATTTTCTGTTTTGTGTGCGAATTATGCTGATAACATGCGTTATCAGGCGCCGGGCAACGTTTTGCGTCACCCGACTTTTTATTTCATAAAATGCTTCTAGACGCTGTTATATGATTTAGTTTAGCATCTGATCAGTGTGGATTGAATCAATGAATTTATATGGTTCATTGGAACTTGAAATACGTAATATGCTTGATGAAAATGATGAAATTTCCTGTGTTATGTTGCAATGTATTTGTTGATTTAAAAATGGATATTTAGCTTGGAAACTGGATAAATGATACTGAATCATGTTTAAGGATGATAATTGATATATATGTGTTTTCAAGTGATGTTCAGAATGTGAAATAAGTATGAAATGTGATATACCTGTTTAAATGGTTATATGTTAGTCAGTTAATAGACTTAAGTGCCCTAACACCGTAGAACCCCTTTGACAGATCTGCTTCTTAGGGGTGAAACTCGTGTTGCAACATCATCCGTGCTTGTGTCATGGACACACGAGGAAAGAGAGGCAGTGTCCAACAACAATCGTGCTTGTGTCACGATGGCACTGGAGGAAAAATGGGGGTTATTCAACATCATCCGTGCTTGTGTCACAGAGGTAACCCGGTGAGACTCTCCGCCTGTGTACTCAGGTTAGAGGAGAAGTCTAGAGCACTCAGAGTAGTGCCTTGAGGCCGTACATCCTATGAGTCAGGCCGGAGAGCCTGGGGTCCTGTGGCAGAGCAGGGCTGACGTCAGACTTAACATTTCCCGGGTGTGTCGCTAAGTCTTGTACGGTGGGATCGTAGTTCGCTACGAATCTTTATATGCAGGGTACACTGCATATGATTAGGGCATAATAATGATATAAATATGTAATCATGTAGGATCACAGTAAATTAATATATCCGAACTTTTGTGCCAAATCATTATATCTGTTATTTTGGTTTAAATTATATGTTGTTACTTAGAAATGTGATTATATTATGTAATCTGCTATGTCGTTGGAACTGCACTGCTTGCACTGTATATATGTTTTATTTCAATTATAAACGTGACGAGTTGATTAGTGATAGCTAAGTGAAATGCTATTCACTGAGCGAGTAGGCTCATCCCTCTACTCAAATATTTTCAGGTCAGCATCAGGAATCAGAAGGGTCGTTTCATCCTAACGCCTAGTTTATAAAAGGTTTGTAGTTAGTCTAGCTAGAGGTCTCTTAGTCCTTTCCCCTCGATCTTTGGGACATGATGTGGGTGAGAGAGTGTGTGTAAGTGGTATGTGTATAAAGATGTAAATTAATTGTTATGTTTACTTTTAGTTAAACAATGTTACATGTTGTAAACTTTGTTTACTTACTCTAGCCAGTTTAATTGAAATGCTTCCGCAATAGTTTATTATGTTTTAGTTTACAACAATAATCTGGATATCATTACGAGGCTTTAAAAAGAAAAAGTTCTCAGTTATTTGTTTATGTGATAATCCCTCCGTCGCGCCCTAATCTCGTGATTAGTGGTTAGTGTGAGGTCGGGGTGTGACAGGTCTCAAGACCATTTAGGGCCAAACGGTCTCAAGACCGTTTGGTACCAAACGATCCCAAACTGGTTGAGCCCATGCTGTTTCAAAAAGTTGCTTTAGCAAATGGTTTTAAGTGACCACCTTTAGTAAACGGTCTTGAAGGTCACCTTTAGGAAACGGTTTCAAGTACTTGCTTTAGCAAACGGTCTCAAGCACCACCTTTACCAAACGGTTTCAAACCATTTGAACTTTGAGAGACCAAGACCGTTTGGGGCTCAAGTAGTCAAAGTTGATTGAAGATTCAATTGGTCAATTCAATTGGATACCTTATGAAATGAAGGTCCAATGTGATTGAATCTCTGGAGAGTTAAGATGATGAATGATTCAATGATCCAATGATGATTATTAATGATAATAAATGAAGGTACAAAGGTTGAAACCTTAATAGTACCTAAGTGATTAGTGCCAATTAAGGGATGAACCCTAATTGTTTATAGGATCAATGACTTCGTACACTATGATAATCATAGTTGTATGTACTTTATTGAAGGGTTGATATGACCTAATCAAGTTGAGAAGATGTTAGCATGAATTCATACATGAATATGATTCATGTGGTTATTAAGGGCATGTTCCTTAAGTAGAGAGATCATGAAACCCTAATCATGAACATAAACCCTAATTGACAGGGCTAATGAACTCTAACCCTAATTGAGGGCAATTCTAAATGAAACCCTAATCCAGGGTAAGGATGTAGTGTTGGTATGTATGCCCTGAGATCCAATCATGGGATGATTGATGGGATACATTAAGATTGATTTGATAAACATCAAAGGAAAGCTTCCAATTCTTTCTAGTTCAGTCATATGAGATAGTGATAGAATAGATTGAATGTCTAGAGAATGACAATACTCAATGACGTATGCCTTCAGGTTCAGGACTTGAACGATGAGATCATACGGATGCTAAGAGTTTGTACATTATTGTCATGTCCCTAGTCGTATGTCATTGTGGAAGGTAGATAGACAACAATGACACACAAGACTAGATTGTGGTGTTGGTTGATGACAGAATCTCATTAGTCATGATATAGAGATATCAAACCAAACACATAGGTACTTGTTAGAGAACAAGTGTACCGGACAGACCCACGGTGAGTTTGACACATGGAACCATGACATGGTAGTCACAGTCAATACTCACAGTGATGGTGGTGAGTGTGATTCTTTGACCTGAAATCACTACACTCAGCACATGTCGTTGGGCACACTTTGACATCATCAAACGCAGTCCTGAAACATGGGTTGTTATAAAGGTGATGATTGGGTGGCTTTGACACATGGGGCTTTTGAGGGGTGAGTAATAGATATGGGATTTGTCCCTCCTGAGGGAGTTTGATATCCAAGGACACTTGATGAGTAGGATTGAAATAGGCGTGCGCACCCATGTGTGAATCAGTATGTGATAGTGATGTCATACATATCTCTTCCAATCTACTCTGAGATCAAGAAAGTGAATGAATGTTGACAGGATGACTGTTCCAAGCCTCGAGTTCATTCGGGATATCAGTGACAAAGGAATTATACATTTGCTGTAACACCATTCACGGATTGTAGGATTGAAAGTTGTTCTCCAACTTTTTATTTCACTTGGGTAGCACTGATGTGTGACTAGGCACCGCTCTTTGCTTGTAAAGTCGTAAGTGTTATGGACTTTCACTGCCAACGTGAAACGGACCTGCAGGGTCACACACATAGGATTTAACCTAGAAGAGGAGTTTTGTCCACAAATTTTTTTTACATTGATTACTAAAGGAGTTTAATAGTTCAATTAAACACTCAATTAATTGATAGCTCAATATCATAATGTTCAAGGTGTTGGATGCATTGATTGGAGTATCGAATTGATTGAAACTGCAATTGACTGATTCTGCACAATCTGCACTCCCAACCGATCGGCTCATGTGATGAACCGATCGACTGAGCTTGGTGAACCGGTCGGCTCAGGTAGTGAGTCGATCAACTGATGGAGAGGGTGAAACAATCGCTTCAAGTGTTGAAACGATCGTTCAACTGGTCCAACCGGGCAAGTTGGGAAAGTAGGATTGGTGAGAATTTTCCTTTTGTTTCAATTTCCCAATTTGATTGGAACAAGGATTGGTATTTGATACCAATTAGAAACAAAAGATGGAAAGTCAATCGGGAACTGACCAGGACCACGAACCGACCGGTTCAGAAGTGAACCGACCGATTGATGTGTCCCAACCGATCGGTTGAGGTATCAACCGACCGACTCAGGTCCCCAACCGACCGTTTTAGAAATGATACAATCGGTTCAAGTTGCGAGTTGGTTATTTTTTGTGGAAAATCTCGAACCCTTCTACTCCTGCTTTTAGTCCCACATTACCCGGGATAGAGAACCCTGCCCCATGACCCTCCTATATATATAGGGGTATTGGGGGCTTCTCAAAGTACAATTCAATGCAACCAGTTGCTCTGTGAAGTTGTCGTTCTCTCTGGTTTTTGTAACTGAGAGATAGCCCGAGCAAGTGCTACCTGATAAGGGAGGCACGATAAGGGAAAGACAACTGCAGTTGCGACTGGTGGCAGGAGAGTGTGTTGGCGACTAGTACGCTGACAGGAGGGTGCGACTCCTTCCAATTCCTTGTGGGACAAGGAGATTAGAGTTCCAGGTGGTCCGTGTGGACTACTTCAGAGGCGGGAGGTTTCTGCCGCTTGGAAGAGAGCTGTCAATCCCGACAGTCCCGATAAGACCATGAGTCGTCAGTCCCGGTGCGACCAGGAGCTTCACAGACACCATCCAAGACCAGAGGTGAAGACCGTGCAAGCCATGAGGTATTGTCGCCGAGCAAGCCTCGAGACAAGGTATGATTCCACAAACCATCCTTTCCTATTGTATAAACGTTGATGTGTTTCCTTGTTTCGGGTTTTGGGGAGAAAAATTTTGTTTCCACTGCCTTATCTACCTCCCCTAAAACCTAACAGTGGTATCAAAGCCAGGTCGATTGCTCTATACTTTGGGAATATCGATATGATCAATTTTGGTTTGTCACCTTTATTTATTGCATACGATGCGAATAAAATTGGCTTTATGCATGTCCAATCCTAAATCCACAAATCCCAATTTACATATATGATATGTATTATGAATGCACTCGATATGCGTCTCCCTTAAACGATTTTTGTGGTGAATGTATAGTGTGGTTATGGCCAATAAACCCTTTCTGTGTATGGTTGCATGTGGTTGCTTGCATCTCGGTCTGCGCACCGATTCCCTTTCTCCTACTCCTGATGTAACTTGAAATAATTCGAGATTTATTTCCTACCTTTTCTCCCCTCGATTGTAACTCGAGGTTTCTCTTTTTACAATGTAAAATAGGATAGAATTTTATTTCCTGTTATTTCAAAGAACAGAGGACATCCTGACGACAGCTGAGACGATCGGTTCAAGGTGTGAACCGATCGGTTGACATTCGATATGATCGGTTCAAGGAGTGAGATGATCAGTTGATGACCGGTTCAAGGAGCGAGATGAGCGGGTGGCAGCCATGATGAGATGCATGACGACCAGGCAAACTGATCGGTTGGAGGAGCCAACCGATCGGCTGGTGGCATCCAGCCGACCAGTCTGATGGTGAGCCGATCATTCATGTGATGAGTTGATCAAACCCAGAAAGGCAAAGCACAGAGTTTGTCTTGTACAGATTGCATATGATGTAGACCTAGATGACCATGATTCCTCTTGGCTCGAGGAATCACATTAGGATGGCCATAATCATCGCTTTTATCATTTTGCATATTTTCTGTGGGATATAGCATGTATATGATACGTACTATGTATTGTGGTGATTGGATATGCATATGTATATAAAACCAAATCCCTTATTAAATATTAAGTTTTAGATGCCTTGCAAATGCGACACACGTGAAAAGCTTGATCGACCAAGTGTGGGCATGCCCTAGCGTGGTGCACCGTCTATCTCGTGGAAGCGTGAAGGATGGATATGTGGGTCTGCCCTAGCAGGGTGCATATTCATCGTGTTTTCTTTGGGTCGGACTTAACAAGGTGATCTAGATGGGATCTAGTACCTTGAGGCATGGAGGTGATCATGGCAAGGAATTGCATATGACATCTTATCAAGAGTTGCATATGATGCAATTGGCAAGAGTTGCCTACCTGAGAGATCTATGTTGTGGGTGACAACCCTAGCTGGTCCATGACTTAGAGGATTTCAGGATCTTGCCCACTAGAAGGTTGTACGCTGCAATCTTCTGAATTGATGGTGAGGGATATCAATTTGAACTAAAATAGTGGGAGCGATAATTTATTAAAGGCCTAATTATATCATCAACCTTTCAAATCAATCAAATAAGTCAAAAATGAGTTTTTGGACTAAAATCGCATATTTTCTTTTTGTAGTACAAATGGAAACAAACAACAATCACTTTTCTTTACGATCAGTCCTTGAAAAGGACAAGCTAAATGGGACAAACTTCCACGACTGGTATAGGACATTGAGAATTGTTCTCACTCAAGAGTGAAAGCTCTATGTCCTGGATACTCCAATTCCAGAGGAACCTGCTCCTAATGCACCAAAGGCAGAAAGGGATGCTTACAAGAAGCATTCTGATGATGCCATTGATGCAAAGTGCTTGATGTTGTGCTCTATGAACCACGAGTTGTAGAGACAACATGAGAACATGGGTGTCATTGAGATGATTCATCATCTTAGAAACATGTATGAAGATCAAGCACAGAAAGAGAGATACAATGTCTCAAGGGCACTGTTCAAGTGTGTCATGACAGAAGGAGATCCAGTTGGTCCTCACACACTCAAGATGATTGGGTATGTGGAGAACCTGACAAGACTAGGATTTCCACTGAGCCAAGAGTTGGCTACTGACGTGATACTGCAATCGTTGCCAAAATCCTACAGTCAGTTTGTGATGAACTACAACATGAACAACTTTGATAGGTCACTGTCAGAGTTGTTGGGCATGTTGAGGACAGCTGAGATATAGATGAAGAAGGACAAGCCTAAGTCTGTGATGGTGATCATGAGCAAGAAAGGCAAGTCCAAGTGCAAGGGAAAGGGCAAAGCTAAGAAAGGTTCTGATGCTAGCCAGAAGCCCAAGTCGTCTTCAGCTCTCAAGGCCAAGGGAGGCGTGACCAAGAAAGGAAATTGCCACCATTGTCAAAAGTCAGGACATTGGAAAAGGAATTGTCCTCTCTATCTGGAAGAACAAAAGAAGAAGGAGGCGACAGACGTCTCTACTTAAAGGTGTCCTGAAAGTAAACTTGTAACACTTTTGAGGTATATGATACCAAGATGTAAAGTGTAAAGCACTCATAATTGGGGAAAATGTTGCCGCCATATATAGGAGTACTTTAGTTTATTTTCAGCCTAAAAGGCATGTAATACAGTTATGAACTGCTATTTCATATTTGCCAATAGATAGAAACACTTTATTTTTGCATATTGTATGACAATGATGGCAATGAATAAAGAGATGTTTCAATTTCTAAAGATATAATCTTTGTGGCAATGCCTTGTATATCTTGTGGTATTTGATATGCATAAGATAAAATGATACCTAAACGTTATAGATAACTCAAACAATCAAATTAGCATCAATCATGAGAAATTCATTTCTAGTTTCCATGTGATGGATAAATCTAGACTCTTTTGGTTAGAGAACCAGTAAGAGACATGAATATCTTGGACATGATTAATCAATCTTCACTAATGGTAGTGGGAGAATGGTTATCCTATTAGGTATAATACATGTGATATATTTACATACCTATTGGAACAAATGCTAATACTTCAAGTTGTGTTTAGATAAATGCCAATATGAACATCTTGAAGTGTTCAAGATTATGATAGATGAAGTGCAAATATGGTAAAGTGTTAATTCTTGATGAGATCAATGAATGAAATACTTGGACCAAATGTTTGAGATCCTTATGAGTGATTATGATAGTGTATCGTAGTGAACTCATGATTAAGGCATGGTGATATCTAAATCAAGAGGGAATCATACTCTAAGGAGTTAGAGAATGATTATCAAATAACTAAATTCTTCTTAATAAAAGAATACCCCACACTAATAAAGGACATTGAGAATCACAAGGAGTTGTGAGTTCTTATATCCTTGACAGATACACCTCAATTATCTATGTGATGATTTGTTCATGTGATGAGTCAACTATCTAGATGAATATGAGGAAGTGAATTTTGAGTTTTGGTTTATGACCATTACATCCTAAATGATATCCATGTGAACCATAAGGTATGACCTTGATGGTAGCACCCATTGGAATAAAATCCATAAGTGCGAATAAGTCTTAAATGTTAAGACACATGGATAACATTTTGAGAAGGATGATGCTTGTTGATTTCAACTTAATGACTAAGACATTTGGCATATGGATACGAAAACCGCATTCCTGTGAGGACTAAAACAAGGATGTGTACGTGACACAACCTATAAGGTTTATGAATCCACTAATGCAAATTAAGTCTGTAAGTTACAATGGACTAATCAATCTGATTGATTGAGTACAAGCAACTCATAATTGGATCTTTACTTTGATGATATAGTCAAAGGGTTTGACTGATATGTCAAAGATAAAGAAGGGATCTGTGATTTAGTGGGAGCGTGTTCACATTCCACATGTTGATGTGAAATGGAAATGTTCTAGAATGGAAATCCAAAAGTGGAAATTATATTTAAGGAAGATAGAGATGTTTCCTATGTGATAGGAATAGAGATCTATAGAGATAGTTATCGAAAACCTCTTGACCTAAAAAGAGAAAGAATACATTGGCAATATGTACTGAAGGGTTTAGTATGCACAGATTCAGTGGGAGAAAACTTGTCCATGTTACATGGAGTTAGTATCCCAAGGCCAAGTGTCCAATTCTTATGAAGAATGGGAACACTAAGAATAGATATGGATCTATCATGTATGTAAACATCCCATTATCTTGCATGGTAAGAACAAAATGCATTCATCATCTAGTATGTATGACATGGCAATATGATGTGCTCATCCTGATAACTCGTATGTGGGACATGACGAGTGGATGTCTGTCTGCTTCTAGTAAGGGCTACTGGAATACCATGAGAACTTGATAAGTACTAGTTCTATGGAGATAAGGAAGAGTTCAATGTAAAGAGTTACATTGATGCGAACTTCTGAAAGGACAGAAAATTAATCGCAATATATATATAGGATATATAAGAGTGAAAGTTTGTTGATAATTGGAAGTGTTCCAATAAAACCATTTAAAAGGAAATGCCGAGTATCTGTGCGTTAGAGAACAACAGTGGATACTATATGGATCTGGAAGTTCATGAGATGAACTTATAGATATTCCGCTCATTGATGACAAGTATGGAATCCTTGATCATGAAATGTGGCTAAAGGTTAGCAAAGGAATACAAGATCGCATATTACGGCAACTCCATCTCATACGTGTGACATACAATGAAGAGATGTGAGACATGCAATTTATACTGACTTTGGCAAGGTGTTGCCATAACTCACTATGTTGGCACAAGAGCACAGTAATATGTGGGACATGTTTGAAGACAACAATGAATATGATTCAAGGGTGATTGGCTCACAGTGCAAGTGGGAGTCTGTTGGTATGTATGCCCTTAGAGCCAATCATGGGATGATTGATGGGATACATTAAGATTGATTTGATAAACATCAAAGGCAAGCTTCTAATTCTTTCTGGTTCAGTCATATGAGATGGTGATAGAACAGATTGAATGTTTAGAGAATGACAGTACTCAATGACGTATGCCTTCAGGTTCAGGACCTGAACGATGAGATCATACAGATGCTAAGTGTTTGTACATTCTTGTTATGTCCCTAGTCGGATGTCATTGTGGAAGGTAGATAGACAACAATGACACACAAGACTAGATTGTGGTGTTGGTTGATGATAGAATCTCATTAGTCATGATATAGAGATATCAAACCAAACACATAGGTACTTGTTAGAGAACAAGTGTACCAGACAGACCCACCGTGAGTTTGATACATGGAACCATGACATGGTAGTCACAGTCAGTACTCACAGTGATGGTGGTGAGTGTGATTCTTTGACCTGAAATCACTACACTCAACACATGTCGTTGGGCACACTTTGACATCATCAAACGCAGTCCTGAAACATGGGTTGTTATAAAGGTGATGATTGGGTGGCTTTGACACATGGAGCTTTTGAGGGGTTAGTGATAGATATGGGATTTGTCCCTCCTGAGGGAGTTTGATATCTAAGGCCACTTGATGAGTAGGATTGAAATAGGCATGCGCACGCATGTGTGAATCAATATGTGATATTGATGTCATACATATCTCTTCCAATCTACTATGAGATCAAGAAAGTGAATGAACGTTGACAGGATGACTGTTCCATGCCTCGAGTTCATTCAGGATATCAGTGATAAAGGAATTATACATTCGTTGTAACACCATTCACGGATTGTAGGATTGAAAGTTGTTCTCCAACTTTCTATTTCACTTGGGTAGCACTGATGTGTGGCTAGGCATGGCTCTTTGCTTGTGAAGTCGTAAGTGTTATGGACTTTCCCTGCCAACGTGAAACGGATCTACAGGGTCACACACATAGGATTTAACCTGTAAGAGGAGTTTTGTCCACAAACAATGTTTAGATTGATTAATAAAGGAGTTTAGTAGTTCAATTAAACACTCAATTAATTGATAGCTCAATATCATAACGTTCAAGGTGTTGGATGCATTGATTGGAGTATCGAATTGATTGAAACTGCAATTGACTAATTCTGCACAATCTGCACTCCCAACCGATCGACTCATGTGATGAACTGATCGGCTGAGCTTGGTGAACTAGTCAGCTCAGGTAGTGAGTCGATCGGCTGATGGATAGGGTGAAACAATCGCTTCAAGTGTTGAAACGATCGTTCAACTGGTCCAACCGGGCAAGTTGGGAAAGTAGGATTGATGAGAATTTTCCTTTCGTTTCACTTGCCCAATTTGATTGGAACAAGGATTGGTATTTGATACCAATTTGAATCAAAAGATGGAAAGTCAATCGGGAACTGACCAGGACCATGAACCGACCGGTTCAGAAGTGAACCGACCGGTTGATGTGTCCCAACCGATCGGTTGAGGTGTCAACTGACCGGCTCAGGTCCCCAACTGCCCGTTTCAGAAATGAAACGACCGGTTCAAGTTGTGAGTTGGTTGTTTTTTGTGGAAAATCTCAAACCCTTCTACTCCTGCTTTTAGTCCCGCATTACCCGGGATAGAGAACCCTGCCCCATGACCCTCCTATATATAGGGGTATTGGGGGCTTCTCAAAGTACAACTCAGTGCAACCAGTTGCTCTGTGAAGTTGTCGTTCTCTCTGGTTTTGGTAACCGAGAGAGAGCCCGAGCAAGTACTACCTGATAAGGGAGGCACAACAAGGGAAAGACAACTGCAGTTGCGACTGGTGGTAGGAGAGTGTGTTGGCGACTAGTACGCTGACAGGAGGGTGCGACTCCTTCCAATTCCTTGTGGGACAAGGAGATTGGAGTTCCAGGTGGTCCGTGTGGACTACTTCATAGGGGGGAGGTTTCTACTGCTCAGAGGAGAGTTATCAATCCCGACAGTCCCGGTAAGACCAAGAGTCGTCAGTCCCGGTGCGACCAGGAGCTGCACAGACACCGTCCAAGACCGGAGGTGAAGACCGCACAAGCCGCGAGGTATTGTCACTGAGCAAGCCTCGGGACAAGGTATGATTCCACAAACCATCCTTTCCTATTGTATAGACGTTGACGCGTTTCCTTGTTCCGAGTTTTGGGGAGAAAATTTTTGTTTCCGCTGCCTTATCTTCCTCCCCTAAAACCAAACATGTAGCCCTAATCAAGGGTAATAATAAGTGAAATTCTAATTTAGGGAAATGAGATGTAAAACCCTAATTGGGATGAATGGTGAATCTCTAATTATGGATAATTGAATGAAATCCTAATAGAGATGAATAGTAGACCCAAATTGTGGGTGACTATGGAGGAAATACTAATTAAGGATAATTCCATGTGAAATCCTATTCTAGGGTTATGTCAAAAGAAACCCAAAATTAGAATGATGTATAAGGAACATTGATGTGGTGATGTGATGTGAGAATCAAATTTAGGGTGATGTTATGTAATGACATGGGAAACCCTAGTTGAGGGTGATTCCATGAGAAACCCTAGTTGAGGGTGATTCCATGAGAAACCCTAGTTGAGGGTGATTCCATGAGAAACCCTAGTTGAGGGTGATTCCATGAGAAACCATTTTAATATTAAGTTAATAGAGGGGTGCATTGAAAATAGAGAGCTTATTGGAATTAAGTTGGAGGAGAGAGAATCTTGATATTAAAATAATCAAGATTTAATCCTAATTGAAACCCTAATTCGATTTAGGGCAAAAATAAATGTATTAATTAAAGGGCCTTCAACAAAAAATTAAAATGGTTGGATTCAGATGTGTGTGTGACATCCTTGATCTTTGCAAGGACCACGAAAATATCCAAGGGAGTGGATAACTCACACACAATTTTATAAGAAAAAGAAAATATCCACTCACATATGGATATTAATATAATATGATTTAAGGTACTTGATTTGCTTTTCTTTAAATCATGGATAATTGAGAGGAATAAGAGGCAAACAAGATAGCCTCGTTCCTAAGGAAGATGAGGGGGAAGAGGTGGCCACATTTTTGGGATTAATTGGATTTTTACAAAGCATATTCTCTCTCATTGAATTTTTATAAAAGAACCTTTTACAAGCCAAATGGAAGGCTTTTTCGACCCACTTATTCTCCTTGCTTGGGAAACGACCAAGGGAGCTTGGCAGGGTCAGGAGGACGACCCCCAACCTGTTGGTAAGGTTATTGATCCATTTCACCTTGATTCCATGGTGGAAATCGAAAATAAATTATGGATTTCTTCCTATTTCGATCTCCTCTTCAATTCTAACCATTCCTTTTCACTCAAACCTTGAGGACGAGTCTTGGAATGGTGAAAGGAGTTGCATCCACCATTTTTTCCGTGGACATGGAGCTTTGGATCTCAATTGGAGGCGGGTTTTATAACTTGAACCCATGATTTTGTTATTGCATTCAATTTCTTATCAAATAATGATCATTTCCATATTTACAATAATTGATTTGGTTGATGGATGCAATCACCATGGAAACCACAACAAGTTTCATGATTTTAGAGGTTGAAGATGATAAGCACACACATCTACAAATATCTAAGGCAAACGGTCTTGATTGAGTTTCTCAAACGCTTTCCCAAACCGTTTGGGAGCAAACGGTTTCAAACCGTTTAGAAGCAAACAGTTTCACCAAACCGCATGAGACCAAACGGTTTCAAAACCATTTGGTGGAGTTGACCAGGGTTGAAAATTTGGAGATCTTTTTAAAATTATCTAGGTTAATCACCCACCAATTAAGATTGGTTAGTTCTAATTGGTTCATGAGTTGAAGGTCAGTCAATCACCAAAACCCTAATCGGGTTAAGTGCTGATTTCCAAGTTGATTAAGTTTGAAACTTGGGTTGATTAACCCAAATGGTTTCAAAAGCGTTTGGGGATCACCCAAACGGCCTCAAGACCGTTTGGAGGTCACAAAAGACCGTTTGGAGGTCTAGGGTTGAGTATGGTTAAGCAATTGAAGATCCAAAGATACTAAGTTGGAGTGTAATCAATTGCTGATTTGGTGATCAATCCAATGATCCAAACCATAACTGGTTGACTTGGATTTTGATGATGTGATGGGTAAATGGTCTCAAGACCGTTTGGTGGTCATCCAAATGATCTCAAGACCGTTTGGGGTCAGGTCATGTTCAATTTGGATGATAGTTCAATGGTTTCAAAGTAACTAATCTTGCATTGATTAGTGTTGAAGGATCATCGATTTGAAACCCTAATCCAATTGATTCAAACCCTAATTTATGACTAATTTAGGGTCAATTGAGGGTCAAATAAGTTGAAGGTTGACCTATTTAACTCAATTGAAGTATGAGGATAAGTCCAATTGATGATTGGTTCCATGAATTCAACGATTGAAGGAATCAACATTGGAAACCCTAATCCAATTTGATTGGTTGAGACCATATTTGGTCCATGCGGTTTTGAGGAGGTTTGGACCAAACAATCTCAAGACCATTTGAGTCCAAATGGTCTCAAGACCATTTGGGGCCACACAATCCCAAACCGGTTGAGCCCATGCGGTTTCAAAAAGTTACTTTAGCAAACGGTTTCAAGTGACCACCTTTAGTAAACGGTCTTGAAGGTCACCTTTAGCAAACAGTTTCAAGTACTTGCTTTAGTAAACGGTCTCAAGAACCACGTTTACCAAACAGTTTCAAACCATTTGAACTTTGAGAGACCAAGACCGTTTGGGGCTCAAGTAGTCAAAGTTGATTGAAGATTCAATTGGTCAATTCAATTGGATACCTTATGAAATGAAGGTCCAATGTGATTGAATCTCTGGAGAGTTAAGATGATGAATGATTCATTGATCCAATGATGATTAGTAATGATAATCAATGAAGGTACAAAGGTTTAAACCTTAATAGTACCTAAGTGATTAGTGCCAATTAAGGTATGAACCCTAATTGCTTATACGATCAATGACTTGGTACACTATGATAATCATAGTTGTATGTACTTGATTGAAGGGTTGATATGACCTAATCAAGTTGAGAAGATGTTAGCATGAATTCATACATGAATATGATTTATGTGGCGATTAAGGGTATGATCCTTAAGTAGATAGATCATGAAACCCTAATCATGAACATAAACCCTAATTGACAGGGCTAATGAACTCTAACCCTAATTGAGGGCAATTCTAAATGAAACCCTAATCCAATGTAAGGATGTAGCCCTAATCTAGGGTAATGATAAGTGAAATTCTAATTTAGGGAAATGAGGTGTAAAACCCTAATTGGGATGAATGGTGAATCTCCAATTATGGATAATTGAATGAAATCCTAATAGAAATGAATATAGACCCAAATTGTGGGTGACTATGGAGGAAATCCTAATTAAGGATAATTCCATGTGAAATCCTATTCTAGGGTTATGTCAAAAGAAACCCAAAATTAGAATGATGTATAAGGAACATTGATGTGGTGATGTGATGTGAGAATCAAATTTAGGGTGATGTTATGTAGTGACATGGGAAACCCTAGTTGAGGGTGATTCCATGAGAAACCCTGATTAAGAACTAACACCACATGATGTTCTAATTCTATGTTGTGATGAGAGGCCCTAAGAAGGGTGAAGGTATATGAGTCTCTAATGTGAAGTCATAATGCATAAAGCCCTAATCTTGGGCAATATGATAATGAATCATTATCCTAATTTTAAGTAAGGGTATAAGGAAACCCTAATGATGAGATAGAAGGAATTACCTTGTAAAATTGAAACATTTCATGTGGTTGATTATAAGCAACCTTATTGAAAGCAATGTATTTATCATTAGACAAGTCCATATCATTAAAGATGATTGGACAATTCTAATGTGTGGCCTATGCATTATATGCTAAAGGTGAGGGTTTAGTGATGTAATGTATTAAGAGGGAAAATACCTTAATACAAGATAAGTTGGTTAACTCAAGAGAGTCTGAAATGATGAGAAAGTGATACATCAAGATATGATAGTTATCACATTCAACACTTCTGGGTTTATATACCTTGATTCACTCCAAATCCAATATAATTGGGTAAGAAACATATGAAGTGTGTTATGCAACTATTACAATGAAATGTAATGAGTTGTTTCACTTTAATAAATGTTAATCAATGTACCTTGAGAATGGGGTTAAGTCTAATTAATAAGTATGGTGTAGTCATACCATGATGAGGATGAGAAATGAACTCATACCTTGAGTTGATGATCATTAATGCTATATGATGAGAGTAATGATATTGAATAAATTATTTATGATATCTCTTAATGCCCCAGAGGTATGGAATAATGAATTGAGGGTTGGACAGATAATATAATCATGAAACCCTAATTATTGAGAAATGGGGAACCCTAACCCTAATTTGGGTAAAAGGGAATGAAAAGCCCTATTTGATAGTAAACCCTAATTCCTGGGAAGGAATATTGGTGTTACTATTGTATCACATGATCTGATGAATATCGTGTATGACTGTTATCATATTTAATACCCATACAGATAGTATGAGATGATGAATATAGCCAGGTTTGAGCTGTGACATTTATATAATAAATGTTGATTGGCCTTTTATGCCTTGATGTTGTTGTTACTTAATAAAAGTAACAATGTGCTTGGATTTTATGAGTCATAAGAGTAAGTTGTTGCCTAGAAAGAGGTGAAAAGATATTTTGTGGCATTGTGAGCCATGTGTAACACTTGTGTAACAAATATCATGAATACCTTGGTCATATGACCTGAAGGTGATAGTTACCTAATAAATGGTAATGATGCTCAATGATGAGTTAAGGGTTTGAATACCCAAAACCATATGATTATGGTGATGACAATGTGAAGGGATGAGAATTCCCAATATTGAAATGAGGGACTGAGTTTCTAAGGTCTTTGAAAGAATGATAAGTATATGATGAAAGTAGTACATGTCTCTTTATAGCATTGTTGAAATAAGTCTTGTTTGAGAACTTGACTGATGCTAAAAGAATATAGGAATGTACTTAATTAATCAAGTAAAATCGTTTCATGTAGAATCCCTGACCATAGATCCATCATCGTCAGGAATAGGTGATGGTGAAATGGGTGCTCCGCGGAAAAACTCAGAACACATATTTTGATTATGTGGGGATAAATGGGCGAAAAATATCCTTACGTCCGGTGAAGAGATGGAGGGAAGGTAGACAACAAACCTCTCAATCCTTCATGTGTCGGAATGAATGTATCACTAATCTCCCAATGATTGGGATAGATGCCATACACATCTCCCCATAATACTTATGTCGGGTCGAGTAGATAAACATTAAATATCTCGATGGCTGATGAGAGTGCAGTTGACGTTGTAACTCTATAGCGAACTTCCAGCATACCCTGGAAAGCTATCTTGAGCAGTTAACACAGTCCTGCTTGTTGTCCAGCACTGACTGGAATGTGAGATGTCATGGGAATCCAACTCTCCTATTGACATATGTATGGTACCGATTTCGACTTTGCAGTGGTCGGTTGGAGTATGAGCGGTATACCTCATCTCCTCAGGGCATAAGTGTGTTTGTAAAATGAAATCAGCCGTATAGCATGTTTGCTTAAGGATTGAATATGGAAATTCATTGGCTGATGTTATATTTCTATTATATATCTGTAGTTCATTGATGTTGTTCATATCTGTTGTATTCATTACAAGTATATGGATGAACTATGAGTCTACCCTGAGTAGATGCAGTGTTATCTTTGAAAAAGGTGATTACTTCACTTTGTTCATATAAGTGATTTACCTGCTGTTAATTATATATATATAAGTCCTTCTATTTAGTTTATTTTAATAAACTGCTATAACAATGTTTTGGCGGAGAGTTATATCTCCCACTGGGGCAATTTACAATTGTCTCACCCCCGTGGGATCCAACTTTTTAGGTGGACGCGGACAAAGAAGCAGAATTCCATTGCAGGGAATGGACAACATCAATAACACTAGGGACATCAATAATATCTCTGGTGGAGATACTGCATGTCAAGTTATGTAGTTAGAAAGTCCTATGTGTCGTCTCTGTACTCTCTGGTCCTCAGAGTTTTTAGTTAGTGTTTTTGATAAATCGATCTGAGGTTTTGGCTTGATGCCTCGAGATTGTATATTGTCTGTATATAATGTTTATAAGGAAGTTAATGATGTAGTATCTGAAAAGAGATGGTACAAGTTATGTACGTTTGAACCAGAATGTAAATGTTATACATTGGTTCTTGATGGAAAAGATTTCCTATGTGTGGATCTCTTTGTAAAAAGTTTTTAATTTTCAATGATTTTCAGTAATCCGCTGCAAATGATTCGCTTCTGCTTAATTTAATCTTGTTTTCACGAGACAGACGTCACATATATATTTGTATCGACACGAGATTTTGGTATTATGCCAATGTTTGTAAATATATGGAATATACAAGTGAAATATATTTTGTATGCAGGATGTGACTGAGGTCTTTGGACCCATATGCAAATGCTTGTTAAAGTATATGAGAATGGAATGATGGACCTTTTATAAATGTTCTATAGTTTATTTACATTGTTGGAATCAGTTTTAATTGTTTCGTATTTTTGACTATGTGATTAATTAGTAGTTGATCATGTTTTGTGTTTCGAGTAATATCGTTTAGCGTGATGAGGTGTCACAGTTAATTTGGTATCAGAGCTCTAGGTTTACTAAGTCTATAGGGACATAGGACTTAGGTTTGAGTTTGTTCTTATGTATCCAACATATCTGATCATAGTTCATGCTTATGCAGATATGTCTGGAGGACATGAAGAACATGTTGAGAGTAGCTATGTTGCACCAGGAGGAGATGCAGGGAGGTAGGAATGCGAGGAGAGAGTGCTAGAAGCAGGGCCATAGCAGCCCGTAATGCCTCATCTAGACCCGACAATGATGGCCAATCCTGAGTTTCAGTCTATGTTTAGACAGATGATGGCCATAATTATACATATTGCTGACAGAGCGCCAACACCTCAAGCTAGGGCAGTCGCCTCTAATGTGGAGTCCCAAGGTGTTGGGAAGACATTTGAACGTCTTAGATGTGTTGGGGCAATTGAATATGCAGGTACTTCTGATCCAGCAGACGCTGACATGTGGTTGACTGAGCTGGAAAAGGCATTCAAAATCCTAAACATCATAGAAGAAGGGTAGTGCTGGCCACTGGTGGGCCATAGAAGAGGAGAAAAGGCCAGGAGTTGTGATAGTATGGGAGGAGTTTCGAAGGGAATTTGTTAGTTGATATTTTCCAGTGACTATAGTTTCTGACAGAGGTCCACAATTTACAAGTCATTTTTGGGAGCATCTGCATTCAGCAATGGGAACACAGCTGAGATTTAGCACAACTTTTCATCTACAGACTGATGGCCAGTCTAAAAGGACTATTCAGACTTTATAGGACCTCTTGAGGGCATGTGTGCTACAATTTCTTGGTAATTGGGATGTACATCTAACTCTGATAGAGTTTTCGTACAACAATAGCTATCAAATAAGCATAGATATGGATCCTTATGAATCTCTGTATGGGAGACGATGTCGGTCTCCTCTTTTCTGGTATGAGATAGGTGAATATCAACTTTTGGGTTCTGAGCTAGTACAACAGACTATAGAAAAGATTAAAGTGATACAACAACAGTTGAAAGCAGCCCAGGATGGGTAGAAATCTTATGCAGACAACCGATGCAGACCACTTGAGTTCCAAGTGGGAGATAGAATATATCTTAAGGTTTCTCCATGGAAAGGTGTGTTGAGGTTTGGAAAGAAGGGCAAGTTGGCTCGTAGATTTATGGCACCATACCCTATCCTAGCTCATGTTGGAAAGGTAGCATATAAGTTGGAGCTACCACCAGAGCTACATAGATTGCATAATGTCTTTCATATCTCTATGTTGAGGAAATTCCATCCAGATACTGACCAGACAATCCAACCAGTAGAGGTTGAGTTAGATGAGGATATCTCCTATGTTGAGGGTCCTGTGTTGATCCTGGATAGAAGGGTGAAAAAGCTGAAGAGAAAAGATGTTATACTAGTGAAAGTTTTGTGGAATCATCGTGTCATAGAGGAAGCCACATGGGAACTAGAGAATGAGATGCGTAGAAAATACCCATCTCTTTTTGTGTAGGATTTCGAGGCAAAATCCTTGTTAGGGGTTTATAGTTGTAAGGCCCTTGAACTTACTTAATGATTTGAATGAGCTTAATTACCATAATTTAATGCTTAGAACCCTAATATAAACTTTTTATATGTTTTGAAATCATAATACAAGCTTAAGTTTCAAATTTGGTCCAATTTGGACACTATTTGAGCAAGTTATGCAATTTTCTGTACATTTTGGACTTTTCTGCAATTTACCCAATTGAGGGGTTTTATTTGTAATTTGTCACATAAATTATGTTCCTTAGTTGTTATATTATCATTCTTGAGATTTTTGATCCATGGGGATTCTAGTTGAGCCATGGTTTGAAGGTGTTTTTATCAAGGGTATTTTAGGGTTTTTCCCTTCATGGATGAGCTACCTTTAGTAACTATCAACTAAGGAATTATATGATTGGCTGGGAATTTCGCCAAAGGAAAGATAATCAGGTCTAGAGGGACGGTGGGAGAGCTTCTTGTGTGTGTGCTTATGTATTTTTAATAATTTAAAGCCATGGACACTTGGATATATACTAGAATTGCAACTTTTTCTTTTTCTTAATATTAAAGTGTCATATACTTATCCAAAAGCCCCCAAACGAGCCATTTCATCTCCATTATCTCTCTCCTTCTCCCATATTCGTACTCCCTCTGTTCAGATGCGATTTTTTCTGCCCAAGGAAGAAGAAAGTGGGGATTCTCTTGGAAAAAAATTCTAGGGTTGAAATTGATTCTCTTTCTGGGTGTATGAATCTTCCCCCTAGTGATATTGACCTAAAAGTGTAAGTTTTTCCTTATTTCCTCCGTCTAATTCTTTGTTCCTCTTCCTCCTAAATCTATCCAGGTCAGAACCATGATTTTCCATGGTGAAAGTTCCTCTAGAACTCAAAACTCCTTCCTTCTTGTTTCTTTTCTAGGGTTTTGCTTGTTTATGGAGAGAATTGCATAGTTGGCCAAGTTCAGATCTGAATCCAAGGTTTCCTTGCCCTATTTGCTTGATATTTTTGCTTTTGGATATCTGAACTACTATATGGAGGCGAGTTATATAACATTCTTCACTTATACTGCTTACTAGAAGCTTGTTGGTTCATGATTATGCTTGAATGTGATGATCTAAGCATAGAGAAATTATGCTTGTTTAGAATTACGAATTTTGTGGTGTTTCCTGTTTTATTCCAGTTCTATATGAACTTTTAAACATGTGTACATCCTTTATAATTTGTAACATGATCTGGGACAGGTTGATAGCAACAACCTATGGTGTTATGTACAAAACAAATGATGGTTCAAATTAGGGTTTTCAAGCTATTTCCTTTCCTATCACATAACTGATTGTCATACCATTCAACAACCAATAATGTTGCTATCTTGACAACTGATGTTCGTGATCAAGATTGTCCAATTTATGGTGACAACCTATGGTCACCACCTTAGTTCAAGTTTTGACTCAATTAGACATTTAATTATCATCCACTAAGTATTCTAATGATGTTATCAATCGATGATGATATTGGCTTATTATTTGATGATGTTAACTAAATGTATTACTGATCTAGCAAATAATGGTGACCTAATGATCACAATTAATGGTGTATAAGGTCATCATCATATATGATGAATTAGTAATGTAATTATATATTTGACTATACCTTGAACCAATGGTTCCTTGGTTCAATTGATCTAATGGTTCGACCTATACTTCAATTGATAACCTTGAACAATGAACCTGATCCAATGAATAATATTGGATGCTTTAACATCCAATGGATTACAATAAATAACATTTTATTATATGTGGGTCATAGTGAAGATAGTTCAATGGTTCAATACCATTAATTGGTAGTCTTACCTTTGCCATTATATAGTTATATTTGATAAATCAATGTAATGAGTGGATGTGTAACTCCCATGTGATCTAGCCTATTATACTTAACCTTAATGTAATTATATGATGTTGATTGGTTATAATCAGACCTCTTGAATGATCAATGTGATAATGAATTACACTCTTCTTATGTTGAAACCACAATGTAGTATTATTTGAATATCATAGTGCTTTGCCATGTTAAAATCTATGGACATACATGTGCTAATGATCTTTTCAGCGTTGTTTAAGGCATGGAATGATGATGATAACCTTACTATGAATAATCTGATGGTCTTAAAGAGCTTTGGGCATGTTTGAAGCCACGATTGAGGTGAAATCCTCTTCATGTTCCAATAAGGGTTAAAACCCTGGAACTTGTGATAAGATATTGGTATCTTGCAATAGTATGATGATGAGTTTGGTCTGTTAATTTGCAATGAATGATAGATGTGGTAATGTGATTAAGAGTTATATCTCAAACGTTTTATATCTTTTGAAGTTGTTATACATATACTATTGTTAGAAAAGAATTAGGGTTTGAATGTTCACTTGTATGATAAAGCCTTAATGCATCCAATTAGCAGTAATTAATCAAGTGTAACCTTAATCATGTAGAACCCTGTGTCGTAGAGCCATCTTCAGTGTCAGAACTTATTGGATGGTGAAACGAGTATTCCCAAGGGAAACTCAGAGTGCATACTATTGAGTATGCGGGGGTGGCAAGTTGAGGATATATACTTGTCATCCACAATTGTAGGTTATGGAGGATGGCTATGGTCATGCCTCATATATTTGATGTGATTGAGGACAGCCGCGGTTGTACCTCGGATTAGAGGGTTTGTATACCCTATTTTCT
The DNA here is from genome assembly GCA_963693085.1 of Alisma plantago-aquatica. NCBI lineage: Eukaryota > Viridiplantae > Streptophyta > Magnoliopsida > Alismatales > Alismataceae > Alisma > Alisma plantago-aquatica. The sequence continues at coordinate 1,094,806,094 of OY856412.1, read as the reverse complement.
AGTGTCATAACTTGTACCAAGTATGGACTAGTTGTTATCAGTTGACTATATGTCATTATTGGCAGTTTGACTGGTATGTCACTGCAGTTTAATCGTACTGACCGAGGGGAAGAGATCTTAGGATACTGACACTCCTAGATCTTATACGGAACTGAATAACACTTCGATGTGGTCAGTTGGACTTTTGAGTGGTATGACTCAAACTCCCCAGCGCATAATAATAAAAGATATAATACCAGCCGTGTAGTATAATTGCTAGGGTTTAATACATATCACATTGGTTGATTAACCCTTGTCTTGTCTTTACACTACGTAGTTCTTATATGATGCAGACTTGTGACAATTGTACAATTCTACTTGATGTTACAACTTATTTTCTTAACTGCTTAGTATGCTTAAACTATTCAATATGTTCATATTGTTTATTCAATATCCTAACTGCTCAATGTATTTACTGTTAATTAATGTTATAATCAATATATGTTGGAGAGAGTTATATCTCTCGCTGGGACTGGGTCTCACCCATGGGTCACTACATTTTTTTAGGTTGTCACAGGAAACGAGGTCGAGGTCGTGCTGTGGAAGAGAACCAACCTGGTGATCAATAGATTCATAAGGTTGGTTAGTTGTAGATTTTAGTCATAGATGTTAGTAGTAGAATCCTAGTGTCGTCCCTGTTGATGAAGTTTTGCAACACCACTAAAAATCTTAGAGATGATGAATCTCTAGGTTTAGCCTTGATTATACTATGGTAAGATCTCCACCCACGTGTGCTAGGACACGCGGAAGTCTTATCGTAGTATAGTTTAAGGGTCGAATCCTCGGGACAACGGTCTTGATTAGAATTAATCAAGATGGAAAACGTTTTAGTCGTACCTAATTACTTAACGGTTGATATTTAGATCGAAAGTTTGATTTGGTTGTTTAAACTAAGTGCGAGGAAAGTAAAAGCAAGAAAGTAGAAATTAGGGTTGTAAACAATGATTAAAAACCACTAGGATGTTATCGGGTTTCACGCCACTACGCATGGATCAAAACATGCAACATAATAAAACAACCTGCAAAGAGATTCTAATCAGTTAGTATCTTGTAGACTTAGTTTCTTTTCGGATAACTAACTACGAGAAGTGTGGAGTATTGCAACACCAGCCATCCCATAATGAATGGTCACTTGCTTTGCATTACTTCTTCATGAAGTGTGTTCCTCGACCTTGCCAAGGTTGCACTTTCATACATCAACTGATTCCATTTCATAGTATGAAAGTGCAATGATGGGAGTGAGTTTACTCCACTCATGAAAGAACTCCTAGATACCGAAATAGACGTATGGTGACTACATACATCCAGAACCAACTTTCAATCGATATTCAGATCTAAGGGTACAAACGTAGACAATTCACACCGAAAGACAATAGGTAATACAAGTTGATGATCAAGCAACAAGCATTCATTTAACGATCGATGTTGAACTGAAAAGGAGAGTATCTCTATTGCAAACAGTTGAATTACATTGCATGAAATGAAAACATGGGTAGCGGGGCTACTCCCCGCACCCTAGTGAATGAGACTACTCACTCATATCAAGGACAAAGAAGGAGGCGAGAAGAGAGAGAAAGAACTTCATCTCCACGAAGGAGGGAAGGATGAACCCTTGGTGAAGAGAGCAACTATCTTCGCACTTCGTGGATGCTTTGATGATGGATCTTCTCTTCCCACCTTCTTTGTTGTTGAGAGAGAAGGTAGCTTGAAGATGGAACGTGGATCTCAAACTGGCATCCTTGGGGTGATGGATGAAAGATGGGAGTGCTCTGGAACTGGAGAGGCAGCCTTTGGGCGTCTGAGAGTTCTCTCCCTTGAGGACCCCTTTGGGTCTTATTTATAGGCTTAAGTGGAGCCCAAACGGTCTTGAACCCGTTTGGGTGCTGAACACGTTTGGCCGCTGAACCCATTTGGTTTCTGAACCCGTTTGGGCACTGAACTCGTTTGAGCGCTGGACCTGTTTGAGCACTGGACTCGTTTGGGCGCCGAACTCGTTTGGGCGCTGGACCCATTTGGGCGCTGGACCCGTTTGGGCGCCGAACTCGTTTGGGCGCCAAACTCGTTTGGGCGCTGGACCCGTTTGGGCGCCGAACTCGTTTGGGCGCCGAACTCATTTGGGCACCGAACTCGTTTGGGCGCTGGACTCGTTTGAGCTTATGCGGTCTCGGGACCGTTTAGAGTTCATGCGGTCTTGAGACCATTTAGCCTTAAACGGTCTTGGGACCGTTTGGCCTTAAACGGTCTTGGGTTTTTGTAATTTGTTTTGTGTTTTTCTGCAAGGATAAAGAAGAGAAAAGTTAATCTATTGATGTGTCAGAAATAAGGTAAAGATTTAATGATTCTTTCTAATTTATTTAAGAAAGAGTATGGAAAACAAGGGAAAACAAATAAAATAGCATCACAAAGTGAGAGGTTATCACCCCCCCTAACTTAGAGTCTAGCTTGTCCTCAAGTTAGACAGAGCTAAGGCATGCAGTGGCGAGGCGATTTTATTTAGTTAGGGTTTCCATACTCTTATTTCAATTCTCAACCTGAGTTATCCTCAAATCATATCAGATCTTATTGCTTGCCTTGACTCTTTCAGGTTTTTGAGAGATGCATGGGTCTCAAGTTCCTTCCGTATCTCGTAGCTTGCATTGGGACCACTTTTTATTCTGTGCATGTTGTTGACTCTAATCAGCTTTATATCTCTCTGAGGAACCTACCGGTAACTAGAGTGGATATGAGGGTTGGCTAAAGGCTTAAAGTGTAACTCTCCCTTTTTGTGGGAGAGGGCTTGTCTATGCTTTTTAGAGACCCACTACCGGGAACGACACATCTGCCTTCATGAGGGCAGCTGAATGTACCGACCGGGTAAGCTCTTTATTAGTCTTCTCTTATATTTAGAAACCTTAGGGTCCCACTACTGGGCACGACACATCTGCCTTTATGAGGGCAGCTGAATGTACTGGCCGGGTGAGACCTTTATTGGCTCTACTTATAAGTCCTTATGCATGGCACAACTCTCATGTTTTTATTCAACACTCTGGCTTTTATTCGAAAAACTCACAGGCTTGGGATTTGGGGATTACTTTTGGAATTTATTTTGGCGGCCAAGCCTCTTTTATTTGAAGAGAGAAAAGCTGTTCTTAGAGTTTTTCAACATGCACTTATTATATGGTCCGCTTGCAAGACTTCTTAATTCGGAAGTTGCCTGATACCCCTCTCGTCCTTGAGAGCTCGGCTTATTTCTGGCTTGATATTGACCTTGTGGAGAGTCAGATATAGAAGTGAAACAAAAGCATGAAAACCTAAGGTGGAGAGATATTATTAAGTCTCCATTGTATGTCTAAGTGCTATTTTACTTTTGAGGACTAACCTGATTCTAAAGTTAGCTGAGGGTGACTTTTATTCTAAAGATGAACCATTCTTAAGAAGCTAAATGTGTAACGGAAACTGAGAAAATTTAGAAGATGGAGAAAGAAGGATATAGAGATGATACCTCGCCCTTGTCTAATGTACCCCCCCCTAACTTATCACACACTCTATCCTCAGAGTGTCAAAGTGATAGGTGGAGTAGTACGAGGACAAGGGCCGCAGGCTAAGTGAATCATGTGCTTGCCCCTGGTGCTTGAAGGAGTTTAGCTGCAAATTGTCCTCGCAGGGCGTGATAGTCGACATCATTCATATCCTCTACTGGTTTCTGAAGAACGGTGATGGTGTAGATCCAATAGAGGACATGGAAGCCGCAGTCGTTTGATTGTCGAATTTGTTGGGGACACTTGTTGCAGAAGGAAGGGTGGTGAAAATGTTCTTTGTCGTAAGCTTTTGTGTGCTGACTTAGAAAATCGATTAATTTTTCAGCACATTCTTTCGCTACTACCTCCGTGGGCATTTTTGGCGTCACGACATAATTCTTCTGTTTTTTATTGTACTGGCTGTCGGAACTATTATAAATTGTAATTGTTCCTTCTGGTAGGTTTGTTGCCAGGAGTAGCCAGTGTTCATGATAGAGGAAGGGTAGCATGATGAACTTCGGCTTTGTGTGTTGTAGATAGGAGATTAGTGTTTCATCTGCGCTGAAGTGCTTTAGCTTTAAAAGGTCATCCTTCAAATAAGGAGACGCCATATATGTTGTGGGGTTATCTTGGCCTAGGAGAAATTGGTAAGTGGCCATTAGGCTTACAGAGAGTGATCCTTTAAATTGTAAAGTTTCTCGAAGAGTGTTTGCCATTATGAGAATGTCACCAGACATGAACACGAGTTCATCTTTCTTGGCAGAAAGCCTTAACATGATGAGACGTAGTTCGTAGTAGGAGAGGCCTTTGCAAGCACGGAGATCAAAGTCTGGGAAAGATGGTTTGATGGCATACAAAGGATCAATGTCGTCTTTGCTTTGCTCGGTTGTCGAGGCCGGTTCCTTTGATTTCTCTGACTCCTTCAGAGTTTGTCAGAAGGGTCGCCGCTGCGGTCACTGGATAGAGGAGAAGAGGTAGCGAGGGACATCATCTGGTACCATCGTCGGGTCCTTGAAGAACCGTCTATCACAGATGAGCTCCATGGCATAACGTCCTCGTAAAGAATGAAAATCTTCAGCAACCAGAGCAGAGAATGGGATTTCTTGGTTCAACGCTTGGATGTGACGTATGGTGCAGAAAGCGCAATCCCCGGATTCCTCATCATCTTGTACTTGCGGGTTTATTATTTTGAACCAAGGCTGGCTCCAGTTGTGGCGGAGAGATGGACGTGCAGCCCAAATTAGCTTAAGCATCCAAAAGGGTATACATCTTGCTTCACCGACTGCTTCACCCATAAAGTTTATTGTACCGACGGGTAGCTCAGCACTGTAGAAGTTATAAACCGTGGCATCCCGAGCCTCGGTATCAACAACCATGAATAACCAATGATTTGAAACTTGGAAGGGCACGGTAAGATAACGTGCTCGTCGTGCTAAACCGGTACGCAGACGTTCGATTGATTTTTCTTTGATGTCCTTGTATAGCAGGCCCAAAGATAGGGCAGGCGAGGCATTAAAAACAGGCTGCTGTTGCTTATGACTTCTGTACATTTCTATACAGTTGGCGAGAAGGACATGAAAGATAGACATTGGCATCGTCGACCGAGGTCGCAGAATGTTGCGGAAGTCTTCACGTGTCATCTTGCGCTTTGTTTTAGCATTGTGGTAGATAATATCGTCCCCTGCTTTTGCATCGTCTATGATAGTGTTCAGTATAAAAATATCCTGAGCATCTAATGTGGAGATGGCCGCCATATCTAGGTCATGCATTTTGTGCGGTAGGGGTGGTGGCGGGGGAAGCTCTCATGGAGGGGGGGAGGGAGGTAGTACTGGAGCTTCCTCATAGCCCTGTATGTCGTCGTCTGAGTCTGAGGCAGAATCTAGCTCTTCATCAGTATCTAAACGCACTCGTTCTGATTCATCCTTGTCATGTGGTGAAGCTGCTGGCGTGTCGAACGCTGAGGGGGTGGGACAGCTGTTGTGGGGGGGCTGGCGCTGGTTCCTATTATACATTGGTGGAACTCAGCGAAAGCCGCTTCTTTAGTAGCCTCCCCGATGGATCCCATAGCGGAATAGTCAAGAAATTGGTCCCCATATGACATGTTAACATTATCATTGCGTGGGGATTTGGGATCTTTATCACCGTCATGGTGATCCATCTGCTGTTTGGGTTCTGTTCCATGGCTGGGACCCTTCCCAGTATTATCTGGTTTATCAGAATCATCACTTGAGGAGGAACTGTTGTTGGAGTCAGCCGAAGAATCAGAATCTTCATTTTCATCGTCTTCATTTGCTGCTGATTTATCCGTTGTTTTCTTATGTGCTTTCTTCTTCCACTGACGATGGATGGATTGAAGCTCGTCGTATGCCACTTGCATGTGCTCGTGTGTTTCGAGCAATGCGTCGTGGGTTTCCTTTAAATCAGAATAACGTGCTTCAGCCGAGAGGATTCGTGTTGTGAGGTCAGTTACTTGAGCTCGTAGTTGAGTAAGTTCATTGGTTGATGACTCCTCTTGGCGTTTGTGTAGCTGTGTGAGGGTGATGTTGATGTCGTCCAAGCGCGTGCTGAAAGCTTATTGTTGCTACTTGAGCTCGCGGAGGGTCTCAGGAAGTGGTTGAGTCTGTATTGAGATCTTCTCGACTAGCTTTGCCATCGCCTTGTGCTGGCTTTGGACTCCAAGGACCAGCTCGGGCAAGGTTTTGCAGTAGCCGTCGACGTGGTCAACTTGCTTAGCCACTGAAACTTGTCGTTGCTGGATTTCTTGGAGGATGCCTGGCAAGGCGCGGTTTTGCTCGTCGATCTTGGCGACCTGCTTTGTTAAACCCTGCACACAATAAAAAATAGAATTTAATATGTTAGAAGGGTCGGTGAGGAGGTTTCGGATGGTGTCAAATTGCCATCTGAATTCCTCACCGACGTTAGTGAAGGGGACCCCAGTGAGAGAAGGGTGGGGCGGATGGGGTCGGGGTGGAATGGTGGTGGTAGTGTCATGCGGAAAGGACACTGTTGATGGTCCCGCGAACTGCGTAGTGACTGTGGAAGGGGTCACTAGCAGTGTCGGGGCGGCGGTAGATGAGAAGGGTGGTGACATATCCGGAGAGAAAAGTTTGTCCGGTAATGTTGATGGAAAGTCTGTTGAGGTGAAAGAAGTGAATTCGGGCGTAGTAGCGGAAAATGGGATGCCCGAAGGGAAGAAGGGTGATTTGGAAAAAGGTGGAAGAGTGGAGGATGATGGGGTGGTGGATGGTGTTGTGGAAGATGGTGGGGTGGTGGATGTTGGGATGGTGGATGGTGTGGTAGAAGATGGTGGGGTGGTGGATGTTAGGATGGTGGATGGTGGAGTGATGGTTTCGAGATCAGCATGTAGAATCATTATGAAAGAGTCTAGTGATGATGTTGTTATGTGTTCCTCTGGAAGGGTGGGTTCTGTTTCGGGGTGGGGTTTGGAAGTTGGTGTTCCCGACAACTCTTGTTCCTTCAAAAGCCTTCTGGAAGGTCGTTTTACAGGAATTTTTGTTGTTTTTGCTGCTGGGGCAGTTATGCTAAGCTCTGTCTGTCCCATTGTTGCTTTCTTTTCGGTGATTTTGACCGAAGACATGAGTGTTGCGATTTCGTCATCTGAGAAAAGGAGCTTGTCTTTATCATAATCCGCAAGTTCTGGTAGTAGGAGTAGCGTTCTGAAGGATTTTGCTGTAGGGCAGAAGACGTAGTGTAGCTTGCCATCCTTGTCTTTTATGATAAAGGAGTTCTTCAATGTTTGTTCGTTTGTAAGGATGTCACCCTTTATTTTTGTGCATCTAGGTAGAAGTCTATCCATCTTAAGGTATTTGATAATTGATGTGATAAGACCACCCATACATATTTCTTTTCCTAGGGCGTAAGCTGATAGTTTTTGGATGATAAGACGCCCAATGTTGACTGGAAACCCATTTAGGATGGACCAGATAACAAAGAGGTCTGAGAGGATTACATTTCCTCCTTCTGACCTGGGGAAGAGTGCGCCAGCAAGGATTTTGTGAAGTGTGCGCACTAGACCCGATTGAATGTTTGATGCTTTACATGTTTTTGCATCATAAACTGGTAGCCCCGTTAAAGATTTTCAGAAGTTGTGTTTGTTGAACTTGGTGTTGTCTGTGCCAACAGCCTTGGCTTTCTTCAAATGATCTTGGTTGTCTATAAAGATTTCATTCAGCATATTTTCAGTTATGACCACTTTGTTGTTGAAGATTCTGGTGGATATTCTACGATCACCACCGTCCTGTGCTTTATTGAAAGTGTCCACTGCTTCTCTAGTGAAAAAAGTGAAGAATTCCGTTGTAGGCTCAACGTATGAGGATTCAGTGACAAAACAAAGTCGAGAAAGATTGGAATTGTCTAGCAAGGTGAGGATTCTATTGTAGATCCCCATCTTCATAAGTATGCTTGGGCAAACGTACTTTGTCAGTTTTAGAGTTTGTTTAATGGATGGGAGGGTATGTATGTGAAGATTTTCTGGTGGTGGTGCTGTGGTGGTAATGGGGGGGGGGAAATAGGAACAGTAATGGTGGCAGGGGTGGCGGTGATGGTGGTGGTTGGTTGAATGGAGGATGGTGGAATGAAACCTGCCAGGGTTTGTTCCCTTGCAGTGATAGGGTGAACCTGTTTCCTTGCCCTCTTCTTTGGTTGTGGTACTGAAGTGGTTGCTTGGGCCTTCCTCTTCCCCAAGGAATTTTTGGTAGGGGATTCTGCCTCCGATGAAGGCTCATATTCCGAGGGGTCATCAGATGATATTTCTTCGACCTCCTCTTCAGAAGGTTCTTCTGCTAAGTAGTGGTTGATGCGTTTTATCTCATGCATGACTTTGAGCAAGTCCACCTTTGCTGGGACCGTTCCAGTTTGTTCATAGTGGTCAATGATTTGCTAAAACTTCGCCCGGTCAGCAATTAATTCCTCCTTTGACCAAAAAGGTTTGTCGGCTGTTCCTGTTGGTTGTTTTGTGGGGGAGGCCATTCTGAAATTTTTGTCAAGAAAACAAAAGTTAGAGTTCTGAAATTTGAATTTAAACAAGTTTATTAGAATAGAACATTATTTTTGAGGTTTGGTTGGATCCAAACGGGTTGAAGACCGTTTGGTTCCAAACGGGTTCGAGACCATTTGGTTCCAAACGGGTTGAAGACCGTTTGGGGCCAAACGGTCCATCGTCCAAACGGGTGCAAGGTCGTTTGGCACCAAATGGTTTGGAGACCGTTTGGGGCCAAACGGTCCTTCGTCCAAACGGGTGTAAGGTCGTTTGGCACCAAACGGTTTGGAGACCGTTTGGGGCCAAACGGTCCTTCGTCCAAACAGGTGTAAGGTCGTTTGGCACCAAACGGTTTGGAGACCGTTTGGGGCCAAACGGTCCTTCGTCCAAACGGGTGTAAACCCGTTTGGAGCAGACCGTCGGGAAGACGAAGAGCCAGGCCATTTGGCGGCGAGGGACGGCGGGAGGGAAGCCGAAAAACGCTCGTCGGCGGTGGCGACAGTGACGGCGGTAGCGAGAACCGCGAGAGAAAACTCTACCTGTTAGGCGACGACGGAGGAAGAAGAAGGGCCGGAAGGATGTGACGATGAGCGAGCAGAAGAACGGAGCCTCGCACAGACGACGGCGAAGCGTCAGTCGGAGACGAGAATGGCGGTGGAAGACGGAGGTGATAACGGTAAGCTCGAAGAAGCAAAAGTGCACGCGGAAATTGGAGTGAAACGGCAGTGGAATAGAGAAAGCGAGAGGTTCTAGAAGAGAGAAAGGAGGGTGTGGGGTGTTATTTATAGGATTGGGGGGGCATCCTTACAAATTCCTGAAGTCAAATGGGTGCGAGACCGTTTGAACTCCAAACGGGTGTGAGACCGTTTGAACTCCAAACGGGTGTGAGACCGTTTGAACTCCAAACGGGTGCGAGACCGTTTGAACTCCAAACGGGTGCGAGACCGTTTGGGGAGGTTTAGGTTTTTCATGTTTTTGATTTTTATGTTTATTTTGTTTATGTGGATTTTTTTTGTATATATGTTTCAGAAGAAAACTAAACAAAAAAGAAGAAGAGGGAAGACGAAAAATGATGATACTCAGATCTTGGGTTGCCTCCCAAGTAGAGCCTGGGTTTAATGTCGCTGGCTCGATGAAATGCTGATCTGGCTATGCTGATGTTATAGGATCTTGGATCTCTATAGTTTGTCTTGGCAATTTGTCTGCTGGAATGTAGTATTTATTTAACCTATGACCGTTGACGGTTCTTTCTCCCCCGTTATCATCAAGGATAATAATCGCTCCTGTCGGGTAGATATGTTTGATAGTGAAAGGCCCCGACCATTTTGTGCGCAGTTTTCCCGGAAACAATTTTAGTCTGGAATTGAATAAGAGAACCTTATCTCCGATGATTATATCCTTTCTTTTTATGTGGCCATCATGCCACATCTTGGTTTGTTCTTTGTAAATTCTGGCATTTTGGTATGCTGTCATTCGCAACTCTTCCAATTCTTGTAATTGAAGTTGTCTAGATTCACCGGCACTCTTGAGATCAAAGTTCAATTGCTTGATATCCCACCAAGCTTTATGCTCTAATTCGACTGGTAGATGACACGACTTCCCATACACCAATCAAAATGGTGTTGTTCCAATTGGTGTTTTGAAAGCTGTGTGATAGGCCCATAGAGCGTCAGGAAGTTTGGTAGACCAGTCTGTGCGGTTCCTATTAACAGTTTTTTCCAAAATGGCCTTGAGTTGCCTGTTGGAGACTTCGACCTGTCCACAAGTCTGTGGGTGATAAGGTGTGGAAACTTTATGTTTGACTCCATATTTTCTTAATAGTGCTTCGAAACTCTGCTCAAGAAAATGAGATTCGCCATCGGATATTATTGTTCTTGGAACGCCAAATCTGGGGAATATTATTTCTTTAAACATTTTGATGACTGGTTTGGAATCACAAGAAGTGGTCGGTAGAGCTTCTACCCATTTTGAAACGTAATCCACAACTACTAGAATGTACGTGAATCCGTAAGATGGGGGGAAAGGACCCATGTAATCCACTCCCCAAACATCAAAGAGTTCGACTTCTTGCCACATATTCAAAGGAATTTCATTTCATTTATTATTCCTCCAGATAGTTGGCATTTGTCACATGATCGCACATATTCATGTGGATCCTTTGCGATGGTTGGCCAGTAGAAACCAGATTGAAGAATTTTAAGAGCGCTTTTCTTAGAGCTCATGTGCCCCCCAGTAGGGCCTGAGTGACAGTGTTCTAAAACTGGGGTGATTTCTATTTCTGGAATGCATCGACGAAAAAGTCCATCTGTGCATAAGAAGAATAGGTAGGGCTCATCCCAGAAGTACTGCTTAGCGTCATAAATGAATTTCTTTTTGTCATGGTATGATGCATACGGATGGATGATTCCTGTTGCCAAATAATTAACAATATCAGCATACCAAGGAAATCCTGTAGTAATATTCATTAGTTGATCATCCGGTAAAGAGTCTCGAATGGGTATTTTATCGGAGTCTTTAGCTTCAATACGACTGAGGTGATCCGCGACGACATTTTCAACCCCACTTTTGTCTTTAATCTCTAAATCAAACTCCTGAAGCATTAATACCCATATGATAAGTCGGGGTTTAGCATCTTGTTTTTGGACCAAATATCGTATTGCAGAATGGTCAGTATATACTATGACTTTTGACCCGATTCGGTAAGACCGAAATTTTTCAAAAGCATAGATAACTTCCAGGAACTCTTTTTCGGTGGTAGTATAGTTCTTTTGTGCCTCATCAAGCGTCTTGGAGGCGTAATATATGACGTAAGGCTTTTTGTCAATCTTTTGTCCAAGGACTACCCCTATAGCATAATCGCTAGCATCACACATAATTTCAAACGGTTGTGACCAGTCAGGAGCTCTTAGAATAGGGGCAAAGATAAGGGCATTCTTCAGAGTTGTGAAGCTATTAATGCATTCTTGGTCAAATATAAAATCTGCTTCTTTGGTCAGTAGGTGAGTCATTGGCTTTGCTATCTTTGAAAAATCTTTTATAAATCTTCTGTAGAATCCTGCATGACCCAGGAATGCCCTGACTCCTCTGATGTCTTTAGGTGGAGTTAGCTTTGAGATGACATCGACCTTTGCTTTATCCACTTCAATCCCTTTTTCACTTACTCGATGTCTTAGGACCACACCTTCAGTCATCATAAAGTGACATTTTTCCCAATTCAAGATCAGGTTGGTGTCTTCACATCTTTGTAGGACTTTTCCTAGATTGAGTAAACAGTCGTCGAAAGAATTTCCGTATACAGAAAAATCATCCATGAAGACTTCCATGATAGATTCTGTTAATCCGGCGAATAGAAGTCATACATCTTTGGAAGGTTGCGGGTGCATTGCATAACCCGAAAGGCATCCTTCTAAAGGCATATGTTCCAAAAGGACAAGTAAAGGTAGTTTTTTCTTGATCTTCAGGATGGATTGGGATTTGGTAAAATCCTGAATATCCATCAAGGTAACAGAAAAAATTTTTGTGAGCGAGTCGTTTGAGAACCTCATCCAAAAAGGGCAAGGGGAAATGATCTTTCCTTGTTGCTTTGTTAAGTTTTCGGTAGTCGATGCACATTCGCCACCCAGTTACTGTTCTAGTAGGTACTAGTTCATTCTTATCATTAAGAACAATAGTGGTCCCCCCTTTTTTTGGGACCACCTGCACGGGACTTACCCATTGAGAATCCGAGATTGGGTAGATGATATCTGCTTTCAGAAGTTTGAGAACCTCGAGTCGAACTACCTCCTTGAGATTAGGGTTCAACTTTCGTTGATGTTCCCTTGATGGTTTGAATTCTTCTATCATAGGCAATCTGTGCATGCATAAAGCTGGATTTATACCCGTCAAGTCAGTCATCTTGTATCCGATAGCTTTCTTGTGTCTCTTTAGTTCATCAAGAAGTCTGTTTTCTTGGTCCACCTCCAGGGTGGAGCTGATAATCACTGGACAAAGTTTCTCGTTGTCAAGAAAGGCATGTTTGAGTCCCTCAGGTAGAGCTTTCATTTCAGGAGTCTTAGGTGGCTCAGTTGCTTCTATAATGGTGACGACCTTGAGTTCTTCAAAGGTGGCCGTTGGGGCTTCTTCAGCTTTTTCTAAGTATTGAAGGCATTCTTGCACAAGTTCATTTGCTGAGAATTCTACTTCCGGGTTTATCAAGATATCTTCCAAATCATCGGAGGGTTCATACATTTCTAATTGGGACACTTGATATATAGCGTCCAGGAGAAAGACTTCCTCTTGAATGCTTGGACCTTTCATGCTATTAAGGACTCTGAACTGGAAAGCTTCCTTCCCAAGTCTCAAGATAATAGTTCCTGCTTCTACATTGATAAGTGCTCAGGCAGTAGCTAGGAAAGGTCTGCCGAAGATTATCAGGTATCTTAGGTCTTATTGTATGTCCATAATAACGAAATCGCATGGAACATAAGAATTCATTCCTATCCTGACAGGTATATCTTCAATGATTCCAAGGGGAGCAGTTATGGTAGAGTCGGCTAACTGAATTGTCATTGTCGTAGGTAACAAATCAGTGAAGCCTAATCTTTTGCACATAGAATAGGGCATAATGGATATACTTGCTCCTAAATCTGCTAATCCCTTCTTGCTGGAGCCATTTCCAATTGAACATTGAATACCGAAGGAACCTGGGTCCTTCTTTTTCTTTGGCATTTTGTTAAGCAGAATGTCTGAAGTGGTCTGAGCTAGTTTCACTGTTTCGTGCTCTTCTGTCATATATTTTTTTGACAGAAGGGCTTTCAGGTATTTGGCCCATGCGGGCACTTCGGAAAGAGAATCGAGGAATGGTATATCAATGTATAGTTTCTTCATAGCTTCTTTGAATTTCTGGAACCTAGTGTCCATTTGGGTTCCTTTCAGCCTGTCCGGATAAGGGATTTTGGGTGGAACTTCTGGCATTGGTTCCTTTTCTTTTTCTCTTTCAGTGGTTTTAGTAGATTTTTCCTTTTCCTGGGTTGAGCTTTCTGTTGGGGAAAGAATAGCTAAATCGTTATCATCATCATGGATGATTCTAGTGGTATCAGGAAGGACATGACCAGACCTTGTGGTGACAGCATTTAGTTGCTCAGGTCTATTTTGGTCATGCCTTGGGTTTGCCTCTGGTTGCCCAGCAAAGGTACCTGCTGGTGGTTTCAACTGAGCAGCAATCTGTGCTAATTGGGCCTCTACAGTCTTTTGTTGAGCCTGTTGGTTCGCAAGCATAGTTTGCTGAGATTGAAGCATCTGTCTAATCAAAGAAATTTCATCAGATGGTTGGGAAGGGGCACTCCTCTATTGATATTGAGTGACTTGCTGCCCTTGTGGTTGCTGTGGAGGTGCGGTTAACTGCGGTTGTTGTGGCTGCTGCAACTGAGGTTGTTGCAGTTGTGGGTGCAGTCCTGGATGAGTATATTGGTAAGAGGAATTCCTTGGATAATTGGATCTTTGGAAACCATTTCTATAATTCCCCTGATTTTGGTTGAAGTTATTCTGAAATCCTAGTGGTTGTCTATTGAAAGATCCGCCTTGTGTCTGTTGTTGTGGATTGGCAGTCTCTGCAGGATTCCCATATTGAAAACCAGGGTGGTTTCTTGGTTTATCTGGATTGTAATACACCTGGCCAGGTATTGAGTGAATGGAGTTGACTTGCTCTGGCATTTGGTCCTCGGGATGTTCAATAATGGGTTCATATTGCGGCACTGGTGGTTGTAGGTCCATCATAACATTGTATAGCAGACCACATGATAGTGTGGGATGATCAGTTGCATGACAGGCTTCGCAAATTCCAGTAGCTGCTTTTACTTGTTGAACCTGGGAGCCTTTCTTCTTGTCGTATTCTCCGAAAGAAGTTTCGAGAGCTTGTTGCTTGCTAGAAATAGTCTTCAAGGCCTCTGCAATGGCCTTGAGTTCCATAGATTCTTCAGCCTTGTAGACTTTAAGAACTCCCTTTGATTGGTTAGACGACCTTCCCCAATTGGATTGGTTCTCGGCCCCTAACGTAACTATATTCCAAGCATCTTCATAGTTCTTTCTCATGAAGTTTCCTCCAGATGAGGAGTCTAAAAACTTCTTGATATCATCACTTACTCCTCTATAGAATGTTTCAATCAGTTGACTTTGGGATATGCCATGGTGAGGGCACTTTCTCAGGAGTTCCTTGAATCTTTCCCAAGCTTCTGCAAGTGTTTCTCCGGGTAGTTGGGCAAAATGGTTGATCTGCCCCCTAATCTCATAGGTTAGTGAAGGTGGAAAGCATTTCTCGAGAAAATTTTCTTCTAAGGGAGTCCAAGTAGTGATGATAGGGTGCCTATCTAAAGCATTGTACCAACTTAGCACTCTTCCAGATAAGGTGAAGTGGAAGAGGTGAAAAATTATTACTTCCAAGGCAACTCCTACTTGAGGTACAAGTCGACAGAGTGACTTGAATCTCTTAAGATGATCCATGCAATCGTCTCCAGATCCTCCAGAGAAAGAGATGCCTTACATGATCTGGATCCATTGCGTCCGGATTTCAAAGTTTGGTATGTTAATAATCGGTGGTCGGACTGGGTGATCATCTTCATAATTCTTTGGGACTGCGTAGTCCCGAAGTTGCTTGTTTCTTAAAGCTAATTGAGCAGCGGCATTCTCGGCTTGGATGCGGGCTTGTTCCTCAGCTCGAATCTCAGCCTGCACTTGAGCACGAGTGTCAGCGATAAGTTGTGCAGCTATGGCGGCGTTAACTCTTTCTGCAACGAGGCGTTGCTCTTCAGCCATCTGTCTGGCTCTTTGGCAGTTAAGTCTAATCCTTCGGTGGAAACTTCTTTCTACCTCAGAGTCGTACTCTGGTTCAGGGGAGAATCTGATGTGATGCGGGGTTAGCATACACATTTTCTACCTGAGTAGGAAGAAATTTACTCGGTTAGATGATGAAAGGAAGCAAAGAGGTCAAGAAAATTTGGAGTAGTTATCAAGGAAAAGTGTAAAATCCTAATCAACCAAGAAGTTGTTAAGTAAAAACTAAAACGTTCTGTTGTCCCCGACAACGGTGCCAATTTTTGATGAAGTTTTGCAACGCCACTAAAAATCCTAGAGATGATGAATCTCTAGGTTTAGCCTTGCTTATACTATGGTAAGATCTCCACCCACGTGTGCTAGGACACGCGGAATTCTTATCGTAGTATAGTTTAAGGGTCGAATCCTCGGGACAACGGTCTTGATTAGAATTAATCAAGATGGAAAACGTTTTAGTCGTACCTAATTACTTAACGGTTGATATTTAGATCGAAAGTTTGATTTGGTTGTTTAAACTAAGTGCGAGGAAAGTAAAAGAAAGAAAGTAGAAATTAGGGTTGTAAACAATGATTAAAAACCACTAGGATGTTATCGGGTTTCACGCCACTATGCATGGATCAAAACATGCAACATAATAAAACAACCTGCAAAGAGATTCTAATCAGTTAGTATCTTGTAGACTTAGTTTCTTTTCAGATAACTAACTACGAGAAGTGTGGAGTATTGCAACGCCAGCCATCCCATAATGAATGGTCACTTGCTTTGCATTACTTCTTCATGAAGTGTGTTCCTTGACCTTGCCAAGGTTGCACTTTCATACATCAACTGATTCCATTTCATAGTATGAAAGTGCAACGATGGGAGTGAGTTTACTCCACTCATGAAAGCACTCCTAGATACCGAAACAGACGTATGGTGCCTACATACATCCAGAACCAATTTTCAATCGATATTCAGATCTAAGGGTACAAACGTAGACAATTCATATCGAAAGACAATAGGTAATACAAGTTGATGATCAAGCAACAAGCATTCATTTAACGATTGATGTTGAACTGAAAAGGAGAGTATCTCTATTGCAAACAGTTGAATTACATTGCATGAAATGAAAACATGGGTAGCGGGGCTACTCCCCGCACCCTAGTGAATGAGACTACTCGCTCATATCAAGGACAAAGAAGGAGGCGAGAAGAGAGAGAAAGAACTTCATCTCCACGGAGGAGGGAAGGATGAACCCTTGGTGAAGAGAGCAACGATCTTCACACTTCGTGCATGCTTTGATGATGGATCTTCTCTTCCCACCTTCTTTGTTGTTGAGAGAGAAGGTAGCTTGAATATGGAACGTGGATCTCAAACTGGCAGCCTTGGGGCGATGGATGAAAGATGGGAGTGCTCTGGAACTGGAGAGGCAGCCTTTGGGCGTCTGAGAGTTCTCTCCCTTGAGCACCCCTTTGGGTCTTATTTATAGGCTTAAGTGGAGCCCAAACGGTCTTGAACCCGTTTGGGTGCTGAACACGTTTGGTCGCTGAACCCGTTTGATTTCTGAACCCGTTTGGGTGCTGAACCCGTTTGGGCGCTGAACTCGTTTGAGCGCTGGACCCGTTTGAGCACTGGACTCGTTTGGGCGCCGAACTCATTTGGGTGCTGGACCCATTTGGGTGCGGGACCCGTTTGGGCGCCGAACTCGTTTGGGCGCCGAACTCGTTTGGGTGCTGGACCCGTTTGGGCGTCGAACTCGTTTGGGCGCCGAACTCGTTTGGGCGCTGGACCCGTTTGGGCGCCAGACCCGTTTGGGCTCCGAACTCGTTTGGGCGCCGAACTCGTTTGGGCGCTGGACTCGTTTGAGCTTATGCAGTCTCGGGACCGTTTAGAGTTCATGCGGTCTTGAGCCCGTTTGGGCGCCGAACTCGTTTGGGCGCTGGACTCATTTGAGCTTATGCAGTCTCGGGACCGTTTAGAGTTCATGCGGTCTTGAGACCATTTAGCCTTAAACGGTCTTGGGACCGTTTGGCCTTAAACGGTCTTGGGACCGTTTGGGGTTTTTGTAATTTTTTGTGTGTTTTTCTGCAAGGATAAAGAAGAGAAAAGTTAATCTATTGATGTGTCAGCAATAAGGTAAAGATTTAATTATTCTTTCTAATTTATTCAAGAAAGAGTATGGAAGACAAGGGAAAACTAATAAAATATCATCACAAAGTGAGAGGTTATCACCTGTACTCTCAGGTCCTGGTATGGGATGTGTTTTCTAGATGATATATTTGTATCGACACGAGATTTTGGTATTATGCCAATGTTTGTAAATATATGTCATGTACATGTGAAATATATTTTGTATGCAAGATGTGATTGAGGTCTTTGGACCCATATGCAAATGCTTGTTAAAGTATATGAGAATGGAATGATGGATCTTTTATAAATGTTCTAGAGTTTATTTATATTGTTGGAATCGGTTTTAATTGTTTCACATTTTTGACTATGTGATTAATTAGTAGTTGATCATGTTTTGCGTTTCGAGTAATCTCTCTTAGCGTGATGAGGTGTCACAACTACTCCATGCCTCTAGTTCAATCTGGATATCAGTAAAAAAGGAATTATACAAACACTAAAACACTGTACACATATACTAGTTTGAAGCTGTTCCCCAACTTTCCATTTACTTGGGTAGCAATGATGTGTGACTAGGCACCGCTCATTGCTTGTGATGTCATAAGTTGTTATGGACATTCACTGGGAAACTAATATGGGACCTATAGGGTCATACACATAGGAACTCATCTAGAATAGGAGTTCAGATCTTGAATGACCATTGAATTAAGTAATAAAGTGTTTAGGTATTTGATTCACACAACAAATAACCTGACAGCACTACCAAATGGAAATATCAAGTGTCGAGACGAGCATATGGAGAGTCAGGGTTTATTTGAGTTGAAATTGGCTAAGAAGAAAATGACCCAATCATCTAGAATGACTCGGGTCACCAGACGACCATTTGGGTGACCCCGAGATGGCCGTAGTTTGGTCGAGGGAAGGTTCTAGGAATTTCGCTATTTTTTTTGCTTGTACATTACTTGTTGTGTAAGGAAATCAATGTCCAACATTGATGGGAATTGAATTATCAATTTAGTGTACAAATGGTAAACTACAAGACGACAGTCTTGCACACTAGTCGAGCATCTAGGTGTACCAGATGACTGTCTCACCTGTCGCAAGTGGCAAAACTACTAGATTTGTTGCAAAAATTTGATATCTTTGATCCTTTCCATTTCCACACAGATTGGGAACCCTATCCCTAACCTTGCCTATAAATAGAGGAGTATTGGGGCTTCCTAGAACACAACAAAGACAATTGAGAATAAGTTGCTCTAATAAATGTTTTCCTCTCTAGTTGTTGTAACCAGGAGATCCCAGGAAAGTCCTACCCTACTAGGGAGGGATAGCCACAGGAGAGAAACAACTGAGAATCATTGTTGTGAGAGAGCAGGTTGGTGAGTAGTACACCAGCGGAAGGGACAACTCCTTCCGGTCTGTTCTAGTAGTACGATAGGAGTTCTAGTTGATTTGTCTAGACTACTCTAGAGGAAGGATCCCTTTGGCTACTTCTAGGAGGGCAACCTCAAATTCTAGTTTGTGGCGAGATTAAAGGAGCCATTGCATTAGTTGTTCGAGTCTACTATCTGTGGAGGAGTAGTCAGACGAGTCCCACTACAACTAGTAGATGTACAGACATCGTCCAAGATAGAGTGCACATCTACATTGATGAGGATTGTCACTGGACTTAGTCTCAAACCAGGTATATCTTCGTGAAACCATCCTTCCCATTGCATAGTTATTGACGTGGTCTGTTGGTTAATGGGAAATATATTAGTAAAAAATTTGTTTTCATTTCCTATTTAATCTCATATTTCCCTATTGTGGTATCAGAGCCACATCAATTAATTATGTTTTGGAATAATTGATATGATCAGATTTTGGTTTTACTGTATTTATTTATTACATCTGATGTGAATATTTAAACGGGTTGATGTGTATGTCCATCTTATCATCACATAATGAACCCAAACACACACACACACACACACACACACACACACACACACACACACACATATATATATATATATATATATATATATATATATATATATATATATATATATATATATATATATATATATATATATATATATATATATATATATATATATATATATATATATATATATATATGCAATTTACACGCATCGCCATAAAAGCAGTTTTCATGGTGTATGTGAAGCATGGTTATAGAAAAACCCCCAGATCTTGTGTGCATGGTTGTGTCTATTTATTCTTATTTTTAAAAGGTCTACGTATCGATCCTCTCTCTCCTTCCTAAATGTAAATTAAAGCTCTTCTTCATATTTCCCCTTGAATGTAACTAGAGGTTTTCCCGATATACAATGTAATAAGAAATAGGATAGTTTTAATTTATGTTTAAATGTGAGATAATGATGTACACAAATACAAAATGACCAGTTCATGAGATGACCCAATCAACTAGAGGACTGAGGAGACCTGAGAACCAGACGACCATTTCATAAGAGCCCAACTGAGCAACCAAGAGGTGAGCCAACTGGTTCAAGCATTGAACCGATCAACCTAGATCCGTACAAGCATAGATATTCACCAACAGCCGGTTGCATATGATGTGGACCATAGGTGAGTGCAACTCCTTATGGCTCCAAAGAATTACATTAGTATGGCCATAACCATCACTTGTGTGTTTTATTTATTATATGTTCTCATTTGTGGTTATAGCATGCATATGATATGTACTATATATGTGGTGATTAATTAAAGTATTTGTATTTATATATATACAAACTCCCACAAATAAAATATCAAATTCTTAGATGCTTTCCAAAAAACAACACACATGAAAAGCTTGATCGACCAAGCGTAGGTTCTGCATCCACGAGGTGTGTCGTCTATCTCATGGAAGTGTGATGGTAATATTGTAGATTTCACCTCTGTGGGGTGCATTATTATCATGTCAACTTTTGGGTCAGGTGACGTGGCTTTTATTGCACTAACAAATCCACCTAGGGCTGAAATCCCTAAGTTTTTACCAAAACCTTATGCAATAGTACCACCTGCAAGCAGATGGGTCTTATCACAACATAGTTAATTATCAGATCCCAAAGGACAACATTTTAAAGAATCTTGCTAGTCGATTCTAGATCAACTAAGACTAATATTTAGAACAAGAGTTGATTTGGGTTTAGTTAAACTAATTGCAATGAAAGTAAAAGAGCGGGATTAAAATTGAGTTTAGATTAATGATGGGAATCACTGGGGTGGAATCGGGCTTCACCACCACTGCACATGTAAACACATCCAAAACAAATCTAGGAAAGATACAACTATCCAGATGGAGTAGTAAACCATTTGTTAGGAACTAGAGTTTGCGTAAGCATCTCCGTAGGCTCGATGTCACGTTACCCACATATCGCAAACTTACTACTCCGGAGACATCTCTTCAGAAGTTCTCATCCTAGAATCAACCATGTTAATTGATATTCAAATTCTAAGTATTGAATTTCTCAAAATAAAGGAATATAATAAATCATGTAAGGTAGGTTATCAATCCACAAATCATGCATTAAATGATTAATAATGAAATGGAAAGTTATATACAATCCATGGAAAGTTATAAAATGGACGTGTAATCATGGGTAGTGGGGCTAGTCACCGCACCCCAGTGAAATGGAATACTCACTCCTCCTAATAGAAACAAGAATAATAAGAGAGAGGAAATATTCCTCCATGGTCATAGTGAAGAAGATTGTCGTGGCTCAGTGAAGAAATGGTCTTCTACATGATGGAGGGGTAGATTTGGACGAGGTGGGTAAGAACACCAAGATGGATGAGGATAATCTTCTCTCTCCTTCTTCCTTCTCTTCTCATACTCTTGCTTGTAGGAGATGGAGAAGTGGATGGCTGATGGTGAAGGGTGCTAAAAATCTGAACTCCCACCACTCTCATGGTTAGAAGATAGATCTAGATGGAGCAGAGATGGAGACATAGCAAGAACACCAGAGAGGTAGTCCTTGGGGGTGGAGATTGTCTTCCTTGGCTGGGCACAGAGAGGAAGTTTGTTGGCGTGGATGAAGTGGAAGTGATGCCTCAAATGGAGGGGGTCATCTATTTATAGGTGCAGATCTGTAGAGGATCAAATTAGTTGACTTGGTCACGGCCTTCGGTAGAAGTCGTGGTACTCCTCGACACGACCGTGTTGGGTGTGTGCCTGACTATGCTGGGTGTGAGCCTGACCGTGCTGAGGTGTTGTGGTTGCAATCATGTTTTGAGGTCAAGGCGTCTATCGTCGTCGAGTTGGGGTGCCACGGTCATGGTCGTGGGCAAGTTTTGTGGTCGAGGTGGCTATGTCGTGGTCACGGTCGTGTTCTATGGTTGCGCTGGTCTGCCACAGACACGATGGGGTGTCGGTCACAGTACCTTGGCTTTGGCCCAACTGTGTCAAGGTGGGCCCAATCATGCTGAGTGTCGGTCGACATTACATCTTAGCTACAGTCACGACATTGTCTTCTTAGTCACGGTCATGACATTGTCTTTTTGACTGTAGTCACGGCATCATGGAACAAATCCACCCTCGTAGGGGGGCACTATTACTATGGATCGATGGGCATGCATTGATGAATCCTCTAGCTGATGAGGATGCTTTCTGATGAAGGGACTGGTCATCAAAGATAGGGTCCAAATTATCGAAAGTTTCTTGGGCCCACTAGTCGGTTAGCGGGACCACCATCTCCTACACTGGTGCACATAGTGCAATATTTAATCATACAATGGAGATGAATGGATTTGATTAAAACTCTAAATAGTCATCAGAAACTGAGGGAAATGGTATATAAGAAGATTTAGGGGGTATATGAGAGCTCTCAATGCAAAACTACACCAAAAATGGCGAATATAACAAAGATGAATATGCATTCATCCAAACAACCTAAACTTAAACATTGCTTGTCCTCAAGTAACACAAAATCTGAAACAATCACCAATTGAATACTTTCAACACTTGTGATTGCCTCATCTCCACATCATGTTTGTTTCTTTTCTACTTTGTATGGTTGAGCATCTCAACTTCCTGAGATCACTGAACACATCTTACAATATCTTTGTTCTCGAGTTCGTTTCTCAAAAGAACTTCCTCCCCACTTTTTCCAACATCAAGCATGTCTAAGAGATTCGTAAGAGTCTAGAAATACCCATACAACAACAAGTATACACCTGATCTGACACTGGTGTTTTTTAAGAGAGTGGCAAAAAAGAGGCATTCATTGTGCATGTAGGTGGGAAAGGGAGTGCAGGGGGTATGGAAGGAAGTAGTAAATATCTCCTCTATTCAACTTGAGACTTTTATTATATGGTTGTAATTACATTAATTGTGATTCTTTTTTTGTATGTGAATCTCTCCTTTGTTTGACTCCAGATTGCATTTTTTTTCTTGTGTGCACATTGGCATCTTTTCTTTTTCATTTTGGTGATATGTCCCTATTACATAGGGAGGGGTATGGAAGAAGTGAATAAAGAGAGGGGTGGTGTGCCACCCCAAACTTAGGGTTTGATACTATTTTTATGGCTTTTTGTTTCTTTTTAATGGATGGAGGGGGTAAGAAGATGGTAGAAGAAGTGTAGAAGAGAGTTCAGATCATCATGGAGCTTGATTTACAATTCAGTGCACAGAGTTGTTCTCCTTATCATATTATACTCAAATAATTACTTGATTGGGATCCAGTGGAGATTCCATGCTATTGTTCCACTAATCAATTAGGAAGCATGATGTGTTTGATCCCTCTCAGTTCGACATATACTTGCCATATTTACTAAAGGATCATGATGTTAGGATTTATAAGCTTCACATGGTGATTTCTAACCATTCTTTAGTTTCAGAAATTGTCCCTCTTGAGGCTTTGCTTCAAATAAGGAGGGTATAATGATTCAAAATTGCATGGAAAAAGAAACTAGTCCTCTAGGTAAAGGCTTTGATTTAAATAAAAGCATCAAAACTTCATCAAGTTTCTATACAAAACTACTTTGAAAACTTAAAATTTTTGAAAATTTTGGTCAAAATTGCAATGATGGAATCTTAGGTATGAAACATATTCATGTGGGTGGAAAGTAAAGTACGTACCACCCACCCTCCACCCCAAACTTATAAATTTTCTCATCCCAAGAAAACTGTAAATCTGAGATGGAGGGGAAAAACCGTGTCAGTTGGACCATCAGATGTGGTTGCTTTCCTATCAGCAATGTGTCCTCCATTTAAAATCTCAAAAATGAAAACTATTAGAACTTAATATTGCATCTTGCCCGATGTGTTATCTAGTTTGTGCAAAATTTATAACTCAAAACTAAAAATAAAATCTAAGGTAAGGATCGGGTTGCCTCCCGACAAGCATATTTATTTTATGTCGTTGGCTCGACATGCTTCTTTTAATTTTATGGGAGATATATTGGTTTGGAAATATTCAGTGATTCTTCAATGCTCATGTCAGTTGTGGTGAAATATCTCTTCAAGTGTTGGCCATTTGCCACAAACTCTCCTAACTTTTCACTCCACAAAATGAAGGCACCATGTGCGTAGATGTTGTTGACAGTGTATGGTGCAGACAATTGGAAATGGAGTTTCCCTGGAAACAATCTCAACCTTGAGTTAAATAGTAGAACTTGGTCTCCCACTTGTATGTCTTTCCTCCTCAAATGACCTTCATGCCACAATTTTGTGCGTTCTTTTTAGATTCATGAATTCTCATAGGCTATCATTCGGAGTTCTTCTAGCTCCTGAAGTTGTAGAATCCTGGCTTGGCCAGCTTTGCTCGTGTCGAAAATTCAGTTGTTTGATTTCCCACCAAGCTTTGTGTTCAAGTTTTACGGGTAGGTAGCATGATTTTCCACAGATTAATATAAAGGGTGTTGTTCCAAGAGGAGTCTTAAAAGTAGTTCTGTAGGCTCACAAGGCAACATTGATACTTAATGACCAATCTTTTAGGTTGTAGCCCACTGTCTTTTCTAGGATGGCTTTGAGTTGGCAGTTTGAAACCTCTACCTGTCCACTCGTTTGTGGGTGATAGGGGGAAGCTACGTTGTGCGTAACACCATATTTTCTCAACAGAGCCTCAAAACTTCTTTCTAGAAAATGAGAACCTCCGTCGAATATCATAGTGTCTGGAACTCCAAAATGGGGAAAAATAATATCTCTAAACATTTTGATTACATGTTTCAAATTGCTAGTGACGGTTGGTATGACCTCTACTCATTTAAAGACATAATCCACCACAACTAGAATGTAGAAAAATCCATATGAGGATGGGAATGGGCCCATGTAGTCCACTCCCCAAGTGTCAAAAATCTTGACTTCCTGCCAGAGCTAAAGGGCATCTCATATCTTTTTGTTATGTTACCTGCCCTCTGGCATTTGTTACAAGACAAGACAAAGTTGTAGGCATCCTTGGATATGGTTGGCCAAAAGAAGTCACAATGTAGAGCTTTCAAAGCAGTCTTCTTGGAACTCATATGGCCTCCAACAGGGCCTGAGTGGCATTTCTCTAGAACAAGCTGAGCTTCTTCCTTAGTGATACATCATCTATAAAGACCATCAAAACAGATCTTAAAGAGGTACAACTCATCCCAGTGATATTGCTTCATGTCATGCATGAATTTCTTCAGTGCAATCTCGGTGCATTCAGGGTGGACAACACCTGTCGTAAGGTAGTTCACATAGTCCGCGCACCACGGGATAGCTTCCAAAGCTCTTGACCTAGTTGTCTGGAAGAGAGTCATTAATTGGGATCTTTTTAGTGTCCAGGGTTTGGATACAACTCAAGTGGTCCGACACTACATTCTTTGTGCGTTTCTTATCTCTTATCTCAAGATCAAATTCTTACAAGTGGAGAATCCATATGACTAGCCTAGGTTTGGCATATTTTCTTTGCTAGGAGGTAACGAATTGCAGCATGATCAGTGTAGATGATGACCTTGGAACCAATGACGTAGGATCTAAACTTGTCAAAGGCATACACAACCACTTAAAGTTCATTCTCAGTAGTTAAATAGTTCCTTTGAGCTTCATCAAGAGTATTAGATGCATAGTAGATAACATAATGTTTCTTTTCTATATATTGACCCAAAACAACGCTTACTGCACAATCACTCACGTCACACATTATTTCAAATGGGTGCTCCCAATTTTGAGCAATGATGATAGGGGTTGAGGTAAGGGCATGCTTAATATTGTTAAAACTCTTTATGCATTCTTCATCAAAGTGGAAATCAACGTCATTTAGTAATAAGTTTGTCATAGGCTTGGTTATCTTGGAGAAATCCTTTATAAACCTTCTATAAAAACCTACATGACCAAGAAATGTGTGGACCTCCCTTACATTGGTTGGGAGATTGAGTTTAGAAATCACTTCGATCTTTTCCTTATCTACTTCGATCCCTCAATTGCTGACCCTATGGCTGAGGATAATACCTTATTTTACCATGAAATGACATTTCTCCCAATTTAGCACTAGATGTGCTTCTTTGCATCGTTTGAGGACCAAGTAGAGGTTCTTCAGGCATGCGTCATATGAATCTCCATATATGGAGAAATTATCCATGAAAACTTCCATAATAGTTTTAGTGAGTCCAACAAATATGGCTGTCATGCAACGTTAGAAAGTGGAAGGAGCATTACAAAGCCCAAAAGCATCCTTCTAAAGGCATATGTTCCAAAGGAGAAAGTGAATATTGTGTTTTCTTGGTCTTCTGGATGTATGGGAATTTTATAGAATCTAGAGTAACCATCGAGATAGCAAAAACATTCCTCGTGAGCCAATTGCTCTAAGACTTGGTCTATGAAAGGCATCAGAAAATGATCCTTACGTGTGGCCTTATTTAATTTTCTATAATCAATATGCATCCTCCAACCAGTGATTGTTCGGGAAGGGATGAGTTCATTATTTTCATTATGTATCACGATAGTTTCACCTTTCTTTGGGACAACATGTACTAGACTTACCCATGGCAAGTCAGATATAGGATAGATAATTCTGGTAGTGAGAAATTTGATGACTTCAAGGCAGACTATTTCTTTCATATTTGGATTTAGCTTTCATTGATGTTCAACAGTAGACTTGTGGACTTCCATCATGGGGATTTTGTGCATGCAAAGTTCTTGACTGACCCCAGTGAGGTCACTCATTTTATAGTTGAGGGCCTTTCTTCTTTCCCTTAATTTTGTTAAGACTTTATCTTCTTGTTCAGATGTTAGGTCAGAATTTATGATAACTGGGCAGACCTTGAGATCATCCAAAATTACGTACTTTAGTCCTTCGGGTAGGGGCTTCATTTCAGGGGCAACTTATTTCTTGCATATCTCTTCTGCTACTTGCACCGCCTTGAGTTCCTCAAATTTAGCTGCATGATCTTCTTCTGCAACATTGAGGTGAAGAACACAATTCTTTACTTGTTCGTCAATGGAGTCATTAGCAATTGGGTTTGTTAAAGTCACTTCGAAAGGATTGTATAATTCATGATTCTCTTACAAGAGGAGTGACATTTTCTCTATGAAATCAATAAAATAGACTTCTTCTTGCATGCTTGGTCTTCACATACTTTCAAAAACTCTAAACTCGAGTATTTCCTTTCCTAGTCTGAGGAGCAAGGTTCCTACTTCAACATCAATCAAGGCTTTCATAGTGGCAAGCAAAGGAAGGCCAAAGATAAGAGGGTATCTAGAGTCCTCTTTTATGTCCATGATTACAAAGTCGCATGGGGCATAAGAGTCTTTGCCTACCTTGACTGGGACATCCTCAATGATTCCCAAAGGGAGAGTCGTAGAATTGTCTGCAAGTTGTATGGTCATGCCAGTTGGGAGAAGTTCTGCAAACCCTAGCCTCATGCAAAGTCTAAGTGGCATGATAGGGATGCTAGCACTGAGGTTGTCTAGTCCCTTCTTACATGTGGAGTCGTCGGTTTGGCATGAAATTCCAAAAGATCTTGGGCCTTTTTGCTTCTTGGGCATTTTTCTTTGAATAGTATCTGATGTAGTTGTTGCAAATTTGACTATCTCATATTCCTTGTTTATATACTTCCTTGTGATGAGAGATTTTAAGTACTTCGTCTAGGCAAGTATCTCAGCCAGCACATGTAACATCCCTGACCTGGGTTATGTTTTAACCCTAGGTGTTTTGTTTAATAAAAGTGATTATATGCTTGCTCTTATCTTTTGAGAAGTAATTAAGGCTCAAGAGGAACTTATATTGCAATTTGAGTCCTTTTTTAATATTGTTGAAATCAATCTTTTGCTTGTTTTGGACTAAAGTGCAAATTACCCAAGTTGAGGGGTTTATTTGCAAGTTGTGCATGATAATATGTTCCTCATGTGTTGAATCATCATGAGAGTGAATATGATGTAGAGTTATGGCTTGTGATGGCCTGAATACCAAGAAAGAGCGGATAAAGCAATGTTTGTGCATTAAAACCTAGTTTTGGTGTAATGTGCAATTTACCCAAAACCTAGGGTTCATTATGAAAATTACCACTTCAAAATGGTCCCTACTATTTCTTGGGATCATGTGGAGCAAATAAAATGAGAGGTATGTCTCATTTGTATCTCTTTGAAGGAGAGAGAATCTTGATATTAAAATACTCAAGATTTAATCATAAATGGAACTTTACTTCAATTTAATGCAAAAATAAGTATAATAATTGAAATGATTGAATTAAGATATTTGTGAACGTCCTTGTGCTTTTCAAGGACCACGAAATATCTCAAGGAGGTGAAAAACCCACTCACATTATTATAAGAAAAAGAAATATCCACTCACATATGGATATTACTGTTAAATTGATTAAGGTGCTTAATTTGCTTTTCTTTAAAACATGGACAATTGAGAGGAATAAGAGGCAAAGAGGATAGCCTCGTCCCTAAGGAAAGGAAGGGGGAAAGTGGAAAAATTTTGGGAGAGAGAATTCCTACTTTCGCTCTCCTAATTGAATTTTTATTAAAATTCACATATATGCTCCTTTATCCATAGAATGAAAGGGTAATTTCGAATTCACTTCCACCCTTTTCTTGAAAAACGATCAAGGAAGCTTTGAAGGACCAGGAGGAAGACTCCCAACTTGTTGGTAAGCTTCTTGACCTTCTTTCATCTTGATTTCATGGTGGAAATCATAAATCAATACATAATTTCTTCTTTTCTTCACTCCATCTTCAACCCTAGCCAATCTTTTGACTCCAAAACTTGAGGACGAGCCTTGGGGGAGTTTAAAAAGCTTCTTCCACCATTTTTGACATGATGATCGAAGGTTTGAAGCTCAATTGAAGGCGGGTTATATAACTTGAACCCTTAACTATTGTTATTGAACTCAATTTCTCAATTCAATTGATTCAATTGTCCTTCTTGCAATACCTTTGATTAGTCGATGCAATTACCATGAAGATGGCAGTAGGTTTCGTGGGTTTGCAGGTTGATAATGATGACATCATCACAAACACACACCTCAATCAAGAACAAGAGCAAACGGTTTGCAAAACCGTATGAACTAATTCGGTTTCAAAACCAAATGAGTAGATTTGGTTTCAAAACCGAATGGTCAATTTAATTCAAGACTGAATGGGTAATTCCATTCAAGACTGAATGGGTATTTCACCCAAGACTGAATGGGTAAATATGCACAGGACCGAATGGGTAATTGTACCCATGATTTATTGGATAATTCTTTTAAAAACTGAATGGGTTTTTGACTTCAATATCGATTGGGAAATTGAGTCCAAAACCGAATGGGTAATGGACCTTAAAACCGTTTGAGGTCAAGCACCTCATGACCATTTGGATGGTCAAAGCACCTTAAGATAGTTTGGATGGTTAAAGAACCTCAAGACCATTTTGATGGTCAAGGGTGAGGATTGAAGGACTAAAAATCCAAGGGCCAATAATTGTTGAACTTCAATAACTCAATCAATTGAAGGCTTCAATGTTGCAAATCATGATCAATTGATGAATGAATTTAGCTAAGGAACCCTTACGGTTTTGAGACTGATTCGGCCAAATGGTCTTGAGACCGTTTGAGCCCAAATGGTCTTAAAATCGTTTGGGGTCAAACGGTTTCAAAACCGTTTGAGGTCAAACGGTTTCAAAACCGTTTGGTGATGAAACCTCAAAACTGAATAAAGGTCAATTGTGATTCAATCATTTGGAAGTTGAAGGTGATAATTGTTCCAATGATCTAATGATTCATAGTGATGGTAATCAATGAAGGTACAAAGGTTTAAATCCCAAAAGTACCTAGGTGATTAGTATCTTTAAAAAGGGATAAACCCTAATTGTTTATAAGAACAATACCTTAGTACACTACGTCAATCATAGTTGTATGTTCTTGATTGAAGGGTTGACATAACCTAATCAAGTTGAGAGGATGATAGAATGGAATTCATACATGAGTATGATTCCTATGGTGATTAAGGGTATGATCCTTAACAAAGAGATCATGAAACCCTAATCATGAGCATAAATACTAATTGACAAGGTTATTGAACCCTAACCCTAATTCAGGGCAATTCTAAATGAAACCCTAATCCAAGATAAGGGTGTAACCCTAACCCATAGTGATGATATGTGTAACCTAATTTAGGGTGATGTGATGCAAAACCCTAATTGGGATGAACACTAAACCCTAATTATGGGTAATGGAACATGAAACCCTAATTGGGATGAATAGTAAACCCTAATTGTGGGTTATTGAATGTAGACCCTATTATGGGGTGAAATTTATGTGAAACCCTAACTTAGGGTGATTTTATGAGAAACCCTGATGTTTGATGTGATGTGGAACTCAAATCCATGGTGATACTATGTAATGTTTTATGAAACCCTAATCTTGGGCAATATGGTGATAAACCATAACCTTGATGTGGATAATGGGATGAATATCCTCAAAAGACATGAAATGGGAAACCCTAACCCTAGTAAGGGAATAGTGGTGTTACCCTTGAATAGTGAATCCATATTTGTTTTACATGGTGCTGATATGAAACTGATATCACTATTATCATCTACACTAACCATGCAGGTATTCTGAAATGGTGGTCATGGCCAGGTATGGGCTATGATGTTTAATTCACTATTGTTTATTGGGCCTTGTGTGCCATAATATACCTTGCTTCCTGGTAAGAGGTAACAAGAGAGTTAATGGGCCTCATGTACCATGAGTGATGCTTGTAATAGAAAGTATCATGTTTACCTTGGTCAGATGACCTGAAGGTGATAGTTACCTGGAAAAGTGGTAACAATGCTCAATGATGAGCTAAGGGTTTGAATACCCAGAACCATATGATTGTGGTAATGAGATTGTGTAGGGATGATAATTCCCAGTATTGAAATGAGGGACTGAGTTCCCAATGTCTCTTAAAGATTGATAAGTAATTAATAAAAATAGTACATGTCTCTTTATAGCATTGTCATCACAAGTTATGTTTGAGAACGTGGTTGATGCTAAAAGAATATGAAAATGTACTTAATTAATTAAGTGAAATATGTTCATGTAGTGCTCTGACCATAGATCCATCATCATCAGTAATTGGTGATGGTGAAATAGGTTTTCCTATGGATTTCCTGGAATTCACATATTTTGAATATGTGGGGGTAAATGGGAGAAAATATCCTTACGTCCTTGTGAAGAGATTGATGGAAGGTAAACATTAAACCTCTCAATCCTTCATGTGTCGAGATGGATGTATCACGAATCTCCCGATGGTTGGGATGGATGTATCATTAATCTCCCAATGATATTTAATGTTGGGTCGATGGAGATAAACATTAAATCTCTCGATTGCCGATGAGAGTGCAGTTGACGATGTAACTCTATAGCAAAGTTTCCAGTATACCCTGGAAAGCTATTTTGAGCAGTTGACATAATCCTTCTTGTGGTCCCGTACTGACCGGGATGTGGGAGGTCATGGGAATCCGGCTCTTCCATTGACCTATGTATGATACCGATTTCAATTTAGAAATGGTCGGTTGGATTATGAGCGGTATACCTCATCTCCTCAGAGCTTAAGTATGTTTGTAAAATGTAATCAGCCGTGTAGCATATTTGCATAAGACTAAAATTCGAGAATCACTGGTTGATGATTATCTTGCTTAACATATCCTGGATGGATAAATGTTATACATGTCCTATAATTCTTTATTCAATATTAGACATGTTGTTTTATCAAGTTACAGCTAATAAGCTTAAGTGGGAATGTTTCTCTAATCTGCTTTAAATAAGTGAATTACCTGTTGTTGATTATTATGATTCCACTACTTAGTTTATTTCTATTAAACTGCAATAATAATGTTTTTGGCGGAGAGTTATATCTCCCGCTGGGGAAATTTTTATAATTTTCTCACCCCTGTGGAATCCTACATTTTTAGGTAGACGTAGACAAAGAGGAAGAGTCTCTATAGCAGAAGAAGAGCAGCAGCAGCAACAACAAGGACAACAGTAATATCCCAGGTGGGGATACTCATTGTCAGGCATTGTACATAAAGTCCTATGTGTCGTCTCTGTACTCTCAGGTCCTAGGAGTCAATAGTTTGTGATTTTATAATTGATCTGAGATTTTGGCTTGATGCCTTGAGGTTTTAAGTTTCCTATGTACAAATTTAATAGAGCAGCTGTTGTATGTCATCCTCGAGAAGAGATGGTACATGACATATACATTATGAACCAGGATGTAATGATTTACTTTGGTTCTGAATGAAAGAGTTTTCCTGTGAATGGATCTCTTGATAAATTGTTTTAATTGTTAGTAATTGTCAATAATCCACTGTAATCTTGATCGCTTCCACATTACTTAATCTGGTTTTATAAGTTGGATGCCACAAAATTAGTGGTATCAGAGCTCTAGGTTCGCTGAGTCTACAGAGACATAGGATTAAGGTTGTTGAGTATGTTCTAGTGTCTTCCAATTTATCTGATAGTGTCTTCTACTCATATAGGAGGAGAAGAACTTGAAGAGGTCTGGATCACATGATGAACATGCTTCTGAGAGTAGCATTGTTGCACCAGGAGGAGGTGTAAGAGATCAAGATAGGGAGGAGTCTATACTTGATCAACCCCAATTCAACCAAGCTGGTATGGGGAATCCAACTTTCCAAAATATGTTTGGATAGTTTATAGCAGCTTTGACCCATATGAAGGATAGGATGCCATTACCTGCACCTAGGGCACCAACCCATGATGAAAGACATGAAGCCGACAAAACTTTTGAACGGCTTAGGAGGGTAGGAGCCATAGAGTATGCTGGCACAACCGACCCAACAGATGATGACCTATGGTTGACTGAACTGGAGAAATCCTTCAGAATCCTCATGATTCCTGATGATGAGAAGGTGAGGCATGATGTATATATCCTAAAAGGGAGTGTTGGCCACTGGTGGGCCATTGAGGAAGGAAAAATACCTGGTGTTGTGATCGGATGGGATGAATTCCGGCATGAATTCAGCGCTAGATACTTTCCCAAGATGTATCTAGATGAGAACATCTCTCAATTTGAGAGGTTGAGGCAAGGACAAATGAACATTAGTGAATACGAAGCTAGGTTCATGGAAATTTTGCAATTTTGTCTGCATATGGCATCCACAGATGAGGAGAGAATTCGGCGATTCGAGAAGGGATTGAACGCTGAATTGACCACTCCAATGTCTGCTCTGGAGAACCATGAGAGGTTTGCCACTTTTGTGGAATCTGTAAGATGAGTAGAGAGGTCTGTGATTGAGAAGCGACAAACCAAGGGTAAGAAAGAGTACCCACATTTCCAAGGACAGAGTTCCAGAAGTTTTAAGAAACCAAGGTATTCTGTGCCTACACCACCACCAAGGTTCAATACCAGACACAATGGACGTTAAGTAAGGGTAGAGGTCATAGTTTACCACCGAAGGGAGCTCACAGCTCAGCCTCAATGTCAGTAACAGGACCACCCAAACCACAAAAGGGAAATGTAACATGTTATAAATGTGGGAGAGAAGGCCATGTGGTGAGGGACTGTCCTGAAAAAGTCAAGAATGTGACCTAGCAATCGAGGCAGAGTCAACAAGGCTCTCAGAGGTAGCAATCTGGCAGTGGTGCTAGAGGACTTGGACAAGCATCCCAAGCTGGATCGTCAGCATCCAACAATCAAGCACAGGGTCAACAGCAAGCAACGACTAGATTCTATGCAATGAATCAGCCCAAAGCAGTTGTCAATCCCAGGGTTGTGACATGTGAGATGGAATTATTTTATTCTGATATGTCTTCATCCTGCTTCGTATCTGTGTTAATTGATCTGGGTTCTACACACTCTTTTATAACTCGAGAAGTGATTCATGACTGCAACATGATTTCAGTAATAGAGCAGATAGCCTGTTGTTAGAAACCCCTTTTGTAAAGACCAAGTCTCTACTATAAACATGATAAACAAAATCATCAATTGTGTGGCAGCGGAAATATAAATCTTGACTTTATTCAAAATGTATAAAGAGTACATTACAAATTTTTCCCAAGAGGGGTACATCTTTATACAAGGAACAAGGATCTAGGTAGAGGAAGGCTTAGACTAATACAACATTGCCTCCACACAAAACAACTTAAAACATAAAAACAACTATGATCAAGCAAACTATGTGTTCCTCTTCATCTTCTCCTATCCTTAGTCTTAGGTTCACCAAGCTTCCATGCGCACTGTGAACCTAGCCTGGATGGTTCGGGTCATCCAACTAGAGAAAGATAAAAGTATGTGTTAAAAAAAGGATAAAGGCAATCATAAAGTTAAGCATTTCATAACAAAAGATTCCACTAAGGAATTTCAAGGAGAGTGAGGCAATTGAGTAAATAAGAGTTTAGAAAACTTCCACATTTAAATATTAACAATTATCACATTTGCATGAATATAAATTATGACTCAACATCCTCTCAATGTAGGGTGAGGCACCTACCAGACCTCACCAATGGCAGGGGGACTAAAACCCCAGTGCCTAAAAAGTGGCAGGGGGACTAAAACCCCAGTGCCTAATATATAAAATGGCAGGGGGACTAAAACCCCAGTGCCCGACAGGGGGACTAAAACCCCAGTGCCCGGCAGGGGGACTAAAACCCCAGTGCCCTGTGGGTGGTTTGTACTCATGTACACTACATTATCAATTGGCCAATAAGTATATCATGCATGAACATTCACATGGCAGTAGGGTGAAAAGTATATCAAGATATCAACATAGCATTGGGAATAAAACCCAAATAAATAAATGGGCCATAATAGGTAACAACAATATCCAAGAACTCCAAGAAATAAAGGAGCCAACAAAGAAACAACATTAGACAATGTTTCCAAGTATTTAAAAAAGATGAGCCAACACTGGCCAAGACAAGATTAAATATTTCACATAAGAGAGCCACAAATGCAATTGATTCATCAAAGAAGTAAAAGAGCCAAAAGGCATTTAGGAGAATAATAAGGCTAGCACAATAATGATTGTGGGGTTGGAAAAGACCCAACTGATAGATTAGGATTGTTTGCACAATAAACATTCACATTCATCTTTGATAGGATTCACATACATAAATAGAGTCCACATACCTGTTTTATTTAATTACCATCATATTCACCAATCTGATTGTATCACCATCCATATTTCCCTAGTTACATTATTACACATGTATTAATATATATAAAGACATAAAGCATAGGAAAACCCTAATTTTCTACCTTGAAAACCAAAGCTCGATTTGTGACTCAAAACCTTGGCCAAATGATTATTCATATTCTCCTGATTAATAAAACATATTTTATTTTACAATTTGAAAGTAAAATGGGTTAATTATGTATTTTAGAACATTTATACACTTAAAAAGGCATTCAAAGCAAACCTCGAAAAAGTAATCATAATTTGGACTCAAAAACCATAAAATCAGAGTCTACATGAAAAATCCTTTCCATTGACTATTTATTTGCATTTTTCTGACCAATGGTTGATTTACTATGAATTAAGTAAATCTGACCAATCAGATTGCAAGAAAACCATAGCGTGACCGTTATTTAAATCAAGATGTAAATCGATGTAAATAATAGATGAAAGGAACAAAATACCCTTGCTCATCAAATCAAATTAATTAAGTAGCGAGGGCAGTATGGTCATTCATATGTAACACACCTTGCAAAATGAGAACCAAATCTGAAGAGGCAATTACTAAAATACCCATGGTCGGGTAAAACCATCAACTGACCCTGCGAGGGTAAAGTGGTCATTTGAACCTCTCAATGACCTTCAGCGAGTAACCAAAACCTATTGTGAAGGCTCTGTACTGCCCCTGGGGATTAAATCCTCTGTTTGCAAGGGAGTGGGCACCTTGGTCATTGTCGGACCAGGTATGCTCCATCCCGCATCCATGGCGACCCACTGCTACTGGAGTTCGACTCCACAGCCCAGATCACGGAGCATAGGCTACCGATACAAACCAAGGACGTCACTAACGACCCCATTGCTCGACGATCTCATCGAGCCCAGGTTTGGGACTCACAGTGCTCAGGAGCCTCGAGAGGGCTCTGCCGAGTGACAAGAACAGAGAAAAAGGACCAGCATTCAAGATCATCGAAAACCAAAGGGAAAGCGGCCCTTTTTGGGCCACCACCACGCTCGCTGACATGAGGCGAGTTCAACTGTGACACCAGAGAAGGCCGAGGAGCTCGAAAACCCAAAATAGTAGGTGGCGGCGGAGCTCGACGGTGAGCTTATAGGACACAGCGACTGGGAGCATCTCGAGGCAATCCGATGGTTGGAAAATGGAGAGTGAGGGTTGGGGAAGCTCACTCCATCGTTAATTTTACTGAAGGGAGAGGGAGGAAGCGGCACCAAGGTGGAGTTCTCCAAAGAAGAAGAAGAGTAGGGTGGAGGTTTTCAGGGTGCTAGGTCTCCAATTGGAGGTGGAGGAGTAGTTTGTAATGTCTGAGGGTGCTTTAGGTGGCCTTATATAGGCGGGAGGAAGCTCGAGTCACCGTCTGCAACTCGAGGGTGGAGAGAAGCCTTCACTACCCAAATGGGCGTTTCATGATCCAACAGTGAGAACGAATGAGTAAAGTACCAATTGATTCGTTATTGAAAGACAAACCCAACGGACGAAGAATCAAGAAAATTGGTTGAGAAACGAGAGAGAAAGAGATCGGACGTCGATCTGCTATGAAACGGCCGACCAGCTGGAGGTTGAAGACAAAGGGTCCACCGTCGGATCACAGATCGACGGTCCACTTATCTCGCAAAAGTCTGGTAGCGCGTGATAGCTAAAAATAACCGAACATTATTGTGACAAATCGATATAAATGAAATCGATTAAAATCCATAGTTATACTTTATTAAAATCTCATAAAATGGATTTGAAGGGTCAAACAAAGTCCAAAAGCCACCAAATTTTAACCACATGTTCACATTAAAGTGTAGCATCATGCTATATAATTCGATTTCATATTTAAGCTCACTAAGGCTCATAACTCATATGTTGTCCATTATTACATGTATTAATATATTAAAAGAGGTGAAATAATATGGAAAACTAATTAATTGAAATATGGGAGTAATATTTCGAGGCAAACATCTCCTAATTATTTCTAGAGAAATAACTCACCATATTATCCCATTTTCACACATTTTATCCACTTAAGAGGAGAGAGAAAATAAAGAGGTTAATATACTCATAATTAATTCAATTGCATATTATTACTAATATATTTATCCAAAAAGCTCCAAATTAATATTATCTACTTATATCCATACTTAATGACCAAATTAAATTATTAACCTTCACTTATCTCCTTAATTGGGCTATTTGTGTAAACACCCCTTCATTATCATAAACGAGGGAAAAAGGAAATTTTAAACATTTAATTATGCTCAAATTGCACAAGGGGTCCAAAAAGAATATAAAACAAGGGAAATTTATGAAAAAGGTCCAAATGGACTAGAAGGCCAAGAAAAGATCAAAAGTGGGTAAATTGTAGGAAAGACCCTGAATTTAGTATGTTACAGCATACCACCCCTTAAAGAGGATTTTGTCCCCGAAATCACAGCAAGAGGAAGGAGAGGGTGGGTGTGCAACATCCCAACCTTAAACACTAGGTTATAACCCTTAATCTAGGGTAAAACACAAAATCTACATAAGTCAGGTGTTACTAAGGTTTCCACAAAACCTATAGCCTTTTATTAAACTCAAATTAACATTTTTGCCTTATTAGCATAATCTTCATCATGAAGAGGTATCATATTTATTATACTATCACTTGTGCCACATTTTATTCAAAACAATTACATCTCAATATTATATCATGTTTATTTCCCTCATCAAGGGTTTTAAGAACAATTAGGGTTTACTTAGCCATTTCAACATTAGTTAATGTATTAGGTCAAAAACCTTAATAACATGAATTCATTTTCCATTATCCTTTTAAAACTATCATGTAGGATTATCACAATTATTTTGTAGAAAAAGTTAATATTATCCAACAAGTTATTAAGCCTACAATAATTCCAAATAATGTTCATATTGCACATTTTCATATCATCTTTCATTCTCATATTAATGACATCATTAATCATTTTCATCCATTACACTTCATATTATAAATTATACATATTTTACTCCACATTAGGCATTTTATGAATATTTATGTGAATCCAATTATTCATTATCATGTTTGAATCATTATATGCATTTTAGTGAATATGACATATCACATTAAATATTAATGAATTAATTCATATATCAAATTATGATGAGGTGTTCCTTAGAGAACAAGGTGATATACTTTATATATATGTATATATATATATATATATATATATATATATATATATATATATATATATATATATATATATATATATATATATATATATATATTGATAACTTTGTGACTATAATCCATTTATATGCATTAAGGTATATTATGTGATGATGTTACCTAATGTCACTAATGTATCATGAAAGGCATTAAGGGTATATATATATATATATATATATATATATGTATGTATGTATATGTTGTCAAGGCTATATGATTACATATTAGGGTTTAGGTCAACATGATTATTACATATTAAAGCATCCTTAGGGTGCATTATCCATACACTTTTTACCATTTGGGTGGCATAGTCAACATTATGTATATTCACAATTAGTAATGAGTAAGTCATTATTATGCGCATCAAGCCTATATTAAGGTTCAAACATATGAATTATTCCCATATGACTTACTACATATTCATGTGTGTATAAACAAGCAAGTTGAATTACAAGTATAATGTGTTTGGTAAATTTCTTGTTCACCTAAGTTATTATGTACATAAGTCCACATAGATATGGTTTCTAACTCCAAAGGTATTTTGATTTTGTTTTTAATCGGGATTCCATCCCCCTAAAAAGGGATTTCGTCCTCGAAATCAGATTTGCAAAACCAAATAGGGTACTAACACCATTACCCTTATACCATTCCTTAAAAGGGTCAAACTAAGTCAAACTAAGCTAAGGGTAAAAGGTACATAAAACTCAACAATATAAGGATTTACTAACCAAGCTTCAAGGTTTAACATAGGGTACACCTAACCCTAAACATAGGAGTATAAGATATTTAAGGATGATTTTTGTGTAAGAGATCAAATCATCACTTAAGGTTTTCCTAAGGTATTCAACAATTAGGCAGCATGCCCAAAGATAGACTATTTCGAGCTGTCTGTATCAGATCATGCCAGGCCAGGTCGCATGAGCTCAGGAGTCCTCGTTACCAAGCTAGTGGGGCGGAGGAAAATATTGCCAGCCCCCAAGCTCTGACCCTTTCTAGACACCATCACTTTCAACTTCTTGCTCTAGTAGCTTCTCAATAGACAATTCACCAAAAAGTTGACAAATTTTATCTTTAATTAATCATTATTATGATACTAAATTAAACTTTTATTCTAGGTCAACTCTAAGGTGAAAAACTAACTAAAGGGAAACTATATAGGCTAGGGAGACAATTTGAATTAGTCAAGAATCTGACTACCTTGATGCTCTGATACCATGCTGTAAAGACCAAGTCTCTACTATAAACATGATAAATAAAATCATCAATTGTGTGGAAGCAGAAATATAAATCTTGACTTTATTCAAAATGTATAAAGAGTACATTACAAATTTTTCCCAAAAGGGGTACATCTTTATACAAGGAACTAGGATCTAGGTAGAGGAAGGCTTAGACTAATACAACATTGCCTCCAAACAAAACAACTTAAAACATAAAAACAACTATGATCAAGCAAACTATGTGTTCCTCTTCATCTTCTCCTATACTTAGTCTTAGGTTCACCAAGCTTCCATGCGCACTGTGAACCTAGCCTGGATGGTTGGGGTCATCCAGCAAGAGAAAGATAAAAGTATGTGTTAAAAAAGGATAAATGCAATCATAAAATTAAGCATTTCATAACAAAAGATTCCACTAAGGAATTTCAAGGAGAGTGAGGCAACTGATTAAATAAGATTTTAGAAAACTGCCACATTTAAATATCAACAATTATCACATTTGCATGAATATAAATTATGACTCAACATCCTCTCAATGTAGGGTGAGGCACCTACCGGACCTCACCAATGGCAGGGGGACTAAAACCCCAGTGCCCAAAAAGTGGAAGGGGGACTAAAACCCCAGTGCCTAATATATAAAATGGCAGGGGGACTAAAACCCCAATGCCCGACAGGGGGACTAAAACCCCAGTGCCTTGTGGGTGGTTTGTACTCATGTACACTACATTGTCAATTGGCCAATAACTATATCATGCATGAACATTCACATGGTAGTAGGGTGAAAAGTATATCAAGATATCAACATAGCATTGGGAATAAATCCCAAATAAATAAATGGGCCATCATAGGCAACAACAATATCCAAGAACTCCAAGAAATAAAGGAGCCAACAAAGCAACAACATTATACAATGTTTCCAAGTATTTCAAAAAGATGAGCCAACACTGGCCAAGACAAGATTAAATATTTCACATAAGAGAGCCACAAATGCAATTGATTCATCAAAGAAGTAAAAGAGCCAAAAGGCATTTAGGAGAATAATAAGGCTAGCGCAATAATGATTGTGTGGTTGGAAAAGACCCAACTGAGAGATTAGGATTGTTTGCACAATAAACATTCACATTCATCTTTGATAGGATTCACATATATAAATAGAGTCCACATACCTATTTTAATTAATTACCATCATATTCACCAATTTGATTGTATTACCATCCATATTTCCCTAGTTACATTATTACACATGTATTAATATATAAAGACATAAAGCATAGGAAAACCCTAATTTTCTACCTTGAAAACCAAAGCTCAATTTGTGACTCAAAACCTTGGCCAAACGATTATTCATATTCTCCTGATTAATAAAACATATTTTATTTTACAATTTGAAATTAAAAATGGGTTAATTATGTATTTTAGAACATTTATACACTTAAAAAGGCATTCAAAGAAAACCTCGAAAAAGAAATCATAATTTGGACTCAAAAACCATAAAATCAGATTCTACATGAAAAATCCTTTCCATTGACTATTTATTTGCATTTTTTGACCAATGGTTGATTTACTATGAATTAAGTAAATCTGACCAATCAGATTGCAAGAAAACCATAGCGTGACAGTTATTTAAATCAAGATGTAAATCATTGTAAATAATAGATGAAAGGACCAAAATACCCTTGCTCATCAAATCAAATTAATTAAGCAGCGAGGGTAGTATGGTCATTCATATGTAACACACCTTGCAAAATGAGAACCAAATCTCAAGAGGCAATTACTAAAATACCCATGGTCGGGTAAAACCATCAACTGACCCTGCGAGGGTAAAGTGGTCATTTGAACCTCGCAATGACCTTCAGCGAGTAACCAAAACCTATTGTGAAAAGTCTGTACTGCCCCTGGGGATTAAATCCTCTATTTGCAAGGGAGTGGGCACCTTGGTCATTGTCGGACCAGGTATGCTCCATCCCGCATCCATGGCGACCCGCTGCTGCTGGAGTTTGACTCCACAGCCCAGATCACGGAGCATAGGCTACCGATACAAACCAAGGATGTCACTGACATCCCCATCGCTCGACGATCTCATGGAGCCTAGGTTTGGGACTCGCAGTGCTCAGGAGCTCCGAGAGGGCTCCGCCGAGTGACAAGAATAGAGAAAAAGGACCATCGTTCAAGATCATCAAAAACCAAAGGGAAAGCGGCCCTTTTTGGGCCACCACCACGCTCGCTGACATGAGGCGAGTTCAACTGTGACACCAGAGAAGGAGAAGGAGCTCGAAAACCCAAAATAGCAGGTGGCGGCGGAGCTCGACGGTGAGCTTATAGGACACGACGACTGGGGGAATCTCGAGGCAATCCGATGGTTGGAAAACGGAGAGTGAGGGTTGGGGAAGCTTACCCCATCGTTAATTTTACTGAAGGCAGAGGGAGGAAGCGGCACCAAGGCGGAGTTCGCCAGAGAAGAAGAAGAGTAGGGTGGAGGTTTTCAGGGTGCTAGGTCTCCAATTGGAGGTGGAGGAGTAGTTTGTAATGTTTGAGGGTGCTTTAGGTGGCCTTATATAGGCGGGACGAAGCTCGAGTCTCCGTCTGCAACTCGAGGGTGGAGAGAAGCCTTCACTGTCCAAATGGGCGTTTCATGATTAACCTTCTTATATCCATCCTTAATGACCAAATTACATTATTAACCTTCACTTATCTCCTTAATTGGGATATTTGTGCAAACACCCCTTCATTATCATAAATGAGGGAAAAAGGAAATTTTAAACATTTAATTGTGCTCAAATTGCACAAGGGGTCCAAAAAGAATATAAAACAAGGGAAATTTATGAAAAAGGTTCAAATGGACTAGAAGGCCAAGAAAAGATCAAAAGTGGGTAAATTGCAGGAAAGACCCTGAATTTAGTATGTTACACCTTTGTTGAAATCTGCAGTGTTGTGGGAGGTATGTTCTCCCTGAAATCTTTCCTTTTCTGATCACCGCATTCAGGTGGATGCATGGGTTTGATATAATTTTTGGGATGGACACCTTAGAAAAGTATAAGGTTGTCTTGGATTGTGGTTCCAAGTAGGTTGTGTTCACAGATAATGGAGACACATGGATCTTTCAGGGAGACATAAAGATTCTTTCAACATGTCTTGTGTCAGCTATGGTAGATGAGAAGTTGATGAGACAAGGATGCTTTGCATTCTTAGCCCATGTGGTTGATACCACAATGGAGAGCCCTCATCTTTTTGAAGTTCCTATAGTCAGGGAATTTGAAGATGTATTACCTAAAGAACTTCCAGGTGTTCCACCGCCTCGCGAGATTAATTTTGAAATTAATCCAATTCTGGGCACACAACCTATAGCACAAACGCCGTATAGAATGGCACATGCTGAGATGGCAGAGCTCAAGAAACAACTGCAGGAGTTGCTTGAGAAGGCTTTTATCCAACCGAGTACTTCACCATAGGGTTCTCCAGTCCTCTTTATTAAGAAGAAGGATGGGTCTAAGCGTTTATGCATCGACTATAGGCAGTTAAATAAAGTAACTATAAAGAACAAGTATCCTCTACCAAGGATTGATGACTTGTTTGATCAGTTGTGTGGTGCAACTATCTTTTCTAAGATAGATCTGAGGTTAGGATACCATCAGTTGCGTATTAAGGAGAGTGACATACCTAAGTCTGCCTTTAAGACAAGGTATGGTCACTATGAGTTCATAGTTATGTCGTTTGGACTAACTAATGCACCAACTGCATTTATGGAACTCATGAATAGAATCTTTCGACCTTTTCTTGATCAATGTGTAGTCGTCTTTATAGATGACATCCTGATATACAGTAGAGATGCTCAACAGCATGAGCAACATCTTCGTCAAGCTTTGACTTTGCTAAGAAAGCATAAGTTTTATGCTAAGTTTAGCAAATGTGAGTTCTGGTTACCAGAAGTGTAACATCCCAGGATTTGAGGCCTCGGATAACATGATCTTAAAAGAAATGATTGGACTACCCATATCACCAAGGTGCACCTCCTTTTCCGGGAGCCCATCTCTAAAGAACTCCATAGTTAAGCGTGCTCAACTTGGAGTAGTACTAGGATGGGTGACCAGTCGGGAAGTTGATCCTGGCTTGCGCGTGAGTGGACAAAAAGCGTGCAGTTAAGGCTAGTGGTGGTCTGTGGGGCCAGTCATCATTCCTGAAATTCTGCTAGAGCCTTGGGCAGTGGGCTCAGGCGTTACAAATGGTATCAGAGCCATAACCCCTCCAGTAGGTGGGGCCCACATGGGCATGTGGCATGCCAGTCTTGAGCCGTGCGGTCCAGGCAAGTTGGAAAGGGCTATCCGTAGAGACGAGATGGAGCCACCTTTGCGCTGGTAGCCGTGGATGGGAGCTGGGTGTCCATGGACCATTGTGAGTCTGCACTGAAATGGGGTCAGATTATGAGGCCATATAGTTGAGCCTTGACGAGGATGTCAAGAGTCTAAGTGGGGGAGATTGTAACATCCCAGGATTTGAGGCCTCGGATAACATGATCTTAAAAGGAATGATTGGACTACCCATATCACCAAGGTGCACCTCCTTTTCTGGGAGCCCATCTCTAAAGAACTCCATAGTTAAGCGTGCTCAACTTGGAGTAGTACTAG
Source organism: Alisma plantago-aquatica (assembly GCA_963693085.1). NCBI lineage: Eukaryota > Viridiplantae > Streptophyta > Magnoliopsida > Alismatales > Alismataceae > Alisma > Alisma plantago-aquatica. The sequence continues at coordinate 1,094,762,019 of OY856412.1, read as the reverse complement.
GATGGGTGACCAATCGGGAAGTTGATCCTGGCTTGCGCGTGAGTGGACAAAAAGCGTGCAGTTAAGGCTAGTGGTGGTCTGTGGGGCCAGTCATCATTCCTGAAATTCTGCTAGAGCCTTGGGCAGTGGGCCCAGGCGTTACAAGAAGTTTCTTTTCTTGGACACATAATATCTGCTTCAGGTATTCGTATTGATCCTTAGAAAGTAGAATCTGTCCTACAATGGGAACAACCTAAGACACCGACGGAGATATGCAGTTTCCTAGGACTGGCAGTCTATTATAGGAGGTTCATTAAGAACTTCAGTTTAACCAAGTTGACCAGGAAAGAGACTCCTTTTATTTCCTAGGACTGGCAGTCTATTATAGGAGGTTCATTAAGAACAAGTGTCAACAATATTTCCAGTTGTTGAAGAAAAGGTTAACTAGTACACCTGTGTTAGTTCTACCTGAGAAAGGGAAGGGGTATATAGTATTTTGTGATGCATCTAAGAATGGCTTAGGATGTGTGTTTATGCAGGATAAGTAAGTGATTTCTTTTTCTTCTCGATAGCTTAAGAAACACGAGGAGAAATATCTGACACACGATCTAGAGCTAGCTGCTGTGGTCCATGCCTTGTAGATCTGGAGACATTATCTCTATGGAGAAACATTCCATATTTTCACAGACCATAAGAACCTAATGTATATCTTCTCACAACATGAGTTGAACATGAGGCAACGCCGCTGGATTGAGTTAATCAAGGACTACGATTGTAGAATTGATTATCATCCAGGGAAAGCCAATGTGGTTGTTGATGCACTAAGTAGAGAATCAGAAACACCAGCCTTAAACAAAGCACAGTTAAATTCCTTAGTGTTCTCTAAGAGGGATATGTTTATCTCCTTGAGGCAAAACAATGTACAACTAAAAGTATCATTGTTAGCCAGGTTATTAGCTGAGATGCAAATAAAAACTACTCTGAGATAGTAGATTAAAGAAGCACAACAAGCTGATATTGCGATTCAACAGATTAGATCAGAGTATGATAGTGAGAAACGGGATGGTTTCCATGATTCAGATGATGAGGTAGTCTGTTACCATGGTAGGATGGTAATACCTGATGTTGATGACTTAAGAAAGTTAGTCCTGGAAGAAGCTCATTCTTCGATGTATGTTATGCATCCAGAAAGCACCAAGATGTATCATAACTTGAAAAATATGTATTAGTGGCCTGGATTGAAGAAAGATGTATCTGAGTTTGTTATGTGATGTCCAGTGTGTCAGCAGGTTAAAGTTGAACATCATAAGCCCACAGGAACAATGCAACCTCTGCCTATACCGCAGTGGAAATGGGATCATGTAACCATGGACTTTGTGGTTGGTTTGCCTAGAACAACCAAAAGTCATGATTCCATTTGGGTGATAGTTGATAGGTTGACTAAGACAACACATTTTCTTCCTTTCAGAACAACCTACACAGCTGAGAAGCTTGCACATATCTATATAGATGAGATAGTGCGGCTGCATGGGGTTCCAACCACTATTGTATCTGATAGAGGTCCCCAGTTCACAAGTCATTTTTGGGAGCGACTGCATAAAGCTTTGGGTATACAATTAAGGTTTAATACAGCCTTTCACCCACATACAGATGGACAATCGGAAAGGACCATACAAACTTTGGAGGACTTTCTTAGGGCATGTGTCCTTCAATTTGTAAGAAGTTGGGATATGCATCTGAGCTTGATAGAGTTTGCTTATAATAATAGCTATCAGCACAGTATTGAGATGATGCCATATGAAGCATTATATGGTAGACATTGTAGATCTCCCTTATGTTGGTATGAAACAGGAGAGTACCAACTCTTGGGTCCTGAGCTGGTTCAGCAAACAACTGAGAAGATTAAAGTTATACAACAACAGTTGAAAGCTGCCCAAGATCGGCAGAAATCATATGCTGATAAATATCATAGACCCTTAGAATTCCAAGTTGGATACATAGTATATCTCAAGGTTTCACCTTGGCAAGGTATCCTTAGATTTGGAAAGAAGGGAAAGTTAGATCCTAGATTTATGGGGCCTTATCCAATCATTGAGAGGATGGTAAAGGTAGCCTATAAGCTAGAGTTACCACCTGAGCTGCATAGATTGCACCCAGTGTTCCATATTTCCATGTTGAGGAAGTGTCATCCTGACATTGAGTTAGTTCTGCAACCTATGGAGGTAGAACTAAATGATGATATATCTTATGTTGAAGGACCAATGTTGATTCTTAACAGAAGAATCAAGAAGTTGAAAAAGAAAGACATTTGTCTTGTAAAAGTTCTCTAGCATCACCGTGGCATTGAAGAAGCTACGTGGGAGCTATAGGAAGAGATGAGGAGGGAGTACCCTTCTCTTTTCTCTTAATGCTTTGTTGATGATTTCGGGGACAAAATCCTTGTAAGGGGTGGATAAATTGTAACATCCCTGACCTAGGTTATGTTTTAACCCTAGGTGTTTTGTTTAATAAAAGTGATTATATGCTTGCTCTTATCTTTTGAGAAGTAGTTAAGGCTCAAGAGGAACTTATATTGCAATTTTAGTCCTTTTTGAATATTGTTGAAATCAATGCTTTGCCTGTTTTGGACTAAAGTGCAAATTACCCAAGTTGAGGGGTTTGTTTGCAAATTTTGCATGATCATATGTTCCTCATGTGTTTAAGCATCATGAGAGTGAATATGATGGAGAGGTATGGCTTGTGATGGCCTGAATACCAAGAAAGAGCTGATAAAGCAATGTTTGCGCATTAAAACCTAGTTTTGGTGTAATGTGCAATTTACCCAAAACCTAGGGTTCATTATGAAAATTACCACTTCAAAATGGTCCCTACTATTTCTTGGGATCATGTGGAGCAAAGACAATGAGAGGGGCGTCTCATTTGTATCTCTTTGAAGGAGAGAGAATCTTGATATTAAAATAATCAAGATTTAATCATAAATGGAACTTTACTTCAATTTAATGCAAAAATAAGTATAATAATTGAAGGGCCTTCAACCAAAATTGAAATGGTTGAATTCAGATATGTGTGTACGTCCTTGTTCTTTTCAAGGACCACGAAATATCTCAAGGAGGTGGAAAACCCACTCACATTATTATAAGAAAAAGAAATATCCACTCACATATGGATATTACTATTAAATGGATTAAGGTGCTTAATTTTCTTTTCTTTAAAACATGGATAATTGAGAGGAATAAGAGTCAAAGAGGATAGACTCGTCCCTAAGGAAAGGAAGGGGTCAAGTGGCAAGAATTTGGGAGAGATAATTCCTACTTTCTCTCTCCTAATTGAATTTTTAATAAAATTCACATATATGCTCCTTTATCCATAGAATGAAAGGGTAATTTCGAATTCACTTCCACCATTTGCTTGCAAAACGATAAAGGAAGCTTTGAAGGACCAGGAGGACGACCCCCAACCTATTGGTAAGCTTCTTGACCTTCTTTCATCTTGATTTCATGGTGGAAATCATAAATCAATGCATAATTTCTTCTTTTCTTCACTCCATCTTCAACCCTAGCCAATCTTTTCACTCCAAAACTTGAGGATGAGCCTTGGGGGAGTTGCAAAAGCTTATTCCACCATTGTTGACATGAAGCTCCAAGCTTTGAAGCTCAATTGAAGGTGGGTTATATAACTTGAACCCTTAACTATTGTTATTGAACTCAATTTCTCAATTCAATTGATTCAATTGTCCTTTTTGCAATACCTTTGATTAGTCGATGCAATTACCATGAAAATGGCAGTAGGTTTCATGGGTTTGCAGGTTGATGATGATGAAATCATCACAAAAACACACCTAAATCAAGAATAGGAGCAAATGGTTTGCAAAACTGCATGAACTAATTTGGTTTCAAAACCGAATGAGTAGATTTGGTTTCAAAACCGAATGGTCAATTTAATTCAAGACCGAATGGGTAATTCCATTCAAGACCGAATGGGTATTTCATCCAAGACCAAATGGGTAAATATGCATAGGACCGAATGGGTAATTGTACCCATGATTGATTGGATAATTCTTTTCAAAACTGAATGGGTTTTTGACTTCAAGATCGATTGGGCAATTGAGTCCAAAACCGAATGGGTAATGGACCTTAAAACCATTTGAGGTCAAGCACCTCAAGACCATTTGGATGGTCAAAGCACCTTAAGACCGTTTGGATGGTCAAAGAACCTCAAGACCGTTTGGATGGTCAACGGTGAGGATTGAAGGATTAAAAATCCAAGGGCCAATTTTGTTGAACTTCAATAACTCAATCGATTAAAGGCTTCAATGTTGCAAATCATGATCAATTGATGAATGAATTTAGCTAAGGAAACCTTTCGGTTTTGAGACTGATTTGGTCAAACGGTCTTGAAACTGTTTGAGCCCAAATGGTCTTGAAACCGTTTGGGCTCAAACGGTTTCAAAACCGTTTGAGGTCAAACAGTTTCAGAACTGTTTGGTGATGAAACCTCAAAACCGAATAAAGGTCAATTGTGATTCAATCATTTAGAAGTTGAAGGTGATAATTGTTCCAATGATCCAATGATTTATAGTGATGGTAATCAATGAAGGTACAAAGTTTGAAATCCCTAAAGTACCTAGGTGATTAGTATCTTTAAAAAGGGATAAACCCGAATTGTTTATAAGAACAATAACTTAGTACACTATGTCAGTCATAGCTGTATGTACATGATTGAAGGGTTTATATAACCTAATCAAGTTGAGAGGATGATAGAATGGAATTCATACACGAGTATGATTCCTGTGGTGATTAAGGGTATGATCCTTAGCAAAGAGATCATGAAACCCTAATCACGAGCATAAATACTAATTGACAAGGTTATTGAACCCTAACCCTAATTCAGGGCAATTCTAAATGAAACCCTAATCCAGGATAAGGGTGTAACCCTAACCCAGGGTGATGATATGTGTAACCTAATTTAGGGTGATATGATGCAAAACCCTAATTGGGATGAACACTAAACCCTAATCATGGGTAATGGAACATGAAACCCTAATTGGAATGAACAGTAAACCCTAATTGTGGGTTATTGAATGTAGACCCTATTCTGGGGTGAAATTTGTGTGAAACCCTAACTTAGGGTGATTTTATGAGAAACCCTGATGTTTGATGTGATGTGGAACTCAAATCCAGGGTGATACTATGTTATGTTTTATGAAACCCTAATCTTGGGCAATATGGTGATAAACCATAACATTGATGTGGGTAATGGGATGAATATCCTCAAAAGACATGAAATGGGAAACCCTAACCCTAGTAAGGGAATAGTGGTGTTACCCTTGAATAGTGAATCCATATTTGTTTTAAATGGTGTTGATATGCAATTGATATCAGTATTATCATCTACACTAACCATGTAGGTATTCTGAAATGGTGGTTATGGCCAGGTATGAGCTATGATGTTTAATTCACTATTGTTTATTGCGCCTTGTGTGCCATAATATACCTTGCTACCTGGTAAGAGGTAACAATAGAGTTAATGGGCCTCAAGTACCATGAGTGATGCTCTTAATAGCAAGTATCATGTTTACCTTGGTCAGATGACATGAAGGTGATAGTTACCTGGAAAAGTGGTAACAATGCTCAATGATGAGATAAGGGTTTGAATACCTAGAACCATATGGTTGTGGTAATGAGATTGTGTAGGGATGAGAATTCCCAGTATTGAAATGAGGGACTGAGTTCCCAATGTCTCTTAAAGACTGATAAGTAATTAATAAAAATAGTACATGTCTCTTTATAGCATTGTCATCATAAGTTATGTGTAAGAACGTGGTTGATGCTAAAAGAATATGAAAATGTACTTAATTAATTAAGTGAAATTTGTTCATGTAGTGCTCTGACCATAGATCCATCATCGTCAGTAGTTGGTGGTGGTGAAATAGATTCTCCTATGGATTTACTGGAATTTGCATATTTTGAATATGTGGGGGTAAATGGGCGAAAAATATCCTTACGTCCTTGTGAATAGATTGATGGAAGGTAAACATTAAACCTCTCAATCCTTCATGTGTTGTGATGGATGTATCACAAATCTCTCGATGGTTGGGATGGATGTATCATTAATCTCCCAATGATATTTAATGTCGGGTCGATGGACATAAACATTAAATCTCTCGATTGTCGATGAGAGTGCAGTTGACACTGTAACTCTATAGTGAAGTTGCCAGTATATCCTAGAAAGCTATTTTAAGTAGTTGACATAGTCCTGCTTGTGGTCCCGTACTGACCAGGATGTGGGAGGTCATGGGAATCCGGCTCTTCCATTGACCTATGTATGGTACCGATTTCAATTTAGAAATGGTCGGTTGGAGTTTGAGCAGTATACCTCATCTCCTCAGAGCTTAAGTATGTTTGTAAAATGTAATCAGCCATGTAGCGTATTTGCATAAGACTAAAATACGAGAATCACTGGTTGATGATTATCTTGCTTAACATATCCTGGATGGATAAATGTTATACATGTCCTATAATTCTTTATTGAATAATATACATGCTATTTTATCAAGTTACAACTAATAAGCTTAAGTGGGAATGTTGCTCTAATCTGCTTTAAATAAGTGAATTACCTGCTGTTGATTATTATGATTCCACTGCTCTGTTTATTTCTATTAAACTACAATAATAATGTTTTTGGCAGAGAGTTATATCTCCCACTGGGGCAATTTTTATAATTGTCTCACCCCCGTAGAATCCAACATTTTCAGGTAGACGCAGACAAAGAGGAAGAGTCTCTGTAGCCGAAGAAGAGTAGCAATAGCAACAACAAGGACAACAGTAATGTCCCAGGTGGGGATACTCGTTGTCAGGCTTTGTACATAAAGTCCTAAGTGTCGTCTCTGTACTCTCAGGTCCTAGGAGTTAGTAGTTTGTGATTTTATAATCGATCTGAGGTTTTGGCTTGATGCCTCAAGGTTTTAAGTTGCTTATGTACAAATTTAATAGAGCAGTTGTTGTATGTAATCCTCGAGAAGAGATGGTACATGACATGTACATTATAAACCAGGATGTAATGATTTACTTTGGTTCTGAATGAAAGAGTTTTCATGTGAATGGATCTCTTAATAAATGGTTTTAATTTTTAGTGATTTTCAGTAATCCTCTGTAATCTTGATTGCTTCCGCATTAGTTAATCTGGTTTTATAAGTTGGATGCCACAACACATCCAGAAAGGGGATATCAACATGAAGCTTCTTCATTTCTTCCTTGAACTTCATGAAACGACTATCAAGCCATGTTTGCTTTAGTCGAGCTTGGAAAGGAGGATGAGCCTTGTATACCGGTATAACTAGCTCAGGCATGTTGTATGCTTCTGGAATCATAGGTTCCTTAGAGCTTGCTTTGTCTGCCTTATCAGTCATCAACCATTCTTTTGGTTGAGATTCAGGTACTTCAGTGTCTTGGACAATCACCAAGTCATGCTCGTCTGTTACTACCACAAGTGTGTTGACAGGAGGATCAGAATAGTCTTTTCCAAATCGAGTGGAAATAGCTTTTAGTTGCTTAGGATGTTTAGGATTGTTCGCTGGTTGGCCAACAAAAGTTCCAATAGGTGGCTTGAGGCTAGGTGAAAGTTGAGCTAGCTGGTATTCAATAGCCTTCTGATGGGCTTGCTAATTTGCTATCATAGTCTATTGTGACTGTAGCATCTTCTCAATGGGTGATAGTTTGTTGTTAGAAGAGATGGGACCGACTTGTTGTCCTTGTTGTAGTTGTTGGTGTGGGATTTGGTTGAGATTCTGGAACTGAGAGGTGTTTTGATACTGGTTGTAATTTCTATTCTGAAAGTTACCCCTAAAGTTCCCTTAATTCTTGAAAATTTGTTGTTGATTATACTGGAATATTGGCGGGCCTCATTGTTGATTATATAAATCGAGTTGTTGTGAGTTTTCTACTCCTAAAGGATTTCCATACTGAAAACCTGGATGGTTCTTGTTCATATTTGAATTATAATACCCTTGTCCAGAGATAGTGTGAATGGCATTCAGATTTTCCATCTGACCATTGCCTCCTTGGGCACAAGCGTTGCCCAGAATGACATCGTATAGAATGTTACATGCTAGTGTAGAATGATCAGTGCCTTCACATGCTTTGCAAAATGGTGAAGTTGACTTCACTTACTCTTTTTTTCGAGGGGGTGAGTGCCTCCTTTCATAGGCGTTAAAAGATGATTCAAGGTTGTCTTTCTTGGAAACTAGTAGATTTAGAGACTCAGCGATATTACTCGCACTCAGGACTACTTTTTGCCATCACTACCTTTAGCACTCCTTTGCCTATGGATCTACCCCTATTGTCTTGATTTTCAGCTCCAAGGGTGACAACCTTCCCTGCGCTATCATAACTTTGACGCGTGAAGTTTCCTCCAAATGAGGAGTCTAGAAACTTTTTGATATCATCATTCACACCCCTATGAAAGATTTTGATGAGCTGATTCTTAGGTATGCCATGATGTGGACACTTATGTAGTAACTCATTGTATCTTTCCCATGCTTGTATGAGGATTTCTCCAGGGACCTGAACAAATTGTGTTATTTGGCCCCAAATATCATAGGTGAGGGAAGGAGAGTAGAATTTTTTCCAAGAAAACATTTCGAAGTTGTTCCCAAGTTGTGATGGGGTCGCATTGCAAGGAGTTATACCAACTCATGGCTCTATCTGCAAGGAATATTTGAAGAGAAGAAGTCTAATGGCATCATCTGTAACTCCATTCTGCTTTGTCATAGCACATAAATCTATAAACCTTAGAAGATGTTCTTGACTATCCTCGCCTTGCTTGCCATAGAAAGGGTTGTTTTGAAGCAGTGTAATCCAATGTGACTTGATTTCAAAGTTTGGAGCAGTGATGGGAGGAGGTTGCACTGGGTTTTGAACATCAATAGCCTTAGGGATTGAAAACTCTCTAAGGTCCTTTTATAACTCATCTTATTGAGCTACTGCTTGAGCTGCCTAGATTTCCTCTTGAACTACAACTTGGGCTTCTTGCATAAGCCTTTCTCATTATGCATTAAGGCCTTGAGGTACCCTTCGAAAAATTTCCTCCTCTTGTGCCATCCTATCTTGGTTCTCCCAACTCTAATGATGAAATATTCATTCTATCTCAGGGTCAAAGCTAGGTGCAAGGCTGATGTGGTTGGAGCGTGGCATGCACTAGTCATTGGGGGTACCTGGATGGAAAGATCTTTTGGGATTCAGTTGGACCGAATAGAATCAAAGTCAAGTACATGATCAATAGTATCAAAAGTGAAAGTAAATTCCTAGATTGGTCTCAATAGAACTACATTTAACTAGATGATTATGTTGTCCCTGACAATGGTTCCAGAATTTGATGTGGCTTTTACTGCTCTAACAAATCTACCTAGGGGTGAAATCCGTAAGTTTTTATCAAAACTGTGTGCAATAGTACCATCCCCAAGTGGAGGGGTCTTATCACAATATAGTTAAGGATTGAATCCCAAAGGACAACATTTTTTAAAATCTTGCTAGTCGAATCTAGATCAGCAAAGATTAATATTTAGAACAAGAGTCGATTTGGGTTTAGTTAAACTAATTACAAGGAAAGTAAAAGGGCAAGATTAAAATTGAATTTAGATTAATGATGGGAATCACTGCGGTGGAATCAGGTTTCACCACCACTACACATGCACACACATCTAAAACACATCCAAGAAAGATACAACTATCCAAATAGAGTAGCAAACCATCCATTAGAAAATAGAGTTTGTACAAGCATCTCCGTAGGCTCGATGTAATGACCCCGCCTCTCGGTAACCCCCAACTAAGGGATACCAAGAGGTCAAAGACATTATCCCAATTTCCAGGATCAAAGGTTCAACAAATAACCAGTAATAATTATTAAATTCTACCATGACTATACTGAAAGCTATAATAAAATAAAATTTTGCATACCTTTTTCAAAATCTTGAATATCTAACTTCTATCCACATCTGGACTCTATTCTACCTAATCCTCCTTTCACTTTATTTCTTAATTTCACAATATGCCACTTTACTATTTGTCCTTTTCAATTGTACCTAAAACACCGACAAACAAAATGTCGATCAACATAAATGAATATGTCGGTATGTGGGGACAACCAAAATTATGCAACTAACTATAACAACATATTGCAGTCAATTATGATTTAACAAACAACTTTACATTTTAAGCATAACTGCTCAATCCATACATACCCTAGCCTTTGTGTTGTCCCTGCAGTGGACCTAGATGCTACCTTCCTTATGGTAGATCCCCATTAAACCCCTCATGATCCTACCTAACAGGTGAATCAATTTCTAGGGTTGAGTCGCATGGAACTACCCATAGGTATCCCACTCCTTAACTCATGGTGTGCTAAAGAGTCGCATGGTACTACATGTGGGTAGCCCAATTGCTAACTCATGATAACCTGATGTCCTACTTAACAAGTAGGACCTGTACCAGGTTACCCTTTTCATCATTAGCAAAGCCATAGAGGAGGACTAGGATCTTAGCTATTTAGGTATACATATTTCAAGTGATAATCATAGTCACTTTATAGTTGCATGAAATAAAAGTCATTGAAGCAGTTATTTTCAAGAAACTGATAAAACATTTAGGAATCACCGTGAAACTAAAGCGATTAACCATAAGCATAACTACATACATGTTCTACTGATTTGAGATAGAAATATTCCAGGAAAATAGGAAATCCAAGCAAATAAGTAAGCACACAACAAGATCCTGAAATAAGCGTACAAATTCCTTTTACTACTCATGTTATCAAGATCTATTCAATCAAACTTGTTTCCTAGGGTTTTCTACTTTCTTTTACAGTTTCACTTGCAATTAGGGTATCATTATCACTTTTGCTACTACAAACCCTAAATCAGTAAAACTACTCATAAACCCTAATTAACTTGTCCTATATCTCCTAACAGGCTTAGGATCAACAAATAACAACATTGTTCCAAATAATTCAGATTATTCAAGTTAATCATCTTCTTTAACCTAGATTAGGGTTTCTATATGCATTATCACAAATTCATGGATTAAAACCCTAAAACAAGACAAACATTATCTAAATTAGATTTAAACCTCACTTTATGTCTCAATAGGTTATTAGTACTCGAATTAACCCATCAAACATCTTAGATTTGATCTTTAAGAATCATTAGGATTTTATCATTGCTTAATGCATAATCAAGGTTAACTTAAAGCATTTTTACATCTACAATCATATTTAGGCTATGAAACTATTTTTACTAGATTCTTGGTGTTCACTTGATCAATTTTCATATATTATACTCCTTGATCTGAGTTACCGATATTTAGTTATGAAAATTAAAAAATAATTACCTGATGGACCAACGATTGAGCACCACGTCAGTGCCGCGGCCTGCTCTTTCTTTTTCACATGAGCAGGTGCCTGTTTGAGTGGTTTTTCCTATTTTACCCTTATGCCCCATCGTTTTGTTTCTCACGTGACCTGGGCAAAAGTGTCACTCATTGCTCGTCTTCTTCTTCCTCGCGACTGCTCCGAGCAGAGTCTTGGCGGGTCAACAACGGGTTGACCTTGGGAGTCAATGCTCTTGGGCGGCGAGAAAGGGTTGTGCCTCCTTGAACTCAACCCGCCAGACCTAAGGATGGGTCAAAGTTGGCCCACAATGGCCTCCAGATGGCTGGTGATAGGAGGGTGGATCCATGGCAGACTGGAAGGAGACCAGGTAGCGAGAGAATCTTAGAGATCAATGCGTCAATAGGAAAAGATGCCCCTGACCCTGAAAATGAGTTCTAAGATCTCCTTTCCTCGCAAATAGGGGTGCATAGCCCATAGTCCCCAGCCATGGAGTCTGACTCCATTGGGACTTTGGGGAAACCTAGCTCAAAAGTATCCAAACCCAAGCTCATTCTACTCGGAAAGGGATACTAGTCGCAATGAGAACTGTCCCAGTGGTGCTCGATTATTGCTTTGCAAGGAATCTAGCCCCAAAATTATGTGAGTTTGTTCCTCCTTTCATTATTTTAGGCAAAGTGCAGCCACTTTTGGATCTAGATCCAATGACTGTCGGGCCCCATAAAAGAACATGAATTAAAATCGATTTTTTATATTTAATCTATCCCTCTTACTTTAGGAAAATGTATAAAATTCATATCTCACAAAACGTTTATCCTTTTAATCTCAAATTTTAGGGAAACCTTTATCTTGGTTTTATCTACTCGTTCACCAAATTTGAGTTCCAAACTCAAAAGGAAAAAGGCATTATATTCATGTACAAGTTATCTTTTAATAAAGCATATTTTAAGCATATTTTCTCTCTCTTAATCTTTTATTTTCTTTCTTTTAATTCCTTTTACCATTAGAAACTATGTTGAATCGAAATCTAATTCATAATAATTCCATTATCCATATTTCCACATATTTCTTATATTTTCATCATTACCTCAACTTTCCTCCTTAAAAATAATGCTTTATTTGATTTTATCTCATTCTTTTGCCATTATCTTATCATCTTGGATTCCTTGGACCTCAAGGAATCCTAAAGGCATGAATTTTACCTTTGGAGGCTACCTTTTAGCCTTCTAGAGGCTTCTACCTCTATCTTTTCTCCTTTTCTTACTTATTCCTTTTATTAACTAAATTCCTTTTTCCTTATTTTGATTACACTTTCCATTATTAATCACATGTAAACGAAATCTAATCAATTGTGGCCATTAATGCCACCTTATAGAGATTTCTATATACTTCTCATAAATACATTGCTCAATATCTATTATCTTTTAGTTTTCTCTATTGTTTGGACTTTTCTTCTTTTCCTCTCTTTTATATCCATTATTGGATTAACAAAACAATAGAAATCACAAAATTCATATCAAAGGAGAGATTTGCAAACAAACCCATTCTTTGAAGAAAAGCATACAACCTTTTCAATTAAGTCCATATTCATAAAAAATTACATTTCAATTATGAAAACACATGTAAAATTGAGGTTGTAACATCCCTCCCTTCTTATAGGAATTTTTTCCTCAAAATTCCACCAAACATATAAACAAATCAGGATAAGACTTTTCCATATCCGTCATTGGCTCCCATGTGGCTTCATCCTCTCCATGGTGCTTCCAAAGAACCTTTATCATCTTATATTCTTTACTCCTAAGCTCTCTCTCACCTTGGTATCTCATACCCTCATAGGTGACTCAGGGTAAGTTAGCCTATCTTAGAAGCTCACTAGGTTCATTGCTCAGCCCATGGCTTGGGTACCTCACATAGTGCTCTAGATCAGACTCATGGAACTCATCATACATCACGTTATCCTGAGGGGTAAGGCTAAACATAACCATATCCACCAATCCATCTCAAATGGACCCATGTATCGGGGACTCAGCTTTCTCATCTATAGCCCAGAGGGGTCGGATTTTCATATCACATATTCTCCCATAGTGAACTGCATGTCAGTCTACTTCACATCAGCTCACGACTCATATCGTCCCTGGGCTCTCTTTTCTAGCCATTGCACGATCAAAGCGACTTCATCTGTACACACTGTGGTCTTTTCTGACCTTTGTGAGATCCCTTCACCAACATCATCTTAATGAAGTGGTGACCGACACAACCTCCCTTACAGAGCTTCTTTATATCCTGATACTGGCTATGGTGGTTAACATCACATCTTTCATAGGACAAAATTGTCTCCATGTATCACCCTGAACAAGCACACATGCTCTCATCAGACCCTCTAGTATGGATCATACTAACCATTAGTTAGGGGTGATAAACAATACTAATATCAAGTTCTTCATGTATCTACTTCTACTGCATGGAAGTGAATCTTTAGGTCATACTCAAGAACCTTTGAACTCACGTCATGGTGTAGTTGAACCATATCTCTCTCTTATATGTTGTTCAACTAGATTTGTCCCTTGACATTACTCTCTCTCTTTCTCTTAGATCATGTCATCTAGGTAAGGTGATCTACCATAACCCATATTGCATCCTGACCTTCCTTGGTCCAGGGAGACTTACCACAATATCCATAGTGATGAACTCCCATTCCCTCTTGGGGACTCTTTATCCTCGATATCAACTCACTGGGTTACTGGTGTTCGTCCTTCACCTCCTGGCATGCATGGCGATAAGCCACATGCAACTTCATCTTAGGTATCCAAAGTACTACTTCCACTTACTATCTTAGTAGTACCACAGTGTATGATGAACTTAAAATCATGATCTCATGTATGTCATGATTCCTTAAGGTTGATTCCTCATAAAACCTAAAACACTCTAGTCGAGGTTTCATCACCTTCTTTTCCATAGAAGTGCATCTGAGGTTCTACAACCATCCTTCTATCATGACAAGCCCTAGGCTGGCTAACTAAGCAACCACTAACTCGATCAATGGATCTCATTACATCTGGGTGTTAGCCAAACATATCTCACAAACTTAGGGTTCACCTAACCACCTCTTCCAGCCTTTCCACTAGCTAATCTAGGTAGCTGTATTTCAACCAGAGCATCCATTACTACCTTTCATCTTTATGTGCTAGGTAACCATGAAGACCTACACCTCCATGTATTCCACATATCATCTCATCTCAGACTTTAGGTCTATCATCATTAAGAAAACTCAGATCTCATCAAACACAAACTTATATAACTCACAAATTCCATGCAGCTCGTGATAAGAACATCCACATAAGATGACTACCTTAGTTCTCTTGATGTTTGTAAACCATCCACGCATCATACACTCCACAAGGGCATGCTATTATCTCTATCCTCATACATCATAGCAACATTTCCACTCACATCATCCTTATCCTTGGTGTATGGAATGCATATTGCCCTATCTCTCACACCCATAACGAGAGGAAATAAGCATTTGGCAGCTGTCCAAACACAAAGTTCTTCCCATTCCAATAGTATAGATGGTGCATCCCACATTTTCGGTACACCTTCCAATCTAGGTTGAAACGTGCATCACATGTTTCCACATCATGAACATCTTGATATCACGTTTACTTCCATGGAAAACTGGTCTCGAACTCACTTGGGTCATCATACCATCGTTGGTCATCTCCTCTAGGTCTATAGGGTGCCGACACTTTTGGGGTCATCCCGCTTCCCTTATGCATCATAGAGTGCCCTCCTCATTTGCCCCTTGGGTCCCATGAGTTCATGAAGGTGATCAATCTCCTAACCCATGGCCCTCAGACAAAGATAGTTGTTACCTCCCGACCCTATGGTCATGTGCAACTAGGGAATTAGGCAACTCCTACTCCCATCGATCTTATCCCTACCTGACCCTAGGATAGACTTAGGATCCAAACATAGCACATATCCAACTTGAAACCTTACCCAAGTCATCATCATCTCTCTCAGCATTCATGGTCTGACTTACATCCTTTCGTATGGATCATGGTGACCTATCTACCTTGGTCATGCCCCATACTGGCTACCTCCATGGTAACACATCCACATGCTCTTAGAGATGGTTATCTATGGGTCTGTAGGTTTCATTCTCATACTATGTACTCTCCACTCATCTTCTCAAGATTCTATGAGACCTCTTAAGGTTACCTCCAATCCAACAAAAGCTGATTCATACCCTATAAAGGGTCCTCTCCCAGGATGGGAGGAAACTATCTCTTGATAGTAACAAATGTCACAAACGTCCTTATGTCTAGGGTTTACATCAACATGAGCATGATTAACCCAATCAAGCTACTAAGGCACGTTGCTAATGAACATACCACTTACTAAACCATGCTAGGTCTTCATAGTAGGTCATACATGTTCTCATTCCTCAACATTGGACCATCAGCATACATACATATGTCACCAACCTATAAGTTGGAGGTTCATCAACCATATACCTTAAACCAAGGGGTTCCCATTCCTTTAAACATGAGGAGTGTAATGCTCTAATCTATAGAAACTCAATTTTCATCATGAGCATCAGGTACACCGCTTCCCCCCTTAGGTCTAGGAACCCTAGGTTCACTTTTCTGATGTCCAACTCCATGCCCAACCTTTTAACCAAAAACCAAGCATGTACAAGGTATGGCATGCACTTCCTATTATCCTTCTACTCAAGCAACACATCAGAGTTGAGTCCTCCTCAAGGACAACCAACTAGGTATAATGCCTCACAACTTGTTACTAAACCTCCCCAGGGTCTAAGGAACTCTTCTTCCTATCCTTAAAAAAGCACATATATCATTGGTACATAGGTACCAACAACCTCATCCTTCTTCTAGGGTTTAGTTCTTCAAGAAACCACAAGGACTCTACATGAGGCAACCACAACCATCCACTTAGGTCACATCATCCTCAACTTCTGAGGGTTTCTCCTAACCCAGAGTCTAAACTCTCAACCTTCTTATTTGGGTCTTTCTCTCTCTCTCTCTCTAGAGCTAAGCCTATAGACAACCTTGCCACTGGAGGTTATCTCTCTAAAAGGGTGGATCAAGCTCACATGTATACACTTACATGGGTGAAACCTACGTTCGCTTGAGATTATCTATGGCTCCTTATGCTCAGCTCATAATCTATCCAACATGCCCTTCTGGCCTGGGTTTTAACCTACTACTAGCACTTACTAACATACTCTAGGTGCATACTATGCCATGCTCATATCATCCCATAGGGTTTCTATAGGGTCATCACTAACCTCATCCATGAAGGAGTTATCCTTCACCCTAACATGCATGACCCTTCCTAGGGTTGGGTCGCCAAAGGTACTAGGTCAGCCAACCTCACATTGCTCACACTATCATAGGGATTCAAAACAAACATCATATTAACCCACACACAAGATCGACCATGACTTCCATCTCATCATGCCATCTCTCTCTCTAACCACCACTTAGGGTAAGGGTTAGCATCATCCTTAGAGGATGTGCCAGGTCTCTACCTTTAATGGAGGTATCTTCCTCTAAGACCAACTCTACTTCATCCTCCTGACAAGAAGTTCTAACCTCAGGTCTCTGATGAGGGCATGACAACACATGTCATATGACCTAAGCATGCAACTATTCTTTAGTTTATTCTTAAACTATTAAGATTATGTCCATGACATCTTATTTACATGATTTTTCATTAAGTTGTGGAGGATTCCTTAACCTTATCATACATACTCTGACCTCAAGAGGGTGAGGAAGAGAGAGAAAAACCCTAAACCTTAGAATCTTAATAGAATTAGGGTTGAGAAGGGATGAAAATCGATGAGAGTGTCCTAAAGGTATCTTATTTTGAGTCAGATCCTAAGCCATTGGCCAGACAGTCACAAAGATCTGGGAGTCCTCATATTCTGACTAGAGGTGTAGAGGAAAATATTACCAGCCCTCGAACGTGATCCTTTTCTAGACACCTCTATCTTTCAGAAAATCCTCTAATAACTCCCTCGGTTCTATGGAATTTGTAAAATTTAATAATTACTAAATATTAAATGAGGAACCAATGCTCTGATACCAAATATAATGACCCCGCCTCCCGGTAACCCCCAATTAAGGGAGACCAATAGACTAGAGTCGTTATCCCAATTTCTCAGATCAAAGGTTTGACAAATAACCAATAAAAATTATTAAATTCTACCATGACTATACTAAAAGCTAGAATAAAATAAAATTTTGCATACCTTTTTCAAAAACTTGGATATCAAACTTCTATCCACATCTGGACTCTATTCTAACTAATCCTCCTTGCATTTATTTCTTAATTTCACAATATGCCACTTTATTGTTTGTCCTTTTCAATTGTACCTAAAACGCCGACAAACAAAATGTCGGTCAGCATAAATGAATGTCGGTATGTGGGGACAACCAAAATTGTGCAACTATATGTAACAACATATTGCAGTCAATTATGATTTAACCAACAACTTTACATTTTAAGCATAACTGCTCAATCCATACATACCCTAGCCTCTGCGCTATCCCTACAGTGGACCTGGATGCTACCTTCCTTATGGAAGATCCCCATTAAACCCCTCATGATCTTACCTAATAGGTTAATCAGTTTCTAGGGTTGAGTCGCATGGCACTACCCATAGGTAGCCCACTCCTTAACTCATGGTGTGCTAAAGAGTCGCATGGCACTATACGTGGGTAACCCAATTCCTAATTCATGATAACCTGATGTCCTAATTAACAAGTAGGCCCTGTACCAAGCTACCCTTTTCATCATTAGCAAAGCCACAGAGGAGGACTAGGATCAGAGCTAGTTAGGTATACATATTTCAGGTGATAATCATAGTCACTTTATAGTTGCATGAAATAAAAGTCATCTAAGCAGTTATTTTCAGGAAACTGTTAAAACATTTGGGAATCGTAGTGAAACTAAATAAATTAACCATAAGCGTAACCACATACCTGTTCTGCTGATTTGAGATAGAAATATTCCAGGAAAATAAGAAATCCAAGCAAACAAGTAAGCACACAACCAAATCCTAAAATAAGCATACAAATTCCTTTTACTTCTCATGTTATGAAGATCTATTCAATCAAACTTGCTTCCAAGGGTTTTCTACTTTCTTTTGGGGTTTCACTTGCAATTAGGGTTTCATTATCACTTTTCTACTACAAACACTAAATTAGTAAAACTACTCATAAACCCTAATTAACTTGTACTATTTCTCCTAACAGGCTTAGGATCAACAAATAACAACATCGTTCCAAATAATTCAGATTATTCAAGTTAATCATCTTCTTTACCCTAGATTAGGGTTTCTATATGCATTATCACAAATTCATGGATTAAAACCCTAAAACAAGACAAGCATTATCTAAATAAGATTTAAACCTCACTTTATGTCTCAACAGGTTATTAGTACTTGAATTAACCCATTAAACATCTTAGATTTGATCTTTAAGCATCATTAGAGTTTTATCATTGCATAATGCATAATCAAGGTTAACTTAAAGCACTTTTATAGCTATGATCATATTCAGGCTATGAAACTATTTTTACTAGATTCTTGGTGTTCACTTGATCAATTTTCATATATTATACTCCTTGATCTGAGTTACCGATATTTAGTTATGAAATTACAAAATAATTACCAGATGAACCAATGACTGCACGCCACGTCAGCGTCGCGGCCTACTCTTTCTTTTCCACACGAGCAGGTGCCTATTTGAGT
Source organism: Alisma plantago-aquatica (assembly GCA_963693085.1). Taxonomy (NCBI): domain Eukaryota; kingdom Viridiplantae; phylum Streptophyta; class Magnoliopsida; order Alismatales; family Alismataceae; genus Alisma; species Alisma plantago-aquatica. The sequence continues at coordinate 1,094,742,878 of OY856412.1, read as the reverse complement.
GGTTTTTCCTATTTTACCTGTATGCCCCATCGTTTTGTTTCTCACGTGACCTGGGCAAAAGTGTCACTCGTTGCTCTTCTTCTTCTTCCTCGTGACCATTGTTCTGAAAAGCAGTAATCGGTGTACGGGCGGAGAGGGTACCGAATAGAGTATATATGGTATGCGGGAGTATAAGCAGGAGAATATTCGGTTTTAATCAGTTTTGATTTTTTTTTAATATTAACCATAAAGATATGTAAATTATATATTGACCATATAATAATGACAATGATAAGTAATTAGAAACATTTATAAGTAATAGACTAATATTGCATTCATAAGTAGTTAGAAACATTGATGAAATTAGAGAAGAAAACTTTGATAAGTAATTACAAACATTGATAAGTCATAGACTAATATCACATTAATAACTAATTAGAAACGTTGATAAGTAATAGACTAATATTGCATTAATAAGTAATTAGAAACATTGATAAGTCATAGACTAATATTGCATTAATAAGTAATTAGAAACATTGATAAGTGATAAGACTAATATTGCATTAATAAGTAACTTGAAACATTGATGAAATTAGGGAAAAAAACATTGATAAGTAATTAGAAACATTGATAAGTCATAGACTAATATTGCATTAAGAAGTAATTTGAAACATTGATGAAATTAAAGAAGAAAACATCAACAGTAAGGATCAGTTCAATAAACACTAACTATAAACTTATAGAGAAAACATGAGGAGAAGACCAAATATGTAAATTGGAAGAAGAGAATGTAATTGTAATGATCAATAGTAGTATTAGAAAACATTAATGTAAAAAATATATATTACTAGCATTTGATTTTGAAAATCGTCGATTAATCCGCTGATTATTCCCCCGATCGGCCGATTAATTGGTCCTGGACCGATTATAGGCTGATTATTCATAATCGGAGTGGTAGACCCCCAAAAAGGAATATTCTGCCGATTATTCGGCCTAAGCGTCCGATTTTCCGAACAGTGCTCGTGACTGCTCCGAGTAGAGTCATGGCGGGTCAACGGCGGGTTGACCTTGGGAGTCGATGCTCTCAAGCAATGAGCAAGGGCTGCGCCTCCTTCAACTCACCCCGTTGGACCTGAGGATGGGTCAAAGTTGGCCCGCGACATCCTCTAGATGGCTGGTGATAGGAGGGTGGATCCATGGCGGACTGGAAGGAGACCAGGTAGCAAGGGAAGCTTGGAAATCAATGCGTCAATAGGAAAACAAGCCCCTAACCCCGACAATGAGTTCTAAGATCTCCTTTCCTCACAAACAAGGGTATACCCCTTATATAGGCATTGCCCATAGTCCCCAACCATGGAGTCTGACTCCATTGGGACTTTGGGGAAACCTTGCTCAAAAGTATCCAAACCTAGGCTCATTCTACTAGGAAAGGGATACTAGTCAAAATGGGAACGATCCCATCGGTACTCAATTATTGCTTTGCAAGGAATCTAGCCCTGAAATTATGTGAGTCTGTTCCTCCTTTCCTTATTTTAGGCGAAGTGCGGCCACTGTTGGATCTAGATCCAATGGCTGTCGGGCCCCATAAAAGAACATGAATTAAAATGGAATTGTGATATTTAATCTATCCCTCTTACTTTAGGAAAATGTATAAAATTCATATCTCCCAAACCGTTTATCCTTTTAACCTCAAATTTTAGGGAAACCTTTATCTTGGCTTTATATACTCGTACACCAAATTTGAGTTCCAAAATCAAAAGGGAAAAGGCATTATATTCATGTACAAGTTATCTTTTAATAAAGCTTATTTTAAGCATATTTTCTCTCTCTTAATCTTTTATTTTCTTTCTTTTGATTCCTTTTACCATTAGAAAATATGTGGAATTGAAATCTCATTCATAATAATTCCATTATCCATATTTTCACATATTTCTAATATTTTCGTCATTATCTCAACTTTCCTTCTTAAAAAAATGCTTTATTTGATTTTATCTCTTTCTTTTGCTATTATCTTATCATCTTGGATTCCTTGGACCTCAAGGAATCCTAAAGGCACGAATTTTACCTTTGGAGGCTACCTCTTAGCCTTCTAGAGGCTTCTACCTCTATCTTTTCTCCTTTCCTTACTTATTCCTTTTATTAACTAAATTCCTTTTTCCTTATTTTGATTACACTTTCCATTATTAATCACATGTAAATGAAATCTAATCAATTGTGGCCATTAATGACACCTTCTAGAGATTTCTATATACTTCTCATAAATACATTGCTCAATATATATTATCTTTTATTTTTCTCTATTGTTTGGACTTTTCTTCTTTTCCTCTCTTTTATATCCGTTATTGTTTTGGTAATCTGAAGTGGACATAGACATCTTGAGATCGCTCAGGTTTTTTATATCCATTATTGGATTAACAAAACAATAGAAATCATGAAATTCATATCAAAGGAGAGATTTTAAAAGAAACCCATTCCTTGAAGCAAAGCATACAACCTTTTCAATTAAGTTCATATTCATAGAAACATTACATTTCAATTATGAAAACACATGTAAAATTGAGGTTGTAACACTCGATGTCTGGTTACCCACAAATCACACACTTACTACTCCGGATAAATCCCTTCGAAAGTTTTCATCCGGGCATCCACCATGTCAAACAATATTTAAATACTACGTATTGATGTTCTCACAACAAAGGAATATAATGAATCATGCATGGTAAGTGATCTATCCACAAAGCATGCATTAAACAATTAACAAAAAATGGAAAGTTATATACAAGCCATGAAATGTTATAAAATGGACATGTAAGCATGGGTAGCAGGGCTAGTCCCCACACCCCAGTGAAATGGACTACTTGCTCCTCATGATATGTATAAGAATAACAAGAGACAGGGACGATTCCTCCATGGTCATGGTGAAGAAGACAATCGCGGCTCGGTGAAGAAACAATGTTCTACATGATTGCGGGGCAGATCTGGATGAGGAGGGGAAGAACACTAAGACGGATGAGGATGATATTTTCTCTCCTTCTTCCTTGTCCTCTCATTCTCTTACTCACAGCAGATGGAGCAGTGGATGGCTAATGGAAATGGGTGCTACAAATCTAAACTCCCACCACTCTCGTGGCTAGATAAAAGATCTGGATGGAGCAGAGATGGTGGAGTAGCAAGAACACCACAAAGGCAGTCCTTAGTGGTGGAGATCGTCTTCCTTAGCTGGGTACAGAGCGGCGGCCTGTAAGCGTGGATGAAGTGGAAGTGATTCCTCAAATGAAGGAGGGGTTTGTCTATTTATAGGTGCAGATCTAGAGAGGACCGACTTAGCTATTGTGAATACAGCCTTTAGTAGCGGTCACGATACACCTTGACAAGACCATGATGGGTGTGTGCCTGACCATACTGAGGTGTCATGGTCGCGGTCATGTTTTGAGGTCGAGGCATCTATCACGGTCAATCTGGGTGCCATGGTCACATTCATGTGCCATAGTCATAGGTAAGTTTTGTGGTGAGGTGTTTGTGTCATGGTCGCAGTCAATTTCGGTGGTTGCGCTGGTGTGCCACGGTCGCGGTGGGGTGTCAGTCGTGGTACCTTGGCCTCAGCCCGATCGTGCTGAGGTGGGCCTGGTTGTGCCGAGTTTTGGTCAACACTACATGTTAGTCATGGTCGCGGCATTATCTTCTTGGTTGTGGTCACGACATCATGAAACAAACCCAACCCCGTAGGGTGGGGGGCGCTATTACTATGGGTCGATGGGCCTATGTTGATGAATCCTCTAGCTGATGAGGATGCTTTCTGATGAAGGGACTGGCCATCAAAAATAGGGTCCAAATTATAGAAAGTTTCACACTAGTGCACATAGTGCAATATTTAATCTTGTAATGGAGACGAATAGATTTGATCAAAACTCTAAATAATCATCGAAAACTAAGGGAAATTGTATATGAGCAGATTCAGGGGGTATATGAGAGCTTTCAATGTAAAATTGGGCCAAAAATGGAGACTAGAACAAATATGGACATGCATTCATCATTAGGTTTGACTGGTGATTCTAAGAGTGTATGGGCCCAGAAGCGTGCAGATGATTATGGAAAGGGGTTGTGCATATCATCTATCTGGAATTGCATATGATGCGGTTGGCAAGAGTTGCCAACCTTGATGGTTGACTGTGTTTGCACTATTGATCAAGCCATTGTTATAGTATCTTGGATCTGGACTACTAGAATATTGTATGTTGCAATATTCCATGTTGATATTGAGGGATCTCAATTCGAATAAAATAGTGGGAGTGATAGTTAATTAAATACCTAACTAATATCGTCAAATTTATTGAATCAAACTAAATAAAAAATGTTATGAGAAGGTTGCAATATTTCTTTGTAGAAAAATGTCAAACACAAACATGTTCAAATTGTGATCAATCCTTTAGAAGGACAAAATGGAATAAAGTTCAACAATTGGTTAAGGACTTTGAGAAATGTTCTCATCAATGAGAGAAAGCTCTATGTCCTTGATAGATCAATGCCAAAGGAACTAGGTCCAAATGTGCCTAAGGATAAATGGATGATTATTGGAAGTTTGCCAATGATTCCATAGACATTTGAATACCTAATTCTTTGTTGTATGAACTATGAATTGCATGAAAAACATGAAAACATGGACATTCTTGTGATGGTAACACATCTTAAGAATCATGTAAAGAAAAGAAGGTATAATATTTCCAAAGTGTTAATTGAGTGCAAACTGACAAAGGGAGGTTCAGTAGAACCCCATATACTCAATGTGATTGAACATGTGTAGTGACAGAGATTTCTCTTAGCTCAAGAGTTGATCATGAGTATGATTATACAAGCATTGCAAGAATCATATAGTCAGTTTTATTAAATTCTTAGCATGTTCATGCTAAAGCAAGGAAGAAGAAGGAAAATTCATTATGGTGATCAACAGAAGTGAGTCCTAGGCTAAAGTCAAGGCCAAGAAGTGTTCTAAGGCTAAGCTAAATTCCATGTCTTCTTCACTCAATAAATGGAGAAGGGTAAGTGTAAAAGGAATATGTCTGTTTTACTTAAAAGATAAAGAAAAGAAAGTGCCACCATTGTCACGTATATGGACAATTGAAAGAACTATCCTCCTTATAGACGATCTCAGGAAGAAGATGGAGATAGAGATCTCTATGTCAGGTCCTGAGAAGAAGTAAGCTAATACTATGCGCAACAAGGATTGCTGCCTTTACAGTTGGGAGTTGTCATTCACAGGCATATAATAGAATTAATGAATTGCTAGTATGTACCTGCCATTAATGAAAACATTATATGTCTTGTATGAAAAGAACATTATGTTTCATTTTAAAAGGATATGATCTTTTATGGAAATGTTATATGTCTCACAAACTATACTTGATAGTTGTAGAGACAAATGTTTATGTCACACATATTGATTGAATTCATAACTCATACAAATTGAATATTGATAGCACTATCATCTAGATTGCATAAATGAGAAATGCATTTCTAGAATCCATCTGATGGTTATATAGACTCTTTTAGTTATTGAACCAATAGATACATGCATGTCTTATTTGTTGTGAAATATGAGAAAAGCATCTCTTCACTAGATGTAGTGGTAGATCAACTATTCCATTAGGACTAGTACATAGTGATGTACATAGACCTTTTAGAATGAATGTGAAAGATAGTTACAAGTACCTCATTATATTTGCTAATGTGATAAGTAGATATTGAAAAATACAAGTATGAATCTCTTGAAGTGTTCAAGGATCTCATAAATGAAGTACGTAACTAACTTGGTAAACGTATTAAGATGTGTAAGGCCCCTGAACTTGCTTAATGAGTTTAATAAGCTTAATTACCATAATTGAATACTTATATCCCTAATACAACCTTTTGATATGTTTTGAAATCATTAGACAAGCTTAAGTTTCAATTTTGGTCCAATTTAGACATTGTTTGAGCAAGTTATGCAATTTTATGCACATTTTGGACTTTTCTGCCATTTACCCAATTAAGAGGTTTTATTTGAAATTTATCCCTTGAACTATGTTCCTTGGATATTCTACCATCATTCTTTTGCTTTTTGAGCCATAGGGCACCTATTTAAACCTTGGTTTGAAGGTGTTTTCTCCAAGGGTATTTTAGGGTTTACCCCTTCACGGATGAGCTACCTTTTTTAGCTATCAACTAATGAATTATGTGATTGGCTGGGAAATTCGACAAAGGAAAACTAAGAAGGTATATAAGTACGGTGGGGGAGCTGCTTGTGTGTGTTCTTGTATATTCTTAATAGCTTAAGGCCATAGAAACATGGGGAAGCTACTTTTACACCTCATGCTTGCTTCCATCCTTATCCATGGGCTATATTTACCTCTTCCTTGCCCAAGTTCGAAACTCCTTTAACTGGAGAAATGACTCACATCTGTTTTTCTGAGGAACCAAGTGCTCTAAGGTAGAAGACAACCTCTTTTTGGAGAAGAAGGTCTCCTAGAGCTCCATTTAGCCCTACCTAGGGTTTCCAAGGTCATCTTCTAGGAATTTCGACCAAGGCAAGTTATTTTCTTCCTTCCTTCTCCATTTCTCTTGTTCTTCTCCTTCCTTAGACCTTCCTCTAGGTCAGAACCTTGTTTTTACATGGTATAATTTGCTCTAAAGCTCTAAAACCCTACCTTCCTTGCTCCTTATGCATAGGGTTTGCTCATTTGATGAAAAAGGTGCTAGATGGATGAATTCATAGCTTATTATTGGATTTTATACCCTACCTGATCTATATTTCTTCTTTTTGTGGTTTCATATTCTCATTAGAGGCAAGTTTTATAACTTTCTCCACATTTATTTCTTACCATAAGCTTACTAGCTCATGTTCTTGCGTGAAAATGATGATTTATGCACTAAAAAGCTATGATTGACTTGGATTTCGATTTTTTAAAGTTCTCTATTCTGATTTCATTTCTACATGAACTTGTGATCATGTGTATTTTATTCCTAAGATATAATATGACTTGGATCAGGTTGGTTTGACAACCTATGGTGCTAAGCACCTATCAACCAATGGTCAATTTTAGGGTTTAAAGCTAATTTCTTCTATAAACCCATGACCAGATGATGGTACCATTGCAACAAACCTATGGTGTTGTCTTCATGACAACTAATCATCATGATCAAAGGTGTCATATGATGTTATCAATCAACCATTAAGTACCCTACTGATGTTATCAATTAATGATTACATTAGCTTAATATTTGATGTTGATCAATGAATATAGTGTTGATCAAACAACCTATGGTGACTTAATGGTCACTAATGATGGTGGATCAGGTCTCTACAACCTATGGTGAGTTAAGTTTTGTAGTTGTAGCATCAATTAAGCCTTAGACCAATGGTTTCTTGGGTCACTTGATGCAATGGTCAGACCTATACTATTATTGATGGTTTTAACATATGAACTTGACCCAATGGTCAAGATCTAATGTTTATTCCTCTAATAAGGTGGAATGATAGATAATGTAATATGTTGGTCCTAATAATGTGATTTATATGGTTTCCTTCATATGATCAACTTAAGGAGATTACTTGTTGACAATGGATGGCTTGTTTTAACTGAACAGCCGATTGTGGGTTTTACCCTACTCTCAGTGGAACTTTTTGTGTTGTTAATCAAGGTATGTCTAGGGTTAGATGGTGACTCTATCTAGAGAACCAATCAAGGAATTTCTTGGTGATTTATCAAAGGTGTTTACTTATTTAAACAACCAATTGTCTTACCTTTTAAACATCAAATGGTTCTGGGTGACATTGTGGCATGGTGATATGGGTTGAATGATGATGGAATAAATGGAGGGTTACCCTTAATAAGGCAGTCTTACCTATTCACTCATATGAATAGAAGGGATGATAATCATATTGTGTTGATATGTAACCGTAAAGAGGCATAGCTTGTTATACCTAGCTTTAATATAACTAAATGATGGTAATTGGGTATGAATAGTCCTTGAATGACTAATGCAATCATGGAGTACTATGTTACTGTTGTTGAAACCCTAGAATGTTGTAACTCAATGGTTACACCTTGATTTATGTGTGGGTTCACACTTGAGAATAGTATGGAATGTGATGGTCATGCTTCACCTTATGCATCCATGATCTAATGGGGATTCCATGAGTTAGGGTTTGGGTATAAGTGTTGATTAGTAACATTGATATAATTTATCATGTTGAACCTAACTCTAATGCAAATAGATAAAGATGAGTATTCATGTTTAACATTCTTATATGATGGAATGATGGTGGAATAACCTCCTTAACATGATCATAACCTTAATGTGTTAATTGGTGGTTATCATAGCCACATGGTTGATACTTTCTTATGCTAAACATGTGCATTATGAATATGATGAGTGTTAATCATATCTAGATTCCTTACATGTTGATGTAATAAAGGAATGTTCTTAATGTTAATATAAACCTTCTATGATTTTTCATGAATATATCCTAGCTCATTAATGCAATATTGTGTTGATCTGGTGTATTATCTGTAAGTGATGTTGTCGATCCTTGTTATAAGGCATGCAAAGATAATGATGATGTTGCGGGGAATAGTATGATGGTCTTAATGACCTTTGGGCATGGTTGAGCCCTGAATGAGGTGTAATCCTCTTGTATCGATAAGGTTTGATGCCCTATGATATTGTGAAAAGGATTTATATCATGTGATATTATGATGGTCTTAATGACCTTTAGGCATGGTTGAGCCCTGAATGAGGTATAATCCTCTTGTATTGATAAGGGTTGATACACTGTGATATTGTAAAAAAGATTTATATCTTGTGATAGTATGATGACTAGTGTGGTCTCATGAATAGCAACTGAATAGTACCATGTAATGATGAGATGAGAAATTATGCTTCACACATTTTATATCTTTTAAAGGTTGTGATATTTATATGCTTGCCAGAAGTGAATTAGGGTTTGTATGTCCACTTGTTTGATGTAGCCTTAATTCACCCAATTGGAATAACTAACCAAGTGCAACTCTAATCATGTAGTGCCTTGTGCCATAGATCCATCTGAGTGTCAAAACTTGCCAGATGGTGAAACAAGTATTCCTAAGGGAAACTTAGAGCGCATAATGTTGATTATGTGGGGGTGGAAAGTTGAGGATATATCCTTGTCATCCACAATGTAGGTTGTGGAGGTTGGCTATGGTCATGCCTCATACATCTGATGTGATTGAGAATGGCTATAGTCATATCTCAGTGATTATATATATGACAAGATTGGAGGACAACTGTGGTTGTACCTCAGACGGTAGGGTATGCATACCCACCTCCTTTCACTAGTGTTGTGACCTGTACCAAGGACGGACTAGGCTGTTAGCAGCTTGACTTTATGTGTCGTTGTGGCAGACCCGTACTGACCGGGGTGGAGAAGATCTTAGGAGTCTGACTCTTCCTAGATCTTGCATGGCACTGATTTTGACTTAGCAGTGGTCAGTTGGATTTTGAGTGGTATCCTCAAATTCCTCAGGATATAATAAAAGATGTAATACAGTTGTATAACATATCTATTTAGGGTTATACACAATGCTTCACATTGGATGATAACCTTTGTTTGTTCTCTTTACATAAAGATGATGCTTAGTGCAATTAAGAGATAGTAATTATACTTATGTGGTGGATATGCATAAGATTGTAAATGTGTACATATAGTAGTCATGCTTATGTTGATATCTATACTACTACTGCTAATTATAATTAGAATGCTAGATATATCATTTTGTTAGTTATGTTTAACATGCTAGCCATGCCTCTATAATTAGAAATGTCTATACTGCTAATCATGCTAATGCAAATACTCATGCTTATGTTGATAGCTCTGCTTATGATATTGATCTGTTCAAACTATTAGACATGCTAATGTTATTAGATATTCTTATGATGCTAGACTTATTCATGTTAATAGAGATAATGTGCTACTAGACTTGCTTATGCTAGTTATGCATATGCTATTGAATCTCTCATACAGTTAATAATGAAAATGATGATAGTCATCTTGATGATGATAATTGTTATCAGCTTCTTTATGAATTGTGTTAATCATCAGTGTTGCTGAGCCTATTTGTTGTATATGATTAAACTTCTTAAACTATCTCATTACCTAAAATATTGTAATCAATAAGCATTGTTGGAGGTTATATCTGTTTTTGGGACATGGGTCTCACCCTTATTGGTTCACCACATTTTTTTAGGTAATCAAAAGTGACGAAAACAAACATGTGGAATCAAAGAGGAGCTATAGTAATGAACCTTTGATAAAGTTGATTAGATGTCTAGTGTGTCCTAGAGTCATCCTTGTACTCTCAGGTTCGAGCAAGAAAAATTTGTATATGGTGTTTCAAATAAATTGGACTTTTGTTAGTATATTAATGTTTGTTTGTGTGGTATGTATGATTATTGTTCTCCTATATATATATGTTGTCGCTAAGACGATAGAACGATTTGTATCAAATTCTTGGCATAGTATGGATACAAGAAAGATGTTGGGCTCTTATGCAAATGCTTTTGAGTGGGTGTTGATGTTGAAATCAATTTCAATTTACCCATATTTTTGGGTATGTGATTAATTAGTGATTGATTGTTTTTTATGTTTTGAGTAATCTCATTTAATATAACGGGTTCTCACAATATGCCTCGATATGATCGATGTTGAAATACATATACCAAGAGTTTGAGGACCTTTTGGGAGATCATGATAGTGTATCATGATGAACTCCACCTGAAACACCATGACAATGCATCATTAGAGTGTATCAAAAAGAAGGAATCACACCATGTTAAGTCATGGTGCGAAAATAAACATATCTAGCTCATCTTCCAATATTCTCTTTTGGCACATTCTTTACACTAAAATCGTGTATTGTGTAAGTTGGTTCAAAAGACACAATAGGAGATATGGCATGGGAAGTGACCCGATATGCCTTTTATTATGATTAGGATTAAAAACTCTTATAATAAAATAGTTTCTTAAAAGGATTTATCTACAAATCACATAAATGTTATCTTGTTGAATACTACTCATATTCCAACCCGACAACAATTATTTTTTTGTAGGATGGTTGAATTCCTAAATAGAAATTAGTTCCAAAGGAATCGGTGGGAGAAAAAGTAGAACTCAAAATGTTTAAGACAAACAAGAAAATTTAGAACCTAAAGAGGTACAATAGGAACAAGGAGAATCACAAGTTGTTGTGGAATATCAAGTTCCTAATGTAAACACATAACTCATATTTCTAGTAGAACACGTCTTGAGTTTGAAAGATTATGATATCTTATAACTCAAAAGGTGGTGAGTTGATTGTAAAGATGAGTCAACAACCTACCTAGAAACTATTGAGGTACTATAGTTTGAGAAATGGCTTTAGGCCATGAGATCAAAGACGGACTCTGTGTACACCAACAAGGTACGACCTTGTTGGATCCACCTGAATGGGTAAATCCATAGGGTGCATTTGGGTTTATTTTTTTAAATACCAATATGGAAAGGTAAATTGGTTGCAAAGAGTTTCAAACTAGTTCAAAGTGTTGAACATGATGAAGTCTTTTCACCAGTAAGCATGGTTAAATCCATCTATATTATGCTTGTTGTTGCAGCTTAGTATGACTGTGATATTTGGCATATGGTTGTTAGAACTGCATTCCTTAATTAGAATAATTATAAGTATGTGTACGTGACACAACATAAAGGGTTAATAAATCCAAGAATGCAAATAAAGTCTATAACCTACAAAGGTCAATCTAAGGATTGAAGCAAGTATCTCAGACCTGAAATCTTCTATTTGACAACATAGTCAAAGGGTTTGACTTGAGTCAAAATGAAGATTAAAATTGTGATTACCAAAGATTTAGTGGGAGCATATTTATATTCCACATAATGATGCGGAATAACATCCTAATCCTATAAATGTTAAAACCTTGCAAGGAAAGTACCTTCTATATGAAGGGTTTTGGCAAAGCATCCTATGAGATAGGGATCAAGGTCTATAAAGATAGATTTGGAAAGCTTCTTGAACTAAGTAAGAGCATATACATTTGTAAGATATTGAAGGGTTCAACATGCAAGACTCGATGAGATAAAACATGTCCATGATCCATGGAGTTAGTCTCTCAGGAGCCTAATGTCCCAATTCATATGAAGAATAGGAACACATGGATAAGATGTCATATGCATTCACAATTGGATCTATGTTGAATGCAATGTAATGTACTTGTCCTATTATCTCAAATCTATTAGACATGATGAGAAGATATCTAGTAATCTCATATGTATTGGACACGATGAGAGGATATCCAATTATCTCATATGTATTTTACATGATGATAAGACATATATATACCTACCTAGAAATCTTGTATTTATTGGAAATGACAAGAGGGTATATGTAAGATACTAGTGAGAGTCACTAAACTACCATAAAGAATATCTTTAGGTGTTTTTGAAGCACTAAGAGGATTGGTTCTTTGGTTATAGTAATAAGGAAGAGTTGGATGTAAAGGGTTACACCCATGCAAACTTCCAAATTAACAAAAAATCGCAATCTAAATTTATGTTTGACAAAAAATGAGAAATATAAGCTAGAAAGGGTTCTAAGTTAATGACAGTTTTTTGAATCTACAAAAAAATCAAGTATCTCTGTATTATAAAAATAGAAGACGATATTTTATGGATCAAAAAGTTCATATGGTTGAACTTGTGTGAGGTTTCAACCGTTGATGACACAGTAGAAATATTGATGACAACAATGAAGCTACTAGTTTGGTTGTGAACCTCAGATAGCATACTACAACGCTTCCATCCCATACAACTAGTTGTATAGTGAAGAGATGTGAAAATTACAAAATATCCACTTATAGCAAACGTTATTAAACCCGCTATAAAGAACTTGCGCAGTAGAAGCATGATGGTCATGCTAGGTCACTCAAGATGAGATTTGTGGGTGATTTTGCTTTAAGTGCAATTGGGAGTCTGTTGGTATGTATGCCCCAAGAGTCAATCATATGATGATTTTAATGTCATAACATGTAAATAATTTGATTAATAACAAAGGAAAGCTTCCAATTTATTTTTATATTCAGTTATGAGATAATGAATAACATAATAAATGCCTAGAGAATTACATTACTCAATGACATATGTATTCAAGTTACTAACCCTTGTGGATGAGATCATACATATGTTAAGAGTACATATACATATTCTCATTGTGTCCATGATATGTTGTTATTGTGGAAGGTTGATAGACAATAATAACACTTAAGATTAGAGTTGAGTTGGTTGATGACTAAATCTCATTAGTCATGATATGGCAATATCAAACCAAGCACACAGATACATGTTACAGAATAGTGTATCCCATCATGAGACTGACACATGGAAGCCATCATCATGGAAGTCATAGTCATCTCTCACAGTGATAGTGGTTTTTGTGGTTCTTAGACCTTAAATAACTACACTCATCACATGTCGTTGGGTACACTTTGACATCGTCAGACTTAGTCCTAAAACATGGGTTGTTATAAAGGTCATGATTGGGTGACTTGACACATGGGGATTGACTATGACTGATAGAGATGGGATTTATCTCTCCTATAAGAGCATGATATCCAAGGCCTCTTGATTAGCGAGACTGGCAAAAGTATGGTCATACACATGTACGTCAATATGTGGTATTGATATTACATATATCTCATGTAGTCTACTCTAGTTCAAGGAACAAGATTGAATAATAATGAGGATGACTACTCCATGCCTCTAGTTCAATCTGAATATAAGTGATAAAGGAACTATACAAACACTATGACACCATACATAGGTTGTAGGTTGACGTTGCTCCCCAACTTTCCATTTACTTGGGTAGAAATGATGTGTGACTAGGTACCACTTATTGCTTGTGATGTCATAAGTTGTTATAAACACTCACTAAAAATGTAATGTGGGACCTATAGGGTCACACACATAGGAACTCATCTCGAAGAGGAGTTTATATATTGAATGAAAATTGAATTAAGCATTGAAGTGTTTAGGTATTTTATTCACACAACAAATAGCCTGACATAACTACCAAACAATTTCCTCAAGTGTTGATATGGGTGTCTAGAGAGTCAGGGTTGATTTGAATTGAAATAGGCTAAGAAGAGAACCGACCCAACCGGCTAGCTCAACTCGAGCCACCAAATGACTATCTAGGTGACAGAGACAACCATTTTTCATGGGCAAGATGGTCCAGTTAAGTTGAGGGAAGGTTCTAGACATTTCCCTATTTGTTTTGCTTGTACATTACTTGTTGTGCAAGGACATCAATGTCCAACATTGATGGGAATTGAATTGTAAATTTCATGTACAACTGGGAAATTGCAAGACAAACATCTTGTAGTGCGAGACAACCTTCTCATGCACCAGATGATCGTTTGGGTGTGCTATACGACCGTTTCAGCTGCCACAGGTTGTGAAACTTCCATAATTATTGCAAACATTTGAAATCTTCTTGTCCTTTCCACTCCCGCACAGACCGAGAACCCTGACCCTAACCCCGCCTATAAATAAAGGGGTGTTGGGGGCTGGCCAGGACACAACACAGACAATTGAGAATCATTTGCTCTGACAAATATTGTCCTCTCTGGTTGTGATAACCATGAGATCTTGGGTAAGTCCTACCCGACTAGGGAGGGATAGACACATGAGAGAAACAACTAAGGATCATTGTTGTGGGAGAGAAGGTTGGTGACTAGTACATCAACGGGAGGGACAACTCCTTCCTGTCTGTTCTAGCAGGATGATTGGAGTTCTAGTTGATTTGTGTGGACTACTCTAGAGGTTGGAGTCTTTTGGCTACTTCTAGGAAGGCAACATCAACTTCTAGTCTGTGGCGAGATCAGAGGAGCCACTACAATAATATTCTGAGTCTACTATCCATGGAGGAGCAGTCATACGAGTCCCAGTGCAACCAGGAGCTGCACATACACTGCCCAAGATAGAGTGTGCATCTACATTGAAGAGGATTGTCATTGGACTTGCTTGAGGAGTAGGTATATCTTTGTGAAGCCATCCTTTCCATTGCATAGTTACTGGTGTGGTCTGCTGGTTCATGGGAAATATCTCAGTATAATTTTGTCTCTGCTACTTATCTGATGTCGTATTTTCCTACAAGATCTTGTTCCATTCTCATGATATGGATGTTTACTTTTTTATATCAAATTTTTCACAAGCTCGTCAATGTCTAGCATGATAATACTAAACTTGAAAGGTTGATGCTTATCTAAATTAATCTTCACCTAGATACTCTAGTTCTATTTTCTCCAAGTTCCATTTGTTGTTTCTCAAGTGTTGACATGTAACATCTTGAAATCTAGTTGGATTTTTCCTTGATGTCATCTTTCATTCTTGTCAAACCCCCTAGATTGACACTCCATAATTATGGGTCATGTATGATAGATGTTAGCCTCTCATCATGTCTGTGTTTGTGCCACATTAGTCATGAATGTGGTTTTTTATACTTCGGTCTGGTTGACTACACTTCTTAAATGGTCTCTACAGTTACATTGTGGGATATGTTGACTGTGCCTATTCCAATCACACATTCTTTTGCAATAAAGTTGGTGAATGAACGTATTTTTATTATTTGCTCTAGATTGGTGGTAGTGAGTTTTTGTTATGGTGCTTGGATTCTATCTACTAGATCTTCACTCTATATGCATTTCATAAGATTTTCTTACAAAGCTCGATTATTCCAACCTACAGAATACGTCATAAAATGTGTCATCATGTGTTTTTATTACTTAGAGAGTAGTGTTTAAGGGAGAGTGAAAATTCTTATGGTGGGAGTGATAATTTTTGGTTGTATGATTGAGTCTTGTATGTCTTAGGTAGATATGTGGTTCACCCATGCTCCATCTTGAGGATTGTTAGAAAGTATTATCGGTTTATTTAGTTAATAGGTTCATTTATTAATATGGTCCTAAATGTCTTGAGTGATTAGGGTCATGTGTGCTTCCTTATACTTGCCTCCTCTCCTGTATATAGGATAGGGTTTTCCCATCAATAATTATGAAACACGTGCAAGGGGATTTCCTCACTAATCTCATTCTCAACAAGTTCTATATTATATTTTTTAATGAAGAGGGACCACAACCTCCTCTTTTATTGGTATGTCATAGGACTTGCCAAACTGGACTTACCCTCAAGTAACCTGATGTAACAACGGATCGGCTGGGCATAAATCTACAAGAAAAAACATTCATCACTTAGGAGAAACAAATTGTGGGGAATATGCAAGCCATCCAAGATGTGACCTTATCTCACTTACTAGGTATTCACATTATAAGGTGTATGGTGAGACCTTCCCTTAAGAGAAGGCATCCCCCTATGGTGTGTGGTGAGACCTTCCCTTAAGAGAAGGCATCCCCCACCAATCATGTTGGCCCCTAGTGGAATATTTAAGTTTTAACTCTATTATTCAGTCATTGTATTGTATCTATATTAATTTACTCAAGAACTTGTGTTCACTATTGTGTCTATGGTCCATTATTATGTCATATGGGCCTATGTATCTTGGCCCATTAGGGATTAGTTTAATTTCCTTGTACTTTCCTCCTTTCCTATAAATAGGAGAGGGGTGTTCTATCAATAAAAAATATCCCATTAGCCTCCCATCTTATCTTCCACATTGAATCAAAGAATTGATCCTAGCCTAGGGAGAAAAGGAGAGACCTTTCACTTGTGGGTGGTCCTCATCTCTTCTTAGCTTGGAATCCAGCCAGGCATTAACCTGGCCTCCATGGTCATCTCATTTCTTCTTCCTTTGTCATAAAAATCAAATCTTTTTGTCAATGATCTCCATCCTCACCATCATATATACTTATCTACCTCGCCATTCTTATTTATCTAGTCATCACTTCCCAACATCCCCCTCACCTTGGAGTGTGTGAAATCTTTCTCCCACAGACCCAACGCCAAGGAAATCTTTGTTTTGATCTAAGATTTCGTTTTCTCATTACATTCTCCAATAACGGACGCAAGTCAAATTTTCTTTTTTGGTCTATATTGTTGTGTCATCATTATTTTCCCAATAAAGTCTTTTGTTTACTTTTCACATGTCATCATTCCAACCTATATTTCATTTTCTAATTTCTTATTTGATCCAATGTTCATACTTTTTATGTTAAAAAAACCTCCTACTAACCACCCTTATTTTTTTATTTTATACAATCAATGTTGACCAAGTTCATTTCCAATAGTCTATCTTTTTTATCGCACCCTACCTTTTTTATTTAGTGGTAACTTCCTATTTTGGTGGCACCTTTCTTTTGCTTATTTATTTTCATGATCATTGGAAACTATGAGAACTTTATATCTCTTTTTTATTTTTGCTTTTCTTTACTTATATACTACACCATTTATTCCTACTGGTCACAAAAAGCCACACCATTTTATTATCATTCATGACAAAATAGAAAAATAAAACTGGGGGATCATTATTTAATGTTAAAGAAAAAGAAGAAGAAACGAATGAAAATGGGAGAGGAGGAAATTAGAAATGGAACATTATTGAAGGGGAAAGGAATCATACTGAACTAAAAATAAAAATGGGAATAAAGAAAAGAAAATTAAAAAAAAAACTTGATACAAATTTATAAAGTACGAAAAAGGTGGCATTGTGTTTTTCTTCTTCTTTTACTCTTCTTCTTCTCCATTTAAAAAAAATCACCCATACCACCCCTCATGTGCATTAATTTCTACATGGTATTATCTTTTTCAACACCAACTAATCAATCAATTTGTAATTGGTGTGCAGGGGGGAATAAAGGAGAGATAGAATCTATGAAGGTGGAATATGAGAAGATAGATTTGAAAGAAAAAAAATATACATTAGTTCATGTTGATTCTGATCTTTATGGAGCTTCTTATTATTCAAGACATCCATCTTCTGATGTCTTCGTGGCACTTCATTCACACTAAGCATCGTGTTTCCAGTACATCATTGGTGCATCTCTTTCCCAATGACACAATGTTTTTTTGTGATCCCAAGGCATCATTAGTATATCTCTTTCCTATTTACATTGTTCTTCTTCATGTACGTGGTTTGCCTATCTGCGCTTAATTTTATTTGGCCACTAATTTCAAACAGTTTTGAAGAATATCAATTGCAGTATTAGCACCAAGTTGTTTGCATTCTTACCACATTATGTACTTCAGGACAAAGCTTGTTGCGCTTATTCTGGCCTCTAGTTCCCTCTAGTGTTAATGATGTCTCAATTCCTCATTCTCGCTGCATTTTCATGAGATAAATAGTTTCTTCTTCACAAAGTCATCAATTTCTAGAAAGTACTTGTATCTATAAGGATTTCATCCATATTTTTATCTTCATCGAGCTTCTTTCATTAGTCGTGTCTGTGTTGCATCATTGACATGGCTCTTCTGCTAATCTTCTTGGGTTTATCCTTGATGGTATCCTTCATTCCTATCAAGTCCCCAAGATTCATGTGTCTAATTTATAAAATTGATATGAAATTCATTAGCACCTCACCCAGTTCATATTCGTCCCACAATATGCTTGTTGGTGGTCTTTTGTGCTAATTCTAGTTGGCTACACTTCTCAGACGATTTAAAGATACCTCTATTGATACATTGACATTGTGCATATGTGTTTGTGTTGTGTTATGTGCGTGGAGTTTATTGACTACACTTATACCACTCACACATTCCTTTTCAGTGAAGATGGTGCATTCATGGTGTTCTTCATCATATGCTCCATATTGATGGTGGCGAGTTTTTTATTTTGGTTTGGATTCTATTGATCATGTCCTTCATTCCAAATGCACTTCAAAAGACCTTCTCCAAAGCATGAGTATTTCCATCATTCATAACACAACTTCAAAGGTGTTGTCATCAAAGTGATTTTGGAGAGCCATGTTTAAGGGGGAGTGAAAATTTTGTAACAAGAGTGACATCTTTTATTTGTTGTATCGTCTAATTAAGTCCAAACTGGATATGTTTTTCACTCATACTTCAGTTAGAGAGGGAGTGTCAGGATTACTATTATGTAGGTTACTATGTCATATGGGCCAACTTGTCTTCGTTCATTAGGGATAAATTAATTCCCTTGTACTTGCCCCCTTTATCATATATAGGAGAGGGTGTTTCTTCTATCAATAAAAATATATCTTATTCTCCTCCCATCTTATTTCCTCATTTACATATAATCACTTAGTTCACACGTGTTCCCGACTTACATAAAATTCTTTTCTAACTTTACAAGCAGTGATAGAATGAACAAAACCTCAGGCCTAAGCATAAGGGTATCACCCTACCAACTGACTTCAATTAGCCATAACCTTGCAGTCTTGTATCCATTGTCACTCATTCATTGTGAAGAATTACTAGAAGATGAAAATTGAATTTTGGTAGCAACACAAGATTTTATAATCTATAATAAAACATTAAGAACCTAAAGTATTCACTTACAGAATTGTATCTCTCAGCTCCATAGATTGACTCCTCTGATGTATTGAGTGTTGAGCTCTAAAATATGAAGAGGACCAAATTTGCACCACCATAAGCCTTTGGCAAGCCATCCTACAGGGAGTACATGTAAAGAAGTTTTCTCTTCCTATAATATTTCCTTTTTCTTACCAATCTTTTAAGCCAAAAGGTCAACACATAGAGCACATACTAAATTCTTCACATGAAAAAATAAATCCCCCTAATACTACACATATTTTTCATTCCATTTAACATGTTAACTTGGTGTCAACTTTGACATGATGGAAGTGAAATTCTATGGAAACTTCGACGAGACTTTGAGGAAGATTTCTTGTAAAACCTTGATGTAGAATACACCAAAAAATAGTGACATTAACTTAATTCATGTATGTTCATCAATACCAAGAGTTTTTGAAAAACTCAAACTTTTTAAATATGTATTGGGTCCTATATCTACATGTATGGTTTCCTGACAAGTTTCTCTAACCAAAACTATGTGTGCAACAACACCTACTTCCAAGTATCATCAAGAAAGATTTATTTGAACCAGGTTGGTTATGTGGAAGGTAGGGGACATGACATTTTTTGAGTGTTATGGTGAAGGATTTCAATGTCAAAATGTAGGGCCTAATATTTGAAATCTTACTAGAACAATCCATAAACATCAACACACACTTATTTAGTAATATCCAATTTTACAACACATGAATAGCATTGTGACTTATTAACTCATATCATTTGTATGTTTAGTTACACATTCTCCATATACTATTGAGTTGATATGGTTGACGTATTGCCCCCATGACATGTACATTATGTAAGGTCAGTTGTGTGTTTCTCATACACGTCATGTACAATATTGTATAGTGTATAATATTCATTTATATTATGTTATAAAACATGACATATGTTAGAATTTTGTTTACAATAGAATTTCTAAACTGAAGTCCAAAAAATAATAAACGTGTTTTATTTAATAATTAAAAACACTTTTAAAATCTTATCAAATAATAACTTTATCTTATACAACATTTATACCCACAAACATATAGAACATTATATAAGTTTTGACTTAGATGGTGTTGTCTTTCAAGATCTACACACAAGGATGAAGATTAGTTCGGGCCATGAGGGACCAGGTAGCTTATACTGCCTGGATACACCAAAAATGGTTGCTCTACTAACTACTTCTGTCACAGGCCTACAGTGGCACTATAGACTGGGACACCCTCCACCTGCTAAATTGAAGCATGTACTGCCTGATATTTCTGATTTAGTTTTTCATTGTGAAACATGCCAACTGGGCAAACATTTTAGATTCACTTTTTCCAAAAAAAATTGTATTGGCTCAAAATAACCATTTGTTATATTGCATGTTGACATTTGGGGGCCTTGTTTTGTAACAAGTGTTTCTGGCTTTCGATACTTTATGGGTTTTATTGATGATTTCTCTAGAACTACCTGGTTATTTTTTTTAAAGACAAATCTAACATAGTTGATACTATCACATCCTTTTTTTTTAGATTTGTACCCATTTTGATAAACCTATAAAAGTCTCCCTATTGATAATGCCCTTGAATTTATGCAAACCTCTGTCAGTCTTTTCTATTGAAAATGGGTACCATTCATCAAACCTCTTGTGCATACACACCTCAACAAAATGGAGAGGTAGAATGAAAGAAATGTCATCCTATTAGTTTACACTTAGGGATTTGGTCTTACACTCAACATCCCATTGAGAATTTCTATTCTACTTCTAACTTGGGAACAAAATTTTCCAACTTCACTTCTGCTCTATTTGTCATTTCTATTCCTAAAAATGGTACCCAGGCTCTTTAGCATCCTACATGGCATCAAACCATGGAATCTGAAATGCAGACCCTTAATGATTGGCATATATGGGATATGCGCCTACTGATTGTTCACTGGTTGGCTATAGCTGGATCATTATAGTGAAGTATCAACTAGATGGAACTATTGAGTGACTGAAAGCTCACCTTGTAGCCAAAGGCTACACTTAGACATATGGCATGGATTACTTTGAGACTTTTTCTCATGTTGAACTATGTCTGTATACTTATTTCTATTGTAGTAAATTCTGACTGGCCTTTATTCCAATTAGATGTCAAAAATGCTATTTTCTATGGAGATATGCATGATGACGTATACATGGAGCATCCTCTCAGATTTGTTATTCAATGGGAGTCATCCAAAGTATGTTCCTGCACAAAGTCATTTATGGACTGAAACAGAGTCCCCAAGTTTTGACAAACTAAGTTCCATTCTCCAAAAGTTCAATTTTTACCATTATTAGTATGATCATTTTGTATATCAAGAAAGTTGTTTCTAATCTTGTGATCTTGATTGTTTATGTTGATGATATCATCAAAGAATAGGATACCGATGATATTGTTGATATCTCGACTGATATATACAAATATCGATGGCATCAGTCATCAGTTCACACAAACTTGCCATTGTGATTGCAAATATCAGTGAACCAGTGGACTAACTGATAAAACTGCCTGATATCAACGAATATCGGGGGTATCGCTGCAAAATGTCCCACTTAAGGACGATATTGGCAGAATGCCTCCCCGAAAAATCAATATTTGCAAATGTCGGCCTGCTCCTATTGGGGGAGTGAAGAAACTTGGAGATTTTTGGCAATTTCTTTCCTTAGAGCTCAAATCAGTGCTAATTAAAGTATGCTTTCTTAATTTCTTTCATTTCTCATCATTTCTAACCCCTCCCCTCTATATTTCCTTCTATTTTTATCATAAGCGTTCTCCAAAATTCTCTAAATACACCCAAATTCTACATCTATCCAAAAAACTTAGGATTAATGTTATTTATAATAGATCTATGATTTTATTATGTAGATCCACTAATGCATCTATACATCTACTACTATTGATTAATATTGTTATATAATTGTACTAATTAATATTAAATTAGTAATAATATAATAAATACTATTAATAATAGGTATCTAACTTAGAGTTAGTAGAAGAAGTTGTACCAAATACTAATATGAACAAATACAAAAACAAATATAGTAAAATATTTGTATTTTTTTCATTTATTAAAAATGTTGAAGCTAAAAAATACAGTTTTTTTGTTTTATCTATAGAAATGTGTGTTAGTTTTATGTAAGATGGAATGATTAATTTGTAATGCATCACTTACCTTAGTACTAGATAAATATCAAATTTATAATTTTTCAAATAATTTCAAACTTTTATATTTTTATTTAACCTTTTTTCTTGTTAATAAAAATCTAAAAAATTATGTTTGATTTTATAAGTACATTTAATGTTTATACACTGAAAGTATTGTGTTTGATTCTATAATACATAAAATAAATTAAGTTCTTACAACTTAATGGGTTATTGATTTCATACACCTAATTTTTATTTCTCTGTATTTTTGTAGTGTTGATTTTTTAGAAGATGTTTTGAACGGATGGTGAGGGTGTTGGGGTCGGTGATGTTGGAGCTAAGGATGTGGATTTTTCATGGAATCATTGCATGCTTGTTTGACGGGAACAAGGGAAAGATAGTTTGCAATTATTGCAGGAAGATAATTAGCGGAGGGGGATTACTTGATTTAAACGTCACATTACTGGTGGTGACAAAAATGTGGTAATGTGCCACATGTGTCTCCAAAGTGCTAGGGATGATTTCAAGAAACTTATGGGTGAAAAGAAATAGAAGCAACAAAAGATGAAGGAGGTTGTTAGGACTTACACAGATACATTATTTGATGTTAGGCCCATAGGTTCTTCGGCTGAATTAGATGATGATATTCAATATCCTTCTGAATGTGATACAACTTATTTACATCATATGTATAGATCCACTCTCAGAGATTCTTGCATAAGTGAGTGGCAAAGGGAGGAGGCAGCTCAGATTACAATGAGTTATGGGACATCTAGTGTAGGTGGAGGCAGTGGCATTGCACATATTCTAGTTGTTGAACTAGATGATGATGAGGACCAACTTGATCTTTTCTTTGTTAGTGTGAGATTGAGGGATGTTGATGAGACAGTGGTTAGGAAGCCTGAGGCTAGGCAAAAAATCTTCAAAGCAAATGTTCATTGGTGCAAAAGATAAGGTTGGAAAGGCAGTGGGTAAGTTCTTCTTTGCTCATTGTATATCTGCACATGTTGCAACTAAACCTTATTTGTAGCATATGGTAGATGTGATAGGGGAGTCTTGTAGGGGCATCAAGGTTCCAGTTCATATGAATTAGTGAACAAGTATCTCCCCCTAGAGAAGAAGGATCTATAAGAATAGATTTCAAACCAAAAACATATGTGATCTGAATATGGTGTCACACTTATGGTTGATGGGCAGACTAGTGGAAACAGAAGACAAATTGTCAATTTTCTTGCACATTATCATGGATCCACAATTTTTCTAGCTCGGTTGATTCTTTAGGTGAGGTCAGGAGCTACATGTACATAAAGAGACTAATGAAGACATACATTAAGTAGGTTGGTGTGGATATTGTGGTGCAGATAGTTACAGATAATGCTTATCCTTTCAAGAAGGTTGGCAAGAGTATAATGAAGAAATATCCTCTCTATTGGACACCACGTGTTGCCCATTGCATAGATCTCAATCTTAAGGACATGGGTTCAATTGAACTCATCAATTCTATTTTCATTGATGGTAGGTTGATCACGGGATTCATCTACAACCATTCTTTTTTATTAAATGCAATGATGCAACCTAAGTACTGTGGAGGTGATCTAATTATAATAGGGGCAACTAGAGTTACAACAAATTTTCTTGCCTTACAATCATTAAAGCCCACAATTATAGGACTTGGGAGGCTTTTTAATTGAGTGGAGTGGACCTCCATGAAGGACCACCATTCCCAAGTTGGAAGAAGAATTGAGGAGTTGATTGCTAGTTGACCTTTTTGGTATATGGTTACTAGGGTGTTGCAAATAATGGAACTTGTTGTCAAAGTATTGAGGCTGGTAGATGGTGACAAAATTGCAACAATTCCTATCTTATATGATGCAATGACCTCAATGGTGGACAATATCAAAGCAGTAACTCCTAGGAATAATGAGTGGTACATAAAAAATTATGAGAATTGTTGGGCAAATATGCTTTTGCATCCATTGCATAAAGCAAGTATATATCTCAATTATGTTCTAACTTCTAAGTTATTTGTCTAACTCATAGTCTACAAATAAAATTCCATCTTATTTCGTTATTTAACTTTGTGATAGCTTACTATTTGTGTGACACCCATTCTCACACAAAGTGAGATTACTCAAAACTTAAACCACGATCCACCATAAATAGCAGATTATCAAAAATCACAAGAAATGAAAATTGATTTGCATCAAACATCATGAGCTGATATTTATTACAAAAGAACCAATACTTTCATTTCATCACATATATTCAAGGTGCTACATCAACATATTCCAATCAACCTATTACATAAAATAATAGTTCCACATGTATATACATACTACCAGAGGCACATAAGCTAGAAATCATATATCGATCATCTATCTACAAAACACATTGAGAACTCCCCCAAGGACCTGAGTGTACAAGGATGACACATAGGACTCTATACTAGACACTTCTCATATACCATGATCCACCAGGTGTAATTTTCTTCTTGTATTATCCTCAGCCACATGATCTTTAACTCGACATGCACGTCCACCCAAAAAGTTATTCACCAATGAGGTGAGACACATAATCCTAGTGAGAGATATAACTCTCTTTCAATTCTATTATTATCATAGGTAACTAAGCAGATATATTAACATACTGAGAAGATTGAGCAGAATTAACTAAAGGACATATATCTCATGTATGAAGTAAATAGAGCAGTAACATGCACTTTCCAATGAGAAATAGAACAGTTAATAATTTAAAAGGAATATGAAGAACATGTATGACTTTTCTAAATTAAAAAGTGTGAAAGAAAGGAAAGGTTTCATCCAATTTTCCATGTTTGATCCTATACATGTACACTACATGGCTGATTACGTATTTATTATGCCCTGAGTATTTGAGTTGTACCACCCAAATCCAACCGACCATTGGTTATTTGAAATCGGTGCCATACAAGGTCTAGTGGAAGAGCAAGAATCCATAACCTCACTTTCCTCAGTCAGTACGAGTGAACATGCAGTGACATCACAAGTTAACTCCTTCTAGCGACATATAGACTAGCTGTGCTAACCTAGCCCTCCTTGGTATAGGTCACAACGATAGTGAAACTGAGTTACAGCCCTTAATCGCGCTCTATTCTAGGGTATGGCCCACATCCAATCTTGTGTCACATATCACTGAGCTACAGCCCGAAGCTGCACTCTATTCTAGGGTATGGCCCGTAGTCAATCCTATGTCACGTCCTGAGGCATGATCTAAGGCTAATGTATGGTCACAGACACCCTCAATTGCTTGATATTAGGGTACCAATTTGTCTCCACATACTCAATAGTATACGGTCTGAGTTTCCCATAGGAGTCACTCATTTCTCCAATTATGCAAATGCTAACACTAAATGGATCTATGACCCAGGGCACGCTACATGATTAGGTTCTACTTGATTAATTAGACCAATTAAAATGTCTTTCAACATCAATCAAGTTACAATGTACAAACCACAACCAAATCCTCCAAAAAGAAAGGGGCATAGTATTACAACAGTAGATATCATCATTTAAACTAAAAACTTATTCCCATCATCTCATAACACTGTGTCATTACCAATCACAAGGCTAATGTATCACTTCCAGCCACCAGACTATCATCATCATCATCATCATCATATTATTTGGGGATATCAATGCCTCATTCTAGAACCTGACGATATCACCTCAACCAGGCACTAAGCCCTTACCAGGTCCTATGACCCATCACATCACATTTGTGATTCATGGTTATCTCATCATGCCACATTGATCATATATATAAGCATTACTGTAACATCCCCAGATTCTGCCGTATCGAGACTTAGAAGGCCCGAGAGGACAAATCTAAAAACGTTAGCTAATGGTTTTAGAGAGTGATGCGGAAGCATAATACGCATACATGAACATACAACCATAACATTTCTCAATAATAACACGTATATTTACAACATGAATTATTACATCTTGGATTACATTTACATATGGAAAAATAGAAAATTACACAGTCTAAACATGTATGCTAACCAGGATCCTAGACAATAGGTACAACCTATACAACCTGCTCACATCCTGTTCTTTTATCCCATGCTAGCTCTGAACCTAAAGCATACGTGAAACATCATATCAACATAAAGTTGGTACATGGTTGAAAGATACTATATTATGATGCCATATTTAAAATACTTGAAAAAGAAGAAAGAAAAATGAAAACATTATTTAAGGTAGAAAATCAGGTAAACCCAAGTTATTAAACATATTTCAATGGACATGTATTACTATGGTGGACTTAGCACAAACATATATTATTGGGCTCTATCCCCGCGTACCTTGTACCATTATGGATCTCCCCACGTACCTTTTACCATTAGGGAGGTGCCAGTCAACATTAATACTTTCCCTTTCTAATAGGGAGATTAATGAACCATCAGTAACTACATTCCATTTTCTTTCGTTAGTGTTCTTATTGTTCAAGGCGGAAATGACAATACATATAGATGTACATCCAACAAGATATTCAAATACATGCAAGCAATTACTCATAATTAGCATCCAGTGAAAACTAGTCTTATACTTATATCCATGTACCTGATTTCAGAGATTCATACTTATATTCTAGATCATCTACATCTCTGGTCATCACCTGATTAATAGAAATTAATCATCATTAATATATGTGCATCATATTCTTGGTAATTTTAGGTCCAAATTAGGGTTTAGCCAAATTTGGGTTCAAACTGGTCTTAACTTATTTATGATATTTTTTTACTAATCTAGAGGTCATTATTTAGGTTTGGTTCAGTTTTCATAATTTTCTGATGATTAGTCTATTTTCTGGAATTAAAATGATGTTTAAAGTATCTAATTATGCATTAATAGAAAACGACCCAGTGTTGGGCATTTTTACTCAGATCAGAGTCAATATATGGTTTCTAAATGATGCCAGGTTTCAAATGTAATTTTATGAGAATTAATCTCAATTGGATACTATTTATTTCAACTGATGAACTCTAAATCATCTACATTATAATCCATCATTATTTGTTCTTCAAAAGACTGATCCAAGGGTCTAGTAATGTAAAGGGTATTTTATTGAGTCTATGGATATTTTTGTGGCATTTATAGTCCACTGAATCTATTTTTGATGGATTTTGTAAGTATGACATCTATTTCTAGAATGAGGGAATTACTTTACCTGGATGGGAATTATACGGGCCATCAAATTTCCCCTTCAGGCTCACAGATGTGCACCACATGTCTATTCACTTGGGACGCTCACCGGGTCCTGCGAGGGATATACTGGTAGGTGGATCCGGATGTCTGCCGCACTTTTCTTCTGCTCCTCGCAAATCGCAAGTCTCGATTGCCTGGACACAGTCATGAGGATCCATCATCCCACTCCTGTGTGTGCCACTGTGATGAAAGGGCTCCGACATTAATTTCAATGGAGCTAAAGGTTTGTGTCATCCTATCATGCTGCCACTACCAGCAGTGTGGTTCTTCTAGAGTCAAGCCGGCCAGAAGTCGCCTTGCAGTTCCCTTCAGCCTGGTTCGTCCACCTGGTGGTGGCGTCGAGCAGTAGTGGGAAGGTTGGGGGTTTCTTCGCCAGCACCCGCCTTGCCCCAACGAGGAGTCAGGAGGCTACAAGTTCATTCTCTGATCTCGTATGCAATCTTGATATATGTACAATTGCTCACAGATCCAGCTTCACGGTCGACTCCATACAAGGTATTTTGCTAAGATGGTAGCAGAGAACAACAGATGGAAGATTTGGGATCTTCACGACTCAAGAGAAGGGTTCTGGATCCATGGATAAGATAGAAGACGATCGCCTCTCCTCTAGGAACTTAAAGGAGGAGTGCTCATCACGTGAGGAATCCTAAATGTGTACCTCCAAGCTCTTATTCTCTTGGCCATGGCTCTCTCTGGTGAAGAACTAGAATTCCTAATGACCTTGAAAGGCCATTATAGAGTCATAGAAGGGAATCAAAGGGAGAGAAGGAGTGGCGACACCAAGGTTACAACACAGGCATCATTGAATATGCTGACCATACTGCATGGGATGATGGACTTATGAGAGACGATGGAGAAAAAGAGACAAAGTCTCTCAATACTAGCATCAAGTAAAGGGCAATGGGTTCTGATTGTTTTGTAGATCCTTTGTTTGCGGGATAAATATCCACAGATTGTCCCCCTTTCATCAGATCTAGACTACACTTCCACCCTGATTTGTTCCTCCATTTTCGGAGGTGAGTAACGACCTGAAAGCTATTCAGCCTTCGTATATCAACTCCCAGCAAGGTTCCACATATCCCACTAACCCAATGGTAGTGTGACATTGTTGTGTTACAACGACCACTTGCCTTTATTCCAATCATTGAAACCTTGCTCCCATAATCAAGTAATCAATATTTGCACTTGGATAGGCTTGAGAAGAAATATTTGCACTCCAGACGTATGTTTATAATATCCTAAAATATATCCTACCAAAATTTGGAGGCTCATAATCAAATGTTTCTCTATTAATTGATTCCTACAATAACATCATATATAGGAGTTCAAAAAAATGATCAATTATTTTTATGTTGTAACCAAAACAACTTCAATACACCTAGCGTCATCATGATACAACCTAAGGTCTCTTGATTAACTATTCATATTCATGTATATTGTGAATGGATATATATATAATCACATAATTATCCAATCAATTTAACTAAATGCATTCCTCATAATTGACATAAACTTATGTGTCATGATCATATATTGTAGCTCCAATCCAACCTTTGTTGTGACCAAAATTAACAATTGAATAACCAATTAATCAATTTGGATTCAACCATCAACACAATATCCATAGTCCTCAAATACCATATTCGACATCAAAATCTCAAAACTTGGGTTATCACATTCACCCCACCTTATATGAATTTCGTCCTCAAAATTCAACATTTTCAAACTTAAGGTGATCTTAAGGAGTCTCTACTATCTTTAGGCCACCAATTTAGGTGACAAACCTTTCATAGTTTTTAATGCACCCTAAGTTGCAATCTTGGGATTTAAATCATCTAGGGGTACCCACACCACTTTATATAGGTTGAAGAGTCATTTCATGTCTTAGTCATAACATGACATTCTTATATTTTAGAATTTGCATCCACATAGTCCCTTAAGGATAAGGGTTTTATTCATACATATGAAGTTAAGAAGGTACCACTCAAGGTTTCATATTTCACCCTACTAATCATACAATGATGTCAATGTTTCCTTCCATCATTTATTTAAATTTTCAGACTTAACATCTTTAATGCAATTTATGATCAACAACATGCTAGGATTTCAACATTACAGGGTTTGATCTTCATTTATATATATTAGGGTTTTCATTCTATTTGTGAGAGTTATTCTCAAACTTAGAAGAATATATATAGAAGGATTGAGGTAACACTATATTTTGTGATCATATAATCTATGATCCAAGGATATCTTTATTTAAAGGTCATGATTTCAGAGTTATATTTTTCATATATGATATGTAGGGGAGAGAATATATTTAGTTAACATTCCATTCTTTCAAACTTATATATTTCATGTACGGTATAGATGGAAAGATAATATACTAAGTCAATTTTATCATGATTTCAAACTTGGATAGTACATGTATGAAATAGGGAGGGAATATAGAATAGGTCAAACTTATATGAGTGACTCCTCATAAATAAATCATCTATATAGCTCAAGTGAGGTTTCTATCATCGTATATTAAGAAGGAGAAGAAGAAGGGAGAACATCTATATTGAGTATCTTTTGTACAAAGCATCATACTCTCATAACTAGAGTTCATATATTACCTCACTTGCAACTAATGATGAAATCCACAAAATATTCACTCAAGCTAGGACCTAACTTAGCCAAAGGATTGTCTTAATCACATGGGTCATTCACCCATCCTTTTCTTCTACCCAATTCTCACATGTAGATTTGAATCATGCAAAAGGACTCAACTCAACACTCAAGAGTAATCTAGTGTAGGACACATTTTTTTAACACATATCTCATATATTGGAGGCTAGGTCCTATGACCTTCTCCTTGTGGGTCTTACTCTCTTTAGAGTTCACCACATATCTCATCCTACCACTAGACATCCTCCTTGTATAAGAGCTTGAGTCTCATGCACACTCATCTCTATCTTAACTAAGCTTATCTTGAGTAGAAAAAGGGAATATACTTTCATCATCACGACTTAGCATAGATCCTCCAAGAGTGGATTCGGCTCATATATAACTCAAATCTTAATAAGGAAACTTATACCATCATAGATCAACTTAGATAAGATTATATATACTTATTTCCTTCATCTTTCTTTTGTCTATCTATCTATCACATAACCTTATGAGGCTGTAGACATCTAATCTAGATCTATTCTCTCTTCTAGACTGATGTCACTCCCTTTCACTTAGATTGCATGAACACGAACTACTCTCTAGTGTGAGGGACACATTTTATATTTACATATATTTAATAAAATATTATATAGTTTTTCTTCGAGAAAGAAGATGTCAGAGAAAACTGTCGAGGCTCGAGTCGATTGGAAAAACAAAACCAAATCAGCAAAATGAGTGTCCCACACACAGTAGATAGTCAGGTGTCATGTAACCTAGTGAAATGGTGAGAACAAGGTGTATACCAGTGCAAAAACCTTATACATATGAGCTCTATATGGATAGGGTTTCACGCACTTGTCTATACCTAGTTCTCAAACATCAAGGTTCTAACCAAGAGGCTAAGTCAAACCTAGTCCTTATACAACAACTTACTAAGTTTCTAGAGTTTAAAGTGAAAGGTGAAATTTAGTTTTATGTTTCATGGTGAGTAACTGTTAGGTGTAGCTATTGTTCATGCTTTGATATCAACTGTAACATCCCTGGATTCTGCCATCTTGAGACTTAGAAGGCCCGAGAGGACAAATCCAAAAATGTTAGATAATGGTTTCAAAGAGCGATGTGGAAGCATAATATGCATACATGAACATACAACTATAACATTTCTCAATAATAACATGTATATTTACAACATGAATTATTACATCTTGGATTACATTTACATATTAAAAAATAGAAAATTACATAGTCTAAACATGTATGCTAACCAGGATCCTATACAATAGGTACAACCTATACAACTTGCTCACATCCTATTCTTTTATCCCATGCTAGCTCTGAACCTAAAGCATACGTGAAACATTGAATCAACATAAAGTTGGTACGTGGTTGAAAGATACTATACTATGCTGGCATATTTAAAATACTTGAAAAAGAAGAAAGAAAAATGAAAGCATTATTTAAGGCAGAAAATCAGGTAAACCCAAGTTATTAACCATATTTCAATGGACATGTATTACTATGGTGGACTTAGCACAAACATATATTATTGGGCCCTATCCCCGCGTACCTTGTACCATTAGGGATCTCCCCGCGTACCTTTTACCATTAGGGAGGTGCTAGTCAACATTAATACTTTCCCTCTCTAATAGGGATATTAATGAACCATCAGTAACTACATTCCATTTTCTTTCTTTAGTGTTCTTATTGTTCAAGGCAGAAATGACAATACATATAGATGCACACCCAACAAGATATTCAAATACATGCAAGCAATTACTCATAATTAGCATCCAGTGAAAACTTGTCTTATACTTATATCCACATACCTGAGTTCAGAGATTCATACTTATATTCTGGATCATCTACATCTATGGTCATCACCTAATTAATAGAAATTAATCATCATTAATATATCTGCAGCATATTCTTGGTAATTTTAGGTCCAAATTAGGGTTTAGCCAAATTTGGTTTCAAACTGGTCTTAACTGATTTATGATATTTTTGTACTGATCTAGAGGTCATTATTTAGGTTTGGTTCAATTTTCATAATATTCTGATGATTAGTCTATTTTCTAGAATTAAAATGATGTTTAAAGTATCTAATTATGCATTAATAGAAAAAGACCCAATGTTGGGCATTTTTACTCTGATCAGAGTCAATATATGGTTCCTAAATGATTCCAGATTTCAAATGTAATTTTATGAGAATTAATCTCAATTGGATACTATTTATTTCAACTGATGAACTCTAAACCATCTACATTATAATCCATCATTATTTGTTCTTCAAAAGACTGATCCAAGGGTCTAGTAATGTAAAAGATATTTTTATGAGTCTATGGATATTTTTGGGGCATTTATATGCCACTGAAGCTATTTTGGATGGATTTTCTAAGTATGAAATCTATTTCTAGAATGAGGGAATTGCTTTACCTGGATGGGAATTATACGGGCCATCAGATTTCCCATTCATGCTCGCAAATGTACGCCACGTGTCTATTCACTTGGGATGCTCACCGGGTCCTATAAGGGATATACTGGTAGGTGGATCTGGATGTCTGCCACCCTTTTCTTCTGCTCCTCATGAATCGCAAGTCTTGATCAACTGGACACAGTCATGCAGCTCCATCATCCCGCTCCTACGTGTGCCACCGTGATGAAAGGGCGTCGGCATTAATTCCAATGGAGCTAAAGGTCTGTGTCGTCCTATCATGCTTCCACTACCAGCACCGTGGTTCTTCTAGAGTCAAGCCAGTCAGAAGTCACCTTGTAGTTCCCTTCATCCTGGTTCGTCCACCTGGTGGTGGCAGCGAGCAGTAGTGGGAAGGTTGGGGGTTTCTTCGCCAGCACCCGCCTTGCCCCAATGAGGAGTCAGGAGGCTACAAGTTCGATCTCTGATCTCGTACGTAGTCTTGATATATGTAGAGCTTCTCACAGATCCAGCTTCACGGTCGACTCCATACAAGCTATTTTGCTAAGGTGTTAGCAGCGAACAACATATGGAAGATTTGGGATCTTCACGACTCAAGAGAAGGGTTCTGGATCCATGGATAAGACAGAAGATGATTGCCTCTCCTCTAGGAACATAAAGGAGGAGTGCTCATCACGCGAGGAATCCTAAATGTGTACCTCAAAGCTCTTATTCTCTTGGTCATGGCTCTCTCTGGTGAAGAACAGGAATTCCTAATGACCTTGATAGGCCATGACAGAGTCATCGAAGGGAATCAAAGGGAGAGAAGGAGTGGCGACACCAAGGTTACAACACAGGTGTCATTGAATATGCTGACCCTGCCGCCTGGGATGATGGAATTGTGAGAGACGATGGAGAAAAAGAGACAAAGTCTCTCAGTACCAGCATCAAGTAAAGGGCAATGGGTTCTGATTATTTTGCAGATCCTTTATTTGAGGGTGAAATATCCACGGATTATCCCCCTTTCATCAGATCTAGACTACACTTCCACCCAGATTTGTTCCTCAATTTTCGGAGGTGAGTAACGACCTGAAAGCTATTCAACCTTTGTATATCAACTCCCGGCAAGGTTCCATATATCCCACTAACCCAATGGTAGTGTGACATTGTTGTGTTACAACGTCCACTTGCCTTTATTCCAATCATTGAAACATTGCTCCCATAATCAAGTAATCAATATTTGCCCTTGGATAGGCTTGAGAAGAAATATTTGCACTCTAGACGTATGTTTATAATATCCTAAAATATATCCTACCAAAATTTGGAGGCTAATAATCAAATGTTTATCCATTAATTGATTCCTACATAACATCATATATAGGAGTTAAAAAAAAATGATCAATTGTTTTTAAGTTGTAACCAAAACAACTTCAATACACCTAGCGTCATCATGATACAACCTAAGGTCTCTTGATTAACTATTCATATTCATGTATATTGTGAATGGATATATATAGTCACATAATTACCCAATCGATTTAACTAAATGCATTCCTTGTAATTGACATAAACATATGTGTAATGATCATATATTGTAGCTCCAATCCAACCTTTGTTGTGACCAAAATTAACAATTGAAAAACCAATTACTCAATTTGGATTCAACCATCAACACAATATCCACAGTCCTCAAATACCATATTCGGCATCAAAATCTCAAAACTTGGGTTATCACAATTACTCATGCCATATCACTCATGTCACATCACATGTACTTTCCATAGAAACCATTAGCCATTATGTTCAGAGAGAGAATACATTTAAACATATTAAACACCTTTAACTAAAGAAAGCAAAGCATCATAAGAGATCTAATCTAGGATTAGGCTTCATGTTCACTCCACATGAGGTTCTCAAGCATTATTCTATCTCAACCCTCTGACTTTCACTACCTCCCACCAATTGGAGTGTATAAGGGTACAAATTAGACAATGCAAATAAGTATACACATTCATATATCCATACTTAATGTATTCTATTATCAAGGTTCATAGCTAAAGATTAATATTATTTAACCATCTTCATGGCACTCACAAGTCATAACACCCAATTAGTCCACTAGGTTAAATCCATGTAATTTAAGAGGGGAAACAATATCATGCTTTCCAGTCATACTTACTCAGTATTATGGCCTACCCTTAGAATTAGGGTCAATGCTATTCACATATGACCAGTTAGGGTTTTACCTCAAGGTTACACCACAAAACCCTAAATTACACCAAAACCCATCTTTTTGAAACAGATTAGGTCTGAATAACATTATTTAGATATGAATCACTCACCTTATAATCGATACTAGGTATAAACCTTTCATAAACACACAAGTCTATCATCTTTATTAAGTTATGTGTGGGTTACAATACTATATTATAATAAAATATTGACCATAGCACCATTATGACATTTCAATATTAAGTGACCCATACATTACTAATTCCTACAAATCATTAACAACATATCATACTAAGGAGGGTCTAACCTTAGGCTACATAATTGGAGGGTTTCACTTCAAACTATTCACAAGGAACCTATATGGTCATTAGACTTGTTTATATGATTCCTACACAAATGTTGTCATAATGTATTCCAACAAGGCTTATCATCACCATCACATATATCTTCACATAGTTGTGTCATTAACCTCACTCCACAAGTTAAGATTTTATGAAAAGGAAATATCGTAGACACTTTCCATGGATTATAATATTTCATTAAGATGAGTCATATTATTCCATGATTAAGGTTGTCATATGGATACTCAACAATTGAAACCTACATCCATTACTTCCCAAATTGTTGTAGAGTTTAGGGCTAAGCTCTTTGGTTAAAGATGAACCACTGTTAGTAACATTATCCTATGGTGCACTAGATTTACAAGAAGCAATTAAGATTAACTATACATTATCAAACACCCTTCTATATCATGTATTTTACATATGTGTACATCATTGAGTATCCAAGCATACCCTTCAAACTTCATCAAGTGATATCGATTTCACCTCCTCCACTTGTGTTGGCTTGACTATATCATGGTGTGTTGGGTTAGCTCATCCAAGGTATCAGTTTGGACCCACTTGTGGCGTATCAGTTTAACCCACCTTAGAGTGTATCAATTGACCCTTATTGAAAGTGTGACGACATCAACTCTTGAAGGGGGGTCGAGCATCAATTCTTGAAAGGGTTTCAGGCATCACCACCCTAAGGAGTGATGGGAAACGTATGGTGTGTCGAGAATCACATAGATCTGGAACCACTAGAGCATGATAGGTTAATTCCTCATCAAGGCATGTCAGCCTAACCATTCATATCAGCTTGGGCACCTTCTAAGGCATGATGGTTTAACACTTACCCAAAACTATCAGCCTAAGTACTCCCAGGTCATGATGATTTGTGGCATGTTGTGTCAGTTTAAGCAACATAAGCCACGCCGACCATTCACCACCTAAGTGTCAACTTAATCATCTTCCACCTTAGGAAACTTGGTCACTGGTCCATGTACTAAATAATACAAGAAAGAGTCAGATATAGGCAGCAACTTAAACATAGATCTTTCATTAAAACAATCCTCAAAACCATCACTAGCTACTAACATATAAGAAGTACACGATCTAGAGATGAAGAGCCACTTAAGCATATAAAGAGTGGTAATAACAAAGGATGTTAAGAGTTATATAAACTACCTCAAGTAGGTCTACATCAAGAGTCCAAGCTTCCAAGATCAAAGCTACAAAGCACAC
The DNA here is from genome assembly GCA_963693085.1 of Alisma plantago-aquatica. Classification (NCBI taxonomy): domain Eukaryota; kingdom Viridiplantae; phylum Streptophyta; class Magnoliopsida; order Alismatales; family Alismataceae; genus Alisma; species Alisma plantago-aquatica. Next base: position 1,094,706,084 of record OY856412.1, on the reverse strand, counting down.
ATTCCTCAACTTGAAGATGATCCATCAAGAGTCCCAACTCGACCTCAACATCACCTCAAGAAAGAAGAAGAAGATGCCATGGTTATGATAGATCAAGAATAAGGAAAGAAGGAGAGAGTACCATGCTCTAGTCAATGTTCATCCAAGGTAGGATCCATGGATAAGATAGGAGGAAGAAGGAGATGAAGAAGAGAACTCAAAGAAATGGTCATCAAAGAAACATAACTCACCAACATGGAAGGTGAACAAGAAATCACCATGAGAAAGGAACTTGACCTCCCAAGCTCCATGGGGCTTTCTCTAGCTTCTCAAGCTTCAAAGCTCATCCACCAAGAGGAGAAGAATAAGAGTGGATGAAAAGTGTTTTCTTGTGTGAAGAAGGAGGGGGTTATATACTTGAGGGAAGAAAGAGAGATCAAAGGAGAGGTGTCATCATCTTAGGAGCTTAGGTGACACTTGTCCAAGAGAAAGGGGCCACATGAAACAACATGCAAGGCACATTGATAATATCTAGGATAGATCTCATCCTCTAAGTCTCCTTCCAAGATCATGGCCAATATGCCAAAGCTCTACACCCTTCACAATTTGAAATGGCAAAACTCAACATACTCACAAATTGATAAAGCATACTCCATACACCCACAAACCAATAGTCACAACCCCACATACCCACAAACTGATAGAGAACCCTACATACTTCACAAACCAATAGGATACAACCCTACACACCCACAAACTGATAGGCAGCCTCTCTAAAGTTCTCTAACCTGAGATAACCCATCTTAAGAGCATAACACACCTCATACATATGTTCCATACATCACCAAACATGCTTCCACATAACCAAGATCCAAACAAGGAGCACATAGCATCATTCTCTCTCTTATGATGCTAAATCACTAAGGGAACACTCATCATGTGACAAATTGCAAGATAACCCCTCATCCTAGGTAAATTGCACTTTGGTCCAAAACGGCCAAACATTGTGCAAACAACATTCAACCAGGACAAAACTTGAAACATAAGCATGTCACATGATAAAAAAACACCTCATAGGATTAGATTAAAGTTCTAAACAACTTACTTAAGCAAAACAAATAGGGTTATCCCAAAACCCAGGTCAGGTTCCTTATAAGTCATAAACCCCTAATGAGGATTTCGCCCCCAAAATCCCAAGCAAAAGGAGATGGATACTACTCATACATCATACCTTCAAACTTACACATAGTTCCTTAATGTCAGGGTGATTTCAACATATTGTTCTTGCATCCAAGGTTATCACAAGATCTATTGCATAGGATACATACCCAACTTATCCTTTCCATTATTGGTAGCAAAGTCAACTCTATGTCGAGTGATACTTTCTTGGTCAAAGAATAACTATACATACTTATCCAACTTAGGAGTCAACTCTTTCTTATGTATCACCTCTTCAACTTATAACACTGTATGATAAAATTATCAAATCTAGTGGTATACCATACCTATCTCAAACCTCACCAAAACTTGTCATGCTTCCTCTGCGCTACTCTAATCTACTGACTCAACACTAGTCTTACTTCTACCAACATACTACTTTCTCCTGTCATAAGAAGAGGCCACTTATCCAAGAAAACTATCTCAGAGGTAACTCAGGATATTATATGTCACCTTAACTGACCTAGATAGGGAGTGGAAACCCTAATTATCTATTTATAGACAAGGCATACTCTTCTTGGAACCTTTCTTACTTGTAAGCCTGATAGGAGTACTCAAAGGGATTATAGTGAGCCTGATGAGCTTTACCCAAGAAGATCTTACAACTATCTCTTCAACTTATGCATCATTGTTAATGTTACATTTATGTGGATCGTAAAACCCTAACATGTGATACCCATACTATAGGTTAGGTACTTGCAACCAGATTGATCCAAAGTCAACCCTTCTAGGTATCCAAGCACTTAGTCATCCTATCAAGAGACATATTCTAACTCTCCCATACAACTGGAACTACTTGGATACTAAGATTCCTTACCTTGGTATCCATCACACATGCCAAAGACACATCACATCTTCAACACATCCATCCACTACTTCTCCTACCAAACCTAAACATATCAGAATGGTCTTTCTTTCATCTTGAGACATCTCCTATCACAAATATCCCATCTTGGAACAAAACCAAGATCACTAATACTTACTAGGGTATCCATCTTGAGATCACTTCTAAACTATGCACATATGAGACCCACTTACATGTCACATCCCAGAAAGGCATAACATAAGGGAACATATTCCTCTTGCCACTAATCATTACCAGGGTTTTCTTATCAAGGTGAAGGGATTATCAACTTTCTTTGATTATTTCATGAGTTTTCTACTATTTATGTATCATTTAAACTTGTCTCATCTAGGTTTTCTTGCCATTAGCATAGTAATTGTAAGGATGATTACATGTCATTACTCTTTTTTTATTTTTTCTCTTCATGTTCATGGACATCCCCTTATTTTACCACATTTTTCATCTTTACATCGTGAAAGGGATTGTTATTCTTTACATATTCTTTATTGAACATGGATCATCTCCCTTGTTTCCTTTCACATATAATGAGGATTACACTTTATACTTTCTCATACTCAGGGGTTTGTATAAGATTAACTAAGGTTCCATCTTATTCATTCATTATTCATTCTCATTTGTCTTCTTACTTCATCCTTATTTCAGGGATTTTCTCCATCTTATGTAAATTTTACACCTTGACTTGCTTTATTAGAACAAGTTCATCTTGTCTTTTTCTTCATACATTTCTTAAAATTACAACTTCAAGAACTTTTATTATTATATAGACACTTAGATTTAGGTTTCATGGAGCTGTATCTTTCTCTTTTAATCACCAAACATTCAAGCTTTAGTGAATTATAGTGTAGTTCTTATCTCTTTTCATAATATGATGGAGGTATTAGCATCATGATTCTCAATTTTTATGCTCATTAGATTGTTCCAAAATCATTACTTAATTAGGGTAATCAAAGATAAATCAATCTAAGAGTTCCATACTTACCTTTTCTTCAACATTGGAATACCTAGCCAGGGCACTCAAGTACTAACATTAGGCAGTATGCACCATCTTTTATACTATGTTCTTATCTTAGACACTATCATAATTCTAGTCCTAGTGTCCCTATAGACTTACCATACCTAGAGATCTGATACAAAAAAATGTGATACCCATTGTCACACAAAGCAAGATTACTCAAAACTTAAACCACGATCAACCATAAATAGCGGATTATCAAAAATCATAGGAAAATAAAACTGATTTGCAACAAGCATCATGAGCTGAGATTTATTACAAAAGAACCAATACTTGCATTTCATAACATATATTCAAGGTGCTACATCAACATATTCCAATCAACCTGTTACATAAGATAATAATTCCACATGTATATACATACTACCTGAGGCACACAAGCCAGAAATCATATATCAATCATCTATCTACAAAACACATTGAGAACACCCCCAAGGACCTGAGTGTACAGGGATGATACATAGGACTATATTACTAGACACTTTTCATATACCATGATCCAACAGGTGTAATTTTCTTCTCGTATTATCCTCAGCCACATGACCTTTAACTCGGCATGCACGTCCACCCAAAAAGTTATTCACCAATGAGGTGAGACACACAGTCCTAGTGAGAGATATAACTCTCTAACAACTCTATTATTATCATAGATAACGAAGAAGATATATTAGCATACTGAGTAGATTGAGCAGAATTAACTGAAGGACATATATCTCATGTATGAAGTAAATAGAGCAGTAACAAGCACTTGCCAATGAGCAATAGAACAGTTAATAATTTAAAAGGAATATGAAGAACATGTATTATTGTTATAAATTAAATAGTGTGAAAACAAGGCAAGGCTTTGTCCAATGTTTCTGTGTTTGATCCTATACATGTACACTACACGGGTGATTACATATTTATTATTCTTTGAGGATTCAACTCATACCACCAAAATCCAACTGACCACTGCTAAGTCAAAATTGATGCCATAAAGGTCTAGTCAAAGAGCCAGAATTCATGACCTCACCTTCCTCGGCCAGTAAGAGTGAACATGCAGTGACATCACAAGTCAACTGCTTCCAGTGACATATAGTCCATCTATGCAAACCTAGACCACCTTGTTATAGGTCACAGCTCTAGTGAAAATGAGATATGGCCCGGAGCCACACTCTATTCTAGGGTATGGCCTGCAGCCAATCCTGTGTCACATATCATTAAGCTACGGCTCAAAACCACACTCTATTCCAGGGTATCACCCGCAGCCAATCTTGTGTCACATCCTAAGGTATGATTTGAGGCTCACGCATGGCCACAATCACCCACAATTACTTGATATTAGGGTACCAATTTGTCCTTTCATACTCAATACTATGCACTATGAGTTTCTTGTAGGAGTTACTCGTTTCACCATCCAACAAATGCTGACATTGTATGGATCTATGGCCCAGGGAAAGCTACATGATTAGGTTCTACTTGATTAATTAGACCAATTAAAATGTGTTTCAACATCAATCAAGTTACAAAGTAAACCACAACCAAATCCTCTAAAAGAAATGGGCATCATATTACAACAGCATATATCATCGTTTAAACTACAAACTGATTCCCATCATCTCATAACATTGTGTCACGGCTAGCCACAAGGCTACTATATCACTGGCAGCCACCAGGCTATCATCATCATCATATTATCTAAGGATGTCACTGCCTCATTCCAGAACCTGAGGATATCACCTCAACCAGGCACCAAGCCCTTACCAGCTCCTAAAACCAATCACATCACTTTTTTGATTCATGGTTATCTCATCATGCCTCATTGAGCATATAAGCATTACTCATGCCACATCGCTCATTCCACATCACATGTACTTGCCATTGCAACAATTATCCATTATTTTCAGAGAGAGAATCTATTAAAACACATTAAACAACTTTAACTAACACAAGCAAAGCATCATAAGAGATCTAATCTAGAATTAGGCTTCATGTTGATTTCACATAAGGTTCTCAAGCATTATTCTATCTCAAACCTCTAACTTTCACTACCTCCCACCAATTGGAGTGTGTAAGTCTAGGAATTAGACAATGCAACTAAGTATACACATTCATATATCCATACTTACCGTGTTCCCTTATCAAGGTTCATAGCTAAAGCTTAATATTATTTAACCATCATGCATGGTACTCACAAGTTCTAACACCCAATTAATCCACTAGGTTAAAGATGTAATTTAAGAGGGGAAATAATATCATGCTTTCCATTCATACTAACTCAATATTATGACCTTCCCTTAGAATTAGAGTCAATGCTATTCACATATGATCGATTAGGGTTTTACCTCACGGTTACACCATCAAACCCAAAATTACACCAAAACCCATCTTTCTGAAACTGATGAGGTTTGAATAACATTAGTTAGATATGAATCACTCACCGTATCGTCAGTTTCATGTATCACCCTTTCATAAACACACAGGTATATCATCTTCATTAAGTTATGTGTGGGTTACAATAGTGCATTATAATAACATATTGACCATTGCACCAATGTTTCAACATTAAGTGACTGATACATTACTACTTCTTACAAATCATTAACCACATATCTTACTAAGGAGGGTCTAACCTTAGGCAACATAATTGAAGGGTTTCACTTCAAACTATTCACAAGGCACCTATATGGTCATCAGACTTGTTTATATGATTCCTACATAAATGTTTTCACCGTGTATTCCAACAAGGCTTGTCATCACCGTCAGATTTATCTTCACATAGTTTCTTCATTAACCTCACTCTACAAGTTAAGGTTATATGAAAAGGAAATATCATAGACACTTGCCATGGATTATAATCGTTCATTAAAATGGGTCGTATTATTCCGTGATTAAGGTTGTCAATATGGATACTCAACTATTGAACCCTACATCCATTACTTCCCACATTGTTGTAGAGTTTAGGGCTAAGATCTTTGGTTAAATATGGACCACTCTTAGTAACATAATCCTATGGTGCACTAGGTTTAGGAGAAGTAATGAAGAGTAATCATACATTATCCAACACCCTTCTATATCATGTGTTGCTCATATGTATGCATCCTTGAGTATCCAAGCATACCCTTCAACCTTCATCAAGTTATATCGATTTCATCTCATCCACTTGTGTTGGCTTGACTACATCATGGTGTATTGGGTTAGCTCATCAAAGGTATCAGTTTGGACCCTCTTGGGGTGTATCGATTTAACCCACCTTAGAGTGTATCAATTGACCCTTCTTGAAATTGTGACGGCATCAACTCTTGAAGGGGTGTCGGGCATCAACTCTTGAAGGTGTTTCGAGCATCACCACCCTAAGGTGTGACAGGAAACGTATGGTCTGTCGGGCATCACATAGATCTAAGCAACTCTAGAGCATGATAGGTTAACTACTCATCAAGGCATGTCGCCCTAACCATTCATATCAGTTTGGGCACCTTGTAAGGTGTGAAGGTTTAGCACTTACCCAAACCTATCGACCTAATTACTCCTAGGTCATGACAATTTGTGGCATGTTGTATCAGTTTAAGCATCATGATCCATGACGACTATTCACCACCTAATCTTTGACTTAGTCATCTTCCACCTTAGGAAGCTTGGTAACTAGTCCATCCACTAAACAATGCAAGAAAAAGTAAGATATGGGCAGTAGCTTAATTACATAATGAATCTGGGGACATCACAGGGAAACAATAGTATCACATGCACATGAATAATAATAAAACTATACAACACATGTTCACCATTCAACATATAATTACATAATGAATTGTTACAACATTGATATTACACATTGAACAACAATATTATACATATACATGTACTACAACTAAACAATAGGATCTTCATACAATAGGTCCACCTATACATCAGTTCGCCATACACTCACAACTATCTTGGTTCTTCAAGATCACGTGTCCAAAACCTAAACAAAAGATTGCATGTGGTACACGTCATCATAATATTCAAGAATATTGTACTGAGTATGCCTACGTGTCTTTTATATACCTCTCATTACTAAGCTTGGCAATAAGATAAATCTAATACTTGGCAGTTATAAAGAAATATAAGAAAAAGCATATACTTGCACAAAGATGTTTGTTAACAAAAGAGAACACACATTTTAAGCACATTTTCCATTATATATCCAAGCATTGACCGCTGAAGGTTTTGATGCATTATCTTAACTATCAAGGAGCTCAAGATTAAGGCCTTTATGATCACTACCAAAGAGTTAGATCATGCGTACAATGTGGCCACTACCAAAGAGTTAGATCATATGTACAATGTGACCACTACCAAAGAGTTACGTCACTTCCAAGCATTGTACTACCAAAGCATTTAGCGCTTTCATATAATGGAATAGATATATTATGTTTCATGTGTTCATAGCCATAAGTATGGAAAATCAAGCAACATATCACGCAAGAACAATCATTTCATCCAATACCATATGCCAAGTATTTTACTACACATAAAACACAAGCATATTGCATAATAAGCCAAGTAAGAGGTAATGGCGTACATTGATCAAGAGATAATCTAATGATCACATATTCCTAGATGTCAACTCTAACCTTGGTCAAATCCTTGGTTAAGATAAGATCATATATCACCATCAGGTTCTCATCATCTTAACCCTACTTATGATTCATTAGGGTTTTCTTAGTCATTAATCTATTCCCATCATTATTTCTTGTCTTACTCTTCTTGTTATCTAGGATTGATTTTACTGATGTTGTATTTTAGATTATGACACATAATCTAATTATTTGGTTATATATTATTATGTACACATGTTAACCCTAGGTTACATGTATTAATCATATTAGGGTTTTCTCATCATTTTAAGGTTTATAACACCTTAAGAGAAATCATCATCACATAACATGGATTAAGTGTATCATCTTTATCTTATAATGAAATTTGAGGTTCCATATACTTATATGATCTTATATTGAATATTCCATTATTTATCGACCACATATGTATTTATTGCATTTTATTTAGGGTTATTAGCCCTAATTCGCTATAGGAAGCATTTCATATAATTTCGTGCATCAACATTACAATTACTGACATTAGATGGATTATAAGGTCCTGTTTGGATGAAGAATTTAATAGTACAACTATATTGGTAAGTTTTAGGAGTCTGAATTGAAACAATGTGGAATGCCACTGTTCTGAAATTGCCTGTTTGGGCTGACCTTTTTTGATGTTGGGTTGTCATCGGACCCACCATCCACCAGGCTGTACATGGCGAGAGTGTGGATGTTCTTCTAGGACAATAGCTATGAGGAAGCTTGGTTGGATAGTTATGCTTCACGAAGGATGGGGAAGGTCAGGAGGAGGTGCGATGTTACGACCCCACCTTCCGGGAACCCCCAATTAAGGGAGACCGAGAGGTCGAAGCCGTACCCATAACTTCCAGAACAAAGGTTCGGCAATTAACCAAGAACAATTATTAAATTTTAACAGACTAAACTGGGAAGTTGTAAGAAAATAAACTTTTGCATACCTTTTAGAAAGCTTGGATCTCTAAACTTCTATCCACTTATGGATTCTACTCTAACTAATCCTCCTTGTATTTTACTTCATGTATTTCACAATATGAAAATTTACTATTTGTCCTTTTGGCTTGTACCTAAAATGTCGACAAACAAAACATCGGTCACCCAAAGCTGGTATGTCGGGGAAACAATAATCGTGCAATTATTTATAACAATGTATTGCAGCCAATTACCAATAAACAAACAATTTTATGTTTTAAATATAACTACGCGATCCATGCATTCCCTATCCTCTGTGTTGCCCCTGCAGTGGACCTGGATGCTACTTTCCTTATAGTAGATCCCCATTAAACCCCTCATGGTCCCACCCATAGGTGAACCAGTTTCTAGCGTTGATTTGCATGGAACTACCCGTAAGTAGCCCACACCTTAACTCATGGCATGCTAAAGGGTCTCATGGCGCTACACGTGGTAGCCCAATTTCTAACCCATGATAACCTAGACCTTACTCTAGGTTACCCCTTTTTAGCCTTTACAAGCTATAGAGGTGGATTCAGATCCAAGCCAGTTATATATATATATATATATATATATATATATTCATAGTGATAATCATAGTCACTTTATAGTTGCATGAAATAAAAGGCATCCAACAGTTAATTTCAAGCAACCGATAAAACATTCAGAAATCACCGTGAAACTAAAGTGATTATTCATAAGCATAACCACATACCTGATTTGATGATTTCACAAGCATTAAGAAATTCCAACCAAGAAAGCAATCCAAGCAAGCAATTCATCAATCACATAATTCCTAAAAAGAATATGTACTCTCTTTACTACACACTTTATCAAGAATCTACTTTATTAACTTGGATTCACTTTCTAGGGTTTCTAATCCAAATTAGGGTTTCATTAATATTCATTAGGGTTTCTTAGATCAATTTCTCAAACTTTATCCCTTTTAGGTCAACAAACCCTAAAATACTCTTTTCTGTTTATATAAACCATAATTGCTCAAATTATCCATTTTAGTAGTCTTTTATACCCAAAATGACTTAGGATCATCATATCTCTATTTATTCATGGATTTGAACCATTAAAACAATTAAAAGACATATTCACTTAAATTAGGGTTTTCAAGCTCATTAATGCATATTCATGCATGAAACCCTAAATTAAGCCAATTATATAAAAAGATCATCTTTTTAAATCCTATTTTCACTTTTATCAACAACAGGTTAATATTGGCTTGAATTATCCAAAGAACATCATTAAAGATAAAAACTTTATGTACTTTTCAAATTTCAAGCATATTTATGCATATAAGCTCTAAATTAAACTACTTACGTGCAAAGTTCATCCTTTCAATCTTAATGTACCTTTTTATCATTAACAGGTTAATACTAACTTTAATCATCCATTAAACCCTATTAAACACTTTAATCATATCAAAATAGGGTTCCTTAACACTTAACCCATTAAAGTTGATAACTTACACTACTTTTTGAGTAGCATGCAAAATTAGGCTTTAAACATAATTTCCTTGTGTTCCTCTCATTTTTCTTATCAAAATACATATATTATGCGTGCTAATCCAAGCAACGAATAATTAACTATGAATTTTGCAATAAAACCTTACTTCAGCCAATCAAAAGCTGCCACGTCGCCCGTTTCCCATGCAAAGCGCGTTGTTTTGAAAACGTAGTTGATTGACCATTTTGCCCTTGATAAGTGAGACGGGTCTTCAACCCGTGAAGGGGCAGTTCTGTGATGACCCTGAATTAAGGAGTTCGATATCCAATACAATATTTGATACCATACTTGGAGTAAATAATTTAGTGATGAACCTTGAGGCGTTATGTGATCAAATGATGTAACTTGAACCTATTCGATCAAGATTTGATGGTCGATTGACTTGCATTCTAGATGTATATGACTTTTCAACAAGGTTATTTGAATGATTTATTTATACTATCAAATGCTTAATATTAGTATCATGCTTAGCTAAATGCTAGATTACGTTTTGGGAAACTAGCCTTTAAATCCTCATAGAATTTGCATCATATGGATGAGAGTTATTCAGGTTTCAATGGTTGATTTAATAACTAAGGTTCCAAACAATTAGAAATAAGCTCGAGATTTATTCATATACAGTAGCACAAATGTCACGCAGGCCTACCCCCTTATTCCCACAGTGTATCACACTCACTGTTTGGGGAGGTTGTTAGGATCGGATGGCTCTGACTCCGTCCCCTACCTCCATTTCAAGCGGAGCAACTAGTGTCTATGAGACCAGGTTATGAGGTGTAACAGGGAGGTTGTTAGAGCATTAAGTGAGATCCTTGGATCCACCGTGCCATCAGTATCCAACCAACACTTGTGAGACCAGGCTTGTGGGATATGAAGGCAAGGGCCCCAACCTCCCTCTTCTTTCTCCATAGCTGCAAGCAGCAGCCAACCTTGGAGGATGGAGGACTCCTTGGCATAGCTCCACGAGATCCAGGTATATATGAAAGACCTCAAGACTGTGAGGCATGCAAACGGAGAGGGGGGTGACAATAATGGACGACGGTTCATGGGAACACAACTCCAGGCCGGCGTGAAGAGGAGCAGGTGGAGTCCTTGGTCGAGACGAACTTTGGAGGAGGAGCCCTCCTCCCGAGCTTCCAACGGCAGGCATGAGGAGCAACCCTGGCGACAACCCTCGCCAGAGTCAACCACAGCGGCGGTGACACTCACACAGGCGGCAAGGCCAAGCCCAGCGGTGGAGCATCACCTGAAGCATCACCTGAGTAGTAGGAAGCCGTAGGCAGTCTCAACCCTTTTCGGTAGAACCTAGAAGTCAGCCGCAAGACCCCCTCGCTAATGGCCTACGCTTGCGTCGGGATGGGTTCCTTGGAAATCCCTACCCCACGATAGCTTGTCGACCTGCAACCTCTTCCTGTGAGATATAGAGGGACTGTGCGAGCCCCTAGGATCCTCCGACTTCCACAAGGATGGTCCCCTTGTCGTCAGCAATGCACCAGGGGTTAGGTTTGTGGCCTTGATGTTGTCGCTCCCCTCTTAAGCGAAAAGAAGGAGAACGAGGTGTGAAGGTCAAAGCGCTTCATCTCGTTTCCAGTCCACATGATGGCCTGGAAGCCCTGCAATCGATCACCGCAGTTCGTTCCTCACGGAGGCACATGCGAGAGAAGGGAAACAAACTCCGGGTATCCAGTCGGCCGTCCACGCGATGGGGGTATGTCGCAGGCATGATAGAGAGGACCGACCGGTCTAGCTCCCATCCAGACCGGGTCCCAGAGCTCAGACTAGCCACCTCAGTAGGGTTATCAAACCCTGAACCACGCCCACTTATGTTGCAATGTAACGAGCATCTGAGAGATCTGGAGATGAGATCAACGACCCAGAAAATCCCCAAAAAGGTAAATATCTTCTAAAATCACAGAATGTCTCTATATCTTGTATAATACATATAAAATAGCTGCAATACTTGATAAATTCCCATAAACTACCCCTAGACTCAGAAAAATGTTCTCTACATTACTGGACCCTTAGATCAGACCTTTGACAAACAAATAATGATGATAATTAATGTAGATGATTTAGAGTCCATTAGTTGAAATAAATAGTATCCATGTGATATTAATTCTCAGAGAATTTAGTAAAACTTTAATAACACTGGAAACCCACTGGTGAACATTGATCTGGGTTTTATTGATCTATGTTAGGCCTTTTCTATTTAATGCCTAAATTACATGTTTAACCTTCATATTAATTATAGACAATAGATAAGGCATCCGAAAAATATGAAATTCCTACCAGACCTTAATAATGACATATATATCAGACTAAAAATATTAGATACCATACTAACATTATGTTGACCTAGGTTTGACCAAAACCCTAAGTTAGACCTTAAATACCATTAATAATGGTGAACCTTGTATTAATGATGATAAATTTCTTATTAATCAGGTGCTGACCAGTTTACCTATATGATCATGGATATGTGAGGAATATCTAAACTCAGGTACGTGGATATAATTATATGACTAGATTTGCTGGATGTTAAATATATGTACTTGTTTGTTTGTGCTTGAAATACATTGTTGGATGTAGATCTATATGTATTGTCATTTCCTCCTTGAACAATAAGAACACTAAAGAAAGAAAGTGGAATGTAGTTATTGATGGTTCATTAATCTCCCTATTTGAGAGGGAAAGTATTAATGTTGACTAGCACCTCCCTAATGGTACAAGGTACGCGGGGAGATCCCTAATGGTACAAGGTACGCAGGGATAGGGCCCAATATTTATGTTTGTGCTAAGTCCACCATAGTAATGCATGTCCATTGAAATATGATTAATAACTTGGGATTACCTGATTTTTCTGCCTTTAAATAATGTTTTCTTTCTCTTTCTTCAATTTCGAGTATTTTATGCCAGCATAGTATAGCTCTTTAATTCCATGTACCAACTTTTGTTGATGTTTTTGTTTCTCATATTTTCTAGGTCCAGAGCTAGAATGGGATATAAAGAATAAGTTGTGAGCAAGTTGTACAGGTTGTACCTATTGTCTAAGATCCTATTAGCATACATGTTCATAAACTTGTAAATCTTCTTTTAATATGTAAATGTAATTCATTTTGTAATATAAATGTTAAATGCTGAGAAATGTTATGGTGTATGCCTATGGTTGAATGTTCATGTATGCGTATTATGCTTCCGCATCACTCTCTGATATGATTGGATGATGTTTTCGGATTCCGACCTCTCATTCCCAATAGGGTTTGGAGAAGCCAAAATCCGGGGACGTCACAGTTGGTATCAGAGCATGAACAATAGCTACACCTAACAATTGCTCACCATGACACATAAAAACTAAATTCTCACCTTTCACTTTAACCATAGAAACTTAGTGAGTTGTTTTATAGGAATTAGGTTTGACCTAGCCTCTAGGTTAGAACCTAGATGTTCGAGAACAAGGTTTAGACAAGTGTCTGAAACCCTTTCCATATAGAGATCATATGTATTGGGTAGCTACACTAGCCTACATCTCGTTCTCACCATTTTACTAGGTGACATGACACTAGACTATCTACTGTGTGTGGGACACTCGATTTTGCTGATTTGGTTTTGTTTTCCAATCGGCTCGAGCCTCGACAATTTTTTCTGACGTCTTCTTTCTCGGAGAAAAACTATATAATATTTTATTATATATATGTAAATATAAAAATGTGTCCCTCACACTGGAGAGTAGTTAGTGTTCATGCAATCTAAGTGAAAGGGAGTGACACCAGTCTAGAAGAGAGAATAGATCTAGATTAGATGTCTAGAGCCTCATAGGGTTATGTGATAGATAGATAGACAAAAGAAAGATGAAGGAAATAAGTATATAGAATCTTACCTAAGTTGATCTATGATGATATAAGTTTCCTTATTAAGATTTGAGTTATATATATGAACCGAATCCACTCTTGGGAGGATCTATGCTAAGTCGTGATGATGAAAGTATATTCCCTTTTCCTATTCAAGATTAGCTTAGTTAAGATAGAGATGAGTGTCCATGAGCCTCAAGCTCTTATACACGGAGGATGTCTAGTGGTAGGATGAGATATGTGGTGAACTCTAGAGAGAGTAAGACTCATAGGGAGAAGGTCGTAGGACCTGGCCTCCAATATATGAGATATGTGTAAAAAAAATGTCCTACACTAGATTACTCTTAAGTGTTGAGTTGAGTCCTTATGCATGATTCAAATCTATATGTGAGAATTGGGTGCAAGAAAAGGATGGGTAGATGACCCGTATGATAAAGTCAATCCTTTGGCTGAGTTAGGTCCTAGCTGGAGTGACATATTTTGTGAATCTCATCATTAGTTGCAAGTGAGGTAATATATGAACTCTAGTTATGAGAGTATGATGCTTTGTGCAAAACATACTCAAAATACAGGTTCTCCCTTCTTCTTCTCTTTCTTAATATATGATGATAGAAACCTCACTTTAGTTATGTAGATGATTTATATATGAGGAGTCACTCGTATAAGCTTGACCTATTCTATATTCCCCCCCATATCATACATGTAGTACCCAATATTGAAATCATGATAAGTTTGACTTTAAAATATTCTCTTCCCCTTCATATGAAACATGAAAGATATGATGCTGAGATCATGGGATAAACTTAGTATATTCTCTTTTTTTCCCTTCACATAACACATGCAAAACATAAAGAGTTGAATTCATGAACTTGATATAAAGATATTTTTGGATCATAGGATATATGATCAGAAATATAGTTCGTAACTTTGATCTTCTCAATGTATGCTTCTAAGTTGAGTATGAATATCACACCATAGGGTGAAACCCTAATGGTCAAGTATGTTACGTTATCCCTTCTTATGTAGAAAAACCCTAATATCAAGGATGAAGATAAATCTCCTTTAATGCTGAAATTATTGTAAGATGTTGATCATAAAACATATTAATGATAGATTTGAATAATCTAAATACCATGGCATATAGATGAATTCCTCTTGAACCTCACAAGCATGAGAAAAACTTGTATCCTTAGGGGTGATATAATCCTAAGATATCATAATGTCATGTTATGGCTAAGACATTATAAGGTAGGGTGGACACACCCAAGAATCTCTAGACCCTAAAGCTAAGAAATTAGAGTGTATGCAACTATGGTGGTCTTAGAACCTAAGCAATGATGATGTATATGAAGATGAACTCCTAAATAACCTCTTAAGGATGGGATTAGTTGAATTTCAAGGACGAAATTCCTTATAAGATGGGATGAATGTGATGACCCTGAATTAAGGTGTTCGATATCCAATACAATATTTGATACCATACTTGGAGTAAATAATTTAGTGATGAACCTTGAGGCGTTATGTGATCAAATGATGTAACTTGAACCTATTCGATCAAGATTTGATGGTCCATTGACTTGCATTCTAGATGTATATGACTTTTCAACGAGGTTATTTGAATGATTTATTTATACTATCAAATGCTTAATATTGGTATCATGCTTAGCTAAATGCTAGATTACGTTTTTGGATACTAGCCTTTAAATCCTCATAGAATTTGCATCATATGAATGAGAGTTATTCAGGTTTCAATGGTAGATTTAATAACTAAGGTTCCAAACAATTAGAAATAAGCTCGAGATTTATTCATATACAGTAGCACAAATGTCACGCAGGCCTACCCCCTTATTCCCGCAGTGTATCGCACTCACTGTTTGGGGAGGCTGTTAGGATCGGATGGCTCTGACTCTGTCCCCTACCTCCATTTCAAGCGGAGCAACTAGTGTCTATGAGACCAGGTTATGAGGTGTAACAGGGAGGTTGTTAGAGCATTAAGTGAGATCCTTGGATCCACCGTGCCATCAGTATCCAACCAACACTTATGAGACCAGGCTTGCGGGATATGAAGGCAAGGGCCCCAACCTCCCTCTTCTTTCTCCATAGCTGCAAGCAGCAGCCAACCTTGGAGGATGGAGGACTCCTTGGCATAGCTCCACGAGATCCAGGTATAGATGAAAGACCTCAAGACTGTGAGGCATGCAGACGGCGAGGGGGGTGACAATAATGGATGACGGTTCATGGGAACACAACTCCAGGCCGGCGTGAAGAGGATCAGGCGGAGTCCTTGGTCGAGACGAACTTTGGAGGAGGAGCCCTCCTCCTGAGATTCCAACGGCAGGCATGAGGAGCAACCCTGGCGAAAACCCTCACCAGAGTCGACCACAGCGGCGGTGACACTCACACAGGCGGCAAGGCCAAGCTTAGTGGTGGAGCATCACCTGAAGCATCACCTGAGTAGTAGGAAGTTGTCGGCAGTCTCAACCCTTTTCGGTAGAACCTAGAAGTCAGCCGCAAGACCCCCTCGCTAATGGCCTACGCTTGCGTCAGGATGGGTTCCTTGGAACTCCCTACCCCACGACAGCTTGTCAACCTACAACCTCTTCCTGCGAGATATAGAGGGACTGTGCGAGCCCCTAGGATCCTCCGACTTCCACAAGGATGGTCCCCTTGTCGTCAGCAATGCACCAGGGGTCAGGTTTGTGGCCTTGATGTTGTCGCTCCCCTCTTAAGCGAAAAGAAGGAGAACGAGGTGTGAAGGTCGAAGCGCTTCATCTCGTTTCCAGTCCACATGATGGCCTGGAAGCCCTGCAATCGATCACCGCAGTTCGTTCCTCACGGCGGCACATGCGAGAGAAGGGAAACAAACTCCGTGTATCCAGTCGGCCGTCGACGCAATGGGGGTATGTCGCGGGCATGATAGAGAGGACCGACCGGTCTAGCTCCCATCCAGACCGGGTCCCAGAGCTCAGACCAGCCACCGCAGTAGGGTTATCAAACCCTGAACCGTGCCCACTTATGTTGCAATGTAACGAGCATCTGAGAGATCTGGAGATGAGATCAACGTCCCAGAAAATCCCCAAAAAGGTAAATATCTTCTAAAATCACAGAATGTCTCTATATCTTGTATAATACATAGAAAATAGCTGCAATACTTGATAAATTCCCATAAAATACTCCTAGACTCAGAAAAATGGTCTCTACATTACTAGACCCTTAGATCAGACCTTTGACGAACAAATAATGATGATAATTAATGTAGATGATTTAGAGTCCATTAGTTGAAATAAATAGTATCCATGTGATATTAATTCTCAGAAAATTTAGTAAAACTTTAATAACACTGGAAACCCACTGGTGAACTCTGATCTGGGTTTTATTGATCTATGTTAGGCCTTTTCTCTTTAATGCCTAAATTACATGTTTAACCTTCATATTAATTATAGACAATAGATAAGGCATCCGAAAAATATGAAATTCCTACCAGACCTTAATAATGACATATATATCAGACTAAAATTATTAGATACCATACTAACATTATGTTGACCTAGGTTTGACCAAAACCCTAAGTTAGACCTTAAATACCATTAATAATGGTGAACCTTGCATTAATGATGATAAATTTCTTATTAATCAGGTGCTGACTAGTTTACCTATATGATCATGGATATGTGAGGAATATCTAAACTCAGGTACGTGGATATAATTATATGACTAGATTTGCTGGATGTTAAATATATGTACTTGTTTGTTTGTACTTGAAATACATTGTTGGATGTAGATCTATATGTATTGTCATTTCCGTCTTGAACAATAAGAACACTAAAGAAAGAAAGTGGAATGTAGTTACTGATGGTTCATTAATCTCCCTATTTGAGAGGGAAAGTATTAATGTTGACTAGCACCTCCCTAATGGTACAAGGTACGCGGGGAGATCCCTAATGGTACAAGGTACGCAGGAATAGGGCCCAATATTTATGTTTTTGCTAAGTCCACCATAGTAATACATGTCCATTGAAATATGATTAATAAATTGGGATTACCTGATTTTTCTGCCTTTAAATAATGTTTTCTTTCTCTTTCTTCAATTTCGAGTATTTTATGCCAGCATAGTATAGCTCTTTAATTCCACGTACCAACTTTTGTTGATGTTTTTGTTTCTCATATTTTCTCGGTCCAGATCTAGAATGGGATATAAAGAATAAGTTGTGAGCAAGTTGTACAGGTTGTACCTATTGTCTAAGATCCTGTTAGCATACATGTTCATAAACTTGTAAATCTTCTTTTAATATGTAAATGTAATTCATTTTGTAATATAAATGTTAAATGCTGAGAAATGTTATGTTGTATGCCTATGGTTGAATGTTCATGTATGTGTATTATGCTTCCGCATCACTCTCTGATATGATTGGATGATGTTTTCGGATTCCGACCTCTCATTCCCAATAGGGTTTGGAGAAGCCAAAATCCGGGGACGTCACAAGTTCTCTCCAATTGGCCCTGTCATCATCTTCCTCGCATTTTCCAGCCGTGGATGGCCTAGCGGCCAAAGGTGTTGCTCCTCTTCCTTCTTCCTGCCCTCGTCGACCATCACAGAGGACCCCCTTGCCTTCGACGACTTCCTCTGCACCCGCCCATGATGCGGCCGGAGTCCCATATGATCGGGGGTGCGGCGCTTGGGGCTGCAAGATGCAACCTTACTGCAGCCCTCCGGCGGTCTTGCGTAGATGCAGGAGCAACGAAACATTGTCTGATTGTCCACAAGCCGTCAAAGGTACTTCATTCCTTCATTAGGACAACACCATGGCCCCCATGGCTGTAGTGCTAAAACTATACCCTTAAGGTTAGGGTTTCTGTGAAGAAGGTGAAGAAGAGATATATAGTTGCATGGACTCCCTCTGGACTCGATCCCGGATCTTACCCCTTATATAGGGGAGGGTCAACGAAGCCATAGGTTGGCTTAACACGAGTCAAAGTGTCCCTTTCTAAATAGGAATCATATTCCTTCAAGGAGAAGTATTCCTTCTCTCTCCACATAACCACTTTGATAGTATTATTTCTTGGATAGATAGGAATTCGAAATTCCTCTCACCTAATCTTTTTGTCCTTGCTTTTTAATCCATAGGCACGAATTTCTATTTCTTTTAATAGAAATTACTCCCTTTTTAGCAATACCGCATAATACATTAATAATGCATCCCAATATCCTCGTATTTTCTTTTATTGGTATTTTCTCTTCCTTCCTCTTTATTGGGACTCCTTGGATCCCAAGAATCTCAAAGATTTTAAAATCCTTTTTATTGGATAGTCACTATCCTTCTAGATGCATCTAAATGCATTATTTCTCATTATCATGTTGATTTCTTATTAAAATATTTCCTTTTGAGGATTTCTCTTTATTTCTCTTTTATTTTCCTCATTGGTATTCCTTTTATCATTAGGAATCCTTGGAATACTAAATTCCTCCAAGAATAACTGAATAACACCTCTTTTCACTTATTTTCCACATTTTCTCATTGTTTTCAATTTCTTTCTTAATAAAGAAATACTTAATTAATCTTTTCTTTTCTTATTTCTTTCTTTTTGCAACTTTGGACTCCTTGGAACCCAAGGAACCCAAGAGGCACGAAATCCCTCTTTGGATTTGCCTTCTAGAGGTTTCCATCTCATTCTTTTGTCAAATATTCAATTATTCCTTCACTAATTGAATTTTCTTATTATTTGGGCCCAATAGCCAATAAAGCCCACAACACAAGCATCAAGGCTATTGTAAACTAAATCCATTTATTCCAAATACATTATATCATTATTTTTTCAAATATCCTTAATATGAGAAATTACATTTCCCACCGAATAAACCCAAAAATTGGGGTTGTAACATCCTTCCCTTCTTATAGGAATTTTGTCCTCAAAATTCTATCAAGCAAACAAACAATTCAGGATAAGACTTTTCCATGTCCATCATTGGCCCCTATGTGTCTTTACCTTACCCATGTATCTTCAAAAGAACCTTTATCATCACATATTCTTTTCTCTGAGTTCTTTTATCCTGGCGTCTATAAACTGCACAGGTGACTCAGGCCATGTCAGCCTCCCTTGGGGCTCACTAGGTTCATTTCTCAGCACATGGTCGGGGTACCTCACATAGTGCTTTAAATTGGACACATGGAACTCATCACACATCACATTATCCTGAGGGGTAGGGCAAACTTAACCTTCTCAACCAAACCATCTCAAAAGAACTCATTCATCAGGAACTCAACTGTCTTAGCTATAACTTAGAGGGGTTGGATTTTCATGCCACATATTCCCCCCCACAGCGAACTGCATGACAGTCTACTTTGCATCATCTGACGACTCATTTCATCCCTAGGCTCCTTTCAGCCATTGCACGATCAAAGCGACTTCATCTGCACACACTGTGGTCCTTTTCTGACCTTCGTGAGGTCTTTTCACCAACATCATCTTAATGAAGTGGTGCCCGACACAACCTCCCTTGTAGAGCTTCTTTTCATCCCGATACTGGCTATGGTGGTTATCATCACATCTTACAAAGGACAAGAATTGTCTCCATGTATCACCCTAAACCCGCACACATGCTCTCATCAGACCCTCTAGTCTGGATCATACTAACCATTAGTTAGGGTGATAGACTGTACTAACATCGAGTTCTTCATGTACCTACTTCCACCTTATGGAAGTGAACCCTTTAGGTCATACTTAAGAACTTTTGAAATCACATCATAGTGTAGTTGAACTATCTCTCTCATATGTAGTTCAATCGGATCTATCCCTTAATAGTACTCTTCTTTCTCATGTCATCTAGGTAAGATGATCTACCATAACCCATATTGCATCTTGACCTTCCTTGGTCTATGGGAGACTTAATATCCATAGTGATGGACTCCCATTCCCTCTCAGGGAATCTTTATCCTCTATATCAATACACTGGGTTATTGGTGTTCGTCCTTTACCTCTTGTCATGCATGGCAACATACCACATGAATCTTCATCTTAGGCATCCAAAGTACTACTGTTACTTACTATCTTCATAGTACGGTGTATGGTGATCATAAAATCATGATTTCCTGCATTGTCATGATTCCTTAAGATTAATTCCTCAGAAACCCTAAACCACTTTACTCGGGTTTCATCACCTTCTTTTCCAAATATGTGCATCTGAGGTTCTACCTCCATCCTTTCATTTCCTCAGGGCCTAGGCTGGCTAACCAAACCACCACTAACTTAATCAACCGATCTTGTTACATTGAGTATTAGCCAACCATATCTCCTTTCCAAACTTAGGGTTAGCCTAACAACCTCTTCTAGCCAAACTAGGTAGCTATATCTCTACTAGAGCATCCATTACCACTTCACATCCTTAGGTATTAGGTAATATTGATGACATACACCTCCTTGTATTACACTTATTATCTCATCTAAGTCTATCTTCATTGAGAAAACTCTGAGTTCATCCTATGGGTTTTTGAATTCAACCTTGTGTCACTTGCAAATTCCACATAACTCGTGTTTAAAACATCCTCACAAGATGATTACCTTAGTACTCTTACTATTTGTATACCATTCATGTATTATTCACTCCACAAGGATATGTTATCATCTCTGTCCTCTTACCCTAAGCAACGTTCCAACTCATATCCATCTTTTATCCTTGGTGTATGGCATGTGTACTGTCCTATCTCTCACTCCCATAATAAGAGGAAATAAGCATTTGGTGGCCATCCAAATACAAAGTTCTACCTGTTCCACAAGTAGAGATGGTACATCCCACATTGCTAGTACACCTTCAAGTCTAACTTGAAACGCACAACTTATGTCTCTACATCACAATCATCTCGATATCAAAGTTACCTCCATGTAAAACTAGTTTCGAACCTACTTGGGTCACCACACAATCTTTGGTCATTTCCTCTAGGTCTATAGGGTGCCGGCACTTTTGGGGTCATCCCTCTTCCCTTATGCATCCAGAGAGTGCCCAACTCATCTGCCCTTTGGGTCCCATGAGTTCATGAAGGTGATCAATCTCCTAACCCATGGCCCTCAGACAATGATAGATGTTACCTGCCGACCCTATGGTCATGTGCAACTAGGGAATTAGGCAACTCCTACTTCCATAGGTCTTATCCCTACCTGACCCTAGGATAGACTTAGGATTCTCTTATAGTACATGTTCAACTTAGAACCTTACCCAAGCCTTCAACATCTCTTTCTATATTCAAGGGTTGTCTTTCATCCTTTCATAAGGGTCATGGTGACCTGCCTACCTTCGTTAGGGCCCATACCGATTACCTCCATGGTAACATATCCTCATGCACTTAGAGATGGATATCTATGGGTCTATAGGTTCATTCTCATACCATCCACTTTTCACTTAGCTTCGCAAGATCATGTGAGTCCCCTTTAGGTTTCCTCAAAACCCCCAAAATAGGTATACATCCTACCAAAGGGTCCCTCTCCCAGGATGGGAGAAAACTATGAATGTTATGACCCCATCTTCCGGTAACCCCAATTAAGGGAGACTGAGAGGTCGAAGCTGTACCCAAAACTTCCGGATCAAAGGTTCGGCAATTAACCAATAACAATTATTAAATTTTAACAGACTAAACTGGGAAGCTGTAAGAAAATAAACTTTTGCATACCTTTTTGAAAGCTTGGATCTCTAAAGTTCTATCCACTTATGGATTCTACTCTAACTAATCCACCTTGTATTTCACTTCATGTATTTCACAATATGATGATTTACTGTTTGTCCTTTTAGCTTGTACCTAAAACGCCGACAAACAAAATGACAGTCAACCGAAATTGGTATGTGGGGGAAACAATAATCGTGCAATTATTTATAACAATGTATTCAAGCCAATTACCATTAAACAAACAATTTTACGTTTTAAATATAAGTACGCGATCCATGCATTCCCTATCCTCTGTGTTGTCCCTACAGTGGATCTGGATGCTACTTTCCTTATAGTAGATCCCCATCAAACCCCTCATGGTCCCACCCATAGGTGAACCAGTTTCTAGGGTTGAGTCACATGGCACTACCCGTAAGTAGCCCACTCCTTAACTCATGGCATGCTAAAGGGTCTCATGGCGCTACACGTGGTATCCCAATTTCTAATCCATGATAACCTAGACCTTACTCTAGGTTACCCCTTTTTAGCCTTTACAAGCCACAGAGTGGATTCGGATCCAAGCCAGTTATATATATATATTCATAGTGATAATCATAGTCACTTTATAGTTGCATGAAATGAAAGGCATCCAACAGTTCATTTCAAGCAATCGATAAAACATTCGGAAATCACCGTGAAACTAAAGCGATTATTCATAAGCGTAACCACATACCTGATTTGATGATTTCACAAGCATTAAGCAATTCCAACCAAGAAAGCAATCCAAGCAAGCAATTCATCAATCACATAATTCCTGAAAAGAATATGTACTCTATTTACTACACTTTATCACGAATCTACTTTATTGACTTGGATTCACGTTCTAGGGTTTCTAATCTGAATTAGGGTTTCATTAATATTCATTAGGGTTTCTTAGATCAATTTCTCAAACTTTATCCCTTTTAGGTCAACAAACCCTAAAATACTTTTTTCCGTTTATATAAACCCTAATTGCTCAAATTATCCATTTTAATAGTCTTTTATACCCAAAATGACTTAGGATCATCATATCTCTATTTATTCATGGATTTGAACCATTAAAACAATTAAAAGACATATTCACTTAAATTAGGGTTTTCAAGCTCATTAATGCATATTCATGCATGAAACCCTAAACTAAGCCAATTATATAAAAAGATCATCTTTTTAGATTCTATTTTCACTTTTATCAACAACAGGTTATTATTGGCTTGAATTATCCAAAGAACATCATTAAAGATAATAACTTTATGTACTTTTCAAATTTCAAGCATATTTATGCATATAATCTCTAAATTAAACTAATTATGTGAAAAGTTCATCCTTTTCGATCTTAATGTACCTTTTTATCATTAATAGGTTAATACCAACTTTAATCATCCATTAAACCTTATTAAAACTTTAATCATATCAAAATAGGGTTCCTCAACCCTTAACCCATTAAAGTTGATAACTTACTCTACTTTTTGAGTACCATGAAAAATTAGGCTTCAAACATAATTTATTTGTGTTCCTCTCATTTTTCTGAGCAAAATACATATATTATGCATGCTAATCTGAGCTAAGAATAATTAACTATGAATTTTGCAATAAAACCTTACTTCAGCCAATCAGAAGTCGCCACGTTGCCCGTTTCCCATGCAAAGCGCGTTGTTTTGAAAACGTAGTTGATTGACCATTTTGCCCTTGATAAGTGAGATGGGTCTTCAGCCTGTGGAGGGGTAGTTTTGTTCAATTGGCCCTGTCATCATCTTCCTCACATTTTCCAGCTGTGGACGCCCTAGCGGCCAAAGGTGTGGCTCCTCTTCCTTCTTCCTGCCCTTGTCCGCCATCACAGAGGACCCCCTCGCCTCCGACGAC
Organism: Alisma plantago-aquatica; assembly: GCA_963693085.1. NCBI lineage: Eukaryota > Viridiplantae > Streptophyta > Magnoliopsida > Alismatales > Alismataceae > Alisma > Alisma plantago-aquatica. The sequence continues at coordinate 1,094,681,569 of OY856412.1, read as the reverse complement.
TTCCTCTGCACCCGCCCATGCTGCGGCCGGAGTCCCAGATGGCTGGGGGTACGGCGCTTGGGCCTGCAAGATGCAGCCTTGCTGCTGCCCTCCGGCGGTCTTGCGCAGATGCAGGAGCAACGAAACGTTGCCCGATCGTCCACAGGTCGTCAAAGGTACTTCATGCCTTCATTAGGATGACACCATGGCCCTCGTGGCTGTAGGGTTAAAACTATACCCTTAAGGTTAGGGTTTTGGTAAAGAAGGTGAAGAAGAGATATATAGTTGTGTGGACTCCCTCTGGACTCGATCCCGGATCTTACCCCTTATATAGGGGAGGGTCAACAAAGCCATAGGTTGGCTTAACACGAGTCAAAGTGTCCCTTTCTAAATAGGAATCATATTCCGTCAAGGAAAAGTATTCCTTCTCTCTCCTCATAACCTCTTTGATATTCTTATTTCTTGTATAGATAGGAATTCAAAATTCCTCTCACCGAATCTTTTTATCCTTGCTTTTTAATCCATAGGCACGAATTTCTATTTCTTTGAATAGAAATTACTCCCTTTTTAGCAATACCGCATAATACATTAATAATGCATCGCATTATCCTCTTATTTTCTTTTATAGGTATTTTCTCTTCCTTCCTCTTTATTGGGACTCCTTGGATCCCAAGAATCTCAAAGATTTTGAAATCCTTTTTATTGGATAGTCACTATCCTTCTAGATGCATCTAAATGCATTATTTCTCATTATCATGTTGATTTCTTATTAAAATATTTCCTTTTCAGGATTTCTCTTTATTTCTCTTTTATTTTCCTCATTGGTATTCCTTTTATCATTAGGAATCCTTTGAATACAACATTCCTCCAAGAATAACTCAATTACACCTCTTTTCACTTATTTTCCACATTTTCTCATTGTTTTAAATTTCTTTCTTAATAGAGAAATACTTAATTAATCTTTTCTTTTCTTATTGCTTTTTTTGCACCTTTGGAATCCTTGGAACCCAAGGAACCCAAGAGGCACGAAATCCCTCTTTGGATTTGCCTTTTAGAGGTTTCCATCTCATTCTTTTCTCAAATGTTCAATTATTCATTCACTAATAGAATTTTCTTATTATTTGGGCCCAATAGCCAATAAAGCCCACAACACAAACATCAAGGCTATTGTAAACAAAATCCATTTATTCCAAATACATTATATCATTATTTGTTCAAATATCCTTAATATGAGAAATTACATTTCTCACCAAATAAACCCAAAAATTGGGGTTGTAACATGCGACCACCGACCAACAATGGAGGGAAGAGAGAGGATGGCAGTAGACATAGATTTGCACAATAGGAAGAAATGATTGGGGTAGGAGGAGCTTGTATGAGGAGAAAGGAGGGAGGTATATAGGTAGAAAATGGTAGGAGGGAACACAACAATAAGGAACAGTGGGGGTAGGAGGAGCTGGTGGGAGGAGAGAGGAGGGAGGGATGTAGGTAGATGATGATGGGAGGCGGCACAGCTGGAAGAAATAGCAGGGGAAGGAGGAGTTTGTGTGAGGAGAGAGGATGGCCATGGGTTTCGTGAAGCATGATTTCCATGGTAAATGAAAATGATGACGATCATGGTGTGATTCAGAAGACTGCATTTTAACGTGTCAAAATACCAGTCAAGGAAATGTCGGAAATCTCAGATTACATCAATTAATCACCAAACCATGTAGATATAATCACTAGAATTTGAAATACAATATATAATTACAATAGCCCCATGAAATAAAGGACCCAAACGGCCCCTAAGTCACATTTAGGAGTTACTGGAACATTTCCATAATTTTAGTCCATCATTTGGTATTTATTATCCATGAACAAGTAGTACACATCTTGCATGATATCACTGTGATTTTGGCATCAAAATATTGATATTATGGTTCAAAGTGGTTCTACATATTTTTCTGAACATTTTTATACCTTGTTCATAGTTTTCGGATGAACATACTAATTTATATTAATTTTCTAAAATCAAGATATTTACTGGAATTACTGCGCAATTTACCTTTATGTACCAATCGAGGGCTGCCACATCACTCCAGGGTTAGCGCAGCTCCTTCAATGGGTTTGTTGGGTTCATGTTTGAATCGGGCGGTCTTGTTCGGGATTTGATCGGTCTAATGTTATTGAACCTGGTCTATTGAACGCTGGTTAGACACCCACTCCAGTTTTGATCCTTATTTTCTTACTAAACGTAGACTTGACATCTGCCTGCTCTGCTTTGTGGCAGAGCTGCCATTGTGGGATGCTCTAGCGAGCAAAATAGGATGTGGAGGTGCTCTTCGTGAGTCCATTAAGTCGTCATTGGCTTCAGGTACATAGAACAGACCTCTACGGCTTTAATACCCCCTTGCCTTGCCATCTAGGGATCTGCTTCCATGAGCTCGCCATCATCAGCACTGTTGCGGAAGAGAAGAAGAGGGGAAAATCCTAAGCCTCTGGTCTTCCAAGCTCCCTCTACGAATCTCCATTAGCACCGCCAGGACTCCCTAGAATCCATTGAGGCTCCAAAACTCAAGGGGGTTTCACTATTGTTGTCTGCAAGTCCTTCTTCATCTCTAATAAACTAGAGCTCGACAGCTAGAAAACCACCACGGAGACCAATATAAAAGCCACAAATATTCTCCCTTAGTATTCATCCTACTTTGGGCTTCATCTACCTTCCTTTTTCTTCCTTCGATCTCACCTCTATCTCCCCATTCGTTTCACCTATTTCTCAGCTGCCACATGCTCGTCGCAGTGGAGAAGAAGCGAGGGACAGTGACTCATTTTCTCTGTCTACTTCACCAAAAGCTATGCTATCAAGGCCATGATGTAAGTACTTGCTTAGATGAGGCCAACCACCTAGTTTCCCATTCCATTCACCCCACTATCAAAGATCGTGGCTAGGTGGATGGTTTCTCAACTCCTTGCTCCATGATCTTGAACGGTTTGGAGGTAAGGGGTAAGCTCATCACCGTCAGATCCATCATCAACCCTCCAGATCAAGGCATGCTACAAGATAATCTATGGGCTAGCCCACTAAGAGGTTATGTGACATATCACTGATGACTAGGGCCTAAGTTCGAAATATGAAACCTAGCTCCATTATTACGCAATATTCAAACCTAAATATATTGTTCTAGAAACCTCTAATTGTCACCAAATTTTAACCATAGTTATATCATCACTCAAGCTACATTCCATTCCATTTTGGTTCCAAAACTTGACTATATAATAATCCAATTAAATTCCTAAAAAATCATAAAAAAGGGATCGTAATCATGATATAAACATCAATCACCATCCAAACCTTACCAAAGCACTTGTAACACTTACGATAACTCAACATGAAATAAAATCACTTATGTCATTAGACATTTAGGGATTACAAAATTCCACTCCATAATATCCTACACACCTTAAGAGATATGTCATCCTCAAAATTAAGCTAAAAGTCTCATCTTTCGCACGTCCTCTAGGTCTCCTTACAAGATCATGGTCAATATGCCAAATCTCTACAACCTTCACAAACTGATATGGCAAAACTCAACATACTCACAAACCAATAGAGAATACTCCATACACCCACAAACGGATAGACACAACCCACATACCCACAAACCGATAGAGAACCACCCTACATACTTCACAAACTAATAGGATACAACCCTACACACCCACAAACTGATAGGCAGCCTCTCCAAGGTTCTCTAACTTGAGATAACCCATCTTAAGATCAAAACACACCTCATACATATGTTCCATACATCACCAAACATGCTTCCACACAACCAAGATCCAAACAAGGCACTCATATAATCATTCTCTATCTTATGATGCTAAAGAACTAAGGGAACACTCATCATGTGACATATTGTAAGATAACCCCTCATCTTGGGTAAATTTCACTTTGGTCCAAAATGGGCAAACATTGCTCAAACAATATTCAACTAGGACCAAACTTGAAACATAAGCATGTCACATGATAACAAAATACCTCAAAGGATTAGATTAAAGTTCTAAGCAACCTACTTAAGAAAAACAAATAGGGTTATCCCAAAACCCAGGTTAGGGTCCTTACAATTTGAATCTGAGGTTCCAATACTCATGAACATTGGGCTTGAATGCGACTCTAATGAATCCAGTGAGAGATGTCACTAGCAAGTTCATTACCTCTCCAAAAGATTTATTGCTAGTACTAGAGGAGGTATAAAACTACTGAACTTACATTCTTATTTTATCATTAGTCATTACTTTGATTTCATCATCTCCATATCATAGATATTATTTTATAGTTGTGCCAATTTCAAAAGAGCATTGGTGTAACGAACTGAAATCCATGTGTAATCGTAGTTTAGCCTTTCTCCTAAGCTTTTCCTTTCATTTCTATCCTTGATGTTGAATAAATGGAAATTATAAAAAGTTGGTGTATATTTGTTCCCTATACTTGACATTATAAGGATGTATGCACAAATACCTCAGTAAAAGTTTATAAAAAAGGTTTAAGATGGATAGGGATAAAATAAAATAAATCTAGAAGTTTCCATGGCATTTTTGTATGAGAAAAAGAAAAGAAAATCCTAAAATTAAGATAATGCAACATTAAATGAGTTAGTTTTTCAATTATGTAAAAATAAGAGTAAAATGCCTAAATTTTATAAAAAGGGAACTAAAAAAATAATTTTAAGACCAAATTCATTTTCTTTGAGTATAAGTTTGCTTGAGTGATAAACTTCACAAGTTTTGGAAAATTAGTAACTATAATTGTATTAATTGAATGGGAAAATAGGATATAACTCAAAAATATAAAATAAAATCATTAATGACTCTAAAAGTAATAACTAATACGAAATTTGTGATCTACACATTAAAATATGCCTTCAAGTGAAATTTCATTAAATTTGGAGAATCTTATAACCATTAATGATGGAAGAAAGAGAAAATAAGATTTGTTTTTTAACAAAACGAAAGTTTTCAAAATCTAAATCTAATTGCATATTCGGATTCCTCATATCAAAAATAGGCTAGGTGTCAATTTTCAACCAATTTGGAGCATGTTTACCCCCTCAAATGAGGAGAGAGAACAAGAGAAATTAATGTATACACACTATATTCCAATTTAATTAGAATTTTATTTAATGGGTCACGCATTTGTCTTTTTAATTACTTTGACCCATGTGATCATGACCATTGGATCCATGATCCAACGTCTCACAGGTTGTCTTCAAGATCCCCCCAATTTGGCAATAGGTGCTGAAATTAGTTGATTTTGTTTTGTCGATTGCTCGCTTGTTTCTCAACCAAATCACATGAAATTTCCTCCAACCGCTTATAAAAAGGATTCCACTCACAATGATCCCTCCTATTTTTGTGATTTTGTGGAGAAATCAGGAAGGCCCCAAATTTTTTTCTCCAAGAAAGTTCTGGCATTATCCATCTCACTTTATTTCTCAACCGTGCCTATAAATACCTATACTTGAGTCTTCCCTAGCCCCCTTGCAACTACTCTCTCCCTAAAATTGCTCGTGAGACTGTGCTTTGGCTTGCCGGTGCTTGAGTTTTGATCCAAGATTTGTGGCAGGTGTTTATTCCTCTCCTTAATGACTTGATTTGAATTGTTTGGTTCATCAGGTTTGTGCTACTCCCCTCTTTCTTTCTATGTTATTATTTTTGCATTTGATCGAGGGTATCGGTTTAGCCCAAATAGGCCTCAAGATTCTTACACCCATGGTTAATGAGCAAGGTATGGGACAATCCATGTGACACCCATTGTCACTCAAAGTGAGATTACTCAAAATATAAACCACGATCAACCATAAACAACAGATTATCGAAAATCACAAGAAATTAAAACTGATTTGCAACAAGCACCATGAGATCAGATTTAGTACGCAAGAACCAATACTTGCATTTCATAACATATATTCAAGGTTCTACATCAACATATTCCTATCAACATGTTACATAAGATAACAGTTTCACATTTATATACATACTACTAGAGGCACACAAGCCAGAAATCATATATCGATCATTTGTCTACAAAACACATTGAGAACACCCCCAAGGACCTACTTGTATAGGGACGACACATAGGACTCTATTAGTAGACACTTTTCATATACAATGATCCATCAGGTGTAGTTTTCTTCTTGTATTATCCTCAACTACAAGATCTTCAACTGAAAATGCACATCCACCTAAAAAGTTATTTAAACGGGGTGAGACACACAGTCCCAGTGAGAGATATAACTCTCTTCCAACTTTATTATTATCACAGATAACTAAGCAGATATATTAACATACTGAGAAGATTGAGCAGAATTAACTAAAGGACATATATCTCATGTATGAAGTAAATAGAGAAGTAACATACATTTTCCAATGAGCAATAGAACAGTTAATAATTTAAAAAGAATATGCAGAACATGTATGACTATTATAAATTAAATTGTGAAAGCAAGGCAAGGATTCATCCAATGTTTTTGTGTTTGATCCTATACATGTACACTACATGTTTGATTATGTATTTATTATTCCTTGAGAATTTGAGTCGTACCACCCAAATCTAACTGACCACTGCTAAGTCAAAATTGGTGACATACAAGGTCTAGTCGAAGAGTCAGAATCCATGACCTCACCTTCCTCGGTCAGTATGAGTGATGTTGCAGTGACATCACAAGTCAACTACTTCGAGTGACATATAGTCCAGCTGTGCAAACCTAGACCACCTTGGTACATGTCTCGACACTAGTGAAAGTGAGATATGGCCCGCAGCCACACTCTATTCTAGGGTATGTCCCGTAGTCAATCCTATGTCACATATCACTGAGCTACGGCCCAAATCCGCACTCTATTCCAGGGCATGACCTGCAGTCAATCTTGTATCACATCATGAAGCATGATCTAACCCTCACACAAGGCCACAGTCACCCTCAATTGCTTGATATTAGGGTACCAAGTTGTCCCCGCATACTCAATAGTATGTGCTCCAAGTTTCCTATAGGAGTTACTCATTTTACCATCTAGCAAATCCTGAAACTAATGGATCTATGGCCCAAGGCAAGCTACATGATTAGGTTCTGCTTAATTGATTGGACCAATTAAAATGTCTTTCAGTAATAATCAAGTTACAACGTACAAACCACATCCAAATCCTCCAAAATAAAGGGGCATAGTATTACAACAATTGATATCATCGTTTAAACTACGGACTAATTCCCATCATCTCATAACATTGTGTCACTACCAGCCACCAGGATATCACCATCATCATCATATTATCTGAGGATATCAATGCCTCATTCCAGAACCTGAGCATATCACCTCAACCAGGTACTAAGCCCTTACTAGGTCCTAAGACCCATCACATCAAACTTGTGATTCATGGTTATCTCATCTTGACTCATTGAGCATATAAGCATTACTCATGCCACATCATTCATGCCACATCACATGTACGTTCCATAGAAACCATTAGCCATTATCTTCAGAGAGAGAATATGTTTAAACATATTAAACACCTTTAACTAAAGCAAGCAAAGCATCATAAGAGCTCTAGTCTAGGATTAGGCTTCATGTTGATTCCACATAAGGTTCTCAAGCATTATTCTTTCTCAAACCTCTGATTTTCATTACCTCCCACCAATTAGAGTATATAAGGCTAGGAATTAGACAATGCAACTAAGTATACACATTCACATATCCATACTTCATGTGTTCCATTATCAAGGTTCATAGCTAAAGCGTAATATTATTTAACCATCTTCATGGTACTCTCATGTTATAACACCCAATTAATCCACTAGGTTAAAGATATGTAATTTAAGAGGGGAAATAATATTATGATTTCCATTCATACTTACTCAATATTATGACCTACCTTAGAATTAGGGTCAATGCTATTCACATATGACCGATTAGGTCTTTACCTCAAGGTTACACCACCAAACCATAAATTACACCAAAACCCATCTTTTTGAAACCGATTAGGTTACCCTAAGGGACAAGATTCAACTGATGTGGTAACCTAAGGGTGGCTTCAATCTCATTGATCTTTCACACAACTACTACATCGTCCAACTGCAGAGGGAAGACGGTTGGATCCAAGCATTAACTGGTGCCCCATGGCCTTTGTTTGGATCCTATCTTTCTGTACATCACAGGTAGCCAGATTTCTCACCGAAATCCTCTACACCCCCCAAACTAGTTGCATGGATAAGAATCCTGAATTTACCCATCCACCTGTACCGAGAGATATTGTTAGCTGAGATAGGCGACCATATCAGGAAGGCAATCAAAGCTGACTTAAACACAATCTCACAATGTCGGGGACGCTTTGCAAGAATTACAGTTGAAATCAACATGTCTAAACCTCTCACCCCTCAAGTCATGATAGGACGAAATAGATACCGCATCGAATATGAAAGCATCCCATTTATAATGCATGTATTGTGGCAGGGTCAGCCACCTTGAAAAGGACTACTCCAAATGTATCACTAATGAAAATGTAGCTATGAAAGCCAATCGGGCTGACGGGTCCACTATCATTGCTCCTTCGCCCCCCATGCCAGGTTTCATTGACTACATCCAAGCTCAACTAATTCAACACAAGCAACGAGCTAACCAAGAAGTCAACCAGAAGAGTTATGCCAAGCCCTCTAATAGGTTCCTATCATTAGAAAACCAGGAGAATGAGAACAAATCTACAGAAGTGATCGATGTTGATAATATAGAGGAACATATAGTTGATGGTATCGATTGGAGCACAAGGAAGAAGAACAAAAAGCATAATAAGAGGATCTCAGACAAGCAGGCCCAAGTCCTCAACAACAGAAACAACAGACGGCCCTGAAGAACCCGCAGACCGCATAGCACAATGCGACACACTCAGCAATAAATCCAACTAGGGATTTGATTGTGTTAGGTAGAAACACGACCTCTCATCCCTTCATCACCACACCCTTCTCCTTCAATTACTCGACCAAGAATGGTCGGATCCCTCCACCCTACTAAAGCCCTGGCCATAGCTCTACAAGAATGATTTTGCATAACTGGAAAGTAATTAGTTCTGGGGAAGCTAGTAGTTTGGCCAATATGAAGAGAGGTAATACATCACTCCTAAAAGACCTAGAGGAGGAAGCAAGAGTGATGGGGAAGTCAACTCTAGCTGATAGTGATAAATGAAGATAGTCGCTTGCAACACACAGGGTGTTTGTGATAAAGACACCCAAAGTACAGTCAAGGAATTGGTCAGGAAGTATGGAATTTCGGTCATATATATTATGAAACAAGATGCAGTGGTTCTTGGGCCCTTGGCATCATAAAGAAACTAGGTTTCACACACTCACACAGAGTGGAGGTTGTAGGCTTCTTGGGTGGGATTTGGGTTCTTTGGAGGGGAGATATCTCCTTAGAAATCCTCCTGTCACATAAGCAATTTGTCCATTTCAAGATACACAATTCCTTCTTCACCTTCATCTACGCTAACACAAATAGGGGGGGGGGAACTCATATGGAATCAACCGGATACACTAGCTCCTTTTATCACTTCCTCATGGGTGGTAGTGGGGGATTTCAATGTAGTTATGTACCCATCTGAGAAATATGGGAGCAATGTCTTAGATAGCTCTAACAGCAGAGATTTCATTGATGCAATGGAGGCTTGTTCCCTTTACGATCTGGGAGCGGGTGGAGCACAAAAAACTTTCAGAAGAGGCCTTCTACATGAGCACCTAGATAGGGCTCTGGGTAATAGATAATGGATTGACCAATCCTCATCGAATAGAGTTCAAGTCCTAGAGAAAAACCATTCAGATCATGCACTGATTTTGGTGTCCTCTGAGGTTCCCTCTCAGGTCCCAAGGAGGCACCATGTGTGCACCTCAGTGACATGGTATGAATACCCTGGCTATAATGATTTTATCAAAGGGACATGGCTAAGAGATTGTGCCTTGATGCAGGCCAATTTGCAGTTCCTTACCAAAGATTCTTTATTGTATGAAGCAAGACGCAAGGAGGACAGAAGGGACAAGGATAAGATCTCCAATAAAATCAAATGGAATCAAATGAATCTTGCACTTCAATTCAACCATGACACAGCATGAGACATTGTCGAGCTCCAAACCTATCTGGATGCAATTTTGAGAAGAGAGGAAGCTAAAAGCCAACAAAAAGCAAGATGCAATTGGATCACACTGGGGGATAACAACACACATTATTTTCACTCATTAATCAAAGCTAGAAGATGGAGGAACAAGATCACATGCCTAAAAGATGCCACCAGCATATGGAGAGAAGATGAGCAGGAGATAAAGCAACTACTTCTAACCTTCTTCTCTAATGTATACTAAGAAACTGACTCAGAGCTTAGAAGGGCCTCGAGTGCTTCGTTCATTGGTGTCTTCAAACCAATGTCCTCTACACAGCTAATGACCATGGAGACTATTCCATCTGAAGACAAAATTAAGCAAGCAGTTAACTTGATGTCACCACTCAAAGCCCCAGGTCCAGATGGAATGGATGCATCCGTTTACCAAAAGAACTGGGAAGTGCTTCATCCTAAACTATGCCAATTTATTCAGAAACCCTTCAAAGGAGCCGCTCTCCCTCAGTCTATGGAAGACTCACTTCTCATCCTCATTCTGAAGGTTAGCTCCCCAGAATAATGCTCTCACTTTTGACCAATCTCTCTCAACAATGTTTGCACAAAACCTTTGTCCAAGGTGTTAGTGGCATGGATCAAACCATTCCTGAATGAGTGGATTTCTCTCTTCCAATCAAGTTCTATACCAGGAAGGTAGATCGGTGACAACAGAGCATTAGTCCAGGAGATCATCCATTCCATGGAATCCAAGACATGTGGGATGAAATTCCTAGCACTTAAACTCGACCTGGTTAAGGTTTTTGACAAAATTAGTTGGCATTTCATTGAAGATACCCTTCTCAAAACCTCTATACCTAGGATCATTGTCTCGATCATCATGCAGATTATGAACTCGAGCAGTTTGTCTATACTTTAGAATGGGGAACCCACGCGATCGTTCCACCCATCTTTTGGGGTAAAGCAAGGTGACCCTTTATCACCATACATCTTCGTCCTGTGTCTCGAGTGGTTAAGTCAACTCATCACCTCTGAAGTCGACAAGGGAAACTGGAAACTGATCATCATCTCCAGATCTAAACTGACCTTTACCCATGCTAGCTTTGCGGATGATATTATCTTTTTTGGAGAAGCTAATCTTCAATAGGATATGATCATGTGTCGCTGCCTCTGACAATTCAATGACACCTCTGGACTCTTCCTATCATCTGAAAACTCTTTTGTATTCTTCTCCTTCAATGTGACAAGACCTATAAAGAACCAAATTTGTAGGGAAATGGGAATTTAGGAGACTCAAAATATGGGTAGGCATCTTTGTATCCTGATTGTACACCAAAGAAAAGGAAAGGATATATATCACTCACTCTTGGAGAAATTCCACAAGTACATAAACTCTTGGTAGAGCAATCTCCTATCTCTAGTCGGGAGGATTACACTAGCTAGATCTATACTTCAATCCCAAACGTGCCACATAATGCAGTCATCCCAACTCCCAACTTCTATCTATGAAAACATTGATCAAGTAGTCAGGAGTTTCATTTGGAATGGTGGTTCCAACTCGAGGCACCTCAACCTCATAGCATGGAAGACAGTCACATTGCCCATAAAGCATGGAGGACTACTCATAAAGAAAGCAAAGGACTTTAATTCAGCTCTAGTTATGAAGTTGGCATGGGACTTCATCTAAAGAAGATGCATATTGTGGGTCGACCTCATGATGGAAAAATATGTTCATAGGGGACAACTTAAAGTTACTAGATCCCACACTTGGCAAAGTATTAAGAGTTTCCTACCGCTCTTGATGAACAACTCAAGACACGTTGCAATCTCTGGCATGTCCACCATAGTTTGTACTGATGAATGGGTCAGTGATGATCAGGTCCCATCTTTGAAGCCTAACCACTCAATTCCTGATGACATGAAAGATCTCAAGGTTTCAAGTGTGGTGATAGACAATGGTGAATGGGACATGGACTTCCTCAATTGATGGTTCACCCTGAATCAATAGACATGATCCGTCACATGCCAACTCCTAACATAAACTATGGGGATAAGACTCACATCTGGAAATCGGATAACCATGGGATTTTTTCAGCCAACTCAGCTCATAAATTATTTTCTCAGTCCCCTTCGAGTTACCATCAATCTTTATTCAAAGTCAAATGGTCCCTAATGCTCCATCATCGAATCAAAATGCATCTCTGATTACTTCTTCACAACAGACTCCTCGCCAATGTTTTGAGGGCAAAGAAGAGACTCACTGATGATACTAGATGTTCAAGATGTGGCTTGTAGGAGGAGGATTACCAACATGTTCTACGAGACTACATCGAGGCTAAATCAACATGGACCTTACTTCTCATCCTAGATGACAACCTCTTCTTCTCTAGCCATAATGTAGGAGACTAGTTCACATATAACCTCATCGAACTCAAGCAGACTAGAGGATGGTGAATGAAGTTTGCAGTAGTTTGCTGGTATCTCTGGAAGAATCAGAACTCCCATATATTAGAGCACAATACCATCCCTCCAAGGGTGCTCACTATGTTATGCAATGCTCAAGTACAATCCATCCACAAGGCAATGTCATCCATAACCTCTCCATCGACCAATGGGGTGGCCCAATCACCCCCACTGTCAGTTCATATGAGCACCTCAATATACATGTGGATGTGGCTTCTTATGAGGCCAAAAACTTGATGGTGAGTTGTGCCATTGCTAGGAATGTTTTAGGGGAGTGGCTACACAGCTTAGCACATCTGACCCCAGGCACAGATGCCATGGATGGAAAACTACGTGCAATCCTACATGGCGTCAGATTGATTCGGAAGGAATCTCTGTCAAAAGGGATCATCTTCTCAGATTCCAAGAATGATGGTGTTTGGATAAAAGGAATCACCCAGCCACCTGATTAGTACCTGATCTTAACTAAGATGATTCCATGAAGCATGTAGCACATAGGTATTGAAGATTTGGTACATCTCAAACAAGACCAAAATGAACGGATAGACCAGCACACCAAGTTCTGCCTAAAACAACCAAACTATCCTCCCATCTGGAATGACTGCCCAGTTATATGACTCCCTCTCTACTTAGAGGAAAAATCTGTGTTTAATTCCTTTTTTCAAACTTGAATTGATGTAATCGGCCTTAGCCGATAAGATACAAAAAAAAATAACATTAGTTAGATATGAATCACTCACTGTATCATCAGTATCAAGTATCACCCTTTCATAAACACACAGGTGTATCATCTTCATTAAGTTATGTGTGGGTTACAATAGTGCATTATAATACAATATTGACCATTGCACCAATATGATGTTTCAATATTAAGTAAGGAATTAAATGTTGATACTGACGCCTTATCGATGACGTGGAAATAGATATTTACAGGTATACTGACGGAAATATTGACAGATGCAATCTTGGACTTATCGACACCTAAATGAATGAATTAAATCATGAAATTTTACAAGCATGGTTTCAACACCTAGATGCAACATTTTATGCAATAAAATTCTATATTGGGTATGTGGGGGGGTCAATCATGTAGGAGGTAAGGAATCAGTCCTATTTTTTGGAGATTTCGATGCAGAATTTCGATGAAAAAATATAAGAATTAAGATCTTAAGTTTTAGTAGAACAATCCATAAACGCTTGTACACACTTATGCAATAATATTCAACTTACAACAAACATATAACAACATAGTAAATTACTAACTCACATCAGTTGTATGTTGAGTGGCGCACTAGTTCACTATACATACGTTGTTGATATGGATATTGTTGTTCCACATATTGCTCCCATGTCATCAAAGCTCTATAAGACTTGTTGTATGAAACAACATGCTCCTCATACACTTCAAGATTGACGACTGCATCATCCCAATCTTTGGGAAATGTTCTTCTAAATCTTTGAGATATTTTTCCTTGTTTGTGGAATTCTTGGGAGGCTGAGAAGAAGTAGGAGGAGGTTCCCATGCTCGAGGATCTTGAGGTTGAGGAAAAGGAGGTTGTAATGGAACACCGACAATAGGAAAAACTATAGTATGTGCACCACTCCATGTTTGCCCTCCATATTTATAGTATGCTTCGGTGTTCACCCAAAAGTATCCATAAGGGCTATGGACAGAGTATGCTTTATGATATCCCAAACCAACTTCTAATTATAATCTTAGTTGTGGTTCAACTTGATATCTAGAATACCCATGTTGGGACTAAGAAGTCTGAGTCTCTTAGATGGGTATGGGACGTCTCCCCAAAATAACATATAATCTTAAATTTTTTGGAGTGGATCTAAGATTTGGGTGTATTTAGAGATTTTTGGAGAGCATTATGGCAAACATAGAAGGAAATTGAGAGGGGAGGGATTGGAAATGATGAAGAATGAAAGAAATAAAGAAAATATAGCTTGATTAGGGCTGATTTGAGATCCAAGGAAAGAAATCGCCCAAAATCTCCTTACTTCTTCACTCTAACGGCAGTAACAGACTCTAGTTTGCAAATATCGATATGTCAGGGCGGCATACCACCGATACCGCCCTTAAGTGGGAAATTTTGCACTGCAACCCTTGAAAATTTCCAATATTGACCAGTTTACCGGTAAACTGGTGGGTTTACCGATATTTGCGAGCCTAATGATAGACTTCTGTGAATCGATGGCAGATTGCATCGATATCGATATATCGAGTGATATATTGATGATATCGTTGATATCTTCTTCCATGATATTAAGTGACTCATACATTACTACTTATTACAAATCATTAACCACATATCATACTAAGAAGGGTCTAACCTTAGGCTACATAATTGGAGAGTTTCACTTAAACTATTCACAAAGAATCTATAAGGTCATTAGACTTGTTTATGCGATTCCTACACAAATGTTGTCACCATGTATTCCAACGAGGGTTATCATCACCATCACATATATCTTCACATAGTTGTGTCATTAACCTCACTCCACAAGTTAATATTATATGAAAAGGAAATATCGTAGACACTTGCCATGGATTATAATCTTTCATTAAGATGAGTCATATTATTCCATGATTAAGGTTGTCATATGGATACTCAACTATTGAACCCTACATCGATAACTTCCCACATTGTTGAAGAGTTTACGGCTAAGATCTTTGGTTAAAGATGGACCACTCTTAGTAACATAATCCTATAGTGCACTAGCTTTGAGAGAAGCAATTAATATTTAATCATACATTATCCAATACCCTTCTATATCATGTATTGCTCATATATGTACATCATTGAGCATCCAAGCATACCCTTCAACCTTCATCAAGTGATATCAGTTTCACCTTGTCTACTTGTGTTGGCTTGACTATATCATGGTGTGTCACATTATCTCATCCAAGGTATCGGTTTGGACCCTCTTGGGGTGTATCGATTTGACCCACCTTAGAGTGTATCAATTGACCTTCCTGAAAGTGTGATGGCATCAACTCTTGAAGGGGTTTCTAGCATCAACTCTTGAAGGGGTTCCATACATCACCACCCTAAGGTGTTACAAGAAACTTATGGCGTGTCTGACATCACATAGATCTAAGCACCTCTAGAGCTTGATAGGTTAACTCATCATCAAGGCATGTCGGCCTAACCATTCATATCGGTTTTGGAACCTTCTAAGGCGTGACTTATTAACACTTACCCAAACCTATCGGCCTAAGTACTCCTAGGTCATGACGATTTGTGGCATGTTGTGTTAGTTTAAGCATCATGAGCCATGATGACCATTCACCACCTAAGTGTCGACTTAGTCATCTTCCACCTTAGGAAACTTGGTCACTAGTCCATATACTAAAAAATGCAAGAATGAGTAAGATATTGTCAGCAACTTAAATGAAGTTATTTCATTAAAATAGTCCTCAAAACCATCACTGTCTACTAACATATAAGAAGTACGCAATCTAGAGATGAAGAGAAATTTGATCATATAAAGAGTGATAATAACAAAGGAGTTTAAGAGTTATATAATCTACCTCAAGAAGGTCTTCATCAAGAGTCCAAGCTTCCACGATCAAAGCTCCAAAGCTCACATTCCTCAACTTGAAGATGATCCATTAAGAGTCCCAACTCGACCTCAACATCACCTCAAGAAAGAAGAAGAAGAAGATGTCATGCTTATGATAGATTAAGAAGAAGGAAAGAAAGATAGAAAACCATGTTCTAGTCAATGTTCATCTATGTTAGGATCCATGGCCGAGAGAGGAGGAAGAAGGAGATGAAGAAGATAACTCAAAGAAATGGCCATTAAAGAAACATAACTCACCAAGATGGAAGGTGAAAAAGAGATCTCCTTGAGCAATAAACTTGACCTCCCAAGCTCCATGGGGCTTCCTCTAGATTCTCAAGCTTCCAAGCTCGTCCACCAAGAGGACAAGAATAAGAGTGGATGAAAAGGGTTTTCTTGTGTGTAGAAGGTGGGGGTTATATACTTGAGGGAAGAAAGAGAGATCAAAGGAGGTGTGTCATCAACTTAGGAGCTTAGGTGACACTTGTCCACAAGCAAGGGGCCATATGCACATGGTGATATGATCTAGGCTATATCTCATCCTCTTGGTATCCTTCCAAGATCATGGCCAATATGCAAAATCTCTACACCTTTCACAAACTGATATGGCAAAACTCCACGTACTCACAAACTGATAGAGCATACTCCATACACCCACAAACTGATAGCCACAACCCCACATAAACAAAAACTTATATAGCACCACCCTACATACTTCCAAAACTGATAGGGTACAACCCTACACACTCACAAACCGATAGGTAGCCTCTCCAAGGTTCTCTAACCTAAGATAACCCATCTTAAGAGCAAAACACACCTCATACATATGTTCCATACATCACCAAACATACTTCCACTCAACTAAGATCCAAACAAGGTGCCCATAGCATCATTCTTTCACTTATGATGATAAAGAACTAAGGGAACACTCATCATGTGACATATTGAAAGATAACCCCTCATCTTGGGTAAATTGCACTTTGGTCCAAAATGGGAAAACATTGCTCAAACAGCATTCAACCAGGACCAAACTTGAAACATAAGCATGTCACATGATAACAAAACACCTCAGAGGATTAGATTAAAGTTCTAAGAAACTTACTTAATCAAAACAAATAGGGTTAGCCTAAAACTCAGGTTAGGGTCCTTACAAGTCATAAACCCCTAATGAGTATTTTACCCCCAAAATTCTAGGTGAAAGGAGGTGGGTACTACTCATAAATCATATCTTCAAACTTACAGATAGTTCCTTGATGGCAGGGTGATGTCAACATACTATTCTTACATGCAAGGTTATCACATGATCTGTTGCACAGGACACATGCTCAACTTATCCTTTCCATTATTGGTCGCAGTGTCAACTCTATGCCAGGTGATACTTTCTCTGCCAAAGAAGCACTATACATACTTATCCAACCCAGGTGATGAATCTTTCTTATGTATCACCTCTTCAACTTATAACACTGTATGATAAGATTCTCAAATCTAGTGGTTTACCATACCTTCTTCAAACCTCAGCAAAACATATCATGCTTTTGTTGTGCTACTCTGATCTACTGACTCAACACTAGTCTAGCTTCTACCAACTATCCTACCAACATACTACTTTCTCTTGTCATAAGAAGAGGCCACATATCTAAGAAAACTATCTTAGAGGTAACTTCGGATAATATATGTCACCTTAATTGACCTTGATAGGGAGTGGAAATCCTGCTTATCCATTTATAGCCAAGGAATACTCTTCATGGAACCTTTCTTACTTGCAAGCCTGATAGGAGTACTCCAAGGGATTATACTCAACCTGATTAGCTTTACCCAACAATATCTTGCAACTGAATCTTCAACTTATGCATCCTTATCAATGTTACATTTATGCGGAGCATGAAACCTTAACATGTGATACCCATACTATAGGTTAGGTACTTGCAACCAGATTGATCCAAAGTCAACCGTTCTAGGTATCCAAGCACCTAATCATCCTATCCAGAGACATGTTCTCACTTTCCCATAGAACTGGCACTACTTGGATACTAGGATTCCTTACCTTGGTATCCATCACATGTGCCAAAGACACATCACATCCTCAACACATCCAACCACTACTGCTACTGCCAAACCTAAACATATCATAAGGGCCTTTCTTTCATCTCAAGACATCTCCTATCACAGATATCCCTATCTTGGAACAAAACCAAGATCATTGATACTTACCAAGGTATCCATCTTGAAATCACTTCTAAACAATGCACATATGAGACCCACTTAACTGTCACATCCCAAAAAGGTAGAAGATAAGGGAACATATTCCTCTTGTCACTACATCATTACCAGGGTTTTCTTATTAAGGTGAAGGGATTATCAACTTTCTTTGATTATTTCATGAGTTTTCTACTATTTATGTATCATTTAAACTTGTCTCATCTAGGTTTTCTTTCCATTAGCATAGGAACTTTAAGGATGATTACATGTCATTACTCTTTATTTGATTATTGCTCTTCATGTTCATGGACATTTCCTTTTTTACCACATTTTTCATCTTTAGATTGTGAAAGGGATCGTTATTTTTTACATATTTTTTATTAAACATGGATCATTTCCCTTGTTTCCTTTAATATATCATGAGGATTACACTTTATACTTTCTCATAATCAGGGTATCGTCTGATATTAACTCAGGTTCCATCTTATTTATTCATTATTCGTTCTCATTTGTCTTCTTACTTCATCCTTATTTCAGGGATTTTCTCCATCTTATGTGAATTTTACACCTTGACTTGCTTTATTAGCACAAGTTCATCTTGTCTTTTTCTTCATACATTTCTTAAAACTACATCTTTAAGAACTTTTCTTATTATATTCACACTTAGATTTAGGTTTCATGGAGTTGTATATTTCTGTTTTAATCACCAAACATTCAAGATTTAGTGAATTACAGTACAGTTCTTATCTCTTTTCATAGTATGATAGAGGTATTAGCATCATGATTCTCAATTGTTATGCTAAATATATAGTTCCAAAATGATTACTTGATCAGGGTAATCAAAGAGAAATCAATCTAAGAGTTCCATACTTACCTTTTCTTCAACGTTTCAATACCTGGATAGGGCACTCAAGTACTCAGATTAGGCTGTATGCACCATATTTTATACCATGTTCTTAACTTAGACACCATCCTAATCCTATTCCTAGTGTCCCTCTAGACTCAACAAACCTAGAGGTCTAATACCACCAAATGTGACACCCATTGTCACATAAAGTGAGATTACTCAAAACTTTAACCACAATCAACCATAAATTGTGGATTATCAAAAATCACAGTAAATTAAAATCAATTTGCAAGAAATGCCACAAGATTAGATTTATTACACAAGAACTAATACTTGAATTTCATAACATATATTCAAGGTGCTAAATCAACATATTTCAATCAACTTGTTACATAAGATAACAATTCCACATGTATATACATATACCAGAGGCACACAAGATAGAAATCATATATCGATCATCTATCTACAAAACACATTAAGAACACCCCCAAGGACCTGAGTGAATAGGGATGACACATATGTCTCCAATACTAGACACTTTTCATATACCATGATCCACCAAGTGTAGTTTTCTTCTTGTATTATCCTCAGCCACATGTTCTTTAACTCGGCATGCACATCCACCAAAAAAGTTATTTAACCAAAAGAGTGAGACACAGTCCCACCAAGTGATATAACTCTCCACCGACCCTATTATTATCATAGATAACTAAGAAGATATATTAACATACTGAGAAGATTGACCAGAATTAACTAAAGGACATATATCTCATATATGAAGTAAATAGAGCAGTAACATGCACTTTCCAATGAGAAATAAAATAGTTAATAATTTAAAACGAATATGAAGAACATGTATGACTGTTATAAATTAAATAGTGTGAAAGCAGGGTAGGGCTTCATCCAATGTTTCTGTGTTTGATCCTATACATGTACACTACATGGCTGATTACGTAATTATTATTCCCTGAGGATTTAAGTCATACCACCCAAATCCATTCGACCATTGCTAAGTCAGAATCGGTGCCATACAAGGTCTAGTGGAAGAGCCAAAATCTACGACCTCACCTTCCTCAGTCAATATGAGTTTAACATGTAGTGACATCATAATTCAACTACTTCCATTGACCTATAGTCCAACTGTGAAAACCTAGCCCGCCTTGGTATAGGTCATGAACTAGTAAAACCGAGCTACATCCTGTAGCCACACTCTATTCTAGGGTATGGCCCACAGCCAATCTTGTGTCACATATAACTGAGCTACAGGCCAAATCCTCACTCTATTCCAGGGTTGGCCCACAACCAGTCCTGTGTTACATCTTGAGGCATGATCTGAGGCTCACGCATGGCCATAGTTACCCTCAATTGCTTGATATTAGGGTACCAAGTTGTCCCTGCATACTCAACAATATCTGCTCTAAGTTTCCCATACGAGTTACTCATTTCACCATCCAAAAAATGATGAAACTGAATGGATCTATGGCCTAGGGCAAGCTACATGATTAGGTTATGTTGGATTAATTAGACCAATTATAATGTCTTTCAGCATCAATCAAGTTACAACATACAAACCACAACCAAATCCTTCAAAAGAAATGGGCATAGTATTACAACAACAGATATTATTGTTTAAACTATGAACTGATTCCCATCATCTCATAACATTGTGTCATTACCAGCCACCAGGCTATCATCATCATCATCATATAATTTGAGGATATCAATGCCTCATTCCAAAACCTTAGGATATCACCTTAACCAGGTGTTAAGCCCTTACTAGGTCCTCTGACCCATCACATCATGCTTGTGATTCATGGTTATCTCATCATGCCTCATTGAGCATATAAGCATTACTAATGCCACATCACTCACACCACATCACATGCACTTGCCATAGCAACCATTAGCCATTATATTTAGAGAGATAATATATTAAAACATATTAAACACCTTTAACTAAAGCAAGCAAAGCATCATAAGAGTTCTAATCTAGGATTAGGCTTCATGTTGATTCCACATGAAGGCTAACATGAAGGGTGCTAGGCATCACACTATTAGAGTACATGAATGGTTGAGGTGTTAGCCGACATGGATATGAGTGTACCTCATAGAGATGATTCATTATGAAGGTTAGACCATGATGCTTTGGTCGAGTGGAAGCCAACACACCTTAGAGGTGATGATGCCCGATACACTTAAACTGTGATACCGGTTAATTCCTAACCCTAAAGACCATCACACTCTATTGTTGCTCGACACACATGGGCTTTGCCCGTCACATCTTGGGTGTTGATGTGCCTATCACACCTTTGTATTGTTGACCATCACACTCACCTGTGGTGCTAAACTGATACATGTCTTATGAGGTTAGCCCGACACCTTGAAGTTCTCAACTGATACACCCTTTGTGTGTTGCCCAACACACTGTTGTTTCCCGTTACACCTAGGGTTAACTCGATACCCTATGTTGTAACCCTAATTGATACCTTGTGGTGGTTTTTGAGATACACCATGTTGATGCTTGGGTCACATGATATGATGTGACACCCTTTGGGGTGGTCGTATGTATGATAATGAGAGCCATGTTTCTATATCTCATAACATACCTTATGAATGATGTTGAGAGCTACATTTCTATACCTCATGACATGTGTCATGATGATGATGAAAGTGATTATCTAAGGTTGGTCATTGATCCAACCTTGTAAACCCTAATTGAGTAAAGAGAAATCCTAATTCCAATGATGTAAAATGTATGGCATGAGTCCTATGAGATGATGGTGTTGATGATGTATTGCTTTCTTGTTATCAATTTCTAACCATGCAGGCAACACCAGTTGATGTACATAGCCAGGTATGAGCTATGGAGATTATGATTTGTTTGAATGGTCCTTATGAGACATAAAGTGTTGTTGGCATTCTTAACAGATAAGGTAAGTGGTCTTATGACCTAATGATGACTTATTGCCTTGCATGATATGATATTACTCATTGATGAGAGGAGGGCTTATCACCCCTAGATATGTGGTTCTTATGTTGGAATAGGTTGAAAAATAGACATGAAGTGATGAGATCACACCTTATATGCTTCAGTATGTTCTGGTTATGTGTCATACCCTTGTTTATGTAGATTTTGTTTAGAGGTTGTATGTTTTAACTTGATTGATGTTGAAAAATGTTTAAATAACCTAATTAATCAAGTAGAACTTAATCTTGTAGCTTGACCTGTGCCATAGATCCATTCAGTGTCAGCATTTGTTGAATGGTGAAATGAGTTTAACTCAGAGGGCATATTTTTTAATATGCGGGTTACAAATTGAGTAATTCCTTGCATCCTTAACTATAGGATGTGTGAGACGACCATGTGTGAGTTGATCTCATTGTGGTATTGATGGCCATGTGTGAGCCACTCCTTCTTTTTAGAATGTCCATGTGTGAGCCTATTCTTCTAATGTCGTACTTGTACCAAGATGGGCTAGTTATGATTTTATATGTGGATGGACATGCATGAGCCAATCCCTAAATTTGACTATATGCCATTGTTGTTGTTGACTGATATATCTTTGTGATGTTTTCTCTTGGGTTGACCAAGAGGTGTGGTGAGGTCATAGATTCCATCTCTTCAATTAGACCTTGTATCGAACTGATTTTGACTTATCAAGTGGTCAGTTGGATTTGGGTGGTACGACTCAAATCCTTGGGGCATAATAAAATCCATAATCAACCATGTAGTATACTTTTGTAGGACCAAAATGTAGAAACATTGGATGAGGCCTTGCTTCATCTTTATACAATGTTGTTGATAGGAATTATACATGTTCTTCACATTCCTTTTAAATTTTTAAGAAGTTGCATAAATTCAACAGTAATTGTTCTTCTTGTTAATGATCATTACCTCCTTCACTAAGTTGTAACTTTATTGTTGCTTAGTTTATCTTATCTATGATAATAATAGAGTTTGTGGTGAGTTATATCTCCCATTGAAATTTGAAATCTCACCCCATGGGATTCCCATACCCTTTTTAGGTGGATGAGCACAAAGAGGTAAAGATTGTGCAGTGGAGGTTGAACAACAGCAAGAGGAGCAGTAGCTGACAAGGTTGGAAGTATTGTTGGATGTCTTTTACTGATAGAATCCTAGAGTTGTCCCTGTACACTCAGGTCTTTGGGAACATTTTATAGATGTTTTGTGAATGCGTTTTCTTTATGTGGTTGTCTTGTATACCTATTATATACAGATGCGGTGGAATCATGTATATATGTTCTGGAATAGTTCTTCAACAATAGGTTGATAGCATGCCTTGTATATGCTTTGAGGCATGAAAAGACTTATATGTGAAGGTTCTTGTTGTTTGGTAGTTTTATGAAAATGGTTTCAACTTATAGTGTTTTCTGATAATATGCTTGTTAATCTCTCTCCAGCGATTTTGTTTTGAGTAATCTCACTTTGTGTGGCATGGGGCATCATAGTAAGGTTGGTATTAGAGATTTAGGTTTGCTGAGAGTATAGGGACCTAAGACTAGGGTTTTTGTCTATTCTAGTTTCCTCCAGTCTATCTTATAGTCCTTCTTATGCAGAAGAAGAATAGAAAACTCAAAGATGTTTGGAGAACACAAAGAACATGCTGCCAAGAGCAGTGTTGCGGCACCCAGAGGTGGTGCAAGGAACCAGGCATGAGAAGATGGGGTACCTGAAGTCCCCCAGTTTGATCCATCCATGGTTGAAAATCCTACTTTTCAATCTATTTTTTGTTATTTTATGGCTACTATGACTCATATGGTGAACAGGATGCCTGCACCTCAGCCTAGGGCACTGGTTCTCCATACGGAATCTTCAGGCACTAGGAAGACTTTTGAGAGGCTTTGTCGTGTTGGAGCGGTTGAGTATGTGGGGACAGCTGACCCGGATGATGCAGATTTGTGGCTGACTGATCTTGAGAAAGCCTTCAAGATCCTTAGTATCCCTGAAGAGGATAAGGTGAAGCATGATGTGTACCTCCTGAGAGGGAGTGTTGGCCACTGGTGGGCCATTAAGGAGGAGAAGAGACCCAATGTTTTGGTTGGTTGGGAGGAGTTTTTTTGCAAGTTTTTTAGTCATTACTTTCTTCGGATGTATCTTGATGAAAAGATCAACTAGTTTGAGAGGATTCGACAGGGATCCATGACGATCAACGAGTATGAAGTTAAGTTTATGGAGTTGTTGAGGTTTTTTTCTCACATGGTGGTGATGGAGGATGAGAGGATTTGTCATTTTGAGAAGGGGTTGCATGTCGAGTTGTCTACCCCAGTTGTTGCCTTAGAGAAATGATAGAGGTTTGTTGTGTTTTTGGAGTCTTCTTAGAGGATAGAAAAGTCTGTGTAGGAGAAGAGAGAGGAAAGTAACAATAAGAGGTCTACATAGTTTCAGGGGCAGTCGTCAGGAGGCTTTAAGAAGTTAAGGTTTTCTACACCACCAGTATCACAGAAGTTCTGTGCTTCAACACAGTGGTCACCAAGTAAGGGCATAGGACATAGTTTTCCACCTGTTGGAGCTCACACCACATGTAACATACTAAAATCTGGGGTCTTCTCTATAATTTACCCACTTTTGAGATTTTCTTTTCCTTCTAGTCCATTTGGACCTTTTTCATAAATTTCCCATCCTTTAGGATCTTCTTTGGCCTCTCTGTTGAAATTGAGCCTTACTTGAGGGTGTAATTTATATTTACCCACTTTCATTATAATGGAAGGGTGTTTGCACAAATAACCCAATTAATGTGATAATTATGGACTTAGTATGAAAATTTGACATTAATGAGTGACAACTAGTGGATAATGTTTATTTGTAGTCTTTATATCTTTTTGGGCTAAGAAATGAGTAATAATGTTGAATTTGGCTATTTAATGAGAGAATTTCCCTCCTTACTTTCTCTCTCCTCCAAAGTGGAATTAAATGTGTAAAAATATATTTTTATAATGACATATTCCTCTTAACATTGATATGTATCTATTATATCGAATTTCACTCACTTATTGCATTAAAAGAATCATTTCATATTAACTCACCCATTTTAATGTATTAATATACACATTAATAACCAAATGGTAATTAAGGGCTTAAAAATGTATGAAACGAGAATATAATTACATAGCATCGTCCTAAACTTTAATGTGAACATGTGGTTAAAATTTGGTGCCATTTGGACTTCATTTGACCCCTTAAATCGATTTTAAGAGTTGGTATAACGTATAACTATAGAATGTATATCGATTTCATTTATGGATGTGTAACGCCTAAAGCTCTCCCATTTTAGTTGTCACACGCCCTAGGCCACAATGGTCAATCATCCAACGGCCACATTCACTCCCACTCAGATCTGACGGTCAGGAGGTCGTCTTCCTCCTTCGGTCATTTCAGGCTGATCGGCCCTCCAACCCACGCAACTGTTCTCTCTCTGTGGTTAATCGTTTCGCACGATTTCAAGTCTGTTGGCTTCATCTCGACGAGTCGGTTCGAATGAGCATTTATCACCGTCTCTCCCTCACCTTGCATAAAATGCCTAAACTGACCCCTCTCTTCTTCTCTGTAGGTTTCACACATAGGGGTCTAGGCCCTTTGTTCCGGCTATATCAAGCCCCCTTGACTATCCTCATTCCCCGCACCTACTTACTCCTCTTCCAATTGCTTCTCTGTAGTCCCAGAACACCCAGCCTACCTGCCTTTCTTCTCCGGTGAGTTTCCCAGCTAGTACCGCCACCTGCTGCACTTTGGGTTCAATCAATGCACCGGTAAGCACCCCCACCGCCTCGCCTTTGCTCCGTATGTATCCGTTCGTCATCAAGTTGTCTCGAGCATCGAGACCTATAGGTTGGTGTTTGACCCTCATCGACATTTTATGTTTTCTACCATCCGGTAATCCCCCAGCCACAGAAGGACCCAGTTTGGACTAGCAATTCACCCGCAGATGTTTTCCAACTCTGAGTTTCATTTTTTGATGGTACCAGTTCTTGGTTTGAATATCTGCTTTGCTTCCCTGTTCTGGCCTCATGCCGACGACCTTGGGAACGTGAGAGGATGCATGGTAGTTCCCTGTGATCGTGAGATTCTAAGGACCCCTTCCCCAGTCTTCATTTGCTTCGGTTGTAGCTTGGAGAAATAGAGTTCAAGCTCCAATAGTCGATCGTGCCATTGTTGGCTGGAAGAAGCCACGATGTGCTTTCTCCAGTGTGTCCATTACAATCAACTAATTTATTTGGCATGGCAATATTGATATTTCAGATCTCGTTTTATTTTCCAGTGTGATTAATTGATATGATCTATTGACCTTGCTACCCTTGTTTCATTAATTGGTTTGTTTTTACGAGTTTGGACATTTCATTCTTTTGCCCTTCACTCTATCGACCATGTTTTGAAGTGTGTATGCCGGCTTGATGCATTTCCATTGGGCCAAGGGGGCAGTGCACGGGTCCAGCATCTCTGGGTTGGATTTACGCATGGAAATTCCTTGCAATCTGATTGGTCCAATTTACTTAATTCATAGTAAATTAGTCCTTGGTCATAAAAATGCGGATAGATAGTCGACTGAAAGGGTTTTTAAAGTAGAATCTGATTTTATAGTTTTGAAATCTAATTCTAATTCATTTTTCGAAGTTTTCTTTGAATGCCATTTCAAGTATATAAAATGTTCTAAAATACATCATTTATTCATTTTAACTCCAATTTGTAAAATAAAAGGTGTTTTCGTAATCAGTAAAACATAAGTAATGTTTTGGTCTAGGATTTGATTTCTAAATCAGTGGTCTTACATTAAGGTCTAAAAAGTGGTATTTTCCTATACTTTATGCCTTAATACATTCTAATACATGATAATGTTTGCAACTAGGGAAAAATGGAATGGTGATACAATCAACTTGGTAAAGTTTGTGTTAATGAATCAACTAATGTATGTGGACCCTATTTCGTATGTGAACCCTATTTATCTATGTGACACCTAATTATGTGGAATGTATGGATGTGTAATATTGTGCAATTTACCTATCCTTCAGTTAGGTTCTTATTCAACCCTACAAACATTATGTGCTAGCCTTGATGTCCTCCTAATGCCTTTATTTGGCTCTTTACTTTTTGATGCTTCTATTGCCATTGTGGCTCATCTATTTGAATTATGTGAATCTTACTATTGCCTATGTTGGCTCATCTTTTTGAAATGCTTGATATTGTTGTTGCCTATTCTGGCCCATTTATTGAGATTTATTTATGGGGTTTTATTCCCATTTTCTATGATGCAATTACTTTTATAATTTCACTACTGTCAAGTGACTTATTTATGCATGATATAATTATTGGCCAAATGACAATGTAGTTTACATGAGTACAAACCACCCACAGGGCATTGAGGTTTTAGTCCTCCTGCCAGGCACTGGGGTTTTAGTTCCCCTGCCATTTTATTTGGTGAGGTCCAGTAGGTGACTCACCCTACATTGAGATGAGTTTGTCTCATAATATATTCATGCAATGGGATTATTGTTGATGATGAAATATGGCAGTCTTCCAATTCTTATTTTCTCATTTGCCTCTTATTCTTGAAATCCCTTAGTATAGTGAATTCTCTTTTAATGCACTGGTTATTCTTTATAATTGTAATAACACATACTTTTTATATTTCTCTTGTTGGGTGATCCCAACCACCCAAATTAGGATTAGAGTGTGCACGGAAGCTTGGTGAACCTAAGGCTAAGGATAGGACAAGAAGAAAAAGAACATATAACTTGCATGGTCATAGTTGCCTTTATATATTAAGTTGTTTTGTTTGGAGACAATATTGTCTTAGTATAAGTCTTCCTCTACCTAGATCCTATGTTTTGTATAAAGTTTTACTTCCTTTATGGAAATTTTTTAATGTACTCTTTATACGTTTTGAATAAAGTCAAGTTTTATTTCTTCCGCTGCCACACATTTGATGTACTTGTTTACCATGTTTTATAGTAGAGACTTGGTCTTTACACCACAACATCAGTATCAGTGATAGGACCACCTAGGCCTTGGTATGAGGATAGGACATGTTATAAGTGTGGACAAGTTGGGCATACCAAACTATTTTGTCCAATGAGAGATGATGAACTATAAGTGTGGACAAGTTATATCATTCTGATTTGTCTTCTTCTTGCTTTATATCTATTTTGGTTGATTCGAGTGAAACAAACTCTTTTATCGCACATGAAGTGCTTAGTAGTTGTCATTTTCCTGTTAGTTATAAGAAGAATAGTTTGTTGCTAGAAACCTCATTGGTTGGTTCTATAGTGTTGCAGGATGTGTGTCCTTCCTATGTTCTCTCTTTTTTGGAACAAAGCATTCAAGTGGATCTTATACCACTTGGCATGCATGGATTTGATGTGATCATTATAATGGATACCCTAGAGAAGTATAGAGTAGTCTTGGATTGTAGTTCCAAGCAAGCAACGTTTGTGGATGGTAGTGAGACTTGGATCTTCCAAGGAGATTGGAGGTTCTTCCAACGTGTCTTGTATCAGCTATGGTAGCAAGGAAGATTTTGAGAAAGGGTTGTGAGGTATTTTTGACACATGTTATGGATAATGAGGCAAGGAGTCCTAGTATTCATGAGGTGGCAGTTATTAGAGAGTTTGAGGATGAGTTTCCTAAGGAGTTTCCATGTGTTCCCCCACCCCGAGAGATTGATTTTGAGATCAATCTAGTCCCCAAAATGCAACCTATAGCTCAGACACCATACAGGATGGCCCCGATAGAGATGGCAGAGTTGAAGAGTCAGTTGTAAGAAATGCTTGACAAAGGTTTCATCAAGCCGAGTATGTCACCTTGGGGTGCGCTGGTGTTGTTTGTGAAGAAGAAGGATAGATCTATGAGGTTGTGCATAGATTACAGACAGTTGAACAAGGTCAAGATAAAGAATAAGTATCCCTTGTTGAGGATAGAATATATGTTTAACTAGTTGAATGGTGTGACAGTGTTCTCAAAGATAGATCTAAGATCAAGATATCACCAGTTGAGGATCAAGGAGTATGACATACCTAAGTCAACTTTTAGGATGAGGTATGGTCACTACGAGTTCATGGTTATACCGTTTGGGTTGACCAATGCACCAGTAGCATTTATGAATTTGATGAATAGGGTGTTCTGACTATTCCTTGATCAGTTTGTGGTGGTTCTCATAGATGGCATCTTGATATACAATTGTGATAATTAGCAGCATGAACAACATATTCATCAAGCATTGATTGTGTTGAGACAACACCAGCTTTATGCTAAGTTTAGCAAGTGTGAGTTCTGGTTGAATAAGTGATGCGATGATTTTGAGTCACATTTATAGACCTGTTTTATATGTGGTTTATGCTTTAATTAGTCATTTCTATGGTTAATATCGCATAATTCATCCATTTTGGTCTTTGCCATCATTTTATGTCAAATCCCCTTAGTTTCATCATTTTGAGCATTCATTATCACATTATTATTATTTGTGTGGATTTATTTGATCTTGTCTTTGAATTTCAGGAAAAACACGTATTTGCTTCCGTCAATACCATCGACGGAAGTCGATATCATCGACGAGACCGCAGGTTGCCAGCCGAGAGAAGCAGCAAAGAGTCGATACCATCGACGCTGATGTCGATGGTATCGAGACACCTTCAGGTTGCTGGCGAAGAAGAAGTCGATAGTATCGACACCAAGTCGATACCATCGACACATGGAGGCAACAGCGTCGCAAAACGACAGAACCGACACCAAAAAGGAAGTCGATACCATCGACCCGCGTCGATGGTATCGAGATGATGCAGGGCGCGACAAAGGGAGGATTTACAGCCAGCCGCTACTGTAGCGGGTCGATACCATCGACTCACGTCGATGGTATCGACGCCGTCAGATATGCGTTGGATTCAGATTGATTTCAATCGGACGGCTGGAGTTAATTAACGACCTAATTAGGGACTTATACCTAATGACGGCCGCCCAGACAGAGGAGGGATCGAATTTTGGCTTTTGCACAAGTGTCGAGGAGCGAGAAAGGAGAACGGAGGCCAAAAGTTCATACCTATCGATCCGGACGCTGCCGAAGACGGATTTCACCACCGAGAGGCGGGAAAGCACGTGTTCTACGCAAAGGATCAATCGGTTCTTCTCCGTTCAGGGGTTTTCCCATCCAATTCACGTTTTTCATATGATTTCCCCTATTTCTACCATGTACTTGTGTGAGATGAACATGTGGGGCTAATCCCCTCCATCTTTAGGACCGGGAGTAGCCCGGGAATGCATTGTATGACAGTTTTATATTAATAATTCATATTTTCTCTCTTAAATCCGTGGTATAGTTTCGTTTTCTCCATATATTGTTATGCTTGATCACCATGATAATAACCTAATGCCCTTAATCACTTCGACAGAAGGATTAATGGTTGAAAAGAGATGAAACCTACATTAATCGATAAATCCCTTGACAAAGGTGGTGTAAAATTAATGGTGGAAACTGAGAGACCGTTCGTAATGCACTTAGTTTAGGGAATAGGTTACTACGACGGTGGAACCGACCTAAACCTAAGTAGTGAATTACACCACGACAGTGGGTAATTCTGTTTTCAGGCCACTACCCGGATAGAGAGAGAAGATTGAGGAATTATATGAAATCTAATACAATGATAACCCGCGGTGAAACCGCAATCCTAAAGATACCTTTTTGAATTGATTAAATTAACCTTTAATCGATTGTTTGCTTTGTTTTATTTATATTTTCTTTTAATTTTATTCAACAACCCCAATTTGTTATTCGGTTTAGCTGATCGCAAATAGTTAGTAGGAGTCTCCAACAGTTCCAAGTATCCCTGTGTTCGACTCGGGCCTCACAAGGCCTGTACTACTCAACGCGTATACTTGCGTTTTTAGCGCGTAGTAAAATACACGTCAAGTTTTTGGCGTCATTGCCGGGGATACGGCGGAATTGTTGGCACTTCGAGTGCTACGAGCGGCCACTCTAGGCCACAAATTTCTTTTTAATTTTCATTCAAATTCAAATATTTTTACATTGCGCTATAATTGTTTATACTCGTCTCAGCATAGTACTGAACTCGAATTTTCTTATTTCAGGTACTGTGCATGGTGCATACACGTAGTACGGACTATGCCAATCGCACACCCGAGGTTCCATTTTCGGGACCTGAGGACGAGGAGCATTCTGAGCACGAGTACCAAGAAGAGATAGATTCTGAATCTGAACCAGAAGAGATGGCCGAGCCACAAACCATATGGGAGAAGATCAAAGCTTCTTCCTCATCAGCTTCAAAGGGGCCTATAAAAAAGCAGGCGATCAACATACCGACATATAAGATCGATCCAGCGTTGATTAATTTGGTAAAATCAAATGTGTTTCATGGGCTGAAGAATGAGGATCTTGTTGCACACATCAGCCAGTTCGTTAAAAACTGTGACATGGTAAAGATAGACAGGTTTCCACAAGATGCTTTGTACCTCAAGTTGTACCCAAGTTCCTTGGCAGGAGCAGCAAGAGAGTGGCTACATAATCTAGACGATGAGTTCGTTGAGTCTTGGGACCATATGGTGGAAGTCTTCTTTGAGAGGTTCTTCCCTCCTGAGAAGACTAACGACATGATCCGGAAGATTCACAATTTCACCCAACAGGCGGGTGAAACATATTCTGAGACCTGGGAGCGATTTCAGGTTATGTTGAGGAGATGTCCGCATCATGGGCTAGACAAAGAGACACAGGTGAAAATCTTCTATTTTGCTCTCTCCGAGCATGATAGGAGTAATCTGGATTCAGCCGGGTCGGGATTTTTTCTGAATAACACTGACACTAGATGCTGGGAAATACTCAAGAACATGGCGAGAAAGCAGTCCTGGGGAGAAAGAGAGAGGGGCCCAGTTGAGCAAGCACGAGTCGCCAGTGAATCAAAGGCAATGAGAGAGCTGAATGAGAA
The DNA here is from genome assembly GCA_963693085.1 of Alisma plantago-aquatica. Classification (NCBI taxonomy): domain Eukaryota; kingdom Viridiplantae; phylum Streptophyta; class Magnoliopsida; order Alismatales; family Alismataceae; genus Alisma; species Alisma plantago-aquatica. Next base: position 1,094,649,437 of record OY856412.1, on the reverse strand, counting down.
GATGGATCTTCTCACAAAGAAGTTACTGCAAAAAGAAGAAAATGAGTCCGAGGATGAGGCTCAAGTCAAGAACATGAGACAACAACAAGGGTACAGGAACAATGACTACTCATGGAGAAAGGACAAAAAGTTCTCATGGAAGGATCCGAACAATTTTTTGCAGGATCCGGAAGCCAAGCCCGCGCCAGCTGTAGAGGACAAGAGCACGAAGTTGCTCAATCAGGTCATCAAGCAAAATCAAGAGTTAATGAACACATTCGGGCAGCAAATCAAGCAACAAGGAGAATACATGAATCAATTTGGGCAGACATTGTAGAACCATGGGGCTCAAATGAGGACCATAGAGACATCCATGGCGCAGATGGCAGCTGAAATTGCTATTTTGAAGAAACCAGCACATCCGGGTTTTCCGGGGAACACCAATGTTCCAAGGGGAAACCAGCAAGCCAAGGCTATTTTACTGAGAAGCGGAAAGAAGGTGTTGAATCCAAGAATGGATGAAACAAGCACACCGTAAGATAAAGTTGAAGGTGAAACCACTACGGATCAGCCCACACCAGTCACAGGGCAAGTTGAAGACATAGACGTGGATGGTAATGAAGAACAGGTTGCTGAGGGGGAACCCCAGAAAATGACGCCTTATGTGCCACCTCATCAAAGGGCACACGCCGTTCCGGTCCCTTATCCGAATAGTGCAAAGGCAAGGAAGGTAGACGCACAGTTCAAGAAATTCTTGGACAGCTTTAGGAAGCTTTCGGTCAATATTCCATTATTGGAAGCTATTGAGCAAATCCCTTCATACGGGAAGTTTCTAAAAGATGTTATTACCAAGAAGAGGAAAATACCAGATACTGAGGTCGTTGTGCTAAAGGAGCAAGTGAGTGCCTTCATTATGGGTACTTTGCCGCCAAAGAGACAGGATCCCGGGTGTTTCAACATTTCTTGCTATATCAGAAAGTGTAAATTTGGAGAAGCACTGTGTGATTCAGGGGAGAGCATCAACTTAATGCCCCTTTCGACATTCAAAAAGTTGGGACTGAAAGAGTCAAGGCCGAGCAATATGACAATTCAACTGGCCGACAACTCTGTAGTGAAGCCTTATGGAATCTGTGAAGATGTCTTAGTAAAGGTGGATCGATTTGTCTTTCCGGCTGATTTTGTGGTTATGGAAATGCAGGATGAGCATGGAAATGAGCTGTTACTTGGACGCCCATTCCAAGCTACAGCTGGCATGATCTTAGAGATGGGGAGAGGTCGCTTGACCTTAGGCATAGCAGATGACCGCTTTGAGATGGTCATGCCCTCTAGCACTGTGTCTTCTAAAGCAAAAGAACAATGTAACATGGTGAAACATATGGATCACAACATCTCACTTTGCCTTGGAAAACCATTTCTGGACATGGCTCACGTGATGAGAAAGATGGATAATGGAACCTTAGCTGTGGATATCATGGAGCAAACTAAGGTTGTTTCTTTGTGTAAAGCTGTGGGATTTCTGAATGATGAGAATGAGGACATTCTGCCTTCATGGGAGGATGATGCAATTGCTATTTCTGTTGTTGATGCATATCCGGAATTGCCGTTAGAGGCTTGTTTGTTGAATGTTACCTATGATTGGATGCGGAGTAAATCACTCAAGGATTGCGCTAAAATGCTTCAGATGCTTCCATGCTTCTATACGAGGTACTATGAAGATTTAGGTGAACTTCCCCCACCGCTGCATTCATCTCTTATCAGCCTGCCAGAGTTAGAATTGAAGTCGCTGCCCCCGCATCTCAAGTATGTCTTTCTAGCTGAGAAAGACAAGTTACCGGTGATTGTACCTGCTTATTTGAGTGCGGAAGAGGAGGAGCAATTACTGATAGTGCTGAAAAACCACCGTGGAGCTTTTGGGTGGTCTGTTGCAGACATCAAGGGGATTTCCCCTACTCTTTGCCAGCACAAGATTCGGCTCGAAGAGGGAGCCAAGCCTGTTATTCAGCCTCAAAGACATTTAAATCCGAGCATGATGGAGGTTGTGAAGAAGGAGGTCATCAAACTTCTTGCTGTAGGGATTATCTATGCCATATCAGACTCGACGTGGGTGAGTCCCACACAGGTAGTCCCTAAGAAGGGGGGAATTATTGTCACTAAAAATTTGTTGAATGAACCTGTCACCACCCGATTGGTAACCGGGTGGAGAGTTTGTATTGACTACCGTCGTCTGAATGCATCCACACTTAAAGATCATTTTCCTTTACCATTTATTGATCAAATTTTAGAACGTCTTGCTGGTCGGTCGCATTTTTGTTTTCTGGACGGGTATTCGGGGTATAACCAGAACTCGATTGATCCTTTGGATCAAGAGAAGTCTACGTTCACCTGTCCCTATGAGACTTTTGCTTACCGGCGAATGTCGTTTGGTTTATGTAATGCACCGGCGACGTTTCAACGTTGTATGCTCGCCATATTTTCTGACATGGTAGAGCGTTGTCTTGAGGTTTTTATGGATGACTTCTTGGTTCATGGTGCATCATTTGATGAATGTCTCTATAACTTAGACAAAGTTTTGCAGCATTGTGAGGACACACACTTGGTCCTTAACTGGGAGAAATGTCACATGATGGTGACAAAGGGAATAGTGCTAGGACACAAGGTGTCTAGCAAAGGTCTTGAGGTGGACCCGGTAAAAATTGAGGTGATTTCCAAGCTGCCCCCACCAAATTATGTAAAAGGGGTGAGAAGCTTTCTGGGACACGCCGGGTTCTATCGACGATTCATTAAGGATTTTTCTAAAATTGCAAAACCTTTATCTGAACTCTTAGAGAAAGATGCGGTTTTCAATTTCAACGAAAAGTGTCTTCATGCATTCAATGTTTTGAAAGAAAAGTTGATTTCTGCCCCGGTTGTTCAAATGCCGGATTGGACAAAACCTTTCGAATTGATGTGTGACGCTTCGGATTTTGCAGTAGGAGCCGTTTTGGGGCAACGGGTAGATAATAAGCCCGCTGTGATTTTCTATGCTTCCAAAACTCTGAATGATGCTCAATTGAATTATACAACTACTGAAAAAGAATTACTTGCCGTCGTGTTTGCTTTTGAAAAATTTCGGCAGTATTTAGTTGGATCTAAAGTAGTTGTATGGACCGACCACGCTGCGATAAAATACTTGATGGAGAAAAAAGACGCAAAGCCTAGACTCATTAGGTGGATTTTTGTGATAACCCTGAATTTTATGATTTTCATACTCAATATAATTCTTGAAGACAAACCTAAAATAAAGTAGATATTGATGAATCATGATGTGCGATATAGTCAAATTAAACAAGTTGGAGTTATGTTGCGGATTTGGTGGATATTTGATGTGTATCTTAAGCCCAATATCTTTATATATGTACCACTTTGGAGTAATTATGACATCGTGTATCAATTAGGGTATATAGGAATCCAGATGGTTTAATTATGAATACTGGAATGCACGGTGATCGAGATAATGAGATTAAAATGTTTCATCAAGGTTTGGTGCATAATTGATTTATAGTTGAGGCTTGCACACCTATTTTTGAGGGTATTCAATGAGTTAATTTAGATGATCAAATGTTGGATTTCTAGTTTCAAATTTATTGATAAGAGGGTTTGTGTGATGACGAACCCATGGTTCAAATTTCAGTTCTATTGGACTTTTGTGCTAGAGGATACAAGAGTTTGAAGTTATTGAAATTTAATTTAAATGATCATGTTTTGTTAATATATATAAAGATAGCATAGTTCGATTTAATAGCCCTGTCACATGGCCTTTTCATTGATGGGCTATGTGCACCTTTCCAGGCGCTCATCCAAAGCAGTGGAATGTCGTCCCTAACCTCCGGGAATGGAGGAACAAACTTGATGAGGTGTGATCTAGATCCGATGAAAGTGGGGGGCAACCAAAACGAACTTAGACCGAAAAACCAAGATCAGTAGAGCACTTAGAGAAAACGGACCCCTCACTCAAGATTGGAGCCTCCTTCATCCAACCTTTCCAATCATCTCTCACAGGTGGTCCGCAGGCTTCCATCTAGAGTGCTTCCACCACCATGAAGGAGATGAGGCAGACATCATCCCAGTACAGAGTCGGGCTCTCGCTCACAACCACCAGAGCTTTCTCTTGCAGCGGCGCCAAGAGTGAGCCAAGGAAGAAGTTGTGCGCCTTTCCTTTAGGGCGGCGGCTACGTGCAGACACTGAACACAGACCGCCGTGTACCACATGGGTCAGGGAGAGCACGAAGAAGGGAAGGTCGTGAGCCGATCTAAGAGCAGAAGCCTCTTTTCCATCGCCCAACTGATGGCAGCGGCCAGAATAGAGGGTGAGCGGGAGGCTAAGTCCCACCTTGCCACCAGCCGTCGCCGAGAGGACCGCACTTCACAGATAGCTATTGGGGAGGAATACTGAGCAAGACCAATCGGTCATCGAGCATCCGCAATGCCCCTGACGACCACCTACAAGCTCGTAGGAGATCGTCGGATCTTCCTGATGCCTCATACGGGCAAGGCAAGCGTTAGATAGCAGATCCCCAATCTGCATCTCCCTCCTCTGTCGTGGATCCAAGCTGGAGGTCTGTCTATCTATGGATGTAAATCTATAATTATGTATATAATGCATTTGATGTCAGATATGACCATGTTGATGTACTAAATTACGTAATTTAATTAATATGTCTAATTAGGGATAATAATACTAAAGATGATGCAATTAATGCACACATGCTCAATAAATGATGAAATTCACAGAGTAGGCTTATATCAGTATATTGAACCTCAGTTTTAATTATGAGATCATCATGATGAATAGAATCTATGTTATATGAAGATGAATCTTAATGCATGTTACAAAACCCTAATCTAGGTCAATGATGTAACCTAGGGTTAATATGTGCACAAAAATAGAATATGGAACCTAGTATTCATATAATGAAGCATAATCTGGAAAATGACATCAGTAGGATAATTATAAGGCAATAATGCAAGTAAACGTTGGAATATCCTAATGAGATAATATAAACCCTAATGAACATGACTACGGTTAAGATGATGAGAATCTGATGATAGTATGTGGTCTTATCTTAACGAGGTGATAACCAGACTTCTAGATGATCAAGGATAAGTTAGAATCTCTGAACTCAGGTACGTGGGTTTATTTAATTATATGACTATGGTTTTCTTGCTTGCAATCATGATATGTATGTATGCTCTCTTCTATTTGCAAATATTGGATGTAGTATTGCTATGTAGTACTCGTTGTTTTGTCACTTGAAAACATAAATTATGAGTAGATGTTTTGTAGTTATTTAAGGTGTTCATTATCCCCCTTACGAGGGAATGGATGAATGTTGGCTAGTACACCTCCCTAGAGCACACGGTGTACGGGGAGTTTCCCTAGAGTACTTGGTACACGGGGATGGGCCCAATATTTATGTTTTGGTACTAGTCCACCTTGATAATGCAATTCATCTAGGAAAATGACTTAAATTGGCGTATTTCGCTTAATAAATAAGTGTTTTCTATGATTTTCTTTCCTTCTGCAAATCTTTTTCAAAAATTATGAAAGCCATAAATATATGTATCTTTCTGCCCATGTACACAACACCTTGTGTGTTGATTTGTTGTTTCACGTATGTTTTAGGTTCAGAGATAGCGTGAGATAAAAGACGGGAAGTGAGCAGTTGTCCAGGTTGTACCTATTGTGTTAAGATCCTGTTAGCATACATGTTCATATACTTGTAAACTTTTCTTCAAATTATGTAAATGTAAGTTGCAATTTTAATTCATGTTGTAATATAAATATGTTGAATGTTGAGAATGTTATGGTTGTACGTTCATGTATGCGTATTATGCTTCCGCATCACTTTCTGATATGATTGGATGATGTTTTCAGATTATGGGCTCTCATTCCCAATAGGTTTGGAGAAATCAAAATCCGGGGACGTCATAGTTGGTATCAGAGCATGAACAATAGCTACACCTGACATTTGCTCACCATAAAACATAAAAATCTTAATCTCACCTTTCACTTTAAACCTTAGAAACTTAGTAAGTTGTTTTATAGGAATAAGTTTATGACTTAGCCTCTAGGTTAGAACCTAGATGTTCGAGAACTAGGTTTATACAAGTGTGTGAGACCCTTTCCATATAGAGCTCATATGTATTGGGTAGCTACACTAGTCTACATCTCGTTCTCACCATTTCACTAGGTTACATGACACTAGACTATCTACTGTGTGTGGGACACTCGGTTTTGCTGATTTGGTTTTGTTTTCCAATCGGCTCGAGCCTCAAGTGTTTTCTCTGACGTCTTCTTTCTCGGAGAAAAACTATATAATATTTTATTATATATATGTAAATATAAAAATGTGTCCCTCATACTGGAGAGTAGTTAGTGTTCATGCAATCTAAGTGAAAGGGAGTGACATCAGTCTAGAAGAGAAAGTAGTCTAGATTAGATATCTAGAGCCTTATCAAGATATGTGATACATAGAGCAAATGATAGAATGACAGTTGAAATAAGCACGCGAAATCTTATCTAAGTTTGATCTCTGATGGTATAAGTTTTCTTATATAGGTTTAAGTTGTATATTAGTTGAATCCAATTTTGGAGAATTTAAGAAAAGTCTTGATGATCAAAGTACATTCCCTTTTCCTACTTAAGATAAGCTAAGTTAAGATAGAGATGAGTGTGCATGGGCCTCAAGCTCTTATACAAGGAGGATGTCTAGTGGTAGGATGAGATATGTGGTGAACTCTAGAAAGAGTAAGACCCACAGGGAGAAGGTCATAGGACCTAGCCTCCAATATATAAGATATGTGTTAAAAAAAAATTATCCTACATTAGATTATTCTTGAGTGTTGAGTTGAGTCCTTACGCATGATTCAAATCTATATGTGAGAATTGGGTAAAAGAAAATGATGGGTAGATAACCCATATGATAAAGTCAATCCTTTGGCTGAGTTACGTCCTAGCTGGAGTGACATATTTTGTAAATCTCATCATTAGTTGCAAGTGAGGTAATATATGAACTCTAGTTATGAGAGTATGATGCTTTGTGCAAAAGATACTCAAAAATACAATTCTTCCTTCTTCTCTTTCTTAATATATGATGATAGAAACTTCACTTGAGCTATATGGATGATTTATATATGAGGAGTCACTCGTATAAGCTTGACCTATTCTATATTCCCCCCTATATCATACATGTCCAAAGATTGAAATCATGATAAGTTTGACTTTAAAATATTCTCTTCCCCTTCATATGAAATACAAAAGATATGATGCTGAGATCATGGGATAAACTTAGTATTTTTTTTTCTCCTTCACATAATACATGCAAGACAAAAAAAGATTGAACTCGTGAACTTGATATAAAGACATTTTTGGATCATAGGATATATGATCAGAAATATAGTTCATAATTTTGATCCTTCTCAATGTATGCTTCTAAGTTGAGTATGAATATCACACCATAGGGTGAAACCCTAATGGTCAAGCATGTTACGTAAGCCCTTCTTATGTAGAAAAATCCTAATATCAAGGATGAAGATAAATCTCCTCTAATGCTGAAATCATTGTAAGATGTTGATAATAAAACATATTAATGATGTTAGATTTGAACGATCTGAATTTCATGGCATATAAACGAATTCCTCCCAAACATTAAAAGTATGAACAAAACATGTACCCTTAGAGATGATGTAACCCTAAGATATCATAATGTCATGTTACAGATAAGACATTAAGTGATGCTTCCATATATATATGGTTGGGTGGACACACCTAAGAATCTTTAGACCCTAAGCTGACAACTTAGAGTGCATACAACTATGGGCGTCTTAGAACCTAAGAAATGACGATGTATATGAATTTGAAACTCCTAAATATCCTCCTAAGGATGAGATTAGTTGAATTTCGAGGACAAAATTCCAAATAAGGTAGGGTGAATGTGATAACCCTAAATTTTAAGATTTTCATACTCAATATAATTCTTGAAGACAAACCTAAAATAAAGTAGATATTGATGAATCATGATGTGCTATATAGTCAAATTAAACAAGTTGGACTTATGTTGCGGATTTGGTGGATATTTGATGTGTATCTTAAGCCCAATATCTTTATATATGTACCACTTTGGAGTAATTATGACATCGTGTATCAATTAGGGTATATAGGAATCCAGATGGTTTAATTATGAATACTGGAATGCACGGTGATCGAGATAATGAGATTAAAATGTTTCATCAAGGTTAGGTGAATAATTGATTTATAGTTGAGGTTTGCACACCTATTTTTGAGGGTATTCAATGAGTTAATTTAGATGATCAAATGTTGGATTTCTAGTTTCAAATTTATTGATAAGAGGGTTTGTGTGATGACGAACCCATGGTTCAAATTTCAGTTCTATTGGACTTTTGTGCTAGAGGATACAAGAGTTTGAAGTTATTGAAATTTAATTTAAATGATCATGTTTTGTTAATATATATAAAGATAGCATAGTTCGATTTAATAGCCCTGTCACATGGCCTTTTCATTGATGGGCTATGTGCACCTTTCCAGGCGCTCATCCAAAGCAGTGGAATGTCGTCCCTAACCTCCGGGAATGGAGGAACAAACTTGATGAGGTGTGATCTAGATCCGATGAAAGTGGGGGGCAACCAAAACGAACTTAGACCGAAAAACCAAGATCAGTAGAGCACTTAGAGAAAACGGACCCCTCACTCAAGATTGGAGCCTCCTTCATCCAACCTTTCTCATCGTCTCTCACAGGTGGTCCGCAGGCTTCCATCTAGAGTGCTTCCACCACCATGAAGGAGATGAGGCAGACATCATCCCAGTACAGAGTCGGGCTCTCGCTCACAACCACCAGAGCTTTCTCTTGCAGCGGCGCCAAGAGTGAGCCAAGGAAGAAGTTGTGCGCCTTTCCTTTAGGGCGGCGGCTACGTGCAGACACTGAACACAGACCGCCGTGTACCACATGGGTCAGGGAGAGCACGAAGAAGGGAAGGTCGTGAGCCGATCTAAGAGCAGAAGCCTCTTTTCCATCGCCCAACTGATGGCAGCGGCCAGAATAGAGGGTGAGCGGGAGGCTAAGTCCCACCTTGCCACCAGCCGTCGCCGAGAGGACCGCACTTCACAGATAGCTATTGGGGAGGAATACTGAGCAAGACCAATCGGTCATCGAGCATCCGCAATGCCCCTGACGACCACCTACAAGCTCGTAGGAGATCGTCGGATCTTCCTGATGCCTCATACGGGAAAGGCAAGCGTTAGATAGCAGATCCCCAATCTGCATCTCCCTCCTCTGTCACGGATCCAAGGTGGAGGTCTGTCTATCTATGGATCTCTTCAAGCAGTGAGACTAGCCTTTCTCGTGGGCTCTTAGGTGTTGACATCAGAGGATGATGAGGTATCGCTGAAGCTGAGAGCAAGCGACGACGTCGAGATCCCTGGAGTCCCAGGCGGCGGCGGCGTTGCGGAAGGAGAGCCCCTGCAGAAGGAGAGCCCCACAGGGGAATCGGTCGAGAGAGAGAGAGGGATCGCGTGGGAAAGAAGGGATGAGAATGGAGCGGACCCGGTCTGACTCCCAGTCAACCAAGTGAACCGGCCCAGGTGTCCAGATCACTGACCGTCTGGCTCAAGCGAACCAAGGCAAAGAGGTGCGGGCCTTAGTGGCCAGGTGTCGGCCACCGATTGGCCTGAAGGTAAGAAAAATACCAGAAAATCTCAGATCTTATATAAATCACATTAATTAGCACGTTTATCAGAAAATTGCAAACAAGGTACTGTTTTTCTCAGAAAAATGAGTAGAACTCAATGAAAGCATAATATCAGGTTTTTGACGAACTAGGATCAGTGATATCATGTAATATGTGTAACGCTTAGTTCTTGAATAATAAATAGAAAATAATGACATAAAATTATAGAAAAATGTATGTAAATCTATAATTATGTATATAATGCATTTGATGTTAGATATGACCATGTTGATGTACTAAATTACGTAATTTAATTAATATGTCTAATTAGGGATAATAATACTAAAGATGATACAATTAATGCACACATGCTCAATAAATTATGAAATTCACAGAGTAGGCTTATATCAGTATATTGAACCTCAGTTTTAATTATGAGATCATCATGATGAATAGAATCTATGTTATATGAAGATGAATCTTAATGCATGTTACAAAACCCTAATCTAGGTCAATGATGTAACCTAGGGTTAATATGTGCACAAAAATAGAATATGGAACCTAGTATTCATATAATGAAGCATAATCTGGAAAATGACATCAGTAGGATAATTATAAGGCAATAATGCAAGTAAATGTTGGAATATCCTAATGAGACAATATAAACCCTATTGAACATGACTACGGTTAAGATGATGAGAATCTGATGATAGTATGTGGTCTTATCTTAACGAGGTGATAACCAGACTTCTAGATGATCAAGGATAAGTTAGAATCTCTGAACTCAGGTACGTGGGTTTATTTAATTATATGACTATGGTTTTCTTTCTTGCAATCATGATATGTATGTATGCTCTCTTCTATTTGCAAATATTAGATGTAGTATTGCTATGTAGTACTCGTTGTTTTGTCACTTGAAAACATAAATTATGAGTAGATGTTTTGTAGTTATTTAAGGTGTTCATTATCCCCCTTACGAGGGAATGGATGAATGTTGACTAGTACACCTCCCTAGAGCACACGGTGTATGGGGAGTTTCCCTAGAGTACTTGGTACACGGGGATGGGCCCAATATTTATGTTTTGGTACTAGTCCACCTTGATAATGCAATTCATCTAGGAAAATGACTTAAATTGGCGTATTTCGCTTAATAAATAAGTGTTTTCTATGATTTTCTTTCCTTCTGCAAATCTTTTTCAAAAATTATGAAAGCCATAAATATATGTATCTTTCTGCCCATGTACACAACACCTTGTGTGTTGATTTGTTGTTTCACGTATGTTTTAGGTTCAGAGATAGTGTGAGATAAAAGACGGGAAGTGAGCAGTTGTCCAGGTTGTACCTATTGTGTTAAGATCTTGTTAGCATACATGTTCATATACTTGTAAACTTTTCTTCAAATTATGTAAATGTAAGTTGCAATTTTAATTCATGTTGTAATATAAATATGTTGAATGTTGAGAATGTTATGGTTGTACGTTCATGTGTGCGTATTATGCTTCCGCATCGCTTTCTGATATGATTGGATGATGTTTTCGGATTATGGGCTCTCATTCCCAATAGGTTTGGAGAAATCAAAATTCGGGGACGTCACAATTTTGCTCTTACAAGAATTTGACATTGAAATCAAGGATAAGTCTGGAATTGAGAATGTAGTGGCTGATCATTTGTCTAGGTTAGAAAGGGTGAATGAAAAAGATTTGCACATACCCATAACCGAGACGTTTCCAGATGAACAACTTTTGAAAATAAATTCTAAAGAGCCGTGGTTCGCTGAAATTGTTAATTATTTGGCTTGCGGGATCATCCCGGAAGATTGGTCATATCAGGAGAAAAAGAGATTCTTTCATTCTTTAATATACTATTTTTGGGATGATCCAATTCTTTTGAAGCAATGCAGGGACGGTATCTTATGCAGGTGTGTGCCTGAAGTGGAGTACGAGAGTGTTCTCCACCATTGCCATGCATCACCTACGGGAGGACACCATGCCAATTCGCGAACAGCAGCTAAGGTGTTGGAAAGCGGCCTTTATTGGCCAACTTTGTTTCGGGATGCATATGATTTCGTAAGGCAATGTGATCCATGTCAGCGAGCAGGTAACATTTCAAAGCGACAAGAGATGCCCCTGAATGTATTTCAGGAAGTTGAAGTATTTGATTTGTGGGGCATAGACTTCATGGGACCCTTTGTGTCCTCGAACTCCAATTTGTATATCTTGCTAGTCGTTGACTATGTGTCGAAGTGGGTGGAAGCAATTCCCACAAGGACTAATGATTCTACTGTAGTGTGCAGGTTCGTGAAGGAAAATATTTTCTGCAGGTTTGGGATACCCCGAATGATAATAAGCGATGGGGGTACACACTTCCGGAATAAGAAGTTCTCGACATTACTGAAGAAATATGGGGTCAAGCACAACATTGGCACCCCATATCATCCGCAGACTCAAGGCCAAGTGGAGGTCTCAAACCGTGAAATCAAGAAGATTCTAGAGCGAACGGTGGCATCCACAAGGAAGAATTGGAGTGCCCTATTACCGGACGCACTGTGGGCATATAGAACGGCTTACAAAACACCTATAGGCACTACGCCTTTTAGGTTGGTGTATGGTCGGGCTTGTCACCTTCCGGTGGAGTTGGAGCACAAGGCCCATTGGGCGCTTAGAAGGCTAAATTTGAGTTATGATGAAGCTGGGAGAAAGAGAATGTTTGAGTTGAATGAGCTGGATGAGTTACGAATGACGGCATATGAGAATGCCCGAATATACAAGGAGCGCACAAAACTGATCCACGATCATCACATCGAGTTGCGCACGTTCAAGAAGGGAGATAGTGTTTTGCTGTTCAACTCCCGACTCAACTTGCATCTCGGGAAGCTAAAGTCCCGGTGGAGTGGATCGTTCGTGGTGGAAGAGGTCAAACCACACGGCGCGATTCTAGTGCATAATGGTGATGCCACGTTCTTGGTGAATGGACAGAGGTTAAAGTTGTATTTTGGTGAGAATTACAAAAGAAAAGTGAATGAGGTTAAACTCATTACACTTTCGGATGAATGAGATGCCCGAAAGCCGTCTAGCCTAAGACGTTAAATAAGGGCACTTGTTGGGAGGCAACCCAACCATCGGTACATTAGGATAGTTTAATTATAATCATAGGTTGCTTTATTTTCATTCAATTTTTAGTGTAAAGAAGATACCTTGATCCGTTTGTTCATTGTGCAGGCTGAGGCAGAGTCGATACCATCCACACTGGTCGATGGTATCGACATAGGTTTAGGTTGACAACTGCAGAGTTCGTTCTGAGTCGATACTATCGATGGTCGCGTCGATGGTATCGACACACCTACAGGTAGGTCGCCCAACAACAGTCGATAGTATCGACACAGGCGTCGATACCATCGAGATCTCTGGAGAAGTTCAGATCGATTTGTCTCAGTCAACTCGATACCATCGACGGCCTCGTCGATGGTATCGACATCGTTACAAGTTGAAGTGCACGTGGCGGTGTCGCAATGAAGCCAAGTCGATACTATCGACACCTGTCGATGGTATCGACCATCCATGTCACCGATCCGAGCAAAGAAATCGACGGCGATCGCGGCGTCCACGTCATCGATCCGGGTGCAGTGTCGATACCATCGAACCACGTCGATGGTATCGACTTAAGAGCGATCCGAGTTACAAGATCAAGCAATCGTCAGCCGTCGATACTCGCGAGGGGGGCGGATAGCATCGAGATGTGTCGATACCATCGACCCACGTCGATGGTATCGACGGGTTGACAGTGGCGCCGGCCAAGTCTATATAAGGAGAGTCATTACATCATTTGACGTCACACCTTCAGAGTGATCTTCCTCCTTTGTGCCGAGCACTCCCCCGAGCCATCTAAGATCGAAGAGCAGCAACACCGAGAGAAGATCTTCCCCGAGCTCTTCTTCTAATCCCGTTTCTCTCGCAACAATGGTGCACGTCGCCGGAGCATCATCCTCCCGCGTGAATCCTATGGATATCATGGAGTTCGTGCCACCCCCTACGGCGTCAGTATCACGTCCGCGCCTGGTGCACCCATCCACAGAGGTGAAGAAGATCTATGAAGAGATCTTGAAGTGGAAGATAGAGCCTACCCGGTATGTGGACCGGGATATGATCTGTGATCTTGGATTCGAGGCCAACTTGGCCTATGTGCTGAAGGGTCAAGCACGCCACACCAGCAGAAGGCCAGACGAGCTGGAGTACCATGCGGATGATCAACCATTCTTCGGCGCGTGGCCCACCTACAAAGAGTTGGTGGCGGAATTCATGGCGTCCTTTGATGTCTGCGTCGTGCCCAACGACGTAGTTGCTACTGATCGTGAGTGGATCAAGGGCCGGGTGTCGTTCCGGCTGTTCAACATCGACTACAACATCACTCTTAGGCAGTTCTACAACATCTTCAACTGGAACCACTCCCAACACGATCACCGCCGACCGGAGGCCCGCACCGATTATGACAAAATTTTCGCCGAGCTAGTGACAGTGCCGGCGGGCAAGACAGTGAGCTACCAGAATGCTGCGGTAGCGGATTTCGAGCACCCATTTGTCCGGGTTCTACACCGGATGTTGAGTTTCACATTCTTTGCTCATAGCGATCTGGCACTGAGCAAATTTCAAGAGACCGATCTCTTCTTTCTCTACATGCTCCTGAAGCGACAACAATGCAACTGGGGTGCGTTTTTCCTGCAGAGAGTTCTGGCAGTTAAGAGGAGTACGAGGAAGGCTCCGATTCATTTCGGCGGGCTCATCACCAAGTTGGCGCACTACCTCGGGCTCAACTTCTCCACCATGACGTCGCTTTCCACGAGGAGTAAGGTGAACGTGCAACATCTGCACCGTTCAAACCTTATTCTTCTACGGGATGGTTTGGCGTACGTGCACTTCCACGTCAACCACGCTTACCAGGAGTGTGCTCTGCCGGATCCCGTCTTCCACATCGAGGGTGCACAGCATTTCAGATGGCCTATCATAGCCATCGACTCCGATGATGAAGAAGGCGGCGACGACGGACAGGACGACGAGGCTGAGGAGGAAGAAGAGGCCTTTACACCTCTTTGAGCACGAGTAGCACCCCGGAAGCGTCCTCGGATGCATCCGGGTGCGTCTTCATCATCACAGCCTCCGCCGCCATCACCACAACCCTCGCAGCCGAGCGAGGATGCCTACTCCATGCAAGGCATGTACACGATGCTGCAGGACATCCATCAGACACAGCAGCAGCATCTAGCGATGTATACCGGTATTCAGGACACTACGAACCGGATACTTGACAACCAACGGGCGATGTTCGAGAATGAACGTCTTCTCCTCGACAACCAACAGCAGATACACAATCGGTTGCAATGGATGGAGATGCAGCAGAAGCCCTTCTACGACCACTACTGGAGTCAGAGTTACTTTGGAGGCTATCCACAGCCTCCGCCGAGGACCCATTATGATCTGAGCTTCCATGGGGAGTATCCGTCTTGGGATCCTACGGCTCCACAGTACCCACCTCCACCTCCACAAGAGTGATCTGGTATCTCTGTTCCAACCTGTAAGTTTGTTTTTGACTATGAGGCCATAGTCGAATTCAAGCTTAGGGGGGTAGTTGGAACAGCTCTATCTTTTATTGTTTTTAGTTTTTAGCATTGTTATTTGTTTCTTGCATCTTTAGCTTTTGTAGGATCCACTTGCTATCTAGTGTAATTGTGGATGTCGTAAAAGTGTGTCATCTTGTTTGTTAGTGCATGAGGAATTTAAGGGAAATTTAAAAATTCTTGTGTCTTTGGATAGCTTGCTTTGGTTGACCTTGGGGAACACATCCTACGAAAATGATTGATTATGTCAACTTTAAAACAACATTTCATACCTGTACTCCTAATGATTCATGAAAGTGGACGGAAATGGTTGTTTGAGCCTAACCTAACCAAGTGGTAATGAGACCTTAATTGAATGTAAGAGAGAGAACCCTCTAAACTACTACACAGGTCAGTAAGGAGGGACACATGATATTTTTCTAAGGTTCAGTCATCTAGTCTTGTGATCGTTCCACTTCATTTTTCCATAATCCACCTAAGAATTGGAAGTAAAGTGCAGTTTTAATTCCTTTTGTGTGCATAGCATTTAGATAGGACTTGCATGGGTATTTTCCATATGTTTGCATAAAAAGAAGAAAAAATATAGGAATTCATGCACATTACCTTTAGGTGCATGCCATGTAGTTGCACTCATGATTTTCATGCATAAAGTATATCATGTATCTCAATTTTTCCCCAATGGTGAATTAAATTGTTCCATACCTTCTAAATATTGAAAAAAAAAAATTCTGAGCATGAAGAAAATAGCCCAATAAACCTATCTTTAAGCAATTATGGATATGTGGGCTGGAAAAAAAAAACTGAAAATCTGCAATATATAAAAAAAAGAATTTAGAAGAACAAGAAATAAGAAGGAGAAAGGAACATGATATCACCTACATCTCAGGATAATTGAGTATATGATGTAGCTTGACTAGATATCCATCTCATTTTGAGGTGGATGGTTAGTGCATGCATCATTCCACCCAATTTTAGGCATTAGGGCATTTCTAATGTGCATTTGCATCATATAGGACATTTTTTTATTATGCATGTTGAAACTGTACAATACTTCCACTTTCTTCCAAGTTCTTCCATGAGCCACCCATTTTCATCCACCCGTTGCTCGGATTGGTAGGCCACCGTGATTTTCTCCTCACTAATGAATATCAGGAGAACTGCTTCCATGTAGATGGTAGTTAGGGCGAGCAACGTAGTATAGGCGATCACAAGATGCACCAATGTTGAATCGGCGAATTTTATTATGTTAACTGTCTTATGTGATAGTGTTCATCGGTTTGGAGGTTAATTTCTTTTATTGATGATTACTGTCGCCTTTAGGGTAATTACCGTTCTGTGGTTAGGAAAGGCCGGTTTGTGAATGTTCAGTGGGAGTCATATGGGATGTTGGGTTGGTGTGTTGTTTTTCAGTTGACATTTGCAATTCTATTCTAAGGATTAGTTGCTCGAGGGCAAGCAATGTTCAAGCTTAGGGGAGTTTGATGAGATGATTTTGAGTCACATTTATAGACCTGTTTTATATGTGGTTTATGCTTTAATTAGTCATTTTTATGGTTAATATCACATAATTCATCCATTTTGGTCTTTGCCATCATTTTATGTCAAATCCCCTTAGTTTCATCATTTTGAGCATTCATTATCACATTATTATTATTTTTGTGGATATATTTGATCTTTTCTTTGAATTTCAGGAAAAACAAGTATTTGCTTCCGTCGATACCATCGATGGAAGTCGATACCATCGACGAGACCGCAGGTTGCCAGCCGAAAGGAGCAGCAAAGAGTCGATACCATCGACGCTGATGTCGATGGTATC
Source organism: Alisma plantago-aquatica (assembly GCA_963693085.1). NCBI lineage: Eukaryota > Viridiplantae > Streptophyta > Magnoliopsida > Alismatales > Alismataceae > Alisma > Alisma plantago-aquatica. The sequence goes on along the minus strand of OY856412.1, from coordinate 1,094,632,311 downwards.
GAGACACCTTCAGGTTGCTGGCGAAGAAGCAGTCGATAGTATCGACACCAAGTCGATACCATCGACACATGGAGGCTACAGCGTCGCAAAACGACAGAACCGACGCCAAAAAGGAAGTCGATACCATCGACCCGCGTCGATGGTATCGAGATGATGAAGGGCGCGACAAAGGAAGGATTTATAGCTAGCCGCTACTGTAGCGGGTCGATACCATCGACTCACGTCGATGGTATCGACGCTGTCAGATATGCGTTGGATTCAGATTGATTTCAATCGGACGGCTGGAGTTAATTAACGACCTAATTAGGGACTTATACCTAATGACGGCCGCCCAGACAGAGGAGGGATCGGATTTTGGCTTTTGCACAAGTGTCGAGGAGCGAGAAAGGAGAATGGAGGCCAGAAGTTCATACCTGTCGATCTGGACGCTGCCGAAGACGGATTTCACCACCGAGAGGCGGGAAAGCACGTGTTCTATGCAAAGGATCAATCGATTCTTCTCCGTTCAGGGGTTTTCCCATCCAATTCACGTTTTTCATATGATTTCCCCTATTTCTACCATGTACTTGTGTGAGATGAACATGCGGGGCTAATCCCCTCCATCTTTAGGACCAGGAGTAGCCCGGGAATGCATTGTATGACAGTTTTATATTAATAATTCATATTTTCTCTCTTAAATCTGTGGTATAGTTTCGTTTTCTCCATATATTGTTATGCTTGATCACCATGATAATAACCTAATGCCCTTAATCACTTCGACAGAAGGATTAATGGTTGAAAAGAGACGAAACCTACATTAATTGATAAATCCCTTGACAAAGGTGGTGTAAAATTAATGGTGGAAACTGAGAGACCATTCGTAATGCACTTAGTTTAGGGAATAGGTTACTACGACGGTGGAACCGACCTAAACCTAAGTAGTGAATTACACCACGACAGTGGGTAATTCTGTTTTCAGGCCACTACCAAGATAGAGAGAGAAGATTGAGGAATTATATGAAATCTAATACAATGATAACCCGCGGTGAAACCGCAATCCTAAAGATACCTTTTTGAATTGATTAAATTAACCTTTAATCGATTGTTTGCTTTGTTTTACTTATATTTTCTTTTAATTTTATTCAACAACCCCAATTTGTTATTCGGTTTAGCTGATCGCAAATAGTTAGTAGGAGTCTCCAACAGTTCCGAGTATCCCTGTGTTCGACTCGGGCCTCACAAGGCCTGTACTACTCGACGCGTATACTTGCGTTTTTAGCACGTAGTAAAATACACGTCAATAAGGTAGCTTTCATGGGGCATGTTATATCCGTCGAAGGAGTACGTGTGGATCCTAAGAAAGTGGAGTCGGTGATGGAAAGGGAACAGCCTAAGACGCAGACTAAAGTGCATAGTTTTCTAGGTTTGGCAGGCTATTATAGGGAGTTCATCAAGGACTCCAGTGCCATCACCTTCCCCCTAACTAAGTTTATCAGGAAGGATGTGCCATTCATTTGGGACGAATATGTCAATGTGCTTTTCAGACATTGAAGGAGAAGCTGACAAGTGCACCAGTTCTGGTCATGGTTGAGAAAGGAAAAGGATACATAGTCTTCTGCTATGCATCCAAGAAATACCAAGATGTACCACAATTTAAAGGATATGTATTGGTGGTTAGGCTTGAAGAAATATGTAGTTGAGTTTTTTTGTAAGATCTATGGTATGTCAACAAGTCAAAGCTAAACATTAGTGGCATGTAGGAATGTTGCAATTGTTGCCTATACCTCAGTGGAAATGGTATCATGTGAATATGGACTTTGTAGTTGGTCTGCCTGGAATAGCCAAAGGTTACGATTCCATTTGGGTGATCATTGATAGGTTGACCAAGTTAGCGCATTTCCTTCCCACGAAGACAATGTTCACACTAGAGAAGCTTTCCCAAGTCTATGTTGATGAGATAGTGCATTTGCATGGCACCAGCAACTATCGTATCTGACAGAGGTCCTTACTTCACGAGTCACTTTTGGGAATGACTGCACACCGCCTTGGGTACGCAGCTAAATTTTAGCATTACTTTTCACCCGTAGACAGATGGTCCATCTGAATGAACCATCCAGACTTTAGAAGATATGTTGAGGGCTTGTGTCCTTCATTTTTTAGAAAGTTGGGATATACATCTTAGTTTGATAGAGTTCACCTACAAAAACAACTATAAGAGTAGTATTGACATGCCATCATATGAGGCATTATATGGCAGACATTGCATATCTCTGTTGTGTTGGTATGAGACAGGCGAGTATCAACTTCTTGGTCCTAAGCTTGTGCAGCAGATGATAGAGAAGATCAAAGTGATACAACAACAGTTAAAAGTAGCACAAGATAGATAGAAGTCATATGTGGATAATCGTCATAGACCCTTGGAGTTCCAAGTGGGAGACAAGGTATATCTGAAGGTCTCTCCTTTGAAGGGTGTTCTAAGGTTTGGGAAGAAGGGTAAGTTGGCTCCCAGGTTTATGGGACCTTACCCAGTTGTGGAACGAGTTGGGAAGGTGGCCTACAGGTTGGAGTTGCCAACTGAGTTGCACAAGTTACATCTAGTGTTCCATGTCAGTATGTTGAGGAAGTTTCATCTGGATACAGAGTTAGTGTTACAGCCTATGGAGGTGGATCTTTATGAGGATATAACCTATGTGGAGGGTTTGGTATTGATCCTAGATAGGAGAGTGAAGAAGCTGAAGAGGAAGGACATTGTGCTTGTGGAGATTCTTTGACATCATCATGGTGTTGAGTAAGCCATGTGGGAGCTCAAAGAAGAGATGCGGAGGAAGTATCCCTCCCTTTTCTCTTAGGATTTCAGGGGCGAAATCCCTATTAGGGATTTATGGCTTGTAAGGACCCTGACCCACATTTTGGCATAACCCTATTTGTTTTGCTTAAGTATGTTGTTTAGCTCCTTGCTCTAATCATCTATGATGTAATTAGGGCATGTTGGAAGCTTGGAGTTTCTTGTTTGAGCTGAATGCTTGTGTTTTTTGGAGAGGTTTTGGTGCAAATTGCAATTTACCTAGGATAGGGGTTCATGTGCAATTTTGTCACCTCTAGAGTGTTCCTACTCTCTCTTAGCATCATCTAGAGGAGAGTGAGAGAGATGGGTACCTTGTTTGGACCTTAGTTGTGCGGTAACATCCTTGGTGATGTTTTGGGCACATGTTTGAGGTGTGCCTTGCACCTAGGAGTGTCTCAGGCTTGAGAGCCTTAGAGAGGCCCTATATCGGTTTGTTGGAGTCTTGACGGGCATCCTATTGGTTTTGTGGTGTCCAAAGGTGCACCATATCAATTTGTGGTACCTAGGGTTTACCCCAATCATTTTGTGAAGAGGGTAGATGTGTGTATCAGCCTTGACCATCATAGGTGACTTGGTGGGTGAGACATATATCTTATCACCTTGTTGCATGGTGTTGCATGTGGCTCTTTCTCATGGACAAGTGTCACCTAGGGTTCTAAGGTGGTGATACCTTCCCCTTGCTCACTATTTCATCCCTCTTGTATATATACCTCTTTCTCTCCATTCAAGAAAATCATGTTGGCCATCCTTGCTTTCTCTCTTTGGTGGATGACCTTGAGCTAGAGCAGTCTCTCCTTTAGAGCTTGGAGGATGAGTCCCATGCTTGTAGTGCTCTCTTCATCCTCTACCTTGGTAAGACATGATCCTTAGCTCCTCTTTCTCTCTTTCTTTCTTCATCTCAGCCATGGACCTTGGTTACTTTCTTTTCCCCCTCTTAACCATGGTTCCACCTTCTTCCTTGGAGGTATTGTGGTTATCAAGCTTGGAAGATCTTCTTCTACCTTGAGCTCATTAAGCTTGGTGGTAATCCTTGAGGTGGGTTATATAACTCTAAACCCTCTTTATTATTATCACCCTTTACTTTCTATCTTGGTTTTTATCTTTGGCTCGTTATCCCTTGCTTGTTAGTACCTCCTTCTTGGAAGTTTTTTAGTGTTGTTTTAAAGAAGAGGAATCTTTCTTAGTTTCTACCCTTGTATTACTCTTTCTTTATTTGCTTGTAACATTGTTCTAAGGTGGAAGATGATTAGGTTGATAGGCATGATAGGTCGATATCTTAGAAGGTGTTCGTCACAACTTGTGATGCCACAGACTGTCACACCTTATAACAGATCATCACAACCTTGGTAGAGTGTAAGTCGACACATTCTGGGTGATGCTTAGATCATCATGCCTTATGCATAAATAGGCTATTGTGGGTTTATATGGTTATCTTGGCATGTGGTTGCTAACTACTAGGGCGATGGATGTGTTGCTTGAAGGGCGTTAGCCCGTCATGACCTAGAGGCACCCAAACAAATACCTAGTGATGGCTAACTATTATGCATGAAGGGTACTAGGCATCACACTCTTGGAGTACCTGAATGGTTGAGGTGTTAGCCGACATGTCTATGAGTGTACCTCATGGAGATGGTCTGTTATGAAGGTTGGACCATGATGCTTTGGTCGACTGGAGGTCGACACACCTTAGAGGTGATGTTGCCTGATAGACGCCAGTTAATACCTAACCCTAGAGACCGTCACACTCTGTTGATGCCTAACACCATGGGAATTGTCCGTCATAGCTTGGGTGTTGTTGTGCCCATCGCACCTTTGCAGTGTTGACTGTCACACTCCCCTATGGTGCTAATCTGATACATGTCTTATGAGGTTAGCTTGACACCTTGAAGTGCTAAACTGATACACCCTTTGTGTGTTTCCCAACACACTGTCATTTCCCATCACACCTAGGGTTAACCCAATACCCTATGTTGTAACCCTAATCGATATCTTGTGGTGGTGTTTGAGATACACCATGTCGATGCTTGGGTCACATGATATGATGTGATACCCTTTGGAGTGGTCGTATGTATGATAATGAGAGCCATGTTTGTATATCTCATAACATACCTTATGAATGATGTTGAGAGCTAAGTTTCTATACCTTATGACATGTGTTATGATGATTATGAAAGTGATAATCTAAGGGTGGTTGTTGATCCAACCTTATAAACCCTAATTCAGCAAAGAGAAACCCTAATTATAATGATGTAAAATGTAAGGCATGAGTCCTATGAGATGATGGTGTTGATGATGTATTTCTTTCTTGTTATCAGTTTCTAACCATGCAGGCAATACCAGTTGATGTACATAGCTAGGTATGAGCTATGGTGGTTATGATCTATTTCAATGGGCCTTGTGAGGAATAAAGTGTTGTTCACATTCTTAACAGATAAGGTAAGTAGTCATATGACCTAATGATGGCTTATTACCTTGCATGAGATGATTTTCCTCAGTGATGAGAGGAGGGATTATCACCCTAGATATGTGGTCCTTGTGTTGGATATGGGTTGAAAAATAGACATGAAGTGATGAGATCACACCTTATACATTGCATGTACAATATGAACCATGGAAATAATGTTTTGGTTGTTTTTGTAAAAATGGTTTTACTGGTGATCTATGTGCAAAATGATTTTAATTCTTAGTGATTTTTGTTAATTCTGCTGCTTATGATTATTCCGCGATTATTACAGGTGATGGCTTGATTTGTAATTGGGTTGTCACAAAGTTTTGGTATCAGAGCCTAAGGTTCACTGAGTCTATATAGACATAGGATTAAGTTTGTTGAGTTTTTTCTAGTATCCTCCAATGTATCTAATAGTGACTTCTCATACAGGATACGAAGTAAAACTGAAAGATGTTTGGAGCGCACAAAGAACACGCTGCTGAGAGTAGTGTTGCTGCACAAGGAGGTAGTGTAAGGGATCAGGCTAGAAAAGAACTAGTGCCTGAGAACCCCCATCTTGACCAAGCTATGCTAGAGAACCCAGCCTTTCATGCTCTTTTTGGGCATATCATGAATATGATGACACATATAACTGATCAGATACCAGCACCAGCACCTAGAATACCAGTTCCTAGTGAGGGACATGGATCCAGTAAGACCTTTGAACGGTTACGCCAGGTAGGAGCCACTGAATATGTTGTTATAGATGACCCAGCAGACGCAGATTCATGGCTTACCGAGATAGATAAAGCCTTTAGGATCCTTGATATTCCAGAGGCTAATAAAGTTAAGCATGTTGTGTACATTCTAAAAGGAATTGTTTTCCATTGATGGGCCATCGAAGAAGAGAAAAGACTTGGTGTTGAGTTCAGATGGCAGTTTTTTTGACGAGAGTTTGTCAGTAGATACTTTCCTAAGACCTATCTAGATGAGAAGATCTCATAGTTTGAGAAATTTAAACAGGGACCGATGAAGGTTAGCGAGTATGCAGCTAAGTTTATGGAGCTTTTACGGTTTTGTCCGCACATGGATACTACAGATGAGAGACAATTCGGCATTTAGAGAAGGGACTAAACACTGAGTTAACCACACCTATATCTTCTCTAGAGAATAGAGAGAGGTTTTCTACCTTTATGGAGTTAGTTAGGCACATAGAGAGGTCCGTGATTGAGAAATGAGAGGTGAAAAGTAGGAAAGTACCTATATAGTTCCAGGGTCATAGGTTTGTCAATTTTAAGAAACTGAGGTTTATTGCACTAATAGAACCACAAAGGTTCAGTGCTCAGACGCAGTGGGCATCCAGCAGAGGTAGAGGTCGATTTTTCTGCCAAGTGGAGCCCATAGCTCAGCATCGATGTCAGTGACAGGACCACCTAGGTTGCAATGGGAAGATAGAGTTTTCTACAGGTGTAGACAGACATGGCATATGATAAAAGATTGTCCAGTTAGGGATGTGGATGTAACACAACCACCGAGGCAGAGTCAACAAGGCTCATAGAGACAACAGTTCAGTAGTAGCACTTGAGGATGTTGACAAGCGTCCCAAGTAGGATCATCCACACCAACCAATAGAGCACGAGGTCGGCAACAGGCAACAATGAGATTCTATGCTATGAATCAGCCAGAGGCAGTGGTTAACCCACGAGTCGTGACAGGTCAGATGGAATTGTTTCATTCTGATATGTCTTCATCCTATTTCATATATGTTTTGATTGATCTCGGTGCTACGCATTCCTTTATCACTCGAGAAGTAATTCATGACTGTAATATAACTTCCATTCGTAGAATGGATAATCTATTGTTAGAAACTCCATTAGTCGGATCTAAAGTGTTGCGGGAGGTATGCTCTCCCAGTGATCTTTCTTTTTAAAAACACAGCATTTAGGTGGATCTTATACCACTTGAAATGCATGGGTTAGATGTACGGGATGGATACCCTAGAGAAGTATAAAGTTGTCTTGGATTGTGGTTCCAAGAAGGCTATGATCACACACGGTGACAAGACATGGGTCTTTCATGGGGATAGAAGGATTCTTCCAACCTATCTAGTGACAGCAATGGTAGCTGAGAAGCTGATGCGACCAGGATGCTTCACATTCTTAGCACATGTGGTAGATACCAGAGTAGAGAGTCCTAGTCTTTCTGAAGTTCTTATTGTCGGGGAATTCGAGGTGTGTTTCCTGAGGAATTTCCAAATGTTCCTCCACACTGAGAAATTGATTTTGAGATTAATCTAATTCTGGGTACGCAACCTATAGCCCAAACACCTTATAGGATGGCGCCAGCTGAGATGGAAGAACTCAAGAAATAGTTACAAGAGTTACTTGAGAAAGGTTTCGTTCGATCGAGTACTTCATCATGGGGTGCTCCAATTCTTTTTGTTAAAAAGAAAGATGGGTCTATGAGACTATGCATAGACTATAGACAGCTTAACAAGGTGACTATTAAGAACAAATATCCTCTCCCAAGGATAGATGATTTATTTGACTAGTTGTGTGGTGTAACAGTATTCTCTAAGATAGATCTGAGATCAGGATATCATCAGTTACGTATCAAGGAGAGTGACATACCTAAGTCAGCCTTTAGAATGAGGTATGATCATTATGAGTTTGTAGTTATGTCCTTTGGACTAACTAATGCACCAACTACATTCATGGAATTGATGAATAGAATCTTCTGTCCATTCCTTGATCAGTTTGTAGTAGTTTTCATAGACGACATCCTGATATATAGTAGAGATGGTCAACAACATGAACAACACCTTCGTCAAGCCTTGACTTTATTGCGACATGACAAGTTATATGCTAAGTTTAGTAAGTGTGAATTCTGGTTGTCAGAAGTATCTTTTCTTGGATATGTTATATCTGCTTCAGGTATTCATGTTGATCCCAAGAAAGTGGAGTCTGTTGTGGAGTGGGAACAGCCCAAGACACTGACTGAGATTCGCAGTTTCCTAGGTTTGGTAGGTTAATACAGAAGGTTAGTGTTTCAAGTTGGAGACATAGTGTATCTCAAGGTCTCTCCTTGGAAAGGTGTTCTCAGATTTGGGAAGAAGGGTAAGTTAGCTCCTAGATTTATGTGACCTCACCCAGTGGTATCACGAATCAGAAAGGTAGCTTATAGGTTGGAATTGCCACCTGAGCTACATAGACTACATCCATTGTTTCATATATCTATATTGAGAAAGTGTCATCTAGATACATAGATTATGTTGCAACCTATAGAGGTTGAATTAAATGAAGATATATCCTATGTGGAAGGTCCCATGATGATTCTTGACAGAAGAATCAAGAAGTTGAAGAAGAAAGACATAGTTCTTGTGAAAGTTCTTCAGCATCACCATGGAATTGAAGAAGCCACATGGGAATTGGAGGAAAAGATTAGGAAGAAGTACCCTTATCTTTTCTCTTGAGATTTTGGGGATGAAATCGTTTTTAGGGGGTTGATAATTGTAACATCCCTGGCCTAGGTTATGGCCTAACCCTAGAAGTTTTTCTTAAGTAAGTTACTTATAAAATTATTCTAATATTTTGAAAAGTAATTAAGACTCTTCGGGAAGTTTATTTTCAAGTTTGAGCTTATTTACAAATTATGTGTGCATTATATGATAGTGTGAGTGCAAGGTGCAATTTACCCAAGAAGAAGGGTTATATTGCAAAATGTCATATGTTGAATGTACCCTAAGTGTTCTAACATCATGAGAGAGAGAATTATACTAAGTGGTGTCTTGTGGAAAGCCTAAATTCTATCACTTGTTTAAATAATGCTAAGTGCTTTGTGCATCAATTATGGTACAAACTTTAAATTATCTAAAATGGAGGGTTGATGTGTAAATTACAACTTTTAGAATGTCCCTACTCCTTCCTAGTGTTATCTAGAGGAGAGAGAAAGAAGGAGACACCAGGTTGAATTCATCTTTGAGGGATGAAATTCTTAGTGATGAAAAGACTAAGGAAATAGTGTAGTTAAATCTTTATATGAGCTATATCAAGTTGAAGACTTGAAATGGGAGTCCCTATCAGCTAAGGAGCCATAGAGGGAGTCACCTCTCGGTTTTTTGACTCTTGTATTTACCCATGAAGGGCTAAGACACTAAAGGAAGTAACATGTATCGGTTTCCAACTTTTCTTCAGAAAAGGTTGTGTTGAACATAATAGTAATATGAGGGGAAGTAACTTGCCCTAGAAGATAACCAAAGGGACGACCCTTATCCCTTGCATTATCCTTAAGTATTATTTTTGCATGGCAAGATAAAAATGTGATACATGCAAATACATGTGTCAATCCATGCATGACAATGTGGCACTTAGTAGCTTAAGGTAATGACACCTCCTACACTTCTTTTTCATAAAACACAAGTATAAATACCCTTCCCTTCACCTATTAGTAGAATTTTTAGATCTTGTTACCATAGTTCCCTTAGATATCATGCATACTACTCTAGTATGATGCATGAGTGAGGAGTGTCAAGTTTGAGGGCTTGGTATCGGCCAAGGAAGAGGGATATCGGCCAAGCAAGGTGATATCAACGTAACAAGGTGACATCGGCCACAAGGAGTGTTGATATCATGCAAAAGCTAAGGAGATCAAGTATTGGATATTAGAGAAACTCCTCTTCAACCTTGGGACCGTGAAGAGTTAAAGCTTGAAGGCTTGGAAGTTTATTTAGAGGTGGGTTATGTAACTTAAACCCAACTATGTTATTACACACTTTCAATATTGTTGAACTCGTTGAAATACTTTCAATTTCGAGTTCTTATAATCAATTGATGCTCCTTTGAGTTCTAATAAGTTATTAGGACTATTGTACATGATTTAGAATAGCAAGACAAAGGTCTTGAGGTTGATGATGATGACATCATCATGGTACAATCCAATATGGGGTTGAAGTACCTTAAAATCCGATATGGAACCAAAGATGATAGGTAGCCCGACATAGAAATGGGTGATACCTCATGAACGATATGAGGCATATCTTATGAACGATATGGGAGGTACCTACTTACACCTTAAAACATGATACAAGGTTAATATTATATCTTTTACACAATATGGTACCCCTAACTGATATGAAGATTGAAGCCCTAGATGATAGATTGAAACCCGATACATCCCTATCCTTTTGTAAAATGGGATGTTGAGGAGGAGTTACACTTGATATAAAGTGTGTCATTCAAACATATGATAGAACTGATTCTTCAAGGCATAAAGGGTTATGATCCTAATAGTCTACCCAACTTGGTAACCTGATATGATAGCCAATATAGTAACCCGATATGACAATCCAACATGGAAACCTGACATGGTATTTTGTATATACCACTTAAATGATACCTGATGAGGCATACATTCTATGCATGATATGATGCACACCATGTGCATGAAATGGCAGTAAGTATACTCCTATGCCTGATATGGTGCACCCTTGTGCATGATATGGAACCAAATATACCTATATGCCTGATATGAGGTTAAGAATCTAACCCATACATGCTATGAGGTTGACTTGAGATGATAAGAATTAAGTGATAGCTAACCCAAGATGGATACACAATATGTGTTATAACCTCGATTTTTCCAAAATTATGTAATGAAATTATAAAGGTTCTTTTTAAAGAAAAATGAAATTCATGTTGAATGGATTGTGTGTTTGATAACTTGTATGTTTTCTTATTGGGCCTTTGAGGCCGTTGAGCCCAATGGAAAGATTAAAAGAAAAACAAAAAGAAATGAAAAGGGAATTTCATTTAATAAAGGAAGATATGAGGAAAATAAAATGAAATGATTTTAAGGCTAAAAGATATTTTCCCAAAATAAGATTTCGAGTTAAAAGGGTTCCTTGGGATTCAAGGAACTCAGGATAATTAGATAATGGCAAAAGAAATAAGGAATATGTGGAAAATACAAATAAATAAGAGATAACTTGAAACTAGAGTAAAGAGCTCGTTTCCTTTGAATAATGACTTCAATTTTTGTACAAGGAAAGATAAAAGTATAAACGAGTATTCCTCAAAATTTGAGATAAAACAGAGTTAAGGATTGAGAGTTATTGAATTTTCGAGTTATCATCAAAATAACATTTTCCTTGAATATTTAGGAATTGCTTTTCCTTTTTGGTTTTAACACGGACAACGCTGACCGTTGGATTTTAATCCAATGGATCGTGGTCATCGTCCAGAGTCCCAAAGGGACTCGGACTGTAGTGCCGACAGGGGTTTTTCCCCTTGCTTTCCTGACCAATTCAGTGCATGTGCACTCGAGTTTGAGGTCCCATTGAGTCTAGGAGACCATGGCGAACAATCTAGACCTAGGTTTCGTCAGTTTTCATGGTGTATGCTAGAAACACCCAATTGGGATGGAACCAGGTTTGGCGGCAGGGATGGGAAACCCTAGAAGGGGCCTTCGCACCCTATAAATAAGGGTCTTCCTAGTCCAGTGCACCATCGCGAACCTAGGTGGCGTATTCCCAGAACCCAATTCCTTCTCCTGCTCTCAATTGCCTTAGCTCCGGCGAGGGTTTGATGCGGCATCGCCGTGCCCTAAAGTGAGGAAGATGAGCAGTAGTCTTCGTCCGATCGTGATCGAACGGCTGGGCCAAATCAAGGCGGGAGCCCTTGATCTTGATTCCGTCGTGGACCCAGGAGATCCAACGATCCAGGCGACGAGGCGCGTAAGTCAGGGAGGGTGAGTGGAGGCTCTTTGTGCAGACCGTTGATCAGAGGACCACCGTGGACCGCGGCGCATCCGACGATCGACATAATTGGTACTTTTTCACATCTCTGAAAGAAATTCAAGAAAAATGATTTAACTTGCGAAATTAATAGAATTTGCTAGGAAACTCGTATGAGAAAACTTAATATATGAAAATTGTATAGAAAAATATGAGGAATCCAATAAAAATAAATTGAGAACCTAGTTCTGTCTGTTTTGCAAAAAGTACCTTAATTTGTTAATAAAGTGTATTAAAAATTGGTGAGAAACCCTAATTGCATGATTAAAGTGTATTTTGGTAATTCAATAGATCAAACTGATAAATTTAACTTTGTCAATGATAGATGTGATATGATTATTAGTTTGAATGTAAAAATATGACATTTAGAGTTATAATGCCTAAAAAGGGAGTTAATTTACATGGAAACCCTAATTTGGGATAGAAGGAGATAAAAAGCATGTTTTTGCGGAATAAGATAATTGGATGCTTAATAAAGGAAATTTACTGAGAAATTAGGGGTTTTATGTAGTTTAATGAATTAAGGATGATAATAAGGAAAGAAGAAGTGAAAACCCTAATTTTTAAAGGAACCCTAAAATAGGAACTGAAACCCTAAGTGATATCGTGAAAATTAGATAAATATTAATAAAAGGAAAATTGTCCTTTTATTTCAGGTTTTGCCAGTTGATTGGGTTTCTCTTTCTATCTTGAAATTTGCAATTAAAGGTATGTGGTTACTTATGGTTAACCGCTTATGTTTTCCGATGTTTCCCAAATGTTTAATCGCATTGAATGCAACTAAACAGTTTGGATGTTTATTTCTTTCATGCAAATTATAAAATGACTATGGCTATCACATAATGTATATGCCTTCTAGCTCAATCTTTGATTCCCTCTGTGTCGTAATGGCTGACCTAATAAAAGACTACCTAGAGGGTAGGTTCATCAGGTCATGAAAGACTTTGGCTGCCTAGAGGGCAGGTCCATCAAGTCACCTTCATAGAGGTACCATGTAAGTCCTTATAGGGACAACACAGAGTTGTGGAGAGATATGGATTGAGTAGTTTGGCTTAAAACGAAATGTTGTTTGTTAAATGATTAATGGTGTGATTATATTGTTAATCTAGTTGCACAATACCCATTTTCCCCACATACCAGCTTCGGCTAATCATCGTTTTTGTTTGTCGGCGTTTTAGGTACAAATCTCAAAAAGCACAAACAGTAAAGCGACATATTGTGAATTCAAGAATTAAAGAACAAGGAGGAATTAGATAGAGTAGTTAAGTTGTGGTTAGAAGATAGTTCCCAACTTTTCAAGGTATGCAAAGAAAAAAATTTATTACCATTTTTCAGTATAGTCTGTTAGAATTTGATAATTGTTTATGGTTATATGTCGAACCTTTGATCCGGAATTAATGGGTGCGGCTTCAACCTCTTGGTCTCCCTTAATTGGGGGTTACTGAGAGGTGGGTCATAACATTTGGTATCAGAGCCTGGGTTCTTCATGTAACCATTAGTAATTATTAAATTTTACAAACTCCATAGAACCCAAGGGAGTTATTAGAGGAGTATCTGAAAGATGGAGGTGTCTAGAAAGGGATCACGACCGTGGGCTGGCAAGATTTTCCTCCGCACCGCTAGTCGGAATACGAGGACTCCCGGACCCGTGTGACCGCCTGGCCAAAGTCTTAGGGTATGAATCGAAATAAGATACCTTTAGGACTCTCTCATCTCATTCATCCCTTCTCATCACATACTCTTTTTGGGCTTTAAGAGTAGGATTCTCTCTCTCCTCCCCACTCATGTGGTATGGGAAAATAAGATAAGGGTTTAAGAATCCTCCAGCAAATTAATAAAAGATATGTAATGAGATATCACTGAGCATAAATATAACTAGTTTAAATGATAAACTAAAGGTTTGTTTGTTATGCTTATGTAGATGGCACGAACCAAGACCGTTGCTATTCCTGAGGTCTCGGGGAATCCGGCTAGGAGTGTTTGGCCTCCCCGAAAGGTAAAGGAGTCATCTAAAAAGAGGGATGGGAACCATGATAGTGGATCCTCTAAGAAGAGGAAGAGGTCTGAAGAAGTCACTCAAGAGGTCCCTAACCCTAACCCGGTACCATTCAGTAACTTGAATCAAGAAGAAGATCAAGGATATGAAGAGCAACACATGTATGTGAAAGAAGCCAAGATGGATGAGGACCCAGTCGATGATTCAGAACCCACCATGATGATCCCTACCCCTGATATCTTGTGGATAGAGCAACAGAGGAAGTTGACATAAGCTATTAATGCTTTGGCCCTTCGAGACATAGCTGGAGATGAGAATGGTGAACCACACCCTGTTCGTCCACATGTGGGAGCCACCATCCTAGATTTTGTCAAGCTGAACATAGAAAAGTTCTGGGGAGAAGATAAGACTGAGGTGGTTGATAAAGCAGAAGCTTGGATCCTTGCAATAGAGAATGGTTTCCGCATGCTTGAAGTACAGCCGAGCAAGAAGGTCCTCTTTGCTGCTCACCTTCTGGAAGGAGCATCTAAGATATGGTGGGAGACTCACATTACAGGCTGAGATCTGACTGAGGAACCAATGGCTTGGGCTGATTTCAAAACCATCTTCACTTCCAGATTCGTCCCAGTTGCAGCTAAGAAAGAAAAGGAAAGGGAATTCACTAACATGACTCAAGGGAATTCCTCTGTGGCAGACTTTGGGCGTAAGTTTTGGATCCTGGAACGTTTTGGGTACAAGATGGACGAGGAAAGGCGGGTGGATCACTTCATAGAGCATCTTCACCCTACCATCAGGCCGCATGTGATGGAAAGCAAACCCAAAACCTTCGCAGAACCATACAACACTGCCTTAGACATGGAAAGAACCGTGATGCCTGCACAGCTACCACCTAAGGGGTATTTGGGTTTCACTGAAGGAACCCGAGGACAGAAGAATCATCATAAGAAGGGACCAGGTCGTCATCAAGCCAAGGGAAGATAGGGAGGAAAAGGGAGACCCCATCAAGAGAATAATCGACCGCGATGCCTCTCATGTGGAAAAGGGCATCTCGGTGAGTGCCACCATAGAAAGAGAGTATGTTTCTGTTGTCACCAAGAAGGACATATCCAAGCTGCTTGTCCTCTACCAGAGCCAAAAGGACCAGGCCCAGTGGCAGCCCCACTAGTAGCAGCTCCACCAGTAGATGTGGCCCCACCTGTTGGAGAAAGAAGGCAAGCTCGAGTGTTCGCCATCGACAATGAAGAAGCTCAAGCTAATGTAAATCGGTTGATTGAGGGTAATAACCCTTAGAGTTTTCCTTTATGTTTGGAAAGTTAAGCATGTAATAGCTAATGTATGGTGAACAATAATGTAGGCATGCTTGAAGTCATGGGACATAATGTAAAAGCATTATTTGATTCTGGTTCTACTAATACTTTCATTTCGAGCAATCTTGCAACTATTCTTTGTTTGGATATCAAGGATTTAGGATATGCCTTAGATGTTACAACCCTGAGTGGTCGAATCTTTACCTCTCTTTTGAAAACTCTGATGATACCTGTGAAATATTGAGATCATGAGTTTCCTACAGACTTTATCCTTCTTGACATGAATGACTTTGATGTGATCATTGGAATGGATTGGCTGTATACTTATAGGGCCCAAATCGACTGTAGGGAAAATAAAGTGATCATTAGGGAACCAGGTCACCCACCTTTTGTCATTAGAGGTAGGAAAGATGCCACCACCAGCTTGTATGTGTCATCCTTGAAGGCAGAAAGAATGATGAGTAAAGGTTATCAAGCTTTCCTAGCAGTTGTTACCGAGCCCGAACCCAAGATGCAACCCTTAGAGGAAATAGAGGTAGTCAAGAGCTATGCAGATGTTTTTCCGGATGATCTACCTGGGATTCCTCCCGAAAGAGAGGTGGATTTTTCCATAGAGCTAGCTCCAGGAACAAGCCCTATTTCACATGCACCTTATAGAATGGCCCCTGTAGAGTTGCTCGAATTGAAGAAACAATTGCAGGAACTGCTAGAAAAGGGTTTTATTCGGCCTAATACATCACCATGGGGAGCTCCCGTCCTGTTTGTAAAGAAAAAGGATGGCTCACTCCGTATGTGTATAGACTACCGGATGATTAACCAAGCTACCATTAAGAACAAATACCCTTTACCCCGAATAGATGACCTGTTTGATCAGTTGAAGTCTGCTCGAGTCTTTTTCAAAATTGACTTAAGATCGGGTTACCACCAGTTGAGAGTCAATAGTGAGGACATTCCAAAAATAGCTTTTTGAACACGATATGGCCATTATGAGTTTGTGGTTATGCCTTTTGGATTGTCCAACGCACCCAGTGTGTTCATGAACCTTATGAATAGTGTGTTCCAACCCTTCCTTGACTCGTTTGTCATAGTGTTCATAGATGACATATTGGTATACTCCAATGACTTAGAGAAACACCGAGACCACCTAAGTAAAGTCCTTGATATCCTGAGAAAGCAGAAGTTCTATGGGAAATTCTCAAAATGTGAGTTTTGGATAGACCGAGTCATGTTCCTTGGACATATCAGCTCAGGAGGAACAATCATCGTGGATCCAGCCAAGGTGTCAGCAGTTCGAGACTGGCCTACACCGAAGAACCCCTCCGAGATCTGAAGCTTCTTGGGGTTAGCAGGATATTATCGGCGCTTCATTTCAGATTTCTCAAAGACTGCCTTGCCCTTGACCATGTTGACTCAGAAGGATGTGAAGTTTGTGTGGTCAGATGTTTGTGAGACTCGTTTCCAAGAACTGAAGGAAAAGTTGACCACTGCACCAGTTTTGACTCTACCATCAGGCAATGAGGGTTTCATGATCTTCACCGATGCATCCAAAATGGGTCTTGGCTGTGTTTTGGAGCAGAATCGACATGTGGTTGCATATGCTTCTCGACAACTCAAGCCTAATGAGGTGAATTACCCGACACATGACCTAGAGTTGGCTGCTATCATTCATGCCTTGAAGATTTGGTGGCATTACCTGTATGGTGCTACTTTTGAGATCTTCATTGACCATAAGAGCCTGAAGTACCTTCTGACGCAGAAAGACTTAAACCTACGACAACGAAGATGGATGGAATACATGAAGGATTACGACTTCACCATTGCCTATCATCCCGGGAAGGCAAATGTTGTGGCAGATGCATTGAGTCGGAAACAGCTTCGGTGTGCAGCTGTCCTATCTAGTCAGTGGAAGAGCCTAGAAGAGCTAGTGAAATGGTCTCCTCAACCATTAGGTGATCGAGTTTGATTGGCCAACATTCAGATACAGACTAATTTGCTGAGTGAAATTGTGGCAGCACAGATGGTCAGTAGTGAGCTTGACAAGATGACAGGCTTGATGAAGAAGCCTCAGACCCGCCTTTCTTTGGGAGTAGATGGAGGGATCAGATTTGAGAATCATATATGGATTCCTGAAGACTCACCACTGAAGGAACGTATCCTAAAGGAAGCTCATGGTTCTAACTACACTGTGCACCCAGGGACTACTAAGATGTTTAAAGACATGCAGAGGTTTTTCTGGTGGCCAGGAATGAAGAGAGACATTGCAGCCTATGTGGCCAGTTGTCTTACGTGCCAAATGGTAAAGGCTGAACATCAACGACCTGGTGGACTTTTACAGTCTATAGAGATTCCGGAATGGAAATGGGATCAGATCACCATGGATTTTGTGGTAGGTTTACCCCAGACCAAGAGAGGTCATGATGCAATATGGGTTGTAGTGGATCGCCTTACCAAGTCAGCACACTTCCTTGCACTGAAAACCACTGCCAAAGTGTCAGACTTAGCTGAGTTGTATATTCGAGAGATAGTGTGTTTGCATGGCGTGCCCAGTTCCATCATATCTGATAGAACTGTAGAAGCAGGTTCAAGAGGAACTTGGTACGAGGTTAAAGTTCAGTACTGCTTATCACCCCCAGACAGATGGACAGTCAGAAAGGACAATCCAGACTTTAGAGGATCTTTTGAGAGCTTGTGTGCTCGATTGGGGTGGATCATGGGAGCAGTACTTACCTCTAGCAGAGTTTGCATACAACAATAGTTACCAAGCCAGTATCGGGATGCCTCCATATGAAGCTCTATACGGGAGATCGTGTCGGTCACCACTTCACTGGGATGATGTTGGTGAGAGGACCTTGTTGAGGTCAGATGAACTCCAAGTGTATGATGATAAAGTTGCTTTGATCAGGCAAAGGCTAAAGAGAGCCCAGGATCGACAAAGTTCGTATGCTGATGCGAAGAGGACTGATGTGTGTTTCACTGTGGGAGAGCATGTTTTTCTGAAAATCCGACCGCTCCGAGCTATAGCTAAACATAGAGGAAAGTTGAGTCCCTGATATGTGGGTCTGTTTGAGGTTTTAGAACGGATTGGTGAGGTGGCTTATCGTTTGGCATTACCCCCTCAATATAGTATGATGCATGATGTGTTTCACGTGTCCAATCTGAAGCGATATGTGCAAGACTCGAGCCATCTGTTGAGCATTGAACCTATTGAGCTTCAAGGAAAGTTGTCTTATCCTGAGTTACCTTTGTGTATTATAGATACTAAGGTAAAAGAGCTCAGAAATAAGAATATAGAGATGGTAAAGGTTCTTTGGAAACACCATGCAGAGGATGAGGCCACATGGGAGCTGAAGACAGACATGGAAAAAGCATATCCTGATTTGTTTGCTTGATTGATGAATTTGGAGGGCAAAATTCCTATAAGGAGGGGAGAATGTTATAACCTCGATTTTTCCAAAATTATGTAATGAAATTATAAAGGTTCTTTTTAAAGTAAAATGATATTCATGTTGAATGGATTGTGCGTTTGATAACTTGTATGTTTTCTTATTGGGCCTTTGAGGCCGTTGAGCCCAATGGAAAGATTAAAAGAAAAACAAAAAGAAATGAAAAAGGAATATCATTTAATAAAGGAAGATATGAGGAAAATAAAATGAAATGATTTTAAGGCTAAAAGATATTTTCCCAAAATAAGATTTTGAGATAAAAGGGTTCCTTGGGATTCAAGGAACTCAGGATAATTAGATAATGGCAAAAGAAATAAGGAATATGTGGAAAATACAAATAAATAAGAGATAACTTGAAACTGAAGTAAAGGGCTCGTTTCCTTTGAATAATGACTTCAATTTTTGTACAAGGAAAGATAAAAGTATAAACGAGTATTCCTCAAAATTTGAGATAAAACGGAGTTAAGGATTGAGAGTTATTGAATTTTCAAGTTATCATCAAAATAACATTTTCCTTGAATATTTAGGAATTGCTTTTCCTTTTTGGTTTTAACACGGACAACGCTGACTGTTGGATTTTAATCCAACGGATTGCGTTCATCGTCCAAAGTCCCAAAGGGACTCGGACTGTAGTGCCGACAGGGGTTTTTCCCCTTGCTTTCCTGACCAATTCAGTGCATGTGCACTCGAGTTTGAGGTCCCATTGAGTCCGGGAGACCATGGCAAAAAATCTAGACCTAGGTTTCGTCGGTTTTCGTGGTGTATGCTAGAAACACCCAATTAAGCTGGAACCAGGTTTGGTGGCAGGGATGGGAAACCCTAGAAGGGGCCTTCGCACCCTATAAATAAGGGTCTTCCTAGTCCAGTGCACCTTCGCGAACCTAGGCGACGTATTCCCAGAACCCAATTCCTTCTCCTGCTCTCAATTGCCTTAGCTTCGGCGAGGGTTTGATGCGGCACCGCCGTGCCCTGAAGTGAGGAAGGCGAGCAGCAGTCTTCGTCCGATCGTGATCGAACGGCCGGGCCAAATCAAGGTGGGAGCCCTTGATCTTGATTCCACCGTGGACCCGGGAGATCCGACGATCCATGCGACGAGGCGCGTAAGTCAGGGGGGCAAGTGGAGGCTCTTTGCGTAGACCGTTGATCAGAGTACCACCGTGGACCGCGGCACATCCGACGATCGACATAATTGGTACTTTTTCGCATCTCTGAAAGAAATTCAAGAAAAATGATTTAACTTGCGAAATTAATAGAATTTGCTAGGAAACTCGTATGAGAAAACTTAATATATGAAAATTGTATAGAAAAATACGAGGAATCCAATAAAAATAAATTGAGAACCTAGTTCTGTCTATTTTGCAAAAAGTACCTTAATTTGTTAATAAAGTGTATTAAAAATTGGTGAGAAACCCTAATTGCATGATTAAAGTGTATTTTGGTAATTCAATAGATCAAACTGATAAATTTAACTTTGTCAATGATAGATGTGATATGATTATCAGTTTGAATGTAAAAATATGAGATTTAGAGTTATAATGCCTAAAAAGGGAGTTAATTTACATGGAAACCCTAATTTGGGATAGAAGGAGATAAAAAGCATGTTTTTGCGGAATAAGATAATTGGATGCTTAATAAAGGAAATTTACGGAGAAATTAGGGGTTTTATGTAGTTTAATGAATTAAGGATGATAATAAGGAAAGAAGAAGTGAAAACCCTAATTTTTAAAGGAACCCTAAAATAGGAACTGAAACCCTAAGTGATATGGTGAAAATTAGATAAATATTAATAAAAGGAAAATTGTCCTTTTATTTCAGGTTTTGCCAGTTGATTGGGTTTCTCTTTCTATCTTGAAATCTACAGTTAAAGGTATGTGGTTACTTATGGTTAACCGCTTATGTTTTCCGATGTTTCCCGAATGTTTAATCGCATTGAATGCAACTAAACAGTTTGGATGTTTATTTCTTTCATGCAAATTATAAAATGACTATGGCTATCACATAATGTATATGCCTTCTAGCTCAATCTCTGATTCCCTCTGTGTCGTAATGGCTGACCTGATAAAAGACTACCTAGAGGGTAGGTTCATCAGGTCATGAAAGACTTTGGCTGCCTAGAGGGTAGGTCCATCAAGTCACCTTCATAGAGGTACCATGTAAGTCCTTACAGGGACAACACAGAGTTGTGGAGAGATATGGATTGATTAGTTTGGCTTAAAACGAAATGTTGTTTGTTAAATGATTAATGGTGTGATTATATTGTTAATATAGTTGCACAATACCCATTTTCCCCACATACCAGCTTCAGCTGATCGTTGTTTTTGTTTGTCGGCGTTTTAGGTACAAATCTCAAAAAGCACAAACAGTAAAGCGACATATTGTGAATTCAAGAATTAAAGAACAAGGGGGAATTAGATAGAGTAGTTAAGTTGTGGTTAGAAGATAGTTCCCAACTTTTCAAGGTATGTAAAGAAAAAAATTTATTACCATTTTTCAGTATAGTCTGTTAGAATTTAATAATTGTTTATGGTTATATGTCGAACCTTTGATCCGGAATTAATGGGTGCGGCTTCAACCTCTTGGTCTCCCTTAATTGGGGGTTACTGAGAGGTGGGTCGTAACAATATGGTGTTGGGGGATACACACTAAACATGATATGATGATGTGGTTTCACCACATGCCCAATATGGGTACACAATATAATGTAAAGATTGTATCTCAAACACAATATGATAGCATATATACACCATGATACCCGATATGGTAGGTATGCTTCAATCCAATGTATTTGACTAAGCGATATATGTTGTGTGCTAGATTAAATACAACATTAAAAGGTAATGATTTTATTACAATTTGATAATGGTGAATTAATGAACCTCAAAAGGAAGAATTGAGTTAATTTGATAAAAGTGTGGTCCAATTAACATCCTAGTAAGGATGAGAAAGAAACTTATATTGAATATCAACCATGTGATAAGTATATGTTGATACTCCTATTATGAATGTAGTATGAATTAGGGTTTAATCCTCTATGATGTGACCTTGAAACCCTAATTGGTTAATAAAGATAAATCATAACCCTAAGAGTGGGTGATGAGATGATTTGAAACCCTAATCAGTTGATGAAGGGAAACCCTAACCCTAATCAATGGGAAGAATGTGTTTCTTTTACATTGCATGGTTATGATAGGTATTTGATATTGTTGTGACAATGATATACTAACCATGAATGTCTCATAAGTTAATGATCATAGCTAAGTAAGAGCTATGGTGTTTATATGATACAGTTTTAATAAGCTTTGTGAACTATGTGAATTAAAACCATGTCTAATGACCTAGAGGTAATGTTTACCTGCTAAGTGGTGACAGTACTCAGTGATGAATTAAGGGATTGAATACCCAGGTATGATAATGATAAGAGATTGAGATCCTAAGTGGTACATGTGTTCCAAAGAATCATGAAAAGTACTTGATAATCATATTATACTTTTCTTTGTAGCATCTGATATAATTCTTATTTGCAACTTGATTGATGCTAAAAGATATTGTAATGCGCTTAACTAATCAAGTTAAATGTTATCATGTAGTTGCCCAGACCATAGATCCATTCAGTGATAGGATTTTTTGAATGGTGAAATGAGTTTAACTTGGTATACATATTTTTTAATATGTAATTATTATACCAGGGTGCTCAGTAGACTCCCCAACTTAATAGGGTTGCTTAGTGAACTCCCCAACTAAATTAGGATCGCTCAATGGTCTTCCTAATGGAACTAGGATCGCTTAGTGGTCTTCTTGATCAAAAAATAATTTGAGCAAGCTCAGTGGTCTTCTCTTGAAGAGAGTACATGCTGCGGCTATAACTCTATAGAGAAGATGTCGTTATACCCCGGCATAGCTAATTGTAGTTGACACAAGATGTCCTGCCAGTTATCTCATACTGATTGATACAGGTGAGGTCTTGACATTCGGCTCTACCACTGACCTTGTATGGTATCGATGCTTAACCTAGTTGTGGTCGGTTGGAGTATGAGATGTATACCTCATCTCCTCTGGGCATGTGTGAATGTGAACATGTAATCAGCCGTGTAGCGTATTTGCTTAAGGATCAAATATGGAAAACATTTGTTGATGCCTCATACTTTTATACATCTTAGTTGATAGATGTTATACATGTTCTTCATATTCCTTAGAAAGCAAATAGATATTTCATAATTCTATTATGAACAGTTAAACTATCTTATCAATGTTATTGCTTTGCACTGCAAATATACCTACTAATTGCATAAAGTATCCTCTGCTCAATTTTTATACTATTTCCTGTGATTATAATATTGTTGGTAGAGAATTATATCTCTCCCTGGGATAATAGTCTCACCCCGTGGGATCCACAATTTTTAGGTGGATGCGGACTAGGAAGTAGAAATCAGACTATAGAGGAAGGATGACATCAGTAGGGACAATAGTAGTAGCTCAGGTTGAGTACACTATCTGTCGTGTCTTGTAGATAGAAGTCATATGTGTCATCTCTATACTCTCTAGTCCTTGGGAGATAGTTCTTAGTGGTTTTTATATACTACTTGAGATTTTGGTTTGTTTTCCTCGAGCTTTTATGTTGATGTTGTATATATATCTGAGTAAAGCAACTGGTACTTGTTATCATCGAGCTGAGATGGTACATTGCATGTACAATATGAACCATGGAAATAAAGTTTTGGTTCTTTCTATAAAAAATTCTTGGAAGGGGATCTATGTGCAAAATGGTTTTAATTCTTAGTGATTTTTTTTAATTCCACTTCTTATGATTATTCTATGATTATTACATGTGATGGATTGATTTGTTATTGGGTCTTCATAAAGTTTTGGTATCAGAGCCTAAGGTTCACTGAGTCTACAGAGACATAGGATTAAGTTTGTTGAGTATGTTCTAGTATCCTCCAGTGTATCTTATTGTGACTTCTCCTCATAAAGGAGAAGAAGTAAAACTGAAAGATGGTTGGAGCACACGAAGAATACATCGTTGAGAGCAATGTTGTTGCACCAGGAGGTGGTGCAAAGGATTAGGCTAGAAAAGAACCAGTGCCTGAGAAACCCCAACTTGACCAAGCTATGCTAGAGAACCCATCCTTTCATGCTCTTTTTGGGCAGATCATGAATATGATGACACATATGGCTGATCGGATACCATCTGGGATTTGATATATTTCCCCTAACGCAATCCACAAACGGAAATTCCATGAATCTCGTTGGTGGATAAGTCTGACGACTCAGCAGTAGTGCGGAATTGACTTTCTCATTTTGTTTTTCAGTTTCATGTTTCTATTCAGCGGACGTGGTTATTGGCAAGAACTTATTGAAGAAAATTAGAGTCAGAGAGAATAGATCCAATCAAAGGGATTGGTTACCCTCCCCCACTGGTATGGTTTCGAGACCGGTGCACATAAAGAAAAAAGATTTGATTAGGAAAAGTGAATTCCTTGATAACGGTTACGTCAGGTAGGAGCCACTGAATATGCTGGCACAGCTGACCTAGCAGACGTAGATTCATGGCTTATCGAGATAGATAAATCCTTTAGTATCCTTGATATTCCAGAGGATGATAAAGTTAAGCATGTTGTGTACCTTCTGAAAGGAAGCATTGGCCATTGTTGGGCCATCGAAGAAGAGAAAAGACATGGTGTTGAGGTCGGATGGAAGGAATTTCGATGAGAGTTTGTTAGTAGATACTTTCCTAAGACCTATCTAGATGAGAATATCTCATAGTTTGAGTGGATTAGACAGGGACTGATGAAGGTTAGTGAGTATGAAGCTAAGTTTATGGAGCTTCTGCGGTTTTGTCCCCACATGACTACTACAGATGAGGAGAGGATTCGGCATTTCGAGAAGGGACTGAACGCTGAGTTAACCACACTTGTATCTGCTCTAGAGAATAGAGAGAGGTTTGCCACCTTTGTGGAGTCAGTTAGGAAGATAGAGAGGTCAGTGAATGAGAAATGAGAGGCAAATAGTAGGAAAGTACTTACATAGATCTAGGGTCAGAGGTATGGCAATTTTAAGACACCAATGTTTATTGCACCAGTAGAACCATAAAGGTTCAGTGCTCAGACGCAGTGGATGTCCAGCAGAGGTAGAGGTTGTAGTATTCTGTCAATTGGAGCCCATAGCTCAGCATCGATGTCAGTGACAGGACCACCTAGTTCACAATGGGAAGACAGAGTCTGCTTGTAAAGAAGTGAAACCACTTCCTTACTAAAAATTTGAACAATAAAACCTCCAGTCCAAACACACTCAAAAGGTATGTTGGAGTGGGTGTAAAATTTTCAAATTTTTATTAATGGTGATCAAAATACCAAAGTATAGCAGCAGAAGAAAATATTTGACTATTCAATTATCAAACAAAGGGTTACAAACTTAAACTTACATCACAAGGATCCATGTAGAGGAAATCTAAACCACCTCAAGATTGTCTCCAAGCTTTATCAACTCAAGCTAAGTCTAGGTCCACACGACTTGCCATCCATGTCCTCCACCTAGGGTTGGAAGCATACCCTATCAAAAGAGAAACAAAAGAGACATCAGCAAAGGCTGGTATGTGCATACTAAAAAGCAACTTGAGCAATATAAGGATAAAGGACATCAAAATGTAAGGCTTCCCATACAAGAGATAAGGACTACCCCATCGGGTATCAAAAGAAAAGTGACATGACAAAAGGGATACTTGCCATAACCAACAAATAATAAGAATGTGCTATCAATATAAACATCCACTACCATGGTGGAAAACAAAGCACATATATCATTATCAACCTGCATGCATGTGAGATAAGCATAACACTAGAATATTATAAACACAATTGGCGGCCAAGAATCACACATCTTGAACCTGGTAGGACATGGGCCAAGAATCACACATCTTGCCCTAAAGGTACATGGGCCAGGAATCACACATCCTGCCTTGGCACGGGGAATCACACATCCACCATCCAAATATATATATAACATGGGCCAGGAATCACACATCCTGCCCTGGCATGGGGAATCACACATCCACCATCCAAAATATCACAATGTTTCCATGTTGCATAATGAGACAAAACCAATGAAATTATACTACTCTAGTGCTACTGAATCACATAGCATGTAAATATAGAGGCAAGTAGAAAAGTACAGTCAGAATTAACAATGTTGCCATCACACAATGGACAACACAAACATATAAGCAAATCCACTTCAAAGTGGGCATATAACAACAAGTAAAAATCCACATCACAGTGGGCATATAATATCAAAAGTCCAACTTGCACCAAGGCAACAAGATAAGATTCCAAGTGAATATATGTGATCACAAGATCAAATACAAATAAGATAGTTCACATGAACCATGATATCAAAAGAAAAGAGCAATGTGTATAGGCTATTGTCCATAGGACCAAAAGTAAGACAAAAATAGGATAATTGCTCAAGAAGAATAATCAGGGATGCAAACATACATACATCGAGAGATGAATAAGAAATTGCTCAATACAGAATTAATGTGGGATGCAATCATACCTCAACTTCAGAGCCAACCATCCAAAGACACTTCTAGGTCCAAGCCTAGGCTTCCAAAACACCTATTATCATATATGTGGAATTCGGGTTAGATGTATATTGATTTCATAAACCCTAAAAACCACCTTTTTATTATTATGTGAAATAGGTCATGAAAACTATTCCATATTTTAGGTGATGCTTTTATGAACCCAAAACATATTTTATTATATTTTTCTGACTTTTATATATTTAGTTATGAATTTTACAAATTATTACTTATTTAATTAGATCCATAAAAATCACATCTTTAGAACATCAGATTCAGGTGACAAAACAATTACCAAAAGAAATCTTGCATTTTTCTGAATCCAACGAATATTTATTTATATTTTTCTGATCAGTAAATATTAGTCATTGATTTTTAAGCATCAGCCAATCAGATAATTAGATAAAGCCACGTAGGCGAGAAAATCCACTAAAAGCAGACCGGGCCCGCATGACTTGGCCCAATCAGGGCTGGACAAATCACCGCGTCAACCCTCGGCCTTGACTCGCCCAAGCAAAGGAGAAGGAAGTGAAAAGACGGTTTTGCCTTCCATGGAAAAATCAAAACAAAAGACGAACAGAGGGGCAAACGAGGAAAAAAACTCAAAGGATTCTTCTTCCTCACTCAGCCAGCCATGGCCACGAGCAGGAAGCAGAGACTCACGGTCAAAATAGGTGAATCCAAGTTTCACAACCAAGAGAAAAACCAAAGCCACCCAGTCGAAGAACAAGGTGCGAGAAACTCACTAAAGCCACCAATTCGGCCGAAGATGTGCGGAGGAGGGAGGAGGTGGCGCCGCAAATTTGGTACCAAACCTCGCACGTTGGCAGCTCAAAACACGACCCAGCAACCAATTGAGTGCAGAAATAAGTCGCAAAGGGTTTAGGGAAGCTTGGGGTTAATATATATATAGGCGAGGAAGGGAGAGACAGCGAGAAGGTAGGTGGCCGCAAGGCTTGGGTAGCAAGGATTTGGGCGTTTTCAGGAAACCCAACAAAACTAGGCAAATAGGGGATAGGCTTATGCAGAAACATAACACGAACTCAATGGCGAAGAAATCTCGCAGAAAGGTTAAGAATCGGGAGAGAAATCCTCGAAAAACCAGTCCTGCTGGTACAGCTGTCGCGCGCCCATCCTACTCAAGGTAGGAGATGGGTTGTGTGCTACAAGATCAAGATCGGACGGTCCAGATCCAAGCCGAAATGGGAAAAGGAAAATAAATCCAGCGTGACAGCCGATAATACAGAAATCATAGCCCAAATGTGATTAGGATTAAGGTGTCATTATATTTAATTTACCTTTTTCTCTTTCTTAAATTGAGGGCTCAAACATTATCCAAATTAAACCAAATTTTGCACAGAGGACAATAAAGGCATGTAGATTCCGATTATAAACTTAGATTTGCCTTTCAAAAACTTTTAATGTGTCAAATAAATCAATTAATATATTCTCTTTCCTCCTTCATTAATGGCTTTCGGATTATCCAAATTTTATGAAACTTGACCCACAAGTCATAATTAATGTGTTGGATACGAAATTGCCATCAATTTTACATATTGGATATATTTGCATATTTATTTAATATCTTGAAGATTTTAAACACTTTCTCTCTCCTGATTTCACCTTTTAAGCAAACTTTGTCCAAATTGGATGAAAATTCACCCAAAGGCTATATTTATTATGTAGATTACAAATCTAAGATTATTTTCCTCTTTTGGAGTCATTTATTATTTTTATTTATTAATGACACCTTTTAGGAAATTTCTTTCTCCTAAATTACCATATTATTTCAAGGTAGTCCAAATTAAATGAAAATTGACATGTAAGCTTATTTTAATGTGTAGATTACGAATTTGAAGTCTATTCTTTATTTTGAGGCTTTATTACATAGATTATGCCATTAGGCCCATTATAGGCCCATTAGCCATATTATGCATCCAATTAAGTTATTTATCATCTTATTATTACCAAATGAATTATATGACATATTAGATTACATTTTTCATGCATTAGATTATTAGGATCATCCTAACATCAACCTTGTTTGGAAAATCACCAAAAGGTCAAAGTTCTAGGGTAGGGTTCTAGATCTGGTATGTTACAGCACTCCACCCCTTAAAAAGGATTTCGTCCTCGAAATCTATAGATTCAAACATCAATCACTAAATACTCTCCACCCCTTAAAGGGTTCAACCTAACAAGTCAAACCAAACAACTTTTTTAGATCTACCCACATCTCTTAGTTGTGAAAGTTCTAAATACTTTTATTATTTATGTATCCAACTATAGTCATGCCATCTAGGGTTGAGATTTTAAGTCCTTGTGTCTCTAACCTATCAACCCTATATGATCATCCAAAAAGTCATAGGGTAGGTTAACTACACCATTATATCAATCCTAGTTACAAACTAGGGTTAGATTCTACTCAAACTAGAGTTTCTCTTCATTGTGACTTAGTTCAAGAAAACATCGATAAATCCAAGAAATTTTTTGTACATATAGTAGTATAATTGAAAATAATTTTTGGCGATGAAAACCTTTTTGAGATGAAACAAAATGTGGATCCAAAATCAATTGCGGAAACCAAGTCACAATATTTCCATATTTAGATCTCCTAACATATTCTCATCCTCAAACCAAACCTAATTACACAAAAGATCATCATTTGATCAAATCTAGGGTCAACATCTCATTTAAAGGTAACTAACTAAGTCAAGGGTTCTAAAGGGAGACAAAATTGAAATAGTTGATTCCGACTACCATGGGCTCTGATACCATGCTGTAAAGAAGTGAAACCACTTCCTTACTAAAAATTTGAACAATAAAACCTCCAGTCCAAACACACTCAAAAGGTATGTTGGAGGGGGTGTAAAATTTTCAAATCTTTATTAATGGTGATCAAAAGACCAAAGTATAGCAGCGGAAGAAAATATTTGACTATTCAATTATCAAACAAAGGGTTACAAACTTAAACTTACATCACAAGGATCCATGTAGAGGAAATCTAAACCACCTCAAGATTGTCTCCAAGCTTTATCAACTCAAGCTAAGTCTAGGTCAACACGACTTGCCATCCATGTCCTCCACCTAGGGTTGGAAGCATACCCCAGCAAAAGAGAAACAAAAGAGACATCAGCAAAGGCTGGTATGTGCATACTAAAAAGCAACTTGAGCAATATAAGGATATAAAGGACATCAAAATATAAGGCTTCCCATACAAGAGATAAGGACTACCCCATCGGGTATCAAAAGAAAAGTGACATGACAAAAGGGATACTTGCCATAACCAACAAATAATAAGAATATGCTATCAATATAAACATCCACTACCATGGTGGAAAACAAAGCACATATATCATTATCAACCTGCATGCATGTGAGATAAGCATAACACTAGAATATTATAAACACAATTGGCGGCCAAGAATCACACATCTTGAACCTGGTGGGACATGGGCCAAGAATCACACATCTTTCCCTAAAGGTACATGGGCCAGGAATCACACATCCTGCCCTGGCATGGGGAATCACACATCCACCATCCAAATATATATATATATATAACATGGGCCAGGAATCACACATCCTGCCCTGGCATGGGGAATCACACATCCACCATCCAAAATATCACAATGTTTCCATGTTGCATAATGAGACAAAACCAATGAAATTATACTACTCTAGTGCTACTGAATCACATAGCATGTAAATATAGAGGCAAGTAGAAAAGCACAGTCAGAATTAACAATGTTGCCATCACACAATGGACAACACAAACATATAAGCAAATCCACTTCAAAGTGGGCATATAACAACAAGTAAAAATCCACATCACAGTGGGCATATAATATCAAAAGTCCAACTTGCACCAAGGCAACAAGATAAGATTCCAAGCGAATATATGTGATCACAAAATCAAATACAAATAAGATAGTTCACATGAACCATGATATCAAAAGAAAAGAGCAATGTGTATAGGCTATTGTCCATAGGACCAAAAGTAAGACAAAAATAGGATAATTGCTCAAGAAGAATAATCAGGGATGCAAACATACATACATCGAGAGATGAATAAGAAATTGCTCAATACAGAATTAATGTGGGATGCAATCATACCTCAACTTTAGAGCCAACCATCCAAAGACACTTCTAGGTCCAAGCCTAGGCTTCCAAAACACCTATTATCATATATGTGGAATTAGGGTTAGATGTATATTGATTTCATAAACCCTAAAAACCACCTTTTTATTATTATGTGAAATAGGTTATGAAAACTATTCCATATTTTAGGTGATGCTTTTATGAACCCAAAACATATTTTATTATATTTTTCTGACTTTTATATATTTAGTTATGAATTTTACAAATTATTACTTATTTAATTAGATCCATAAAAAACACATCTTTAGAAAATCAGATTCAGGTGACAAAACCAATATCAAAAGAAAGCTTGAATTTTTCTGAATCCAACGAATATTTATTTATATTTTTCTGATCAGTAAATAATTAGTTATTGATTTTTAAGCATCAGCCAATCAGATAATTAGATAAAGCCACGTAGGTGAGAAAATTCACTAAAAGCAGACCGGGCCCGCATGACTTGGCCCAATCAGGGCTGGACAAATCACCACATCAACCCTTGGCCTTGACTCGCCCAAGCAAAGGAGAAGGAAGTGAACAGACGGTTTTGCCTTCCATGGAAAAATCAAAACAAAAGACGAACAGAGGGGCAAACGAGGAAAAACACTCAAAGGATTCTTCTTCCTCGCTCAGCCAGCCATGGCCACGAGCCGGATGCAGATACTCACGGTCAAAATAGGCGAATCCAAGTTTCACAACCAAGAGAAAAACCAAAGCCACCCAGTCGAAGAACAAGGTGCAAGAAACTCACCAAAGCCACCAATTCGGCCAAAGATGTGCGGAGGAGGGAGGAGGTGGCGCCGCAAATTTGGTACCAAACCTCGCATGTTGGCAGCTCAAAACACGACCCAGCAACCAATTGAGTGCAGAATTAAGTCGCAAAGGGTTTAGGGAAGCTTGGGGTTAATATATAAATAGGCGAGGAAGGGAGAGACGGCGAGAAGGTAGGTGGCCGCAAGGCTTGGGTAGCAAGGATTTGGGCGTTTTCAGGAAACCCAACAAAACTAGGCAAATAGGGGATAGGCTTATGCGGAAAAATAACATGAACTCAATGGCGAAGAAATCTCGCAAAAAGGTTAAGAATTGGGAGAGAAATCCTCGAAAAACCAGTCCTGCTGGTACAGCTGCCGCGCGCCCATCCTACTCAAGGTAGGAGATGGGTTCCACGCCACAAGGTCAAGATCGGACGGTCCAGATCCAAGCCAAAATGGGAAAAGGAAAATAAATCCAGCGTGACAGCCGATAATACAGAAATCATAGCCCAAATGTGATTAGGATTAAGGTGTCATTATATTTAATTTACCTTTTTCTCTTTCTTATATTGAGGGCTCAAACATTATCCAAATTAAACCAAATTTTGCACAGAGGACAATAAAGGCATGTAGATTCCGATTATAAACTTAGATTTGCCTTTTAAAAACTTTTAATGTGTCAAATAAATCAATTAATATATTCTCTTTCATCCTTCATTAATGGCTTTAAGATTATCCAAATTTTATGAAACTTGACCCACAAGTCATAATTAATGTGTTGGATACGAAATTGCCATCAATTTTACATATTGGATATATTTGCATATTTATTTAATATCTTGAAGATTTTACACACTTTCTCTCTCCTGATTTCACCTTTTAAGCAAACTTTGTCCAAATTGGATGAAAATTTACCCAAAGGCTATATTTATTATGTAGATTACAAATCTAAGATTATTTTCCTCTTTTGGAGTCATTTATTATTTTTATTTATTAATGACACCTTTTAGGCAATTTCTCTCTCCTAAATTACCATATTATTTCAAGGTAGTCCAAATTAAATGAAAATTGACATGTAAGCTTATTTTAATGTGTAGATTACGAATTTGAAGTCTATTCTTTATTTTGAGGCTTTATTACATAGATTATGCCATTAGGCCCATTATAGGCCCATTAGCCATATTATGCATCCAATTAAGTTATTTATCATCTTATTATTACCAAATGAATTATACGACATATTAGATTACATTTTTCATGCATTAGATTATTAGGATCATCCTAACATCAACCTTGTTTGGAAAATCACCAAAAGGTCAAAGTTCTAGGGTAGGGTTCTAGATCTGGTATGTTACAGCACTCCACCCCTTAAAAAGGATTTCGTCCTCGAAATCTATAGATTCAAACATCAATCACTAAATACTCTCCACCCCTTAAAGGGTTCAACCTAACAAGTCAAACCAAACAACTTTTTTAGATCTACCCACATCTCTTAGTTGTGAAAGTTCTAAATACTTTTATTATTTATGTATCCAACTATAGTCATGCCATCTAGGGTTGAGATTTTAAGTCCTTGTGTCTCTAACCTATCAACCCTATATGATCATCCAAAAAGTCATAGGGTAGGTTAACTACACCATTATATCAATCCTAGTTACAAACTAGGGTTAGATTCTACTCAAACTAGAGTTTCTCTTCATTGTGACTTAGTTCAAGAAAACATCGATAAATCCAAGAAATTTTTTGTACATATAGTAGTATAATTGAAAATAATTTTTGGCGATGAAAACCTTTTTGAGATGAAACAAAATGTGGATCCAAAATCAATTGCGGAAACCAAGTCACAATATTTCCATATTTAGATCTCCTAACATATTCTCATCCTCAAACCAAACCTAATTACACAAAAGATCATCATTTGATCAAATCTAGGGTCAACATCTCATTTAAAGGTAACTAACTAAGTCAAGGGTTCTAAAGGGAGACAAAATTGAAATAGTCGATTCCGACTACCATGGGCTCTGATACCATGCTGTAAAGAAGTGAACCCACTTCCTTACTAAAAATTTGAACAATAAAACCTCCAGTCCAAACACACTCAAAAGGTATGTTGGAGTGGGTGTAAAATTTTCAAATCTTTATTAATGGTGATCAAAAGACCAAAGTATAGCAGCGGAAGAAAATATTTGACTATTCAATTATCAAACAAAGGGTTACAAACTTAAACTTACATCACAAGGATCCATGTAGAGGAAATCTAAACCACCTCAAGATTGTCTCCAAGCTTTATCAACTCAAGCTAAGTCTAGGTCAACACGACTTGCCATCCATGTCCTCCACCTAGGGTTGGAAGCATACCCCAGCAAAAGAGAAACAAAAGAGACATCAGCAAAGGCTGGTATGTGCATACTAAAAAGCAACTTGAGCAATATAAGGATATAAAGGACATCAAAATAAAAGGCTTCCCATACAAGAGATAAGGACTACCCCATCGGGTATCAAAAGAAAAGTGACATGACAAAAGGGATACTTGCCATAACCAACAAATAATAAGAATATGCTATCAATATAAACATCCACTACCATGGTGGAAAACAAAGCACATATATCATTATCAACCTGCATGCATGTGAGATAAGCATAACACTAGAATATTATAAAAACAATTGGCGGCCAAGAATCACACATCTTGAACCTGGTGGGACATGGGCCAAGAATCACACATCTTGCCCTAAAGGTACATGGGCCAGGAATCAACATCCTGCCCTGGCATGGGGAATCACACATCCACCATCCAAATATATATATATAACATGGGCCAGGAATCACACATCCTGCCCTGGCATGGGGAATCACACATCCACCATCCAAAATATCACAATGTTTCCATGTTGCATAATGAGACAAAACCAATGAAATTATACTACTCTAGTGCTACTGAATCACATAGCATGTAAATATAGAGGCAAGTAGAAAAGTACAGTCAGAATTAACAATGTTGCCATCACACAATGGACAACACAAACATATAAGCAAATCCACTTCAAAGTGGGCATATAACAACAAGTAAAAATCCACATCACAGTGGGCATATAATATCAAAAGTCCAACTTGCACCAAGGCAACAAGATAAGATTCCAAGTGAATATATGTGATCACAAGATCAAATACAAATAAGATAGTTCACATGAACCATGATATCAAAAGAAAAGAGAAATGTGTATAGGCTATTTTCCATAGGACCAAAAGTAAGACAAAAATAGGATAATTTCTCAAGAAGAATAATCAGGGATGCAAACATACATACATTGAGAGATGAATAAGAAATTGCTCAATACAGAATTAATGTGGGATGCAATCATACCTCAACTTCAGAGCCAACCATCCAAAGACACTTCTAGGTCCAAGCCTAGGCTTCCAAAACACCTATTATCATATATGTGGAATTAGGGTTAGATGTATATTGATTTCATAAACCCTAAAAACCACCTTTTTATTATTATGTGAAATAGGTTATGAAAACTATTCCATATTTTAGGTGATGCTTTTATGAACCAAAAACATATTTTATTATATTTTCTGACTTTTATATATTTCGTTATGAATTTTACAAATTATTACTTATTTAATTAGATCCATAAAAAACACATCTTTAGAACATCAGATTCAGGTGACAAAACCAATACCAAAAGAAAGCTTGCATTTTTCTAAATCCAACGAATATTTATTTATATTTTTCTGATCAGTAAATAATTAGTTATTGATTTTTAAGCATCAGTCAATCAGATAATTAGATAAAGCCACGTAGGCGAGAAAATCCACTAAGAGAAGACTGGGCCCGCATGACTTGGCCCAATCAGGGCTGGACAAATCACCGCGTCAACCCTCCGCCTTGACTCGCCCAAGCAAAGGAGAAGGAAGTGAAAAGACAGTTTTGCCTTGCATGGAAAAATCAAAACAAAAGACAAACAGAGGGGCAAACGAGGAAAAACACTCAAAGGATTCTTCTTCCTCGCTCAGCCAGCCATGGCCAATAGCAGGAAGCAGAGACTCACGGTCAAAATAGGCGAATCCAAGTTTCACAACCAAGAGAAAAACCAAAGCCACCCAGTCGAAGAACAAGGTGCGAGAAACTCACCTAAGCCACCAATTCGGCCAAAGATGTGCGGAGGAGGGAGAAGGTGGCGCCGCAAATTTGGTACCAAACCTCACACGTTGGTAGCTCAAAACACGACCCAGCAACCAATTGAGTGCAGAAATAAGTCGCAAAGGGTTTAGGGAAGCTTGGGGTTAATATATATATAGGCGAGGAAGGGAGAGACGGCGAGAAGGTAGGTGGCCGCAAGGCTTGGGTAGCAAAGATTTGGGCGTTTTCAGGAAACCCAAAAAAACTAGGCAAATAGGGGTTAGTCTTATGTGGAAACATAACACGAACTCAATGGCGAAGAAATCTCACAGAAAGGTTAAGAATCGGGAGAGAAATCCTCGAAAAACCAGTCCTGCTGGTACAGCTGCCGCGCGCCCATCCTACTCAAGGTAGGAGATGGGTTCCGCACCACAAGATCAAGATCGGACGGTCCAGATCCAAGCCGAAATGGGAAAAGGAAAATAAATCCAGCGTGACAGCCGATAATACAGAAATCATAGCCCAGATGTGATTAGGATTAAGGTGTCATTATATTTAATTTACCTTTTTCTCTTTCTTAAATTGAGGGCTTAAACATTATCCAAATTAAACCAAATTTTGCACAGAGGACAATAAAGGCATGTAGATTCCGATTATAAACTTAGATTTGCTTTTTAAAAACTTTTAATGTGTCTAATAAATCAATTAATATATTCTCTTTCCTCCTTCATTAATGGCTTTAGGATTATCCAAATTTTATGAAACTTGACCCACAAGTCATAATTAATGTGTTGGATATGAAATTGCCATCAATTTTACATATTGGATATATTTGCATATTTATTTAATATCTTGAAGATTTTACACACTTTCTCTCTCCTAATTTCACCTTTTAAGCAAACTTTCTCCAAATTGGATGAAAATTCACCCAAAGGCTATATTTATTATGTAGATTACAAATCTAAGATTATTTTCCTCTTTTGGAGTCATTTATTATTTTTATTTATTAATGACACCTTTTAGGAAATTTCTCTCTCCTAAATTACCATATTATTTCAAGATAGTCCAAATTAAATGAAAATTGACATGTAAGCTTATTTTAATGTGTAGATTACGAAATTGAAGTCTATTCTTTATTTTGAGGCTTTATTACATAGATTATGCCATTAGGCCCATTATAGGCCCATTAGCCATATTATGCATCCAATTAAGTTATTTATCATCTTATTATTACCAAATGAATTATATGACATATTAGATTATATTTTTCATGCATTAGATTATTAGGATCATCCTAACATCAACCTTGTTTGGAAAATCACCAAAAGGTCAAAGTTCTAGGGTAGGGTTCTAGATCTGGTATGTTACACTGCTATAGGTGTAGGCAGACAGGGCATGTGATAAAAATATTGTCCAGTTAGGGATGTGGAAGTAACTCAACCACTGAGGCAGATTCAACAAGGCTCACAGAGACAATAGTTTAGTAGTGGCACTCAAGGATGTGGACAAGCATACCAAGTAGGATCATCCACACTAGCCAATAGAGCATGACGTCAGCAACAAGCAACAACAAGATTCTATGCTATGAATCAGCCGGAAGAAGTGGTTAACCCACAAGTCATGACAGGTCAGATGGAACTATTTCATTCTTATATGTCTTCATCTTATTTCGTATATGTTTTGATTGATCTGGGTGCTACGCATTCCTTTATCACTCAAGAAGTGATTCATGACTGTAATATAACTATCATTCATAGAATGGATAATCTATTGTAAGAAACTCTATTAGTCAGATCTACAGTGTTGTGGGAGGTATGCTCTCCTTGTGATCTTTATTTTTCAAAATACACCATTCAGGTGGATCTTATACCACTTGAAATGCACGGGTTTGATGTATGGAAAGGATAGCCTAGAGAAGTATAATTTGTCTTGGATTGTGGTACCAAGCAGGCTATGTTCACACACAGTGATAATACATGGGTCTTTCAGGAGGATAGAAGGATTCTTCCAACCTATCTAGTGACAGCAATGGTAACTGAGAAGCTGATGCGACAAGGATGCTTCACATTCTTAGCACATGTGGTAGATACCAGAGCAGAGAGTCCTAGTCTTTCTGACATTCCTGTTGTCAGGGAATTCGAGGATGTATTTTATGAGGAATTTCCAGATGTTCCTCCACCTAAAAATTGATTTTGAGATTAATCTAATTATGGGTATGCAACCTATAGCCCAGACACCTTATAGGATGGCACCAGCTGAGATGGCAGAACTCAAGAAATAGTTACAGGAGTTACTTGAGAAAGGTTTCATTCAATCGAGTACTTCACCATGGGGTGCTCCAGTTATTTTTGTTAAAAAGAAAGATGGGTCTATGAGACTATGCATAGACTACAAACTACATAACAAGGTGACTATTAAGAATAAATATCCACTGCCAAGGATAGATGATTTGTTTGACCAGTTGCGTGGTGCAACGGTATTCTCTAAGATAGATCTGAGATCAGGATATCATCAGTTACGTATCAAGGAGAGTGACATACCTAAGTCAGTATTTATAATGAGGTATGGTCATTATGAGTTTGTAGTTGTCATTTGGACTAACTAATGCACCAACTACATTCATGGAATTGAGGAATAGAATCTTCTGGCCATTCCTTGATCAGTTTGTAGTAGTTTTCATAGACGACATCCTAATATATAGTAGAGATGGTCAACAACATGAAAAACACCTTCGTCATGCCTTGACTTTGTTGACACAGCACAATTTATATTCTAAGTTTAGCAAGTGTGAATTCTGGTTGTCAGAAGTATCTTTTCTTAGACATGTTATATCTGCTTTAGGTATTTGTGTTGATCTCAAGAAAGTGGAGTCTATTATGGAGTGGGAACAGCCCAAGCCACCAATTGATATTCATAGTTTCCTAGGTTTGACAGGTTACTACAAAAGGTTCATCAAAGATTTCAATTTTGTAGCATTACCCTTAACCATGTTGACTAGGAAGGAAGTTCCTTTTGTCTTGAATGACAAGTGTCATCATTCTTTCCTGTTGTTGAAAGAAAAGTTGACTAATGCACCTGTGTTAGTTCTACCTGAGCAGGGAAAGGGATACGTTGTTTTCTGTGATGCTTCTAAGAATGGTCAAGGTTGTGTGTTGATGCAGAGTGATCATGTAGTTTCTTTTGCTTCCCGAAAGCTTAAGAAACACATGGAGAATTATCCAACACACGATCTAGAATTAGCTGCAGTGGTTCATGCATTGAAAATCTTGAGGCATTATCTCTATGGAGAAACATGTCAGATTTTCATAGACCATAAAAATTTAAAATACATTTTCTCACAGCATGAGTTGAATATGAGACAACATCGCTGGATGAAATCCATCAAGGACTACGATTGTACAATTGATTATCATCCAGGGAAAGCTAATGTAGTGGCAGATGCACTTAGTAGAAAATCTTCATCTCCACCCACAGATAAAGCACAATTGAATTCTTTAGTGTGTTGTAAGCGGGATATGCTTGTCTCTTTGAGACAAATGAATGTGTAGTTAGAAGTATCTTTGTTAGAAGGATTGTTAACTGAGATGCATGTGAAACCTACTCTGAAAGAAGTGATTAAAGACGCACAACAGGATGATATTGTGATTCAGCAAATTAGGTCAGAGTTGGGCAATGAGAAATGGGATGGTTTCCATGAGTCAGAGGATGGGATAGTCTATTACCATGGTAGGATGGTAATAGAATCTCACTCATCCATGTATGCAATGCATCCAGGGAGCACTAAAATGTATCATAACTTAAAAGATATGTATTGGTGGCATGTTTTGTAGAAAGATGTAGCTGAGTTTGTTACGCAGTGTCTGGTGTGTCAGCAGGTTAAAGAAAAACACCAGAAGCTTGCAGGAACATTACAACCCTTACCTATACCTCAGTGGAAATGGGATCACGTGACGATGGACTTTATGGTTGGTCTACCTAGGACAGCCAAAAGTCATGATTCCATTTGGGTGATAGTTGATAGGTTGACTAAGATAGCACATTTTATTCCTGTCAAAACAACATATACTACTAAGAAACTTACACAGTTCTACATAGACGAGATAGTGTAGTTGCACAGAGTTCCAACTACGATTGTGTCTGATAGATGTCCCCAATTTATAAGTCTACATAAAGCCCTGGGTATGCAGTTGAAGTCTAGTACAACCTTTCACCCTCAGACAGATGGACAATCTAAAAGGACTATATAGACTTTGGAGGACTTGCTTAGAGAATATGTTCTTCATTTTATAGGAAGTTGGGAGTTACACTTGAGCTTAATAGAGTTTGCTTACAACAATAGTTATCAGGCTAGTATTGATATGGCACCATATGAAGCCTTATATGGTAGACATTGTAGATCTCTGTTATGCTAGTTTGAGACAAGTGAATACCAACTTTTGGGTCCGAAGTTAGTACAACAAACAACTGAAAAGATTAAAGTAATACAACAACAGTTGAAATATGTACAAGATAGACAGAAGGCTTATGTCGATAAACACCATAGACCTTTAGAGTTCTAAGTTGGATACAGAGTGTATCACAAAGTCTCTCCTTGGAAAGGTGCTCTTAGATTTGGGAAGAAGGGTAAGTTAGCTCCTAGATTCATGGGACCTTACCCAGTGACATCATGGATCGGAAAGGTAGCTTATAGGTTGGATTTGCCACCTGAGCTACATAGACTACATATAGTGTTTCATATATCTATGCTGAGAAAGTGTCATCCTGATACAGAGATGGTGTTGCAACCTGTAGAGGTTGAATTAAATGAAGATATATCCTATGTGGAAGGTCCTATGATGATTCATGACAGAAGAATCAAGAAGTTGAAGAAGAAATACATATTCTTGTGAAAGTTCTTCAGCATCACCATGGCGTTGAAGAAGCCACATGGGAATTAGAGGAAGAGATGAGGAAGAAGTACCCTTCTTTTTTCCCTTGAGATTTCAGGGACAAAATCCTTTTTAGGGGTTGATAATTGTAACATCCCTGACTTGGGTTATGGCCTAACCCTAGAAGTTTTGCTTAAGTAAGTTACTTACAAATGTTTTCTAATATTTTCAAAAGTAATTAAGACTCTTTGTGAAGTTTATTTTCAAATTTGAGCTTATTTACAAACTATGTGTGCATTATATGATAGTTTGAGTGCAAGGTGCAATTTACCCAAGAAGAGGGGTTATATTGCAAAATGTCATATGCTGAATGTACCTTGAGTGTTCTAACATCATGAGAGAGAATAATACTAAGTGGTGTCTTGTGGAAAGCCTAAATTCTAAGTGAGAACTTGTTTAAATAATGTTAAGTGTTTTGTGCATCAATTATGGTACAAAATGTAAATAATCTAAAATGGAGGGTTGATGTGGAAATATCAACTTTTAGAATGTCCCTACTCCTTACTAGTGTTATCTAGAGGAGAGAGAAATAAGGAGACACCAGGTTTAATTCATCTTTGAGGGACAAAATTCTTAGTGATGAAAATACTAAGGAAATAGTGTAGTTAAAGCTTTATATGAGCTATATCAAGTTGAACACTTGAAATGGGAGTCCCTATCGGCCAAGGAGCCATAGAGGGAGTCTCCTATCGGTTTTTTGACTCTTGGCTTTTCCCATGACCAGCTAGACACTCAAGGAAGTAATATGTATCAGTTTGCAACTTTTCGTTGGAAAAGGTTGTGTTGAACATAATAATAATA
The DNA here is from genome assembly GCA_963693085.1 of Alisma plantago-aquatica. Lineage (NCBI taxonomy): Eukaryota > Viridiplantae > Streptophyta > Magnoliopsida > Alismatales > Alismataceae > Alisma > Alisma plantago-aquatica. The sequence continues at coordinate 1,094,591,197 of OY856412.1, read as the reverse complement.
TGAGTGGAAGTAACTTGCCCTAGAAGATAACCAAAGGGACAATCCTAATCCCTTGAATTATCCTTAATTTTTATTTTTGAATGGAAATATAAATATGGGATACATGAAAATACATGTGTCAATCCATGCATGACTATGTGGCACTTAGTAGCTTAAGGTAATGACACCTCTTACACTTCTTTTTCATAAAACACAAGTATAAATATCCTTCCCTTCACCTATTAGTAGAATTTTTGAATCTTGTTACCATATTTCCCTTAGATATAATGCATACTACTCTAGTATCATGCATGAGTGAGGAGTGTCGAGTTTGAGGGCTTGGTATCAATCAAAGAAGAGGGATATCGACCAAGAAAGGTGATATCAACCTTGTAAGGTGACATCAGCCACAAGGAGTGCAGATATCATGCAAAGGCTAAGGAGCTTAAGTCTTGGATCTTAGAGAAACTCATCTTCAACCTTGGGAACATGAAGAGTTAGATATTGAAGCTTGGAAGTTTCTTTAGAGGTAAGTTATATAACTTAAACCCAACTAAGTTATTATGCACTTTCAATATTGTTGAACTTGTTGAAATACTTTCAATTTCGAGTTCTTATAATCAATTGATGCTCCTTCGAGTTCCAATAAGTTATTAGGATTTTTTTCCATTATTTAGAATAGCAAGACAAAGGTCTTGAGATTGTTGATGGTGACATCATCATGGTACGACCCAATATGGGGTTGAAGTACCTGAAAATCTGATATGGAACCCAAGATGATAGCTAGCCCGACATGGAAATGGGTGATACCTCATGAACGATATGAGGCATGTCTTATGAATGATATGGGAGGTACATACTTGCACCTTATACCATGATACAACATTAAGATTATATCTTTTACATGATATGGTACCCCTAACCGATGTGAAGATTGAAACCCTTGATGATAGATTGAAACATGATATATCCCTATCCTTTTGTAAAATGGGATGTTGAGAAGGAGTTATACCTGATATCAAATGTGTTGTTCAAACATATGATAGAACTCATTCTTGTAGGCATAAAGGGTTATGAGCCTAATTATCTAACCAACTTGGTAACCTGATATGATACCCAATATAGTAACCCGATATGACAATCCAACATGGAAACCCGACATGGTATTATGTATATACCACTTAAATGATACATGATGAGGCATACATTCTATGCATGATATGATGCACACCATGTCCATGATATGGCAGTAAGTATACTCATATGCCCGATGTGGTGCACCCTTGTTCATGATATGGAGTCAAATATATCTATATTCCCGATATGAGGTTAAGAATCTAACCCATACATGATATGAGGTTGATTTGAGATGATAAGAATTATGTGATAGCTAACCCGAGATGGATATATGATATGGTGTTGGGGGATACACCCTAAACATGATATGATGATTCGGTTTCACCACATGCCCGATATGGGTAGATAATATGATGTGAAGATTGTATCTCAAACACAATATGATATCATCACTACTACAGAAATAGCATTCAGTGTCGCTTTTCTGGGCATCGGTTATTAAGGAAAACTGACGCCTATCATATAAGGCGTCGGTTGTTTAAGCAAACCGACGTCTACATTCGAAGACCAGCTAGACACGGGTACCGCTTTGTATTCAGCGTCGGTTGACAATAACAAATCGACGCCTAAAAGCTCCCGCAAAATCCAATTTTAGAGTGAAAAGAAAAAGTGTCACATACAGCGTCGGTTATTTAAATAGCCACTGACGCCTATGTGTGATGAAACTTTGCGTGAAAAGTGTCACTTTCAGCGTCGGTTATCTGTTGATAACTGACGCCGAAAGTGGTTCCCGCCAAACAATTTCGTGAAAATATCGTCCACTTAAGCGTCGGTTGGTTTAAACAACCGACGCTAAAGTTGTTTAGGCGTCGGTTGTGGCAAACAACCGACGCTATTGGTGAACTTTATATCATGCGATCACCCGACTCTTCCCCTTTCTTCTGTTTCATCGCCTAAACTACTCCCGCCGCAACCACCCCTCTATTGTCGCCCGACCCTCCACTCCGTCGCACCCCTCCACGACAGTATCGCCGCGCCTCCTTCTCCGGCGCCGCCTTCTCCTCCGGTGCCTCCACGCCGCCTTCTCCTCCGTTGCCTCCACGCCGCCGCCAGTGCCTCCACGCCGCCGCCGCCAGGCCGACAGAAGCTGCTTCTCCACCGCCGTCGCGCCGCCGCCAGGGTTTAGGGTTGCTAGCTGCTTCTCCGCCGCACCGCCGGTTCGACCACAACTCCTCTCCACCACCGTCGCCCACTCTGTGTCGTCGTCTGCAGACCACAACTCCTCTCTAGACCGGTATGCCCTCTTCTTTGTCCATTATGTAGTTTCCTTTTTACTTTGCATTTTTCTTGTTTAGCATTTTCCTTATTTATTGTAGTTATGAAATGCGACAACAAATTGTCTAAGAAAGGTGTTTGTGATGTTTTGGACTTTGCTCATAAAATTCTACCTCCTAACAACACCCTTCTAAAAAATTACCATGAGTGTAAGAAGATAATGACCAACATAGGGATGAAATGTTAAAAGATTCACTCTTGCCCTAATGATTGTTTGTTGTATTATGCACATATTGTATAGGGTTTTAAAGTTGATAAACATGTACATGCGGAAATAGGGTTATTAAACCAATATTGGTTATAACATAGTATGATCTTAATCTGATCTGGATGTTCATAATAATGTAGTATGTTAAATATGATGATTAGGGATACATATAATGTCTAGTACACAAATATTAGATGATATTCAAGAAAACCCTAGTTTGATGAGCATGTTGTTAATCATGTTAATTATGTTTCTTCTATATATTCTGATGTCATTATATAATTATGTGATCCCAACATATTAAATTGAATTAGAATGATTTCATGAATTATAGGGTTTTAAAGTTGATAAACATGTACATGCGGAAATAGGGTTATTAAACCAATGGTTATAACATATAATGTCTAATAAAGATTCCTATACCTTTTGTTTGAAACTATTGATCTCTTGATTTATTATTTAATAATGCTCTGTTGATTAGGATTAACCATGTTGCCTGTAGGTTATAGACATTTATTATAAATAGGCGTCGGTTAAAAAATTGACGCCGAAGTGTTCGACCTTTAGCGGCGCCCACATAGGCGTCGGTCGGAAACCGACGCCAAAGGCTGTTTCCGTAGTAGTGCATATATACACCATGATACCCGATATGGTAGGTATGCTTCAATCCAATGTATTTGACTAAGTGATATATGTTGTGTGTTAGATTAAATACAACATTAAAAGGTAATGAGTTTATTATAATTTGATAATGGTGAATTAATGAACCTCAAAAGGAAGTATTGAGTTAATTTGATAAAAGTGTGGTCCAATTAACATCCTAGTAAGAATGAGAGAGAAAGTTATATTGAATATCAACCATGTGATAAGTATATGTTGATACTCCTATTATGAATGGAGTATGAATTAAGGTTTAATCCTCTATGATGTGACCTTGAAACCCTAATTGCTTAATAAAGATAAAATTGTAACCCTAAGAGTGGGTGATGAGATTATTTGAAACCCTAATCTATTGATGAAGGGAAACCCTAACCCTAAATAATGGGAAGAATGTGTTTCTTTTACATTGCATGGTTATGACAGGTATTTGATATTGTTGTGACCATGATATACTAACCATGCAGGTATCATAAGTTAATGAGAATCACTAAGTAAGAGCTATGATGTTTATATGATACATTTTAAATAATCCTTGTGAACTATGTGAATTAATACCTTGCTCTAATGACCTACATGTAATGTTTACATGCTAAGTGGTGACAATACTTAGTGATGAATTAAGGGATTGAATACCCAGGTATGATAATGATAAGAGATTGAGATCCTAAGTGGTACATGTGTTCCAAAGAATCATGAAAAGTACTTGATAAACATATTATACTTTTCTTTGTAGCATCTGATATAATTATTGCTTGCAACTTGATTGATGCTAAAAGATATTGTACTGCACTTAACTAATCAAATTAAATATTATCATGTAGTTGGCCAGACCATAGATCCATTTAGTGATAGGATTTTTTGAATGGTGAAACAAGTTTAACTCGGTATACATATTTTTGAATATGTAAGTATTATACCAGGGTGCTCAGTGGACTCCCCAACTAAATCAGGATAGCTCAGTGGTCATCCTGATGAAACCAGGATCACTTAGTGGTCTTCCTGATCAAAAAATAATTTAGAAAAGCTCAGTGGTCTTCTCCTAAAGAGAGTACATGTTGCAGATGTAACTCTATAGAGAAGATGCCGCTATACCCCGGCATATCTAATTGTAGTTGACACAAGATGTCCTTCCAGTTATCTTGTACTAACTGATACAGGTGAGGTCTTGACAGTCGGCTCTGCCACTGACCTTGTATGGTACCGATGCTTAACGTAGTCATGTTTGGTTGAAGTATGAGTGGTATACCTCATTTCCTCTGGGCATAACTGTGAATGTGAACATGTAATCAGTCGTGTAGCTCATTTGCTTAAGGATCGAATACGAAAAACATTGGCTGATGCATCATTACTTTTATACACCTTAGTTGATAGATGTTATACATGTTCTTCATATTCCTTACAAAGCAAATAGATGTTTCATAATTTTGTTATGAACAGTTAAACTATCTTATCAATGTTATTGCTTTGCACTGCAAATATACCTACTAATTGCATAAAGTATCTGATGCTTAGTTTGTATACTATTTCCTGTGATAATAATATTGTTGGAAGAGAGTTATATCTCTCGTTATAGTCTCACCCCATGAGATCCACAATTTTTAGGTGGATGTGGATGAGGAAATAGAAATCGGACTACAGAGGAAGGACCACATCAGTAGGGATAGCACTAGTAGCTCAGGTTAAGTACCACGTTCTGTCGTGTCTTTTAGATAGAAGTCATATGTGTCGTCTCTATACTCTCAGGTCCTTTTGATATAGTTCTTAGTGGTTTTTATATACGACTTGAGATTTTGTTTGTTTTCCTCGAAGTTTTATGTTGTTTTTGTATATATATCTAAGTAAATCCACTGGTACTTGTTATCTTCAAGCTGAGACGGTACATTGCATGTACAATATGAGCCATGGAAATAAAGTTTTGGTTCTTTTTGTAAAAATTTCCTAGAAGGGGATCTATCTACAAAATGGTTTTAATTCTTAGTGATTTTTGTTAATTCTGTTGTTTATGATTATTCCACAATTATTACTAGTAATGGCTTGATTTGATATCGGGTCATCACACTGATACGCAGCATCTCCAAGGTTCTCTAACCTGAGATAACCCATCTTAAGAGCAAAACACACCTCATACATATGTTCCATACATCACCAAACATGCTTCCACACAACCAAGATCCAAACAAGGCACCCATAGAATCATTATCTCTCGTATGATACTAAAGCACTAAGGGAGCACTCATCATTTGACATATTTCAAGATAACCCCTCATCTTGGGTAAATTGCACTTTGGTCCAAAATGGGCAAACATTGCTCAAACAGCATTCAACTAGGACCAAACTTGAAACATAAGCATGTCACATAATAAGAAAACACCTTAGAGGATTATATTAAAGTTCTAAGAAACTTAGTTAAGAAAAACAAATAGGGTTAGCCCAAATCCCAGGTTAGGGTCCTTACAATCCCCCTGGTCAAATAACTGTTTTACCCCCACCCCTTTACTTCTCTTCTCTCTGTTTTCTCGTGAGGGTTTTCTAATCTTTTGGCTCTATTTTCACCAGTGTTGAGGTGAGTTTGAGTCAGTGTGGACCACTAACTTGGATCCATGTGATTTGGCCAAGTCATGCGGCCCACCTCTCTCTCTTCGCCTCTCTTGCCTTGTTTTATTGATGTGGTGTTTTCTGATTGGTTGATATTGGAAAAATTATATCTTTGTATTCCTTTGTCCAAAAATTAAAAGTAATTATGTTTTGGAATCAAAAAATGTAATATTTCTAATAAAAATACTTTCAAATGTTGGTTTTGAGTTTTGTCGAAAGGTGTTTCCTAAAAATGATTTTAATACATAAAAATCACCAAAAATACACTTTAATCACCATAACTCTAAAATTGACAAAATTATATGTTTTCTTAATTAAGAGAACCTAATAATATAAATGGTGATAATTTTGGAGTCTACATTGGGGTTTTGTTCAAAAATTCCAAAAGTTAGTGCTTCTTTACCTTCATGCATATGTAAAACCCAAATACATGGTTATACATTGAAAATAGGAAAAGTGTATCTTGGACTCAATTAAAGTGGTGAAAGTGAGTAATTGGATTTCATTAAGAAAGGCGTTTGCATCCTAACACCTTGGTTGGGAATATTTTCAACCCTAACCTAATTTCTCTAATGAGGCATTTATTGAACCCTAGTCTCTCTTTTGATATTTCCTTTTCTATATTTGCCTCAAAATCAGTTTTGTTATTTATTTATTGTGTCATGTACCCCATTTCCATGTTTATATTATTTAATGCTTATACTTATCATAGTTCTTTAGCATTTTGATTTTATTAGACTTTTTAACTATTGTAGTGGTACTTTTGTACAACCACTCATAGATAGGGCATGTGTAGATTCACCCAAGGGAATGTGTTACTCTCCCCAATATAAAATATGTGATAGGTGACTGGAATGTGTTACTCTCCCTCACCTATTTGGTTGAGGTCCAGTAGGTGTCTCAACCCTATTTAGTTAAGGTAGTCAATATTAATCATCCATGCAAACCTTTTACTATTTTCTTGTTTTGGCAAGCATCTTGTTGATTATGCCTCATACTTTTAACCATCTTCATCTTATGATGAAATCTTAGCCTTACTTTCTATGTTATTTCTTATCTTTTATCCTTGTTCACTGTCTCTAACAAATACCTTGCTTTTTTTTGGGTGCTTTCCCAACCGCCCAAAATTTGATCAAGGTGTTGAACAAGGCCAAGGAGATCAAGTTCAGGAGTAAATTCCAATTTTGCTATCAAGGTTGACTAGGTTTCTTATTACTAGATCCCATTAGTTTCTTTTGAGTTTTTCCTTTTTAAGAAACTCATGTAGTGAACTGAGTTCAAAAAGTAGCAATGTAATAACTTAGTTTTCTTTCTACTTCTATTAACATTTTACATGTATCTGAAACATGCTTATTTATTTGGATTAGTATACATGCATTCCACAATGTCTATTATTCTTGGAAGAAGTGGATGTTTTCTATTTCCTTCAAATTTTAGTAAGGAGGTGATCTCACCTCTTTACAGCATGGTATCAGAGCCTGTTGGGCAACTACTTGGGCATAATTTGAAAGAAAGGGTGTTAATAAAGAATCAGGGTCTGGAGGCTGGCAATATTTTCCTCTACGCCACTAACTTGCTTTACAAGGACTCCTAGATCTGAATGATACTTCTTTGATCTGCACTGATACTAATTGTCTAAAATAGTATGCCTAGAGGCAATAGTAGAGTTAGATATCCTTGTTGTCTACTCTTGCTTATCTTATGTTATACCCTTATCTTTCAAGAATGGATATTTTTTTGGAAATATGAACAAATCCACTTCGAGTGCCTCCTCTGGAAACATTGACAATCAGGATACTCCAATGACTCCCTCAAACATCAGAACTATCCCTACTATCCTTGTATGCACACCTCTTCTAACCCATGAGCAAGAATTGACCATGTTTCACCATCTGCTCTTAACTACCCTAGTGGGTCATCTCTCCAATGATGCAACTATTATAGCTAAGTCGAAGGAGTTCACTATTACAACCTTCATCAACATGCAACCATTGTACTTTAAGGGCGAGAATGAGCCAAACATGGTGGATAAGGCTGACAACTGGGTGTTGGTCTTGGAGAGTACCTTAGAGGGTGTGGTGTGTCCTCCTCAGCAGAAGGTTTGCTTTGCAATGTATGTGTTGGATGGGCCAGAATGAGTCTGGTGGATGGGTATGGCTCGTACCTATGATACTTTAAGCATTACCTAGAAGCAGTTCTTCAAATTGTTCCGTGAGAAGTACATATGCCCCGCCTATCTAAAGAGGAAGGAAACATAGTTCTATAGTCTACGACAATTAAGCATGAGCATCTGTGAGTACATCCAATGTTTCCTCCTTCTAGAGTGCTATGTTGTGGACCTGGGAACTGAAAGAAGATCAACCATGTTCCTCGATGGTTTAAGCTATAGTGTTATACTTTGTTCCCCAATTACCTTTGACATTCCAACAAATGGTGGACAAGGCTTTAGTGATAGAGTTTTACCCCAGGTTCCAGTCTTCTAGGCACAACAACAAAAAAGGAAGAATACAGGTGGAAACCAAGGGTGTGACAAGTGCAACTGTTGCTCCCGTTCTCACCCGCCAGGAAGATGCCCTGTTCACAACAGTCAACCCCGTAGAGATGATTGACCTGCACCCATCTACCATGAGTGCAGCCAAGCTAGAAACATCCAACCTAACTATCCTAAGCTTGGGTGTGGACAAGCCTCAATTTAGTAGACGGCTCAATAGCCATAACAGTGACAAAATCTTCCTCTAAGAAACAACAATAATCAGAACCGGCAAGGTTGTCAACCACATGTGGAAAGGAAGAATGGTAGGGTGTTTTCCCTTAATGTTGAAGAAGCTGAAGAAGATAATGAAGTCATCGAAGGTACTTTACATCTTAATATGTATCATGTTAAAGCACTCATAGATTCTGGTTCATCAAATACATTCATATCAACTCAGCTTGCTTCTATGTTAGAGATAGAATTAGAATATATGGATCATGTGTTAGATGTTAAAACCCCTAGTGGTAGGATATTCTATTCTTATCCCAAACTCCCAACCTTGGACCTCTGTATCTCTGGGAGTATGTTTCCCTCATATTTCATCTTACTTTACATGACCTCTTTTGATGTTATCATGGGGATGGATTGGTTGAAGAAGTATAAGGTAGTTTTATTCTGTGAAGAATCGAAGGTTAGTTTGTTACATCCTAATTAGGGAAGTATGTGTGTCAAGGGTAGGAAGTGAGAGGATCGGAATTTTATCATTTGTGTTATCAAAATCAAAAAGCTTGTCTCGTAAGGGTGTAGGGCATTTTTAGCTTCTATCATCCTCGATTCCACACCTCCTGATATCGATCATATAGAAGTGGTGATGTCTTTCCTAACGAGTTCTATGGGTTTCCCCCAACTCATGAGGTGGAGTTTTCCTTTGAGCTCGCACCAGGAACTTCAACTATCTCAAAGCCGCCTTATTGCTTGGCCCCTGTTGAACTCATCAAGCTTAATAAACAGCTTCAGTAGCTTCTCGACATGGTATTTGTGTACCCAAACATTTCACCTTGGGGAGCCCATGTCTTGTTCATGAAGAAGAAGGATGGTTCATTACATATGTGCATGGAATATCGTATGCTTAATTAAGTGATGATAGAGAACTATTATCATTTGTCTCACACTGATGACCTGCTTAACCAGTTGAAGTCACCCACTATGTTCTCAAGAATGGATCTGTGAAGTGGCTACTACCATATGCAAGTGAAATATGAAGATGTCTTAAAGACAGCTTTCAAAATACGATATGGGTATTATGATTTTCTGGTCATGCCTTTCATCTTGTCTAGTGCCCCATCTACTTTCATGGACCTAATGAATTGAGCCTTTTGTCCTTACTTTGATCAATTTGTTGTGGTGTTCATTGATGATGTTTTGGTCTACTCTGAGTCCGAAGAACAATATCGTGAACATATGTGAATTGTGTTGAACACACTGAGAGAAAATCATCTATATGCTAAATTCTCAAAGTATGAGTTATCGATCAAGGAAGTGATGTTTCTTGATTATGTGATTTCTGCCAGACATATTGTCATTGATCCTATAAAGGTAGAAGTTGTGACCAAGTGGAAAGCTCTAAGATCCATAGTTTCCCTTGGTTTAGAAGGTTACTATCAAAGGTTTATCAAAAGTTTTTATGAGTTAGCTCTTCCTCTGACAAATTTGACAAGAAAAGAAGTCAAGTTTGTGTGGACACTAGAATGTGAGGATAGTTTTCAGAAGTTGAAAGGATGTTTGACATCTTCTCCTTTTCTTGCTTTACCTGTTGAAGGAAAACCGTACATCATTTTCATTGATACCTCTAAGAAAGGATTAGGGTGTGTTTTGATGTAAGAAGATCGATTTATTGCCCATTCTTTGTGCCAATTGAAACATAATGAAGAGAACTGGCCTACACATGATTTAGATCTAGCCGCTATCATGCATGCTTTAAAAATATGGTGACACTATCTATATGTAGTGAATTTTGAAGTTTTTTCATATCACAAAAGATTGAGATATCTTTTGACGCAAAAGGATATGAACCTGAGGCAGTGAAGATGGATGGAGTATCTCAAGGACTACGATTTTACCATAACTTATCATCCTGATAAAGCAGACATAGTTGTTGATGCTTTGAGTCAGAAGAAGGATGCAGTCTGTGCTGCTATGAAAATTTTTCCTATTGGCAACCGCAGCCTGATGATAAAGAAGATGCTGACAAGTTGTTTGTTCATATGGTTAGTTTGTCCATTACATCATTTTGGTTCTCAAAAGTTATTGTTGCACAGCTACAAAGTTCTGAGCTTGATAAGATCAAGGCCTTAGCGGAGAAGCCACAATCTGACTTTCAGTTGGAGTGGATGGTGTTGTTCATTTTGGAAAAAGGTTGTGGATACCTAAAGTTGGGAACTTGTGACATAAGGTTTTAAGCAAAGCCCATGGGTCTAAGTACACTATACACCCTGGTACAACCAAGATGTACAAGGACCTACAATGAAGCTTTTGGTAGAAGAACATGAAGAATGATGTTGCTTTGTTTTTTGCAAAGTGTTTGACTTGCCAGCAAGTCAAGATCGATCATTAATTACCTGGCGGTCTTCTACACCCGCTTGAGGGTTAGAAATGGAAATGGGAGAAGATTACTACGAACTTTGTCACTGGTTTCCTTAAGACCAAGAAAGGTCATGATACGGTGTGGGTAGTGATTGATCAACTTATCAAGTCTTCCCACTTTTTGTCATTCAATTCCACTTATAAGGTTGATGAGATTTGTAACATACTAGATTTCGGACCATACCCTGGAAGTTGACATTTTGAACTTAGCCAAACAAGCTTGAATGTTAGACCTAAATAGATTTTTAGTATAACTCCAATGGTCTAATGCATGTATAGATCACCTTAATATAACCTAATGTTCTAACATTAATCTTAGGTTTATAATGGATTCATAAAATATGTCACATAACTCATTTTGGTGGTAATATGAAGATAAGAAACTTAATTGGATGAATAATTTAGATAATGGGATATTAATGGGCCATATGACATATCTCATAAAAATAAGTCTCAAAAGTGGAAACAAACTTCAAATTCGAAATCTACATATCAAAATTAGCCTACATGTCAAATTTCATCTAATTTGGACAACCTTGAAATATTAGGATAAGTTCTAGGAGAGAGAAAATGAGTAAAAGGCATAAGCAATGAATAATGTGAATATGTAACTTCAAAAGATGTAAATAATTCCAAATTCATATTTAACACATCAAAGATAACTTGTGGATGAATTTTGGTCCAAGATGTTGTTTGTGCAAGTTATGCAATTTTAGGTACATTCTGGACTTTTCTGCAATTTACCCAATTGGGAGGTTTTCTTTGCAAATTGTCACATGCATTATAATCCTTATATATTCCCTTACCATTCTTTAGTTTTTTAACCATGGGGCACCTAGTTGCACCTTGGTTTGAAGGTGTTTCTTTCCAAGGGCATTTTAGGGATTACTCTCTTTATAAATGAGCCTATCTTTAGAAGCTATCAACCAATGGGGTTATTTCTTTGATTGGAGGTCAGTTGGGATGGCTTATAAGTGTCCATAAGCCGACATTTGATATTCAAGAAGCCTCTATGAGCTATCATCTTGCATGGCCATGAAATCCCTAGGCTAAGGACACATGGAAAGCTTCATGGACACCTCATGCTTGACTTCTTCCTTATCCATAAAGGCTTGCATGTCCATAGGCACCCTTAGCATTGGTCACATGGAAAGAAACTTGACACCTCATTCTTGAGTTCTTACTTATCCATAAAGGCTTTCATGTCCATGGATACCCTTATGTATGACACATGGAAAGTCTCATAGACACCTCATACTTAACATCTTCCTTTATATATCCATATCTACCCCTTCCCAACTCCCAATTCAAAAACTCTTGCTCTCCTTTATTTCCTCTAGCTTAGAGAATCACTCCTACTCTGTTTTTACACGAAGGTGTTGTCCCAAGGTAAAAGGAGGTTCCTACCTTGGTGAAGAAGGCTCCTAGGGTTCCAAATTTCTCTATTTAGGATTTCTTAAGCTCCTCCTTGGTGATTTTGAGAAAAACTAATAAGGTTTCTCCTCTCCTTCCCTATTTTCTTGTTTTTAGTCTTCCTTACACATTACTCCAGGTCATAACCATGGCCTTCCATGGTGAAACCCCACCTAGAACCCATAAACACCTCATCTCCATGTTCTTTTGTTAGGGTTTTTCACCTCTAAAGTGAAGAAGGTACTTCTTGCTCGAGATAGGAGCTTTGTTGGAGAGACCAACCTCTCTAAGCTTGGGAACCTTACTTATTGGACATGTCCACCTTCCCTAGAGGTTCTTTGGAGGCCTAGTCCTTACTTGGACTATTTAGACTCTGAAGTTGAGGTATGATGTATCCCCTATTCTCTAAGTTGAGCAATTCACCTATGCTTTTTCATTCTCTTTGTCCTATGGACATTAGCCTATACACAATGTATTTTCTTTTGGAAATCATGGTTCATGTGAACTACCTTATTTGATAATGATCATGTGATCATGGATATTCTTTTGAACTCTTATCTTATGCTTTGTTCATGATGGAACTCTAAATGATGACATGTGATGTCTTTTGCCCACTCATGAGGTGGATGTATATGTTGGTCACTTATGTGGTGACTAGTTTATATATTCTGACTATACTTTCTACTTTCCTCTACATTTAATATGCTATGTGATTCAGTAGCACTAGAGTAGTGTAATTGCATTGGTTTTTATGGCAGATGTGTTATTTCATGCCTAGCATATGTGATATTTCCTGCTCTTTTGGAATGGAAAGGAACCTCATACCCAGGGAAACATGTGTGATTCTTGGCCCATGTTTTATATATTTGGGAGATTGGAAGTATTCCTTTCTCTATCAGGTTTCAAGTTTATGAGACTTGAACTCCTTTGTGTTTATATTATTCTAGGGCTATGTTTATCTCACATGCATGTAGGTTGATGATATGGGGTGTGTGCCCTAATTCTTTACATGTGCTTGTGTGACACAATCTTTATGTTTTATTAATGGCAAGTATTCTTTTATTATCATATGATTTCAATTCCTTTTCTCTAAATACCCATATGGGTGGTCCTTATCCTTTCTATGGGAAGCCTTTTATATTTATTGTCCTTTATTCCATATATCTCTCAATTTACTATTTAGTATGCACATACCTGCCTTTGTTGATGTCATTTATTTTCTCTTCTTGTTGGGGTATGCTTCCAACCATGGGTGAAGAACTTGGATGATAAGGCATGAAGTTTTGGACTAGCTTAAGGAGTTAAAGCTTGGAGACAAAGTTGTTATGGTTTAAGATTTCCCTCTACTAGATCCTTATGTTGTATCATACATGTAAACCCTTATGCGATGTTATGATGTACATTTGTAATCTTTTGTAAAAATTGAATATAGTCATTATTTTTATTCTGTTGCTATACTTTGGTTGTTTTGAATACCATCTATTGAAATTTGAAAATGTTACACCTATTCCAGCATACCTTTAAGTGTGTTTGGAATGGATGTTTTATTCTTAAAATCTTTAGTAAGGGGGTGATCCCACCTCCTTGTAAGATGGCTCAGATATATGTGGATTGGATCATTCGTCTGCATGGAGTTCTTAAAATGATAGCATCATATCATGACCTGAAGTTTACCTCTTGTTTGTGGAGTCAAATTCAGGAAGAGATGGGTATCGAATTACATTTTAGTACGGCTTATCATCCACAAACCGATGGTCAATCCAAAAGAACGGTGCACATTTTGGAAGATTTGCTTCCTGTATGTGTTATGGATTGGGGAGGTGCATGGGATAAGTATCTTCCATTGGTTGAGTTTTCTTACAATAATAGCTACCAAGCTCATATTGGTATGCCACCTTATGAAACTTTGTATGGAAGAGCTTGTCATTCTCTGTTACACTAGGATGATGTGGGAGAACGTGCTCTAGTGAAGTATGATGTTGTGTAGATGATGATAGAGAAGGTATGGTTGATTAAGAAGTGTATGAAAGTGTCACAAGATCAACATAAGATGTATGCATACAAGAAGAGGTCTGATGTGAGTTTCCTAGTAGGTGACTATGCCTACTTGAAGATCAAGCATATATGTTCTATTGCAAGATAAACGCAAGCTTAGTCCCCACTATGTTGGACCATTTGAGATCTTAGATAAGGTTGGAGACTATGCATACTGATTAGCTCTTCCTCCTTCCTATGACAAGATTCATAATGTGTTTCATGTCTTTGTGCTAAGAAAGTATATGAAGGACCCTTTTCATGTACTCACAATTGAACCTTTGGAGATTCAAGAAAATTTGACCTATGAGGAGTTACATGTGAAGATTCTTGACTCCCAAGTTGAGCAGTTCAAGAACAAGGAGATTGATTTGGTGAAAGTCTTATGGCAGTATCACAGTTTGGAAGAAACCACTTGGGAGCTTAGAGACGAGATGTTATGACAAAACCCGCTACATTAAACGAGATTAATCAAAACATAAAACACAATCAATCACTAAATAATCACATACCCAAAAAATATGGGTAAATTAAAACCAATTTCAACATCAACACCTGCTTAAAAACATTTGCATAAGAGCCCAACATCTTTCTTGTATCCATATTATGCCAAGAATTTGATACAAATTGGTCTATCACCTTAGCCACAACATATATACACAGGAGAACAATATTTGTATGTAACACAAACAAGCATTAACATGCTGACAAAATTTTGATTCATTTGAAACACCATATGCAAACTTTTCCATCCTGGACCTCAGAGTACAGGGATGACTTTAGGACACACGAGACATCTAATCAACTTACTCATATATTCATTACTATAGCTCCTCTTTGCTATCAATGGTTTGTTTTCGTCACTTTTGATTACCTTAAAAATGTGGTGAACCACAAGGGTGAGACCCAGTCCCAGCAACAGATATAACCTCCAACAATAATTATTGACAAAATTTTAAATAGTAGATAACTAATAAGTTGGAGTATTTAATAATAAATGGAACAGATTGAACAGTTCAAGTATACTAAACATATTAAGAAAATGATCTTAGAAACAAGTATGATCATCAATGCATATATAGATAACAAATATATCCATTTCTCTATATAGATATCTACTCAAATATCATCAAATTGCATCTAATAACAATCATTATCATTAATCTGACTATCATCATATTCCTTGCTAATAGTACGAGAAATCTAGTAGCATAAGCATCCCTGACATTGTGAATATGTCTGGTAACATAACATGGCTATCAATATTAGCATCTCAAATAAAGTAAATAGATCTATATCATAAGTAGAACTAACATCATCGCACAATTATCTACATAGGCATGATTAGCAGTTTAAGCATTTATAATTACATATGCATGGCTAGCAATATTAAACATAGCTAGCAGCATCATATTAACAATTAGTGTTAGTATATTTGACAACATAAGCAAGTTTACAACATGAGCATAACTACAACATAAGCATATCTATTATCTCTTATTGTACTATACATGGTCTCAGTGAAAATAAAGCAAACAAGGGTTATCATCCAATATGAAGCATTGTGTATAACCCTAAATAGATATTCTAGATGGATGTCTTGCATCTTTTATTACGCCCTGAGGAAATTGAGGATACCACTCAAAATCCAACTGACCACTACTAAGTCAAAATCAGTGCCATACAAGATCTAGGAAGAGCCGAACTCCTAAGATCTTCTCCTCCCCCGGTCAGTACGGGTTCTCCACAGTGACACATAAGGTCAAGCTGCTAACAGCCTAGTCCGTCCTTGGTACAGGTCATGGCACTAGTGAAAGGAGGTGGGTACGCATACCCTACCATCTGAGGCACAACCGTAGTTGTCCTCCAATCTCACCACATATATAATCAATGAGACATGACCACATCCATTCTCAAACTAAGGGCTAGGTATGACCGCAGTCATCCTCCCTAAACACTTGAATTTAGGATGACAAGCACCCCACATACTCATTAGTATGCGCTCTGAGTTTCCCTTAGGAATACTCATTTCACCATCTGGCAAGTTCTGACACTCAGATGGATCTATGGTACAGGGCACTACACGATTAGAGTTTCACTTGATTAGTTATGACAATTGGGTGAATTAAGGCTGCATCCAACAAGTGAACATACAAAACCTAATTCACTTCTAACAAGCATATAAATATCACAACTTCAAAAGATATAAAATGTGTCAAACATAATTTCTCATCTCATCATCACATGGTACTATTCACTTGCCATTCATGAGGCTACACTCATCATCATACGATCACAAGATATAAATCCTTTTCACAATATCACAGGGTATCAACCCTTATCAACACAAGAGGATTACATCTCATTTAGGGCTCAACCATGCCCAAAGGTCATTAAGACCATCATACTATTCCCTGCAAGATCATCATTATCCTTCTATGCCTTATAACAAGGCTCAACAACATCACTTACATATAATACACCAGATCGGCACAATATTGCATTAATGAGCGAGGAGATATTCATAAACAATCATAACAGGGTTATAATAACATTAAGAACATTCCTTTATTACATCAACATGCAAGGAATCTAGATATGATTAACCCTCATCATATTCATAATGCACATGTTTAGTATAAGAAAGTATCAACCATGTGGCTATGTTAACCACCAATTAATAGATTAAGGTTATGATCATATTAAGAAAGTTATTTCACCATCGTGCCATCATATAAGAATGTTAAACATGAATACTCATCGTTATCTATTTACATTAGAGTTAGGTTCAACATGATAAATTATATCAATGTTACTAATCAGCACTTATATCCAAACCCTAACTCACGGCACCCCCATTGGATCATGGATGCATAAGGTGAAGCATAGCCATCACATTCCATACTATTCTCAAGTATGAACCCTCACATAAATCAAGGTGTAACCATCGGCTTATAGCATACTAGGGTTTCAACAACAATAAGAGAGTACTCCATGATTGTATTAATCATTCAAGGACTATTCATTCCCAATTATCATCATTTAGTTATTAAAGCTAGGTATAACAAGATATACCTCATTAGGGTTACATATCAACACAATATAGTTATCTTCCCTTCTATTCATATGAGTGAATAGGTAAGAATACCATATTAAGGGTAACCCTCCAATTGTTCCATCATCTTTCAACCCATATCACCATACCACAATGTCACCTAGAACCATTGGATGTGTAAAAGGTAAGACCATTGGTTGTTTACATAAGTAAACACCTTGGATAAAACACCTATTAAGTCATTGATTTGTACTCTATAAAGAGGTACCATATAACCCTAGACATACCTTGATTAACAACACACAAAAAGTTCCAGTGAGAGTAGGGTAAAACCCACAATCAACTGTTCATTTAAAACAAGCCATCCATTGTCAACAAGTAAGCTCCTTAAGTTGATCATATAAAGGAAACCATATAAATCACATTATTAGGATGAAAATATTGCATTAGCCATAATTACACTTTATTGGAGAAATAAACATTATATCTTGGCCATTGGGTTAAGTTCATATGTTAAAACCATCAATTACAGTATAGGTCCAACCATTGCTTCAAGTAACCCAAGAAACCATTAATATAAGTCTTAATTGATGCTACAACTATATGACTAGCTCACCATAGGTTTTGGAGACCTGATCCACCATCATTAGTGACCATTAAGTCACCATAGGTTGTTAGATCAGCACTATATTCATTAATCAGCATCAAATATCAAACTAATATCGCCATTGATTTATAGCATCATTAGGGTACTTAGTTGTTAATCACTAGGTTTATAATTAGGCCAAAACATGACCTAAGGGGTGAACGTCAGTTGACACCCTTGGTTACCACCATCAATTGTCATGAAGAAAACACCATAGGGTTGTTGCAATGTTACCATCATCGGGCCATGGGTTTATAGAAGAAATCAGCTTAAAACCCTAAAATTGACCATTGGTTGATAGGTGTTTAGCACCATAGGTTGTCAAACCAACCTGATACAAGTTATATAATACCTTAGGACTTAATTACACATGATCATAGGTTCATCTATAACTGAAATCAGAACAGGGAACATTATAAAAATTGGAATCCAAGTCAAGCATAGCTTTTTAGTGCATGGATCATCATTTTCAAGCAAGAACATGATCTAGAACGCTTATGGTAAGCAATAAACGTGGAGAAAGTTATAAAACTTGCCTATAATGATAAGATGAAATCCCAAACAGAATAAAAATTGAGCAGGTAGGGTAGAAAATCCAAGCATAAGTTGTGAACTCGCCCATCTAGCACCTTTCTTCATCAAATGAGCGAACCCTAAGCATAAGGAGCAAGAAAGGTAGGGTTTTAGAGATTTAGAGCAATATTTACCATGGAACAGTAAGGTTCCAACCTGGAGAAAGGTAGGAGGAAGGATAAAAAATAAATAAACGGAGGAAATAAGTTAATACTTACACTTTTAGGTCAAGATCACTAGGAGGAAGCTTTTAAAACCTAAAAAGGAAATCAATTGCAACCCTAAATTCTTCTTCCAAGAAGATCCCCTCTTTCTTCTTCCTTGGATATGAAATTTTCAGCAGCACAGAGGGAGAACAAAGTTCAGAGAAGGAGGGAAGTGATGGAGAGAAAATGGCTCGTTTTCGTGCTTAGGGATAAGTATATGTAACTTAAGATAAAGAAAAAGAAAAGGTTGAAGTTCTAGTATCTATCCAAGTGTCCATGGCCTTAAATTATTAAGAATATACAAGAACACACACAAGAAGCTCCCCCACTATCTATATAGACCTGATTAGCTTTACTTTGTCAAATTTCCCAGCCAATCACATAATTCATTAGTTGATAGCTACTAAAGGTAGCTCATCCATGAAGGGGTAAACCCTAAAATACCCTTGAGGAAACACCTTCAAACCATGGGTCAACTAGGAGCCCCATGGTTCCAAGTACTCAAGAATGATAATATAACATCTAAGGTACGTAATGTATGTGACAAATTGCAAAGAAAACCCCTCAATTGGGTAAATTGCATAAAAGTCCAAAATGTGCATAAAATTGCATAACTTGCTCCAACAGTGTCCAAATTGGACCAAATTTGAAACTTAAGCTTGTCTTATGATTTCAAAAATATCACAAGGTTATATTAGGGTTATAATAATTATATTATGATAATTAATATTATTCAACTCATTAAGCAAGTTTAGGGGCCTTACATGTTGCGTACTCACCCCTCTTTTTGTATGAGATTTTGGGGACAAAATTCTTTTTAACGGGTGGAGTGTTGTAACGAACTAAAATCTATGTATAATCTTATTTTATCATTTCTCCTAAGATTTTCCTTTCATTTATGTCCTTGATGTTGAATTAGAGGAAATTATAAAGGTTTGGTGTACATTTGTTCCCTATACTAGACATTATAAGGATGTATGCACAAATACCTCAGTAAAAGTATATAAAAAGGGTTTATTTTGCAAAATATCCACTTAAGAGGTATAAGGATAAAATCAAATAGATCTATAAGTTTTCATGGCTTTTTTATGAGAAAAAGAAAAGAAAATCCTAAAATTAAGATAATGCAACATTAAATGAATTATTTTCAATTAAGTGAAAATAAGAGTAAATTTTATAAAATTTATAAAAAGGGAACACAAAAGATAATTCTAAGACCAAATTCATTTTTTAGTACAAGTTTGCTTCAGTGATAAGTTTCACAACTTTTAGAAAACTAGTAATTATAATTGCATTGATTGAATGGGAAAATAGGAGATAAATAAAAAATATAAAATAAAATAATTAATAACTCCAAAAGTAATAACTAATACCAAATACGTGATCTACACATTAAAATATGCCTTTGGGTGAAGTTTCATCAAATTTGGAGAATCTTATAACCATTAGTGATCGAAGAAAGAGAAAATAAGATTTGGGTTATTTAACAAAACAAAAGTTCTTAAAAGGCAAACCTAATTGCATATTCAGATTCTTCATATCAAAAGTAGGCTAGGTGTCAATTTTCAACCGATTCGGAGCATGTTTGCCCCTCAAATTAGGAGAGAGAAAATTAGAAATTAATGTATACACACTATGTTCCAATTTGATTAGAATTTTATTTAATGTGTCATGTGGTTGACTTTTTAATTTCATTGATCCATGCGATCGTGATTGTTGGATATGCAATCCAACGACTCATGAGTTGTCTTCAAGATCATGTCGATTTGGCAACAGACGCCAAAATAAGCCGATTTTGTTTTGTTGATTGCTCGCTCATTTGTCAACCACATCACACAAGTATTCCCCCAACCGTTTCTAAAAATGATTCTGCTCACAATAATCCCCTATTTTCATTATTTCTTGGAGAAATTTGGAAAGCCCAAACCTTGCTCTCCAAGAAATTTTGGGCATAATCCATCTCGCTTCATTTCTCAACCTCGCCTATAAATACCTATACCTGAGTCTTCCCTAGACCCCTTGCAACTACTCTCTCCCTCCAATTGCTTGTGAGACTGTGTTTTGGCTTACCGGTGCTTGAGTTTTAATCCAGGCTTTGCAGCGGGTGTTTCTTCCTCTCCTCGATGACTTGATTCAAATTTTTTGGTTCATCATGTTCGTTCTACTCCCCTCTTTCCTTATGTGTTATAATTTTTGCATTTGATCGAGGGTCACGGTTTTTCCCAAATCGGCCTCAAGCAGCCCGCAGCCATGGTTCATGAGCAAGTGATGTACGGGTTTTGGGTAACTGTTACAAACCTATTTTATATTCATTTTATGCATTTGTCAGTCAATTAGTTGATCATATTGGCATAAATCATTATTATTGGCTTGCATATTCTATATGCATCAAACTGTGCACATTTTATCATATTTATAGTATTTTATACATTCCTCAACCTCATACATTGTCTCTATGGATTTTCAAGATTTTCTAAGTATAAGAGGTGTCGGTGCCACCAACACCCTAGTCAGTGCCACCGAGACAGCCTCAGGGACCGGGCAAAAGACGACCAGAAGCAGTCGGTGTCACTGACCATCATGGTCGATGCCATCGAGAGAGCATCAGCAAGGCAGAGAAAATATGCACCCTATCTCGTTCCCACCGACTTCCAAGTCAATAGTACCGACTTTACCTCATCAAGGTCGTGATCCTGATGTCGTCGGTGCCACCGACTCTATCGAATTTCAGCAATCTAATCTGAGCATCCCGATCCAATGGTCCACGTTATGTGGTACCGTAAGTGACATAGGACAAAAGGGAAGATGGCCAGACCTAAGGGGAGTATCACGTTGCACCACACGACGGCCAGAGACAAGAGAGAGAGAGAGAGAGACAAGGAGCCAAAGGATGCCAATTGGGAGATCCGAGCACCTCTGATGGGCAATTTTGCTGCCGGAAGATTATAGAACGTGTGTTTCTCAAGGAGGATCATTCAGGACACCTTCTCTCCAGGGGTTACATGAACTTCCTTCATGTTTCCCACATTCTTCTTCTCTCTCTCTATGTATTTGCAACTAAAAACCATGCAGGGCTAAACCACTTCTTTCCTTAGGACTCGGGAGTAGCCCGAGGAATCGTTGTATTGACTTTTTACATGAATTAGTATAAATTTCTCGTTATTCCTGGATATATAAGTGTCGATTTAAATGACCTGTCATTTCTTGATCACCATCGATAAGATTACAGACTGATAATTATTCTGAAAGGAGAATTAAAGGTTAGAAAACCACAACTTATACACTTTCCTACGCGTTCTTTGGAAAAGGCAACGTACGGTTAGTGGAAAGAATCTAGAGTTTTCGATAATGCACCTAGACTAAGAGACAAATTACTATAGATGTGGAATTAGCTTAGATCTAGGTAGGGAATTTCACCGTAGAAGTGGGAAATTCTGACTGCAGGCTTTCTATCTAGGGTAGGAGTAGGAATTTATATTAATTTAGTAGAAATAAGATATGATTAGATCCCATGGTGAAATCGGTTACCCTAAGGAATTCATATCTTTTGAATCAACTGTTTTTAATTTTCTTAATTTTGTTCAAACTCAAATTCAACTTTTTAATCAGCTTAGCTGATCGCACTGTAGCTAGTAGCAGTCATTGAGACTACGTCTCCCTGAGTTTGACTCAGGCCTTGCGTAGGCCTATATTACTCAACGCGTACTTGCGTTTCTACGCACAGTTTCAACGTGTCAAGTTTTTGGCACCGTTTCTGGGGAGACGGTGAAGTTTCAGCACTACGAGTGTTGCGGGCAGCCACTCTAGGCCACTTTTTATTTCTTGTTATTTTATTTTAATGTGTTGACCTGAATTGCAAATTTTATTTATCTTTTTAAATTATTAGTACTAGTTCATACATTGTTATTTGAAATTTCAAGGTACTAGTAAAGCAACAATGGGTGACGGAGCAGCAGTTGCAGAAAAGACCATATGGGAGAAGATCAAGGTGTCTACTTCGACTGCTCAGCTAGGCCTGATTAAGAAATAGGGTGTGGATGTAGCACAATACAAGATTGATCTAGGGCGGATTGCACTAGTCAAGTCGCAGTCTTATCACGGGCACACTCATGAAGACCCGGTGGAACATATCAACAACTTTGTTGAGTGTTGTGACATGGTGAAAGTGGAAAAATTTCCACAGACAGCTAGCTATTTATATGAAGTTGTTTCTATCATCATTGGCAAACAAGGTAAAAGAATAGCTACACAACCTACCAAAGGAGTCGATTGAGACATGCTAGTACAGAACTAAACTTTAGTGTCAGTTAACTAAGCCTTTTGGCGTCGGTTTTGAAGCGACACCCAAGTGGGCGCCGCTAAAAGTAGAAACCTTCAATGTTAGTTTCAACACCGACGTCATAACCCTTCCCACCACCAATAAAACGCACCAGCAATGGCACAATAGGCATTGGTTTTTACCGATAACCGACACTATATACTCTAAAAGATGTCAACTGTGTACTAATAACTGATGCCATAACCCTTCCCGCCACCAATAAAATGTGTCAGCAAGGGCACAATAGGTGTCAATTTTTACCGATAACCGACATTATATCCCTCTAAAAGATGTCGGCTTTGTACTAATAACTGATGCCAGAAAGTAAAAAAATCAGCCCCCAGAAAAGGGATAAAGATGTTGGTGTTATACTAATAACCGATGTAGTAAGGTTTTGTTGTCGGTTTTATACTAATAACCGATGCCTATGTTCTAATTTTTTTTCTTATCAGTTTGCAAGCCTGTTGTCTGAATGGTTAGCAGGATGCAGAACCTATAGTTCAGTTTTGAACTGTAGGTTTACATAACCCTTTGATTTTAGCCAACAACAGGCCACAAACCTGCAAAATTAACAAGGATATACATCAATTTATGATCATGTGATTCACACACATGTATAAGCACATTTAATTCATATTATTTTTCATCACACACATGTAGAAACCAGTAGTTCCATTTCAAATTTCCTCCATTTTCACACTCATTTAGCAACTTGCAGTTCCATTCATTTCATCTCTTTTCACATTCAGACACATGTAGAAACATTCATGTATTGATCATCTTCACATTCACACATATAACAATTCAAAAAAATTCATTCACATGTCATCAAATACAAAAATAATTATGAGAACAAAGTTTAGAAATATCATTCTTTATTATTATCATCATCATCATTATTGTCATCAGTATCCCAATCATAATTAAAAATGTCCACTACTTGTAAGGCTTTTTCCCATTGTTCTCTTACATCATCTAATTCTTCCATCGTATAGGGAGTAGGTACATCTAATAACTTTTCACCTGTAGTGAACTCATTGGTTTTAAACACCTGCAAAGAGAATGATGTATATATATAATTAATAATATATAATAAGATTAATATATTTCATATTATCTAATGAGACTATATATAATACTTGTTGTATGGTATCGATTTCCATTGTAGCATGTTTGACAATTAGGTCCATATATCGCATCACATAGTACGCACATGCCCAGCCATTATCTTATTTAGCGCACTATAAATTGAAACATATAAAATGTTTAAAAATACAAACAAGCACAGTTCACATAAATAATATATACATTGGAGTCGGGAAATTACTTTCACATTCTCCCAAATTAGTAATTGTTTCTTTTTCTGGGAGATGTGTCCTCCAACTTTTTTGAACTCTCTTAAATCCCTACATGTTAATGTAACACATTAAATTACATAATTAAATAGTAATGTAATAACATATGTTAACATATATAAAAATATGAAATATTTCTCACGTGAATAATGGCATTTTCATTGGGTGTCCATATAATGTGTCCAATTCCTTCCCTGCAGGATCTAGATAATAAATAGTGAACGTCTTGGGGACAATAACCAGTAACTCCCAATGTTTACCACTAGAGGTAAGAAAGTTAAAAATTAATAACTCAAAATCCACAATAAAAATGTAATTTTCTTAAGTCCAGATTATAAGCAAAGTAAACTTACTCAACATTGAATGGAGCTATTATCACTGTCTTCTTTTTTTTACCAAAATATTCAAAAGTAGTAGAGCAGTATGAGGTAACTGATGACAGGTCTTTATCTATAAGACTGATCAAAGATGGAACTAGAAATCCCACATGGGAAAATAAAAAATCTTTATAAATCGTGTGTAAGTGGCTTGACACGATTTTACCGTGCGTATAACACAAGTGCACGTGTCAATGTAGTATAGGCCTTTGTGAGGCCCGAGTCAAACTCAGGGACATTGAATTATCAGTAGACTACTACTAACTGGTCACAATCAGCTAAACCGATTAAAAGAGTTTGAGAGTTGTTGTAAAATAAAAGAAAATAAAATAAAACAAAGCAATCGGTTAAGGGTTTAGTTTAATCAATTCAAGTGGAGATCTTTAGGATTGCGGTTTCACCGCAGATCATCATTGTATGAATTTCCATATAATAATTAAGGTTCATCTCTCGATACGGGTAGTGGCATGTAGTCAGAATCGCCCACAGTCGTGGTACAATTCACTACTGATGTCTAGGTCAGTTCCACCTTCCTAGTAACCTATACCCTAAACTAGGTGCATTAAAATCGACCTCTGAGTTTCCACCATTAACCTTACATCACCTTGTTCAAGGGATTTGTTAATTAATGTGCATTTTGTCTCTTTTAAACCGTTAATTCTTCTTTTAAAGTAATTTAAGGCATTAGATTATCATTATGGTGATCAAGCATAACAATATAATTGAGAAAAAGAAATTATACCACAGATTTAAGAGATAAAATATGAATTACTATGATAAAAATGTCATACAAAGCTTCCCCGGGCTACTCCCAGTCCTAAAGATAAAGGGGATTAGCCCCGCATGTTCATCTCAGAGCAAAACATGGTAGAGAAAAGGGGAAACATGGAGAAAAACATGAATAAGTAATGAAACCCCTGAACAGAGAAGATCCAAGCATTCCTCAGCATAGAATGCGCGATCTACAGCCTTTCGGCGGCGGAGAACGTCTTCTTCAGCTTCCGGAATAGCTGGGGTGTGCTTCTGGGCTCCAGTCTTCTCTCCACACCTTCTCGGGACGTGTGCAATGGCTAATGATGTGATAGATGGCTCTTGGCCACCGTCATTAGGTATAATCACCGAGTTATGTTGCAAAAATATCACATTCATCGGATCTAGATCGATCTGAAACAAACTTGTATCTAACGGTGTCGATACCATCGACGCGGGTCGATGGTATCGACCCTGCGCGGTATCGGCAAGTCTTCTTTTCTTTTCTTTTCTTTTCTTCATTGTGCCTAATGCCGACTCGATACCATCGACGAGGGTCGATGGTATCGACACCCTTAGGCGTCGGTTTTATCCCTTTTCCGTCGTTGAATCTTCAAGTGTCAATAGTATTAACTTTTGGGTCGATAGTATCGACTGTCTGCTCGTCAGCAACCTGATGGTAACTCGATACCATCGACTTCCTTGTCAATGGTATCGACTCTGTGCTGCTCCTTACGACTGGCAACATGTGGCTGTGTCGATAGTATTGACAGATGTCGATGGTATCGACAGCTGCAGATATGCGTTTTTCCTGAAATTGCAACACAAAACCACATAAACCGAAATAAAACATATTGTTGTAATCATTTATGCTCAAAACAATAAAATAAGGGAGAATTGATGATGAGAAGGATCATAGACTAAAGTAAATGAATTATGCAATATTAACCACTAAAATGACCAATAAATGCATATAACACAAGTAAAACAAGTCTATAAATGCGACTCAAAATCATCGCATCATGGCTGCAAAACATGTATTATGTATGCATTAATATATAAGAAACTAGATCACCGTATATAAAACAAGGTATATGGATGTATAAACAAGATCCCACTATATCCATAGCTCTATCATAGATGTATTCAGCCAATCATAACAAAACAACTCCAAAATATCTTGTATAAATAGATTGTAATTGTATGATTCACCTACAGCATCCTCTGGAATAGAGACATTTATAGGACAATTTGGGTTATGTTCGCCTATCCATACTACCATACCCCTACAATTAGGACCTAATGAGGCGTATAGATCCCTTGGAAGCCAACTAGGTACTTCAGGAGGTGGAGGTGGAGGTCGAGATGTAGCGGGTGTCTTCCTTTTGACCTGTATATATAATTTCAGATCAATTGACTCATATATACACACTAACAAATTAACGTAATGTAAATTTACTATACAATATTAGTATAGACAACATCCATTTTGGGCCACAATATCACTCCGCCTTCTGCTTCACCGAGTGTTTCAGAATCTGGGTAGGCATATGGCAATGGAAGATCCCTCTAATTGGGGAGTATATGTATCTGGCTCACACGAACTGTACCATTTGGTACTGGAGTCCCATGAAACATGTCCCCTAGAAGGGGTGGGTAAGCCTTGGCCTCTACAATGATAAATTCTTGACTTTTTAGACGGCATGGATTCAACCCCTACAAATTTATGTAAAGAATGTTAAATACATATATACATAAACATATCATCTTGAAAAGACTAGCTACTATGTCATAAAAATACTTATAGTGGACGTGATCCCAACCTCTACAGTAGGAGAAGAGCAGCAAACCACAAGTACTATCTGAGTGGTAGCTTGAGATGCCTGCCACTTCACCATTGCTTCTTGGATTCTCTTATTAATCAACTCATCTACCTATACATCGACAAAAGAAATGATAGCTTTTGATTATTGAATTCCCTTTCGCAATAACATTCTTAAAAAAGAATAGGTTACCTCAACATTTGATAATCCCACTTTTGGGATAGGTTTGCACTGTGATGGCCCAAAGAATGCTTTTATGCCCACACCAGTGCCTGTACCCCTAACACGTCCAGGATGCTTTGGGTTACCAAGAGCAATTGTCAATTCATCCCTTGTGCCCTCAGGGATGAACTTGCTTTCCTTCCTTTGCTCATGAAGCTCCCACTAATCACCATCAATAGAAATTGGTAAGTAAGCATAACAATAATCAATATTGATTGCTCTAAGAGTTGAATTTTACCATTTTTGCAGCCGTCGTAGCAGTTGCGGGCTTAGTTATATCTCCTTTCTTGTTTTTCCTCCCAGCTATCCACATAGCATGGCGAGGCAGAGGTGTGGGACCAATAGTAGAGGACTCTACATTCTCTTGAGTAGCAACAGACTGAGTAGTAGACATAGCTTGTAGTCTTTGGCAAATGCCTACATAGCCTTTTGGACCCATTGTGTGGTAATGCACATTTAGTGCACGCCTTTCTCTTTGAGCATCACTGATAGCCTTGTTAGTAAGCACATTGATTTGGTTAGTAACACTAAAGGTTAATCTTGAATATGTGAATACATAAGAATGTATATTAATTAAATTGGGAGTGGCACTTAATACCTTAAATTCATCAGTTTTTCTTTTGGTAATAAACTCCTCCCAGTCATTGGGGTCTAGGTAGTTACATTGCTCAGTGGTTGGCTTCTTCCTCTTCTCATCATCTCGTATGTAATCTCGGGTGATATTTGTCCTATAGTTCCTTAGGACCCTCCCACAGCGTTGCATCACGCATTTATGATGTAGCTTTACATCCAGTTCAAATATACTCTGTAAAATAGAATTGTTATTAACTAGTATCCTAAAAATTAGTAATCTATAAAATAGAATTGCAAATAATAATAACTCATGCATAGTTACTTCCATATTAATTATTTCTTCCCCTTAGGAACTTTATGCCAAGATTCTACATTAGGACTACAATGGCTACAAGTAAGAACCCCAAGATATGAAATGAACGAGTTGCGGTTCACTCCAACTGGATTTCCTGCATGATCAAAATCCACAGCTAGTTTGGGTCCATTGCCCCTTTGTTGTAGTAACTTGTTCATCATAGTGATGCCCCTCACTTTTTCAATTTTTTTTTGTTGATCATCAAGTGCCCCAAGTTCTTCAGGGGGTACATCATCAACCTAAATTTGAAAAAATAAACACACTTACAGGATATAACTATAAATGGACATATAGATAGAAATATAGGATATATTTTTAAAACTTACATTGTGAGGCAGTGCATTGATATCCACACCCTCGCGGTAATCATCATCATGGTGATCATGCTCATGCTCATCCATCTGAAAGTGTCATTAAAATTTAGCATTTGACATAACTATAAGATAATAAAACATTGTAAATTTCACATTCAGAAAAATAAAACATATAAAAAATATAAACATGCATGCCTCTAATATTGCGATCTTTTATCAATTAACAATCCTTCATTGTGATCTCCGCACACATACAAGTTATCATTAGTTTCAATATTTCGTGGTGTTGGCAACCCAACTGAGAATGTACTGGAGTCATCATACTTATCATAGTACTCTTCTTCATCTATAGGATCTTCAATGAACTGTCTTTTACCATGAAGAACAACCGACCATTTATCATTTGCAGGATCATCGATACACAATACTTGTTTCTCCTGTGATGCCAATATGAATGGTTCACCCTTCTCGCCAATCTTTTCAAAGTTCACTAATGTGAAACCTAATTCATCCACTATAACTCCTTTGGTATTATCAACCCAATTACATTTAAATTGCAGAATTCTAAAATCTATGTAGTCAAACTCCCATATGTCTTCAATGACACCGTAATATGACATTTTAGCTTCATGTGCACTCTTATCCTTTTCACTTGCAAAAAACAATGAAGACTCTTGAAGGGTGACCCCACTATTTTGGACGACACTCTTATCATCTTGACACTTTGTGTAATATGAGAATCCATTTATGTCAAACCCTTCATAAGACATAACATTCAATTTTGGTTTGAAGGCAAGGCATTTGATAGTTTCAGTAAGATTATTTGGTGTTTGAGATAGTTGATACAAGACTTTATCTTCAAACCACTTAATAAATATCTTGTTATGCTCTCTAGCAAGCCACATTGAATTGGCTCGAGGATATTGTCTCTTGATGAAATTGGTATGTTCCTCGATGTAATCACTCACTTCGTCGATGTTGTATAAAATATATAAGTGACCTTGTTCCAATTGCTCATGGCTGATTACTTTCATCTGTGATCCTAAAATTCCTTTGTCGGAATACTCCTCAATATTCTTGTCATTAACAGGAGCATAATTACCACACAGAAAGTCATTGCAAAAATCCATAACCTCTCTCGCCACATAATCCTCAATAATACTCCCTTCAGGACGATAATGGATTCAAACATCACCTTTAAAAATGCTCATGTGTCGTTCAAAGGGATACATCCATTGCAATAAAATTGGTCCCAACATTTTCATTTCCCTAGTCAAGTGGACAATAAGATGTACCATAATATCAAAGAATGAAGGAGGAAAATACATCTCAAGCTGACATAGGGTAACAACCACTTCTCTTTGCAATTTATTGAGAGTATTAGGGTCAATAACTTTACTGCACAGACTGTTGAAAAAGAAAACAAAGTCTGGTGATTGCAAACCTTACATGCTTCGGCAATATAGATCAAATTGCCACGGGCAATATTTGTTGCATTAGAGTGTGACAATCATGAGATTTAAGACCTATCAACTTCATATCTTTCATTGATACCAATCTATGGATGTTGGATGAGTAACAATGTGGCACCTTAACATTTACCAAGCATTCATAAAAAGCTTTCTTCTCCTTTCTATACAACGTGTAACAAGTGGGAGGTAAGTATGTTCTCCAATCGCCACTAACTACTTCTGTTAATTTTGTCCTTATTCCCATTTCACATAGGTCCATTCTAGATTTTATCCCATCTTTAGTCTTACCTGGTATATTCAAAAGAGTACCAATGACGCTATCACAGACATTTTTCTCAATGTGCATGACATCGATACAATGCCTGACTGTCAAAGAACTCCAATAAGGAAGATCCCAAAATATTGACTTCTTCATGAATAAAGATTTATCACTCCGTGTGGCCATCGTACATTGTGATATCTTACCAAATTCATTGACAAAGTCTTTTACTCTTTTATAACATCCTCCCCTGGTATAGGTTTAGGTGCACTTCGTTACTCATTCTGTCCATTGAATGCTTTGCGCAACCTACAATACGAATGGAATTTTGGAAGAAACCTTCGATGACCAAGATATACAATCTTGCCGCCATGTTTTAGTCATATCGAATCAGTGTTCTCTTCACATATAGGACACTCTTTAGATCCTTTGACACTATATCCAAACAAATTCCCATATGCTAGAAAGTCATTAACAGTGCAAAACAACATAGCATGCAAACGAAATGTCTCTCTTTGTGAAGCATCATAGGTCATCACACCGTCACCCCAGAGTTTCTTTAAGTCATCAATTACAGGTTCAAGATAAATGTAGATATCATTTCTAGGTTGTTTAGGGCCCGATATCAACAATGATGGCATAACGTACTTATTTTTCATACACAACCAGGGAGGAAGATTGTATATAACAAGCATAATTGGCCAAGTGTTATGTTGGTTGCTCAATGTCCCGTATAGATTCATCCCATCTGTACAAAGCCCAAGTCTAAGATTCCTGATTTCTTCACCAAATTTAGGGTACAATAAATCAATCTTCTTCCACTGTGGGGAATCAGACGCATGTCGTAGGATCCCATCATTATTTTTCTTAACATCTGCATGTCGCCTCAAATTCTTCACATTTATCAAATTGGCAAACAAGCGTTGAAACTGTGATATTATAGGTAGATACCACATCACCATGGTAGGAGAACCAGTTTTGGACTCCCCCAAAGTCATCAATTTATACCTTGACGCACCATATTTTCGACAATCTTTCAAATCCACATAGTCCTTTTGAAATAATACACAATCATTCGGGCATGTATGTATCTTCTTGGCCTCCATTCCCATTGGGTACAACAATTTCTTAACCGGTATGTTGAGATTGGAAGCTCATTTCCTTCAGGAAGAATTTCTTTCAACAAAGACAACAATGACGTGAAACTTTTTCCGCTCCATCTATTGTTCGATTTTAGCTTATACAATCTAAACACACCGCTAAGTTTTATAAACATAGTACAACCTATGTATAATGGTATCTCAGCATCATGCACAATGTTTCTAAACATGGGAGGTGGATCGGTGTGCTCTACCCCACAACTATCTAGCATCGCATCAATGATGTCTATTGGAATCAGTTCGTTCACATCTACATCATCGGAGGCAATTTCTTCTTCCATACAAGCACTGCTATCGACATCCACTGATTTCAGGTTTGAAATCTCTCCATGCCAGTGCCATTATGTATAGCCTTGTACAATCTTGTTACATATGACATGACTTTTGATTTCGTCACCAGTGCTGACTTTCATGTTGTTACTGCAATGCCTACATGGACAGTAAAACCTATCTCGAGGTTGTTTCCTATGTTCCTCAGCAAATCTAATAAACTAATCAAGACCAGAAATAAACTTTGCGGTGTAGTGATTTGGAATGGACATCCATGATGTATCCATTCTATGATCAAAGAGAAAACAAGTATATATTAGGGTTTAGGGTTAAAAGATTAGGGTCTAGGGTTTATATATTAGGGTTTATGGCTAAAAGTTTAGGGTTTAAGGTCTTATATATAATAAATGTGTACCACCTATCCCATTCTTGAACACCTAATCTCACTAGTACGTGTATAATGTGTATTGGGTTTTCAAGAAAATTTCAACTGCATTTCCCCACTGTTCTCCAAGTACATATGTACTTAGAGAACAAATGGGGAAATGCTATAGAAATTTTCTTGAAAACCCAATACACATTATACACTTACATCTGAAGTGAGATTAAGTATTCACGAATAGTCTCAAACTGGGGACTATCCAATATTTACTCCTAATGAGTAAATCTTGGACGGGTTTTTAAGCCAACAAATACATGTGTTGTCATTCCTATACCAATGATCCTAGTTTCATCATTCATATCCTAGGTTGATTTACAATAGCATAATTGATTTCAACATCTCAAATATACATGTGTATATTGTCAACAAGATAATCATTAAACATAAAATTTAGGTATCCTATCATTTATAATTGATTTCAAAATTTCAAACTAGCTCATGCATTATCATCATCATTCTACATCATACAATATGGATTCATAATTAAACATAAATGTATGTATCCTATCATTCATAATTGATTTCAAAATTTCAAACTAGCTCATACATTATCATCATCATTCTACATCATACAATATGGATTCATGTTACTAACATATATTTGCACAAACATTTATTTCATTTCATATAGTATCAATAAAAGTGCAAAAATCATAAAAGCATCCATTCATTTCATATAATATATATTAATCATGCAAAATTCTTTACTGCCTACCTTTTAAGGTGACGAAGGCAGAGCAGATCGAGGAGCAGCAGTTGCAGAGTAGATGGAGGAGCAGCAGTCAGTAGAGAAGATGGAGGAGTGGCAGTCAGGCTTAGGCGGGTCCGGCAAGGAAGAGGGGTAGCAGTGGCGGCAGCTCTGGTGAGGAAGAGGGGAAGCGGCGGCATAAACTCTGCCAAGTTCTGGCGGCGTTGAGCTCCAAAGCTCTGGCAGTGTTGAGCACAGGCGGTGATCAAGAACAGTAGTTGGTCAAATCATGATGGTGGAAGGTGGTAGTGGATGAATATTGGCGGCGCCACGAGCAACAGGTTACGGCGGATGGAGATTGGTGGCGCTACAAGCGGTAACAGAATCGCCAAACCTAGCGCTGGTGAAATTGTGATGAAGTAGAGAATGGGGAAGAGTCTGTTTCGTGGGTGCTATTAAGTTTACATTTTTCGTCAGTTGTTTCAAAAACCGACACCTATGTTCAATTATAGTCGTTGGTTTCAACTAGAAAAACTGACGTGTATCTACATATGCCAACAAAAAAAATGTTCTTGAATTACGACCATAGTCGTCGGTTACTTGGTCAACAACCGACGCCAATTGGGCAATTTGGGGGTAAAAATTTTGTGGGGACAGCGCGCAAAAACACATCTACGTCGTTTATTGTAAGAAAATCGACGATAAAAATGGGGCCTATTTTTGTCTCACGAAAAACCTTTAGTCATCGGTTACTTGGTCAACAACCAACGCCATATGTGAAATTTTGGAGGTAATTTTTTTTGCACTGGAAAAATTGGATTTGGAAGGTGATTTTAGATGTTGGTTTCTTCTTGCGCAACTGATGCTAAATAAAAAATGATACATGTATCTTATGAAAATTGTTCGGTCTTCACATATAGATGTCAGTTTGTGTTTTCAGTCGACGTTGTAGGGTTTAGGCGTCGGTTTTTTGAATACAACTGATGCCTCAAAATGTGACGTTATATGTCATTTTTGTAGTATTGATGGGATCAAATGATCGAGACATTCTTTGAAAGGTACTTCCATCTTGAGAAGACAAACGAGCTGGTGAGGAAGATTCACAATTTCAAATAGAAAGCAGTCGAGTCCTATTCTGAGGCTTGGGAGCATTTTCAGAACAAGCTCAGGAAAGTCCCTCGTCATGGGATAGATCAGGAGGACCAAGTCAAGATGTTTTACTTTGGTCTCAATGATGAATGCATATTCATCATGGAATTCAATTACCATCTTGGGCTCATTTTGACTCAACATATCAAATTTCACTCTTTAAATATCAAAATGCATCATTATGTACAAAATTACTTAATTGATTCGATTATCAAGGTTTTAACCGAATTTATGTTGATTTAATGTAGGTCTTGATAAAGCTGAACAATTAGCTGGGGCCCACCTCACTCACCCTTGGTTCTGACCAATCAATCTCACCAATCAGTTTTGACCAAACGGTCTGACCATTCGGTTTTGACAAAATGGTCTCACCATTCAGTTTCGACCAAACGGTCTCACCATTTGGTTTCAATCAAATGGTCTCACCATTCAGTTTTGACCAAACGGTCTCACCATTTGGTTTCAACCATTCTGTCTCAAGACCGAATGGATAGTTCCATTTGAAGACCGAATGCACGCGAAGACCGAATGTACGTGAAGACTGAATAAAGGATTGCAGGACCGTTTGCTCAAACCGGTCGCAAGATCGTTTGCGGTGCAAGAAGTGAAGACCGAATGGACCCAGCAGATCGTGAAGAGCAGCAGTCCGTTTGCCGAAGCAAAACCATTTGATGGAAACTGGATAAGCCAAGACCGATTCTGGTTGCGTAGCTTGCATACAAAATTGATGAGGAATGCATGCATGCAAGACCGGAAGAGAAACTACCAAACCGTTTGAACGCAATACATGTGAAGAATGAATGGGCATGCAGCAATGAAGACCGTTTGCGTGAAAGGCAAGACGAAGACCGAATGAGCAAGCGGTGAAGACCGTTTGGTCTCTTATTTACATGAAAACTGTATGAGCAGCGATATGAGACCGTTTGAGGTAATGACGCGAAGATCGTTTGGACTATTGGTTGGGATTCAAGACCGTTTGCTTGAGCTAAATGCAAAACTGAATGAGCAGCAGACCATTTGCTGCTAAAGCATAGACCGAATGGAGGACCGATTGATTATGTGAATAGCATGAAACTGTTTAAGCTATTCATGTGCATGCATGCAGCACTAGGACCATTTGGTTTAGTAGCATGGAGACCGGTAGCTAAAGACCATTTTGAGCAAGATCATTTACTGTTGTTGTCCACATGAAGACCGAATGAAGACCGGTTGCAGATTCACGTGAACAAATAGCAGCAGCAAAACTGTTTGCTCTAACACGAAGAATGTTTGCTCAAATGTTGTCAAGACCGAATGGAGGAGTAGCTGACCAAGACCGTTTGCCAAAGTATATACATGTAGACCATTTGCTTCTACCAGAATCAAAACCGTTTGATGATTAAACGGTTTGCAAACTGTTTGCGATTGATTAAGTATAGCAGCTCACGTGCATGCATGCAAACCGGATGACAAGGGTTGTATGAAACCGTTTGAGCTGCACTTGTGCATACATGCGTAAATTTTAGCATACATGAAAACCAAATGGAAAGGCATCCAAGACTATTTGCTACAGTGTGAGACCGAATGAGCTGCTGGATTTGAAGATCGTTTAAGCATGAAGCTGCATACAAGACCGTTTGGATTAATAGCATGCAAGATTGAAAGCTGAGCAAACCGAATAAAGGCATTTTACTAAGACTGTTTGAAGGAGATATTTAGTAGACCATTTGGGCTAAAATCACACCAAAAACGTGAGGACCAGTCCAGTGCCTATAAATAGGACCAGTAGCGTTTTTATTTTGGGCATCGGTTCTGGGAGGCTGACAGGCTGCCTATACTCAGGTCCGATGCAGATCCAGTGCGCTCCACGTCAGTTTCGTTCCACATACTGCTCGTGTTGCAAGCAAGGGGACTGAGAAGAGAAGGAAGACGGAGCAAGAGAGACTATCCACTGTCTTGGAATCTTCCGTTCCATGTCCAGATCTGCTCCGACACGATGTAGAAGATCGCATCATCTTCACCGAGCTGCGACTACCTTCTGCACCGAGTTCATGGCAGATTTCCCTCCCTTTCTTATTCTTCTTGTCTCTCGCAACATGAGTGAGTAGTTCCTTTTCACTGGGGTGCGGGGACTAGCCATACTGCCCATGCAAGCATGTTCTTTTATTAAGCATTCCATGGCAATGTAAATAACCTTTTCATTTCATTGTTAATCGTTAAGTTTGTAGTTTTATTACCTACTCGCGTTCATCTTGTTCTTCCTATGTTGTGAAAATATCTATATGTAGGATAGAATGTCATTTAACGAGGTTGACTCCTTGACAAGAACTTTTGATGGGATTCCTTAAGGTCGTAAGTGTATGATCCGTGAGGAGACGAGCCATCTAGCCTTCGGTGACGCTTTTGCATACCTAACGCTTGTATATGGGGTTCACAACCTTAGTTGGATTTTGTATCTTCTTGTTAATAGTCGATGTTTTCCCATATGTTAATCGTCTGCTTTCTTATCGATTAATGTGGTTGACTCCCAAACTATAAATAGAATGGGATATCTTTGGAGCCATAAGTAAGTGCACTACTACAGAAAATGCTTTTTACAACAGTTCGTTTTCTCAATTTACAACAGGTGTTAACCGTTGTATTAGATCGCGTGGTCTTATGGGGGGTGCTTTACACAACATGTGATCGCATGTTGTAATAGATGTATTTTATACAACAGTTGAAACATGTTGTCTTTTAAGGAATGGCCTGTTGTAATATGGGTATTTTACACAACATGTGGTGCACCTGTTGTAATATATATCATACAACAGTTGAACGACGTTGTCTTTCACGAAACACACCCGTTGTAATAGGGGTATTTTTTACAACATGCGGTTCACCTGTTGTAATATATATTATACAACAGTTGAAGCATGTTGTCTTTCACTAAACACACCCGTTGTAATAGGTAGGTCTATTACAACATGCAGTGCACCTGTTGTAATATACATATTTATACAACAGTTGGAGTATGTTGTCTTTCCATACATTTAACTATTGTAGTAATATTGTTTAGACAACATGGTGTGTGTCTGTTGTAATATACACAATTTATACAACAGGTTATGCATGTTGTAGTTCACTAGAAACACCTGTTGTAATAGGTGTATTTTTTCCTGACAAACCTGTTGTAATAGGTGTGGATAACACAACATGTGTTGTTTGTTGTAGAATCATACATTTTACAACATATTATTAACTGTTGTCTTTGATTAGAGTTTGAAAGGTCATATATCGCACCAATTGTATCTCAAATTAACCATATTATTAATAAATTATAATAAATATGCAATTATACTTTTTCATTTCACAAACAATCACATAGTTGAACAAAATTTCCATCAACCCTTGAAAGAAACGCGTACTAAATTTAATTAATATTAAATCATCCATATAACAATTCAATAATACAAAGTACTGAGTATCCACTCTAGAATCAAACTAAAAACTAACTAAAAAAGTTTCACACATTGGTCTATGGTAAAGAACAAATGTCTCCCCCACATGTCACATAATCTTATGTGTGCTCAAGAACACATGTCGCCCACTCATTTCGGACCTCATCGATTTCTTCTTAGTTGAAGCAACGACCAATATACTTCGAATAATACTGCAATCATATGAAAAATATATCAACATATTGTGATATTTTCAATTTATTTAGAAATTTGAACAAACTAAAATAATATAATGTTAAGTAGCTTACACATTCATGAATATTTCTATTTCTCGCATCAAAGATGTCTTTCATATACTTCAGCACATAATACCCACAATCTGTATTGTTCGGCTGCTTTGGACACTATACAAAATAAATATTAATTTGTTATCCAAATAATTGTGAGAACGTGTTAGAAAATAAGAGTATGGAAAGGTATAAATAGCCAGAAAACGTAATAAAAGGTATGTGTAAACAGAATAAAAAATGCTAGGTATGCAACCCATTCTATGAGGAAATACTCCATGCATTTGTGTATATGTACAATTTCGTGCAAGCTCCCAAAGACTCCAAGTTCATATCACGTCCATCACATTGTTGGTCCTTAATCAGAGACATTTGGTATTGATTAAAGATCAACTATTTAATAAAATCCGATTCTTCTTCTTCAAACCATTTTAATATCATTGTTTCAGATGCATTTTGTTCTTTATAGTATGTGTTCTGGTTGCGATTGCTAATGGCTATGAATTAAGTACTAAAGTTTATCGGATACTAGATCTTTGGGGGTGTATCATACCTTGGCCTCACCTACTGTGAATTCTTGGTTTCACAGAATGTGTCTTAGATTTTCTAATCAAATTGATATACTGGGGAAAGTTCATATTTTCGTACCTCTCCCTTTGAGCACAAGTAGCATTTCAGAAGTTTCCGCTACTTGAAACCATTTATATTGTCATGCTTGGCTCTGTAGTATTGCTTGTTTCTATGACCTTCATTTAGTCCCCATAGCAGGCTCCACGTTTGACACCTTTCCTATGCAAGGAGTATCTTCCTTGAACAGCATGATGAGCTGCTCTCGGCAATTAATAGTATGCATGTTGTCTAAATTTTGGGTTTTCAAATGAGGCTATTGGACATTATTTATTTAACCAACATCTACAGTTCGCCTAATCACCAAAATGACCAACTGCCTAGATAAGAGTGTGCCCCCTACCCTACAATTCGTATAGAACCTATAAATCAACATTAAGTTTGATAATTTGTTATTCTAATTAGTTCAAATTGACCGTAGAAAAGTGTTACAGAGCATCTAGTATTTCAAATTATCATATGCTTTATATATTAGTTACTGCCAAATTTTATGGAAACATTTGTGAATTCAAATCTATAAAAGTGATGGTTCTATTGGCTGATGATTTGTAAAAAAAATGAATTAAGTTGCTTCCTTAAAAAATGGCTATAACATGGCCTGTGTATGACCTTTAGAATTCATACATATTACAAAAAAATTTGGTCTTAAACTTCATTGGTATTAATTTCATTGTTTTATTCATTTTGAACGCTTGCATTCTATAGGATTAAAT
Source organism: Alisma plantago-aquatica (assembly GCA_963693085.1). Taxonomy (NCBI): domain Eukaryota; kingdom Viridiplantae; phylum Streptophyta; class Magnoliopsida; order Alismatales; family Alismataceae; genus Alisma; species Alisma plantago-aquatica. Next base: position 1,094,551,727 of record OY856412.1, on the reverse strand, counting down.
TTAGAGTTGCCTTCTTATTGTTAACGTACAATGTTGGTTCTTATTTGAAATCGGGGGAGTGAAGATATTAATTGATTATGTAGGGCAAGCTGGATGCATGCAGATTTCAGAATTGGGTAAAAATGTTTTCAACCTCTTCCTACGTCTTCTAACTCCATGTATTAAGATTAGGCATACTGGCATCCTTGTTTATGTTATACTTTAACTGGCTTTTACTACATGCATGCATGGTGCATTGAACTTATTCAATTTTTAACCTCTAGCAGCTCAACAACAATGGAGAGGGGAGCTAGTTTATTTGCAGACTCAAATCTGTTATTACCCAACATTGTCTTATTCGTGAATTCCTTTACCTATCTTTCTTTTGAATATTTCTATTGTCATATATGTCCGCATGACAATCATACATCAACCATGATGTCATGTATATACTTCAGATGCTAAAATTACAGACAAGATATAAAACATGAGAAGAAGAAAATTCATAGCGAGGGAATAGTATACCAATAGATTATGTAGAGGAAGAAAATGATAAAAATATGAATAGTGGATGCAGCCGTTGGAGAGGACAAAATCATTAAAAGAAAAAAGAAATTTAAAAAAATGAGTACATAATTTGAAGGGGAAGAAAACATTTTGAAGAAGGAAAAATATGTATGCAGCAGATGGAAAAATTCAGTAGGTGAATCCAATGAAGAAATATAAAAAATGAGAACTTTCCCGTTGTGCTGGAACTTGGAGAAGCAGCAGAACTAGCACTTATTGAGTTGGCAGCAAACATCTCTACAAGAGGTGGCCAACTCAACAACAATTAGGAGACAGAGGAGCTACTAGCAGCCACTGATATAAGGGTGTTGCAGTTTGCAGGTGTAAGATTCATAATATGATTATAATGAGAATCGAGAAATCTTCATAAATGATTACAAGTCCTATATAAATAGAAGTCTAGACATGGTAGCACTCTTGTACGTAGCAATATGGGACTAAACAAATGTAACCATTACATACTCTAATACTCCCGCTCAAGATGGAGCATGGGTGAAGCACATGTGCATCTTGAAAAGGATGACAGATACATTACATACAAACTCAAATTATAAAAAGAAAGATGTACTCGTCCCATTCAAAGATCACTCCCCCTAAAACACATAGCAGTGGAGCAACTAACATGAGAAAACATCAGAAAATATGAACTAGAACTGTAGAAAAATTGATGTCGATGCTGGAGAGAAGTTGTTGTTTAGGAAACTTGCTATTAGCGGCTGAAGAGAGCATGTTTTTGGCGTTTCCTTGAGGCTGGAGCTCTCACAGGCACAAGAAAGAAGAAAGAGAAGGATGCCTGCCCCTGTCTAGAGGGGGAGTAACCATTGCTAGGGCTCTCATGGGAGAGATTTGGAGTTTGGGAGGAGACGGGGAGTGGGGTATTGCAATAGGGTTTAAGTGGCATGTGTGACAAACATGAATCACAGTAACACAACAGTTTCAAATAACCAGTTCTGGATGACAGTCCGATTCCGTAGATTTTACTGGTCAGACCGGTTTCTGGCCGGTTCCTCCCAGTTATGGGGTGTTTTATGGGTCTTAGGCCTGACAGGACCAGTTTTAGCACTGGTTCTCGATCCAAACGGTCCAACCAGCCGGTCCAAACCAGTTATGATTACACTGAGATCTGTAGTGGCCCCTAGCCACACTACCTATGTGTCTTAAAGGGTTGGTCATAAGTTCATAACAACTGCTCAAGACATTGGCAACTACATAAATGTTGCCTCTCAACAATAAAGCCTTGGAACCATATTCTACGCAAGATTGGTTATGTTCATTCTGATAGATAAATTTGTAGTATGGGTTGGAAATAAAAATCCATATTGCTGCAAAGACTGACCAAAAAGCATCCGGAAATTGAAACCATCAGCATTCTTTCCAGTGTGACTACCACCACCATACTTTTATAGATAAATTTTAAGGCAGAAACAATACTCATAAATCATAAATTTGATGTGTGCTCGTATATGTATTAGTCATATTACTTGTGCTCATATTTTATCTTTATGTATTTGACGTCAGATTATTCTGTTTTTGTGTTGTTAACTTAAAAAGCTGTAAATCATTCCCAAGCATGTTGGGTTTGGTTACCATAACTGTTAAACAATGAAGTCAATTGTTATAATCTACAGTACTTGCAATACTCTGATGCTTAATATCTTTCTTTCTAGGATTCCATGAAAATATTTGTAGTAGTTCTCAGACTGTTACTGGACTGTTTTGACGTGGTTGTGTCCCTTGTCTTGCAGTGGCTTCAAACCTTGAAAAGACACCTCAGTATCACCTTACTGATTTTATGTAATTATTCATTTGCAACATGTTAATTGATTGTATTTAATAAGTTGTAATACAACTACTATGGTAGAGTCGTGAGAATTAGATACCCCCCCCATTTTTAGACTAGATTATATCTGATATCCTATTTAGACTAGATTATATAAAATGCCATCTTGTGTATGCAAGATGCATCTAGGATGATCCTAAACTAGGAGCAGAAGAGGTTCCTCAACTAGTTGACCATCCTTCCTCCATATTTTCAATGCCTCGTCTTTTTGATGTGAATATTCCTATGACATGTGGTAAAAAAGAGGTAAAGCTTCCCCATTTTTCATTTTGGAAACCCATGTCAGTTGAATGTTTCATGGTCTCATCTAGAAATTGTATGCAGGCTCGTTCAAGCTGCAAATCCATCTTTGTATGAAGTGCTTAAAGGAAGAAGCTTGTTTATCCAGCCTCATCCAGAAAAGGTTGATTGCAGTGGGTCAGTGGTAGGTAATGACTTCCTGCCAAAGTGGTAAAATCATAAATCTCCCAATACCTAAGCACCATTTGTAACTAAATTAATTAACATGTCGAACTATAATTCAACCTTTTCCTCACCACTACCATATGTAACCTTTCACATTAGCCGGATGACCCCTGTTACTGTTTGAATCCTCTATTCCCCATTTCACTTCATTCTTATCCAAACATGTTGGGCGTTCTGTGCTGGATCGTCCTTATGGGTCCAATTCTGTAGATCTAAATACAAGAAAATTAGGTTGTGGTGGATCCCGACCACCCCTTTTCTCTCAAACTTAGTGATTGTATTCTTATTGAACACCAGTTGGGAGTTCTTTGTTGGATCGATATTATGGGTCCAGTTTTGCAGATCTAGTTACAAGAGAAGTAAGTTGTCATGGACCTTGACCATCCCTTTTTTCTCAAAATTATTGATTGGCCCTCCCCACTAGAGAAAAAATTGGGGAATGTATCCTACCTTGATGAAGGTTGCTAGATGGTAACATTAGTACTGAGGATCAATCCTTTTGGTATTAAAATTGGAGTGGTGAAAAACTACATGCTCACACCAAATACCATAACGATACGAACCATCATATTAACATTAAAGGCATGTGGATAGATGATGGCTGTTGGGATTGGTCTTGGTTATAAGAATTGCTTACACATGATGAATGCTTTTAGTTGTGAATTCCTACCACTGCATAAGAGAGGAGGACGAATGCTCCATATGGACAATTGATCACAAGGGCTTGTTCTCTCTTCACTCAGCCAAGAAAATGTTGAGCCGGTCAGTAGGTGTTGATGGTTGTGGATGAGAGACATACCTCCTAGAGAAAATGATGTGACCTCAAAGATGTTTATTGGGGAACTTCCAAGAGATGTCAATGTGAAAATATGTGATATACAGTTTGTATCGAGGTGTCAATGTTGTGAAAACCCACAAATAGTATTAGTTGATCATGTTTTCATCTAAAGTGAGTTTTCTTGGGTCCTCTTGGAAAAAGATGAAACTTCTTTGGAAAATATGTGATATACAACTAATCTCTCACTACAAGAGCTACTTAATCACTACTGGGTTAAGGCTTCCCCAACCTCCCCTAATTCTTAGATGCTTAGTTGCATCCAAAACTCACTATACGACTTAAATGGAGGAGCCAATGTAAATCTAGATTTGGCAATTGTTTCTCAGACTCGATTATACTATGGAAAATGATTATGGATATGGTAAGGAGGTTGTGTACAAAAAAGTGTTTATAAGAAAATGGATGACAACGAGTTTTGAAATGAGATACATGCCTTGGATTTTAAGGACGACTGCAATAGACCATACATTTAGGATGATTAGGACAATCCATGGAAATCCATGATCCTTGCAGTGAATACTGTTTTCTCGTGGAGTCAAGACTTCAAGCTAGATTGATTGTGTAACTTTGTTTTTCCATAACTTTTAGAGATGGGTTAAATTTGTTGATGTATAGGTGATCAAGTTACTAGTATTTTAAGTCAAGATATTTTGATATAGCAATTCTAATTGACAAGTAGCCTATTCATATGTTTGATTGAGTGATACTCCAATCCTCTTGTATAGCTACTAAACATCCCATGAGGACAGGAACAACCTCAAATAGTAACATGTGCTGAAGTAGTTTCGGTTTATGTTGGCCTGGGGTAGCACCATATAGTCTCTCACATTATTTTACCAATCAAGGAATTAGGGATTGTCAATGTTTGTTCACTTAACAATAGACACAGATCTGGTGACTTTAAGTCCTCAAACCCTAATACATTAGATGCCATTTACCCCCTATTCCGTCAATCAAGGACTATGAGGTTCATTCTCTTCAAACAAACAATCTGGTTGTTTATTACAATGTTCAACGGCAAAACGAGATGTACTACTCTGTTTTGGAAAAATAATAATCTAGCTTATGAAACCTACTACAACATATGCCAAAAGTATAATGAGGCACAAGGCTTCACTTCAACCAACTAGTAGTCGTCTCCCTTTGGAACATGCATCCCCTCAGTCATCAAGCACTATTTCCCTTCCAAATCGGTGTGTGTTTCCCATAGGCCTGGTGATGGTAGTGGTTTGTAGGCCACCACTCTTTTCACCAATTTTCTACCTAGTATTGGAAGCTAGTGGACATCCTACCAGTGTTGTGTGATGAACTGTTGTTGAAGAGAACCCCAAGTCCCGATATGTTAACTACAGATAACCTGTCAGGATCGCTAGCTCAGCCGGTCCTATAGATGCTCAGCAGGAAGAGTAGCCTCCCTACCGGCATTCCAGAGGCTACCTTGATCGTTCTCTAGTAGAAGGCAGCCAGGTTCAATAAAGCTTGATAATACCTTTAGATCTCATGGAGTTAAATTAATGACCAGAAGCATCCCCTCCCTTCTATTGTAAATTAAGATCTCTAGAGAAATAATTTCCCAGATTAAAAATCTACATTTAAAAATCATCGTATACTTCAGCCCACCCCCCACACACCTTGTGTCATCTCTCTTACGAACAACTTGATGGGTTTTCCAAATTTGAACTATACAAAATGGCTTGGTAGATGTGGGCTGATGTACATTAAAATCACCTAATGTACCTAGTGAAGGGTCATGAGAAAATCAATATCAACAAACAAGGATAGGATACGATGGATTATTTCGTCAGTAAGCATGTTTGATATAATATGACAGTCTACTAGTATAATGAATAAAAGTTTGGAAAGAAGATGTGCATCATTTCGAACCAGTGGATTTTAATCTTGAAAGAACCATCATGATATTTTCTTACCTACACTAGATTCTGAGGGAGAAGGAATGGAGTCTTTTCTAAAAGCAATGAAAGGGGTGATTTTATCTTCTGGAATCTGAACTGTCTTCCTAAGGAGTCTTCCTCATGTGATTACAGTATAGGTAAAATTTAGAGAAAGAGGTTTGGCTTCAATTTCTGGAAAGCAAATGAAATAATTCCTCAAGATAATTTTGTTTGTGTGTAGGGAGATGGGGATACTGAGGGGTTACGAATATAAGGCATTGGTCTTTCTAGGGTGCTTGCAAGGCTCCATGAATTTCCATGAATTGGAAGGTCAAACCTAGGAGTAAAAAATCAAGAGTATATTTTGATATCTGACGGAAAGATGAGAAAAACTGTAAAGAATGTAATTTATGCAATGATATCTCTACTATCAAGTGATTCAACAGCCCATCACCAGACTAATATCACATATTAAAACATGTTGATATGTGGATTTTCTTAATGAATGTCATTTTGTGACAAGGAATGTTTGTGGTGGAGAGTTCCCAGAACTGGTGGGGTATAATACAAACATATCATATAACTAGGTAGACCTACCCCAATCTGCCTTGTTCAAGACCAAGGCCTATCAGATCTGTAGTCTCATAAGGTTGTAGGCTTAACTACTTCCCAGGCTTAGAGCTTTACAAACCTAGAAGCCAAATGGATGGAACCCAATCCATCAAACATATCTAGATGCAACCGGCCTACAACATCAAGTAAATATAGAACTACGAAACCAAATTCCATGCGGACCTAGGTTTGTTTAAAAACATACCCAGCTGACAATTGGTCAAAAAAGAGTTAGATGTCTTTGCCATTCTCATGACATCCTAAATTTGGAAACCGCCAGGCCCACTTCTCATCCTAATTCCACATTCTTGTGTCTTTGGTTAAAGTTTTACTCCATTCAAATAGAGGAAGCAAGATAAGTATCACATCCTTTCATTATTATCTATCACTACAATTCACATAACTAATAGACAAAATCCCATTGCAACAAAATTTTGGATTAGTATGTTTTGATGATTAAAATGCACTACTATTGAATGATATACAATTAGTCCTATAAAAAAAGGAAGCAGTCTTTTAGTGTTGTATTAGTTACTTACCAGATCATTCTTCACTTCTCCCACAACAAGATAAACATATTGAGCAGCATGGAAATAGCCCTACATATTCAAAACTCCCAAATATAGAAACTCTATGCTTCAGTGGTCACCTTTTGTGTTACAAGATCACTTCTCGATATCGTCACATATCAATTACAAATATCCATTCTGCAAACTAAGAGAAATAAACCACTAAGATCTCATATACTAGAATGTACGTCGTAAAGAAAAACATGTGTTGCAATGAATAAGATCATGAACATATTACAAACTATTTACAGGATGTATATAAGCCATAGTCTACCTCCTATTAAATGCAATTAAGAGAACCATTGCAACGTGTGTGTACTTAAAGAAAAGTATCAATTTACATTTACTTAAAGAAAGTTGGCACAGATTCAATACAAGCTAAGGATGAATGGGTAGTAGGAAATCTGCCAAAAAAAATCTACAAGTCAAAATAGGGGTTAACATAGTTGATCCTTCCATAGAAAAGTATCATTTTTTTTCAAATAGATACCAACATTATACCTACTGAACTTATATATTAAATACATACTAAAAGTAATTCCTATTGTTTTATATGGTAAATAAAAGTTGAGCAGATGTGTGATAAGGTTTCTAACATTAATCTTGAAATCATGCAGATAGCATCTAATTGTATAGTTCCACAAGTCATTGCCAACCCAATCCAAACTAAAAAATACATATCAATAAAATTCCAGTGAATTAGGTGATGGCTGCCATAAATGCATAATCACTGAAACCATCTAAATGAGATCAAATTAGAAAGATCCATTAGTTCCAAAAAAATCAGTTGGCACCCGCCACTAGGTAGAGAGGTTTTAGAAAATAAACATTAAATCAAAATTTTCATATCAGTTCAATTAGTCCTATAGATCACCGAGGTTGACTGTTTCTAGTTGTATGGAATCAAACCCCTGGTGGCTTAGAATCAATCTTGCCCATTACTGCCAGCAACAAATAAAGATCATAACATGATCTCTATTTTGGAAAAGCAATATCTACTAATTTCCTTAGAATCTACTTACTACATTTATCCATGACTTAGTTGTATTTTTATAGGTCACATAACATCTAATGTATAACCACAGGATAAAGTGACCCTGACTCTCCATGCTTGGTTAAAATTTGAGCTTTTGAAGGTACTATATAATGCAAACTCAGACAATGGTTTATTAGTGTAATTACTTAGTGAATATTCTGGTTAATTATCTGAAGTAGAGGACAATGGATTCACTTTGCTGCAGAAAATGACTGAGCTGAGCTACTTTTACTCTGTTAAAAGTTGAGCTGCTGAAGCTACTATATCATGCAAATGTCAGTAGGCATTTATGGAGGAATTCGAACTTTTAAAACTCATAGATATACAGATATTGTTATTTCATTACCTTTTTTCTCTCACATGATTGGGTTGTATTTACTTAAGAATCATGATGATGCTTTGTCGGTGTTTAAATTGTTTCATAAAAGGGTTATTACAATATGTACATATAACTATTATATTTTGCAACTCATATTCTAGAGGCATCTATTGTATTTTAGCAAAGCTATTGCTATTTATTCAATGTAGTTCAACCAACCAGAAATCAAGGTCATCACTTCTCCCAACTTGAATGGAGTAACCTCCATAGGGGAAACAGATAGCTGCTAGCAACTTGTCCATCAAATAATCTTTAATTCGAAGTAAAATTAGACTGAAATAAACTGATAGAACAGAGTCTTTTTGGATAGTATAAAGGTTGTTATCTATGGCCTGAACCAAAGCTCTAGGTATGGGTCGAACATCATTTTGAGTTCAGACCAAAGCTCCAAGTAGACCCAGTGATGATACCGATTTTTACTCCACCTGGTACTGGTACGAAAAGGAAAAAATAACCAATGTTGAAACTTGAAAGATTTATTATTATTGACAAATGTTTCCAATAACATGTTAAGCTTATTAATTACAAAGCCTTGGTACTTCTTAGATATTTGAACAATGATGCCAAGTTAATTAGAGAGAGAGTCACAACTCACAAGCAACATTGTTGTGCAATTAAGTGCTTTCAGAAATATAATGTACTATAATCTACAAATTCCATTTCCTATAAGATGACAATGTCTACAAGTTATTTAAACATATATTGAGTTCACAAATGACCTAAAAATATTATGAAGTTTAAGAGACCTATATTAGTTGGCTAAATAACGATCACAAAAAAAAAGTCAGCCAAAATTTGAGAAAAATTCAATTGTTGCTGATGCTGAGTAAAATATGACAACTAAAATCTCATCCGATTCAGGATCATGCATTCTAATTAAGACTATTATGGATTCCATGCAATTAACAACAATAGAAGATGATAATATCAATGATACATAATACCTTTGAATAAGTATGTTGACGGTATGCCAAATATGTATGGTCAATAGTTTCTCTCATGCAGTCATCCATGAACTTCAGGTAGTCTTTTATAAGATCGTTTAGGTCTGTTAGAACTTAGAATAGGTGAGTTCATCATCTATGTAACATCTGGTGTAAAAGAGTCTCTCAAAGTATGTTTTTGACATCCATTGACTTGTATCTGTCTAAAGAGAAAAGTGTGTCACAAAAGTAATTCCCATTTCATGCGCCTCCTCACAATGGAGATACACAAAATTTAGAATTTCTAAACCATATATGCAAAGAAGGAACCAAGATGTACAACTCAAATGCCAATGGAATGGTTCCAGAAAAAGAAAAAAGGTACACTAACATAACCTTGAACTGCCAGTGGATCTGAAGGACATGATAAGATGCAGTTATGTTAATCTTCTTAAAACCAATGACAAGAGTTATGCTAATCTTGAGATCATTTTGCCTTTTGTCATACCTAGAAAACTTTTTCTTTAAAACTATTTTCTCAAGATCAGTAATAAATAAATTACAATACACTCCACTAGAATCATTTTGCCTTTGCATTATCTAGAAAAACTCTATCTTCAAAACCAGTTTCTCAAGATGAATAATAAACAAATTATGATACACTCCACTAGAATATTTCAAGGGCAAACTTGAATATGAAAATAATGAATTCAAGAATGCATCCCACCTCTGAATTGTCAAACCATTCTCCAATACTATTATTTCTTCTAGAAGATAACCAAAATGCTTTGTGCGCTAGAACAACTACAAAAGGCAACATAGAAAGTGTAACTGAATCATGATAATCATTTTGGTTCTCATCTCCGCCCATCATCTCAGCTACACCCTTTTTCTGCTCTCACCACTAACCACGTAAGGTCTCCTACAACATTACTTGTTCCTACCTGCATTGATGCCCTCCTACATTCAGCATTGAAGTTATACTGGTCAAATCAAGCGATCGCTCATCAGTGCCACGTCTACTACAATATTGCTCCCTGCACATACTGTTGTTGCTATTGCAGTCTACTACAACACCATTGTCATGGTGTCGTGGTCACCCTGCTACTGCATCACCTATACCCCAGTAGCTTGCTCTTGATTCCCATCCTACTTGGTGTAGCGATGAGCTCCAACGGGTGGTGTTGTGCCTCCTCTTTGACCAGTTCCTTCAGGTTCCTCACCTCCTACAGATGCTTATTCTGCAGTCCCCTGTTTCACAAAAAAAAAATTTCAGGACTGCAAGCTTCATTATGTGCGGTTCTGTGCAATGAAAATTAGGATCCACACTAGATATATAGCTATCATAGAAGTTTTTAGTGACATTCTGTGGCAAGAGTGCAGCTTGGTTTCTCCACTTCCTTAGCTTGTATACGTAATTTATGCACAGTAGTACAACTGCTCGTCGAAATTAAGAGATGTGTAGAATAGCAGGGCCGATGATTATTAGACTTCAAGCAAAGAAATCTCACAATCAGTTACACATAAAGCACAATAAAAAATCAGTAAAAAGATGATGTTTTCTATACAAGCACAACCAATTCATGCAGTTTATTACCTCACAGAAGCATGGTTCGTACCAGAAAGCAAATGCTAAAGTAATGGCTTCATTGGAAGCTGTTTGAATCTACATATCATATGCTAAGTAATGAGCTCAACATGTTTTTTAAATATCCATTGAAATATAAGATAGCAACGCTCATGGCATTAGTTCCTTGTCACTGTAATTCATATTTTTCATTCCAAGTTACTTACATAGCATTCACACATCATGCATGTTTTTTAATTTGAGAGTATTAAGAACAAAAGATTAACTTTGTTTCCTTCATCGGCAAAAGTATGTACGGTTCCTTGCATGATCCAAACAATTCATTACTGTAAAATGATTACACAATATGAACACTTATATGGAGACAAAAATAAAAGACAAAGAAAGCACATAACACTTACATGTGAATATATAAACATAATTCTGATGAAAATCAGAATTGTGCCTCCCATATGGTAGACAATGCTTATTAACAAGTCAGGGCATTAATCAACAACACAACAAGAGACTCATTACGCCAGCAGGAAAACTGAACTGTAATTCATATCTTAAATATAATTCATCAAGAGACTCGTTACATCAGTAGGGAAAAAGAAGTATAATCAATGAGCATACTAGAGTTGCATGACGGAAATGCACCACGTGATAATCACCTCAAGAGGCGAACTCAAATATATTATACAACTATTCAAAAAATAGGCACTTCAATAGCATCACCAATAGATTTCAGATTTAGAAGAATATCTAAAAGGCGATACAACACTAAGAGAAAAAACTTTTCCATCTATAGCAGATTAGTTTTGAAAGAATATATGGGAGTAACAAAGAAGGGTTGTTGTTAGAGCTAATAGATCATACAAGATATTTAGAAGCAAAACCACCATTTCATTGGTTAAGATCACATGTTAGGATCCTTTTTGAAAGCATCCCAATGGAAGAAGATGCCAAAGTAAAGTGTTATGGAACAGGAAAAATTGCTACCCCTGTGACTACCGATCTAAGAATTTAGGAAATTGTTCCTGCAGAGAAGGAAATTAAAAAAACTCTTATGAAGATGGCACCCATAGAATCCCTAAGCCAGATGGTATTGATGCCTTTTCTGAAGAAAAAAATGTAATTTATTATCATGTATCTATTGTATACATGATAGGACAGAGTATTTTCAACACCACTACTACAATTGACCGTATAACACTGGGCACTGATCTTATTACATAGTAATTATCATATTGTTCCAACTAAGAAATTAAGGATAATTATCCTTTCTCGTTATGCAATCTAGTAGTTCTACATTAATTTATTCCTATAGGATACACAAGAACCTCGAGTTAGAAAGATGACTTCACAAAAATTACATTTTCTAATATATTCGGCAACACAAGTTGCAACGCTGAATCATTTCAGACATACAACACCAAAGGCCATAGACTTCAGTCACAACTCGTACTATTGTGTTGTAAAGTAAACAACAAAAAAATGATTTTAAATAGGATATTATTAGCATTCAATTGACCAATGTAGAAGTGTTGAGAAATAGACAAAAGACAGAGTAAACAAAAGACACTATAGACGTGTTGTGTTGCAAATTAAAGTACACTGATAAAAAAAGTGTGAATAGAAGATTATTGGCTTTCGTTCAATCAAGTAGATGCATTAACAAATTAGAAAAAAACATTATTTATGTATTTCGACCAAATGCCATTCAAAGCTTCATAGGAGTTCAGTCTTAATAGTCATTAACATAAAGATGTATTGGTCCTTCTTTAAGGATGGCTTGCTATCTTCGGAGTAACCTACATGAAGGGGGGAGGGAGAACAACTATGAATTTAAGTTTTACTAACCTTAGGTTTCAAAACTCTATGATGCTTGATTAGATATAATAGAAAAATTAACACATCTGCCTTCCTTTTCTGCACAGCACAAACTCCATAGTCTGTAGCTCCATCAACAATTATAATCATTCTCCAATTGAATAAAGATTTCCTACATAGCAAATCAAGTAAAAAACTGCATAAACCACAATTAATTTAAACATACAATGGTTTACTATTAGTGGTTCCATGTCTTTTCGTGAAGCTTCAACATTTTTTCCCTCATGCATCACATGAAGTTTTTTAGTTTTTGTCTTGGTCGCATTTTACTATCTTAATTAGCCATGGATTTCATGTTGAAGAAGATAAAGAAAGAGAGAGTGTTTGGATTTTTAATTCGTCTAAGGGGTTTTTAATTCATAAAACTAGAGTAGTCGTCTACTGTCTAAGGGATTTTTAATTCGTAAGATAGAAGTTACCTGAAGTTTGCACACTTTGGCCACCCACTTGCTGAGGAAACAATGCATGACTGTGTCGGGGTACGTTGGGTAAGTATGAGTAGATTTACTTTTGACCGGAGCATCATACATACCTTCTTGAAATGTGCCTAATAGGCAACTGTGACACCTGATAGAGAGATCAGGGAGGTCAGGCAGGAGTTGATAAATATGACTTAGACCGCTGAGGCAGTGGTGTCATTGAAACGCATCCCACCTTGGTTGGTGAAGGCTAGCAATGCCCAACGAGGATGAAAGACAGTATAGAGATCTCTAAGAAGTAACTTGGAACCGAGTACTAAGATAGGAGACATACCGTAGGAATTAGGAATTAGGAAATTTACTTCATTGGGAGTATGAAAAATAACATGCACACAATTGATGAAGCCTGATTCTATATTCACCTAGATCTGTCCTCACCTCTTCTCCCCAAAATAGTAGGGCTCGTCCTTCCGCACCTCCTCTCTAACATCACGCTATACCTTATGCCAGCAAAAGGAGACGATGAAAGGGTGAGAAGGCAATCTGATTAGAGGTTGTTTGTAGGGGGATAGCATGGTCGGGGGTGTGCATTGTGCCGGGGGTCGGAGGAGGAAGCACAAACGTAGCAGGTGGGAGTGATGAACACTACCTGCAAGTGGGAGAAGACATGGGAGTATCGGCCTTGCTAAAAAGTTGAAGTGGGAATCAGCACACCGAAAAAATGAAGTGGGAATCAGCGCGGCCAAAAATTGAAAGTAAGTGGGAACTAGCGTAATGATGATTTTCAAGATAGTGGGCGGGCGTGCGAATAGGTGGAGGTTTGGGGAATCAGAATTTTTTTTTAGTCAGTTCGTAGTCAAAATGTAGTTATTAGAACTCAATACTCATGCTTTATTTATATTATTACAATTTGTATAGAAAAAGTATTTTTATAATTTATGTTGTTAGAATAATTGTAGCTAAATCGTCTTTTTTTTGTAGTGAGTGTCAGACCCAAATACAAAACTAGATTTTAATTGTTCGAATGGTGTCTCAATTGAGAACGACCCAGATTGAAAACATTAGATTCGAAAGAAAACTCTGAGCCAGATTTGACAATGAATACAAAAAAAAAATCTCTAATTAGATGTTCATGATTATATTTCGTGTGATAAAATATTGGGTGGTTGGTTCCGGGTCAAAACATCTACTCAGAGTGAAAAAATTGTCATTCCCACATGACCACACAAAATTAAATTTTGTTCAATCGACCTCTCAAACTGAAACCAACCCATATTAAAAAAATTAAAGCCCAAAAAGAACTCGGACCCATATTTGACAATAATTTTATATGAAATAATAATTAATTATTTGATTACATGTTCATCATAAAATTCTCTAATAAAAAAATTGGGTTTAGCTCGATTCCGGGTATATAAAATAAGTCAGAGTCTATTGTATAATCTTGGCATATAACAATGGATTAATTATAGCGTATTGTGTGGCTATTACAATATGTGAATATGATGTGTTGTTTATTATACGCGAATATATGAAAAATTCAGAGAATTATGTGAATATGATGTGTTGTTTAACTATGGTCTTTTACAATATGTAGCTATTACAACAGGTGATATCATGTTGTGTAATTATATTATATTACAATGGTTTAGTTTACGTTGTGTAATGGAGGTCTATTACAACGATGTTTTATGTGTGGATATTACAACAGGTTACAACATGTTGTGTAATTATAATATATAATAACAGGTTGGAGTATGTTGTCTCATGTTGGGATATAACAACGAGTTTTAATATGTTGTATTATGGTGGTCTATTACAACATGTACCAAATACAACATGTAAAGGCCTGTTGTATAATTAATACATACTACAACGGGTGAGTCTGTGTTGTGTAATGATGGTCTATTACAACGGGTCAAAATATGTTGTGTAAATAACATCTTTTACAACGGTTTTGAATATGTTGTGATACTACAACCTATTACAACACTTTAGCAGTTGTTGTAGTATCCTCCTATACTACTACAGGTTTGGCATGTTGTAAATGACTTGTGTTGTATAAAATATACAATATACAACACAAAAATGGGCTTGTTGTGATAAGTATGCTAACTACAACACAATCATCAGAACTGTTGTCTATCTCCCGTTGTAAAAAGCATTTTCTGTAGTAGTGGTGATCTGGATGGTGATGGGACATCTGATGCCTAAGGTGATGCTTACATGAACCTAACGCCTGTATGGGGGGTTTTGCAGCAGCTCTATTTGAATCGTTATATTGTTGCTTGGATTGTTTGCGTTAGAATGTGTTTGCATGTGTAAGCGGTGGTGAAACCTGATACCATCCCAGCGATTCCATATCATTGATCTAAATCCAATTTTAATTCAGCTTTTACTTTCATGCAATTAGTTTAATTAACCTCAAATCAACCAATCATTTTAAATATTAGTCTAAACTCGAACTGGATTAGACTGACAAGGATTCTTTAAAATGTTGTCCTTTGGGTTCGATCCTTAACTATACTGCAATAAGACCCGTCCGCTTGCGGGTGGTATTATTGTACTTTGTTTTTGGTAAAAGCTCGAGGATTTCAACCTCGAGTGAGTTTGTTGGTGCGATAAAATCCCACGTCATTTTCGGGGAATCCTATCACCATGAGACAGAATATTATCATTTTTGTTGAATAACCCACGGAGATTCATTCGATTCATGTCTAAAACACCTCTCCCTTGTCCTCAAATGATGTGAAGAAGCACATCTTGTGTTGAATTGGGAGAAGTGTCATTTCATGGTAAAGGAAGGCATTGTCCTGGGCCATAGGGTTAGTAATCGAGGTATTGAAGTAGATAAGGACAAGATTGAAGTGATTTCCAAGCTCTCTATCCCTATCAATGTAAAGGAAGTTCAAGCATTCCTAGGCCATGTAGGATTCTATAGACGGTTTATAAAGGACTTCTCAAAGATAACCAAGCCAATGACAAATATGTTACTAAAGGATGCTGAATTCAAGTTTGACGAAGAATGTGTTAAAAGTTTCAATAAACTAAAACATGCCCTTACTAATACACCCATCATCAGAGCTCTCGATTGGGAACACCCTTTTGAAATCATGTGTGATGCAAGCGATTATGTTGTAGGTGTTTTCTTGGGCCAATGTATAGAAAAGAAACATTATGTGATCTATTATGCATCAAAGACCCTCGATGAAGCTCAAAGGAATTATGCTACTACTAAGAAAGAACTTCTGGCAGTCGTATATGCCTTTGACAAGTTTAGATCCTACCTAATTGGTTCAAAGTTCATTATCTATACAGATCACGCTGCCATTCGTTACCTTCTAGCAAAGAAAGATGCAAAACCTAGGCTAATAAGATGGATTCTCCTCCTGTAAGAATTTGATTTAGAGATCAGAGATAAAAAGGATACAAAGAATGTTGTAGCAGACCACCTCATTCGCATCCACACTATGGATACCGAGAAGATTTTGATTAATGATTCCCTTCTAGATGATCAACTAATGAAGGTCTCGGAAGCTATACCGTGGTACTCAGATTTTGTGAACTACCTCGTTGTTGGGGTTATTCATCCTCAATGCACCAGAAATGCACTAAATAAATTTATGCATGATGTGAAACAGTACTACTGGGATGAGTTGTACCTTTTTAAACTATGTGTTGATGGTCTATATAGACGATGTATCATCGAAGAAGAAGCTCAACTTATTTTGGAACAATGTCACTCAGGACCAGTGGGAGGACATATGAGCTCCAAAAAGACTGCCTTAAAGGTTTTGCAATGTGGATTCGTCTGGCCAACCATATCCAAAGATTCTTACGACTTTGTCCTATCATGTGATAAATGTCAAAGATCTGGCAATATAACAAAGAGAGATGAGATGCCACTGAATCTATGGCAAGAAGTAGAGATATTCGATGTTTGGGGGTGGACTACATAGATCCATTCCCATCTTCTCATGGATTTTCATACATCCTAGTGGCGGTAGACTACGTCTCAAAATGGGTTGAAGCCATACCAACCGTCACTAGTGATTCCAAACCAGTCATCAAATTATTCAAGGATATTATTTTTCCCTGTTTTGGTGTCCCACACACGGTTATATCTGATGGAGGTTCTCATTTTCTTGAAAGAAGCTTTGAAGCATTGCTAAGGAAGTATGGTGTTACTCACAAGGTAGCCTCACCTTACCATCCACAGACAAGTGGACAGGTGGAGGTTTCTAATCGTCAAATCAAGAGTATCTTGGAAAAGACAGTAGGCCACAATCGGAAAGATTGTTCGGTGAAAATCAACGACGCATTATGGGCCTATCGAACTGCTTATAAAACTCCCCTCAGGACTACACCTTTTTGATTAATATATGGAAAGCCTTTCGACCTGCCAGTCAAACTGGAACACAGGACATGGTGGGCAATAAAACAACTATAATATGAAAGAAGTAGGCCAAGCCAGGATTCTACAACTCTAAGAGTTGGATGAACTCAGGATGATAGCTTATGAGAATGCACGAATCTACAAAGAACACACCAAACTCTGGCATGATGGTCATTTGAAAAGAAAAGGCATACAAGTGGGAGACCAAGTTCTGCTATTCAACTCAAGGTTGAAGTTATTCCCAGGGAAACTCTGCTCTCGGTGGTCTAGACCGTACATTGTCAAAAACATCTCCCCACATGGTGCTTTGTCTTTATGGAGCAAAAAGTCAGGTGAATTCATGGCAAATGGTCAACGTTTGAAAAGATATTTCACCACAGCCGACTTAAGCACCAAAACAACAATAGATCTTTCCAATCCAAAGGAACCACCGTGAAGTTGAAGATATCAAGTCGAGCCATCGACGTAAAACAAAGGCGCTTGTCGGGAGGCAACTCGATCAATAATTTCATATTTTGTTTTAAATTTCAATTAGATAATTTTGTTTTCACCTTTTAGACAATTTGGACCAAATAAAATTCGCATCATGAGATAATATCTTGAGTTCTGATTGACCTTTCTTTAGATTTTTAGATAAGAGGATGTGCGCTGACTGGAACACTACCACATTTGGTGGTCAATCCGGCATGACTTTTCCCCTCCATCTTGGATTTAGGGTTTTCTTGGGATGAACAAATTTCCAAGTTCGGGGTGGAGGGCGGGTGGTATGTACTTCACTTTCCACCTACACCCATCCTTTTCATACTTAAGCTTTCACTGATAAAAAATTTTAAATTTTTCAAATTTTCTTAATGTTTTTCAAAGAAATTGAACAGATACTTGATGAATTTTTGACACTTCTTGTTTCATAAAAGTCACTAACTAACCTTCTATGCATTTTGTAATCATTATGCCTTCCTTATTCAAAATAGATCCTCAAAAGGACCTTTATCTGAAAACTAGCCCTTTGATTGAAATCATCTTGTGAAGCTTATGATTCCTAACATCATGATACTGATGCAAAAATGACAAGCATATGTCGAACTGATAGGGATCAAACATGTCGTGCTTCCTAACTGACTAGTGGAACAATAACATGGAATCTCCACTGGATCCTCATCGAGTCATTATTTGAGCAGAGTATGATAAAGAGAAAACTCGGTGCACTGAATTGTAAATCAAGTTGCATTCTGATCTGAACTCTCTTCTACACTTCTTCAATCATCTTCATACCTCTCCATCCATCAAAAAGAGACATAAAAAGCCAAAACAAGTGTCAAACCCTAAGTTCGGGGTGGCATGCCACTCCCCTTCTATATTCGCTTCTTCCATACCCCTAACAAATAAATAGGGGTGTACCGCCAACAATGCAATCTCGAGTCGAATAGAGGAGAGATTTACAAATGAAAGATGCATAAGCACACACAAAAATAAATGCAATCTCGAGTCGAATAGAGGAGAGATTCGCACAAAAAATGCAATAAATGGAACTGCAAAGCAAATAAAAAGAAAATCTCGAGTCGAATAGAGGAGAGATTTACTTATTCCTTCTATACCACCATTCACTCCATTTTCTACCTAATGGCACAATGCATGCCCCCACTATCCTGAAAAACACCAGTGTCAAATCTGATGCACACTTGTTGTTCTGCAGGTATCTCTAGACTCTTACAAAACTCTTTGACATGCTTGTTGTTGGAAAAAGTGAGGAGGAAGTGATATTGGAAAATGAACTCAGGAATGAAGATATGGTAAGATGTGTTCAGTGATATCAAAAGGTTGAGATGTTGAGTCATTCTGAGTAGAAATAAAACAATCATGATATAAAGATGAAGCATTCACACGAGTCGAAAGTATTCTTTTGGTGACGATTTCAGATTTTGTGTTACTCGAGGACGAGCAACGTTTAAGTTCGGGGTATTTTGATGAATGTATATTCATCATGGAATTCAATTACCATCTTGGGCTCATTTTGACTCAACATATCAAATTTCACTCTTTAAATATCAAAATGCATCATAATGTACAAAATTACTTAATTGATTCGATTATCAAGGTTTTAACTGAATTTATGTTCATTTAATGTAGGTCTTGATAAAGCTGAACAACTAGTTGGGTCCCACCTCACTCACCCTTGGTTCTGACCAATCGATCTCATCAATCGGTTTTGACCAAATAGTCTGACCATTCGGTTTTGACCAAATGGTCTCACCATTCGGTTTCGACCAAATGGTGTCACCATTCAGTTTCAACCAAACGGTCTCACCATTCGGTTTCAATCAAATGGCCTCACCATTCGGTTTTGACCAAACGGTCTCACCATTCAATTTCAACCATTCGGTCTCAAGACCAAATGGACAGTTCCATTTGAAGACTAAATGCACGTGAAGACCGAATGCACACGAAGACTGAATAAAGGAATGCAGGACTATTTTCTCAAACCGGACGCAAGACCATTTGTGGTGCAAGAAGTGAAGATCGAATGGACCTAGCAGATCGTGAAGAGTAACAGTCTGTTTGCTGAAGCAAAACCGTTTGATGGAAACTAGATAAGCCAAGATTGTTTCTGGCTGCGTAGCTTGCATACAAAATTGATGAGGATCGCATGCATGCAAGACCGGAAGAGCAACAAGCAAACCGTTTGAACGCAATACATGCAAAGACCGAATGGGCATGCAGCAATGAAGACCGTTTGCATAAAAGGCAAGAGGAAGACCGAATGAGCAAGCAGTGAAGACGGTTTGGTCTCTTGTTTACATGCAAACCGTATGAGCAGTGATACGAGACCGTTTGAGGTAATGACACGAAGACTGTTTGGAGTATTGGCCGGGATTCAAGATCCTTTAAATGAGCAACAGACCGTTTTCTGCTGAAGCGTAGACCAAATGGAGGACCGATTGATTATGTGAATAGCATGAAACCGTTTAAGCTATTCACATGCATGCATGCAGCACTAAGACCGTTTGGTTTAGTAGCATGGAGATTGATAGCTAAAGACCATTTTGAGTAAGATCATTTACTGTTGTTTTCCACGTGAAGACCGAATGAAGACTGGTTGCAGATTCACGTGAACAAATAGCAGTAGCAAAACTGTTTGCTCTAACACGACGACTATTTGCTCAAATGCTGTCAAGACCGAACGGAGGAGAAGACCGAGACTATTTGCCAAAGTATATACATGCAGACCATTTGCTGCTGCCAGGATCAAAACTGTTTGATGATTAAATAGTTTGCAAACCATTTGTGGTTGATTAAGTACAGTAGCTCACGTGCATGCATGCAACCGGATGACAAGGGTTGTATGAAACCGTTTGAGCTAACATTATTTTAGCATACATGAAAACCGAATGGAAAGGCATCCAAGACCGTTTGCTGCAGTGCGAGACCAAATGAGCTGCTGGATTTGAAGACCGTTTAAGCATGAAGACACATACAAGACTGTTTGGATTAATAGCAAACAAGACAGAAAGCTCAGCAAACCGAATAAAGGCATTTTACCAAGACCATTTGAAGGAGATATTTAGTAGACCGTTTCGGCTAAAATCACACCAAAAATGTGAGGATCAGTCCAGTGCCTATAAATAGGAACAGCAGAGTCCTTATTTTGGGCATCGGTTCTGGGAGGCCGACAGGCTGCCTGTACTCAGGTCCAATCCAGATCCAGTGTACTCCACGCCAGTTTCATTCCACCTACTGCCCGTTTTGCAAGCAAGGGGACTGATAAGAGAAGGAAGACAAAGCGAGAGAGACTGTCCGGTCTGTCTTAACATCTTCTGTTCTGCGTCCAGATTGGCTTCGGCACGACATAGAAGACCGCATCATCTTCATCGAGCTGCGACTATCTTCTGCACCGAGTTCATGGCGTATTTCCCTCCCTTTCTTATTCTTCTTGTCTCTCGCATCATGAGCGAGTAGTTCCTTTTCGCTGGGGTGCAGGGACTAGCCTCGTTGTCCATGCAAGCATGTTCTTTTATTAAGCATTCCATGGCAATGTATATAATATTTTCATTTTGTTGTTAATTGTTAAGTTTGTAGTTTGATTACCTACTCGCGTTCATCTTGTTCTTGTTGTGAAAATCTCTATATGTAGGATAGAATGTCATTTAACGAGGTTGACTCCTTGACGAGAACTTCTGATGGGATTCCTTAAGGTTGTAAGTATATGATCCGTGAGGGGATGAGCCATCTAGCCTTCGGTGATGCTTCTGCGTACCTAACGCATGTATAGGGGGTTCACAGCCTTAGTTGGATTTTGTATCTTCTTGTTAATCATTGATGTTTGCTTGTATGTTAATCGCCTGCTTACTTATCGATTAATGTGGTTGAATCCCAAACTAGAAATAGAATAGTATATCTTCAGAGTTGTAAGTAAGTGATCTGGATGGTGACGAGACATCCGATGCCTAAGGTGATGCTTACGCGAACCTAATGCCCTTATGGGGGTTTTGCAGCAGATCTATTTGAATCGTTATATTCTTGCCTAAATTGTTTGCGTTAGAATGTGTTTGCATGTGTAAGCGGTGGTTAAACCTAATACCATCCCAGTGATTCCATATCATTGATCTAAATCCAACATTAATTCAACTTTTACTTTCTTGCAATTAGTTTAATTAACATAAAATCAACCAATCATTTTAAATATTAGTCTAAACTCGAACTGGATTAGACTGACAAGGATTCTTAAAAACATTGTCCTTTGGGTTTGATCCTTAACTATACTACAATAAGATCCGTCCGCTTGCGGGTGGTATTATTGCACTTTGGTTTTGGTAAAAGCTCAAGGATTTCAACCTCGAGTGAGTTTGTCGGTGTGATAAAATCCCACGTCACGCAACCAGAATGAACGTGTCACTCTGGACAGTGCAGGCACATGTTTCTTTCTTAATAACTCACCATCTAAGTGCCAGGAGATTCTATAGAACATGGCCAAAAACCAATCCTGGGGTAATGAGAGAGAATGCCCAGAGCACATCAAGAGTGTGGCAGAGTTAAAGGTGATCGATGCACTGAATGAAAAGTTGGATTTGATTGTTAAGAAGATATATCAAAAGGAAGAGGAAGAAGAGGCAAAAAAGGCCAAGTACATGAGGCAACAGGGGTATAGAAACAATGAAGAAGATAGTACCAATGAGATGCTAAGGAAACTGCTCCAGCTAAATGATTTGTTCATGGGATAGACATAGCAGGTTCTTCAAAGCCATGGGGCACAAATACAGAGCATGTAGTATCAAAATTCTCAAATTGTGGAGGAGATGGCTTCCGTGAAGAAGCTCATTCAGAAGGAACCTACTGGGAATGCCACACTTGCTCAACAACATCAATAGGTTAAATATATCTCAGTCAGCAAGGAGCCAGAGCCCCCCATTGAGGAGATACCTGAGCGGAACATCATACAGTTAGATTTGGAGTATACGTCCACAGTTCCATTCCCTCACAATTTGTATGGATTTCTAGGAGGATGCATGACGTTGGTTAAAGCACTCCAAAACTCCACTACTACCGTGTCCACATCTCTAGTTTCAAAAGAGACTCCCATGCCATAGGAGCAGGTGAATGCTCTACTCTATAGTGGAGCAGCCACAATCAACAAGGAGACACCCACAAACAACGAGAAGCAGCCACAAGTCATGCTATCTACAGAAGATGTGCCAAATTCTATCTCAGAAGGTGGTGTTGAAGCAATCTTAGGGGAGGAGACCCCCAAAGTTCCATATGTTCCACCGCACAAGCACATAGAGAAGCCCAGTGTGCCATTCCCAGATAATCTGAAGCTGAGGAAGGAGCAAAGGCACTTTAGGAAATTTCTTGAGATCTTACGAAAGCTCCACATCAACATCCCACTGGTGGAGGCTATAGAGAAAATCCATGCATATGGAAGATTCATGAAAGACATCATCAACAAGAAATGTAGGATCAAAGATACAGATGTTTGGTGTGTTGATGAAGAGGTGAGTTATATTATTCAAGGACAGCTTCCAAGAAAGAGAAAGGATCCAGGGTATTTCTACATCCCTTATTCTATAGGTGGACAACAATTCCCACAAGCACAGTGTGACTCAGGGGCAAGCATTAACCTCATGCCTCTTGCTACTTTTCAGAAGTTGGGATTGAAGAAGCCAACAAAAACTGCTATGACAATTGAGT
The DNA here is from genome assembly GCA_963693085.1 of Alisma plantago-aquatica. Classification (NCBI taxonomy): domain Eukaryota; kingdom Viridiplantae; phylum Streptophyta; class Magnoliopsida; order Alismatales; family Alismataceae; genus Alisma; species Alisma plantago-aquatica. The sequence continues at coordinate 1,094,528,169 of OY856412.1, read as the reverse complement.
TGGTTGATGGATCAATTGTGAAGCCACAGGGTATATGCGAGGATGTGCTAGTCAAAGTAGACAAGTTCATATTTCCTATAGATTTTGTGGTCATGGATATGTATGAGATGAAAGGATCTGAGATGCAATTGGGAAAGCCATTCCAAGCTACGGCTGATGTGATCACTGCCATTGGGAGAGGTTACTTGACACTTGGGATTGGTGATGATAGAGTTGAGTTTAAGCTTCCATCTGAATCATTAGAGCCACCTCTTGACAGCCCAGGTTGAAGGTATTCCTCATGTCAAGCCTAGGACATTAAAGAAGAGTGCTTGTTGGGCGGCAGCCCAACTTTTAGATTATTTCTTGATGTTCTTTTAATTTTATGCACTTAGTTTTGCTTAATTTTTCATATTTTTTTGTAAAAATAGTACCTTGATTTGTGTTTGGAAGTGTGCAAAACTTATAAAGTCAGTACCACTGACATCCTTGTTGGTGGCACTGAGATTTGATTAGTGTTGGATCATCTTTGAAAAAGCAGAGTCAGTACCACTGACTTCCCTAAAGATTTTCAAAAAGTTACGGACGTGTATAACTAATAAATTGTCAGTGCCATCGACTTCCTAATCGGTGCCACTGACATTTTTGATTGTCCCAGGTTTGGTGGGTGTGTCGATGCATTGAAAATTATTGGTAGAGTCAGTTCCACTGACTTCCTAGTCGGTGCCACTAACTCCTGGTAGACAGCCACCTGAAAAAGGTCGTAAATAGCACTGAAAAAGTTTTTAGCACCATTTTTTGTAGAGCAAAGAAGGCTAAAGAATGTCACGTCTTAGCACCACTAAGACACGAAAATGGCCCACCAAGAAGATGGAGATTAGCAAGCACAACTTGGTCAAATGAGCCTCCAACCATCCACCTTCACCACCCTTCAGAGCAAATGGTACCGTCGTTCCACCCCTTAAGTTGGAATTTTGACTATGAGGCCATAGTCATATTCAAGCTTAGGGGGGTGTTGGAACAGTCTTTTATCTTAACTTTTCTTTATTTATTTTATGATGCTTTTATTTTTGAAAATTTTAGTTATTTATTGTATTTTTTTAGGATCCACAATCTATCTAGTGTAATTTGTGGAGAAGTAAATGCATGGTTTCTTTTGAGTTTATCAATCTCTGGGTTGGGTGCATGAGAAAAAAAATGAAAAAAATTATGAGCAAATTTCAAAAAATTTGTGAGTTTATCTTGTGAGTAGTTGAGTTACATAACTGAGGAAGTGATTAGGTAAGTCATCTCTAGGACATGAGAACATAAATGACTATTTAAATTATCTAAGAAAAGTGATTGACAAGGATTGTTGAGTCTAAACTAACCAAACACTAATGTGACCTTAAACTAAAATTTAAGAGAGAAACCCCTTGATTACCCTGTACACAGGTCTTTAGAGAGGGACATATGATTTTCTATGAAGGTTCTATCTCTTAGTCATGTGTTCTCATCCACCACATACTTCCACTTTACACTCCACCATAAGAGGATTGAGTACATGCTATCATTCTTTCTCTTATTTACATTTCATAGTATATTGCATAATATTTGACTGCTTTTGCATGTATAAAAAAATATGAAAAGCATACATGTACATTGGAATTCAAGTGCATGTCATGTATTTTCATAACACCTTATTCATGTAGTTTGCATATGCATTACATATCATCTTGCAAATATCATGTCTAGTTTCTTCTCTAATAAAAGAAGGTAGTGACTTTTCCCATACCCTCCAAAAAGAAAAAGAAAAAAAATATAGAAGCATTGACATAAATCAAATGTGTAGTGCAAGTAGAAGCCCAAAACAATTATATCATATGAAAGGGGGTTTTAAGAAAAAAAAGTATTGAGTATAGTTTCAAAAAGTGAGGGAGAAAGGGCATAGTCCTACCTATATCATAAGGAAGAATATACATGATGTAGTTTGTAGATATTTTGTCTTATTTTGAGATGAAATGATAGTTGCATGCATCATTCCACCTTCAAAAGTAGGAATTAGGAGCATTTTATAAATTTTCATCATCATAGGTTCATCATAATTTTTTATTGCATGAAGGATTTTATGTGCTCAAGATTCTTCCACAGTCACCCATTCCAACTACCCGTTGCTCTTATTGGTAGGCCACTCAGATGATTTTTCTCCTCATTAATTATCTATCAGGAGAACTACTTCCATGTAGATGGTAGGTAGAGAAAAGAGCAATGTAGATAGGAGATCACATGATACACCAAGTATGAATCGAACGAGTCTATCATATTAACTGCTTTAATCGATAGTGTTTCATTGATTAGGGGATGGAGATCTTTTATAGAGGTTTCTGGTCACCTAGATGACAATTAGTGTTCAGTGGTCAGTAAGGGCCGGTATGAGGACCGAAGGTGGAGACTTTTTAGATGTACTTTATGAACTTATGTCCTTGAGCTGACTTATCTCAATCAGATCCAAAGGTGTTGTTACTCGAGGATGAGCAAGGTTTTAGCTTAGGGGAGTTTGATGTACGGGTTTTGAGTTGTTGTTACAAGCCTATTTTATATTTGTTTTATGCATTTGTCAGTCAATTAGTTGATCATATTTGCATAAATCATTATTATTGACTTGTATATTTTGTATGCATAAAATTGTGCTCATTTTATCATATTTATAGTATTTTATACATTCCTCAACCTCATACATTGTCTCTATGGATTTTCAAGATTTTCCAAGTACAGGAGGTGTCGATGCCACCGAGATAGCCTCAGGGACCAGGCCAAAGATGACCAGAAGCAGTCAGTGCCACCGACCATCATGGTCGATGCCACTGAGAGAGCATCAGTGAGGCAGAGAAAATATGCACCCCAGCTTGATGCCACCGACACCCAAGTTGGTGCCACCAACTCTGTCAGATTTTAACAATCTAATCTGAGCGTCCTGATCCAACGGTCCATGTTATGCGGTATCATAAGTGACCTAGGACAAAAAGGAGGATGGCCAAACCTAAGGGGAGTATCACGTTGTACTGCACGACGGCCAGAGAGAAGAGAGAGAGAGAGAGACAAGGAGCCGAAGGATGTCAACTGGGAGATCTGAGCACCTCTGACAGGCGATTTTGCTTCTGAAAGACTACAGAACATGCATTTCTCGAGGAGGATCATCTGGGACACCTTCTCTCTAGGGGTTACACAAACTTCCTTCATGTTTCCCACATTTTTCTTCTCTCTCTATGTATTCACAATTGAAAACCATGCGGGGCTAAACCCCTTCTTTCCTTAGGACCTGGGAGTAGCCCGAGGAATTATTGTATTGACTTTTTACATGAATTAGTATAAATTTCTCTTTATTCCTAGATATATAAGTGTGGATTTAAATGACATATCATTGTTTGATCACCATCGATAAGATTACAGACCGATAATTATTCCAGAAGGAGGATTAAAGGTTAGAAAACCATAACTTATACACTTTCCTACGCGTTCTTTGGAAAAGGCAATGTACGGTTAGTGGAAAGAATCCAGAGTTTTCGATAATGCACCTAGACTAAAAGAAAAATTACTACAGACGTAGAATTCGCTTAGATCTAGGTAGTGAATTGCACCGCAGAAGCGAGCAATTCTGACTACAGGTTTTCTATCCATGGTAGGAATAGGAATCTATATTAATTTGGTAGAAATAAGATACGACAAGACCCCGTGGTAAAATCGGTTACCCAAAGGAATACATCTCTTTCGAATCAACTGTTTTTTTTGTTCAAACTCAAATTCAACTTTTTAATCGGCTTAGTTGATCGCACCGTAGCTAGTAGTAGTCACTAAGACTACGTCTCCCTGATTTTGACTCGGGCCTCACATAGGCCTATATTACTCGATGTGTGCACTTGCATTTCTAGGCATGGTTTCAGCGTGTCTGTAAGGTAGGGAACAATCCTCCTGTTCCAATGACCATTTTACCCCCGCGTCTTTCCTTCTCTTCTCTCTATTTTCTTGCGAGGGTTTTCCGATCTTTTGGCTCTATTTTTGTCCATGTTAATGTGAGTTTGAGTCAGCATGGACCACTGAATTGGTGCCACAAGATTCGGCCAAGTCACATGGACCACCTCTCTCTCTTCGTCTCTCTTGTCTTGTTTTACTGACGTGTCATTTTCTGATTGGATGATATTAGAAAAATCATATCTTTTTATTCCTTTGTCCAAAAATTAAAAGTAAATATGTTTTGGAATTAGAAAATTGTAATATTTCTAATAAAAATATTTTTGATGGTTGGTTTTGAGTTTTTTTAAAGGTGTTTTCTAAAAATGATTTTAATACATAAAAATCACCAAAAATACACTCTAATCACCATAATTCTAAAATTGATAAATATATATATGTTTACTTAATCAGGAGAACCTAATAAGATTGATGGTGATAGTTTTAGAGTCTAAATAGGGGTTTTGTTCAAAAAATTCCACAAGTTAGGGTTTCTTTACCTTAATGCATATGTAAAACCCTAATAAATGGTTATACATTGAAAATACGAAAAGTGGATCTTGGACTCAATTAAATTGGTGAAACTGAGTACTTGGATTGCATTAAGAGAGGTATATGTATCCTTACACCTTAGTTGGGAATATTTACAACCTTAACCTAATTTCTCTAATGAGGCACGTATTGAACCCTAATCTCTCTTTTGATATTCCTTTGCTATATTTGCCTCAAAATTAGTTTTCTTATTAATTTCTTGGGTCTTATACCCCACTTCCATGTTTCTATTATTTGATATTTCTACTTGTCATAGTTCTTTGGCAAGTTGATTTCATTAGACTATTTAATTAGTGTAGTGGTACTTTTGTACAACCACCCATAGATAGTGCATGTGTAGATTCGTCCAGAGGAATGTGTTACTCTCCTCAATATAAAATATTTAATAGGTGACTGGAATGTGTTACTCTCCCTCACGTATTTGGTTGAGATTCGGTCGGTGCCTCAACCCTACATAGTTAAGGTAGTAAATATTAATCATGCATGCAAACATTTTACTATTTTCTTGTTACAGCAAGCATCTAGTTGATTATGCCTCATACTTTTGACCGTCTTCATCTTATGATGAAATTTTAGCCTTACGTCTATGTTATTTCTTATATTTTGTCCTTGTTCATTATCTCTGACATGTAACTTGCTTCTCTATTTTGCTGGGTGCTTTCCCAACCACCCAGGGGTTGATCAAAGTGTTGAACAAGGCCAAGGAGAACAAGTTTAGGAGTAGATACCAGTTTTGCTATCAAGGATGACTTGGTTGTTTATTGCTAGATCCCATTAGTTTCTTTTCAATTTTTCCTTTTCAAGAAACTCATGTAGTTGTTGGATCCTAGATGGGTGATTAGATGCTCTAGAGGGGGTGAATAGAGTTAAATGCAGTTAAACAAAATTCATTAGACCTTCAAGATATATCACAAGATAAGGTTGCTAAATAGGAAATTTGAGTACAACTAAAACATGCATAGCAAGGGAGAGAGATATTGAACAAGTACCAAGTGACAAGCTATGTAGAGTAGTTCCACACTTCAAACTAGAAGTGAGTCAGTCCACTACCTAGAGAGGTCAACCTCTAGGATTTCTTAACCATTGGACTCTTATATTCATTCATAAGACTTAAATACATGACCACCAAAGGACTTACCCATCTAAGCACCAAGAGTATTCCACCTTACCAAGGACTTGCCCACTTTGCCAAGAGTCTTAAGCCTTCTCCAAGGTCTTACCCACTCTAGCACAAGTCTTCCGCCTTCAAGGACTTTTGTACTCTTCTTTAATCTTCAGCCTTTTCCTTCACCTTCACTCGGAGAAGCTTCCACCAAGGACTTACCCATTTGAGCAAGGAGTCTTCTGCCTTCACCAAGGTCTTACCCACTCTTGCTCCAAGTGTTCATCCTTGATCTTTGTTGACTCAAGGTCAATTAGGTCAATGTTGACTCACGTCTAAATTGACTAAACCCGTGTTTTGATGATGACTAACCATTCCACATATTGGTGTCTAATGCTTCTACTTGAGTGATTTCATATTAGGTATAGACACACTCCAAATGCCCTAACTTACGCATCTCAAATTGGAGAAAAGACAAGTCAAAGTCATACAAGTGCATGTTTTTGTAATATGATGTATATACATTAGAATCATGTTGTAAATCACTTGTAATGATTGTATGACTTGTAATTAAGCTTAGAAAAATATTAGGAGCACTTAGATCGAATATTAGAGAACTTTAGATGCAACTTTGAAAATTGATTACAAGCACTTTGTCGGTCGAGTTTCCCAGCCTGAAAACTCGACCGATCATCCTTGATCAATTTTCTGAAGATTGCATCGGTCGAGTTGTGTTTACACAGAACTCGACCGATGGAGTAACTGACCAAATTGATTTTCATTGGTCGGTCGAGTTTCCTCAGGACAAACTCGACCGATGGTCTGAATATCGGTTTTGTCTTTTACTCTATCGGTCGAGTTACCCTTATAGAAACTCGACCGATTGCATTGTACAGAAAAGTGCAAAAAAGTGCTTCTATCCATTGTGGAGTTGCAACAAGTGAAAATATATCAGTTGCAAGCCACAAAATGGCTAGTTTTTGTTCAAAAGTGTTCCCAAAGGCTAAGAGGCATCCTCATCTATAAATAAGACCCCTTGGGCTTCATTCCAAGGTTGAGCATTCATTGCAAACTCTATGTGAGGTTCCTATTCTATATCTGAGTGCTTCCTACATCCTCCTCTCTCTCTCTAAGCTTAATCGCTTGCTACATCCATTAGAGTGAGTAGGAAATCTGTAAGAGAGCTAGTCCTACATGTATATCTTGTGAGGCTCTCACTTCTACCACCTCCATATCTCTCATTTCAATCATGAAGATGAAGGTTCTCTCTCTTGTCTAAGAGAGGTGAAGAAGAACAAGGGAAGGAGTCCATTGGTGAAGATCAAGGCTGAAGACTTGGAGCTAGAGTGGGTAAGCCCTTGGTGAAGGCAGAAGACTCCTTGCTCAAGTAGGTAAGTCCTTAGTGGAAGCTTCTCCGAGTGAAGGTGAAGTCAAAAGCTGAAGATCCAAGAAGAGTGGGTAATCCCTGCAAGGCTGAAGACTTGTGCTAGAGTGGGTAAGTCCTTGGAGAAGGCCGAAGACTCTTGCAAAGTGGGTAAGTCCTCGGTAAGGTTGAAGACTCTTTGTATTGGATAGGTAAGTCTTTTGTTTGGTCATGCATTGTATGTCTTATGAATGAATATAAGAATGCAATAGTTTGGAAGTCCTAGAGGTTGACCTCTCTAGGCAAGTGGACTGACACACTTCTAGTTTGAAGTGTGGAACCACTCTAAATAGCTTGTCTAATTGGTGCATGTTCCATCTCTCTCTCCCTTGCTATGTATGTTTTAGTTGCACACAAATTTCCTATTTAGCAACCTTATCTTGTGATATATCTTGAAGGTTTAATGAATTTTGTTTAAGTGCTTTCAGCTCTATTCACCCCCCTCTAGAGCATCTAATCACCCATATAGGATCCAACAATTGGTATCAGAGCGGGTCTTCTCCAAGCATACTTCAACAAGTAGGAGAAGATGGGTGACTACCTAGGAGGGAGATTCTCGACTAGACTTCCAATCTTTGATGGGAGCAATTTCCTCTATTGGAGAAGAAAGATTCAATTCTACATCCAAGGATCAAGTCTTGAGATGTGGCAAATGGTGAACAGCCCATACATGCTACCGAAGACAAGGATTGAAGAATGGGATGAAGCTACCTTGATGAAAGCAACCTTGAATGCTAGAGACATGCACATCCTATATGCCTCCATGACCCCCACCGATTTCAACCAGATTTCTTCATGTGAAACAGCCTATGAGGTATGGAGAAAGCTTTGCATCACTTATGAAGGGACAGATCAAGTGAAGGAAAGCAAAGTCTACATGCTCAAAGGGCTGCTTGAGAACTTCAAGATGGGAAAGGAGGAGAGCATAGCCAACATGTACTCAAGGCTTAACACCATCTTAAATGGTCTTGTTATTCTAGGACATCCTATGTCTAGTGGAGAGATCAACTCAAAGATCCTTAGAACTCTCCCCAAGAGGTGGGAACCCAAGGTGACTTCAATTGAAGAAGCAAGGTCTCTTAAGGATATTCCTATTGAAGAGCTCATTGGAAATCTACAAGCACATGAAGCCACACTTGACAAGAGGGAGGAAGTAGAAAGACAAGAGAAGAAAGAGCTAAAGAGAATGAAGAAGGCTGAAATGATGGCTCAAATTGAAGCTATCATGGAACAAGTCTCTCCATCCTCTCTAGCTAAAGAAGATGCCATGTACTCCAAGGGTAGACTCTACAAAGGCAAGTTCTCCTCCATCTGGTACTTCACATGTGGATAGAAGGGTCACTACAAGGAAGATTTCCCACAAGGCAAAAAAAACCATCTTCACAAGAAGGAGAAATGTTACTCAAGCTCAAGTGACTCCTCAAACTCAAGCTCAAGTGAAGATTCAAGTGAAGGATCAAGCTCAAGCTCTAGTGATGAAGGAGAATGCCATTTTGCTCTTATAGCATCAACAAGTGAAGACTCAGGTGAGGTAAATCTAAACTCTTTAGATAAAGAATCTTTGATTGCTATTATTCATGATATTTGTGCCTCTCTTAAGTCTTCTAAAAGGAAAAGGAAAAAGCTTGCTAAAATTGTTGATAATTTGCATGTAGAACTAGATGATCTTAAACATGCTAATTTTTGCTTGCTTGATGATAAAAATGCTTGTCTTAGCCAAGTGGACTCTCTTAAACTTGAAAATGATAGTTTGCTTGATAAGATTAGATTTCTAGAAGCTCAACCTCTCATGCCTAGTTCTAATGAAGAGCACACTTTAATTATTGATTCTCTCATGCATGATATTGATGTTCTTAAATCTGAAAACAAGGACAAAGATTTTGTTTTGCAAGAATTAGAAATAGAAAATGCCTCCTTGCTTGCTAAAATCAATGGGCATGAATCTTGTTCTAGTTCTACTAATAGAGAGAATGATGTTGCTGCTCTTCATATTAATAGAGATTCTTATTTAACTAAAGCTCTTTGCTTAGAAAATGATCTTTTGCATGCTAGAGATAATATCAATAATTTGTCTTCTACTATTGCTTCTCTTAAGCATGATAATGACAGTTTGAGATCTTCTTTGCAAAGATTCTTAGTTGGTAAAAAGAATCTTAATGATATACTACACCATACTACTAAACAAATTGATAGACATGGTTTAGGATATGATAGTATTCAAGGGAACAACAAAGATAAAGGACCTCCAATATTCCATGGAGAATCCTCTAGTTCCAAGACTATGGGCACATGCAACTATTGCAATGAAATTGGTCATTATTCTACCTGTTGTCCTTTTAGGAAAGCACCTAAGAGCAATAGGACTTGGGTTGCTAAACTAACCCCTCCAGACCCAAAAACGTGATTGGGGACCATTTCATCTTTCTTCTTGTAGGTACTTGCAAATGGATTGACTTGAGCTATTAAATTGCAAATTGACTTGTCAATCCACATAAAAGAAGAAAGGTGAGATGTGTAGAGGGTGACAACAAGTGGAAAAAGGAATGGTAAGCACAAAGGTAAAGGTTTTATTGCTTATAACCATTTCTAACTTGTTTTTGTCAAGTTAATGTGCACTATACATATGGTTTTTGAGTCAAAAGTGGTATTTTGTGTTTCTCTTCACACTCTTGCTCAAAAACTATTTCTAATGCTTCTATAGTGCATTACCAACTTGCTTAGACATGTTTGGATATGGTTTGTATTTTTAGCATACCTTTAAATATGTTTTTATGAAATGTATGTGTTTTTTGACAGCTGTTCTGTCGGTCGAGTTTTCCCTATTGAAACTCGACCGATAGGCACCAAAGAGTGTTTCCAACAGCTGTCATCGGTCGAGTTGTCAATGCACAGAACTCGGCCGATAACACTGTGCACAGAATACATAGTTGGCTTATTGAATGAGAATTTCCCTCTCAACTAGATTTTCTCAACCAATAGCCTTATTCTTTGGCACTCTCATTTGGTACCTTTATATATGCATATTGCCATGTTCTCAATTGCCTATCTTGCTTACAACTCTATCTCTCTAATTGCTCTAAATTGGTATATCTATATGTTACAAATTACTTACTTTGAGTTGTTTTGCAGGTTTTGATGATGATCTCTCTTGGTTGTGTCTTAAATTGCTTCCGTTGTTCTCTAACTTGCTACATCTATCTAGGTGTATATCGTGTTTTGATACAACCTTGAGATTCTTAGGGGTAATCATCTTATGGTAAGGATGCATATCTAGTGAGTTATATCCTTTCATGCTTCTAAAATTGCTTATCTCTTTGATTGGATATATCTATACATCTACTCATAGCTTGCTTTATGTTGTGTATCTTTTGGTATCGCTTGCTATGATCTAGATCCTACTAGTAGTCCTAACTTGTGATAACATCTACTAGTAGTTCATATACATGTAGTTCTAGCCCTATTTATATTTGGCATATTTTCTCATCTATATGCAATGCTTGTATCTTGTCTCATACATGCTCAAGTGTGTTCCTTGAATTGCATATCTACTATCTTGAGTTGCTAGCATAACATTGTGATGCAGGGTATATAGATCTACATTATATGTAGAAATTGGAGTATTTTTGGATTTTATACGGATTTTGCTCCAGTTTCAGTTTTTGGTGCAAGACTAGTGTTTTTCATGCAGAAACAACCTTCTGAGCAAGACTCATTGCTTTTCAATGAGCTCTGATGGTTTTTGGTCAAATGCCATCATCTGGAGGGTCAAAATTGCAATTTATTGTTTTTCTGCAGCACTTTATCTTGCATTTTGGGTTGTTCAAGTATATGCTTTAACTTGCTTTTCTTTCTATGCTTGGACAAGCCCCTATCTGTGCTCTTCTACTCTCCTTATATATATATATTTGTGTTATCTCTTTTCTCTTTGACAAGTGATGTTTCTTACTTTCTTCATAACCCCACTTTTTGAAATGACAAAGGGGGAGAAAGGTATGTCTTCTTTTAAAAAGAGGAAGAAGGCATGGCTTACATGAAGAGGAGAAGTATGTCCATGTAAAGGGGAGAAGGTAAATGGGAGAAGACATATATGTGTAGAACATATATGAGTAGAAGACATAGTATTCTATAAATGTTATGAAAGCTAACCATGCAGGAGAAATAGCATCAATTGAGGGGGAGTATGAGAACTCCATGTGCATCAATTGAGGGGGAGCATATGAACTCAATTCTATTGAAACCCCTAGGTTTCTCCAAAGGTATGACTTTACTTAAAAGCTTTCAATACATTTATGGAATGGTTTGTCATCTTCAAAAAGGGGGAGATTGTTGACTCAAGGTCAATTAGGTCAATTTTGACTCACGTCTAAATTGACTAAACCCATGTTTTGATGATGACTAACCATTCCACATATTGGTGTCTAATGCTTCTACTTGAGTGATTTCAGATTAGGTATAGACACTCCAAATTCCCTAACTTGCGCATCTCAAATTGGAGAAAAGACAAGTCAAAGTCATACAAGTGCATGTTTTTGTAATATGATGTATATCCATTAGAATCATGTTTTAAATCACTTGTAATGATTGTATGACTTGTAATTAAGCTTAGAAAAATATCAGGAGCACTTAGATCGAATATTAGAGCACTTTAGATGCAACTTTGTAAATTGATTACAGGCACTTTGTCGGTCGAGTTTCCCAGCCTGAAAACTCGACCGATAATCCTTGATCAATTTTCTAAAGATTGCATCAGTCAAGTTGTGTTTACACAGAACTCGACCGATGGAGTAACTGACCAAATCGATTTTCATTGGTCGGTCAAGTTTCCTCAGGACAAACTCGACCGATGGTCTGAATATCGGCTTTGTCTTTTACTCTATCGGTCGAGTTACCCTTATAGAAACTCGATCGATTGCACTGTAAGGAAAAGTGCAGAAAAGTGGCTTCATTCCAAGGTTGAGCATTCATTGCAAACTCTATGTGAGGTTCCTATTCTATAGCTGAGTGCTTCCTACAGCCTCCTCTCTCTCTAAGCTTAATCACTTGCTACATCCATTAGAGTGAGTAGGAAATCTATAAGAGAGCTAGTCCTACATGTATATCTTATGAGGCTCTCACTTCCATCACCTCCATATCTCTCATTTCAATCATGAAGATGAAGGTTCTCTCCTTTGTCCAAGAGAGGTGAAGAAGAACAAGGGAAGGAGTCCCTTGGTGAAGATCAAGGCTGAAAACTTGGAGCTAGAGTGGGTAAGCCCTTGGTGAAGGCAGAAGACTCCTTGCTCAAGTAGGTAAGTCCTTGGTGGAAGCTTCTCCGAGTGAAGGTGAAGTCAAAAGCTGAAGATCCAAGAAGAGTGGGTAATCCCTGCAAGGCTGAAGACTTGTGCTAGAGTGGGTAAGTCCTTGGAGAAGGCCGAAGACTCTTGCAAAGTGGGTAAGTCCTTGGTAAGGTTGAAGACTCTTTGTATTTGATAGGTAAGTCTTTTGTTTGGTCATGCATTGTATGTCTTATGAATGAATATAAGAGTGCAATAGTTTGGAAGTCCTAGAGGTTGACCTCTCTAGGCAAGTGGACTGACACACTTCTAGTTTGAAGTGTGGAACCACTCTAAATAGCTTGTCTAATTGGTGCATGTTCAATCTCTCTCTCCCTTGCTATGTATGTTTTAGTTGCACACAAATTTCCTATTTAGCAACCTTATCTTGTGATATATCTTGAAGGTTTAATGAATTTTGTTTAAATGCTTTCAGCTCTATTCACCCCCCTCTAGAGCATCTAATCACCCATCTAGGATCCAACAATCTTCACCAAGGGACTCCTTCCCTTGTTCTTCTTCACTTGTCTTAGCCAAGAGAGAGAACCTTTGTCTTCATGGTTGAAATGAGAGATAGGGAGGTGGTGGAAGTGATAGCCTCACAATATATACATGTAGGACTAGCTCTCTTATAGATCTCCTACTCACTCCAATGAATGTAGCAAGTGATTAAGCTAAGAGAGAAAGAGGAGACTGTAGGAAGCACTCAACTATAGAATAGGAACCTCACATAGAGTTTTGCATTGAATGCTCAACCTTAGAATGATGCCCAATGGGTCCTATTTATAGCTAGGGATGCCTCTTAGCCTTTGGGAACACTTAAGAACAAAAACTAGCCATTTTGTGGCTTGCAATGGATATATTTTCGATTGCTGCAACTCCACAATGGCTAGAAACACTTTCTGCACTTTTCCGTGTGATCGGTCGAGTTTCTATAAAGGTAACTTGACCGATCCCACTAAAAGATAAGATCAATTTAGGCCATCGGTCGAGTTTGTTTTGGGGTAACTCGACCAATTCACTTAAATCAATTTTGTTCTATAGAGGGATCGGTCAAGTTCTGTGAAATGTAAACTTGACTTATCAAAAGTCATTTTCAAGATCCAATCAAGTTCGATCGAGTTTGCAACTCGACCGATGAACAACCTGATGTGAATTTTAGGAAATGGCTTTTGAGTATTTAAATATTCGATATAAGTGCTCCTAATTTTGTCTAAGCTTAATTACAAGTCATAAAATCATTACAAGTGATTTACAACATGATTCTAATGGATTTACATCATATTCTAAAAACATGCACTTGTATTGACTTTGACTTGTCTTTTCTCCAAGTTGAGATGAACAAGTTAGGGTATTTGGAGTGTGTCTATACCTGATTTGAAATCACTCAAGTAGAGACATTAGACACAAATAATTGGAATGGTTTAGTCATCATCAAAATAAGTGTTTAGTCAACTTAGACCTTAAGTCAACATTCTTTCCCTTTTTGAAGATGACAAACCATTCCATAAATGTATTGAAAGCATTTAAGTAAAGTCATACCTTTGGAGAAAACTATGGTTTCATTTAAGTAAAGCCATGAGCCTTGTTCAGAAGGTCATTTCTGCATAAAAAGTACTAGTCTTGCACCAAAAACTGAAACTGGAGTAAAAACTGCATGAAATTCAAAGATGCTCCAAAATCTACATACAATGTAGATCTATGTATCATGCATCACACTGTTATCTAAGCAACTCAAGATAGTAGATATGTAACTCAAGGAACAAGCTTGAGCAAGTATGAAACAAGATACAAGCATAGCATATAGTTAAATACCACTTGATAAACAAGGCTAGAACTACATGTATATGAACTACTAGTAGATGATGTCACAAATTAGGACTACTAGTAGGATCCAGATTATAGCAAAAGATGCACAAGTTAAAGAAAAGGCTATGAATATATGTAGAGATATATCCAAACAAAGAGATATTCAATTTTAGAAGCATGAAAGGATATAACTCACATACAAATATGCATCATTACCAAAGGATGATTACCACTAAGAACCACAAGGTTGTATCAAAACAAGATATACACCTAGATAGATGTACCAAGTTAGAGTACAAAAGAAATTTTAGACACAACCAAGAGATCAAAAGAGATCATCATCAAAACCTACAAAATAACTCAAAGCAAGTAATTGCAAGATATAGATACACCAATTTATAGCAATTAGAGAGATAGAGTTGTAAGCAAGAAAAGCAATTTAAGAACATGGCAATGAGCATATATAAAGGTACCAAGGGAGTGCTAAAGAATAAAGAAATTTGTTGAGAAAATCTAGTTGAGAGGGAAATTCTCATCTAAAAGTCAACTATTTATTCTGCGCATAGTGTTATCGGTCGAGTTTTGTGTATTGACAACTCGACCGATGACAGTTGTTGGCAACACCCATTGGTGCCTATCGATCGAGTTTCAAACGGGACAAACTCGACCGACAAAGTTGCTATCAAAAAGCACATATATTTCATAAAAACATATTTAGAGACATGATAAAGATATAAGTCATATTCAAACATGTGTAAGTATGATAGTAATGCACTATGAAGGCATTAGAAATAGTTTTTGAGCAAAAGTGTGAAGAGAATCACAAAATACCATTTTTGACCCAAAAACCACATGCATAGTGCACACTTACTTGACAAAAAAAAGTTAGGATTGGTTATAAGAAAGAAAACATTTACCTTAGTTCTTACCATTCCTTTTGCCACTTGTCACCCTCTAAACATCTCACCTTTCTTCTATCATGTGGATTGAGAAGTCAGTTTTCTATTCAATAGCTCAAGTCAATCCATTTGCAAGTACCTACAAGAAGAAAGATGAAATGGTCCCCAATCATGTTTTTGGGTCCAGAGGAGTTAGATTTATAACCCAAGTCCTAGTTCTCTTGGGTGCTTTCCTAAAAGGGCAACAAGTAGAATAATGACCAATTTCATTGTAATAGTTGAATGTGCCCACAGTCTCAAAACTAGAGGATTCTCCATGGAAGATTGGAGGTCCTTTACCTTTATTGTTCCTTTGACTACCATCATACCCTAAACCATGTCTACCAATTAGTTTAGTAGTATGGTATAGGATATCATTAAGATTCTTTTTACCAACTAAGAATCTTTGCAAAGAAGATCTCAAACTATGATTATCATGCATGAGAGAAGTAATAGTAGAAGACAAATGATTGACATTATCTCTAGCATGCAAAAGATCATTTTCTAAGAAAAGAGCTTTAGTTAAATAAGAATCTCTATCAATATGAAGAACAGCAACATTATTCTCTCTACTAGTAGAACTAGAACAAGATTCAAGCACATTGATTTTAGCAAGCAAGGAGGTATTTTCTATTTCAAGCAAAGCAATCTTAGAAATATAAACACAATTTTCATATTCTACTCCTTGTAAAACAAAATCTTTGTCCTTGTTTTCATATTTAAGAACATCAATAACATGCATGAGAGAATCGACAATTAAGGGGTTCTCTTCATTAGAATTACTCATAAGAGGTTGAGCTTCTAGAAATCTAATCTTGTCAAGCAAACTAGCATTTTCAAGTTTAAGAGATTCTACTTGACTAAGAAAAGCATTTTTATCATCAAGCAAGAAAGAATTAGCATGTTCATGATCATCTAGTTCTACATGCATATTATCAACAATTCTAGCAAGCTTTTTCCTTTTCATTTTAGAAGACTTAAGAGAGGCACAAGTGATGCAGCCCTATTTTAGGGCTCCATCTTGTGCCATTTTGTATATAAGTTGCAGCTAAACATGTTAGATTACAAGTATTTTCCCCCAATTTGATTATCATTGCAAATACGCTTATGGATGTTCTTTGCACTGTTTTTCAGGTACTTGGACCACAATGGATGGACGAGTGTGATGGAGGGACCCAAAGGAGGCCCCAAAGCTCCCCCAACCTACCTTAGTGGCCAAGGATCGTCTCCAAGCAAAAACATCCAAGAATTATGAAGTTTGAAGCCATGCTAGCACTAGAAGACCCCAGCACGGCCGTGGTGCCATGGAACGGCCGTGCTGGCAATTGAGCAGAATTACAGGTTGATCGACAAATTTTGGAAGTTCAAGCAAGTCAGTCACCACGGCCGTGTTGACCAGCACGGCCGTGCTACGAAGACCACACCACGGCCGTGCTGACTAAAACGGCCGTGCTGGATGAAGATGGAACGGGCGTGCTACTCAGAACGACCCCCTCCCAAATCCGCCACCACGGCCGTGCTACCCAGCACGGGCGTTCTACCTAGTACCCAACACGGCCGTGCTGCCCAGCACGGCCGTGCCACCAGCCTTCGTTTTCACCCACCAACCTGTTAAATTAACACTTACCCAACACGGCCGTTCCCCTCCACCACGACCGTGCTCACTCCTACCCAACACGGCTGTGCTGGCCAGCACGGCCGTGCCACCACCCCAAAACCTATACAACTTTCACTGATTTTCCTATTATACCCCCACTTAACCCTAGCTCCTATATAAGCACTAGTTGCTTTTAGGGCTCGGAAGAGAGAGCACCCCTAGCCGACCCTAGCTGCTTCCTTGCCTCCATTACTCCAATCCACCTACTCCCTTGCATCTAACCCCATTTCCACCCACTTTCCACTCATTTCCACCATAGAAACCTAGTTTCTCTAGGTTTCTATCCATCCATTCCACCATTTTCATGCACCCCTACACCTTTGGAGGAGGGAGGTCGTCTGCAGCTGCTTGGAGGTGAAGAAGGAGGCCACTACATCGAGCTTCATGGCGTTTTCCCTTCTTCTATCCCCTTCTTTTCCTAGTTTGATCATGTATAGCTAAGCCCCCTTGGGTGGGCTGTTTGGGGCAAAAATGTGACTTTGATACCATGTTGGGGGAATATAATTTGTAATGAACATATTTCATTTCTATGATGATTGCCTTTACTTATATCTCATTCCCCATCACTTGTGCATGTGGTTGTTATTTAATTACATTAATTGCTTGCCTTATGGTGTTTGAAGACATTTGTCTCTAGGGTGTTTTGGTTTCTATGTATCTATCATAGGATTGGCTCCTAGGTCCTTAATTTGGATCCCTAGCTATCCCCCTATCTTCCTACATAATCACCTTCTTCCTACATGCAAATGTGAGTTCTAAGTGACTAGTAAAAGTGTGATTAGTGCAATTGCCTAGGACTTCCTAAAGGCTGAGGTGGCTAGTGGCATGAGGTCAAATACCCTCATCTCTACTCCCATCCTTACCCTTGGTCCTCAATTGACTAATACCACTTATCCTAGAGACCTAGACTTGGTACGTCCTATGAGAATTACACCTAGCCCTAGTTCTCCAATTAGTAGCTTAGGGTACATTCTCATAGCACCCACCTTGTTGTTTGGTTTGGTAATCTAGAATGAGATATGTTAATTGCTTATTATGGTGACATCCCCCAACTAATGTCAAGGTCACATTCCCAAACGGCCCACCTCCTTCATCTAATTGCTTAAAACCCTAATTGCCTAGTTTGCTTGTTAATGCTAGCTTAGTTCAATTGCTTTAGTCTAACTTAGTCAATTGCCTCATTTTGTTAGCTAGTGTTAATTTAGATCTTTCATCTTGCTTAGTGGTTAACTTAGGCTCTAAATTGTTAGTTTCTTGCTTAGTTTGGTATAATTCGTTCTTGCTCTTGGTTAGATAGCTCGTTAACTTAGATTGCTCACTTATCCTGTTGATAACTTAGTTTCATACTGCATTTCCTACTTGCTCATTTAGCTTAATCAATCAAACAAACCTTCAAACCCTAAAAACCCTAAGCTCCGCATAAGGAACATAGCTCATGCTTTCTAACTCTAGCGCCCCCTCTATCTTCGCGGTTCGACCCCGCATCTTGCCTTTGATCTATACTACAACAGTACCCCGTACGCTTGCGAGTGCATTGTTTTAGTTTTAGTGATAGACTTGATTTGGGACCATATAAATTTTGAAAGCAAGGATCCCATCCATCATCCCGTGCCTCCCGACCTCGTGGATTGCACTCGGCCATCCTAGTTGGCCGGTGTTGTAAGCCTCTAGCGGGAGCGCACCAACAAGTAGCATTAATGATAGCAATTAAGGGCTCTTTATCTAAAGAGTTTAGATTTACCTCATTTGAATCTTTTCTAAGAGAAGCCATAAGAGAAAAATGGCATTCTTCTTCACTAGATCTTAAGCTAGATCCTCTACTTGAATCTTCACTTGAGCTTGAGTTGGAGGAGTCACTTGAGCTTGAGTGTTGATTCTCCTTCATCTTATACTTCTCTTCTATTTCCTTGTGATGATAGATCTTCTTTCCTTGTAGACAATATATCTTGAAGTGACCCCTCTTTCCACACTTAAGGAACCAGGTGGAGGAGGAATTCTTGCCTTTTTAGAATCTACCTTTAGAGTACATGGCATCTTCTTCAACATGAGAGGATGGAGAGGCTTTTCCCATAATAGCTTCAATTTGAGCCTTCATTTTAGCCTCCTTCATTCTCTTTAGCTCTTTCTCCTCTTGTCTTTCAACTTCTCTCTTGTCAAGTGTGACTTCATGGGCTTGTATATTTCCAATGAGCTCTTCAATGGGGATATCATCAAGAGACATTACTTCTTCAATGGAAGTCACCTTGGGTTCCCATCTCTTGGGGAGAGTTCTAAGGATATTTGAGTTGATCTCTCCTCTACTCATAGGATGTCTTAGAATAGCAAGACCATTCAAAATGGTGTTGATCCTTGAGTACATGTTGGATATCTTCTCCTCCTTTTCCATCTTGAAGTTCTCAAGCAGCCCTTTGAGCATGTAGACTTTACTTTCCTTCACTTGAGTTGTCCCCTCATAAGTGATGCATAGCTTTCTCCATACCTCATAGGTCATCTTAGAAGAAGAAATCTGGTTGAACTCGGTGGAGGCCATGGTGGTATAGAGGATGTTTATTGCTCTTGCATTCAAGGTGGCTTTCTTCATGGTAGCTTCATCCCATTCTTCTATCTTTGTCACTGGTAGCTTGTATGAATGGTCCACCATTTTCAATATCTCAAGACTTGATCCTTGGATGTAGAATTGTAGCCTTCTTTTCCAATAGAGGAAGTAACTCCCATCAAATATTGGAAGGTTGATGAAGTATCTCCCACCTTGGTAGGCACCCATCTTCTCCTACTTATTGAATTATACTTGGATAAACCCACTCTGATACCAATTGTTGGATCCTAGATGGGTGATTAGATGCTCTAGAGGGGGGTGAATAGAGTTGAATGCACTTAAACAAAATTCATTAGACATTCAAGATATATCACAAGATAAGGTTGCTAAATAGGAAATTTGAGTGTAACTAAAACATGTATAGCAAGGGAGATAGAGATTGAACAAGCACCAAGTGTCAAGCTATGTAGAGTGGTTCCATACTTCAAACTAGAAGTGAGTTAGTCCACTACCTAGAGAGGTCAATCTCTAGGATTTCTTAACAATTGCACTCTTATATTCATTCATAAGACTTACAATACATGACCACCAAAGGACTTATCCATCCAAACACCAAGAGTATTCTACCTTACCAAGGACTTTCCTACTTTATCGAGAGTCTTCAGCCTTCTCCAATGTCTTACCAACTCTAGCACAACTCTTCCACCTTCAAGGACTTTTCTACTCTTCTTGGATCTTCAACCTTTGCATTCACCTTCACTCGAAGAAGCTTCCACCAAGGATTTACCCACTTGAGCAAGGAATCTTCTGCCTTTACCAAGGTCTTACCCACTCTTTCTCCAAGTCTTCGGTCTTGATCTTCACCAAGGGACTCCTTCTCTTATTCTTCTTCACCTCTCTTAGCCAAGAGAGAGAACCTTCATAGTTGAAATGAGAGATAGGGAGGTAGTGGAAGTGAGAGCCTCACAAAATATACATGTAGGTTTAGCTCTCTTACAGATTTCCTACTCACTCTAATGAATGTAGCAAGTGATTAAGTTTAGAAAGAGAGGGGAGGCTGTAGGAAGCACTCAACTATAGAATAGGAACCTCACATAGAGTTTTGCATTGAATGATCAACCTTGGAATGAAGCCCAAGGGGTCCTATTTATATCTAGGGATGCCTCTTAGCCTTTGGGAACACTGAAGAATGAAAACTAGCCATTTTATGGCTTGCAACGGATATATTTTTTATTGTTGCAACTCCACAACGGCTAGAAATACTTTTTTGCACTTTTTCGTACAGTGTAATTGGTCGAGTTTCTATAAAGGTAGCTCGACTGATCCCACTAAGAGACAAGACCAATTTAGGCCATCAGTCAAGTTTGTTCTGGGGTAACTTGACTGATTCACTTAAATCAGTTTTGGTCTGTAGAGGGATCAGTCAAAATCTATGAAATGTAAACTCGACCGATCAAAATTCATTTTCAGGATCCAATCAGGATCGGTCGAGTTTACAACTCGACCGATGAACAGCCTGATGTGAATTTTGGAAAATGGCTTTTGAGTGTTTAAATATTCGATCTAAGTGCTCTTGATTTTTTCTAAGCTTAATTACAAGTCATACAATCATTACAAGTGATTTACAACATGATTCTAATGAATTTACATCACATTCTAAAAATGTGCACTTGTATTGACTTTGACTTGTCTTTTCTCCAATTTGAGATGCACGAATTATGGCATTTGGAGTGTTCCTATACCTAATCTAAAATCACTCAAGTAGAGACATTAGACACAAATAATTGGAATGGTTTACTCATCATCAAAACAAGGGTTTAGTCAATTTAGACCTTGAGTCAATAGTAGTGAACTGAGTTCAAAAAGCAAAGTAATAACTTAGTTGTCTTTTCGCTGCTATTGACATTTTACATGTATCTGAAACATGTTTATTTACTTGGATTATTATACATGCATTCCACAATGTCTATTATTCTTGGAAAAAGTCAAGGTTTTGTATTTCCTTTAAATTTTAGTAAGGAGGTGATCTCGCCTCTTTACAATTGGATTCTTTGGCCTTATAAATGTGGTTGTTGATCGCAAGGTAGGTGATCCTTGTAAGTGGTGGGTTTGGAATTAACAAGTACCCCCCCATTTAAGAAAAGTGTCTATTCACATCCTTGCTCAAAAAACATCTGCAGGGGCTATGAAATAAATTAAAACACTTTCAATCTGATACACTCGAAGAGAAGGAATAGGCTTGGGGAAAATAGGTTGAGGGATCTTTTCTACGTTCACTACAACATGCAGTTGAGGTCTAGAGCTTTATGAGATGCCAACTACAAGGAAGTTGATTTCATTGTTGCCCATGGTCCCATTGACACCGCATACACTTTCAACCTTGAAAGACATAGAGGACTGGAGGAAGATTCCGAAAATCCTTTAGAGGAATGGATGAACCAGACATGTCTTCTTGTTCTTGATAATTTAGATGGACTTCCATATCCATATATAGAAGAGAAATTTTATGGAAATAATGGTGATGATATTATAGCTACCCCGTCTAAAAGAGTTGAACCTAAAGATGCACATGTAAATATTGATATGGAAATCAATAGAGAAATGGAAGAATAGTTAGGTAGTTCAGATTCTTCTTATTCTACATCTGGTTCCAAATCTAAGTTTGATGATGATGGCAATCATAGTCAACGCTCTCCAGAATATCCTCCAATTGTTGATCCTCAAAATGATGATCAGCCTTATGTTACTAGGGTTGCATCTCCACCAGAACAGGAATATCTTGTGGCTGAAAAAACATTTCAAAGGAGAAAAACTTGAACTAGAAAAGATTACATCGGTGCACCACCACATGCCACAATGACCACAGCTACAAGCCCCTACCCTACCCATCCAATCCACAACTACAATACTAGAGGCAAAGTGATTATTATTATGGTAATGTTGATTCAATGGATAGAAAGAGCATATCTGACTCTCAATCTCAACATTCATTTGGAGATATGTTATTTGAGCAGATACCTCTATACCCATCACAATCCCAACATGGATATTTTAGATATCAAGTTGAACCATCACCAAGATTACAATTAGAAGTAGGTTTGGGATATCATGAAGCATACTCTAGCTTTCGGGTGACACCAAAGCAAACTTTGGTGACGGAGGGCAAACATGGAGTGGTGGGCATACTATAGTTTTTCCTATTATCAATGTTCCATTACAACCTCCTTTTCCTCAACCTCAAGATCCTCGAGTATGATCACCTCCTCTTGCTTCTACTCAACCTCCCTTCATTTCAGTAACAAAGGAAAAATATCTCAAAGATCTAGAAGAACATTATCCAAAGATTGGGTGATGCAGTATGTCAATCCTAAAGTGTATGAGGAGCGTGTTGTTTCATAAAACAAGTCTTACAAAACATACACAACATGGGAGAAATATATGGACCATGTCAACAACATATTATATAGATAACCAATGTGCCACTCAACACACAACTGATGGGAGTTAGTAATTTACTATGTTGTTATATGTTTGTTGTAAATTGAATATTATTGAATAAGTGCATAAACATGAGTTTATGAATTGTGCTAGTAAAATTTCAGATCTTACTTCATGCATTTTGTCATTGAAATCTCCAAAAAGATAGGACAGATTCCTTACCTCCCACATGGTTGACCCCCCCCCAACATACCCTATATAGAATTTAATTGCATAAAATGTTGCATCTAGGAGTTGAGACCACGCCTGTAAAATTTCATGATTTAATTCATTCATTTTGGCGTCAATATGTACAGGATTGCATCTGTCGATATACTGGTAAATATCTATTTCCACATTGTCGAAATGGCATCCTTATCGATCATTAAATTCCTTGGATATCATATTATCTAGCAATGATAAAGCAGGATTTAGGACACTAAAGAATACTTGGAATAACATTTTGTCACCAAAGATTTGGGCAAATTGAGATACTTTCTGGGAATTGAAATGTCTCACTCTTCACCTGGTCTATGCTTATCACAAAGAAAATATGTTCTGGATCTCTTGTCTGAAATAGGAATGCTTGGAGCAAAAAATATTGCTACTCGCTTAGATCCTAATACTAATTGGGATGATGACAGTTCTCCTCCATATCCTGACCATCATCAGTATCGTAGAATGATAGGAAAACTTATATATCTCACAGTTACCAGGATTGATATCACTATTGTTGTTGGTCTAGTCAATAGATATCTAGATAAACCCAGACAATGTCATTCAGAAGTTGTATGTCATATTCTGAAGTATCTGAAAAGTTCTCTAGGCAAAGGCCTACTTTACAGGAAACATGGGCATTGTAATCTCATCGGTTGTTCTAATTCTGACTATGCAGGAAGCAAGATAGATTGCAAATCTACATCTAGTTAATAGCACCTTTGTAGGAGGTAACCTTGTTGCCTCACTAAGCAAGAAGCAAATTATCGTTGCACGATTTAGTGTTGAAGTTGAGTATCGAGCAATGGCTCATACTACGTCTGAACTCTTATGGGTCTGTGGACTTCTGAAAGACTTTGGTATTCCTAATTCTAAACCTATTCCCATATATTGTGATAACAAAACAGCTATATTTATTTCCAACAATCCTACCTTCCATGAATGCACAAAATATATTGAAGTTGATTGCCACTTTGTGCGGGAAGCTGACTTATATGGCCAGATCACCGCGGCACACACAAATAATTCTGATCAAGTAGCAGACATCTTCACCAAACTTCTTTTGAAGACCAAATTCACTTCTATGATGGACAAGTTGGGCATGATTGATATATATGCTCCAGCTTGAGGGGGAGTACTAGTATATAGATATTACTAGTTTTATTGTTTATTGTGTTATGGGCTTTAGACTTGTCTTGCCTATTAGCCTTTTTCTTTTATCCCATATTAGTTATCTCTTCTTTATGTTTTACTCTCTTATCCTATAAAAGAGAGAGTGTTGTAATTGTTGTAGACGTCAAATACCATTCTCTCTTTTCTTACAAATGTCAGAAAATAGTTCCTTGGCATAATATGTCAGGCTCCTCCTTCTCCCAACTAAGATACAAGCCTTCTTCAGATTGGGGATATTAATGAATCTCTAATTGTGAGGGCAAAATATCATATTTTCTATGGGGCTAACCACAACCTAACTCACCTATTTTAGGTCTATGGCAATATGAGTCAGATGGGAGACTTTCTTTAAGATTTTAGGCTCTCCTTATGTCACTTATGATTACATTATTCACTGCATTAATATCTAAGACAAAGTAATAGAAGTATTACAATAGAATCTCTAATGCTAAGAATAAGGAATATGTGAGTTCATACTCCACCATGCAAAACAAAATCTCTAATAGCATATTTGAAACTCAACTATTATGATAATATCTAACAATCTTTAACAAGATCTCTAATCTTAAGTAACAGAGTCTCTAATCTATGACAAAAAAGCTTAAACTAGTGACCATGTTGTTTGAAAACTCCGGCAATTTAAATTATTACAGCAATACATACATACTATTCTATAACTATTACATAAGAAGTTAATTTCTAATTACTAAAGAAAGATTACTACTATTGCAAAACTATAGGTCTACTACTGTGTAACTGTTACATAAGTTGTTACCATTTAATGACTCTTAGAACGGAGCCGGTAACTAATAGTAGGTTACAAAATTCCTAATGTGTTATTAGTAGAGATTATAAAGAATCAACGTATAGACACGATTTATCTTCTGATGTAGCAAAAGGCCCTGCTTAAACAGACCCAATAAAGTATATCTAACCAGGCATAAGCCAGAGCTTCATGTCCATACGCTTAAAAGCCCCTTCATAGAGGAAAAAAAAGTGATAAAGCCCCCTTTGCGCTTAAGTTGCTGCCTCGAGCACTTTTTTATTCATTGTGTGCAATACCTTGACAGTCGATTGCAAACAAATGTTAACAAGAAAGATAATGTCGGGCTATACATATGACAACTAGACAGGTACATGCCAAAAGACAAAATCAGAAGAACTAAATCAGAAGAACTTCTGACCACAAAAGGCATCAAATTAAGATAATATCACCATTCCTCTTTATGTTGCTTTGAAAAATTGTGCCACAAAAGGAAAACTAGTATACTCACACACACACGCACATGCAGACACACGTGCATGGACTCACGCACACACATACACGCACGCGCGCACACACACACGTGCATGTATGCACGCACATTTCTAAGTGCTTTGATTAATGTGTGCGATAAGAAGAAAAAGTTATACTCATTATGTATGAATGAGCTCATTAGTTGGAAGCTTCTTACATTCAGTTAGGTGCTTCACAGAAACAAGAAAACATACTCGAGTGCATCGCCTGTCCAAGACATTTATATGAAAAGCTCGAATAATCAGAAACACCTCGTCACGGGATTTTAGTTAACTATAACCATCATCCTTCACTAATCATATCGATAAATTTATAAAATATCAATAACTATTATAATTGGTGGTACGAATAGGACCACATATATCGTATGAGTTAAATCAAACAAAGCAAAAGACTGTTTTGTGGTGTGGGAAGGGAAAGATGCACGGTTATGTATGCTGGTTTGGAAAGGATCACATGATACGAAAATATATATAAGATATGGTTCCATAAGTTTCAGTATGTCATGGATGGCCATATTGCTGGTAGAGTTGCAGTTTTAACTTTGCAAGAAGGGAGGGAGATGGTCCTGGTGTAGCAGCCAAGTACTGCCTAATCGTCATTAAAGTTTGAGAATCCTGCAAAACAAAACGAGTAAAGCCCAAAGTTACATAACGGACATTAGATTGAACGAAAAATTAGGAATATAATATACAGATTTGAGTTGAAGTGTGCATGTTATAGGAATAGTACCACAATGTTTAACAATTTTTGATGGATCCATCTGTTAGAGTGACGGATAAATGGGGAATATATTTACTGTAGAGATGATGATATGTTGCATATGGATCACGTGTTGGGTGGTTACATCCAAAATCCAGTCACGGTATGTAGCAAGCATTAAGGTGGCAACATAGCTTGGACTGGAAGCACGGCTTAAAATCTCCATCAAAATCTCAAAATTTTGGTCAGAGTTTTGGTTTCGACAAGTAGAGGACATAGAAATGCACCTTAATTCCCAGTAACATGTAAGTCAAATTCCAAAAAAAAATGGTGAAAGCTCGTCAAGTGGTGCAAAAATTTGACAAAACACTGTAATTTGGTGGAAAGGACCCAAATTGGGCTTTCATTTCACAAAACACACCCGATATGGGTTCACAGTTTCGCAAAAAAGCTGCCCAATGCATGTTGCTCTTGTAAAATTTCTTATTTGGCAAACTTTTTGCACTCCCATGCTCTTGGATGTTTTCTTCTTTGGTTATAAGGTAAGTTTACTCTTTTCTTTCCCATCTACATCTATTTCTTCAACTTTTAACCACTTACATCCATATCTAAGAGATCTACTCCAAAAAATTGCAATTTCTAAGCAATAGATCTTTCTCAAATCTTGTTACCTACAACCTAAACTTTTAGCTACATAGATATACAAATATTTTTGTAAATCTAACTTAATATATTTCCTATTTCTTAAAATAAAAAAATTCCAAAATTGAGTTTTTAAGGGTTTTTTATATTTATATACATTATATAGCACTTATATGATGTTAAATTATATTTAATACTTTATATGAGATAATTTCAATTAACCTAATTCACAAATACATAATATTTAGGATTTTAAACCAATTAATATATAACTTATATATAAAAATTTATATGGAAAATAGAATTATTATGTATGATGCTAATACTTTATATCCATCGAATTTCAACTGCTATTGGGGTATATAGTTAAAAGTATTCCATTGATAACTTGATACATTTGACAATTGGTATCAACTAGTTTCAAGTAATTTTAACTTAATTTATGAGTAATTACATATCTAATTAAAATAATTTAGTATTTCAACTTTTATGATCTATGACATAAGCTATCAAGTATCAGTTGAGATTGATTATTGATGGGGTAAAAGTTGTTTCTTTAAAAAAATAGGAGATTGCATCTTCAGCTGATAGTGGTGTAAATTCCTGAGTTGGTAGGGGGAAGGGTTTGGTATAATTAAGTTTTAAGATATGGTCCTTAAAAATCTATATAATTTGATTCCTCATTATGTTAACAAAATTGACATTGAAATCCCTATTGAAACGGTTTTGTTTATTTTCACTCACACATAGAATACCCCCCCCCCAATATCAATATATGACTATATTGCATATATATATAAGCATATTTATGTATGTAGATTATCACCATAAGATTTCATGACTTGATTCCTTTATTTGGTTGTAAAAATTGGGTCAAAATCTTGCTTGGACAAGAATGCAACTATCAAATTTTTGTTACAATTTATGTAAATTTCTATATCTAGACCACCCGAAACGACACCGAAATTGCATATTTTAAACTATTCATGGAAGCAAAAAAATAGAAAATAAAGATTATGCATGCACAGTGAACAAGTCACCAGGCTTACCGAGAAGCCTACACAAGTTGTTCACATTCAAGGAGACATTGAATGACCCTTCTAGGGTTGGTTCTTAAGTGAGATGTATGGAGTTGTGGCTCCATCCTTGTCCATGCTTCTGATAATTTTTGCCATGTGTGCCTCAACCTTTAGCAGAAAGTGCACTTCGGGTGACGTGCTCGTCCACAACCTTGGGTAGGAGGACAACTATATCAACAGTCGCATTCACTTCACTATGTGGAATATCATTTGGTAGTAAATTTGATTGTGACAAGCAGCCATATGCATCATCCAGAGAAGTAAGCTTGTCAATGTTGAGGGTGATACTATGAACTAGAGTGAACTTGGGGTGTAAGCCATGAAGGAGCTTGGCAGTGATCAATTTGTCCCATTCTTTAGTTTTAAACTCCAAAAACACTAGTGAGAAGAAGTTGAGTTGACATGACAAAGACTTAATTGTTTTAAAGTAGGCCTCCGGATATTTCTCACCTTGTTGCGAAAAATAAGTTGTCTCACAAGTTGTTGAGGCAAAAATAAAAAAACTCCTATATATTAAATGAATTTTCAATGTTACTCTTGTCATTTGCATTGCGGTAGAAAATTTACTTGCCAGCAATAGGAGGCTCAATGGTGTTCGATAGCTAATAGACAACAAGGCCACTTTCTAGAACTGGGTGTTAGTGTCTTCTACAACTATAGTAATGTATTTGAGCTTGTTCAATATGCCTAATATAGCTTATTTCTTAATTACAAATGATATATAGAGGTTCTCCTTGTATAGGAGTGGGTTTGGTATGTTGTACTACTAAGAACAAGAGAAATTATAATATAAGGAGATCGACTCAATAAGCCCATTTAACAAATTAACTCTTAACAGTATCTTATGTTTGGTGGATATTATTGGATATGTTACTGCGAGGCAAAAGATCCTATTTTCTATGGGGATGACCACAATCTAAATCACCTATTTTGGGTGTGTGGCATAACTAGCATTAGATAGAAGATTTTATCTAGGGTTATAGGCTCTCTAAATGTCACTTATGATTATGATTTTAGTAGTAAGTAACATTTTCGTAGCATCTTCTCCCACAGCTACATGATCCACAAAGTAAACTTCTTTTGCTACGGTCATGTATGGGTATTGTCAAACTTATGTTTGGCTTAAGAACATGCTAACCCGCATACATGGGGCCGCATCCTACTTTGGTAGGGGACTACATGAGTCTATTGAAGATATTATGGTATGCGGAAGTCCCTTCTTTGGGGATCTTCAATGACGGTTGGCTTCCTTACCTATCAAACTTGGTGGTCTGGATCTACATTTAGCAACAGAGGCTTCTTCATATGCTTTTGTGGCATCCAGGGTCCAGTGTTGGGTACTTCAAGATCATATTTTGTGAAACAGTGGGATACATTTCATGGACTCTGATTTTAATTATGCTTTCAGTTCTCAATGTGTCATGATTTTATCGTTTGACCTTAGTTATTTTTCTAATAAGGACATCGTCCCCACTAAAGCCTAAAATGCTTTGGCGTGTGCCCTTATTAGCAAAATTGTTAAAGGATATAGATGTTCAATTTGACATGACCATTAGACAGAAACTAGTATTCAGGTGTTTTCAAGTTGCGCACGTTCAAGATTTTCTTTTGGTTATTCTTATTGGTGGGCTTGGAGTGCACATGTCACCAATAGAATATCGTACTATCCTTAAGTATCGTCTTTTGATCCCTCTTTTTTTATTGATGAGGTATGCCCTGTTTGTCACAAGGCGTGCTTAGACACCTTTGTCGAGGATGTGGTTCATTGCAGGGAGTCTCAGACTTTAATTATATATATGATCTTGTTAGAGATGTTCTCTATGATGTACTTAAACACGCTAGAGTTGTTGCTAAAAAAGAGACACCTGTGAATTTTTTTGACAGATCTACAGAAGGGGAGATCGACACTTAGACCAACGGATGTCCTTATTTTTTGCTAGTTTGGAGGTAAACATGTGTGTGTTCATCTAAAGGGAGTTTGTCCATTGGTGGGCTTGAAAATTGGAGATTTTATTGTGGCACGTGTTGTCCTAAAAGTCGTTACAGCCAAAGTGGCTAAGTATGAGAAAACATGCATCGAAAATCAACACGTATTATACCTTTTCGATTTGATACTTTTGGATTCCTAACATCAAAAGTCCTAGAGCTTCTCAAAAGGATCTAAAGTAATGTATAGTGATGTTATGACTACTAAGTCTATGGATGTAGTATTTTGAAGTATTGATTTTCCCAATCAAAAGGGTTGATGCTTGTGCCGTCCGCCTTCTATTTCATTGTAATTGTATTTTGTTATCTTAATAATGATTACTATAATGAAGTCGACTATGTTAGAGAAGTGTGCACAATAGAACCTCTAATAATAAGAATAAGGGACATGTGAATCTATAATCCTAAACAAAATCTCTAATATCGCTAAGCATAAACATGTGTGATGCAAAGACGTTAGAGCATTAGATATTGCACGTATTTAAGAACATTAGATTACTTCGAGACTGTATACGGTGTTGCGTCACTTTCTTAATTTGTAGATGATCCTCGCTTGGATAACTAGCATGACTCTCTCTTTAAGAAAGTTCTTTAGTACTCTTGAGGGATTGATGAAAAGATTGATCGATATTGTCGGACACAATGTTAAGGGGGACGAAAAAGATCAACAACAAAAGAGAATAAAGAGGGAATTGTTCTGGACTTCCACACCCAATAGAACAATTGTTGTTTCGTGTTTCACGTCACTGAACCTTTCATGTATTAGTTGGAGCAAACACGTCCTCCATCTACTCGGACTTTAATTTCCCCAGGAAGCGCATGAACTGGGATCTTCAAAAAGTTACGGAAGTCAGGCGCGTTGGGAGTGAAGCGTGTCTTACCTGCGGGAGAGAGTGGTTTGTTGGAGGGAGAGGTTGATTTGAGGGTGATGATGTACCAGGTTTTAATTGGATGGGCCGGTATAGGTTGTGTAATATGTAAATAAATTTGCTTTGCTTATAACTTTTGAACCGTGATGAATATTTTAATGAAACAAAAATCATTAGATTCGTTATGAAAAATGCATTCCAACAAAACTAATATTAATATATTTTAATATATATATATATATATATATATATATATATAAATGATATGAATAGGTTATTCTGGATGTCAATGAACTATTTTGGGTGTCAATTAACCATCTTTGGGTGTCATTAGCCATTTATGGGCACCAATAAATTATTATTGGGTGTGAAGTGCCATTATACCCTATTTGATGCGTATAACCATATTTGGGCGCCATTAAATTATTCTTAGGTGTCAAACATACCTATTTGGGAGCATTTTTATACTTTTAGGTGTCAATGAACTTTTTTTTGACATCAATTAACTATTTTTATGTGTCAATAGTCATTTATGGGTGTTGTTATAATTCTATGTGTCAACAAACCATTTTGGACGTCATTAAGTAGTTCTTATGTGTCAAACAGACCTATTTGAGTGTCTTTATGTTTTTTGGTTGTCAATCCCTTATTTGGGCGTCATTTTAAACGTTTGGGTGTCAATGAACCATTTTGGGCGTCAATTACCTTATTTGGACGTCATCTTTATACTTTTTGGTGTCAATGAATCATTTTGGGTGTCAATTAACCATTTTTTGGTGTACAATAACCATTTATGGGCGTCATATCATCCAAAAAGTCTTATTTGGGCATCATTTTAAATATATGGGTGTCAATGAACTATTTTGGGTGTCAATTATCTTATTTGGACGCCATCTTTATACTTTTGGGTGTCAATGCACCATTTTGGACGTCAATTAACCATTTTTGGGTGTCAATAGCCATTTATGGGCATCATAACATCCACAAATGGCTAAATAGCGCCCAAAAATTAAATAGTTGTTTTGGTTGTCAATATCTTATTTGGACGTCATCTTTATACTTCTGGGTGTCAATGAACCATTTTGGACGTCAACAAATTATTTTTTGGTGTCAATAACCATTTATGGGAGTCATAGTTGGTTGTTAATTAACACATATATATTGTTTTTATATTTTTTTTCAAAAATACGTCAATATTAGGCTTGTTATATTGTATTTTTCATAACGAAATCAACGGTTTTTGTTTCATTAAAAAAATTATTACTGTTCAAAAGTTATAAGTGAAAAAAAATTATTTACCTATTGCATAATTTCAAAAAAAATCACCCAATCACCATATGTCACGTGGTGGCAGTTTGGGGGCTGGTTTAGAGTTGTTTTGGGCGCGCGTGAAACTGGGTGTGACGGGCGTGAGCTTGCCTAAATCTTTGTTATGTGAGTGCGATGCAGAGATTGATCAAAGTTTGGCGCACAACTTTATTAGTAATATATAGAAGGGCCCACTTGTAACTTGCAAAACTAAATGCAAATAATACTTCAAGCCCCACCCACACTATTTCATATACAAAATAGATATTTAGTACGAAAGGGGCAGTTTTGACTTCAAAACCAAATACAAACATTGCATAAACACAAACGACATCGATGTCTTATTAGAATACAAGGACTAATTTGTGATTCCAGTAATAAAGAGAAAAATGCATAAGACCCCTACAAAGCACTTTCTTATACAGTAATATAGTACATTTGTTAGAAACGCTACTACTATGATAGAATCTCTAATAATCTTTAGCAAGAGCTCTATTTGTAACTGAGTCTCTAGTATAATGTAAAAAGAATCCGTCAACTAGTGAACATGCTGTTTTGAAGACATGCATTTTAAATAATTACAGTATTACATACATACTATTATGTAACTGTTACATAAGATAATAATGTCTAATTATTAAAGACAATTTACCACTACCGCAAAACTACAAGTCTACTGTTATGTAACTGTCACATAGGCTGCTACCTTCTAATGACTATTAGATTAGAGTAGGTAACTAGAAGTAGTTTACAATGTTCTATTGCGCTAACAACAGATTATAGTGCATCAAAGTACAGGCACAATACATCTTCTAACATTTAGCAGCCGAAGCGGCCCGTGCTAAAACGGACCCAGTAAAGCATATCAAAGCAGGAAAAGCAGGTATAAGCGTACGCTTCATGTCAGTCCACTTCAGAGCCCCTTCATAAGAAAAAATCAATGGTCAAGGATCCGTAAAACGCTTAAAGATAGCTTCAACAGCTGTTTTATTCACTCTGTAGAATACCTTGGCAGTCGGTTGCTACACATATGACCAGCTAGGTACATCAGTACATTCAGCTTATATGCTTGATTAGACATCAGATGTGAACTCATATATGACAACAGAGAGGTCTACTATATGTGACAATCAAACAGAGCTGTATATCAACAAAAACAAGTTAAGAGCCTGTAGACAGAAAAGACATCAAACTAAAATAACATCATCAGTCTTATGTATGATTAGTTTAATTAGTCGGAAGCTTCACACATTCAGTTTAGGTGCTTCATTAGACATCAATTGCGAGATCAGCTGCTAGCTGTATCATCCAAGAAAACAACAGGTCCAGAACTGTTACAGAATGAAAACCTTGTTTCTCTGACAGATTGCTAAAACTGGATATAGATTCAAGAAGTCTTTTGCAGTACGTGATAATGTTTGGTGATATAATTTACAAAAATAAGGTGGGAAAAACAAGTAATAAAGAGACTTCTATACTTATAGACCAAAAAAGAATCTCATGATGGACAGTTGCAAATGGGCCTATGGTGATACAATAGTCAGTCCAGGGGCATTTTTCTGAACATGCTTGAGGTGAACATCAATAAAAAAAAAATGTCAAGTTTACCAAGTATAAGCTAACAATTTAACAAGTAATACTTACAGGCCTATCTATCTTACTGGAGGTACATTCCAAATCAATAGATTTCTTGATAACATATTTTTTCAGCATATTTTACAGAAGAAAAGGTTAACCCCATGGTCCCCATCCAAACATTTGTATGATGTTGTCTCGCAAATGATCCAACTGAATCAATGAGAGCCCGTGAATTGCTTCTATCTTTCATTACAGCAATTCTTCATCTAAGACACAAAATCTAAATATGTCCCAGCCATCTATCTAACAAGATATAACATATGGCTGCGGTGACCAGTATGCAACTCCATTTACACAGAAGAGGATTGTCCACAGATCACTATCGAAGTCTAATTGTCTCATTAGGGAAGATAACATTTGGGTTCCTGATGTGGGGATTGAGATCCGCCAGCTCTTTCCACTTAGATCCAGTGCCATGAACCCGTGCGGAGATGCTCCATAGCGTTTCACCAGGCTGCACCTTGGTACTGGTTTGTGGTGCCTTACTGATTGCTTTTGACTTCATGAATGGGTTCTTGTTAGTCTTCCCCATTCCAGTAGCCAGCAACCACCTAGAACCAGATGATTGCTGAAATGGATTGCCCCAACCCTTCTTCTTCTCCGGTTCATTTTTCAACCCAGCAACATGAACTTCCGTAACCTTAAACATAGGTACGGGTTCTTCCTCAGGTTTCCTTTCAATCTCTTGCTTCAAAGTAGGCTTTGCCTCGAGATCACCGTCGTCCTCATACTTTACATTGTTGCCTCCATCAGAAACCGTACAGTATATTCTTGGTTTTGGTGGGATGAAAACTCGCTCTACCTGAACTAGAGAAAGCATAGGTGTACCAACAGGCTCGTAGTTTCGGTTTGGATCTCTTAGTTGCACCATCAAAGCGACAGTGAAGTTATTCCCCAGCAAACCCCATCTTTTACCAGAGCCCTTTCCCTTTCTGTTCTCCCCCTTCCATCCACCACCAAATATATCACCAGACTTTGCATGATGAGCAGCAAGAATTTTGGATGTTCTCTCACTGTTTAGATCCTCCTCATCTACTACTCCAGAGTCTAGTTTCATCCACTCATCCAACGTGATAGAGAGACCCATCAAACCATCAACCTCGCTACTAGATTCCTTGACATCAGTGAGCTGCAAGCTGGCAGCACCCTCTAATCCAAGAAAGCCAGCATTCTTTGCCCCTTTTCCTTCTAAGGCAGAAACATCACCCAGAGACTGTGCATAGATATTTGAAGGTGCATCCTCATCTGACATCCCTGATTGTATTCTCAGACCTTCAATTGACAAAGCTTCGATCTTGTCCATAGCCAGGGGAGCAAGGTCCTCCAGGGAAACATATTCAGAGTCCAAGTCTTCATTTCTATATGAACTTTGCTTCTTTTGCTTACCCTTTTTCCTTCGCCCAGGAACATTTGCACTGGCTTGCAGCTCACCTTCATCTGGCCTACATTTAGATAAACAAACAGAACATTTAGAAAGTAAAGAAACGTTATAGTCAGAATAAAAACCAATTTACGACATCTCTAACCTTTCTATTGCCTGAAAGGCAGGCATAGAATCCCAGGCTACTTGCTGCATTGTCTTTCCTGTTATATCTTCCAGAGGCATCAGCTTGCTTGCCTGCATTGTCAGTTTCTCAACTCCGACGGAAGCCAGGGACTGCAATATATCCACAATGTCAGACCCCATTTCAGCCGGCACAACAACAGGGCTAGAGACCTGCATTATCAGATTCCCTTTGTTCTTTGCATTCTTAAAAAGACCAGGATTCATTGCCCTTATAAAACCCCCACCTTTGGTCTGAATAAATGGACCCAAACCCTCACCGAGGGGAGGTAATTCCAGAGGCTCTTCTGGTGGAAGAGCAATGGGACTGCCAAACCCACCCCTGCTCTCTGGTGGAGAGTTCTGGAAAACCTTCTCATCCAGACCGAACTCACGCATCAAAGTCTCCGTCTCTATATCTTCCAACATTTTTGCCCTGTTCTTACTCCTTATAGCTTGGGTCGCCCTCTCATGCTCCACTTCAGCCACTTGAACGATCTTTGTGAGATCTATATCCTCCCCCCAATCCACATCCTTGTCGCTTCCAAGATCGGAGAAGAAGACGTTATCCTTGTTACTCAAAGTTTCGTTCTCAAACTCCCTCCACAGACGTTCTTTTGGCGACTCCATGTCACCGATCCGCAGAGTCTCATTTTCAAACTGTTTCCAGATCTTCTCACTCGGAGACGTAGAATGACTAGAACCTGAATTTGACAGCAAATCTGCACCGCCCAACGATTGCCTCCTGAACTGTTTCCACAGACGCTCCCTCGGCGATTCCGGATCGCTGTCCGAACTCAAGCCGAATGGACTGTGCTCTATCCCAAGCATACTCAGAAATTCAGTGGCGACTGCCTCGGTGGTATCGTCCAAACTGAGGGACTTGCTCATTCTCCCAGTCTTGTATTGCAACTTCGTGTCAGCATAGTTTGGTGGCTCGGGAGTCTTTGGCTCTGTATCATCAGATTCAAGTAGAGACAGAGAGTTCAAGGCAGAACTTAACTCATCCATAACCTTTTCTTCAACCATTGGGTCAGGCAGTTTAGAAATGTCCAAGTGATCAGAAAGTGCTAGCTCTGGCTCTTTGGAATCACAGTCATCTTCCACTTTTTCCAAGCTTACAGTGTCATCTTGATGATTGGAGACAGTCGGATGTTCTGCATCTGCAACCTCGTCACAAACTACATGAGTGGCTGCATGCCCTTCATCATCATTCAACACAGTTGGATGTTCTGCAGCTTCAACCTCATCACAAACTACATGAGTAACTACATGGCCTTCAAAATCATCATTATGTTCCACACAGTTATCATCCTCATTGGATTTTTCAAGAATCGGAGGAGCCATTTCGATGCCTTGCTCAATTACGGTGAATTCAACCTCCTCAGGTTCTTTGCTGTTATCGTCCCCTTTGTCATAAGAATCCAAGTCTGTCAACGGTTTCAGCTCAGGAGGCTCTTCTTGCACATCAAAAGCTTTCATATGTATATCCCTATGTGCAATCTCGTCCTCTTTACTCTCTTTTATGTTCTCATCATCATTCAAAACCCCTTGTATAGTAGTAACACCCACTGAGCTCACTGGTGCAGAACTGGGCACCACCACCTCATGAAGCACCTTAACATGGTCCACAGGCCGAGCTGTGCTCTGTGTGGTAGCTTTTAAAACATGCTCATCGACACCACGGAGGCTCTCTGACCTCCTCAGCGACTTGGGCCAATCAGCGGCTGTAACATTCTCAGACATCATCCCGCCCAAAGACATCCTCCTGCCACCTTTGGCAACAGACCCGGCCACAGCCTCCTTGACCACGGAAAACCCAAAGCTAACCGAGAGTACACCTCCTTTGCCCCTCCCTGACAGCTTGAAGCTCGTGCTCCACTCCCCGGAGCACCCTTCCTCCTCGAGCTCCTCCAGCGTGACGGGGAGCAGCCTGGTAAGGTCCACCTTGTGCGTGCCCAAGTCGGCGTCATGGTACCCTATGACGGAGACCTGAAGGACGAACATCTTGGGCTCATACTTGGCGGTGTGCTGGTGTCCGCCGCTGCGGTTCCCGTAAACGGAGCAGCGGTGCGCCAACACCTCCTCGAACTCCGCCACGCCCTGGACGACCCTGGCGGTCCTGGTCTTGGCGCTGCCGGGGGAAGCGGATGCGGAGGAGCCCGTGGCGCCGGCTCGCTTCCACTGGACGTAGAGGCCCAGGTCGTTGAAGGCGTGGCCCAGGCCGGAGACGGAGTGGACGTGAAGGGTGAAGCGGCAGTCGAACCGGCGGTGGCCTATGTGGGAGAGTGCCCTTAGGGGTTTCCAGTTCCAGATCGAAGACGATGAGGAGGATGAGGAAGACGAAGCCGAAGAGGAGGAGGAGGCGGTCGAAGACGAAGTGGAGGAGGTAGACGACGAAGAAGACGAGGTCCTCTTCGACGGTGGGTCCTTGGTGGTTGAGCGGGTCTTGGAGGAGCGCGCGTCAGCGGGAGGGAGGACTTTCCCCGCGGAGGCGGACCGGGGGCGCCGCTGCTGCTGGTTTGCATCGGACTGGGGCGGCGGCGGGAGAGCAGGGTTGGACTTGGTACCGCCGGCAGCGGATGCCTTTCTGTTGATAGATAGGGCCTTGCTGAGCGCCTCGATGTCGTGGAGCAGCCGGGTACTGCCGGGTTCTAGAGGTAGAGAAGCCCTCTTTCCGCCGCTGGACTGCGGCCTCCGCAGCATTTTTTGGGGGAGTGGGGTCGAAATTCAAAAAGGGGATGGGTGGGTGATTTGGATTCGAAAATTCCAAAGACTGAACTCGGTTTCGAAGAATGGAGCGGAGAAGAAGCCTGGAACTTGGTGGGGTGTCGTCTACTAGGGTTTCTGCTCCGGGTTCGCCGTCGCGGCCGTCGTCTTGTGAATGGACTGGTGGGGGAGTTCAGGACGACAGCGGGAGGAGACCGGGGGGCGGGGGAAGGGACGGAACAGGATAGGTGGGAGAGAGATGGGCAGCTGAGCAGCGTTTTCGTTGTAGGTGCCGTCGGCTGTGACGGGATCGGATCGATCGGGTCGCGGTATTTTCCAAACTTTTCTTTTGTCTTCGGAATGGGACACTTCTAAATCCCCGGCCCCTTTGTCGATGATGGGCGTTGGCGCGTGGGAGCGGAAACGGTGGGGGTGGGTGATTAAGCTTCGGATGCCTTGCTTGCTGCCAATGACGGTAGGAATGGTTCTTTTCTTTGCGCTTCGCGTCTTTCTCGCTAGTCGACGCATCCGGAAAGTTTTGAAAAGGGAAGGTTTTTCTTTCGATATTCATTGCGTATATTCATTCCGTTTAATAAATACATAAGTTATTTACTACGACAGTTGTTTTCTTTAGTTTATATCACTAAAAGTGGAAGTTTCCTTAGAAATTGGAGATCTCCTCAACAAAGTGGAGATTTTCTCGATGAATGTAATATGCTTTCGTTTCCGCTAACCGCTAGAGATTTGTTTAGCCAAAAAGAGAAGAAAGAAAGAAAACATGTTTGAGGCTACCTAACATGCATTAAGGTGATGTTGTCAAAGCAGTAAAATATTGTCTTTTTC
Organism: Alisma plantago-aquatica; assembly: GCA_963693085.1. Taxonomy (NCBI): domain Eukaryota; kingdom Viridiplantae; phylum Streptophyta; class Magnoliopsida; order Alismatales; family Alismataceae; genus Alisma; species Alisma plantago-aquatica. The sequence continues at coordinate 1,094,489,392 of OY856412.1, read as the reverse complement.
TTTTCTTTTTTGAAATATATATATATATATATATATATATATATATATATGTGTGTGTGTGTGTGTGTGTGTGTGTGTGTGTGTGTGTGAGAGAGAGAGAGAGTGTGTGTGTGTGTGAGAGAGTGTGTGTGTGTGAGAAATTCAAAATTTATAACATTTGCATGAAGCTAAAGAGCGATATGGATCAACAATTGAGCATTCATATCAAGTTTAGGCCTTATTTGGTAGGATGCTTTTTATTTTCCTAGTATTCAAAAGTAACGAGCAGATGATTTTCATTTCGTACGATGTAGTACGGTGAAGTTTATTGAATTCCAACTGCATTCTGTCACCTGTTTGGCCAAAAAAATCGAAGAAAACGTATCGCGCCCGATCTGGGCGTACTCGGGTGTAAAACAAACTTGTTAACCAGCCGCAAAGAAAGGTACCTACTGGCTGCTATTATGACGATGTCTGTTGCTATGATTTTTTTAGTCAACCAAATCACGACAAACAAAAATGGTGAACTCACATTACACACTACCAAATAAATCTGAAGCTGCTAAAAAAGCATGATTACATTTGTTTGATTTTCTTTTTCATCAAATTACACTCAACAACACCCTAGCAAATAGACCCTTATGTGTTGTCAAAGAACTAGACGTAAAACCCCACGCTTCAACCTCAACTAGTAGTAGTGTGGCTCGTGGCCGTCTTCTTGTCAAATTATAGTGACGCCCCTCTATTTTTTTCTCTAGAGAGAGTACTTAGGATAACTTTCTTTCATTGACACCTTATGTTGGGTACCCTAGCCCCTAAGTTACTTAAAATGGTGGTTCACATGCACAAATAAATACTTGAGTTAACTAGGAAATGATTTGTTTTGTCATGCAAGTGTAATTCTTATCATTATCCAACTTTAGGTACAGAAAATGTGTCCCATCAGCCTATATACAACCAAGACCAAAGTTTCACGTACAGAACAAGACATAACAAGTGGGGGAAAAAACAAGGTCAACCAAATCCAAACTCATAACGGCATAAAGATTTTTCTACCCCCAAGGCTCTAGGATTATTGTTGATATGTATGCCAGAAAGCCAATCATATGATGATTGTAATGGCATATCTTGTAAACGATTTTAATAATGATAAAGACAATCTTTTAATTTATTATGTTTTATTCAATTATGAGATAATGATGAAACATAATGAATGTTTAAAGATTGAAATTAATAAATGACGTATGTCTTCAGGTTGAGGACCTGAATAATGAGATCATACTAATGTCAAGAGTAGATGCACTCTTACTATGTCCCTGGTTGGATATCATTGTGGAAGGCTGATAGACAGCAATAACACATAAGACTAGAGTGTGTGTTGGTTGATGACAGAATCTCATTAAGTCATGATATGTGATATCAAACCAAACACGTAGATACTTATTGGAGAATAGTGTATCAAACAGACCCACCTTGAGAGTGATACATGGATACCATGGAATGGTAGTCAAAAATAGCTCTCATAGTGATGGTGGTGATTGTGGTTCTTAGACCTGAAATCACTACACTCATCCCATGTTATTTGTTGTACTAAAACATCATCCATTGTGACCTCGAATAAGGGTTGCCATAAAGGTGATGCTCAGGTGTATCATGACACATTGGGATGATTGTGAGTGATGTAGATGGGATTTGTCCTCTTATAGGAGTTTGATATCCAAGCCGCTTGATAAGGGACACTGAGAAATGTATGGCCATACTCATGTGATTAAATATTTAATATGTGAAACCACATGCATCTCAGACAGTCTGATCTAGTTCAAGGAACATGGATTGAATATTGAGAGGATGATGATTTTATGCCTCAAGTTCAATTTGGATATCATTGATAAAGGATTTATACAATCATTATAACACCAATTACAGATTGTAGGTTAAAGTTGTTCTACAACTTCTCGATTACTTGGATAGCAATGATGTCTTGCTAGATACCATAATTGCTTGTGACATCATAAATTAGTTATGGACAATCAATGTCAACATAACTTGGAACCTATAGGGTGACACACATAGGATACACTTGGAATAGGAGTTTATTCATGAATGTAGTTTAAACTTGATTACTAAAGAGTTAGGTATTCAGTTTAAAAAATAATGGTGAAATGTTGACTGACTGTACTGTGAACCGATCGGTTCAAGTATTGAACTGATCCATTAAAGTGTCAGATCAATTGATCCAAAATTATCTATCTAGCCCATGAACCAAATAGTTTAGCAAATGAACTGATCGGCTTAGGTCCATGAACTGACCAGTTTAGGTTGTGAATCGAATGGTTGATCAATTCGATCGGATCAAGGATTAGTGTTGACGTCATGTTGTGCATTAATCTGATATTAATTGTCAATACAATTGCAACTAAAAAACATGATGAAACGATTGGTTCAAGGGTTGAACCAGTCAGCTCACATGCCAACCGATCAGTTCACCTATGAACTGACGGTTTCACTTCTTGCATGATGTGAAAATTTATGAAATCTCTTCCCCTTCGACTCCCTATAGGACTAGGAACTCTGACCTTGACCCTCCTACAAATTGAGGGTATTGGGGGCTTCTCAGTCACATCAGTAAGATCTCACAACTGTTGTCTTCTCTGGTTGTGGTAATCAAGAGAATCCAAGCAAGTCCTACCCGTCAAAAGGAGGGATAGAAAGGGAGAGACAATTAGGAGAGTAAGTTGGTGCTAGCACATCGACTAGAAGGGACAAGTCCTTCTTGTTTGTTGTTCTAGAATGATAGGAGTTCCCAGTGGTCTGTGTGGATTACTATAGAGGCGAGGAGGTTGTTGCCTAACACTAAGAAGATAAGGTCAGCTGTTGTCAGTGGTGATCAACCAAGAGGCTGTTGCTGACACTGTTTGGTTGCAACTTGAAGAAAGGTGCACGCTACTGCAAGGGAATTGTCATTGGACTTATTCTAGGACCATGTATAACCTCACAAACTATCCCTCCCATTACATAGTTATTGACGCGATCAACTGTTCAAATGGAAATATGGTAATTAAATTTTTATTTCTGTTACCTATATTGTAGCCATATTTCTCTACAGTGGTATTAGAGCCACATCAATTTACTATACTTCAAAAACTAATTGACATGATCAGTTTTTGGTTTTTTTCATTTATTTATCGCATACGATGTGAATAATCAAAGTGATTAATGTGCATATCTAATTAAATAACACATACGATCCCAATTAATATATATACATACATATATGATATATATGCAATCTACACTCATCGCCCTAAAAGTCAGTTTTGATGGTGGATTTGTAGCATGGTTATGACCAATAACCCTAGTTGTATGTGCTTAGTTGGTTGCGGTTGTTTATTCTCATTTATCTTGATTTCCATACTGAGCCTCTATCTTCTCTTCCATGAGTAAAGGTATTATTCTCCCCTTCCTATGATCCCCTCAAATGTAACTTGAGGTTTCCCTATTGTCGTGTAATATGCTAAATAAGATTAGAATAGTTTTAGTTCTTGTTATGTTGAAGAAGACATTCAACACCATACGAACCGCCCATTTTAGATGACGAGTCGATCGACTGGAGGACCGAGGAGGACATAAGATAGAAGGAGCCAAACTGATCAGCTAGTGGCCCAATCAAGCATTTGAAAATGTCTAGACATCATTTGGATCAGAGGCCAGATGATTGATCTGACAGACCAACCGACAAACTACGAGGCAAGTCGATTAGTTCAAGAGTTGAACTGATCAATCTAGAATGGTTCAAGAACAAATCTTCAACATGTTATTGCATGTGATGTAGAGCTTAGGTGGTAGTAATTCCTTATTGCTCTAAGGAATTACAATAGTATGGCCATAACCACCGCTTGTGTTCTTTATTGCATATTTTTGTTTGTGGGATATAGCATGTATATGATATGTACTATAGTATGTGGTGAATGGATATATATATATATATATATATATATATATATATAAATCCCTCAATCAAACATATTAAGTCTTAGATGCTTTCCATAAATAGTACACGTGAAAAGCTTGATTGACTATGTGTGGGCACGCCAAGTGTGGTGTGTTGTCTATCTCATGAAAGTGTGATAGTAGTTATGTGGGCCTACTAACCAGCCTAAATCACACGTCCAAACTGGAGCAGATCTAGAGTAATCGAACTTTTAAGATAGTAACCCGACACTCAAGCCCATGTAACTATTATATGGGGTCTGGCGTAGTAATCGGGGTCGAACCACAGGGACAAGGTTTGCAGGTGTTAAGCACGCAAGGTCTCACACTCATTTACTCTGGATATCATATGGGTTAAAAGGGTTGTTTCCTAAGGAACAATGGTGCTCAGACCAAAATGAAGAAAAATAAAATAAAGAAAGAAAAATAACAACAAGAGAGAATAAGGACAAATAATAGGAAACCAAGATATGGAAGGGAACTCAGACTGGGTTTCACCTACTAAGGTCTCTCACTAACATGCAAAACTCTCTCCCTCGTGTACATACTCTTGTCAAGACTACAAGCAATCATATAAGCATCCATTCCTTTCTCTCTTGAGATAAGGATAGATCTAAGTCCAAGGGAAGCCTCTCTCTCGAGATGACCATCCAAAAACTACAAAGCAGAACATATGACCATAAGCTTTAGCATTCCAACATTTTCATGCATTCATACTACTCCATAACATAAGATATTAGTGATACTATGCTTTCGAGGTAACAACAATTAAACATCATAAGATGGTAGCTAAGCATACAAGTGAAGCATTAAAACTGGTGCATGGAGATAATCTTGACAAGAGTATATATATATTCAAAGAGGAGACACAATATACATGTTGGGAGAGCCTTAGTGGCTACTCCCAACCCAAGTTAAGTGTTTAGCCACACATGTTCACGGGAAGCATAATGGCGTTACAAAATGATAGATACATCAAGTTCCGCAAAGAGAGGAGGGAAGTACATTGGGATGGAAGTGATAGATCTAGATAGAGAGAGAAGAATGTGATACAACACCTTACTTCTTCAGATCTAGATCTAGGAGGCCAATGACATGGACATTCTCCTTCTCTCGAAGAAGATAGAGCCTTTTAGTCTTCTCTCTCATCAGCTTCCACCTTTGGAGATCCAAGACTGATTGGATGGATGGGAATGAGTCTTGAAAATGACAGCACTTTGTGGTCCTTCCAGATCTCCCCCTTTGACAAGATGGGTAGGTGGCCTATTTATAGGTTTGCTCCACCAACTTAACTCTTAGACCGCGGTCGAGGCCTAGCTTTGGTCAAATCCTGGTCGTGATCGAGGATGTAATGATGGCCTCTCTTTGGTCGAGGTTGGGGTGATGCATCCTTCGGTTGGATCGCAGTCACAGTCTGGGCACGACACCTCCCTCGATCGCAGTGTGGGCACGCTCCACTTCAATCACTCTTCGATCACGGTCCTAAGTCAGGATCGTAGTCGAGGTTGAGTCACTAGGTTCACGCCTTGGGCGTGTGGAATTCTAGGCACCGCGGGCATGAGAGACTGAGTGCAAAGTCCATGGGTGTGTGGTATTGAGGTGATCAGGGAGACCTCGACCGTGGTGGGGTGGTCCCTAAGGTCGAATGAGCCACAGTCGAGGATGTTGGCCACAACCTTGGCTTGATGTGACCCTATGTTACACCCCAATATCACAATTACCATTAATCATGAGATTAGGGCATAAATTGAGGATTTAACATAATACAAATATCACCCTTAACTTTTTCTTCTTTTTCAAACTCTTTGTTTTCTCGCATTGAACCACATAAACTAACTTTATAAGGGAATATAAACATTGATTTCTTTAATATGATCTCAACATAAATAATACACATCCATACATTCATTCTCAGGTACATACAACATGATAATCAGATATATTCTCTCTTATTAAGGAAACAAAGATACAAAACATTACTTACAACACTCTCACATCTATACTATGACCTAGAGTGATAGCAACCGACTGAACTTAACTAATCTCATACTTAACTCATGTGGTATATCTACTCTGATTCTTTGACCTTCTTCAAGTCCACATGGTTTCCCTAAAAATTGTGAGTAGAGGGGTGAGCCTACTCGCTCAGTGAATGAGTACTTCAAAGAAACAGTCTAAAGCACTGATATAATTATAGATATACTTTTGAGCAACTGATATCAATTATAATAGTAGTAAGCTTTAAAGAGATTGATCATTTACAATCATAAATATGGCAGGATACTCTAGATATCAACAAGAGTAAATCAATATATGAGCATGCTTGATTAATTTCAACGAGAACTAATAATTCATAAACATACAAAGAATAATTGTTGGGAAACTGTACTCGAATCTTTCTTAGCCTTTCTTACTTATAAGAAACTTTTTAAACCTATATGAACATATTTTAGCTTATGCCATGATCATATGTAGTGTACTCTACATATGAAGACTCATAGCGAACTATGATCTCACCATACAAGACTTAGCTTAAAACCTGGGAAGCTAAGCGTAGAACTGAATCTGGGTCTGCTTAACTCGAATCGTCACGTCTGACTAAGGCGGCTAAACAGTTGGCCTTTAATTGGACCTCTCCTTCTAGGCTAAGTACACAGGCAGAGGGTATGAGATGCTCTGTGGGCCTCATCTTGGTACACTCTGTGGGTACCTCTGGGTTACCACCAGGATCTCCGGTTCATGTTGGGTAACCTATCTTCTCTTAGGAGACTTCCTCAAAGGCTTCTTCTCCCCACACACTCTATGGATGTGATCCGATCCCCGTATACTGGTCGTTGCTAGGGTGGATCGTTTCCTCCCTACAGTGTAGACATCCGTAGGGAATCTACGATGTTCAGGGCACCTATGTCTATTATGTTATTATTCTTGGAAAGCTCTTCCTACATTGTACCTTTCTCTTAATTATACTTGACTCTGATATCTCTATGGTACCATGTCTATTTAATTAAAGTTTATAATACAACATGTACATCATTCTAAACTTGGCAGAGCAGTATATTTAAAACATTGTAATTTACTGAGAAATCAACATACTGTAAATACAGGCAGACTAAAATTCTTAAATAAATTGAATACATGTCAACTTGGCACATGTACACTGAAATCATGCAATTGAGCTTCTAATACACTGATTAAAGCTAATTATTTGGCATACGAGTAATCGTCATTTGCACCCATAAATTATTTGCACTTTCTTGGAAAACATGCACATCGACCCAAATCTTGGGTTGTGCATCTCATACTGAGAACATGGTAATCAAAATGCTTAATTCATTGAACACCCTATCCTTAGGGTTTCATTTACCTCATTCACTTATCACATGGCTCTCATAAGGATTTAATATGTCATAAACATTCACTAAATACATATTGCTTTAAACAAGTCATATACAATTAACATATGTATGGAATCCTTGAATTGAGATATATTAGGGTTTTCCATGCCATTCATTGAGATATTATGAATCAATAATAACATTGCATAAATAGAGTCTATGATGCCAAGAAAAACACTTCAAATGAATTTCACCATATTTATTCACAAATTTCCAACTTTCCACTCATATAGGGCTTCACCTTCTTTACAAAGATATCAAGTAAACACTATTCACATCACATGAAATCCAAAATAGTATCTGACATATATGTACTACGCATTCAGATAAACAATAATTCATAACCAAGGGGATCCAGATAAACAAATTTTTCTATTTAATTATACAACAATTTTAGTCACAGACAAATTCCCTATATTTCAGTTTACTCTTATAACCTTTGTGAATACTTAGGGAATTCTCATTAGGATGTATTGTATACATTTATAATATGAATTTATCATCTTAAATTAAAAAAAATAGAGGAAGAATCCATTTCATATCATTTTGCAACAACTTAGATCAAACAGACAATTCAGGATTTGTAGTCGCATACTAAGCAATTAAAGATTATGGATGATTTAACCAATTTTCATGCAATATATTATTTAAAGGAAGTTCCCACTTACCCTAAGGTATGAAAACATCTTACAAACGCAGCTCATCCCTAGAAATCTCGATCTCATATCAAATCCCTAGCTATTCACCTGATTCTTCTTCCTTTCAACTCGGAAACCCTAGAAATGAGGGATTATGAAGAAAAAGTGAGAAAAGGGAAAGTTTTGACACCATTTCAGATCAAATCATAGGAGGGACAGAATATTGGCATCAAAGAGAAGATTCACCATGAAACTATATCTAAAGAAGCTAAACTTACATGATTTCATCATTCCTCATACTGCAAAACCCTAGGTCAGCATCTCCATCAATTTCTCCTCTCAAACCCTAACTCTCCCTCTCTCTCTAGGATTTCATTTCTCTGTTTTGAATCACGAATTATGAGAGATTATAGTGTGTTAGGTTGACCATATAGAGCAATTGAGCTGCTTGGGTCAATTGCACATTGACCCCTTACTATACTTTTTCTTATTTCAGTTGAATTTTCTGTCATAACAATATTACTGTAATTCGTCTATTGATAAGGTCTAAACGCATCCAAAAATTATGAAAATTTTACATGTTGTTTATTATTGAGTTTCATATCTCCATTTAAAATTTCAGATCATTTGGAGTACCAATAAATAATTAAAAATAAAACACTATACTGCTAAAAAGCACTCTGTCAGCATTTTGGTCGAAGTATAGTTCAACCGAGAACCACATTCAAAGAACACTCAATTATTCTGAAATTTTTCTCCAATATGCATGATTGAGTTATCCATATCATATCCAAAATTAAATTAAATAAAAAAATTAGAAAAAATGAAAAATCATTTACCACATTGCTATCCTGATCAAATTCCATATTCATGTACTATCAAAACCCTATTTTTTGCCGATTAGGGTTTACATTTCTCAAACCCTAATTCTTCAAACTAAAAATCATAGCTAGATTTTCTTCTTGGGTTTGAAACAACACAATTGATCTACTATCATTAATCAAGTCTAAATGATGTTCAATCTAATCAAGCATGTAATCATTCAGGTAAACCCTAGTTTACCAATTAAGCACAAATGTGGTCATTATACCCTACAACCATGGAAAAAGTGTGTAAGTGAGATACTTGGCACAAAGTGCTAAAATGAGTGGAGAAAATCTATAAAAGGTATGCTAGGGGAGGTATAAAATATATGTAAGAAGAGTATAAAATGAGGTGTTATCAACCCCCCCCCCCCGAAACTTAGAATCAAGCATGTCCTCAGGCTAAGTGTAGGCTCGAAAACATAGAGAGTATTAGCAAATTAGTATGGAAAAATTTTGCAAAACTTAACACTACCGAATTATCTCATTCTTGCATCAAAATTGTTGTGGTATGTTTTCTCAACCCTAAAGTTTCAGTCATCCCCCTTTATAACTAGAGTTGTACAACGTTGACTTCTTGTCATTGCCTTTAGTAGAAAAGGTCTCTCCTTCTCAACGTATCACCCCCCTTCCTATGTTAGGTTACTAGTCATACTAGTACAACATCTCCCTGAGGGGTAGCTTTCACACTCTTTCTTTATTTTCTGTTGGCCCTATGCTAATGTGTTCGGGTAAGCTTTAGGCTTTAAGTGTTTTCCTCCTCTCATGAACTTCCTCACCCACAACTGTCATAAAGATAGTGTTGCCCTTCGAGCTTTTGCCGTAAATTTAGGTTGTTGTGTGAGTTTTGTTCAGGATTGGAGGTGGGTAAGTTTGTCTTCGAGGTTCCACTTACGGGCATGAAATATCTGCATTTGTGAGTGCATTAATACACCGGTCGTGTGGAAACTTTTGGAATCTTTTGGGAACAACTCTCATTATATTTTTTTTCTTTTTGGATGTTTATACCTCCTCTTTGGCTTGGGTGAGTGGAATTTATACAGTCTTCTGGGCAGCCAAGCCTCTTTTAGTCCCAAAGTGAGGATAGATAGACTTGAAAGGGGTAGTTGTTTCCTTCTCGATGGAGATGAGGATTTTCTTGGTTGGAGCCGTCAGGTTAGGGTGGTTGGTCAGGAGTATGGCTTGGTGAAGTTCTCTAGTTTTCAAGGGTTTCATAAGCTTAAGGTTGTTACACACAATGTCTTATTATAAGAATGAGATAGAGTTGTATTGCTATGCTTCTCATTTTATTTTTATATGCATTAGTTGCTCGTATTTTTCTCTCTATAAGATGATAGCACTACAACCATTAGTAAGAAAATAGAAAAATTTCTAAGGTAACTACACAAAACTGTGGCTTATAACCAGATTTCTTTAAGCTAAAAGCAATAGCAGTTTGGCTGGAGCTAAAATATGTACAAGTAAAGTTTTTGAAAATTTTGAAAAATTGAGTGGTCGAATGGTGGAAAAATAGTACCTCTCTAGCCCATTTATGACTCCTCCCCCAAACGTATCCTTCACCCCAACCCGGGGTGTCAAAATTTGAGTGAGACATATAAATGGGCTTTCTTCATTGTGGTTTGTCGGTGTTGGAGGCCCACTTGGACTCAAGGAGCATGCTTACATACACTCCTCATAGCAGATGATACTATTCGTATTGCATCCCCTCCACCTTTGTATTCAAATTGGCTAGGGCTATCATCCAGGCTAAATAGTAGAAGTCGTAGTCATTCAACAGAGGCACCTGCTGAGGGCACCTATGGCAGAACTATGTCTTCTTGAAGTTTTTGCCTATTGTATGCTTGTACCCTTTGTCATGACTTTTCATCATCTCAATAATCGCTTCAGCACATGTGAAAGCCTTTTCTTCAGTTGGTGTCTTTGTAGTAGTCAAGTTTGTCTTTTTGTTCAGTGCGAAGGTTGCATCTGAGCTATTATATAACACTGTAGTCCTTTTGATAACATTGACTACCAACAAAGTCCAATGATTGTTGTGAAGTATAGGCAAGAAGATATATTCCAGGAGGGACGTCACTAGGCATTGTTGTAGGCATTCTTTTTCACCTGATCTCTTATCTCTTAGAATGTCATCCACCAACATGAAGTATGCCATATGTGTGTTTGTCATGTTGTCTCTTAACAGAGCTTGGTAGGTTGATATTGTGTTGACTGATAGGTACCCTCCTATTTTCAGCATATCACGGAGGTCATCCTTCAACAAACAGATTTTGTCCCTTTCGAATATAGTCTCTGGCGGCATGTCATCTTCTTTCAAGGACTTCATTATCATGTTTAGGGGTTTAGAAGATAGGATATCGCAGCTCCATCTGTCGAAGTCCTTGAAACTAGGTACTATCTCCCCAGCCAACCCGTCTAGTTTCTCTTCATGCAGATCATCTTCTTCTACTTCTCCTTCCTTCGACTGCCCTGCTATAGGTTGTTCCTCTTTATCTTTTACCATTGGAGGCTGTTTAGGTTCAGTTTCTGGCATGCTTTCTGCAGCTACCCCAGTGTCGGTTTTCCAAACTTCTTTCCATGTCGTTGCTCTGGCTGGCTCTGTCGGGTCGATCCACAGTTTGTTCTCTCCAAGTTACCTTTTCAGGTAGAGGGATCTCTTGATGAAGTCTCTGTGGTATTGCATTTGAAGGCATCACCGGGTCACTGAAGAAGTGACAGTCATAGATAACCTCCATCACGTACATACTGCGCATCTTGTACAGATGTTCTTTGCATAAGTCTTCCAATAGGACGTACTTATTGATGGCTTCCATCATTCATAGTACAATTAAGGCCCAATTCCCTATTCTAGACTTTCTTTTCGGACCTTCTTGCAGATTGAGAATAGTTTCCATATTCCCTTAAATCTATTGTCTACTGATTGTATCACTCTCTGCAGATATAGTGGCACTTTTAGTATATCTCTGGCTTCTTTGTTTTTGTATATTAAGGAAGTATTGTCCCGCTTGGTTGCGTAGTAGTTGAACACTATTGTCTTTTTCTCATATAAATCAACAACGATCAGTTCCCAGTGCTTCACATTCCTTATGGGTAGGACCACAAACTTTGTTTCTTTCCTACTCACCACCTGTTTTAGCTCAATCACATAAGTAGCTTTGTGGTCTTCATTGTATAAGATTCATGCTAGATGTTTGGTGCCATTAAACACTGGTTGCACCTTGTCTGGATGTAAGAACTCTTCAAGGACAGCTTCTTGTATACTCATGCCCTTTTCAGGAAGATTCCTATGAAGTGTTCTCTCATGATATGTCTGCCCTTGTTGTGGTATACAATGTTGATTCCGGGCAAACTGACATCCAGAATATCTGCCAAGATATGGACATCTCTGCATGTTATCCTTGATAGTGTCATATCTACCATTTTGTAAGGCAGAGGAGGAGCAACACCTAATTCTACTTCCTTGACTGGTGTGCTCCACTTCCTGGCTGGCTCGTTTGTGAAGAAAGTGGTGAGCTTGCCTTCCTCGTCGTCTGAGGTGCTATCACGTGCTGCCTTGAGGGATGCTTCCCTAGTTGTATGCAGACTCTCTATACTAATTGGCATCTGGACAGTCACCTTATCTACAATGTCTATGGAAGCCTTTGCATATGCATTGTCTTTGATCTTGTTTTCCTTAGACGATTGACCTAGTTTGGTAGCGTTCAGTGTTGGTAAAGTTCCTCCATCCTCCCATCATAAAGATAGTCGTTTTGTTCGTTATGGGCTGGAGATTATAGGAATTCACTACACATATCTAAGCCGACACCTAATTCTGCTAAGAACATGTCGAGATCTCTGATTCCCTTTGATGAGAGATCTCCTATCGTGCTGTTTTCAGCAATAGTTGTGGCAACTTGGTTAGCGTGTTCGACTGTAGCCTGTTGTTCTTTCGGCTCTGGCTTGTCTATAGGCAGGGTATTTTGTTCTTCTTATGGTGACCCTTCCCCTAATTTGCTTCTGCTTTGTCCTCTTTAGGACTGTTTTTCAAATCGACCCCCCTTGACAACGTAGTAGTTTTGTTTGTTTTGTTGTCTTGGCGAGTGTCTGACTGCAGCGGTGCTTCCTTTGCTTGCGGTTTAGCTGTCAGAGCAATTTTTACATTGACACTCTCTTCCTTTGGGGTTGTACCTGCACATGTCCCCCCCACATTGTCGTCATCATTATTTTCGGGGATTGAAGGGCTCGAGGAATCTTGCAATGTTGAGGGGCCTGCCACACGCTTGGTCTTCTTCCTTTGTCACTAGTTGTCGATCTCTCTGCCTTCAACTTCTAGCCACTGGCGGTCTTCATCCAGGTATTGGCGCTTCCTTTGGAGGTCATTCATCTCCGCCTCATAGCCTTTCCTCATCATCTCCTTATATGCTTGCAATGTGTCCCTCTCCTTCCTGAGGTCCACCATCTTCTTTGTGATAGTCTTTAGCGCCCCCATTAATGCATTTTGGGTGCAGATCACCCCTTGCATGAATTGAGGGAGTGCTTCAGTCCTCTCATTCATCATTTGTACCTGTGTAGTTAGCATACGCAGGGTGGAGGTAATATTTTCATTTAAATTAGAAGTTTGATGCATGTGTTGCCACATGAGATCAAACTTGTTGCCCAATACATCACTGAAGGTGTGTGGGTGAGGTTGTTGCGGCTCCATAATCGTCGTGTATGCTCTTGGCTCCTGTGTTTGAGGAGATAGTATGGCGAGGCTAGTGGTGCTTGCTTCTGGTTGTCCTGACCTTTATAGGATGACGTTTGGAACTATGGGGTCGGGTACAACCTCTGGTTCCTCGTGAGCCTTGCTAATTTCTTATTCAACCTATACATGCTAATCCGTTGTTGTGGCTTCAAGTCTTGCATGTTCAACCTTTTCTATTATTGTGAGTTCAGGTTGACACCCCTCACTCGTCATCTTCTCAGCTGTAAAATGTGGTGAGGGTGGGCTCGGTGCGACAATCTTTTCAGTGGTCTTCTTCTTCTTCTTTCTTATTGCCAACTTTTTCCTTTCCTCTGGCTTCTTTATTTCTTTTTCTGTCGATTAAGCTTTGTCTCTTTTCTTAGCAGCTGTCGACGACTAATCCACTATAGTGCGGATGGCCCCCGAGTACATTTTGTCAACATCCTCTTGTGAGGGCTACAGCTTGTTGGCGACGTAGTATGCCATTTCTAGGAGGAGGAGGAGCGTCTTGGAGTAGCTTTGTTTGTAAAAGAGCTTGTTTCCCTTCTGCGCCAAGATCCCCATGTTGATGAGGGAATTTATGTCGATCTTCATGTGCCCCTTTGTCTTTTTGTACCTCATCAACAGGTCTGCATCCATGAAATGATATGCAATCTTTGTGGTTTGACCTCCCATGCATAACTCCTTAGTCTACTTTGCTTCCCCTCCCACTACTATAGATAGGCGTTCAATCAAAATCCTACCTATGTTCGTTGGCCTCTGTAACATCCCTGACCTGGGTTATGCTTTAACCCTAGGTGTTTTGTTTAAGAAAGATAATTATATGCTTAATATTATCTTTTGAAAAGTAATTAAGGCTCAAGAGGAACTTATATTTCAATTTTAGTCCATTTTGAATAATGTTGAACGTAATGTTTTACTTGTTTGGACTAAAGTGCAAATTACCCAAGTTAAGGGGTTAAATTGCAAATGTTACATGATAATATGTTCCTCATGTGTTGAAGCATCATGAGGATGAAGATGATGCAGAGGAATGGCTAGTGAAAGCCTGAGTACCAAGAAAGAGCTGACAAAACAATGTTTGTGCATTAAAACCTAGTTTTGGTGTAATGTGCAATTTACCCAAAACCCAGGGTTCAATATGCAATTTAACACTTCAATAAGGTCCTTAATATTCTTGAAATCTTGTATAGGTAAGAAAATGAGAGGGAATCTCATTTGAAATACTTTGAAGGAGAGAGAGAATCTTGATATTAAAATAATCAAGAATTAAGCATAATTGAAATAATGCAAAAAATAATTATATTAAATAGATTGCTCTTTAACCAAAATAGTTCTGGTTGAAATCCACATGAATGGACGTCCTTGTGACTTGCAAAGGCAAAGGAAAGATCTACGTGAGTGGAGAACCCACTCACAATAAGAAACTAAAAAGAATTATCCACTCACTTATGGATAATTACTATTATAAAGGTTAAGGTGCTTAATTTCTTTTCCCTTAATTCATGGATAATGGAAGGGAGTTCGGTGGAGATAGAGATGCCTTTTCATGCAAGGAACCAAGGGGGAAGAGTTGGCAACAATTTTGGAATTTAAGGAGTTGCATGTAGCATCTTCTCTCTCATTGATTTTCTTATAAAAACACCCTTTACAACTCAAACCAAGGACTTTTTTGAATCCACTTCTTCTCTTTGCTTGCAAAAACGACCAAGGAAGCTAGGAACAGCAGGAGGACGACCCCCAACCTATTGGTAAGCTTCTTGACCTTCATTCATCTTGATTTCATGGTGGAAATCACAAATCAATGCAAGATTCCTTCTTATCTCGATCCCATCTTCAATTCTAACCATTCCTTTTCACTCAAAAGCTTGAGGAACGAACCTTGTGGTGAGAAAAAGCTCCTTCCATCATTGTTGACATGAAGCTCCAAGCTTTGAAGCTCAATTATAGGCGGGTTATATAACTTGAACCCCTATTCATTGTTATTGAATTCAATTTCCCAATCAATTATGTTCAAATTTCTCTTCTTTCAATTCCTTTGATTAGTTGATGCAATTACCTTGATAATGGCAATAGTTTTTGATGGACTAAGGCTTGATGATGATAACATCATCTTAGGCACACTTTCCAATAAGTTTTCATTTCAAACGGTTTCATGGACTTTGGTCCAAACGGTTTCACCAAACCGTTTGGAGACCAAACAGTTTGCAAACCGTTTTGAGGTTTGGACTCCAAACCGTTTGGATAGGCAAACTGTTTAGAGGAGTTGACCATTTGGATGGGTTAACCATTTGGGTTCAGGACCCTAGTATATGTTGGATGATGATCTAATTGGTTAATTCAATATATAGACAATCCTCCAATTAGAAACATTAATCGGGTTAAGTGTTGAATTTGCAATTGGTTGACTTAATGTTTTGGGTTGATTAACCCAAACGGTCTCAAGACCATTTGGAGGTCAACCAAGACCGTTTGGAGGTCTAGCGTGGAGTATGGTTGAGTAATTGAAGAGTTAGAGATATCAAATTGAAGTGCAATCAATAGTTAATTTGATGATCAATCCAATGATCTAAACCCTAATTGGATTTCACAAATTTTAATGAATGATGAGGCAAACGGTCTCAAGACCATTTGGAGGTTATCCAAATGATCTTAAGACCATTTGGAGGTCATCCAAATGACCTCAAGACCGTTTGAGGTCAGGTCATATCATAAGTTGATGGTAATTCATTGTTTTCAATTGGGTTAGTTCCACAATGTTAACCATTGATGGTTCCTCAAATTCAAAACCCTAATTGATGGCTTCTTGATTATAAACCCTAGTTTAATTGGGTCCAAAACCCTAAGTGATGGTCCAAGTGAAGGATGATTCAGTAGTTCAATTGATGGATGAATCAAGGAATCAATGGTCCCAAACGGTCTCAAGACCATTTGGAGGCCCCAAGCTCATTCGATTTCAATACTTTCTTACTTAAACGGTTTCAAGGGCAATGTACCCAAATGGTTTCAAACCATTTGAATCTTGAAAGACCAAGACCGTTTAGGGTCTAAGTAACCAAAACCATTTGAGGTTCAACATGGTTAGTCCATTTAGATATCTAATGTAATTGAAGATTTAATTGGTCAATTCAATTGGATACCTCATGTGATTGAAGGTTCAATTGATCAAATCTTCTGGACATCCTAGAAGAGGATGAGAGAGAGAGACTCATACATGAAAAAAATAATCTTGTAGAAATCAAGCTTAACACATTCAAAATTAAGTGGGGTATACAATTAGGGTATGATCCTTGAGGAAGAGATCATAAAACCCTAATTGAGTTAATTAATGAACTCAAATCCTAATTTAGGGCAATTCTGAGTGAAACCCTATTCTAGGAGGATAATGTGATATGGATTTAGAGTAATGACATGAGTAACCCTAATTCAGAGTACCTTGATATAAAACCCTAATTGGGATGAATAGTAAACCCTAATTGTGGGTTATTGAATACTAACCCTAATCTAGGATGATGTGATGTGAATAGTAAACCCTAATTCTGGATTATACTACATAGTATGAAACCCTAATCTTGGACAATGAAATGATGAATCATTGGTCCTATTGAACAAAGAGGATGAGTAACTATGATCTAAATAAAATGAGAAACCCTAACCCTGGTAAGGGAATAGTAGTGTTACTCTGGAATAGCATGGAACTGAAATATGACTGATATATCTGTTATCATGTGTGCTAACCATGCAGGTATTCTGAGATGATGAACATAGCCAGGTATGAGCTATGATGCTTTAATTATTGAAATTATTTATTGGGCCTTGTGTGCCATAATATGCCTTTTTGCTTAGTAAGAGGTAATAAGAGAGTTAATGGGCCTCAAGTGCCAGATGAGATGCTTGTGTAGCAAGTGTCTTGTGTACCTTGGTCAGATGACCTGAAGGTGATGATTACCTGAAAAAAATGGTAACAATGCTCAGTGATGAGCTAAGGGTTTGAATACCCAGAACCATATGTTTATGGAATTGAGTTTGAAATGAGGGACTAAGATCCCAATGTCGTTTAAAGACTGAGAAGTAACTGATGAAAATAGTAAATGTTTCTTTATAGAATTTGTCCTAATAAGTTATGTTTGAAAACTTGACTGATGCTAAAAGAATATGATGATGTGCCTAATTAATCAAGTGAAAGATATTCATGTAGTTCTCTGACCATAGATCCATCATCATCAATAGTTGGTGAATGTGAAATAGGTTTTCTTACGAGATCTCCTGGAGTTCGTATATTTTGAATATGTGGGGGTCAATGGGCAAAAATATCCTTACGTCCAAATGGGGGAATTGATGGAAGGTAAACATCAAACCTCTCAATCCTTCATGATATGTTCCGGGATGGATGTATCACAAAGCTCCCGATGTTGTTAATACCAGATCGATGGAGGTAAGCACGGAATCTCTCGATTGTGAAGAGAGTGCAACTGCTGTTGTAGCTCTATAGCGAAGATGCCACTATACCCTGGCAAGCTATGTATCAGAGACACAAGATGTCCTACATGTTATTTTGCACTGACTGAGATGTGGGAAGTCATGGAAGCCAGCTCTTCCACTGACTTTGTATGGTACCGATTTCGATTTCGCAATGGTCGGTTGGAGTATGAGCGGTATACCTCATCTCCTTAGAGCTTAAATATGTCTGAAAAATGTAATCAGCAGTGTAGCATATTTTCTTAAAATTGAAATACGAGAACCATTGTTTGATATTATCTTACTTAGCATGTCATTGATGCATAAATGTTACTTATGTTCTTAAATTCATTATTGAATAAGAGACATGCTGCCTTGTCAAGTTATAGCTGAAATACTTGAATAGGAATGCTGCTCTAATCTACATAAATATTGATTTATCTGCCATTAAAGTATATTATCCCACTGCTTAGTTTATTTCTATTAAACTACAATAATAATGTTTTCAGCGGAGAGTTATATCTCACGTTGGGGCAATTGTATAATTGTCTCACCCCCGTGGGATCCAATATTTTTAGGTAGACGCAGACAGAGAGGCAGGAACTCTATAGCAGGGGAAGAGCAGCAGCAACAACAACAAGGAAAATAGTAATCCTACAGGTGGAAATACTGGCTGTTAGGCCTTGTACATATGTCAATAGAGTCATATGTGTCATCTCTGTACTCTCAGGTCCTAGGGGTCAGTAGATAGTATTTTTATAATCGATCTGAGATTTTGATGCTCGAGTATTCTTTTTACTTGTGCTGTTTAGCAAAGTAGTGATGTATATATAATCCTCAAGGGGAGATGGTACATGAAATGTACAATGTGGACCAGTATGTAAATATAATACTATGGTTCTTTCTTACCGAGTTTTCTGGTAATGGATCTTTTATTAAATGGTTTTAATTTTTAGTGATTTTTAGTAATCCGCTGCTAAGAATATGCTTCTGCATTAGTTAATCTTGTTTTTGTAAGTTGGATGCCACAACCTCTTATTCAGCATGGGCCATGTAAGGAGGTGGGATCACCCCCTTACTAAAAATTTTGAAGAATTGACATCCATTCCAAACACACTCAAAGGTATGTTGGAATAGGTATAAATTTTCCAAATTCATTATAATGGTATGCAAAAGACCAAAGTGTAGTAGTGGAATAAAAATAAATGACTATATTTAATTTTCACAGAAGATTACAAAAGTACATCATATCCCATAAGGGTTTACATGTATGATACAACATAAGGATCTAAGTAGAGGGCAATCTAAACCATAACAACTTTGTATCCAATCTTTAACTCCTTAAGCTAGTAAAAAACTTCATGCCTTATCATCCAAGTCCTTCACCCAGGGTTGGAAGCATACCCTAGCAAGAAGAGAAATTAGATGACATCAAAAAAGGCTAGTATGTGCATACTAAATAGAAAATTGAGAAATATATGGAATAAAGGACATAAAATATAAAAGGATTCCCATAGAAAGGATAAGAACCACCCAAATGGGTATCAAGAGTAAAGGAATTGAAATCATATGATAACAAAAGAATACTTGCCATTAATAAAACATAAATGTTGTGCCACACAAGCACATGTACAGAATTAGAGAACACACCCCATATCATCAACCTGCATGCATGTGAGATAAAATAGCCCTAGAACAATATAAACACAAAGGTGGCCAAGTCTCATAAACTTAAAACATGATAGAGAAAGTAATACTGCCAATCTCCCAAATATGTAAAACATGGGCCAAGAATCACACATCTTGCCTTGGGTATGAGGTTCCTTTCCATCTCAAAAGAGTAGTAAAATATCACATCTGCTCGGCAGGAAATAACACATCTGCCATACAAACCAATGTAATTACACTACTCTAGTGCTACTAAATCACATAGCATGTTAAATGTAGAGGCAATTAGAAAGTATATTCAGAATATATAAACTAGTCACCACATAAGTGACCAACATATACATCCACCTCATAAGTGGGCAAAAGACATCACATGTCATATTTTAGAGTTTCATCATGAAAAAAGCATAAGATAAGAGTTCAAAAGAATATCCATGATCACATGATCAATATCAAATAAGGTAGTTTGCATGAACCGTGATTTTCAAAAGAAAAGACATTGTGTATAGGCTAATGTCCATAGGACAAAGAGAATGAATAAGCATAGGTGAATTGCTCAACATAGAAGAATAGGGGATACATCATACCTCAACTTCAGAGTCTAAACAGTCCAAGTAAGTCCTAGATCCAAGACTAAGCCTACAAAGAACCTCTAGGGAAGGTGGACATGTCCAATAAGTAAGGTTCCCAAGCTTAGAGAGGTTGATTTCTCCAACAAAGCTCCTATCTCGAGCAAGAAGCACCTTCTCCACTTTAGAGGTGAAAAACCCTAACAAAAGAACATGGAGATGAGGTGTTATGGGTTCTAGGTGGGGTTTCACCATGGAAGTCCATGGTTTTGACCTGAAGGAACGTGGAAAGAAGACTAAAAATATGAAAATGGGGAAGGAAAGGAGAAAACTTACTAGTTTTGTTCAAAATAACCAAGGAGGAACTTTAGAAACCCTAAATAGAGCAAATTTGGAACCCTAGGAGCCTTCTTCACCAAGGTAGGCACCTTATTTTACCTTGTAATAGCACCTTCGTGGCCAAACAGAGTAGAAGTTATGCTCTAAGCTAGAGTAAAGAAAGAAGAGAAAGAGTTTTTGAATTTGGAGTTGGGAAGGGGTAGATATGGCTATATAAAGAAAGAGGTCAAGTATGAGGTGTCTATGAGACTTTCCATGTGTCATGTATAAGGGTCTCCATGGACATGCAAGCCTTTATGGATAAGGAAGAAATCAAGCATGAGGTGTCAAGCTACTTTCCATGTGTCCAATGCTAAGGGTGCCTATGGACATGCAAACCTTTATGGATAATGAAGAAGTCAAGCATGAGGTGTCCATGGAGCTTTCCATGTGTCCTTAGCCTAGGGATTTCATGGCCATGCAAGAGGACAACTCATAGAGGCTTCTTGAATATAAAATGTCAGTTTATGGACACTTATAGGCCATACCAACCGACCTCCAATCAAAGAAATAACCCCATTGGTTGATAGCTTCTAAATATAAGCCCATTTATAAAGAGAGTAATCCCTAAAATGCCCTTGGTGAGAAACACCTTCAAACCAAGGTGCAACTAGGTGCCCAGTGGTTCAAAAACTCAAGAATAGTAAGGTAATGTATAAGTATTATAATGCATGTGACAATTTGCAAATAAAACCTCCCAATTGGGTAAATTGTAGAAAAGTCCAGAATGTACCTAAAATTGCATAACTTGCACAAACAACATCCAAATTGGACCAAACTTCATCCACAAGTTATATTTGATGTGTTGAATATGAATTTTCCATTATTTCCATATTTTGAAGTTATATAATCACATTATTCATTACTTATGCCTTTTACTCATTTTCTCTCTCCTAAACTTGTCCTAATATTTTAAGGTTTGTCCAAATTAGATGAAATTTGACATGTAGGCTAATTTTGATATGTAGATTTTGAATTTGAAGTTTGTTTCCTCTTTTGAGACTTATTTTTATGAGATATGTCATATGACCCATTAATGACCCATTATCTAAATTATTCATCCAATAAAGTTTCTTATCTTCATATTACCACCAAAATGAGTTATGTGGCATATTTTATGTATCCATTATAAACCTAAGATTAATGTTAGAACATTAGGTTATATTAAGGTGATCTATACATGAATTAGATCATTGGGGTTATACTAAACATCTATTTAGGTCTAACCTTCAACCTTGTTTGGCTAAGTCTAAAATGTCAACTTCTAGGGTAGGGTCCAAGATCTAGTATGTTACATACCAGATGACGAAGATGTCTCCTTTCGTCACACTTCTTGTTTCTGAACTCATGAATATTGTATTGGCCATTATCTTCTGCATCACTCGGATGAGGGACGCCTTGGAGTTCTTGGAGTTGTGTTTCAGCTCCCCTATCAGCTTTTCCCCCATCCTGTGGCTACTGTATCCAATCGTGTCCTTCTCTCTGGGTGTGGTAGAGTAGGCTTGTTCTTCCTCAGTTGTTTTTGTGAATATGGTGTTCATCATTTACTCTATTATTGTGTGAGTCTTCCCCCCGAGTCTCACTTCTAGCTAAAAGTCGTCACCGCTCTTTTTGCGTTCCTTGTCACTGACCGGGAATTTTTCTAGGGACGACAAGAACTCCACTGTTAGTTGTGTTAGCGAGGGGGATTATGAGGTGCACAAGGTGCATAGGTTTTCACCCTCCAAGAAGTTGACTACCCTATCATAGACTCTCATCTTCTTGAAGTGTTCTACGTCCAGGTATTTGGTAGGCTTGAACCCTTTTGTCTACAACAGCTAGTCAAACTGTGACTTGTGTGTGGAGTCTCTAGGCATGAAAGTTGGTCTTTTCCCGCCCAAGGCCACCTACTCATTTTATTCCACCTCTACATGGGTTGTTTCTTTCTCCCACCCCTTCATTTTCTCCGTAGCAGTCACCTTTCTCTTTTTGCTACCCTATGCTTCCTTGGATTCGGCCTTCCTCTTATTCAATTTCATCAATTCAGTTGGTGAAGGCTGATATTCTGAGGTCTCCATCTTGGATGTACTAGGAGACTCTTCTGACTCTTCTAGAGTCTTATGACCCAGAATGCGTTGACACTTCTCCATTTTCAACTGTAGCCGTAATCTCCTTATTGGTGGTAGGCTTGTATCGCTTCTTAGAGCCGTTGCTATCTTCTCCACGATTTGTTCTATCTCTTTCGTTAATGTTGCCTTCTTGAGCAATGAGTCGCCAGTTGAACTCGACATTCTGAAAAGTTTCAAATTAATTGTCTCATTAGCATAGTTATATTAAATTTTAATCCACCTTCGTTAATTATTTTATTATATTATCATGTGTATGTATTATTGTGTTATATTTTGATTTCTCTTGTTACGCCACGACTGTGGCATTGAAATAGAAGGCGTACCTCAACCGCGGTGTACAGATCAAAGGAAGATATTTTAGTGGGACCGTAGTAGAGAAACAAACAAGAACGACCACGGTCGAGGTCGAAAGATCCATGTCCTCATTATGACCGTGACCCGCGGTCAAAACACAATCTATATGCACGTTGAAAGACACCGCGGCCCGCAGTCAAGGAATATGATACCGTGATCGTGATGTCAGAGACTTCATCATGTTCCATTAAAAATGGAGATGGGGTTGGAGGTCTAAGACCGCGTTCGGTAGGTCATTGACGATGGGGCTCCACGATTGAATCACGCCTAAAAAAAATTCCCTAGGTCAAACAGGGATGTCACAAAATGTGGATAAGAGGGGGAGAAGAGGAACGTTGAGAAGGGTTAAAAGTGTGAAAAAGTAGTGAAAGGAATGGCGAAAAGACTAAAATTAGTTTCGATAGTGATCGAAAAAAGGTTTAGATGAATACCTTGGTGGCATAAAAATGGCAAAAAATAGAGGATGTAGGGCTTGTTACGGCGGCGATGATGTACTCCTTCATTGGCAGAGGACAAGATCATACTTGGTCGTCATCTCTATCATTGGCATCATAGGTGCCTCAGAGAAAATCAAGTGATTCATTTGTCGGTTTGAGAAACTTTGAGATTTGGGTGAGAAGAACAATGTTCCAAGGGTTTTGGCATATATATGATGGGCATCACGACTCGCGGTGTGGGTAACACCTCAACCACATATGTTCTTCCCTTTAGCATGCTCCGTGGGTCGCGACCTATCTG
Organism: Alisma plantago-aquatica; assembly: GCA_963693085.1. Classification (NCBI taxonomy): domain Eukaryota; kingdom Viridiplantae; phylum Streptophyta; class Magnoliopsida; order Alismatales; family Alismataceae; genus Alisma; species Alisma plantago-aquatica. Next base: position 1,094,465,555 of record OY856412.1, on the reverse strand, counting down.
GCCTAAATATAGGTACCACGGTTCGTGGTGTGTTTCCCTAATTTGAGCACAATTAACACCTTGACTATGGTCCTGACTATGACCACGGTCCTTCAAATCAAAACAACTTGAAATCAAAAACAAAAACTTGTTCCTCCAAACAAACCACCTTTTGAAAAAAATCATAAAATATTTACACTCCTTTTAGAAGAGGGGAAACTAAATAATGGAGAAAACTAGAGGTACATAGCTCATAATAATAGAGTACAAAATAAAGGAAAACACAAACTAAAGAAAACAACAAAGACTTGGGTTATCTCCCAAGAAGTACTTGTTTAGAGTCTTTATCTCGAGTTTCTCTCTCATCCTATCTTCATTCTCCTTCCAAAAATGCAGTGATTGTCTCATTCATTCCATTTGTTGCTGGGTTGGCTTCCCCCAAACTGAGTTTTGTTCTCCTTACAAAGGCTTGGTCTTCATAGCATCTTTTCACTCTTTGTCCATTTACTTTGAAAGTTCCCGTCTTTTCTCCTGCTATCTCCATTACTCCCGATGGGTATATCTTCACTAAAAAAAAGGGTCCCGACCACCTAGTTCTAAACTTCCCTAAAAATAACTTGATGCTGGAGTTGAATAATAGGACCTTGCCTCCTTCATGCACATCTTTGTTCTTTAGGTGAGCATCATGCCATACCTTTGTCCTCTGTTTATAAATTCTTGCATTTTCATAGGCATGCAACCTCAACTCTTCAAACTCCTGGAGCTGAAGGAACCTTTTTTGACCAACTTTGTTGAGATCCATGTTCAAAAACTTTATGGACCATAGGGCTTTGTGTTCGAGTTCCAATGGTAGATGACAAGACTTTCCATAGATCAACCTGTAGGGTGTCGTACCTATCGATGTCTTGTATACTGTGTAGTATGCCCAGAGTGCATCATCCAATTTCATGGACCGGTCCTTTCTTGTGCAATTGAAAATCTTTTCTAAAATTTGCTTGATCTATCTATTCGATACTTCCACTTGACTAATGTTTGGGGGTGATAAGGATTCGCGACCTTGTGTTTCACCCCATACTTCCTTAGCAAAGCTTCAAGTTGTTTCTCACCAAAATGCGATCCTCTATCACTTATGACCGTGTGTGGTACTCTGAAGTGTGGGAATATAGTTTTATCAAAAAGCTTTATCACAGCCTTAGAATCACAAGTTTGAGTGGTGACTGCTTTAACCCACTTGGAAACGTAATCAACAACAATGAGAATGTATTGATTCCCTTTTGATGACGGAAAAGGTCCCATGTAATCAATTCCCCAAACATCAAAAAATTCAACTTCTACCCAATCTTCCATGGGCATCTCGTTCTTCCTGCTTATATTTCCCGTTAGTTGACATTCTTTGCATGATTTGACAAAAGAAGTTGCATCCATGAAGAGTGTGGGACAATAAAATCTAGACTGCAGGACCTTTGTTGTTGTCCTATTACCACCATGGTGCCCACCATAAGGCAAAGAATGGCACTCTTTTAGGATCAATGACACCTCCTCTTATGGTATGCAACGATGATATAGATTGTCAGAGCATCTTTTGAAGAGAAGTGGGTCATCCCAGTAGTAATTCTTCATATCAAAAAATAGCTTCTTCTTCTGGTTGTACGTGATCTTCGGTGGTAACTGCCCACAGCTAGATAGTTGTAGATATCTGCAAACTAGGGTAGTCTCTACTCATCAGACTGAGCCATTAGTAGGCTTCATCAGTGTAATTGTCATTCACTAGTAACTGATCTCTTCGTCGAAGACTATTCTAGACAAGTGGTCTACAACCACATTCTCCTTCCCTTTCTTATCCATGATTTCATGATCAAACTCTTGCAACAACATCGCCCATCTTAAAAGTCATGGTTTTGTATCCTTCTTCTGCATCAGATACTTAATTTCCCATGATCTGTATATACCTTCACATTCAATCCTATTAGGTATGATCTAAATTTATCAAAGGTGAATACAATGGTCAACATTTCTTTTTCTATAGTTGTGTGATTTACTTGCACCTCATTAAGCGCTCGGCTCGCATAAAAAATTACATGATGTTTCTTATCCTTTTTCTATCCCAAGACAACACCTATTGCATAGTCACTAATGTCACACGTGATTTTAAAACAGTCTAGTGCTTGAAGAATTGGTGTCGTTGTTAGCACCCTTTTTAGAGTATTGAAGGAATCCAGACATTCGTTGGTGAATTCAAACTCTGCATCTTTGAGCAGAAGATTAGATAAAGGCTTTGAAATTTTTGAGAAATCTTTTATAAACCTCCTATAGTATCCTGCATGTCTCAGAAAACTTCTCAGTCCTATTACAGACTTTGGCAGTGAAAGCTTTGATATGGCTTCAATCTTACTCAAGTTCACTTCAATTCCCTTCTTTGAAATCTTGTGACCTAGGACAATTTCGTCTTATACCATGAAATGGTACTTCTCCCAATTCAAAATGAGGTATTTTTCCTCACATCTTTGCAGCACTAGAGATAAATTTCTTAGGCATGCATCAAAGTCTGTTCCATAGACTGAGAAGTCATCCATAAAGACTTCTATGATGTCTTACAGAAAATCTGAGAACATCGAGATCATACAATGTTGGAACGTTGCAGGTGCATTGCACAGTCCAAACAACATTCTTCTGAACGCATATGTGCCATAGATGCATGTGATTGTTCTTTTCTCTTGGTGATCTGGGTGAATAGGGACTTGGTAAAATCCTGAATATCCATCTAGAAAACAAAAATAGTCATGATGGGCTAGCCTTTCTAGAACTTGGTCGATGAATGGTAAGGGGAAGTGATCCTTCTTGGTGGTCGTATCTAGCTTGCGGTAATCGATACACATGCGTCAGCCTATCACTGTCCTCATGGTGACTTCATCTCCATCCTCCCCTCGTATGACTATCATTCCACCCTTTTTTGGGTACCACATGGATATGACTAACCCAATTGTTGTCGCTTATTGGGTAGATGATTCCAGCATCTCATAGCTTTATAACTTCTTTCTTCACAACCTCTTTTATCATTTGATTTAGCTTCCTTTGTGGTTGAGCCAATGGCTTGGATGTCTCTTCAAGGCAAATTTTGTGCATGCATAAAGCCGAGTTAAGACCTCTATTATCTTCCATGGAACATCCTATGGCTTTTCTACGCATCCTCAACTCATCTAGGAACTTCTCCATCTGGTCATCAGTTAAGTTGGCATTTACAATAAATGGATTCCTTTCTTCTTTATCTAAGAATTCATGTTTCAACCCTTCTGGAAGAGGCTTTAACTCTGGCTTGGGCTTTGATGCTTCCTTCTCCTCGATTGTCTGCTCCAATGAAGCATGCTTCACTGTTACAATTATCTCTTCATTGCCGCCGAATTCTTCTTCTGGTTGATTCAGGTAATATAAGATTTCCACAACTTCTTGACTCTCCATGGCAAGACCATGTCTATTTAGGGCTCGCATTAGTGGATCTACGATTGCTTTATCTTATTTCACCACTTCACAATACTGATTATAGTTATCCATGAAGTAGAATGACTCAGATAGAGACGGTCCCCTCATGGCATTTTGTACCCTAAAATCCAAGTGATCATTCCCTACTCGTAGTGTGATGATTCCTTCAACAACATCTATCAAGGCTGTCACCATCGCAAGGAAATGACTTCTGAATATCATAGTGCATTTAGAATCTTCGACCGTGTCTATTACCACTATATCACACAATATGAAAAATCATCCAACTCATATCAGAACGTCTTCAATTATCCCCACTGGCCTTGTGAAGGTATGATTGGCTAACTCGATCCTCATCCATGTCTTTACCATGTCGGTCAGCCCAAGCCTTTGTGCTAGGGTCAAGGATATTAAACTGATGCTTGCTCCTAAGTCAGCTAATCCTTTCCTCTCCATGTTATTTCCAACATAGAAAGGTATGTTGAATGCTCTGGGGTCTTTCTGTTGGGTTTTAGGTGAGGGAGAAGGCATCAGAAATAAAAAAAATTCTCTCACCACAAAATCATAACCACAGATCGCATCAATGACTATGAAATAGGAAGGATGGTTTTGGCGAGGTGTACCTGGTCTTGAGGCTTGCTCAGCGACAATACCTTGTAGCTAGTGTGGTCTTCAACCACCTAGTCTTCTATGACGTCTGTGAAGCTCCTGGTCCTAACCCAGACTACGGTTGACAGTCATCCTCCTAAGCGATAGAAATCTCTCGCCTCTATAGATAGTCCACACGAACCATCGGGAACTCTAGTCATCCTGTCCTATAGGATACTAGAAGGATTCATCCCATTCTGTCGGTGTACTAGCCACCGACACACTCTCCCACAACCAATTGCTATCCTACAGTTGCCTTTCCCTCACTATTCCTCCCTAGATGGATAAAACTTGCTTGGGCTCTCTCAGTTACCACAACTAGAGAGGGCAACAACTTTGTAGAGCAACTAATGTTCTGAGTTGTGCTGTCTGGGAAGCCCCCAGTATCCCTCTATTTATAGTAGAGGGTAGGGTCAGGGTTCCCAATCTATGCGGGAGTAGAAGGGTCTGGAATTTCCATAAACTGATAGCACTGTGACAGCCGAACCGGTTGTTTCACAAACAAACTGGTTGGTTGGGAGTGTGAGATGATCAGTTCACCAGTTGAACTAGTCGTTTCACATTCCTACCTCACCTCCGATTGACTTCCTTCTTTTGTTTCCTACTAATCCAAAGAGTAATTATTATCCCAATCGAATTGTATAAGTGAAATGAAAAACTTTTCTCACAAATTGGGACAACCCAATCTTTCTCATTTGGTCCAGTCAAACCGATCGGTTCACCGAGTGAACCAGTCATCTCACTGACCATGAGGCGATCGGTTCACCCAATGAATCAATCAGTTGGTGGTCCATATTGTGTAGAACACAATCAATGCAATTGTCAATCAATCTGACACTCTAATCAGTTAGTTCAACACTTGAACTTGATGATTCTGAGTCAAGTCAAATGATTTAATGTTTGATTAAGTACCTAAACATATTTAGTAATCAATCCAAATATCATTCATGGATAAACTCCTCTTCCAGGTAAATCCTTTGTGTGTGACCCTATAGGTCCCATTTCACATTGGCAGTGAATGTCCATAACAACTTATGACATCACATGCAAAGAGTGGTGCCTAGTCACACATCAGTGCTACCCAAGTGAAAAGGAAAGTTGAAGAACAACTTTCAATCCTACAGTCTGTGATTGGTGTTCCGATGAATGTATAATTCCTTTGTCTCTGATATCCTAAATGAAATCAAGGATGGAGCTACCATCCTTTCAATGTTCATTCACGTTCCTTGATCTAAAACGGACTGTCTGAGACATGTGTGCCATCAATATTAAATACTAACTCACATGTACATGCGTGTGACTTTCTCAGTCTTTCTTATCAAGTAGACATGGACATCATACTCCCTCAGGAGGGACAAATCCCATATCCATCATTCACAGTCAAAGCCCCATGTGTCAAAGTCACCCAATCATCATTTTTGTAACAATCCATATTTTAGGACCGTGTTTGATGATGTCAATGTGTACCCAACGACATGTGATGAGTGTAGTGATTTGAGGTCTAAGAATCACAATCACCACCTTCATTGTGAGAGCTGACTGTGACTACCATATCATGGTTCCATGTGTCACTCTCATGGTGGGTCTGTCTGCTACACTATTCTCTAACATGTATCTATGTGCTTGGTTTGATATCACATATCATGACTAATGAGACTCTATCATCAACCAACACACACTCTAGTCTTGTTGTGTCATTGTTGTCTATCAACCTTCCATAATGACATACAACTATGGACAAAATAAGAATGTACAAACTCTTAGCATATGTATGATCTCATTCTTCAAGTCCTTAACCTAAAGACATACACCATTGAGTACTATCATTCTCTAGACATTCATTCTATTCTATCATTATCTCATAATTGATTGAACCAAAATAAATTGGAAGTTTTCCTTTGATGTTTATCAAATCAATCATAATGTATCCCAATCCAATCATCATATGATTGGCTCTCAGGGCATACATACCAATAGATTTTCACTTGCACTGTGATCCAATAACCTTTGAATCATATTCTTAGTGATCTCCAAACATGTCCCACATGTTTCTGTTGCTCCAGTGCTAACGTAGTGACTTAGCAACACTTTTCTTTAGTTGGTATATTGCATGTTTCACATCTCTTCACTGTATGACATATCGTATGAGATGGAGTTGATGTAATATGCGATGTGATATTCCTTGCCTAACACTTAGCTCCATTGTTTGACTCAATATTACTACTTGTCATTAATGGTTGGAATATTTATAAGTTCATCTCCATGAACTTCTAGATCCATATAGTATCCTATGATATTCATAATACAAGGGTACTCGAAATTCCCTTTTATAATAATGATACTTTTAAATCGGAACATTTCCATTTATCAACTCATATTCACTTTTATATTTTATATTTTGTGATCAGTTTTTGTCATTTTGAAAGCTTGCATCAGTGTAACTCTTTACACTGAACTCTTCCTTCTATTACCATAGAACTAGTATTTCGTAAGTACCAAACAAGTTCTTCATGGTATTCTAGTGACCCTCACTGGAAGTAGACAAACATCCACTCGTCACACGGGTTAATAAGATGAGCATATAATATTTTCATGTCCAATACATACAAGATGATGAATGCATATTTTCTTTTCATGTCTGATACATACAAGACAATGGGATGATTACATACATGATAGATCCATATCTATCTATGTGTTCCTCTTCTTCGTAAGAATTTGGGACACTTGGCATCTAAGATACTAACTCCATGTAACATGGACACATTTTCTCCCATTGAATCTATGCATACTGAACCCTTTACTACAAATTGCCAATGTATGCTCTCTCTTTACCAGGTCAAGAGGTTTACGAGAACTATCTCTATAGATCTCTATTCCTATCACATAGGACATTTCTTTGTCTTCCCTTAAAGAAGGTATTTCCAAACCAATTTCCATTTTGGAACATTTCATTCCTCGTCATCATGTGGAATGTGAATGCACTCCCACTAAATCTTTGTAATCACATATCCCTTCTTTATTTTTATATATCAATCAAACCTTTTGACTATATAATCAAAGTAAAGACTTCCATATATGAGTTTCTTGTATTTAATCAATTGTATTGATTAATCCCTTGTAACTTATAGACTACATTTGCATTATTGGATTCATAAAACCCTTCAGGTTGTGTCACATAAACAACCTTATCTTATTCCTATTAGGAATGTGGTTCTAATATCCATATGCCAAATCTTATAGTCATCAAGTTCCAATAACAAGAATGATCCTTTATGGCCTATAGCCAATGCAATTGGTTAAATAAAATCATCAGTTTCAACACCTTGAACTCATTTGAATTTATCTCAACCAATCAAATGTCATCCATGTTAGTCTTAACTCTTAAAACCTAATTGCACTTATGGGTTTTATCCCAATCAAGTGTTACCATAAGGTCATACCTTAATTGGTTCACATGGAAGTCATTTTGGATCTTATAGCTTCAAGCCATAACTCAAAATATGGTCCCTAAACATCATCTACATTATTGGCTCGTCATATGACCAATTCATCACCTAGATGTATGAGGTGTATATGTTACATAAGAAACTTTGAGAATCCACAACACTTGTGATTCTTAATCTCCTTTTGTACACTTATTTAGTGTAAAGCATTTTCTTTAGAAGAATTCTAGAAGATTAGTTATTTGATGATCATGCTCTAACTCTTTAGAGTATGATTTCTTCTTAGATTTAGACATCATGAGTTCTCTATGATACACTATCATAATTACTCACAAGGTCCTCAAACATTTGGTTTAAGCATCCCATTCATTTATCACATTAAAGAGTTAATACTTTTACCAAGTTTGTACTTCATTTATGATATTCTTCAACACTTCAAGATATTCATATTGGTATTTCACGAAACATCATCTGAAGCATTAGCATTTATTCTAATAGGTATATAAATACATCAATATGTATTATACACAATAGAATAGTCATTCTCCCACTCCATTTAGTAATGATTGACTTGTTATCATGCCCAAGACATTCATATCTCTTAATGGTTCATAACCAAACAATTCTAGCTTTATCCATCAACATAGAAACTAGAAATGAATTTCTCATGATAATGATAATTTATTGTTTGAGTCATCAATAACTTTTAGGTATCATTTTATCTTATGCATACCAAGTACCACAAGATAAATAAGGCATTGCCACAAAAGATCATATCTTTAAAATTGAAACATCAACTTAATTGATAGACATCCTTGTCATTACAAGATGCAAAAATAAAGTGTTTCTATTTATTGGAAAAATGAAATAGCAGTTCATAACTCTATTACATGCCCTTTGGGCTGAAATAAACTAAAGGTACTCCTATCTATGGTAGCAACACTTGCTCCAAGGATGAGTTCTTCTTCTTGGTCCTTTCACAAAGGCCATAATTTCTTTCCAGATCCTGCATATCATATATGTCAGATCTATGTCTTGGTATCATATACCTCAGATTAAAGAAGTATTTCAAGTTTATTTCATGATACCTGAGGTTGAGACTTCCATCCCCTCCTTCGTCTTCTTTTGTTCATCTAGATAGAGAGGGAAATTTCTCCTCCAATGTCCTGGCTCTTGACAATGGTGACATTTGTCTCCCTTGTTCACCCCTCCTTTGAGCTTGAGAGTTGAAGATGACTTGGGTTGTTGGCTAGCATCAGAACTCTTCTTTGATTTGCCCTTGCCCTTACCTTTAGACTTACTCTTCTTTCTACTGATTAACATTAGAGATTTGGGTTTGTCTTTCTTCATTTGTGCCTCAGTTGTCCTCAACATGCCCAACAACTCTATCAACGTCTTGTCAAAGTTGTTCATGTTGTAGTTCATCACAAACTGACTGTAAGATTCTGGCAACGATTGCACTATCACATCAGTAGCCAACTCTTGGCTCAGAGGGAATCCCAGTCTTGTCAGGTTCTCCTCATACCCAATCATCTTGAGTGTGTGAGGACCAACTGGCTCTCCTTCTGTCATGACACACTTGAACAGTGCCCTGGAGACATCATATCTCTCTTGTCGTGCTTGGTCTTGATACATGTTCTTGAGATGCTGAACCATCTCAATGACGTCCATGTTCTCACGTTGTCTTTGCAACTCATAGTTCATTGAGCAAAACATCAAGCACTTCACATCAATGGCATCTTTAGTATGCTTCCTGTAAGCATCCCTTTCTACCTTTGGTGCAGTGGGAGCTGGTTCCTATGGAACTGGTGTATCTAGGACATAGAGCTTTTGCTCTTAAGTGAGAACAATTCTCAATGTCCTAAACCAGTCATGGAAATTAGTCCCATTCAGCTTGTCCTTCTCAAGGACCGATCGCAATGAAAAATGATTATTGTTGACAACCATTTGTTCTATAAAAAAGGAAATATGCAATTTTAGTCCAAAACTCCATTTGACTTAATTTGATTGATTTGAAAAATTTGACGATACAATTAGGTCTTTAATTAATTATCGCTCCCACTATTTGTTGACCTAGAGGTTATACATTATCTATATTTTGATAATGACTTAACCATTCCATTCATATGTATCGAATATGTGTATTCAAGATTGATTTTAGGTGTTAGGTATATAAAAAGGATTAAATTCCTCAAGCCCTAGCTTTCTCAAATACAAGTCAAAAGCTATACATGTGTGCTAATTAGAAAATCCATGTAAACGACCTTAGAAATTTTTTGTAATCACTTGTATTGATGAATTGACTTGTAACTAAGATGAGAAAAATTATTGGTACACTTTATAACAAGTTTTAACCACTATTTTCTCACTTTAGAAAATTTATCAAGGCCGTTGATTGAGTTGGAATCTCGATTGATCCACTAGATCCATTTTCTGGAGAGTGATTCGATCGAGTTGCGCATACACAGAACTCGACCGATTAGATAACTGACCAATTCAATTTTCATTGGTCGGTCGAGTTTCCCCAGGACAAACTCGACCGATGGTTTGAATATCGACTTTATCTTTTAGTCGATCGATCGAGTTACCTTTATTAAAACTCAATCAATTACAATGTACAGAATGTGGAGAAAAAGTGATTATAACCATTGGTGGCTTAGTTGATCGAAAATAGGATTATTGCCTTGGGCAAAAATGGCTATATTTCGGCCCTAAGTGTCCCCCAACTCAAAGAGGCACCCTCATCTATAAAGAAGACCTCTTGGAGTTCATTCCAAGGTTACTCATTCACTATATGCTTGGTCCTAGCTTAGTTGAGAGTGTTACAACCCTTTAAGCCCCTTTCTCTCTCTAGTTTCAAATCAAATTCTTGAGTATGAGTGAGTTAGGTTCCCTTGTATGAGAGCTACTCCCTGTATTGATGTAAAGCTCTCCACATCCATCTTCCTACCCCCTTTCCTTTTGAAGAAAAGGCTGAAGATCTTCTCCGAGTGAAGGAGAAGGAGTTGATGTTCTTCAAGGTTGAAGAAAGCATGGTGTTCTAGATCTCCAAGTGAAGGAGATAGGCAAGGCAGACATTCAAGAAGGATAGGTAATCCATAGAAGGTCGAAGACTAGAAGGTGGAGTGGGTAAGTCCTTGAAGAAGGTTGAAGACTTCATGGTTCAAGTGGGTAAGCTCCTTCAATAGGTTCAAGATTCTTGCTTGACGTACTAAGCCCTTGGATGAATGTGGTTTTGTCTTGTAATCTTATGATGGAATATAAGAGTACTAAGATTGAAAATCCTAGAGATTAACCACCTATAGGTAGTGGATTGACATTGCTCCTAGTTAGTATGTGGAACCACTCTAAACCACCTTGTCTAAGTGTATAATTTCCTTGTCTCTCTTCCTTGATATGCATGCTAGTTAGGACCTCAAATTTGCTGTATGCTTTAGCTTTTGTACTTAATATAATTTGATGGTCTAATCCATTTTGTGAGAATGGTGAAGCTCTATTCACCCCCCTCTAGAGCCCTTGATCCAACAAGTGGTATCAGAGTAGGTTTTCTCCAAGCTACTTCTACAAGTAGGATAAGATGGGTGATTTAGCACTTGGATCCCTCAAATTGAAAGGGAGCTTCTCCATGCGACCTCCGATCTTTGACGGTACCAACTTCCTCTATTAGAATAGAAGTATATGGTTCTACCTCCAAGGTGTAAGCTATGATATGTGGAAGGTGGTGCATCTCAAGTATGAAGATCCAAAGGGGGAAATCTCCACATGGACGGAAGCCCGAATGAAGCAAGATCAACTCAATGCCAAAGCTGTGAGCATCATCTATGCAACCCTCACACCATCCGAGTTCAACTGAATCTCCTCATGGGACACCGCACATGAGATTTGGAACAAGCTATGTGTCACCTATGAAGGAACGAAGCAAGTGAAGGAAGCCAAGATCTACATGCTTGGTGGTCTACTTGAGAACTTCAAGATGGATAAGAATGAAAGAGTGGCTGACATGTACACAAGACTTAATGTGATCATCAATGGATTGACAGCCCTTGGTAGTGTGATGGACAAAGGCACAATCAACTCCAAGATCTTGAGATTTCTTCCAAAGAGATGGGAGCCCAATGTGACCTCCATTGAATAAGTGTACAAGCTTAGTGAATTGTCAACCGAGGATCTGGTTGGCAACCTTCAAGCTCATGAGCCAAGGCTTGACAAGCAAGAGGAAGAAGAAAAGAGAGAAGAGAAGGAGTCCAAGAAGATCAAGGACACAACCTTCAAGGCTCAAATTGAAGAAATAGTTCAATAGCAAAAACTTACACTCAAGTCTTCTACTCCTTTCTCAAGTGAATATGAAGGCCCAAAGGAGTATGAATCAAACTACTCCAAGGGCAAGCACTTTAAGGGGAAGCCTTCTTCATCCACTCCTAGATTCTATGAATGTGGCCAAAAAGGCCATTACAAGAGTGACTTCCCTAAGGCCAAGAAGAGCCATCACAAGAGAAGCCACAATAAAAGACAAAGAGTACAAGAAGGAAGGTAAATATAAGAGAAAGGAGAAGAAAGAAAGAAGAAGCAAAGATGTAACTCATGCAGCTTAGGAGGAGTCTTCCTCAAGTTCTTCTAGCTCTGAAGACGGAGAGTGACACCTTGCTCTCATGCCCTCCATAAGTGATGATGTAGGTGAGGTAAGTGAAGTCAACTTGCATGAGTTATCTAAAGAAACTCTTATTGATATGTTTAATGCTAGCCATTTGTCTTTTACTAAATGCAATCTAAAAAGAAAAGGCTAGGAAAGATTATAGATGATCTTTATGCTAAGATTGAAATTCTTGATCACAATGAAAAGTTGCATCTTGATAATATAGATTCCTTACAAGGGTAATTTCTTGATCTTAAGCTCCAATATAATGGAGTTGAAGTTGAGAATGGTGTCTACCTTAAGAACGTTTCTAATCTTAAGGAAGAGAACAAAAATTCCCAGATGAGATTGATGTTCTTAAAACTAAAAATGTAGAACTTAAACTCATTGATGATGCTAGGAGAAATAAAGTTTATGCTTATCAAAGAGAAATTCTTTTGCTAAAATATGAAAATGCTAAGTTGCTTGCTCAAATTAATGATCTATCTTCTAGACCTATCTTGCCAAGTAATGAGGTAGCTAGCACTACTCTAGAACGTGATTTTTATCTTACTAAAGCTCTCTGCTTAGAGGTTGACCTGCTGCATGCTAGAGATGATCTTGCTAGCTTATCTTCTACTGTCATTGGTCTTAGTGATGATAATGAAAGGTTAAGAACTTCTTTGCAAAAGTTTCTTATGGGAAAGAAATCCCTTAATGCTGTCCTAGAACACTCTACCAAACAAATTGGTACTAGTGGTTTAGGATATGATGGGACTGCTCCTAAAGGTAAGAATAAGAACAAGAGTAAGGGTAAGAAGAAGAGTGTGGAACCTCCTTTCTTCCATGGAGAGATTTCCAGCTCTAAGAACCCAATGGTATGTGTTCATTGTAAATGTGATGATCATTACTCTACTTATTGTCCTTACAAGCCAAAGGGGACCAACCCAAAGATGAAATGGGTTCCCAAGCTAACCTCAGATCCCAAAGTTTGAGTTGGGCACTGACATCCTTCTTTCATGCAGGTTAAAATAAGGTGGATTGTTGATAGTGGCTGCTCAAAGCACATGACTGGTGAAATTAGCCATTTCAACAAACTCATGAAAAAGAAAGGAGGATCGGTGGCATTTGGGGACAACAAAAAGGGTAAGGTAATAGGTGAGGGTGATGTAGGCAACGAGCTATGTATTACAAATGTTTTGGTTGTTGATGGTCTACATCACAACTTGATAAGGGTAAGCTAACTTTGTGATAATGGATATCTTGTTCTTTTTACTTCTTTAGAATGTTTGCTTCTAGATTCCCTCACTTACAATGTTATATATAAGGGAACTAGAAATGATATTCTTTATGTTATTGTGCTTGATGCTCTAAAGCCCATTATAGATGATTGGTTATGGATAAAAATGATATATCTATTTGGAATCGCCATTTGGGTCATGTGAATATGCATCAAATGAAGAAATTGAGCAAAAATGAATTGGTCAAGGGACTTCCTAAATTGGATTTTGAAAAGGATGAGGAATGTCAACCTTGTACATAGGGAAAGCAAACCAAGTCCTCCTTCAAATCCAAAGGAGTCCTTAGTACCAAAAGATCTCTTGAGCTTCTTCATATTGATCTATTCAGACCTATGAGAACTCAAATGCTTTGTGGTTCCAAGTATTGTCTTGTGATTGTTGACGATTTCTCTCATTATATTTGTACATTCTTTCTCATTTTGAAAAGTGATACTCTAGATGTTTTCTCGAGCTTTTGTAAATGAGTTGAAAATGAAGCTTCTTGTTGGATTGTTTCTATCCGTAGTGACCATGGGGGAGAGTTTGAAAATGATTTTTTTGAGCATTTTTGTGAAAAATCTGGTTACTCACATAATTTCTCTTCTCCTCATACACCTCAACAAAATTGGGTAGTAGAGAGAAAGAATATGTCTCTATAGGAGATGACTAGGACCATGCTACTAGAGTATGACACTCCAAAGAAGTTTTGGGCTGAAGCCGTTAGCACCTCATGCTTTGTGCAAAACTAAGTTTTCACGCATCCATCTTTAAAGAAAACCCCCTATGAGTTATGGTGTGGTAGAAAGCCATCCATCGACTTCTTTCATGTTTTCGTATGTCCTTGTTTTGTTTTGAACACGAAGGATTCTCTCGACAAGTTTGATCTGAAATCATATAAGGCTTTCTTCCTATGCTATAACACTACAAGAAGGGCTTATAGAGTTTTCAATATTGAACTGTCTAAAATTGAAGAATCTATTAATGTCAAATTTATTGAATCTAACCCTGCCATTGGAAAGAATGTTGTTGATAATAATGTTGCAGATGACTTAATTTCTATCTTAAAAGACCTCAACATCGACAACAAAGGTAAGCAGGTGATAGAAGTATAAGATGAAGAAAAGAAGGATCCCACTCCTCTCTTCGCAAAGAATCATCCCAAAGAGCTAATCATTGGCAACCCATTTGAGAGAGTGAAGACACGAGCTGCCTACAACAAAGAACAAGCAGACAGTGCCTTCATCTCACAATTAGATCCAAAGAACATCAAAGAAGCTCTTGGAGATGATGAGTGGATCCTAGCCATGCAGGAAGAGCTAGAGTAGTTCAAGAAGAACCGAGTGTGGACCCTAGTGCTAAGACCAAGTGATAGACAAATCATTGGCACCAAATGGGTCTACTGCAACAAGCTTGATGAGAATGGTAAGGTGGTAAGAAACAAAGCAAGGTTAGTTGCTCAAGGTTACAATCAGCCGGAAGGTATTGGTTTTGATGAAACTTATGCTCCTGTTGCTAGACTTAAATCTATTAGAATGCCACTTGCCTTTGCTAGTTGTAAAAATTTCTTGCTATATCAAATGGATGTTAAAAGTGTGTTTTTGAATGGTACAATCAAAGAGGAAGTATTTGTTGCTCAACCTCCGGGCTTTGAAAATGACAAGCTACCTAACCATGTTTATTTGCTACAAAAAGCTTTCTATGGACTCAAACAAGCACCTCGAGCTTGGTATGAGAAATTAAAGAACTTTTTGTTAGAAAATAGCTATGTCACGGGCAAAGTTGGTTCTACCTTATTTCTAAAACACACTTCTAGCAATTTTCTTATCATTCAAATCTATGTTGATGATATCATATTTGGCAGAACTAATCTTGATCTTTGCAAGGAGTTTAGTTCTCTTATGCAGAGTGAGTTCGAGATGAGCATGATGGGTGAGCTTACTTTCTTCCTCAACTTCTAAATCAAGCAAACTAAAGATAGAAACTTCATCAACCAAGGCAAGTACACCAATGAACTACTCAAATGCTTTGGAATGGAGAATATGAAGCCGATGGACACACCCATGTCCAACACCGCCAAACTTGATAGAGATGAAGAAGGTGAGAAGGTAGATGAGAATCTCTATAGAGGTATGATTGGAATTTTACTTTATTTAACTACCTCTAGACCTGACATTATGTTTAGTGTTGGATTGTGTGCTTGCTTTCAATCAAATCCTAAGAAATCTCATCTTATATCTATCAAGAGGATTTTAAGGTACCTAGCCAAAATTCAAAACTTTGGACTATGGTATCCCAAGTCAAGGGACTTTACTCTTATAACTTATAGTGATGTCGATTATGCAGGGTGCTTGATTGATAGAAAGTGCACAAGTGGCACTTGTTTCCTCCTAGGACCATGCTTGGTGTCTTGGTTTTCCAAGAAACAGAGCACCATGGCATTATCAACCACCGAGGGTGAGTACATTGTAGTCGGGATTTGTTGTGCCCATGTCCTATGGATGAAGAAAATGCTCTAAGACTTTAACATACATTTTGATGCTTCTCCTATCTTTTGTGATAATACCAGTGCAATCAATCTTTCTTATAATCATATATTGCATAGTAGAGCCAAACATATAGAGGTTCACCATCACTTTCTTCGTGATCACATTGTCAAGAAGGATATTTATATCATACATGTGGACACAGAAAATCAGCTAGCGGACATTTTTATTAAACCTCTAGCTAAATAGCAATTTAATTTTATTAGATCAAAATTGCTTATAACTGCTTTGGATGAATCTGACATGCCTTCTAGCTAGTAGTCATCTATCCTATATGTTTTGCATCTATCTTGGTCATCTTTGAATGCTTGTATGTATAAATTTGCTTTTTCATGTTCATATTTGCCTTGTTTTCTACTTTTTTTGGGTATTTTTTGCAAACACTTGTTTTATCACAAAATAGTACCCAATGATGAGTGATATGTGCCTAAGTATGTTCAATATACATAATGGACTCAAAAAATAAATTTAATTAGCATTCAAAAGGCTAGAAATTGAGTTTGATAGTTTTAGGTCAGGTTGACCATCGATCGAGTTTCCCTCAGGACAAACTCAACTGATCCGTGGCTGAGAGATGTTCTGAATGGACCATTCAGTCAAGTTTCCAACTCTCAGAACTTGACCGATCCGCGGGCTGAAGCTTTCTTAAGTTGGGTTTGGCCGACTATTCTCCCTCTCAACTAGAGAATAGTCGACTGATTCCTCTTCTTCTAGCCCTAAGCTCTCAACCCAATCTCTAACCTTCCCCTTCCTAGCCCTTTCTCGACCTAGATAGGGTGACCTTGACCTCCCCTTTTGCTCTTTGTTGGTGTTTGGACGATTTTTGTGGCTTTTTTGGTGTGTTTGCTCTCTTCTCCTCTTCTTTGTCACCTCCATGGCTTCCCATAGGAGAAAGAGACCCGCCCCTAGGAATGCTCTATCATCTTCTTTGTCTAACTGCTTGATTCCCTTTGATGATACCTCCTTTGTCTCAATAGAAGCTGTAAATAGGTATAAGGATTTTATTCCTAGAAGTCCTTTTCCTTTTAGAGCTTTGTTTGAGCCTAGCCCTAGGTGTCAAGTGGTCATAGACCAAGTAGCTAGGTTGTTAGCCATCCACCACCTCTCTGCCCTGGCTGTTGAACGTGACTTCTTTCATAATTTGATGACAAGCACAAAAGAAGTTCACAAGTTCAACACTAACTTGTGTTGGAACTACGTCACCCTTGTACCCCCTGCCGAATACTCAAGTGATCCTAACCTCTATGATCTCCGGTAAGCGTTTTCAAATCTCTGAGGATATTCTTAATGTCTTCTTTTCTAGAGATGATGAAAATGATACCTGGCGCAAGGATTAGGGCGAGTACTTCAATCTTTTAGATCCTGAAGGTTTCTACAAGCAGAATGAACTCACTCTTCTTGGCATTCATCGCTACTTGAAGAAACTTGATGTTCCATACAAGAACAAGAGCACCCTACCCTCCTCCTCCCTCAATCTTAAGAAGCATATATTGGCCTTAGTGATAAACTACAACATCCATCCGAAGAAAAATCAAACAGATATGGTAGAGAACACTGTAGTTCTGATGTATTGCATTCTTGAGAACATCATTGTCAAGTGGTCCACATACATTCTACACCACATGACTTGCTTTGACCCTGGTAAGAACACGCGAGGCACCCATCCACCCTATCCTGCCCTGATCTGTGGTTTGTTTTAGTTTGCCACTGAGAAATCACTCTTTTCTGACTATCATTACAAGCTAGCCAGGAAGGGTGTGTGTATCAGTGGGACCACGATTCAGAAGTCAGTGCCTATTTTTTCCTCTACCACACCTAGTGCTTCACCCTCAGCCTCTACTTCTGCATCCCCTACCTCATCTTCCCGAGCTCCACCTCCTCAACCTCCTAGACCTAGCCGTGCTTCGTTTCGTGTATCCAATGAAACCCTTATGGGATACATGATGCACCAACAAGCATACAACCAACAGGTTCAGGTCCACCTACATCAGGATCTATGTTCAATCATGTCTACCATGAACATATCCTGTGCACACCCTTACCCCACATACTAGCCTTTCCCTGGTAGTGATTATGTGCCATATGCATATCATCATTACTACCCTACCCCCAAGCCTTCTGCTGCTGCTCCTCCACCCTTTGTTGTTGGTGGTTCTACTCCTGCATATCTGTCGTTGCATGCTGGCCCCTTGGCCACCCTTCTCGCCAATCTTGGTGATTCTTCTCCATCCTTCCCTTAGGCCAATGGGCTGTATGCTCTTGGTATGACTTGGGATGAGAAGAATGCTCATTGGCTTGGTCATGGTTTTGGTCCTCCTACTGATGAGGAGACACCTAACCAGGCTGATGATGTTGATATTACTGCTGATGACGATGATGGCAATGGTGAGGACGCTTTGGCTCTAGTGGTGATTCTGGTGATGAAGCCACTACTGCTGCACCTTTAGATGGAGATGAGGACTACGAGCTTGGAGCTGATGATGATGATGTTGTGGATATAGATAGTTTAGATGTCTAGGTGTTTCTTTGTTTTTAGTCTAGTATGTTGATCATAAATATCTTTCTAGGCTATTTTGTATCAGAAACATCTGGGTACATTATCTGAGATGCACTATTTTTATCTTCAGCTTTTTATCTCTTCTTGCTTGTAGCTATTTTCATGTAGACATGCTTCTGAGCTGTAATCTATATTATGTGCACTCTTGATGTTTGTTCTGATAGATCTTATGAGTTCGTGCCTTAATTCACCATACTTTGATTATGACTTATCTTGTATGCTTCCTATGTCTCTGGTTGATATTGATATGACATTGCATGTTTTGCTTATCTGCTTGATTGTATTTGGAGAAGACATGGCTTTTATGCTCTTCTACCCCCCTATCTTTTTGATAATGTCAAAAGGGGGTGGGAGAATTTCAATGTCTTGAAACTCAATCATATTACTACCTATTGTCATACTGTTGTTTATTGCTAATGAGATCCTTTTCTTGTTCATTATTGCTTTATCATGTGACTTGCAAAGGACCATGTAGTACATGTATGCTATAATTGCTTTGTGTAGATAGACTAACTATGTAGGTTAAAGTAATCATAGATTGAGGGGGAGAAATTCACATTGTTCAAATCTTGAATCCCCCTAATTCACAAGGCAAAGGTATAATTTCTATATCCTTTTCAATATGTTTGAGGAATGGTTTGTCATTGTTAAAAAGGGGGAGAATGTTGATCTAGAGGTTATACATTGTCTATATTTTGATAACGACTTAACCATTCCATTCATATGCATCTAATATGTGTATTCAAGATTGCTTTCAGGTGTTAGGTACATGAAAAGGATCAAATTCCTCAAGCCCTAGCTTGCTCAAATACAAGTCAAAAACTATACAAGTGTGCTAATTAGAAAATCCATGTAATTGACCTTAGAAGATTTTTGTAATCACTTATATTGATGAATTGACTTGTAACTAAGATGAGAAAAGATATTGGGACACTTTATACCAAGTTTTAATCACTATTTTCTCACTTTAGAAAATGTATCACAGGCTGTTGATCGGTCGAGTTAGAATCTCGACCGATCCACTGGATCCAATTTCTGGAGAGTGATTCGGTCAAGTTGTGCATACACAGAACTTGACTGATCCACTGGATCCATTTTCTGGAGAGTGATTTGGTCGAGTTGCGCATACACAGAACTTGACCGATTGGATAACTGACCAATTTGATTTTCATTGGTTGGTCGAGTTTCCCCAGGACAAACTCGACCGATGGTTTGAATATCGGCTTTATCTTTTAGTCGATTGGTCAAGTTACCTTTATTAAAACTCAACTGATTTCACTGTATGAAATGTGCAAAAAAGTGATTATAACTGTTGGTGGCTTAGTTGATCGAAAATAGGATCGTTGCCTTGGGAAAAAAGGCTATATTTTGGCCCTAAGTGTCCCCCAACTCAAAGGGACACCCTAAGATATAAATAGGACCTCTTGGAGTTCATTTCAAGGTTTCTCATTCACTATATGCTTGGTCCTAGCTTAGTTGAGAGTGTTCCAACCCTTTGATCCCCTTTTTCTCTCTAGTTTCAAATCAAATTTATGAGTATGAGTGAGATAGGTTCCCTTTTATAAGAGATACTCCATGTATTAATGTAAAGCTCTCCACCTCCATCTTCCTACCCCCTTTCCTTTTCAAGAAAAGGCTGAAGATATTCTCCGAGTGAAGGAGAAGGAGTTGCTGTTCTTCAAGGTTGAAGAAAGCTTGGTGTTCCAGATCTCCAAGTGAAGGAGATAGGCAAGGCGGGCGTTCAAGAAGGATATGTAATCCCTGGAAGGTCTAAGACTTGAAGGTGGAGTGGGTAAGTCCTTGAAGAAGGTTGAAGACTCCATGGTTCAAGTGGGTAAGCTCCTTCAATAGGTTGAAGATCCTTGCTTGAGGTACTAAGCCCTTGGATGAAAGTGGTTTTATCTTGTAATCTTATGATGGAGTATAAGAGTACCAAGATTGCAAATCCTAGAGATTAACCACCTCTAGGTAGTGGATTGACATTGCTCCTAGTTAGGACGTGGAACCACTCTAAACCACCTTATCCAAGTATATGCTTTCCATGTCTCTCTTTCTTGCTATGCATGCTAGTTAGGACCTCAAATTTTCTGTATGGCTTTTGCACTTAATATAATTTGGTGGTCTAATCTGTTTTTTGAGAATTGTGAAGCTCTATTCACCCCCTCTCTAGAGCCCTTGATCCAACACTATTTTGTTCAAATTGATAGCCTTCACCATCAATTCAAAAGATTGTAGCATACAGCCTTCTAGTGAGTAAGATCCTGATTTCCTATAAGCCATGGACCATCTATGGTTTTCACCCACAACTAGTATCTTTTAGGTAGGCAACCTTTTCCAATTGCATTATATGCAACTCTTGATAGATGTCATGCACAACTCCTTGCCATGTTCATCTCTATGCCTCAAGGTGCTTGATTCGATCAAGGTCACCTTGTTAAGTTCAACCCAAACGCCAACACAATGAATATTCACCCTGCTAGGGCAAACCCATATATTCACCATCACACTTCCACGAGATAGACGGTGCACCATGCTAGGATGTGCCCACACTTAGTCGATCAAGCTTTTCATGTGTACTTCTTTTGTAAGACATGTTAAACTTAATATTTTGTTGAGGGGTTTTAATATGCTTATATATGTATATATGTATCCAATCACCACATATATAGTACGTATCATATACGTGCTATATCCCACAATAAAAATATGCATTAACGATAAAGCAATGATTATAGCCATCCTATTGTAATTACGGTCATCTAGCTCTACATCACATGAAACATGTTGTTGATGAAAATCTTGTGCTTAGGCCGTTGTGAGTTTGATCAGCTCATCACACGACTGATCGGCTCACCTGTTGGCCGGTTGGTTGGTTGTTTCCAACCGATCATCTGGCTTCTCTAGACGGTCAGTTTGTTATGTCATCTACTCCTCGTCCCGCCCCCAACTGCACCATCAATCAGTCATCTCAGTCCACCAGCTGATCAATTGTCACCTCCAGCTGATCATCGTGCACCTACAACCGCTCGTCTGGGCGCTCGCCAGTCTTCAACGTAATAGGAAATAAACTATCCTACTTTTTTATATATATAATTGGGAAACCCCAAGTTACATCCAGGAAGAGCAAAGGAAGAAGAGAATCTCGAGTTATCTGAAGTTATATCAGAAAAAGAAGAAGAAGGCTCAGTGTGCAAACTGAGATGCAAACAACCACAATCAACCAAGCACACATAGGGGTTTATAGGCCATAGCCACGCTACACATCCACCATAAAAACTATTTTGAGCGACACATATCATTTACACATATATATATACCATATCATATTTGTATATATTTAGTTTGGGATCATGTGGTATTAATTAGATATTCACATTTACCCAGTTGAATATTTGCATCGTATGCAATAAATAAAAGGAGGTAAAACCAAAAACTGATCATATCGATTATCCTAAAACATAGTACGTTGATGTGGCTCTGATACCACTGTTGAGTTTTAGGTGAGGGAGAAGGTAGTAGAAACAAAAAAATTTCTCTCACCACAAAACCATAACCACAAATCGCATCAACGACTATAAAATAGGAAGGATGGTTTTAGAGAGGTGTACCTGGTCCTGAGGCTTGCTCAACAACAATACCTCACAACTAGTGCAGTCTTCAACCACCTAGTCTTCATGACGTCTATGCAACTCCTGGTCCTGACCCAGACTATGATTGACAGTCGTCCTCCTGAGAAGTAGAAACCTCCCACCTCTATATATAGTCCACACGGACTACCGGGAATCGATTACCACAAATAGAGAGGACAACAACTTTGTAGAGCAACTGATGTTCTGAGTTGTTCTGTCTGAGAAGCCCCATGTACCCCTCTATTTATAGTAGAGGGCAGGGTCTGGGTTCCCAATCTATGCGGGAGTAGAAGGGTCCATAATTTCCATGAATAGATTGCACTGCAGCGGCCGAACCGGTCATTTTCACAAATGAACCGGTTGGTTGGGAGTGTGAGCCGATTGGTTCATCAGTTGAACCGACCATTTCAAATTCCTGACTCGCCTCCAATTGAATTTCCTCTTTCATTTACTACTAATCCAAATATTAATTCTTGTCCCAATCGAATTGTACAAGTGAAACGAAAAACTTTTCTCACAAATTGAGACAACCCAATCTTTCTCGTTTGGTCTATTCGAACTGATTGGTTCACAAAGTGAACCGGTCATCTCACTTACCATGAGCCGATCAGTTCACCCAGTGAACCGGTCGGTTGGTGGTCCAGATTGTGCAAAACACAGACAATGCAGTTCTCAATCAATCTGACACTCTAGTTAGTTAGTTCAACATTTGAACTTGATGATTCTAAGTCAAGTCAAATGATTGAATGTTTGATTGAGTTCCTAAACACCTTTAGTAATCAATCCAATCATCATTCATGGATAAACTCCTCTTCTAGGTAAATCCTTTGTGTGTGACCCTATAGGTCCCATTTCACCTTGGCAATGAATGTCCATAACAACTTATGACATCACAAGTGAAGAGCGGTGCCTAGTCGCACATCAGTGCTACCCAAGTGAAAAGGAAAGTTGGAGAACAACTTTCAATCCTACCGTCTGTGATTGGTGTTCCAGTGAATGTATAATTCCTTTGTATCTGATATCATGTATGAACTCAAGGCATGGAGCTATCATCCTTTCAACGTTCATTCATGTTCCTTGATCCAAAATAGACTGTCTGAGATATGTGTGCCATCAATATCACATATTGACTCACACATGCATGTGCATGCCTTTCTCAATCCCACTTATCAACTGGCCATAGAAATCATACTCCCTCAGGAGGGACAAATCACATATCTATCACTCACAGTCAAAACCCCATGTGTCAAAGTCACCGAATCATCATCTTTATAACAATCCATATTTTAGAACCCCATTTGATGATGTCAAAGTGTACCCAACGACATGTGATGAGTGCAGTGATTTTAGGTCTAAGAATCACAATCACCACCATCACTGTGAGAGTTGACTATGACTACCATGCCATGGTTCCATGTGTCACTCTCACGGTGGGTCTGTCTGATACATTGTTCTCTAACATGTATTCATGTGCTTGGTTTGATATCACATATCATGACTAATGCGACTCTATCATCAACCAACACACACTCTAGTCTTGATGTGTCAATGTTGTCTATCAACCTTCCACAATGACATCTGACTAGGGACAAAATAAGAATGTATAAACTCTTAGCATCTGTATGATCTCATTCTTTAGGTCCTTAACCTAAACACATACATCATTGAGTACTATCATTATCTAGACATTCATTCTGTTATATCATTATCTCATAACTCATTAAACTAGAATAAATTGGAAGCTTGCCTTTAATGTTTATCAAATAAATAATAATGCATCCCAATCCAATCATCATATGATTGGCTCTTAGGGCATACTTACCAACACTTTCTTCTTGGTAGGTAGCTCTTCTTGAATAAAAGAACTGGACATCTTTGCTAACTGGATAGTTTCAATGTGATCACCACTTCTTCTCTTCGTAATC
Source organism: Alisma plantago-aquatica (assembly GCA_963693085.1). Lineage (NCBI taxonomy): Eukaryota > Viridiplantae > Streptophyta > Magnoliopsida > Alismatales > Alismataceae > Alisma > Alisma plantago-aquatica. The sequence continues at coordinate 1,094,441,459 of OY856412.1, read as the reverse complement.
AGATCCTTGAAGAACTTTGCATAGGTTGGCATTTCTTCTATTGCATCAAGAAAGGGCACATCCAGGTGGAGCTTCTTTAAAACTTCCATGAACTTTTCATATCTCTTCTTCAAGTGTGCTTTTATTAACTTATAGGGGAGAGGAACTCTTGGGATTTATGGATTTTTCTTCAAAAGAAAATCTCTTAGAGGGTTTGAGTCCTTTTCCTCTCCTTCCATCTTCTTTTCAGGTGGTCCTACTTCTTTGCCATGGTCAGCTTGTTCTTTCCTTTTTAATTCCCATGTGGCCTTTCATTCTCAGACTGCTGATTAGCACTACTTCTTCCTTCTTTAGTGTTGTTGGTATTAGCATTCTCCATTGTTTTCCCAGATCAGAAAGTAGCCATTTTGGTGGTCTCATTATTCGACGGGATTTTTCCTGAAGGATTTTTCCTGAGCTCAGCCAATTGTGCAAGCTGTTGATCAATCTGTCTCTGGTGAGTTTGTATATCCACCATTTGAGTTTGCATGTTAGTTAGCACTCCCGAATTTTTGAGAGAACTTTGAGCCAGTTGATCGTTCACCGACACCTACCTCTTTACAAAGTCAAAAAGTTGAGCAATCATGTCAGCTTGGTTATTGTCTTTTTCTTGGCTCGGCCCTGGACATTGCCCTTGTCCTTGCATGCTCACAAGACAAGACCACTGTCAAAAAGTTGAGCAATCATGTTATCTATTATCTTGATAGTTCTGCTCGACTTCTTTCCAAGAAAGTCACTGCCAGCAGATGCATTCAACAAAGTCCTCTCAGTGGGAGTCAGCCCATTATAGAAGTTGGTCACTAGGAACCCCTTACGACAATTATGGTGCAGACAATCCCTCTGATACTCTTGGAAGCATTCCCATGCTTCGTGCAAATTTTCTCCCGGCTTTTGTGCAAAAGAAGTGATCTTCTACATGCTGCAGATAGTCCTCTCAGTAGGATAAAACTTAGTAATGAAGGCATCTTCCAGGGGTCTCCACCCATCTATGAACTGGTGGGGGAGATTGAGGTACCAGGATAGAGCCTTATCTTCAAGAGAGAAGTTGAAGCCTTTATAGTATATCACTTCTTGAGGGAATCCCCTCATCTTGATGGTATCACAGATATTTTTAAAGGCATCAAGGTGATGGTATGGGTTTTCACTTCTCGAATTCCCATGGAAAGGTTTATTCTAGATCATCGAGATGATAGCTGGCTTCAACTCAATGTTTGCTATGTTGAGGTGTGAGATGATGATTGGGCATCTAGATTTGGTGGCCCTAGTTACTGCTATCTCTCTAAGAGTGTTTCCCTCTTCATCATCCTCATTGTCGTTGTCCCGACCATCGTGCTCACGTTCATTATCACAGTGATTGTGATGGTTCCTTCTACGGTGTCGGTAGTGTCGTTCTTCATCACATTGGTCCTCTTCGCGATGATCTTCCTCTCGACGTTCTTCTTCATGTTGACGACCGTCTGAGTAACAGCCATGTCTGTCTTCTTCTGTCCTTAGTGGTGGGGGGTCATGCTGAATTCTTGCATTCCGTTCGTCCCCAGTGAGAGTACCATCCACATGAGGTGACATGGTGACTCAAGGTTAAGGAGTAAAGTCAAACTAGTCTGCTTCCCTCCATGTTTCCTGAATAGGCCACACAGTCAAGTTAGTAAGCTGGATGTGCTAAACAAACTATTCTACACAAACACATGGTAGCATTTTTAAGGTTTCTATGCGGTCAAGCTTATTACTAAGCTTGAGGCACGGGAGTATAGTGAGTGGACTCAAGTTCTTAGTAGTGCCATTTTTCCTTGTCCCCAGCAATGACACCAAAAAGTTGACCGGCCTAAATCACACGTCCAAACTGGAGCGGATCTAGAGTAGTCAGACTTTTAAGATAGTAACCTGACACTCAAGCCCCCACAACTATTATATGGGGTCTGACATAATAATGGGGTCGAACCATAGGGACAAGGTTAGCAGGTGCTAAGCACACAAGGTCTCACACTCATATACTCTGGATATCAGATGGGTTAAAAGGGTTGTTCCCTAGGGAACGATGGTGCTCAGACCAAAATGAAGAAAAATAAAATAAAGAAAGAAAAATAACAACAAGAGAGAATAAGGACAAATGGTAGGGAACCAAGATATGGAAGGGAACTCGGACCGGGTTTCACCTAATAAGGTCGCTCACCAACATGAAAAACTCTCCCCCTGTACATACTCCTATCGAGACTATAAGTAATCATATAAGTGTCCATTCATTTGCCTCTCGAGATAAGGATAGATCTAAGTCTAAGGGCATCCTCTCTCTCGATATGACTATCTAAAAACTACAAAGTAGAACATATGACCATAAGCTTTAGGATTCCAACTTTTTCATGCATTCATACTAATTCATAACACAAGAAATTAGTGATACTACTCTTTCGAGGTACCAACAATCAAACATCACAAGATGGTAGCTAAGCATACAATTGAAGCATTAAAACTAGTTCATGGAGATAATCTTGACAAAAGTATATATATATATATATATATATATATATATATTCAAAGAGGAGAGACAATATACATGTTGGGAGAGCCTTAGTGGCTACTCCCAACCCAAGTTAAGTGTTTAGCCACACATGTTCACAGGCATCATAACAACGTTATAAAATAATAGATACAAAAAGTTCCATGAAGAGAGGAGGGAAGTACAGTGAGGTGGAAGTGATAGATATAGATAGAGATAGAAAAATGTGATACAACATATCACTTCTTTAGATCTAGATCCAGGAGGTCGATGGCATGGACGTTCTCCTTCTCTCAAAGAAGATAGAGCCTTTAGTCTTCTCTCTCCTCAGCTTCTGCCTTTGGAGATCCAAGACTGATTGGATGGATGAGAATGAGTCTGGAAAATGGTAGCACTTCGTGGTCCTTCAAGATCTCCCCCTTTGACAAGATAGGTAGGTGGCCTATTTATAGGTGTGCTCCACCAACTTAACTCTTGGAACGCGGTTGAGGCCTGGCTTTGGTTGAAGCCTGATCATGGTCGAGGATGTAATGCTGGCCTCTCTTTGGTCGAGGTTGGGGTGCTACATCCTTCAGTTGGACTGTGGTCGTGGTCTGGGTGTGACACCATCCTCGATCGCGGTGTGGGCATGCTCCTCTTCAGTCACTCTTTGGTCGTGGTCCAAGTCAGGATCACGGTCGAGGTTGAGTCCTGGGTTCACACCTCGAGCATGTGGAATGCTAGGCACTGCGGGCATGAGAGACTGAGTGCAAAGGCTAGTCATGTGGTATTGAGGTGATCAGGGAGACCTCGAACATGGTGGGATTGTCCCTGAGGTCGAATGAGCTATGGTCAAGCATGTTGGCCATGAGCTTGGCTTGATGTGACCCTACAACCATGCAAAAAGTGTGTAAGTGAGATACTTGGTACAAAGTGTCAAAATAAGTGGAGAAACTCTATAAAAGTTATGCTAGGGGAGGTATAAAATATATGCAAGAATCGTATAAAATGAGGTGTTATCACCTATCAAGTAGTGTCATTATTGTCGTGTTGGCTTTTAGGTTAGATTTAACTAAGTGATCTTAATGAGATTAAGCACTTAGAAGCATGTATTTGACTATGGCAAAGAGTCATGCATACTATCTATACAAGAATTGCATAAAATGCAATTGAAAAAAGTTTCCTACCTTAATGATTGATTATGAACGTTGGTGTTGGTCGGGTAATAATTCAATTGTTTTGGATCTTGACTCACTAGAAGGTTGTACGTTGCAATCTTTTGGATTGATATGTGATGGCTATCAATTGAATAAAATAAGGAGAGTGATAATTAAATAAAGTCCTAAATAAACTTTGTAAAAAAATTATTTCAATCAAATCAAATAAAAAATTGACAAATTACAATTTTCTCTTTTAGAATCAAATGACAACCAATAACACATTTTCCTTTTGATCAATCTGTGAGAAGGATAAATTAAATGGGAATAATTTCCATGACTGGTTCAAGACTTTGAGAATTGTTCTCACACAGGAGTACAAGATCTATGTCTTGGAGACACCAGAACCAAATGAACCTACTCCTACTACACCTAAGTCCAATAGGGATGCTTACAAGAAGCATACTGAAGATGTCGTTGATGTCAAATGGATAATGTTGTGCTCCATGAACTGTGAGTTGCATATACAACTTGAGAACATGGATGTTGTTGAGATGGTAACACATCTTAAGAACATGTACCAAGATCAGACAAGGCATAAGAGATATGATGTCTCCAAGACGTCGTTCAAATGTAACATGATAGAAGGAGATCCAATAGGTCCTCATGTACTCAAGATTATTTGGTATGTGGAGAACCTTGCTAGACTAGGATTTCCCTTGGGTCAAAAGTTGATACTAATGCAATTCTACAATCACGGCCAGAATCATACAGTCAGTTTGTCATGAACTACAATATGAATGATTTTGACAAGTCATTGACAAAATTACTTGACATGTTGAAAACAGTTGAAACACAAATGAAGAAATACAAACCCAAGTTTGTGATCATGATCAGAAGATCAAAGGGAAAGTCCAAGGGAAAAGGAAAAGCTGTTATGTAATATATTTAATGAACTGTTATTTCATATTTACCAATAATAGAAACATTTTATTTTCTGCATCTTGTATGAACAAGGATGAATATGGAAATCATTTAAGTATAGTCAATGTTCTATTTCAAAAGATGAGATATTTTATAGTAGTTCCCCAAATATCTTATGGTCTTTGTTTGATGGATCCAAAGACAATTGTTTGTAACATAAGTACCAAAAGATTAAAACTAGATAAGTCGAGAAACAAATACCTATAGCACTGTCATCTAGAGAACATAAATAAGAAATGCATTTCTAGGATTCACAATGATGGTTGTATAGACTCTTTTGAATATCAAACCAATAGAGACATGAAAATATTATCTATTGGGCAATATGACAAAGCACCTTTCACTAGATGTAGTGGGAGAGCGAGTATTCTATGAAGGCTTGTGCATATTGATGTACACAAACCTTTTGGATAAATGCTAAAGGTAGTTACTAGTGAATCATCATACTTACTGATGATATAAATAATTTGTACAAATATGAATCTCTTGAAGTGTTCAAGAAGATCATGAATGAAGTACGTAGCCACCTTGGTAAAAGTATTAAGATACTTTGATATGATCAATGCTGAGAATATTTTACACCAAGAAGTTTGAGGACCTTCTGGAGATTGTGACAGTGTATCACAATGAACCCCGATTGAGACATAATGATGTATTAGAAAGAAGGAATCACACCTTCATGACTCATGGTGCAATTATCAATAAATCTATCTAATCTTCAAATTTCCTTTTGGGCACATGCTTTACACTAAAGTAATGTATCGTATAAAGTGGTTCAAAAGGGATACCATATGAGATATGGCATGAGAAGTGTCTAATATCTCTTTATAAGGATTAGGATTGAAAGTTTATATAAGAAAATAGTTTCTTGAAAAGCTTTATCCACAAATAAAAAAATGTTAGTTTGTTCAATACTACCTTTCATCCCAATCCAATAACAAAAGTGTTTGTTACTAGGATGGTTGAATTTCCAATGAGGAATTTAATTCCAAAGGAATCAGTGGGAATAAAGTAAGACTTGAAAAGTTCGAGACCAAAAAAATAATTGAACCTAAAGAGGTACACAAGGAGCAATGAGAACCACAAATTATTGTGGAATCTCAAGTTTCTTATATGTAACACAAAACCTCATAAATCTAGTAAAACATGATTTAATCTTGGAAAATTATGATAAATTATAACTCAAAAGAGTGGTGAGTTGGTCATAAGATGATGAGCCAACAACCTATCTAAAAGCTATTGAGGGACCTGATGCTGAGAATTGGCCTGAGTCCATTGTATCCAAAGTGAAGTTCATGTAAACTAACAAGGTATGACCTTTGGGATACCACCTAGAGGGGTAAAACCCATAGGGTGCAATTTGGTCTTCAAGAAGACTGACATGGATAACCTATAAGAGCTATAATGGTTGCAAAAGGTTTCAAAAAAGTTCAAGGTGTTGAACATGATGAAATCTCCTTAACAAATGCCATAGTTAAGTCCATTAGGATCATGATTGCCATTTCAGCTCATCAAGACTATGAGATTTGTAATATGGATATTAAACTGTATTCCTTAGGAATAATTAAAGGGGTGTGTATGACACATCCTGAAGGTTTATAACTCCATTAATTGAAATAAAGTCTTCAAGCTACAAAGGCCAATCAATGTGATTGAAGCAAGCATCTCAAATATGAAATATTTAATTTGATAAGATAGTCAAAGAATTTGACTTTAGTCAAAATGAAGATGAAATTTGTGGTTACAAAAGATTTAATGGGAGCATATTTATATTCCACATATCGATGAGGAAAAACTTCCCAATACTATTTAGTATTAAAACTTGGCATGGAAAGCACCTTCTCTAAGAATGATTTAGGCAAAGCATCCGATTTGATAGGAATTGAGATCTATAGAGATAGTTCTAGAAAAGCTTCTTGACCTAAGTAAGAGAACACACATAACTACATAAGCAAGATGCTAAAGGAGTTCGACATACAAGACTCAAAGAGAGAGAGAGTTTGTTCATGTTCCATGGGATTAGTCATTCAAGAGCCCAGTGTTCCAATTCTTATGAAGAATGGCAGACATGAGTGAGATGCCATATGCATTCACAATTGGATCTATCATGCATGAAATATAATGTACTCATCCCATTGTCTTGTATGTATTGGACATGACAACATGATAACAGTTAGATTCCAATGAAGGTCATTGGAATACCATAAAGAACATCCTTAAGTACTTGGGAAGCAATAAAAGGATTAGTTCCTTGATTATGGAAATCAGGAAGAGTTGGGTGTAAAGAGTTACATAAATGCAAGCTTCCAAACTGAAAAAGAATATTAATGACCACAATCTATAAATTGTGTTTGACCTTAAAAAATAAGAATTGTAAGTTGGAAAAGTTTTGAAAAGATAAAATTATTTAATTCTATAATAGAAGATGAGTGTCCTGGTATTATGAACGCAACATAGGATATTGTATGGATCTAGAAGTTCATATAGATGAACTTATGTGAGGTTCCAACCATTGATGACACAATATAAATACTATAACAATATTGGAGCTATTGATCAGGCAAGGAATATCAGATAACATACTACAACAGTTCCATCTCATACGAGAGGTCGGTTCAACAAAGAGATGTGAAACTTGTAATACACCGACTTGAGGCAAATGTTGCTAACCCACTAGATAATCACTTGTGCATCACAAACATGATTAACATTTTTAAGATCACTTAGAATAAGCTTCATGGGTGATTGACTCTAACTGCAAGTGGGCGTTTGCTGGTATGTATGCCTAGAGAGCCAATCATATGATGATTGTAATGGCATATCTTGTAAAATGATTTGAATAATGATAAAGGTAATCTTCTGATTTATTTTGTTTCATTCAGTTATGGGATAATGATGAAACATAATGAATGTCTAAAGAATAATATTACTCAATGACTTATGTCTTCAAGTTGAGGACCTAAATAATGAGATCATACAAATGTCAAGAGTAGATGCATTCTTGCTATGTCCCTAGTCAAATGTCATTGTGGAAGGATGATAGACATCAATAACACATAAGACTAGAGTGTGTGTTGGTTGATGCCAAAAAATCATTGAGTCATGATATGTGATATCAAACCAAACACATAGATATTTGTTGGAGAATAGTGTATCAGATAGACCCACCTTAAGAGTGACATATGGAAACCATAATTGGTAGTCAAAACCATCTCTCATAGTGATGGTGGTTATTGTGATTCTTAAACCTAAAATCACTACACTCATCACATGTTTATTGTATTTATATATCATCTACTGTGACCTTGAATAAGGGTTTACATAAAGGTGGTGCTTTGGTGCATCATGACACATGGGGATGACTGTGAGTGATGTATATGGGATTTGTCCCTCATATAGAAGTTTGATATCCAGGCCACTTGATAAGACAGGCTGAGAAAAGTATGTGCATGTACATGTGAATCAATATATGATATCATGTTTACATACATCTCAGACAGTCTACTCTAGTTCAAGGAACATGGATTGAACATTTAGAGGATGAAGATTCCATGCCTCGAGTTCAATCTGGATATCAGTGACAAGGGAATTATATAATTACTATAACACCAATCATAGATTGTAGGTTGAAGTTATTCTCAAACTTTCCAATTACTTGGGTAGTAATGATGTCTTGCTAGATACTAATCATTGCTTATGATGTCATAAAGTAGTTATGGACACTCATTTCCAATGTAACTTGGAACCTATAGGGTCAAACACATATGATGCACTTGGAATAGGAGTTTATTCATGAATATAGTTTAAATGTGATTACTAAAGAGTTAGGTATTCATGTTAAGCAATAATAGTTACATGTTGAGTGACTAGACTACGAACTGACCGACTCAAGTGTTGAACCGGTCGATTCAAGTGTTAGGTCAATTGAACCAAAATTGGCAATCTGGTCCATGAACCTACCAATTCAAAAACTGAACCAATCGACTCAGGTCCATGAACTGAATGAAATATGTTGTGAACCGACCATTTGGTTGATCAATTTGATTGGATCAAGTATAAGTGCTGACATCATGTTGTGCATTAATTGGAAATCAATTGCCAATACAATTGTGATTGGGAAACATGATGAAATGACTGGTTTAAGGGTTGAACCGGTCAGCTCACATGTCAACTGACCTATTTCACCTACAAATCGATAGTTTTTCTGCTCGCATGATGCAAAACTCATGAAATTCCATCTCCTTCAAATTTCGCTCAAACTAAGAACCCTGAACCTGACCCTCCTATAAATAGAGAAGTACTGGGGGCTTCGCAGACACATCAATAAGCTATGATAATTGTTGTCTTCTCTAGTTGTGGTAAATGAGAGAACATGAGAAAGTCCTACCTATCAAAGGGAGGGATATTAAGGGAGAGACAACTGGGAGAGAAAGTTGGTTCTAGCACACCGACTAAAAGGGACAACTCCTTCTTGTCTAGTCTTTTAGAATGATAGGAATTCCTAGTGGTCCATGTGGACTACTATAGAGGCAAGGAGGTTTTTGCATGCTGCTAGGAGGACAAGGTCAATTGCTTTCCATGGTGATCAATTAGGAGGTTGCTGCTGACGTTGTCTAGGTGCAACTTGAAGAAAGGCACACCTACTACGAGGGAATTGTTAGTGGACTTGCTCTAGGATCAGGTATATCCTCGCACACCATCCTTCTGATTACATAGTTTTTAATGTGATCAATTGTTCAAAGGGGAGTATGATACATTTTTGTTTCCATTTCCTGTTCAATAGCCATATTTCTTTGCAATTATATCATGAGCTTCACGTAGTCCTTCCTCCACCTAATCAAGAAAAGTTCTTCTACATGATTGGAAATTGAATGAGATACAGTAGGATTCACATACTTATTCTCTTCAAGTGTCTAGTATGTTGAGTTCCTTTCAATCCCTCTACCTTAACTACAATTGGTTATACACGTTATTCAATTTTAGATGTTGATCCATTTGCTCCCTTATCAATTTTTTACTTCCCTTTAGTATGGCAAGTATGTGTATCAACAATAACAATAGAAGATTCCTTAGAGCCCACCCATGCCTTTGGTTTCTCATGTGAATGCATAGCTACATCCTCAAAAGTAGACGAGCTCTGTTTGCCTTTGTCATCAACATTTATTCAAACACCTTCACTTTGTTTTCCAACTCTCAGTAGGAGGTTACCTGGGATACTAAAGTCATAATCAACTTTGGGGCTAGAGGTAAGATTATTCCCAAACAACATGAATCTAGCACAATGATTTGACCTGGCATTACATTTCACTTTTAGCACAAATGATTCCCATCAACAAACACTGCCATGACTTTTGGAATATGATTGAAGCTTGAATCTTCTCACATACTTTGAGTGGATCGAGACATCCTATAGTCACTACTAAAATCCCATAGTCAAGGGGGCACCCAAAAGTACTGGTAACTCTTGTAGGTTTGACTTGTGTCCAAAGAAAACTAAGGTTCTCAACTATGAACTAAATTGGAGCAATAGAGAAAGAGAGGAGGAGAGCAGAGATCCAAAAGACAACTTACAAAAAAAAAAGTAGGTTGTTCATCATCCATAGCGTCGTATCTAGGATTCTCTGCCTTTATTTATGTGTAGGAATTTTGACAATGAAGCCTTCCTTTTCCTCTGCCACCATGTTGAACTTCCCTCTAGGCCACCAATGCCTATGAATCCAACCCTTAAGGATATTTCAAAAGGGCTTCCTTCCATAGACATGATCATCATCATCTCTACTTAAGTTAGTGAATTTGACTCTATTCCACACAACCTACTCCACATAGCAACTATATCAATCTTCTATTGGTCCTAGAGTGAATCCTAATCCAACCCAGATGAGATGATGATGCCACTTCAAGTTGGGTCATGAATTCCCTTTATCCTCTAAGAGAAGTCAATGGAGCTTTAGAGGTCTGGCTTGGATCAACCTTAGCTTCTTTTCTTGGATTTAGCACAAGCACCTGCTTCTAAAAGAATGCACAAGAGATTTCAGGGAAGGGATTGATGTTTGTCCCTCTCCTCTAGGTGCATCAAGACCAGAAGGAGATGTCAATGAGGTCGGATCACTCAGCACATCAAAAATTTCACCCCCTCCCTTTTCGCCTCCAGGAATACACCATTGCCCTCTCCCTCTGCACCACCCTCTCCCTCAAACCTTTCCATCCACTTAGTTTGGAGGATAATGTTTCTTTTAGAATTTCAATATTTTATGACTTTGATTGTGTGTATTGAGGGAAAAGATGGGAGATTGGTTAATCATATCAAATAGACTAGAATAATCATCTGATGTTACCACATTGCTTCAATAAAAATCTATCCAGACAAACAAGAGAAAATGAGCCAACATAAGCAAGGGTTAGAACAAGAGGAATAATAAGCAAAAGTTAGATACTAAATATATTATAAAATGAACAACTTTGTATGTTGTAGTACATCACATACAACAATTGTATGATGGAATAAAATGACATAGAAATGATACAAATCATGTAACAAAGTTGTTAAAACAATTTTATTAAATAATGGTAAAATTTTTGATATACTAACCATGTATAATTTGTAATATAACTATTAAAATGAAGTTTTTAAACCACATAGTTAGACAAGCATGCATGTAGTGTTGCTATCCAACATGTAGATACCATCACATGTTATGCTGAAGTATGCAATATAGAATATGATAGATACATTTTCTAGACTTTGTGTATGTATTTTAATAACTTTTAAATACGAGGAGTGGAGGTCCATCTCTAGCATAGAATCATGATAGAGAGTGTTTGGTTCTTTCTATAAACCTTCCCTCTGGGTGCCCCAACTAGACATCTAACATGAAACTTGTGGCTAACAAATCAACAAGACTATCTTGTTGAACCAATTGACAAGTACAAACTTTATGTATATGTAAGACAATATATATGTCCATTTAAGTTTTTTAACTTAAAAACCAAATGAACATTTTTGTATCACTCACTCATGACAAATACCCTATTACTATCGATATATCCATGTCCTTCTGTTATGCCTAATGAGATTACACTTCAAAAACACCTAAATGATATTATCCTTGATGTACAATCTGCCTTTGTTAAATGTGACAAAATGTAAGATTGTCTTCTTGCTAACCAAAGGGTTCACTCAAGCATTCATCAAAAACTTTAGCATGTATCTTTCAGATAAACTTTAATGAAAGTTTTTTATGATCTAAATTAGTCTCTCTTGCTAAATTGTTTTTGAGGTTTGGGTTTGATGTCTCTATTGTGTGACTGGATACATGCATGCATACCACACCAAAATTATTGTTGATTGTAAAGAGTTATTTAGCCATAAATATTTTACCTAGGTTAGTAGGGTGGTTTGAGATTCAATTGGTCTATAAATCTTGATTGCATGTGTAGAATATTCTCTTCATGGGTCAAGTTTAGTAGAGGAAGATGCTTCCTTCAAACTAAGGAGCATGACTGAAGATAATAAGCAAAGCCCAATGAGCATCATGGAGTATAGGTAAGAAAGTTTATCGAATAATGGATAACTGTAGATGATGAAAGAATAAGTCTTTTTCTCTAGAATATGTGCCTTTGTAGATATCATCTTAAAGATCATGTCCAACCATATAGACATCATCAATATTTTGGCTAATAAGAAATTGATAGGCCACCATGAGACTGTGAGATAAACATCTCCTGTGTTGGAGAGTTTCAAGAAGGCCATCTTTCATTACTAGTAAATCATCTTTACTGAAAACAACATTATTTCCTCCCTTTTGAAACCGCCTCATTAACTTCATAAGCTGAGGATTTGAGAGTTCACAATATGAACTTTGATCAAAATTGTCAAAACAAGGCTCTATGGTTGATACTGGGCCATACACTGAGAATGGATCCTATTAATCTAGAAAGTCTAGTATGGCAACAACCTCTCTAGCCTTTGTAATAGTTGTGATAGTGGAAGGAGGATTAGTGGTAATTGGTGATGGTGTTATCTGACCTTCCTCCACTTCTTCGCATTATAGATGATTGCAGATGGGTTCCTTGGTTGGATGGGGAATCAACAGATATAGATCCCGTAGGTTCTCAAGAAGCTCTAGATTGTAAAAGAACTCCTATCATGGATCACCTCCAATGCATAGAATCCACGAAGAGGGGTGAACCCATTTTGATCCAAGCCAACAACAAATGTTCCATGGTTAAGAGCCTCATAATGCAAAGGATTATGAAAGCATTGTCATTTTTGTATGAATTTTCGTAGTGGGACAATGGCTCAATCACATAACTTGTCTAATTAGGTTGGTAGAAACTGACCTCATGTACTGCCCTTTGAATACAGATAGCAATGTGAGGAATCTTGTCTACAATAGGTTCTTTAAATCATATGTCATAATTTTTAAGATCTATGACACACGTGTTGAACTAGGTGGCTGGGCGTTTGTTCTGATCAGCTACACACATCAGCAATAAACCCCTTAAATGAAAAGGTAGTAGTATAACTCTTGTTTTCTTTAGCTCTAGATTATCCTTAAGGGTCATAATGGTTGGAGTATTCATACACTTTTTGAATAGACAGTCAACGCGGGAGGGTGTTGCATTATAAAATGACCAGTACTTATTATTGGGTATGACATCCTCCAAGATAGTTGACGCCATAATTGTGAACATCCTTTTGGTAACTTTTATTGGACTGCAAAATATATTCTAAAAATCATCATGAGAAAGGGTGATAGATCAATTATTATAAATAATATGTCTCCCATCATGGTGATGATCCAAAATGTCTTGTAAGACAAAAATGTCACAGAATGGTAATCCTTTCAAATACTCAAGATCAAGTCCACTCATTTTGGAAGGAATATGAGGTGGGAGAGGTAGTAGTGGTTTTGGAAATATTGGATCAGATAATCAGGGAGGTGTGACTGATAAAATGATGGAGAGGTTACAATCATCCTCATCAGAACAAGCATTCTCCTTGTCTAAAGCGATGTCAACATCTAGTGTTATATCATGGTTAATGGTATATAACCCCGATAGATATATCCTCTTCTGAGGTGTGGCGGCTTCATAGATAGGGTCGAGATTCTAATATCCTCATTAAGTCTTCTTCAAAGGAATTAGGAGGCGATGGTGGAGTCAGAGGTGGAATGTTTTCTAATGGGTGAGCATGGATGTCTTCAGACAAACTCATATAGGGCTCAATGATAGGGATGGGAACTCCACCTAGTTGGAGCTGTGGGATAGATGGATTGTTGTCTAATGGAAGAGGTTTAGCCTCTCCAAGAATTGATTTAGTGACATGGGAGATAGACTCCCTGAATGATTTAGATGGCTGATCAAGAGAGTGGAAACAAGTGTCATCACTCATAGGGTTTGGTAGATGCAATTTGTCTTGATAAGAATTGGAAGACGGGAAGATGATGCTTTAGCTAAACAAGCATGAAACTCACGATGTTACTATCATTGGAGAGTGTGCTGCTCTTCTTTGTACTATCTTGTAGTTTCTTGATGTGTGATATTGTGACAAAGTGAATTTTAGCTTAAGTGTGATTTAATTACCCTTTTCCCCTCCTGATGTTCACTCTTGACCTTAAATTATTTTTCTTATCTACTTGGGCACTTTTGATACTCAAATTCAAAATATGGTGATCAATGTGAACTTTATACACATTATAACACCACAAATTAGACTCAGTCATCACTTTGTACAAAGAAGAAAATTTGTCCATAAAATTTAATATTATGATTCTAAAACTTTTTCTAAGTATTCTTCACATTTTTTTTAAAGCTATGGGCCAAATTTCACTCAAATCGTACATTCCTACTATTTTCTATGATTTTTCAAAGTTTAATGCTAAAAGCCATTTTTATTTTGCTTTTTATTTGACCTAAACCAGGTCAGCGATTCGCTGTGGGACTAGGAGTGATCCCTGATCCTCAGATCAGGCACCTGCGGATCGAGGCCATGATCGAGAAGTCATGGGTCATCCCCTACCTCCCGCATTCAATGGAGAGGGGAGTGGCGGCCAAAATAGCAATCTATTGATTGCGAACCCGTTTTGAAAATCAAAGTGAACATCGATGTTCGCCTCGACAAACCAAATGCATTTACCCCTTCCCCCCTCAAGTTAGTGTGTTTTGAGTACAATAAAGCCATTGTTTTCACTTCTTATTGCAGCCATGGCCACCTACTAGCAAACCCTAAACCTAGCCCCATCTAGTTATAAAATCCCCACCGATGCATTTGGTTTGCTCACACGATCCTCGACGACATCTCTTCTTTATCCCTCACAATCTCCTCCATGTTCCCCTCTTTTTTTCCACTACTACACCTCCACGGCCCAACCAGGGCGTGAGCAAGATGATCGAGTTGGAGAAACCTTCCAAACATCATAGGATCCCGCACTGGTCAAAGTATGACCGGGATTGAACGACCCTAATTCCGCCACGCTTGCCTCCTCTCTCTCCTATTTTTGCACCACATACTCAAGAAGACTGACTCCCCTCATCCGCAGATCTACTATGCAGGTCAGAGCTGGACCAAGGATCCAATGGCCCATGTCTTTCTTGGCTTTCTTTTTAAGGTATTCCTCCTCTCTACTAAAAAAATCAAATAAATGATCAAACTTGCAAAAATCATATCTCCTAATTTATAACTCCAAAGATTATGAATAAATAGTCAATTTTGATTATAAAAATCCAATGAATCATTTAAAAATATTTTTGAGATCTTATTCCAAACTACTCTCACTGATATTCCTATATCTTTGATCCCTTGTATATTTAATTTTTCAAATGACTCAATAATCATGAGTAACCTTTAAAAACTCTTAATATTTGATTTCGATGATATCTTGAACCTAGATATAATCTAGTCGACTCATCTACTTTTGAAAATGAATCATGTACCTAAAAATAATTTCTATGAATAATATTTAATCTTGATGATGGTATCCTAATGACGATTGACCTAAATCTTATGAAATCCTTGATCGTTTGACCTAATATTTGATCTCTGACCTTACTTGTATATCAATTAAAACATGATCTAGTATTGAACACCAATGATGAAAATTCATCATTATTATGATAATGACTTAGATATTGATCATAAAATTGGGGTTAGCACATATGCTCCTAGAAAACCAAGGTAGGTCATTCACACTCGAAATAATCTTGACACTTGAATAATGTTGGACGTGTTGAAGACATGAACCTAAGGTTGACATAGGAAAGTGTAACCCTAATCTTGAATATTGAAACATGACCTTCTAAATAGCATGATCTTGACCCTTGATCTAAATATTGTTGATTTAAGATCTGACTCGAAGGGTTGACCTATTACTTGTTGAGATTTGTATTCTAAATCTTTGGTGAAATGTATGCTATTATATCTCCTCCTTGTTTGTATTGAAGATACCTTTTATTTATCTCTTGATTGTATACTTGGTTGAGCTACTGTTCCCTATTGATTAGGCCTCCATTTTTCATATATTATATTTTGAGACAAACTTGAAAACATAATGATATTGCCCATTATGACTACCTGTATATTGATGTTGATAATGTTGATATTGAGTACAAGTGACCTCCTCATTTAGAGGGTGGAACTTGTACCTATCGAATGATATTGAATCTTGTACATGTCAATCGACCTCCTACCTCATATGGAGAGAAGGAGCTTGGTGACCTCCCCCATCTTGGTGGGGTGATGGAGCCACAAAATATATAAGCATGCTTCTCAAAACAGCATAATGGGAACTTAATAAAAATTGAATTGTTCGAAATAAAAATCTTGTCAAATAAATATTGGATTTGGAAAAATTGCTTATTAGACCTTTTGAATATAAGTCATGCCAAGTATATTCTTTTCTATAAACTATTTTACTTATTTTTGACAGTGTACCGTGCAGTTGCATGATTATGTCTCGATTTTCTTGATTTTAGACTAAACAAATGGAACATTGACTAGATCGCTTCCACACTCAATGTACTCTGATGTCAAGGAGAAAATTGCAAAATCTCATAATTGAGTTAGTTTGTTATTTAAATTTCCTATTTTTGAGTGATTATTTCTTATTGTATATGCTAGTGTGTGAGATCCTATTGGGCCACTCAGGGATGGGTGCTTTAATCCTTTTACTATTGTCTAGGCAGTGGGATTGGGATTGGGGTAAGAATGGTTCCCTGATAGTTGGTATTAGAGCATACACACTCTCATATACTTTAAGCAAATAATTTCTTGAGTCTGTTGAACCTAAGAAACCCTAAAGTCCAAAATGGTGAAAATTGTGGTGTCTAGGCTCGGGGTTCTGGCATAATTACTTCTATCTGTCTTCATGGTGGCTGAGGTTCCCCACTCTACCTGGCCTTAATTGATCTAGAACTGGACCTAAAGGTTCTCCATTGGAAACCTAGAGAGTCTTCTAACATATTATCTCTTCTTTAAGGACTACCCTAAGCCACCCAAGTAGATGATGATGAAGTAGTTTTCTCAACTCTTAATGTGATCCTTCTCTTGTGACCATTTACCACATGATTTCTCGAATATTGGTAACTTATGTATGGGAAAATAAAAGTTACTAGAAATTGTGAAAAAATGATGCCATGATCTGACCTTAATTTGAAAACTTGATATTGATCAATGAATCTTGAAATAAAATACTCATGTATGACCCCTAATATCATGCAAACTCGATTTAACTAAAACATGACTACATGCTTCCTATGTTTGAGGTAAATATTAATAATCTTATTTTGGCAAAATAAGAAGAATTTATGCCTCATTGTTGATAAGGTCCCTATTTGATTAAGTCCATGTTTCCCTATTATTGATGAAACCTTAAAATATATCTAAGCAAACTCTGATCCTATTTGATACACATCATGACCATGCTATCAAGTGACTAAGCCTTAGACTCCCAAAATTGTGATGTAAGAATATGATGTAGAAAGCAGTTTTCCTATTGACTATTGATGCCTTTTGCAATCTCAATTTTGATATGATGAGCATGGACCTAAATCATGCACCTATTTTCAAATTATATCTTGATCATGAAAGAAAGTGAATACAATTATGACCCCAATCTTGAAAAATATTGAACTAGCTGCCCTATTATGATCTTGAACTTTGATATTATGACCTTGATAATGTGTTTTGACCATCAATTCTATCCCTATTTGAATAATCTCAATTCATTTTGACTAATGTTAGTGATATGCTAGATTAGGGTGGTAGTTGACTCATGACTCCCCTAACCTAGGTCACATCCCTTTTATGAATACCTCTAAATTTTAGTCTTGTTGGTTATTTAGGGTTTGGAAAGGTATCCCCTTTCACCCAATTTGGATTGATTAACCTAAGTATAATAGGTTAAAACCATGGTTGATACTCGATCGTGAATACTGATAATGACCTTGATATATGACAATGTTGACTAAAGCTTGTGGTTGATTTCCTAGATAGACCTAGGTTTAGATCATTCATCAACCTTGGATACCATGATAATGAAATCTTGATATATTACTCGAATACTGCTCAATTGTTGTATATAGGTGAATGATCACCCCTAAGGTCTAAAGTAGAAATCTAAACTCTAGCTTCAAAATTCTGGACCTATAACTTTTTATGTCCAAAAATCTAAACTCTTGATCAATAAAATTTGACTCATGATTATCAATATCAATCATAATACCAATTCTATGGTCATGCTATTTGGATCTTGAGACCACCCCTGACACATTAATAATGACTTTCGTAATGTCAAATATTAAAATTTTGAATTGATGACTGCTTTGACTCTCTTGATTTTTGACTTAGGGTTTAGCTCTCATTAGGACTAGGGTGGGACCTTCCATTGATTTTGAGCTCAGAATCATGATATTGAAAGTATGGCATTGTGGAAATGATGAGATATGAAATATCAAATCATGGATGTATAATCCCACCTAGGCCAATGTAGAATCTAGGACCCTGAGATATTGGGATTGAAAGTCACCTTGTTAACTTGATTCAAGAACTCTATTTGTTTGATCTAAAATATCTCTCCAAATTTGTGATCAATAGGTTGCTTTCCATATTTGTGACTCATATGATGACTTTGAACAATATATGCATTGACCTTAATACTCAATTGCTCGATGATGAAATGATGTCAGTACCAAGTTAGTTATGATATGGAACATGGAATCCCAATTATGATTATTGCACTACTTTAATTTTGGGGACATGATTTTGATTATGTAGTTGAGGCAGTTCTAATAATTAAGGATATGACTTGGTTATGTAGTCCCAATTTTTTAGGATGCTTTTGAATTTTGGGGACAAAATTCCTTTTTAAGGAGTGAAGGGTGTGCCAAAGTGAATTTTAGCATAAGTATGATTTAATTATTTTTTTCCCTCCTGATGTTCACTCTTGACCTCAAATTATTTTTCTTAGCTACTTTATCACTTTTGATACTCAAATTTGAAATATGGTTATTAATGTGAACTTCACACACATTATAACACCACAAATTAGATTCAATCATCACTTTGTACAAAGAAGTAATTTGTCCATCAAGCTTCATATTTTGGCTCTCAAACTTTTTCTAAATATGCTTCACATTTTTGTGAAGCTATGATCTAAATTTCACTCAAATCAGACATTCCTACTATTTTCTACGATTTTCAAAGTTTAATGCTAAATCCCTTTTTATTTTGCTTTTTATTCGACCTAAACCAGGTCAGCGATCTGCTATGAGGCTGGGAGTGATCCCTATCCCTCAGACCAGGAACCCATGGATTGGGGCCCTGATCGAGTGGTTACAGTGACATCCCCTACCTCCCGCAATAAACAGAGAGAGGAGTGACAGCCAAAATAGCAATCGATTGATTGCGACCCCGTTTTGAAAATCAAAGTGAACATGGATGTTCACACAACCAAATCAAATGCGTTTACTCATTTTCCCCTTGAGTCACTATGTTTTGAGAATATTTAAGCTGCCATTTTCACTTCTCAGCCACCGCCATGGCCACCTACTCACAAACCCTAAACCTATCCCCATCTAGCTATAAAATCCCCACCGATACGTTCAGTTTGCTCGCACGATCCCCAACGACATCTCTTATTTCTCCCTCATAATCTCCTCCCCATTCCCCTCTTTTTCTCTACCTCTATGCCGCCATGTCCCAGCCAGGGCACGAGCAAGATGATTGTGCTGGAGAAACCTTCCACGCACCGTAGGATCCCGCGCTGGCCAAAGTATGACCAGGATCAAACGGCCCTAATTCCACCATGCTCGCCTCCTCTCCCTCCTAGTTTTGCACCACGTGCTCAAGAATATTGGCTCCCCTCTTCTGAAGATCTACTACATTGGTCAGAGCTGACCAAGGATCCAATGGCCCATGTCTTTCTTGCCTTTCTTTTTAAGGTATTCCTCCTTCTCTCTACTAAAAAAATCCAATAAATGATCAAAATGCCAAAAATCGTATCTCTTGATTCCTAACTCCAAAAATTATGAATAAATAGTCAATTTTGATTAAAAAATCCAATGCATCATTTAAATACTGTTGAGACCTGATTCCAAACTATTATCACTGATATCCCTATATCTTTAATCCCTTATATATTTAATTTGTCAAATGACTCAATAATCATGAGTAACCTTTGAAAATTCTTAATATTTGATTCTGATGATATCTTGATCCTAGATCTAATCTACTTGTACCTTAAAATTATTTCTATGAATAATGTTTAATCTTGATGATGGTATCCTAATGATGATTGACCTAAATCTTGTGAAACCCTTGATAGTTTGACCTAATATTTGATCTCTGACCTTACTTGTATGTGAATTAAAACATGATCTAGTATTGAAAACTAATGATGCTAATTAGTCATTATTATGATAATGACTTAGATATTGACCATAAAATTAGGTTTAACACATATGCTCCTAGAAAACCTAGGTAGGTCATTCACAATCGAAATAATCTTCACTCTTGAATAATGTTGGACATGTTGAAATATTTTTTATTAAAAGTGGATGACCTGACCCTAAGGTTGACATAGGAAAGTGTAACCTAATCTTGAATATTGAAACATGACCTTCTAAATATCATGATCTTGAACCTTGATCCAAATATTGTTGATTTATGATCTGACTCAAAGGGTTGACCTATTAATTATTGAGATTTGTACTCTAAATCTTCGATGAAAGGTACATTATTATATCTCCTCCTTGGTTGTATTAAAGATGCCTTTTATGTATCTCTTGATTGTATACTTGGCTATATACTTGGTTGAGCTATTGTTCACCATTGATTAGGCTTCCATTTTACCTATATTATATTTTGAGACAAACTTGAAAACATAATGATATTACCCATTATGACTTCCCATATATTGATGATGACAATGTTGATATTGAGTACAAGTGACCTCCTCATTCTGAGGTGGAACTTGTACCTATCGAATGATATTGAATCTTGTACATGTCGATCGACCTCCTACCTCATATAGAGATAAGGAGCCTAGTGACCTCCCCCATCTTGTTGGGGCAATGGAGCCACACAAAAAATATAATCATGGTTCTCGAAATAGCATAATGGGAACTCGTAAAAAAAATTGAATTGTTCAAAATACACATCTTGTAGAATAAATATTGGATTTGGAAAAATTATTTGTTATACTTTTTGAATATAAGTCCTGACAAGTATAATTTTTGCTATAAACCATTTTACTAGTTTTTGATAGCATACCGTGCAATTGCATGATTGTGTCTTGATTTTCTTAATTTTAGGAAAAACAAATGGAACACTGACTAGATCAGTTCCACACTTGATGTACTCTGATGTCAAGGATAAAACTGCTAGATATCATAATTGGGTTAGTTTGTTATTTATATCTCCCATTTTTGAGTTATTATTTCGTATTGCTAGTGTGTGATATCCTATCCGACCACTCAGGGATGAGTGCTTCAATCCTTTTACTACTTTCTAGGAAGTGGGATTGGGATCGGGGTAAGAATGTTTATGTGACAGATATGCAGTAAGATATGATTTTGAACAGTTAAGATTTCATTAAGCTAGAATTAAAGGGTCACCATGTGTTGAGGAATGTTTTTGAGCTCGCTTACGTGCTTATCTAAGGATTGCACCTGCTTGGCTATGTCCTACACATCTTTACTTAGGTTAGGGATAACAACCATAGTTGCAGCGGTTACCTTACAAATGGTGTCAAAATCACGGCAAAAAATGCCCCTAATGTATCGGTATAGCCGTGATTGGAGGATGATTAAGGAGGGCACTGAAAGTGGGGTATATATGAGAAGTAGAGGGTCTATCAGCACGTTGTGGTGGACAATTGAAAACACCCAGTATCTTCCTCTATGGTGGAGAAATCGGTCTTCTTTTGGTAGCAAACTAAACTAGGACAGAGGTGGGATGATTTGTGGTGGATTGAGGATCCTGGCTTTTTGATGGACATGAGGCAACAATCTCTCGTACCTCTATTGGAATTATTGGAGAAGTCAGGACCGACTGTGGTGATGAATGTAGTGCTTCAAGGTCATAATCAACTATTCTCTCTTATTCCCTTTCCTCAGATATCTTGGATAGAGGCTTCTTGGAGGTTTTTGTGATGATAGGCTTCAGGAGGACTCTATTGGATGATGTGCCTAGTTGTTGTGGAGTCACTGAATTTGTCTTGTGGAAGTTGTTAATAAGTTCAGTGATCTCTTCCTTATAATGCAGTGACTTTTCTTTATCATAATCTTCCAGCTCTAGTAAAGGAATGTAGATGTTGGTTCTTTTGAACCAGTAGTGATTGATGTTGTTGCAGCAGACCAAAATGTCAAAAGATGTCAGATATCTTACTGTGATAAACCCATCCCCTTGCATCTCCTTGAAACCTTTAGAAGGTGGGTGTCCATATCCTTGGTAGATGATTTTGATTAGACCACCCATACAATACTCCTTTTGCTAAGTGGAAGAGATAACCAACCATCTGTTAATGAGCAGGCGGCCAATATTGACAGGTCGACCTTCCATAATGTGAGAAAGTATGTAAAGCTCCTCAAGATAGATGGTGCTTGTCTCTAATTTTGTGAGGAGGAAATCGACAACAATCTTGTGCTTAATCCTCCAAAACCCAGAGTGTACTACATATGCTGTAGATTGCCCAGAATGTTATTGACATTGACCTATCAATTTTCCCAGTACTTAGAGGCATTAAAAGTGGAATCCTCCTTTTCAAGTGCCCAAAGCTAGCCTTACCGGCCTCTTCATCTGATCCATAGAAGATCTTATTTATAATATGTTTAGCAAGACATGATCAACATTGTTAATGCAGACCTAAAATTGTCCATGTCCACTTGTCGGATCGTCAGCCTATTTGATCGAGACTTCTTGGATTGAAGACATGAATTTCATTGTCTCCTCTACATAGGCTTTAGGTTTGAAAAAACAGATATAACTTATGTTGGACTTGGTTAGAAAATCTTTTACTCTGGCCTTGATCCCAATCTCTTCAAGAGAAGTCAAAGAGACAAAGCGGGTAGGTTTGTAAGTTTGGCCTCTCATTGCCTTGTATGCCTCCATATGGTCTTTGTTGTGATGTCTGAATGTTCCATAGTAAGGGGGGTCCAATTGCGAGCCATGAGGTGCATAAAGTTTGGGTTCATTAATCTGTGTTGTCTCGTCACCTTTAGTGGATGGGTGTTCAACAGGAGGCCTCTTCTCCCCTCTCTTGGATGTGCCTCCAGCAGTCAAGAAAGAACTGTCCTATTGAGCCATCACTGTGAATAAAGCAAAATGACAACGACATTAGACATGATATAAGTTACAAGTCTGTTGGGCACTGTTCTCGATGTGAATGTCGATAGGGAAAGAATATTGAGAGGGTACAATTGAGTTAAGGAAAATTACACCCATCAAGGATTTGTGTCCACGGAGGACAAATGTTGATATAAAATAGAAATAGAAGAGTTTATAGATCTATCGACCATGAAGATCGACAAGGTATATACTTGTCAATAGGGTTCAAAGCAAGGTCAATAATAAAGGAAAAGGCTATCGGTCAAAGCCTAGAGTGTCAACGCTTCACTTTGATTATGATGGAGTAAGAAAATCTTATTGTGGGTGTTATATTTATATCGATGGTTGAGGTCAGTGAAACATAATTGGGCATGCATATAGTGGGTCCATGATTGTCAAGATAACTATCGATGAGGCAGGTCGATAATCATGAAAGAGAGGTTGACAAGCTTGTCGATAGGCGAGTCAATAACTACCATAAAACTGGTGATGTCAACTGAACTTGTCAACGTATTGTCAGTAATGAGGTCGACAGGTTAAACCCTCTTATTGTAAATTTTGAACTTAAATGAGTTGTCAATATGTCATTTATAATATTTGATAGACATGTCAATGATGTTGTCGATGTTATCATTAACAGGGCATTCAAACAAACTCTAAAATGTTGTTCTCACAGCTCGGGAAATTGTTCCGCACTGCCACATATAATCCCAATTATGTGTATTTGGTCAAAATACCGCACTGCATATTGCTAGTCAGTCCATTAAGTGGTCTTGGGCCACATATACTCCCGCTTGGCCAATTAAGCAACCGATTAAACTCTACTTTTTGAAAAACCCACAACTTATATCCATGCATTTCGTACATACATGCATACATTAAGTAAAGTTCGATAAAATGGATCTGAATTTAGGTTGACAGATCTCGGTAAAGTGTTCGTCATCCAATCATCATTTGAAAGGAAAAACAATGGTCCATCTTGATTTGAACTTTGCAAAGTAAAATGAAAAGTGACAAAAAGAACATAAACAATGTGAAAGAAATTTTTAAAGAAAAATAAGTGTTTGGGTTGCCTCCCAAGTAGTGCTTGTTTATAGTCACATAGCTTGACTCTTGGACGTCGTATTTGGCATCCAGGACATCTGTTAACTCCATGTCTGCCTTCCTAGTAATGGCCTCATCTTCATAATATCTCTTTAGTTGGTGATCATTGACTGCAAAAAGTGTCTGATTTGTCACTGTGAATGTCCATCATTCTAGAAGGATAGATAGTGATCACTACGAAAGTCCCGACCCAACGAGAACAAATTTTTCCTAGAAAGAGGCATAGTATGGATTTGAATAGAAGAACTTTGTCACCTTTAGTGATATCCTTTCATTTGATGTGAGAATCATGCTAGCTCTTTGTGTGTTCTTTGTAGATATTGGTGTTCTCATAAGCATGCAAGTGAAGCTCTTACATTTCCTATAATTGCTAAAAATACTTTTCTTTTACAAGTTCAACATCCATGTTTAGAGCTTTAATTTCCCAGTAAGTATTGTGTTCCAGCTCCAGAGGAAGATGATGTGATTTTCCATAGATGAGATGATAAATGATCATTTCGATGGACATCTTGTAAGAAGTTCGATATCCCCCAAGAGTATCATCATTTAGACGATCAATCATTCCTGAATTTTCCTATTGTTTTGTCAAGGATTTTCTTGATATGCCTATTAGAGACCTCTACTTGGCCCGCAATCTGAGGATGGTATAGGGTAGAGATCTTATGTTTCACTTCATATCACTTCAGAAGAGCCACAAACTATTTTTCAGTGAAGTGTGAACCTCCATCGCTGATTATGTTTCTGGGAACTCCGAACTTGGGAAATATAACTTTGGTGAAAAGGTGCATTAATATCTTGCAATTGTAGGTAAATGATGGTATAGATTCCACACATTTGGAAATGTAGTCAACTGCTACCAAAATGTATTTGTTGCCAAAATATGGTGGGAAAGATCCCAAAAAGTCTATCCCCCAAACTTCAAAATTTCTACTTTGATCCATTCAACCAATGGAAGATGTTCCCAGTGTGGACATGCATCACATTGTTTGGCATAGGCATGCGAATGAATATTCAGACAATAGAGACCAGAATATAGGATCTTTAGTGTTGTCTTCTCGGCACCTAGGACATAGGGAGCTGTGTGACATTTTAGAATAGAACAAGCTTCGTCATGATCAAAACAATGGTGATGGACGATGTCAACACATTTTCTGAATAAAAGTGGGTCATCCCAATAGTAGTTCTTTAGGTCAGAAAAGAACTTCTTCTTATGATTGTAAGTCATTCCACGGGGAAACTACTGGCATGCAAGGTAATTGCAGAATTTGGCATACCATAGAGTTACATAATCTAGAGAGTGAATAAGAAATAAAGATTCACCTTCGTAAGATTCATTGATAGGGAGCAAATTGTTCTCTTCAACCCTTATATGAGAGAGGTGGTTGGCCACGATGTTCTCAGATCCCTTTTTGTCAATTATTTTTAAAATTCTTGAAATAGAAGGGCCCACCTGAGGAGGCGTGACTTAGTATCTTTCTTTTGCATGAGATACTTATTTGCTCCATGATCTATATAGATTATCATCTTTCCACCTAGTAAGATGATATCTGAATTTATCAAAAGCATAAATGATAGACAACATCTCCTTCTCTGTTTTTGTGTATTTGACTTGAGCTTCATCGAGAATTTTGATGGAATAGTATATAACGTGATGTTTATTGTCCTTCTTTTGTCGTAAGAAAGCACCTATAGCCTAACCGCTAGCATCACACATCAACTCGGAGGGGAGATCCCAGTATGGAGCTTGAATAATAGGTGTGGTAGTTAGGGTATCTATGAGAGTGTGAAAAGCCGTTAGACAATTTTTTTCAAAGACAAAAGGTGTGTCTTTTAAAAGTAGTTTAGACAGTGGTTTTGTGATTTTTGACAAATCTTTAATTAATCGATGGTAGTATCTGGTGTGTCCCATGAAAATATGGATAGAAGAGACCAAGGATGGAGGTGGAAGCTTGGATATAGCCTCTATTTTACTCTTGTCAACTTCTATGCCTGCTTCAGATACTTTTTCTCCCAAGACTATCCCTTCTCGCACCATAAAGTGGCACTTCTCCCAATTGATAACTAATTGCTTTTCTTCACATCGTTGGAGAACAAGAGATAGATTCTTTAGACAATTTTTGAAGGATGACCCATAGACTGAGAAGTTATCCATAAAGAACTTCATAATCGCTTCTACCAGGTCAGGAAATATAGCTGACATGCACCTTAGAAAGGTGGCTTGGGCATTACACAGGCTGAAGGGCATACGACAAAAAGCATATGTCCCATAGAGAGAAGTGAATGTAGTCTTCTCCTGATCCTCTAGGTGGATAGGTACATGATAGAATCATGAGTACCCATCTAAGTAGTAGAAATGTGAGTGATGTGCCCGTCTTTCTAGAACTTGGTTAATGGATGGGAGTGGAAAGTGATCTTTGCATGTTGCTACATTCAATAGCCTATATAATCAATACAAATATGCCAATCAATCACTGTGCGAGTGTCCTGTTCTTTCCCTACATCATCTTTGACCATCGTTATCCCTCCCTTTTTTGGAACAATATGCACTGAGCTTACCCAGTTGTTGTTGCTAATAGCATAAATGATTTTCCATATATTAGCTTGATGACTTCAATGCAGGCCACCTCACACATTTTGTCATTCAGTTTCCTTTGACCTTACACATGTGGATTCACATCATCTTCAAGTTTACTCAATGCATGAAATAGTTGGGCTTAGACCCTTAATGTCATCTATATAGTATCCGAGAGCCTTCTTTTGAGTTTTGCGATCAAAGAAGAGTTGTTGTTGGTTAGAGGATAACTTAGCATTGATTATCACCAGCTTCCTCTTTTCATCATTGAGAAATTCATACTTCAAATCCTCTGGAAGTGGTTTGAGTTATGGTAGAGGCCTTGGAGAGGATGTATCTTTGGGTTCTCACTAAAGGGACATATACTTGATTGTTTTAGTGGATCATGAAATTCTTCTTCTTCGGAAGCTTCTAAAGAAACTAGAATTTCTTTTACCTTAGGATCATTGATCCCTAAATTAGGATTTATTAGAGTTCTCGTCAAAGGATCTACAATTGCATTATGTTCCTAAATTTCTATGCATAAATGACTACAATAGTTAGAAAAGTATCTTGTCTCCATCGGAGAAGGACCCTTCATATGATCAAGCACGTTGAAATGCATTGATTCACTACTGAATCTTATAGTGATCAGCCCATCAATGACATCGATTAACACATGGGCTATGGAAAGAAAAGGTCACTCGAAGATCATAGGACACAGAGGGTCTTCAAATATGTTGATTATGACTATGACACAAGGAATGAAGACATTTTCAATCTTAATTAGAATGTCTTGGACTACTCCAACTAGTTTGGTGAAGGAACTATCTACCAACTGAATCCTCATATTTGAAGTAATAATATCTGAGGCCCAACATGGTGGCCAGGCTATATGGCATGAGGCTTGTAAGGCCCCTAAACTTGCTTAATGAGTTGAATAAGCTTAATTATCATAATTGAATTCTTATAACCCTAATATAATCTTTTTATATGCTTTTAAATCATAATATATGCTTAAGTTTCAAATTTGGTCCAATTTGGACACTGTTTGAGCAAGTTATGCATTTTTATGCACATTTTGGACTTTTCTACAATTTACCCAATTGAGAGGTTGTCTTTGAAATTTATCACTTGCATTATGTTCCTTGAATATTCTCTCATAATTATTGATCTTTTTGAGCCATGGGGAACCTATTTAATCCTTGGTTTGAAGGTGTTTTCTCCAAGGGTATTTTAGGGTTTACCCCTTCGTGGATGAGCTACCTTTAGTAGCTATCAACTAATGAATTATTTGTTTTTCTTGGAAATTCAATAAACGAGGGATAAGCATGTATCTATGGATGGTTTTATAGATTCTTGTGTGTGTGCTTGTATATTCTTAATAGTTTAAGGCCATGGACACTTGGAAAGATACTAGAACTTCAACTTTTTCTTTTTCTTTATCTTAAAGTTTCATATACTTATCCCTAAGCACCCAAATAAGCCATTTACTCTCCACCACTTCCCTCCTTCTACAAACCTTGTTATCCCTATGTTCTTATGTGAATTTCCTATACAAGGAAGAAGAAAGAGGGGATCTTCTTGGAAAAAGAATCTAGGATTGCAATTGACTTCCTTTTAGGGTTTGAAAAGCTCCCTTCTAGTGATCTTGACCTAAAAGAGTAAGAATCCCTTATTCCCTCCATTTATTTCTTTGCTATCCTTCCTACTACCTTTATATAGGTTTGAAACTTGCTGTTCCATGGTAGAAATTTCTCTAAAGCTCTAAAACCCTACCTCTCTTGCTCCTTATGCTTAGAATTTGCTCATTTGATGAAGAAAGGTGCTAGATGGACGAGTTCACAGCTTATGCTTGTATTTTATATCGTACCTGCTCGATTTTTCTTCTATTTGTGATTTCATCTTCTCATTATTGGCAAGTTTTATAACTTTCTCCACGCTTATTGCTTACCATAAGCTTGCTAGCTCATGTTCTTGCTTGAAAATGATGATTCATGCACTAAAAAGCTATGCTTGACTTGGATTTCGATTTTTATAATGTTCCCTATTCTGATTTCAGTTCTAGATGAACCTGTGATCATGTGTATGTTATTTCTAAGGTATAATATGACTTGTATCAGGTTGGTTTGACAACCTATGGTTCTAAGCACCTATCAACCAATGGTCAATTTTAGGGTTTTAAGCTGATTTCTTCTATACATCCATGACCTAATGCTGGTACCATTGCAACAACCCTATGGTGTTGTCTTTCTGACAACTGATGGTCGGGATCAAATGTGTCAAATGATGGTGATAACCTATGGTCACCCCCTTAGGTCAGGTTTTGGATCAATTAGAAGTTTAATGGTCAGCCATTAAGTACCCTACTGATGTTATCAATCAATGATGACATTAGCATAATATTTGATGCTAATTAATGAATATAGTGTTGATCTAACAACCTATGGTGACTTAATGGTCACTAATGATGGTGGATTAGGTCTCTAGAAACTATGGTTAGTTAATCATTGTAGTTGTAGCATCAATTAAGCCTTAGACCAATGGTTTCTTGGGTCACTTGATGCAATGGTCAGACCTATACTGTAATTGATGGTTTTAACATATGAACTTGACCCAATGGTCAAGATCTAATGTTTATTCCTCCAATAAAGTGGAATGATGGCTAATGTAATATTTTGGTCCTAATAATATGATTCATATGGTTTCCTTTATATGATCAACTTAAGGAGCTTACTTGTTGATAATGGATGGCTTGTTTTAACTGAACAGTCGATTGTGGGCTTTACCCTACTCTCAATGGAACTTTTTGTGTTCTTAATCAAGGGATGTCTAGGGTTAAATGGTGAATCTTTATAGATCACAAATCAAGGACTTCATAAGTGGTTTATCCAAGGTGTTTACTTACAACCAACGGTCTTATCTTTTAAACATCCAATGGTTCTGGGTGACATTGTGGTATGGTGATATTGGTTGAATGAGGATGGAACAAATGGAGTGTTACCCTTAATAAGGTAGTCTTACCTATTCAATAATATGAATAGAAGGGATGATAACCATATTGTGTTGATATGTATAAAGTCCTTGAAACCCTAGTATGCTATAATATAACCTAGGTATAAGGTATAACTTGTTATACCTAGCTATAATATAACTAAATGATGATAATTGGGTATGAATAGTCCTTGAAACCCTAGTATGCTATAATATAACCAATTATGGAGTACTCTATTTCTGTTGTTGAAACCCTAGTATGCTATAACTTGATGGTAACACCTTGATTTATGTGTGAGTTCATACTTGAGAATATTATGGAATGTGATGGTGATGCTTTACTTTATGCATCTATAATCTAATGGGGATGTCATGAGTTAGGGTTTGAGTATGAGTGTTGAATAGTAACATTAATATAATTTATCTTGTTGAACCTAACTCTAATGCAAATAGATAAAGGTGAGTATTCATGTTTAACCTTCTTATATGATGGCATTTTGTGGAATAATCTCCTTATATGATCATAACCTTAATGTGTTAATTGGTGGTTATCATAGCCACATGGTTGATATTTTCTTACGCTAAACATGTACATTATGATTATGATGAGGGTTAATCATATCTATATTCCTTGTATGTTAATGTGATAAATGAATGTTCTTAATGTTAATATAACCTTGCTATGATTATTTATGAATATCTCCCAGCTTATTAATGCAATATTGTGCTTATATGGTGTATTATATGTAAGTGATGTTGTTGAGCCTTGTTACAAGGCATGGAAAGATAATGATGATCTTTCAGGGAATAGTATGATGGTCTTAATGACATTTGGGCATGGTTGATCCCTAAATGAGGTGTAATCCTCTTGTGTTAATAAGGGTTTATACCCTATGATATTGTGAAAAGAATTTATATCTTGTGATAGTATGATGACTAGTGTAGCCTCATGAATGGCAAGTGAATAGTACCATGTGATGATGAGATGAGAAATTATGTTTCACACATTTATATCTTTCAAAAGTTGTGATATTTATATGCTTGATAGAAGTGAATTAGGGTTTGTATGTACACTTGTTTTATGCAGCCTTAATTCACCCAATTGGCATAACTAATCAAGTGAAATTATAATCATGTAGTGCCCCGTGCTATAGATCCATCTAAGTGTCAGAACTTGCCAGATGGTGAAACAAGTATTTCTTAGGGAAACTCAGAGCGCATACTGAAGAGTATGTGGGGTGCTTGTCATCATGAATTCAAGTGTTTAGGGAGGATGATTGTGGTCATACCTAGCCCTCCGTTTGAGAATGGGTGCGGTCGCGTCTCGGTGATTATATATGTGCTGAGATTGGAGGAAAACTACAGTTGTACCTCGGATGGTAGGGTATGAGTACCCACCTCCTTTCACTAGTGTCATGACCTGTACTAAGAACGGAATAGGCTGTTAGTAGCTTGACCTTATGTGTCGCTGTGGCGGACCCATACTGACCAGGAGTGGAGAAGATCTTAGGAGTCTGACTCTTCCTAGATCTTGTATGGCACTGATTTAGACTTAGTAGTGATCAGTTGGATTTTAAGTGGTATCGTCAATTTCCTCAGGGAATAATAAAAGATGTAAGACAGCCATGTAACATATAGATTTAGGGTTATACACAACTCTTCATATTGGACGAAAACCCTTGTTTTCTTTCTTTTCACTGAGATCATATATAGTACAATAAGAGATAATATATATGCTTATGCTGTAGTTATGCTCATGTTGTAAACATACTTATGTTGTCAAATATACTGACACTAATGGTTAAGATGTTGCTGCTATCTATGTTTAATATTGCTAGACATGTCTATGTAATTAGAAATGCTTAAACTACTAATCATGCCTATGTAGTTCATTGTGTTATGATGTTAGTTCTACTTATGATATAGATCTATTCCCTTTATTTGAGATGCCAATATTGATAGCCATGTTATGTTACTAGACATATTCATGATATCAGAGATGCTTATTCAAAGAAATGGATTTATTTGTTATTTATATATGCATTGATGATCATACTTGTTGCTAAGATGATTTGCTTAATCTATTTAGTATACTTGAACTGTTCAATCTGTTCAATCGATTAATAAATACTCCAACTGCTTAGTTATCTACTATTTAAAATGTTGTAATCAATAAGCATTGTTGGAGGTTACATCTCTTGTTGGGACATGGGTCTCACCCTTGTGGTTCGCCACATTTTTTTAGGTAATCGGCAGTGACGACAACGGTACCGTGGAAGTAAAGAGGAACTATAGTAATGAATCTTTGAGAAAGTTGATTAGATGTCTAGTGTGTCCTAGATCTATCCCTGTACTCTCAGATCTGGATAGGAAAAGTTTGTATATGGTGTTTCAAATGAATCAAAATTTTGTTAGTATGTTAATACTTGTTTGTGCAGCATATAAAAATATTGTTATATTGTGTATATATGTTGTGGCTAAGGTGATAGAATAATTTGTATCAAATTCTTGTCATAGTATGGATAAAAGAAAGATGTTGGGCTCTTATGCAAATGTTTCTGAGCAGGTGCTGATGTTGAAATCAGTTTTAATTTACCCATGTTTTTGGGTATGTGGTTAATTGGTGATTGATTGTGTTTTATGTTTTGAGTAATCTTGTTTAGTGTAACATGTTCTCACAATTTGGTATCAAAGCTTTAGGTTCACTGAGTCTACAGGGACACTAGGACTTAAGACTAGGATGATGTTTAATTTAGGAACGTGACACAAAAACATGGTGCATACTGCCTAATCTCAGTACTTGGATTCCCTGGCCAGGTATTCAATTATTGAAGAAAGGTAAGTATGGAACTCTTAGATTGTTATCTTTATGATTACTCTGATCAAGTAGTCATTTTGAGACAATTAAAGAGCATATAGAATAAGAAATCATGGTGTGAATATCTCAATCCTACCTTAAAGAAGATGAGAATTGCATCATTATCTATCAAAACTTGAATGTTTGATAAATATAAGAGAAAGATACAACACCATGAAATCTAAATCTGAATACAAATAAGGAAAAGAGGAGTTGTTGAAGTTGTGATTCAAGAAGATAATAAAGTAAAAGATAGAGAAGTCTATGCTTATAAAGTGAACCAAGGTATGAAATCCACATAAGATAGACAGAAGTCCTATAACAAGTACAAAATGAGAAGATGAATGGGAACAATGACAAAGAAATAAGGTGGAACCTGAGTTAATCTCAAACCAACCTATGTGTGTAAGAAAGTGTTAATGAAAAACTTGCATGTCATGGAAAGAAATTGAGAGAGATGATCCTGATTTAATGAAGAAAATGTGGAATATGATGATTTGCCTATCGATAAGTGGTTGAAAAATATAATAAAATAAGAGAACATACCAAGTGTGATAAACAGTCATCAAGGAAGGAGTAGTGAGATATGCTAATCATGATGATTCCTATGCTAATGGAAAGGAACCCAAAATGGAAAAGGTAAAATGATACATAAGAAACTGTAACATGCTTAATGAAAACAAAATCAGTTACCTTTTTTCTAGTGACCCTTGAAAAATACTACTATGGTATGGGAAGTGTGTTTCCCTTTGTGTCTTTCCTTTCTAGGGCACAAATTTCAAGTGGATCATTGCCACTTGGTACGTGTGGATTCACTGTAAACATGAAGGTGAATAGCTTATATAGCATAAGGTTGCTTGGACTATGGTTCTAAGATCATAAAGTTTGTGACGAGTTTGCTTTTGAGCCTTCCAATAAGTATGAAGACTCCTCTTATATGTCTTGAGATTTGTTATGTTGGTAAAAGCAGATGAGATAAGTATGTGAGTTCCTTATAGTACATGAGGTGGATACCAAGGTAATGAATCCTAGTATCCAAGATGTGTCAATAGTAAGGGAAGCCTGTGAAGGTTGGAGATGTTTATTAAATGAACATTCCAAGTATTCCTCTCCCTTAGAGAGAGAGAGTTGTTGATGACCCTCTAAATGCTATTTAAAAAAAGTGATTCTATAATGTTGTGTGTGGTTCAATGATAGCTGGGCAAGACCACTATCTAGGATAGATGGTTTTTTGGTCAATAAATATGTGATACCATGTTCCTTTAAGATAAACCCATGATCAAATATCAATGAATAAGAGTTAGATTGGATGACATAATTCACATGACCATGATGAGTTTAGAGTTATGTCCTTTAGACTAACCAATGTACCAATAGAATTTATGAATAGGATGAAGAGAGTGTTCAAGTAATGTATTACAATTTATAGCAAGCTTTGAATGATGACATGTCAAAGTATTTCAAATATGGTCAAAAATATGATCAATATTTCTTCAAAAACCTTAGGGTTTCCAAAGTAGCAATAGCTATGAGACAAGTTGAACAAGAGTGATTTGGGGGTTGACTAGAGTATCCTCTAGGAGTTATGATACCTTTGTTAAGTATGTTATGTGAATCCTGATAAGATGAAGACAATGTTGTTGCTCCACCCCTAACAAGGTCAATCAGGAAGTTATATTTGTTAACAATTATATACAAGTGTATGATTCTTCAACCAAGTATATGGTTAGTCCACCATTGAGATGATTGGAGAATCCTCTAAAAACATATTCCTCATAAGTTCTTGAAAACTAGGGGGTTCCTACATGGTTGATTGAGTTGTTGATTACAACAACCATTAAAGGAGCATAGAGTTGAAACCTCATAAAGTTGCATATGATAATAGATACCTAATGTTTTATGTTTGGTAATATCTAGTGAGTGTGGCCTCTAAGAAGTGCGTGATACAACATATATAATAGTTCAAGATGACAATTGAGTCCCAAAGTTGAAAGTTACTATTAGATTTGTACAGGTGGCACACAAGTTTCTATGTTCCATATTTGCAAATGTCTTCTTATGTGGGGGTTTTTGTGCTGACCCAAGATCAAATATGTATGAATGATGTGACATTACCATGATATGCATGTAAACATGTGAAGGTAATAGGATGAGGTGCAAAGGAAGTACCCGTCTTTGTTTACCTTAGATTTTGGGGGTGAAATCCCTATTAGGGGTTTATAGTTGTAAGGCCCCTAAAATTTCTTAATGAATTGAATAAGCTTAATTATCATACTAAAATAACATTTTGATATTATTTTAAATCATAATATAAGCTTAAGTTTCAAATTTGGTCCAATTTGGACATTGTTTGAGCAAGTTATGCAATTTTATGCACATTTTGGACTTTTTTGCAATTTATCCAACTGAGAGGTTTTCTTTGCAATTTATCACTTGCATTATGTTCCTTGGATATTATATCATTATTATTGAGCTTGTTGAGCCATGTAACGACCCCGCCTCTCGGTAACCCCCAATTAAGGGAGACCAAGAGGTCAAAGCCATTATCCCAATTAACAGGATCAAAGGTTCGATAATTAATCAGTAATAATTATGAAATTCTACTAACTAAACTGAAAAATGGTATAAAATAAAACTTTGCATACCTTTTTAAAAAACTTAGATATCTACTTCTATCTACATCTGGAGTCTATTCTAACTAATCCTCCTTTATACTTTAACTCTTATTTAATTCCACATATGCCACTTTATTGTTTGTCCTTTTCAATCTTGTACCTAAAACATCGACAAAAAAACATCAGTCAGCATATAGAAATATGCCGGTATGTGGGGACAACCAAAATTTCACAAAAACAGCTAACAATCTAAATATCACAATCAAGTTAATTAACAAGCCAAATTATGCTTTTAGTGTGACTTTCTCCACCACTTTTGCCCTAACCCTGGCATACCCCCTTTCAGGTTTCACTTTTGTCATTAACTTAAGGCCACCTTCTCAATCCTGATCTTGGTGCCTGAGGTCACCCTTCATGGTGCCCTCTAGTCATGCAATATCATAGGCCACCTTCTCAATCCCGAGCTTGGTGCCTGGGGTCACCACTCAGAGTGCCCATGGGTCTTCCCTCCTGGGATTGACCTTTTTGCATCATCCATTAGGGTGGCATGTAGGTGCGAGAATTCACACTTCTATTATTATTGTGATAATCATAGTGACTTTATGATTTGCAAGTATGAACATCCAACTGTTAAGTTGCATTCAATGTGATGAATCATCTGGGAAACTCTTCGGGAAACGAATGTGATTAACCATATTTAACCACATACCTGTCAAGCTGACTTAATTGTAGAAATAATTCAACCAATTAAGAAACCAAGAAATCACACACCAAGTTGATCCTGAAATAGGCATCCAATTTTTCTTATCATTAATCATGCCATCATGGTCTATTAAACCTAGCTCGCTTTCTAGGGTTTCTAGTCCACTTTTAGGGTTTCCATTGCAATTAGGGTTTCACTTCATTTATACTATTACTTCACAATCCCAAATTATCTCATCTATTCTTCACAAAATATATTAAGGTTATCCTTTAACAACATATAACCTTAATTTTAGATTAAAGGCACAATTAGCCATCAATTAAGTCCATTAAGTCTATTAGGCCCCTTTTCATTAAAACTGCCATTTTTATCTTTTTAATTCATGACAAGATCATTAGACCCAAATATCATCTTTGGTTCCTTTCAAATTAACAACTTATCTTTCATGAACTCTATTTATCACTAATTCCACCTTTACCCATTAGAAAACCCTAATTACAATATTAAGGGTATTTATCCATAATTAGGAACCTTTATACTCAAAATAGCTTAGAACCATCATATCTCAGCTTTATTCATGAATTTGAATAATTAAAGCCATTAAGAGTCCCAATTACTAACTTAGGATTTCAAGGCCCACTAAAGCTCATTTATGCACATGGAACCCTAAATTAATCAACTTTAAATGTAAAATGCATTGAAGTTCAACTTTAATATTCAACATGTCATTTCTTCACAAATTAACCTATTAAACCTTAAAGATTCATACTTTATACACAAATAGGGTTTCTAAGTGCTTAATCATTCTTATTTGAGGTAAAAACCCTAAATCATGTGAGATACATCTAGATCAGGTTCAAGTTCATCATTAACTATTCAACATGTTGCAATAACTCAATTTCATCAACTAAGCAACATGAACTTAACCAATATGCTCAATTAGGGTTTCTAATTTAATCCATAAGCACTTTTCATTAGATTATCACACTTTTGAATTAGGAACAAAATCAGGTTCTCAAACCAATTTTATTGCATTCCTCATATTTTTATAAGAAACTTTCATGTATAACTTTTTATCAACAGAGTTAGAAACAATTAACTACGATTTTCACAAGGTTAATTACCTTTGGGCCAATCAGTGGCTGCCACCTCAGCCAAACAAGTCTTTTTCATTTTCACGCGGGTTGGGCCCAAACTATGCTGAAAAGACACTCCCGCCCTCCAGTTTCTTTTCTGGAGTCGGGGGCATAGGGGTCATTTCCCCTGTTCTTCTTCTTCCTCTTGCGGCTTGCCTCCTACGAGCAGTAGCCTGCCCGGTCAACCAAGTCGTTGACTCTCTGTTTCTTTGCCTCAAACCCTCACGCGAGCATTCTACGGGCTCCGTCGCACCTTCTCGAACTGATCGGCCATCTAGCGTCGTCCCGCCGATGCTCAGGGTTGGCTTCCCTTCGAGCCATCCCGGATCAGGGAGAATGCAGGTCCAGGGGGGCGGCAACCCTTCTGGATACACCAGGGTTATGTGGATAGATTCTCGCCAGACCTTGGTGAGAGTCCTGTAAACTCCTTTCCCTCCCACATACATATATATAGGAAGGATTGAAAGGATGTATGCCCTCCGCAATCCCCAGTTTCCTGGATGAACTGGGATTTGGGGAAGTCTCAATCCCACATGGATAAAAAGAAAGAAAAGGATAGGAGAGTACAAAAGGATCTCCTGATTTCAATGGGAGGGTTTCCTAGAACTGAAAGGCATCGAGGATAGAGATAGTGTCCATGGGTTCTTGGGGTTACTGTGCCCCATCTTTCCTATTCCGTCTGGGGTTGATGATGAGTGAGTCACCCTTGGATCTTGATCCAGTGGCTGATGGGCCACACGAAGAACAAAGGGAATCGGTCCCTGATTTCTAATTAAATCAAATCGTGACATTATCCATTATCCTCTTTACTTTATGAAAACTTCCAAAAATCATATCTCCCAAACCACGTCCAATTAATACCAAATTTTAGGGGAAAGTCTATAATGACTTAATCCACACTTTTACCAAATTTGGGACTCAAAATCAAAAGTATGAGATACGTTTCTTTATATGCAACTTATCTCTTAATAAGGCATATTTTATGCATATTTTCTCTTTCTGAATCTTTTATTTTCTTTGATTTCGATCCCTTTTTCCATTAGAAACTATGTGGACATGAAATCTCATCCAAGATGGATTCATTATCCATATTTCCACATATATCTTGTAATATTATCATTATCTCACATTTCTTCTAAATAAAGCAATATTTAATTGATCTTTTCTTTTCTTATTGCATTATCTTTGCAATTTTGGACTCCTTGGGACCCAAGGAACCCAAGAGGCATGAGATCCAACTTTGGATTATATTATTTTTCCTTATAGGGGTTTATACATCTTTCTTTTCTCAAATTCTCAATTATTCATTTACTAATCGAATTTCCTTGTTATTGGGCCCAATAGCCAGTAAAGCTGACAAAACAACCAACAAGGCTATTGTAAAAAAAAACTCATTTATTCAAAACAAATTATATCATTATTTGTTCCAATATCTTTAATATGAGAAATTACATTTCTCACCAAAAGAACCCAAAAGTTGGGGTTGTAACAGGGAACCTATTTAATCCTTGGTTTGAAGGTGTTTTCTCCAAGGGTATTTTAGGGTTTACCCCTTTATGGATGAGCTACCTCCCTTCATGGATGAGCTACCTTTAGTAGCTATCAACTAATGAATTGTTTGTTTTGCATGGAAATTCAAGAAACAAGGGATACAAATGTCTCTATGGATGTTTGGAGAGATGCTTTTGTGTGTGATTGTATATTCTTAATAGTTTAAGGCCAGGGACACTTGGAAAGATACTAGAACTTCAACGTTTTCTTTTTCTTTATCTTAAAGTTTCATATACTTATCCATAAGCACCCAAATGAGCCATTTTCTCTCAACCACTTCCCTCCTTATATAAACCTCCTTCTCCCTATGTTTTTTTGTGAATTTCCTATCCAAGGAAGAAGAAAGAGGGGATCTTCTTGGAAAAAGAATCTAGGGTTGCAATTGACTTCCTTTTAGGGTTTGAAAAGCTTCCTTCTAGTGATCTTGACCTAAAAGAGTAAGAATCCCATTATTCCCTCCATTTATTTCTTTGTTATCCTTCCTCCTACCTTTATCTAGGTTAGAACCTTGTTGTTCCATGCTGGAAATTGCTCTAAAGCTATAAAACTCTACCTCTCTTGCTCCTTATGCTTAGGGTTTGCTCATTTGATGAAGAAAGGTGCTAGATGGACGAGTTCACAACTTATGCTTAGATTTTCAACCCTACCCGCTCAAGTTTTCTTCTATTTGGGATTTCATATTCTCATTATAGGTAATTTTTATAACTTGCTCCATGTTTATTGCTTACCATAAGCTTGGTATCTCATGTTCTTGCTTGAAAATGATGATTCATGCACTAAAAATCTATGCTTGACTTGTATTTCGATTTTTATAATGTTCCCTGTTCTAATTTCAGTTCTAGATGAACATATGATCATGTGTATGTTTTTACTAAGGTATAATATGACTTGGATCAGGTTGGTTTAACAGACTATGGTGCTAAGAACCTATCAATCAATGGTCAATTTTAGGGTTTTAAGCTGATTTCTTCTATAAACCCATGACCCGATGATGGTACCATTACAACAACCCTATGGTGTTGTCTTTATGACAACTGATGGTCAGGATCAAAGGTGTCAGATGATGGTGACAACCTATGGTCACCCCCTTAGGTCAGGTTTTGTATCAATTAGAAGTTTAATGGTCAACCATTAAGTACCCTACTGATGTTATCAATCAATGATGACATTAGCTTAATATTTGATGCTAATTAATGAATATAGTGTTGATCTAACAACCTATGGTGACTTAATGGTCACTAATGATGGTGTATCAGGTCTCTGCAACCTATGGTGAGTTGAGCATTGTAGTTGTAGCATCAATTAAGCCTTAGAAGAATGGTTTCTTGGGTCACTTGATGCAATGGTCAGGCCTATATTGTAATTGATGGTTTTAACATATGAACTTGATCCATTGGTCAAGATCTAATGTTTATTCCTCCTATAAAGTGGAATGATGGCTAATGTAATATGTTGGTCCTAATAATGTGATTCAGAATGCTTCCTTTATATGATCAACTTAAGGAGCTTACTTGTGGACAATGGATGGCTTGTTTTAACTGAACAGTCGATTGTGGGTTTTATCCTACTCTCAATAGAAATTTTTGTGTTGTTAATCAAGGGATGTCTAGGGTTAAATAGTGATTCTTTCTAGATCACAAATGAAGGACTTCATAAGTGATTTATCCAAGGTGTTTACTTATGTAAACAACCAACGTTCTTACCTTTTAAACATCCAATGGTTCTGGGTGACATTGTGGTATGGTGATATTGGTTGAATGATGATGGAAAAAATGGAGGGTTGCCCTTAATAAGGTAGTCTTGCCTATTCACTCATATGAATAGAAGGGATGATAACCATATTGTGTTGATATGTAACCCTAATGAGGTATATCTTGTTATACCTAGCTTTAATATAACTAAATGATGGTAATTGGGTATGAATAGTCCTTGAATGACTAATACAATTATGGAGTACTCTGTTTACTATTGTTGAAACCCCAGTATGCTATAACTTGATGGTTACACCTTGATTTATGTGTGGGGTTCATACTTGAGAATAATATGGAATATGTTGGTGATGCTTTACCTTATGCATCTATAATATAATGGGGATGCTGTGAGTTAGGGTTTGAGTATGAGTGTTGATTATTAACATTAATATAATTTATCTTGTTGAACCTAACTCTAATGCAAATAGATAAAAATGAGTATTCATGTTTAACCTTCTTATATGATGTCATGATGGTGGAATAATATCCTTATATGATCATAATCTTAATGTGTTAATCGGTGGTTATCGTAGCCACATGGTTGATATTTTCTTATGCTAAACATGTGCATTATGATTATGATGAGGGTTAATCAAATCTAGATTCCTTGTATGTTTTTGTGATAAAGGAATGTTCTTAATGTTAATATAACCTTGCTATGATTGTTTATGAATATCTCCCAGCTTATTAATGCAATATTGTGTTGATACGGTGTATTATATGTAAATGATGTTGTTGA
This sequence comes from Alisma plantago-aquatica, assembly GCA_963693085.1. Classification (NCBI taxonomy): domain Eukaryota; kingdom Viridiplantae; phylum Streptophyta; class Magnoliopsida; order Alismatales; family Alismataceae; genus Alisma; species Alisma plantago-aquatica. The sequence goes on along the minus strand of OY856412.1, from coordinate 1,094,400,003 downwards.
GCCTTACTACAAGGCATGGAAATATAATGATGATCTTATAGGGAATAATATGACGGTCTTAATGACCTTTGGGCATGGTTGAGCCGTGAATGAGGTGTAATCCTCTTGTGTTGATAAGGTTGATACCCTGTGATATTGTGAAAAGAATTTATATCTTGTGATAGTATGATGACTAGTGTAGCCTCATGAATGGTAAGTGAATAGTACCATGTGATGATGAGAAATTATGTTTCACACATTTTTAATCTTTTAAAAGTTGTGATATTTATATGCTTGCTAGAAGTGAATTAGGGTTTGTATGTCCACTTGTTTGATACAACCTTAATTCACCCAATTGGCATAACTAATCAAGTGAAACTCTAATCATGTAGTGCCTTGTGCCATAGATCCATCTGAGTGTTAGAACTTGCCAGATGATGAAACAAGTATTCCTAAGGAAAACTCAGAGCACATACTGATGAGTATGCATGGTGTTTATCATCCTAAATTCAAGTGTTTAGGGAGCATGATTGTGGTCATACCTAGCCCTCCGTTTGAGAACGACTGTGGTCGTCTCTCGGTTATTATATATGTGATGAGATTGGAGAACAAATGTGGTTGTACCTCAGATGGTAGGGTATGCGTACCCACCTCCTTTTACTAGTGTCGTGACCTGTACCAAGGATGGACTAGACTGTTAGCAGCTTGACCTTATGTGTCGCTGTGGCGGACCCATACTAACTGGGGGCGGAGAAGATCCTAGGAGTCTGGCTCTTCCTAGATCTTGTATGGCATTGATTTTGACTTAGCAGTGGTCAGTTGGATTTTGAGTGGTATCCTCAATTTCCTCAAGGCATAATAAAAGATGTAAGACAACCATGTAGCATTTCTATTTTGGGTTATACAAAACACTTCATATTGGATGAAAACCCTTGTTTGCTTTCTTTTCACTGAGATCGTATTTAGTACAATAAGAGATAATAGATATGCTTATGTTGTAGTTATGCTCATGTTGTAAACATACTTATGTTGTAAAATATACTGACACTGATGGTTAAGATGTTGTTGCTATCTATGTTTAATATTGCTAGCCATTCCTGTGTAATTAGAAATTCTTAAAATACTAATCATGCATATTTAGTTCATTGTGTTATGATGTTAGTTCTACTTATGATATAGATCTATTCCCTTGATTTTAGATGCCAATATTGATAGACATGTTATGTTACTAGACATATTCAAGATGACAGGGATGCGTATGCTACTAGATTGCTTGTACTATTAGCAAGGAATATGATGATAGTCAAATTAATGATAATGATTGTTATTAGATGCAATTTGATGATATTTGAGTAGATATATATCCAAAGAAATGGATTTATTTGTTATATGTATATGCATTGATGATCATACTTGTTGCTAAGATGATTTGCTTAATATGTTTAGTATACTTGAACTGTTCAATCTGTTCAATTGATTATTATTTACTCCAACTACTTAGCTATCTACTATTTAAAATGTTGTAATCAATAAGCGTTGTTGGTGGTTATATCTCTTGCTGGGACATGGGTCTCACCCTTGTGGTTCGCCACATTTTTTTAGGTAATCAGCAATGATGACAATAGAACCGTGGAAGTAAAGAGGAACTACAATAATGAGTCTTTGATAAAGTTTATTAGATGTCTAGTGTGTCCTAGATCCGTCCCTATACTCTCAGATCTGGGCATGAAAAGTTTGTATATGGTGTTTCAAATGAATCAGAATTTTGTTAGCATGTTAATACTTGTTTGTGCGACATATACAAATATTATTATCATGTGTATATATGTTGTGGCTAAGGTGATAGAACAATTTGTATCAAATTCTTGTCATAGTATAGATAAAAGAAAGATGTTGGGCCCTTATGAAAATATTTTTGAGCAGGTGCTGATGTTGAAATCGATTTTAATTTACTCATATTTTTGGGTATGTGGTTAATTGGTGATTGATTGTATTTTATGTTTTGGGTAATCTCATTTAGTGTAACATGTTCTCACAAGGCTAATGTTGTCCCCCAATTCTGTGTGGCCATATCTATATGAAGTGTCCCCTAAGAGAAAGAGGATGGTGAAAGCACTAGGATCCTTCTATTTTTTTGGCATAGCATATTGAGAGAAAGAGAACACCATCCGTGCAAGGCATACTATCTCAACCTCACCTCTCTTTCTCTTCTTTGTGATGAGATGCTTTAGGAATTTGTAATATGTAGGAGTCTCATCTATGATGTCTAGAAGAGGAATTCCAAGGTGGATCTTCTTGATGGTGTCTAAGAATTTGGTATACCATTTCTCTAGTTTTCCCTTATAAACCGACAAGGAAAAGGCACTCCTGAGGAAATCTCAGATGATCTAAGGGACAGAATAGGATTAGATGCCCCTCTTAGTTTCTTTACTGCTAGGATTTGTCCCTTATTGATGTTATCCTCTAGCGTCACTTATGATTGTGGTGTAGAAGAGGTATTTCTCAAGCAAAGCATAGCCATCCTGACAGATTTGTTTTCTGAATTTTGCTCAGTACTTGAAGGGAATTGTCCAATAGGTCACCCAATGGAAGTGACTATTGATGTCGACTGGTGATCAATTATGTTGTTGTGGTTTTGCATATCGCTGACCTATGTGTTCACAATGCCCAATTGTGTTTTCATGTTTTCCATAAACAATAGGTACTCTCCCAGTCTTTCATGTAGTTTGGTTATGAATTTCTGATGTTGTTGAAACAAACTTGGTCATTGTTGTCCATTGAAGTTTCCTTGTTGATGTTGAGGCTGAGATCTATTCTGTTGAATTCCAGGTAGATTTTCTCTTCCAACCGCTTGTCCACTTCCCAAATCTTGAGATGTCTGATTAAGTTAAAATTAGTTTTCTGCTACAAAAGTATTCCCATCAGAAAATTCAAGAAGATTTGGCCATTTGTAATTCACATAAGACACATTCTCAGTCTGAGTATATTGTTCTTCATGTGTGTAAATATAATGATAAATACCATGACCCCCTTATCCACAAGTAACACATTTTATAGTTGCTTCAGTAAAATATCTTGAATTGAACTCCTTCAAATTCTAGATGTCAGTCGCCATCTTATCAAGTTTATTATTTGGTATTTTAGTAACTTTGAATCTAAAGAACTACAGACTAGTGACACAATGGCAGTAGAGCCTCTATCGTAGTCTCATCTTACTTGTAGTGTGGCCATATTATTGATGATTTCTTTGGTGGTATCTGCATCATGCTTCATAAAAATCAGTTTTTCTTGCAATGCTTAGAGATGTCCTCTGAGTGTAAGTGAGACCTTCATAAAAGGTGGTGATAATAAAACCTTCATCGTAGCCATGGTGTAGGCAATATCTCAATATTCCTAATATCTTTCCCATGCATCATACAAACTTTCATATGGTTTCTGTTTGAAACCAGTAATCTTGTGCTTGGACCTCACTATCTTCTGAACATGATAGAACCTATTCAAGAATGCTTCAAACGATTATCGCCAAGATGTGATCTCTTTTTGGGGAAGGTACCACTATAGAGCCTTGTCTTTAAGAGAGAAACAAAACCCCTTCATATAGATAACTTCTTGAGGAACCTTGTCCATCTTGAGGGTGTTGTAGATGTTTATATAAGTATCAATATGATGATATGGGTTTTATTCGATAGAATTTCCTCCAAAGGTATGATGTTGAATCATACTAACAAAGTAAAGCTTTCACTCAAAGTTTGTTGCCAGTTTGTGAGGGAGTACTATAGGTTCCTTGTTATCATTGACACATCCAGTGACCAATGATCAAAGAGAAGGCCTATTTTTTGGGGCATCTCCAGTGGGTGGTGGTTGTGCTACCATTGGATCAATGAGGAGAATATCTACCTCTGGAAATTCAGCAAGGAGCTCCAACATTGAAAAGAAATGATAGTTAAGTACCAATAAGCAAAATATCAAACAGATTAGAGTCAAAGACTGGAAACGTAAACAATACATTTGAAAATAGATAGTTTGAAAGGGATTCTAATAAGTTTTTAGCAAAATTTACAAGCAATGACTAGTGTAAAATAGATCACAAGTTCTTAAAGATCATTCATCTCCTTATCCCCAACAACAACGCCAAAAGTAGATTTCTCTTTTTTCATGGGTCAAAAGTATAAACATGATTGTCATGTAAAAAATATTAGACTTTTAATTTATACCTGACGAAAAGAGATGTCTGCAAATCAATACATAGTCTATTACAGTAGTGTGGGGTCGAACACATGGATAAGGAAAATAATAGAATAAGAATGAAATGATCTTGTCTTTGTCTAATTGACTATTTAGGTGAACTTGATGGTGTTTGAATTGAGGAACTAGTTAATCTAATTGTGTAGTAAGGTCTATGTTTAGAGAAAACCCAAGGAAAGAAATAAAGATGAATTGTGAAACAAATATAAAAGAGACTTCGATTGGGTTTCACCACTCAAACCATGTAAAACCTTCACTCCTAATTTATATATGTTCTTTACATGCTTTGTAGACAGTCGTAAAGGCATATGTTCCTTCCTTATCTTGAGATCTGGATATATTTCTATCTAAGGGGTTCTCTCTTTCAAGGTAATAACTAAAACACCAAAGAAAAATTGTATAACTACTATTATAGCAACTCCTCACTCTTGTGGTTTGTTACTATCCTATACTCTAAATCTATTTGAAATAATTCTAAAGGCATATGTTCCTTCCTTCTCTTGAGATCTAAATATATTTCTATCTAAGGGGTTCTCTCTTTCAAGGTAATAACTAAAAGATCAAAGAAAAATTGTATAACTACTGTTATAGTAACTCCTCACTCTTGTGGTTTGTTACTATCCTATACTCCAAATCTATTTGAAATAATTCTATCAAACAATATTCATATGAAATGTCAGAAGAGGGTATCTATTCATCAATCGATGTAATAAAACAAGAGTATAAGAACAAAACTTTTAAGAACATATGCCTTAAAAAAGAAAGATCAACAATTACATGGTTGGGAGGAACTCATAACTACTCTCAACCTAAGTTATGGATTTTAGACACATATATCACAAGAACCAAATGGATTACAACTTGAATAAGTCATGATAAAGAAAAGAAGAGAATGAGGTTGATACAAAGGTAGACCAAGTGATCGATCTACCAACCTTTTGGTTGATCAAGTAAGTGGTCGACAACAAGAGGTTGACAACCTTTCTCCTTTTTTCGATCCTGGATTCACCCAAGAAGGTCCGTCAGATCCGTCGATGGTAGTGGATCAAACCACCAAGGAAATGGTCAACAACCAACTAGGTCAATAGAACTAGACTAGTTCATAGATCTCATCCTTGGACTCTGGAACTTGGCGCTAGCCTTTCAGATTGATGAACCTAGAATCCAAGATCCTTTAAAGTGATGCATTGGGGGTCTATTTATAGTCTTTGACTCATGGCCTATCGATCTTGACTGGTCCACATGGCATCAACCTCCCATCTTCTTTTGTTGACCTTCATGGTCAATGAAGTGTTACTTCTAAAAGTCTTTGTTGATCGACAACATTTTCGATCTTCCTGGGTGTCGACAGAATGTCTTCTTGATAGGGATCTATCCGTATTTGATGTATCCATAGGAATTTTGACTTGGTCATTGTTATCTAGTTCCTCGATGAGTCTATCAAGGATCTAATCCTCGATATGATTGTTAATGTGTTTGATCGATAGCTAGAATTGATAGGGTTTAATTGGTGTCTTTGTCGACAATCGACGTCTCCTCGATAGGATTGTTGATCACCTTTCAGTAGGTGAGAGTTCGTTAAATCTGTCGATGCTTATTTGACAAGTTGATGCTCAATACATCTATTGGATATATCTCGACAATCTTTTGTTGATTCTTCATATGAAGGACGGTCTGTCGACCCTATTGGTTGATGGCTAATTGGAGTCTATCGAGCAATTGCTTATACTTCATCAATTTCACCAAAATTGCACTAAATTCCTTCAAATATTGACAAAAATTAATTCAAACCTAACAATTGACATTTAGAAGATAAAATGAGTAAGAATACATCAAAACTCTAGTTCTAATTATTTTTATTATGAACAAGGCTATGAAAAGTGTATTAAAACCGATGCTATCACTTGGTCCCCCAACTCAGGTTTTCATCCTATAAACACATCAGGTACAATAGTCAGAACAAGTTAACGTGTGTACATATTCTTAGCACAATTATACATATTGTTGTTTTCCTTGTTCTGATCACTTATAGATGCATTAGGGGTTTTAGCCTCATTAAATGAATTTATGATTAATTGGATATCTATTTTCGTTCTAAGATTCATCTTAATAGTACATGTTTCATAATTTATGGATGACATATATGTGTTGGTAATAATATGTATTCCTTCAATTTAGGTCTTAAAATATTGTTCTCTCTCTATAATCATTTGATATCATATTATTCATGACAACATATTTTGTGTTTATATTACTATGTATACTCATTGTATAATCTACTTCTTGAACATAACCTAAATACAATTATTCCTTTTATGTGTATATTACTATGTATACTCATTCTATTATCTATTGAATATAACCTAAATATAAGTGTTCTCTCTCTATAATCATTTGGGACATTGACTCTCTCCTAGTAAAACTAATGTTACTAGTTCTAAGGTTAACAACATTATTTATATCTTCCAAATAGAGAATTGTTTTGCTTTGATATTTTAGGCATGTATCAAAGATCAATTAAATGAAAATAAAAAAATAATAACTCTTATAGTTATGGTCCTAAGGTTTATATCTTAATCATTATCACAAACAAATAAAATATAAATATTTAATGCTTAGAATGTAATAGAATGTGATTCCAAGGCCAATAGTTGGAATAGTAGGTGTCTCATTGTAAAGCTAGGTCAAATAAAGTATTCAAGTAAAAGGACAATCAATTTTTACCAAATGATACCAAAAATGGTTCATAAATATAAGCTGAGGGAGCATATTGCAAATTTTTCTAAAATGGAGACAAATAACTTATTTTGACACAAGGAAATTACAAAGGGACCAAGTAGTGTCAAAATACATGATGGCAAAATTAGAAAAACAAATGAAACTTGAAATGAGGGACAACTTGGTAATTATATGCGACGATAATAAATACATCTACAGAGGAGAATTCAATTGAAAACTGATCAATTTCTAAGACATTGACAATTCAATCAAAATAATTAGTTGAAATTTGAAATGAAGGAAAATTTTGTCATTAAGTTCAAGTTAGGGGAAAAATAGCTCAAGATAAATTTAGCAGCTAAACTTTGGTATGTAGCAACCCTCCACCCCTCAATAATTATTTGATCCTCAAAATCAACACGAGTCAGATATTATTATCCACCCCTAAAAGGCTTCAACTAGAAGTATACATGGGCATGTCAATTTTAATGTAGCATCCTTCACTTTATTGAATCTTACCCTGCACCTAACTCTAGGTTTTAAGGATTTCATGTGAGTTTCCTCTAGGGTGTCCTCAGATCTTCATGATTGTGACTCAGTTTAAGAAACCATCAACAAAATTCCATCAAAACACTTTTTTACATATAATATTATAAAGAGAATAATTTCTTGACGGGAAACGTTTTGATGCAAAGATGAAATGGATAAAATCAATGCACAAACTAAGTCACAATCACCATCCTAACAACTTGACTCAAATGTAAAAGTAGGATTTCTAGGGAGGAAAGAGTCACTAGGGTGTCTTACCGATAGAGTGGTGTCCTACTCGTCGGGGATTTGCAAATGTAAGCTTGGGACATCTAGTCTCACTATTCTCTTTCTAATTACTAGGTTGTCCGCATGTTCTATTTTAAGTTGAAAAATTTGTTAAGATTTATGATCCTTCCAAGTAATATTTATTGCCTTGTCCAAGTTTGTAACTAAAGTCAGGAAACTCCACCACCACCTAAGTGGATTGGGAGTAATTATGAAAGAACCTTCACTAAAACATCCTTCCTTAGATACCTTAATTGAATCCATTTACATTATGGTGTTAGTTTCCCATTGATTGGTGTATTAGAACAATTTTTTTCTTCTATTTCTATCTTGGGTAGACAAGGCTAGGAAAACTAGTGTTGGTTGTAAACTACTAGCCTACGTTCTAGGTGTGCTAGTTATTTAACCCTATCTTCCATAATAGGTGCATGAGTACTGTGATAAAGTGAGATTTTCATATTCTTAGTTGTACATGTTATAATGACATAATGATAGTCCCTAATGTGTGTTCCGATCATGTGAAGAAAATCCAATTAGTTTGGTAAGATTTGTAAATCATTTGATGTTGATATCATAGTTAAGATACTTAGATTTATGTTTTTTGAGACATTTATTTTACCAGACAACCAAATGAGTTTTGGTATCAAAATAGAATGAAAAGTACCTTGAGTTGTAATAAAGTTATAATTAAAATTTTAGGATGATTTGATATTCCTAGAGGAAGTTATTTGAGTTTGGATTTTAGGGAATAATGTGCATATTGAGGTATTTTGGACCAAGGTAACGAATTATTGTTTCTAATTGTTGGTATCCATCTAATTGCATGCCCCTTTATTATTGGGATGATAGAGAGACCATTTTATGTCTATGGATATTTAATTGAATGGCCATGGTGCTTGAAAAGGTGATGCCACAAATTGGCTAGGAGAAGGGGATATTCCGAACCCTTGGATATCGAAGATCGAGGAAGTTATCACTATCCTTGCAGTTAATGTTGAATTACAATGGCAATCACATACGTCATGGTGTTCATTGGTCATGGCTCAAGAGAGGGAAAGACCCTGGAAGTTGGACTTGCTATCCTACTACGATCTATTTTGACCCAGATTTCGTGCCTTTTAGACACTATCAGAGGGAGAATGACCTCCTTCTTCCCAACACCTCTCCATTGTGATATGCAAGTAGTAGCCAAAAGGCAAAGTATAAAAAGTAGGGAGTTTAAGGGATAAGGAGAATGGTGAAAGAATATAAGAGTTAGAGGAGTTGAACGTAGGTGTCCTCATCCCCTCTCAAGGTCTGTGATTGGCCACCCATTCCTCTTCACCAGAGAAGAAGATAGAGCTCGTGGGATATTCTAGATAACTCCTCGTCGTGTTTTGAAGATGAGGTTGAGTTTGTGAAGGCCCTATGTCACTCTTGAAGGGATCGCCTGGGAGATATGTCAAGTAGAGGCACTTCACCTCTTTTGCTCCACCCCACCAGAAGCAAGCGGCGATGAGCCAATGATGACGATATTCCAGAGGCACAACTGACCTTCCAAGAAGTCAATGGGGGTGATTTGGTGGTTCTGAGCTTTGTTGCTCATTTGGAGTGGATGATGCAGACTTGGAGATGCATGATTGCTCGTTGGAGGTGAGTTGTATGACAGTTCCCTTTAAAAAAAAAGACAACAGTTGGCTCTGCGATCGAGAGAAAGGAGGCTCTCGTAAAAGGGGGAGAAGACAAAAATTGGGTTCATGCCCTAGAACTAGCCAAACCTCCTTAAGAGGACCAAATATGCATGGCCCATAGTAGCCAGGTGGTGGCCACCAATTGGCCTGAAAAGGTATATATCCTCAAATATAAGTTGATCTTCTATAATCCATAGTAAATAGATCATTCATCACAAAATTACAAACAAGGTGTCGTTATTCTTAGGAAAAGAAGTGGATTAACTTGAAACTATAATATCATACTTTTGATACTTAAATCATAGTGATATCATGTAAGATATGTCACATTTGTTTCATGAGTAATAAATACCAAATAATGACCTAAAATTATGAGAATGCATCAATAACTCTAAAATATGATATATAATCCATATTGTTTCCATGTTAAGACATGTAATCATGTAATTTTATTAGTATGGTTATCTAGGGATAATAATCCTACATAAAATGATTAAATATATTTATGGTCAATAAATGATGGAATTTTCAAAATATGTTCATAATAATATATAGAACATTATGTGTAACTAATATATCAATCCTATGAGTGGAATTCATATTATATGAAGATGACTTTTAATACATGGTGTATAACCCTAATATAAGAATGAATGTGACATAAGGTATATATGTGCACATAATAACAAATGAACCAAAATCTAGAATATAAAGGGAATATATGATCAATAATATGATTCTAAGAAGATCAAATGAGTAATGATGGAATATCCTAATGGCCTAAGTCAAATCCTAAGCTTAATGATGAATAGGGTTAATGTTGATATCTAATGAAAGACATGTATCATCTTGTCTTAATCAAGGTTTGACTGAAGATATAGTTGACATCAGGAGTGGGGTATAGTTTATCTCCTTTCAAGGTACATTTTAACTCTTACTTGGCTTCCTATTTAGTATTTTTGTATTGTTTGTGTACAAAATACTTGGCATATGATGTTGAATGAAATAAGTGTTCTTGTATACTACCTTTCTTATATATATATATATATATATATATATATATATATATATTATGGAACACCTGTAACATAATATATCTGATTCATTATATAAAATCACTTCAACTCTTTAGTAGTCAAGTATTGGAAAGTAAAGTACTTCAACTCTTTGGTAGTCAAATAGAAAGTCATCCAACTATTTGGTAGTCGATCATTAGGCCTTCAGTGCATTAAAACTTTGGTAGTCAATGCATGAATGATATAATGGAAAATGTGACTAAAATATGTGTTATCTTTTGTTGAAAAATATTCTTTGTTCAAGTATGCTTTTTTATATTTATTCATTACTACCAAGTATTAAGTTTATCTTCTTGCAAAGTCAAAGTATGAAAGTGGTATATAAAAAGATAGTTGTAGGCATACTCAATACAATATTTTAGGATATTGTGCTGACATGTACCACTTGTAATCTCATGTTCAGGCAATGTAGACATATGATCTTGAAGAGCCAGGATAGTTGAGATTTGTGTGGCGAGTTAATGTATATGTGGACCTATTGTCTAAATATCATGTTGTTTAGTGGTAGTGCATGTATATGTAAAAGTTTTTTGTTTAATATGTAATATCAAAACTTTTAATAATTCTTTTTGTAATTATATTTTGAATGGAGGACATGTGTTGTATGGTTTTGTTCTTATTCATGTGCCCGTGCTACTGTTGTTTCCTATGAATCCCTTGGTTTTCTTCTTCTTGTCCTAGTATGTGAGTTTGAATTGGGACTCTCACAGGGTAGAGGTATTCGGATGTCCATACATGGTCAAGGTGTCAAAAATCCAGGGACGTCACAAGTACCGACTATTCATGGCTTCAACATCAAGTTGTAAAGACCCGATATTTAGATTAGATATTTACAAAATTGTTTCAAAAGTATAAACAATCTTTTTACAAGCATGCTTTACAATAGAGTTGCAAAATCTTATAAATATGATTACAAAGTTTAAGAGATATTTATTCCTATCTACTCTTCAACATGGGACAACTCCTGCATGTCTCTTCTATTTCTTCTTTGAAACACATGTCCATGAGTTTCCAAAGGGAATGAAACCACACATGGATCCCATGAAGGGAAATATAAGCCAAAAAGGTTGGTACTAAATTCAATTATTGAGCTATTAAAGAAAAGGATTTATGAGATCAAATCTAGGTAAGCTTTCTTGGTGGACTATGGTAAAAACTATAGGGATAATCTAGTTACCATATTAATTCCAAAAGGGGTACAACAATGTAAATTGGTAGCTAGAATCAATAAAGAGACTTCTTAAAACTGTTATCAACTTATCAAATTATTCAAAATGAAACAATTTATCCATTGGCATAATCAATCTAATATTTTGACATTGCCAGTGGATAGGTGCCTAGGGTTTCTCGTCTATGAGAGAACAATACTTTCGCTTGTGGGGGTAACCAGTACTAGGTGACCTATAATTGTCCATTATTGACTATGCTAGGTTGGGGGATATGACCCTCTGAATCTAGTGAGCTGAAGCTCTTAGATAATATTTTGAATTTTTGTGCCAATATCAAAACTAACCAACATTTCAATTATTCAAAAATGTTCAAGAATAAATTTAGTCATGGCGTCTTTCAACAAAAGGGAAAGACTAATAACAAAATTGGTTCAACACTTTTGCAAACATTATATAAATGAGATTCAAGAACAAAATAAAATATCTCAATAAAAAAATCAAGAATCTAGTACTCGTTCAAATGAGAATTTCCAATCGAGATGTATACCAGAATCAAAGAAGACAATGTATCATGAATCCAACAAGAAAGAAGGTACTAGGGTTATTTGATGTTTGTTGGTTTAGTTGATTTAGATGTAGTATTATAGGTGATTAGGGTTTTCCATCTAGGCTACAAGTTATATTTTTTGATATTCTCATTTCTAAGTTTGTTAACTAGTTAAGTTAGAATCATTATTACATATTCAATTGTTTTATTATATTAATTGTAGATTAAATTATCCCATTAGTCATTAGGCTCAAATATATTTATTTACTAATATACTCTTATAGGGATATCTAGGGTTTTAAAATCCTTCAATTATTCATATATGTCAAAGTTACTACTTATTATACTACTATTTGATTATAATGGTCCATATGAATACAAATATAATCTAGTACCTTCATGAAATAAATCTTCTCATTTATGATCTTTCTCTAGATTACCCAATTACTCAAGATAAGACCAATTATGTATGTACTCTATATTATTATAGATAAATGAAATATACTATTTTTGATTCCTAGTGATAACGATATTACTAACATCAAGTTTTATTACTAATTCAATTTGGTAAATTATTATTTAGTCTCTCATAAATACATGTAAGCATTAATACTAAGAGCACTTGTATTAAGTTGATATGTCAACTAAGATTGGTTGTATTCATCACCATGTTCATATGTATACCATGTTCTAAGACTATTAACCCCTTATCTCAATCATGTGTACTAACTAAATGTGACACCCTTCGCAACACAAAGTGAGATTACTCAAAACAAAGCACAGAATTATCACTAATAAAAAATATTACCACGAAACTGGGTAAATTTAAACCATTTACAATGTAATATCTCAAGTGGAAGTATTTTATAAACAAGACTTCAACTCATGCCATCTATATTCCAAATATATCAAAAGATGATACATATCATGTGTAAAGGTGACAACCACAACTGTTACATATTACAATCAGTTTATATGTACATGCCAGTTCTATACACTCATGGCACAAAGACAAAATCTATGTGTCAATATAAAAAAAATCTCCCCAAAGATCTGAGAGTCCAAGGATGACACATAGGACTCTACTACAAGACTCTAACTAGTATCATGTCCAACCTTCTGATAGCTATTCCTCTCCTTCTAATAGCTATTGCTCTCCCTACTGGTCAACACCTACACCATGACCTTGACCTCATTGCCCACAACCACCTAAAATGTTGTGGAACCCACATGGTGAGACTAAATGTCCCAGCGACAGATATAACTCTTCACTGACATCTATTATAAGTGTAGTAGGGTAACAAAGTAGTTTAAGTAAAGCAATTAATATTGGTTAATCAATGCAATTAGTTACAATTAAATAATACAACATTTTACATTTTGAGAAGGAATATGAATAACATGTATAACTGTTATAAAATAAACAGTACAAGAAATAAGGCATGAGGTCATCTAATGTGATTTGTATTTGACCCTAAGAAAATACACTACTCAGTTGTATTATCACTTTTACTATTATGCCCTAAGGATTTGAGGTGTACCACTCAAATCCAACTGACCATTGCTAAGTCAAAGTCAGTACCATACAAGATCTATGGAAGATCTGACTCCATGATCACATCAACACTACTCGATCAGTTCAAGTCTATAATGCAGTGACATAACAGTCAAACTACTAAACAACAACTTTTAATCAAAGCTATAGTCATGTAGACCGCAACTCATAGTCAAGGCTATGGTCTTGTAAAACAACTAGCTTGCATTGGTGCATGGATTATCATTAGAGAACATGCTTAAACATGGTTGTTCTATAATAAACAATATACCACTATTTCAACAATTTAAGGATATAAGGAGTTATCTCCACTGGTACCCCAGATATTCAACAATATGCGCTCTGAGTTTCCCAAAGGAGTTATTCGTTTTGCCATCCAGCTAGACACTGACGTCAAAGATGGATCTATGGTACAAGGCAACTACATGATTAGGGTTTCATTTGATTAGATATTCCAATTGGCTATCTTTTAATGCATCAATCAAGTTACAATGTATATACCCAAAATAGATTCTACAAAATTAAAGGTAGGATACAAATTCAAAAGATATAAAACGTACAAAGTGAGAACTTGTGTCATCACCACATGACACTTGTATCACAACCATTACAAGGTCATCAATAATATCACATCTCAATGGGATATCAATCCCTCACTTTATGCACAAGGCACGTACTAGGTCATTAGACCAATTCATATAACTCTTGCACAATCAATATCATAATGTGTTTCAACATTACTCATAATCACCCCCTATAATACATAGAGCCAGTATAGCATTCTCATATCTATGACATTCAACCTACAAGGTAGTGTTACAAAAGTAGGAGAGAGAAAACACCATCATGTAATAATCAATTCAAGTAGAATAAGCACATATATCACATTGTCACAAGATTAGGGTTTAGGGTTCATATGTATCCAATTTAGGGTTTCATATCATCCCTCAACCTCTAACCCTAATTGCATCACCTCCCACATTGTTGGAGAGTACTGGGGTTAAGAACTATCACTTATGATTATCCATCCTTAATAACATCACCTTATGTAAATGATTGCACTATTTATTGATCATGCATATGTATGTGTATAGATGTCTTGACTACTTCACAATACATGGTCTTGACCACCTTCAACACTGGGTGTCAACCTCTTATAACATATGGGTCTCGGCCACTATTCAACATGGTCTCGACCCATCACATAATCAGATATGTCATGACCGAGACACAACAAGATGTGTCACGACCGAGATGCTCCAACATGTTCACGACCTGGACATGCGTTGTGACCATGATACTATGTAACTTCTAAACACAACATCATGACTGAGACCACTTCAAGGCACGTCATGACCAAGACACGCAACATGGTGTCTCGACCTCTACATACCAAGTGTCTCAACCACCATTCTTCATGGTGTCTCGACCTCTACCAAGACGTAAACAAATGTTACGTCTATACACTTAATCATCAAAGCTACAACGTTAACCATCTATGCAACCCATGCAACAACACCGCGCCACGACCAAGATGATAGGTAACGACCAACCCTTAATATTTTACGTGTTGCGGTCGAGACCATCACCTATAAGGGTGTCAACCAAAATTGAAGTCCAAAAGTTTGTCTCGACCATAGGTTAGCCATATGCCCAACATTTGAACATGTTTAAATTAGGTCGAGACAGATGGTTAACATTAGGGAATACCAAATGTCACTTAAGCAAAACAAGTCCATTCAAAGTTTTTCATCAAACCCTATGTTATGGGTCATAAAAGATCATCAAGAGGACTATGTTTAGAGAGAGAAAATGAAATTCTTATGCATGTTTACATAGACAAAAACATCCTATATTCATGGTTAAGGGTTCGTATATCAAGTAACTCAAATTCAAGGATAACGATCCAAAGAAACACATCGATATTCAATCACCAATAAATGGGGTACAAGGATTTAGTGTTTTATGATAAAGATAATATTCTCAAGAATACAACACAAGTTTAACCCTAAAATATATTATTCCTTCTATCATTATCAACACATTTTTAACATTATAGAACAACAAGATAAGATCAGGTCTAAGATGCTAATAATATATGGAGAAAAATTTATATAACCCACCTATTTTGGAGAGAATCAATCTCCTATGATCACAAGCTCCAAGAACTTCAACCAAGCTTCAATACCTCAGCCAAAGGATCACCTCAAGAAGAGAAAGAAAATTCCATGGTCAAAGGAGAGCTTAAGTAAAGGGAGAAAATAGTCCTAGGACAAACCAAAGGGGAAAGGAGAAAGAGATAAAAGCATCCTCTCATTTGGGTTCTCCATATCAAAACATAGTCTATGACGCTTATAATGAGGAGTTCCTCTCAAGAAAAGCCACCATGGATATTCCATAGTCTACAGACAGAGAGGAAGAAGAAGATCGAGGTTTTAGAAGAGATAAAATGTGATCAAGTCTTAAGACCATTTACCAAGAGAAGAGACCTTCAAGAATCACCACCATAGAGTTGATCTAGCACAAGATCTTCAACATGCAAGATGAATCGGATACCCAAGCTTCAAGATCTGACCTCTCTTGCTCTTGAAGCTCTAAAGATGATCCAAAGGAAGAAGAGAACTACTAAGGTCACTGATGATCTATAGGTCGTCGATTAGGCTTACATGTCATAAGATCTTATTATGGTATGTAGTTTTTCTATTGTCGATGGGTTTCAAGATGGAGTTACATGAGACGATGGAGGTTGTGATTGGAGTCTGCATTACCAAGTTGTAGGTCACAGTTGAGTTCAGGTGGTGGAGATGAGTTGGTTGGACGATTGTTTGTAGAGTGACAATGTTATGACCACATATGTGCTTAATTAGTAAACTAGGGTTTACCTGAATGATTACATGATTGATTAGATTGAACATCATTTAGACTTAATTAATGATAGTAGCTCAATTTTGATGTTTCAAACCTAAGAAGAAACTCTAATTATGATTTTAGTTTGAAGAATTAGGGTTTGAGAAATGTAAATCCTAATCGACAAAAATTAGCATTTTGATAGTACATGAATATGGAATTTGATCAGGATAGCAGTGTGGTAAATGATTTTTCATATTTTATACAAATTTTATTTAAATTTTTTTATATGATATGTATAAATCAATTATGAATGTTGGAGAAAGATTTCAGAATATTTGGATGTTCTTTGAATGTGGTTCTCGATTGAACTATACTTTGACCGAAATGCTGACAGAGTGTTGTTCAACAATGTAGTGTTTGATTTTTAATTATTTATTGGTAAATATAAATGATCCAAAATTTATAATGGAGATATACAATTACATTAAAAACAATATGATATATTTTCATAATTTTTGGTGGGTGTTTAACCTCCGAAATAAATTAATTATAGCAACTTTTTTATAATAGAAAAATCTGCTGAAATAAGAAGTATAGTGAGGTTTTAATGTGTAAATTACCTAAGCACCTAAATTTCTCTATATGAGAAAGATAGCAACCAATTATCTCTCATATTTCGTGATCCATTCTAGGGAAATGAAATCCTAGAGAGAGAGAGAGGGGGAGAGTTAGGGTTTGAGAGAAGAAAGTGATGGAATTGCTGATCTAGGGTTTCTCTATCCGAGATATGATGAAATCAAGTAAGTTTAGCTTCTTTGCATAGACTTTCATGGTGATTCTTCTCTCACATGTGAAGATTCTTTTCTTCCTCTAATTTGATTCAAAATGGTATTAAATCTTCCCCTTTTCTCACTCTTTCTTCATAATCCCCCATTTCAAGGGTTTTACGAGTTGAAAAGAAGAAGAATCCAGTGATTTGCTAGGATTTTGATATGGGTTCGAGATTTTCAGAGATGGGATGTGTTTTAAAGGTGTTTTCACACCTTAGGGTGAGTGGGTACTTTCTTCAAATAGTAGATTGCATGAGAATGAGTTAAACGATCAATAATCTTTATTTGTTTTGTGTGTGACTACAAACCCTAAACTGCCCTTTTGACCTAGCTTCTGCAAGATGAATCTCCTTGGTTACAAATGATTGTTTTATCTGAATGCATAGTAAAAATATGTTAGATAATATCTTGTATTTCATTTGATGATATCAATGTTTGCTTGATATATCAGTAAAGAGGGTGAAACCCTAAATGAATGGAAAGTTGGAAGTTTGTGAATAGATTCATGAATTCAACTGATGTGATTCTTTGATTGTTATAAATTCATTTATTTAAGGTTATTATTGATGCATGATATTTTGATGAATATCTTGGAAACCCTAGTTAAATTCATACTAGGGTTTCGTATGCATGACTGATTGAAATGAGTTATGTGATAGTTCGAGTTTCTAGCTGAATATCATTTTATATGCATACACATTTTGATTTGTGATGAAAAAATTGTTGGCTGAGTCAATTGACATGAAAATGCATAAGTTGTTATGGTAATTTAAGAAAATATAAAAGGCATTTCCATAGACAGGGATGTCATTGATTCCATGCACGAATACGAGAAATGTTGAATGTAAATGTTTATATCATTAGACATGATATATGTTTGAACATATGAAAATTCTTCTATGTGCATGAGAAATGAGAAACCCATGGAGAAGGGTAATCAGTATGTTAAGTATCTAAGAAATGAGAAACCCTAAGATAAGGGTAACCAATATGTTATGCATTCATTTAAGTATCATCAGTGTAATTAGTCCAATAGCTCAAGTAGCCAGTAAAATTACAAAAGTAATAGCAGATGCCATGAACACCATAGAACCCTTCCTAGAGTTCTATACTAGGATGGGTGAAATAGGCTATGTACTATCGGATATAGTTAGAAGTAGCCAGAACTGAGTATCCAACATCAACAGATTGGATATTGTTGGTACTTCAGTTGAGTAGCATAGTACCCAACAATAACCAGAGATCATGGTGGTACTATTTTAGTAGTAGGAGTATCCAATAATAAGTGGAGATATAGTGGTACCCACCGGTTCAAATATACAACCCTTGTGGACCTACACCTTTTGGTAATTACTCCATATTGCATGTAATCCCTTGAGGAATTGCATTATGTGAGATAAAGGCTTTTTTTAGCCTAGAGGCACCCCTTCTAAGTACCCATGACAAGGGGCCACAATTTACAGATGTTGTTTAGCCATCGTTAGGCCAAACATGGCAACCTCACTGCATACCGAGGTAGTTATTACAGTCTTAAGGTCCCAAGTTTACCTTAAGACTTGTACGGTAAGTCATCCTGTAGTGGCTTTTTCTTGGATGGTGCAATCCATGTGAGTTCAGGGGAAAAGTAAAAGAAAAGTTAATTGAGTTCAATTGAGTTCAGATAAAGAGTACAATAATCAGATTAGTTGGTTATGTTTAGTTGGCCAACATAGTAGTAGTCAGTTCGTAGTCAGGTCAAGTCAAAGTTAATGAAAGATTACAAAGAGAATAATGAGAAAAATGTTTAGATATTTGTATTACTATTGATGCATAATAAGATGAATGAGAGGTTAACCAAGTGTGTGTAGTTATTCAATTATTCCTTGTATGTTTCTGAATTATTAGTTTTCTTTGTGGTTAATCAAGCATGTTCATATATTGATTCACTCTTGTATATGTCTAGAGTATTCTGCCACATTTATGTTTGTGAATGATTAGTCTCTTTAAATCTTACTACTGTTATAATTGATATCAGTTTCTAAATAGTATATCTATAATTATATTAGTGCTTTAGACTATTTCTTTGAAGTACTCATTCACTGAGCGAGTAGGTTCACCCATCTACTCACAATTTTTAGGGATAACTCATGGACTGAAGATGTCATTGCATTAATGTAGTTCTACCACAGGAGTTGATGTATAGAGTTGAGAGAGAGTTCTAAATGATGATTTGTATCTTTGTTTCCTTAATAATAAAGTATATATCTGGTTATCATGTTGTATGTACATAGAAGTGTGAGGAACAAAATGAATGTCTGGATGCGTATCATTAATGTTGAGATCATATTTGAGTAATCAAGGTTTAATTTCATTGTAAAGTTTGTTTATGTTATCGAATGCGAGAAAACAAAGAGTTTGAAATAAAGGTAAACAAAGTTAGGAGTGAACTTTCTATTAAGTATAATCCTCAAACGTATGTCGTAATCTCATGATTAGTGGTAATTGTGGGATGTGGGTGTAATAGCTTGGTATTAGAGCTTAGGCTGAGTTGTCAGGGACCATTAGGATAGAAAGTCAGAGTTATTAGTGTGGCAATTAGGAGGTGATGCGTCTATAGCTCTGGGAGGTCTAACTATTTAGATACCCTGGCCCGGTATCTGATTACTTAGGTTGACCAGTATCAAACTACTCTATCTATTCTTCTTTGGATGCCCTGGCCAAATATGCAAAGGAAGGATGGGATAGAGAGAAACTCTAGAAATATTAGGGTTAGAAGACTACAAAGAAATGAATGAATTGAGCATAAGAATAGAATGTGATGTTACTCTTGTTTTATATTGTTTATTTGATTGGATATCAATGGAAGTGCTCTTATATATTTGAATTTGAATATTCAGTTCTTAGAAATATATGTGGTCCTTTAAGATTCTTGTATACTATGAAGTTAATTCAATTATTTTTTACATTCTTTGTATCAATTAGACCAGAAGTTATATTTAAATGAGTTTACCCTGAGTGGATATTCTTTAAATATGTTTGAGATATATAGAAGTCAGTTAATCCTGAGCATCTCTTGGCCTTAGGACTGCAGATTCGGCCTAGTTCAGCTGACAGAATGCATTACTGGGATCTAATGACTCCTATTAACAAAATAATAAGAGCAGACTCTGGATAAATTAGACCCACATCATAGTGAGAATGTACATACACTAATATGTTGAAATATGAGGGAAATATTAGAATAGTTAATAATCAATTGGAATTGATATTTGAGATCCAACTTTGGGGCCTCAGATAAGAAACCCTAAGTTGGGAATGAAGGAAGAGGGATATAGATACCAGACATACATTAGTATGTAAGATACAAAATGAAGAAGAAAGGATGGATAAAGAGAACTAAACTATATAAATTATTGTGGCACTTTATCCAATCTTAAATCAAGGAAAGATAAGAGAAAACTACATGGAAAGACAAGATAGAAAGAATCAATTAGAATGAATGGATCATATAATCAAGTAAAATGTACTTATGTACTCTACAACAAAAGGAAAATAGGAGAAAAGAGTTAAGTATGCAATAAGTACATAAAAGTGAAGTTCAGAAGAATGAAAGTATAGAGAATGAGATAAACATGTAAATTATAAGACTATGATAAGGAACTAAGATGAAACAAAAAATAAGAGATGGAAATGATGAGTTTGATTTAGAAAGAAGGGTTACATGATAAAACAAGGAGCATGGAATGTGTACTTTTATCATAAAGTTTAAAGTATTCAGCCTGACTAGATTTTGATTTAATGTCTCTATTTAGTAGCAACCTAGTTGACATCAAGTGTGTTCAATATGTTCCTAGTGATGAAATGGAACTAGTTCTTAAAAGAAGAACAAAGGTATGACTAAATAAATGAACAAATCATATAAAGGTAAATTGTATTCAAACATAAAAGCTTGATTGAAAAGGAAGCCATGGTTGACCCCTGCATGAGAAGTTTGATTCAAAATGAAGGACATGTAATGTATTATGCATAAGATGAAGCTAGTAGGGAGGATATTGAATTAGAATTTCAACTAGATAAAAGTAAAGGGATGATAAGAATTTTTTTATGCCATGGAATATGGAATCATGCATAAGAGTGAGAACCATGATCATAAGGGATAAGTAAAAGTAAATAATGGCATATGGAAGAGTAGCAAACAAGTAGCCGATGATAGAAAATAAAGAAGGGTCTGAAACATGAGGGAGTAATATAGATGATAAAAGAGAGAGATTGTCAGATGTGAGGAAATGCAAAATAGTCTAGTCTCCTTGACACTGACTAATACGAGAATTGTGTTAACTGAATAATTGAAGATTATAATTGTATGTCTCAAAATTAGTTTCTCCTCTATATCCTACTTAGTGAGTGTAATGTGGGATGAAGTGATAAGGAAATAAATCATAAATGACACACAACTGTCATGAGAGACACATCTATTGAATATACTAATAACACATAATATGATGATGAAACCCTAGCAGGGTAGATCAAGAAAGTAATCTATCAAAATGGAAGAGTAAGAGAAAGAAAATTCAAGTGTTAAAGACAAGGAAGACTTGGTAAACCTCAAGAGAGCTAAGGTTTGCATATCAAAATAAGGGACTAAAATCACGTCATAATAACATCATGTTTTTTATAAGGATCAAACCCTAGATAGTTTAGGGTTGTAATAGTTAAAGGGATGTCAATAGTGATTTGACCTTAAGCATGAACATCTCTATAAATTAAAATCTTGAGATCATCAATATGAGAAGAAAATAGCAGTTATAGTATTCATGGTTTTATAGGTTGCAAATGTTAAAGATAGATAAACAATATGAAAATGAGTATGAACGAAGAATAATAAATAGATTTGAAATATAAAAAGTGTGATTTGAACAAAAGGAGAAGTGCATCATGAACAAAGTGTAATCTAAAATAATTTTTTTGTAGTGATAGAAAGAATGATGAATAATTTATTCTTACCTTGAATGTTTCAATGTTAGGGATGTTTATTCTGGATGATCAAAATGAGAAGGATAAGTAAGAAGAAGTTGTAATGTATAAGAAGAGAAATTAGCGAAAATAAATGGCTTTCAACAATGTGTGAATTTGTTTTAAAGAAGTAGAGTTTGTTGAAGGCATATCAAGGGATGAAAATTTGTTTTACATATGACTTCAATTGTACACGTGTGAGCAATATACTAAATTGGAATGCGTTTTATGGTTTCAAACATTCATATCAGTAGTCTGACCCAGTTTCAAACAATTATTATTACTTCTAGTCTTTCAATTTATGAGTACTTATATATTAGAGTGGCAAAATAGTGAAATTAAAAATAGATAGGTGAACTGTCTTTAATAACTCTAATGTGATGTAGAAAAATAAGTATATATTGATGTGTATGAATTAAGTTAGTGGGATCAGATTACTAGTACCGAGGTAACATCTCAACAGGGTATGACATGAAAATAAATAGTTGTTTATCTATCTCTTTCCTATTATTTATTGTGACAAAAAAATTCTTTGGCTATCATTGAGAAGTCTTGCTTAAAATATGTTGTGATTAGAAGAGAAACAAATGACTTCATTTTGAAAATAACATTCAAATATCAAACACTAAGATTTTAGAAGTTTAAAAGAAACTTTGAATATTTGCAGATTTATGTTTTGGGGACAAAACTTTTTAAGGGGTTGAGAATTGTTATGACCGCATTTGTGCTTAATTAGTAAACTAGGGTTTACCTGAATGATTACATGCTTGATTAGATTGAACATCGTTTAGACTTGATTAATGATAGTAGATCAATTGTGATGTTTCAAACCTAAGAAGAAACTCTAATTATGATTTTAGTTAGAAGAATTAGGGTTTTAGAAATGTAAACCCTAATCGACAAAAATTAGGGTTTAGATAGTACATGAATATGGAATTTGATTAGGATATCAGTGTGGTAAATGATTTTTCATATTTTCTACGAATGTTTATTTAATTAATTTTGGATATGATATGTATAACTCAATCATGCCTGTTGGAGAAAATTTTAGAATATTTGGATGTTCTTTGAATGTGGTTCTCGTTCGAACTATACTTGAACTGAAATGTTAACAATGTTGTTCAGCAGTGTAGTGTTTGATTTTTAATTATATATTTGTAAATCCGAATGAAATTAAATTTATACTGATGATTTAAAATTAAATTTTAGATATCATGATAAATTTTCATAATTTTTGGAGGATGTTTGACCTCTGAAATAAACGAATTACCATACTTTTTATAATAGAAAAATCTGTTGAAATAGGAAAAAGTATAGTGAGGGGCTAATGTGTAAATTACCCAAACACATAAATTACTATATATGAGAATGATAGCACCCAAGTAGCTCTCATATTTCATGATCCATTCCAGAGAAACAAAATCCTAGAGAGAGAGAGGGAGAGTTAGGGTTGAGAGAAGAAAGTGGTGGATGGCTGATCTAGAGTTTCTCTATCCGAGATATGATGAAATCAAGTAAGTTTAGCTTCTTTGCATAGCATTTCATGGTGAATCTTCTCTCACATGTCAATATTATATTCCTCCTCTTTTTTTGATTTGAAATGGTAACAAATCTTCCCCTTTTCTCACTCTTTTTTCATAATACCCCATTTCTAGGGTTTCTGAGTTGAAAGGAAGATGAATCTGGTGATTTGCTTGGATTTTGATATGAGTTTGAGATTTTTAGAGATGGGAAGTGCTTTAAAGGTGTTTTCACACCTTAGGATGAGTGGGTACTTTCTTTAAACAGTAGATTGCATGAAAATGAGTTAAATGATCAATAACCTTTACTTGTTTTGTATATGACTACAAACCTTAAATTGCCCTTTTGACCTAGGGTTTGAAAGATGATATAAAATAGATTATTTCTCTATTGTGATGGATTCCAATTGATAAATCATACTACAAACATATACAAATTATCTAAATGAGAATTCCTAAAGTAATTGTAGAGCTTATATGAAAATAACGTAATCTAGGGTTTTCAACTATGGGTAAAGTTGTTGTATAATTGAATAAAGAAGTTTGTCTAGTTGATCTCCTTGGTTACAAATGATTATTTTATCTAAATGCGTAGGACATATATGTCAGATAAGATCTTGTATTTCGTTTGATGATATCAATGTTTGCTTGATATATTAGTAAAGAAGGTGAAACCCTAAATGAATGGAAAGTTGGAAGTTTGCGAATAGATTCATGAATTCAATTGATGTGATTCTTTGATTGTTATAAATTCATTTATTTAAGGTTATTCTCGATGAATGATATTTTAATGAATATCTTGGAAACCCTAGTTAAATTCATACCAGGGTTTCATATGCATGACTGAAACAAGTTATGTGATAATTCGAGTTTCTAGCTGAATATCATTTTATATGCCTACACATTTTAATTTGTGATGCAAAAATCTCTAGCTGAGTTAATTGACATGAACTGCATAAGTTGTTATGGTAATTTAATAAAATAGAAAAGGCATTTACCTAGATAGGGACGTCGTTGATGCCATGAATGAATATGAGAAATGTTGAATGTAAATGTTTATATCATTAAACATGATATATGTTTGAACATATAATAATTATTCTATGTGCATGAGAAATGATAAACCCTGAGAGAAGGGTAGTCAATATGTTAAGCATCTAAGAAATGAGAAACCCTAACATAAGGGTAACCAATATGTTATGCTTTCAACTAAGTATCATCAGTGAATTCAATCTAATAAATCAAGTAGTTAGTAAAATTATAATAGTAATAGTACATACCCTGAACATCGTAGAACCCTCCCTGGAGGTCTGTACCAGGATGGGTGAAATAGGCTATGGACTATCAGATATAGGAAGAAGTAGCCTGGAACTGAGTATCTAACATCAACTAGTTGGATATCGGTGGTACTTCAGTTGACTAGCATAGTAGCCAACAATAACTAGACATACTGGTGGTACTATTTTAGTAGTAGGGGTATCCAAGAATAACTAGAGATCTAGTGGTACCCACCAGTTTAAGTATACAACCCTTGTGGACCTAATCCTTCTGGCAGTTACTCTGTATTGCATGTCAACCCTTGAGGAACTGAACGATGTGAGATACAATATTTTTAGCCTAGATGCACCCCTCTTGAGTACCCAAGACAAGGGGCCATAGTTTACGGACGTTGTTTAGCCACAGATAGGCCAGACGTGGCAACCTCACTGGAGACCGAGGTAGTTATTGCAGTCTTAAGGTACCGAGTTTACCTTAAGACTTGTATTGTAACTCATGTTGTAGTGTCTTTTGCTTGGATGGTACAATCCAAGTGAGTTCATGGGAAAAGTAAACAAAAAGTTAATTGAGTTCAATTGAGCTCAGATAAAGAGTACAATAGTCAGATCAGTTGGTTATGCTTAGTTGGCCAACATTGTAGTAGTCAGTTCAGTAATCAAGTCAAGTCAAAGTTAATGAAAGATTACAAAGAGAATAATGAGAAAAATGTTTGGATATTTGTATATTACTACTAATGCATAATAAGATGAATGAGAGTTTAACCAAGTGTGTGCAGTTATTCAATTATTCTTTGTATGTTTCTAGAGTATTAGTTTTCTTTGTGGTTAATCAAGCATGTTCATATATTGATTCACTCTTGTAGATGTCTAGAGTATTCTATCATATTTGTGTTTGTGAATGATTAGTCTCTTTACCGCTTACTACTCTTATAATTGATATTAGTTGCTAAACAATATATCTGTAATTATATCAGTGCTTTACTCTATTTCTTTGAAGTACTCATTCACTGAGCGAGTAGGCTCACTCCTCTATTCACAATTTTTAGGGATAACTCATAGACTGAAGATGTCATTGCGTCAGTGTAATTCTGCCACATGAGTTAATCATGAGATTAGTTAAGTTCATACGGTCCCTGTCACTCTAGGTCCTTGTATAGAGTTGAGAGAGAGCTTTAAATGATGATTTGTATCTTTGTTTTCTTAATAATAGAGTATATATATGGTTATCATGTTGTATGTACATGGAAGTGTGAGGAACAAAATGAATGTATAGATGTGTATAATTAATGTTGAGATCATATTTGAGTAATAAAGGTTTAATATGTTAAGATCATATTTGAGTAATCAAGGTTTAATTCCTTTGTAAAGTTTGTTTATGTGATCAAATGCGAGAAAATAAAGACTTTGAAATAAAGGAAGAAAAGTTGGGAGTGAACTTTGTATTAAGTATAATCCTCAAACCTAATCTCATGATTAGTGGTAATTGTGGGATGTGGGTGTAACAACTTGGTATCGGAGCTTAGGCCGAGTTGTCAGGGACCATCAAGATAGAAAGTCAGAGTTATTCGTGTGGTAGTTAGGAGGTGATGCATCTATAGCTCTAGGAGGTCTAAGTATTTAGATCCCCTGGTATGATATCTGATTACTTAGGATGACCAATATGAAGCTACTCTATCTATTCTTCTCTGGATGCCTTGGCCAGGTATGTAGAGGAAGGATGGGTTAGAGAGAAACCCTAGAAATACCAGGGTTAGAAGACTGGAAAGAAATGAATGAACTGAGCACAAGAATAGAATGAGATGTAACTCTTGTTGATTTGATATCAATGGAAGTGCTCTTATATATTTGAATTTGAATATTCATTTCTTGGAAATATATGTGGTCCTTTAACATTCTTGTACACTATGAAGTTAGTTCAATTATTGCTTACATTCTTTGTATCAATTAGACCATAATTTATCTTTAAATAATTTTAAGTTGAGTGGATATTCTTTCTATATGTTTGTGATATATAGAAGTCGGTTAATCTTGAGTAGCTCTTGGTTTCAGGACTGTAGGTTCAGCCTAGTCTGACTGACATGATGCGTTATTGTGATCTAAAGACTCCTATTAACTATATAATAAGAGTAGACTCTGGATAAATTAGATAAAATAGTTAAGAATCAATTGGAATGGATATCTGAGATCCAACTTTGGGTCCTCATATAAGAAACCCTAAGTTGGGAATGAAGGAAGATGGATATAGATACAAGACATACATTAGTATGTGACATACAAAATGAAGAAGAAAGGATGGATTAAGAGAATTAAACTATATAACTAATTGTGGCACTTTATCCAATCTAAATCAAGGAAAGATAAGATAAAACTACATGGAATGCCAAGATAGAAAGAATCAATTAGAATGAATGGATCATATAATAAAGTAAAATGTACTTATGTACTCTATAACAAAAGGAAAATAGGAGTAAAGAGTTAAGTATGCAATAAGTACATAGAAGTGAAGTTCAGAAGAATGAAAGTGAAGAGAACTAGATAAACATGTAAATTATAAGACTAGGATAAGAAACTATGATGAAACAAAAAAAAGTGATGGAAATGATGAGTTTGATTTAGAAAGAAGGGTTACATGATGCAACAAGGAGCATGGAATGTGTACTTTTATCATAAAGTTTAAAGTATTCATCCTTACTAGCTTTTGATTCAATGTCTCTATTTAGTAGCAGCCTACTTAACATAAAGTGTGTTCAATAGGTTCCTAGTGATGAAATGGAACTAGTTCTTAAAAGAAGAACAAAGGTGAGGCTAAATAAATGAACAACTCATATAAGAACATAAAAGGTTGATTGAAAAGGAAGCTATGGTTGACCCCTGCATGAGACATTTGATTCGAAATGAACGACATAATATATTATGCGTAAGATGAAGCTAGTAGGGAGGATATTGAATTAGAATTTCAACTAGAAAAAGTAAAATGATTATAAGAAAGTTTATATGGCATGGAATATGGAATCATACACAAGAGTGAGAACCATGATCATAAGAGATATGTAAAAGTAAATAATGGCATAGGGAAGAGTAGCAAACAGGTAGCCGATGATAGAAAATAAAGAAGGGGCTGAAACATGAGGGAGTAATATGGATGATAAAAGAGAGAGATTTTCATATGTGAGGAAATGTGAAATAGTCTAGTTTCCTTGATGATGACTAATATAAGAATTGTGTTAAGTGAATACGTGAAGATTATAATTGTATGTCTCAAAATCAGCTTCTTTTCTGTATCCTACTTAGAGAGTGTAACAGGGGATGAAGTGATAAGTAAATAAATCATAAACGATACACAACTGTCATGAGAAACACATCTACTGAATATACTAATGACACATAATATGATGATGAAACCTTAGCAGGGTAGATCTAGAAAGTAATCTATCAAACTTGTCAAGTAAGAGAAAGAAAATTCAAGTGGTAAAGACAAGGAAGACTTTGGTAAACCTCAAGGGAGATAAGGTTTACATATCGAAATAAGGGAGTAAAATAATGTCACAATAACATCATTTTTTTATAAGAATCAAACCCTAGATAGTTTAGGGTTGTAATAGTTAAAGGGATGTCAATAGTGATTTGACCTTGAGCATGAACATCTCTATAAATTAAAATCTTGAGATCATCAATATGAGAAGAAAATAGTAGTTATAGTATTCATGGTTTTATTGGTTGCATATGTTAAAGATAGATAAATAATATCGAAATGAGTATGAATGAAGAATAAGAAATAGATTTGAAACATAAGAAGTGTGATTTGAACAAAAGGAGAAGTGCAACATGAGAAAAGTATAATCTAAAATATTTTTTTTGCATTGATAGCATGAATGATGAATAATCTATTCTTACCCTAAATGTTTCAATGTTAGGGAAGTTTATTCTAGATGATAAAAAATGAGACGGATAAGTAAGAAGAAGTTTGTAAAGAAGTGAAACCACCCCTCCACTAAAAATTTGAATAATAGAACCTCCAGTCCAAACACACTTCAAAGGTATTCTTGGAGTGGGTGTAAAATTTTCAAATCTTTAATAATGGAATTCAAAACAACCAAAGTATAGAAGCGGAATAAAAAGATGACTATATTCAATTTATAAAACAAGGTAACGTTTTACATGTAGGGCACACCATAAGGATCTATGTAGAGGAAATATAAACCACCTCAATATTATTTCCTAGCTTTAACTTCTCAAACTAAGTCCAAAACTTTAAGCCATGTCATCCATATCCTTCTCTTAGGGTTGGAAGCATACCCCAACAAGAAGAGAAAAATAGATGACATCAACAAAGGCTGGTATGTACATACTAAAAAGTAAATTGAGCAACATATGGAATTAAGGGACATCAAGTATAAAAGGCTTCCCAGGCAAAAGATAAGTAACACACAAGTGGGTATCTAGATAATAGATCTCAATAAGAATGATGTCATAAAACAAACAAATAAAATTGTGCCATACTAGCACATACAAAGATAGTATGGCACACACCCCACAATCATCAACCTGCATGCATGAGAGATAAACATAGCCCTAGGACAATATAAAGACAAAGGTGGCCAAGTCTCATAAACTTGAAACCTGATAGAGTAAGGAATATTTCCAATCGCCCAAATATATATAAAATGGGCCAACTCTCATAATGTTGAAAATCCTGGGTACGAGGTTCCTTTCCGTCCCAAAAGAGCAGGATATATCACATCTACTCGGCATGATATAACATATCTACCATAAACAAAAACCAATGCAATTACACTACTCTAGTGCTATTGAATCACATAGCATGTTTAATGTAGAGGCAAGTAGAAAGTATAGTCAGATTATACACACTACTCACCGCATAAGCGACCAACATATACATCCACCTCATAAGTGGACAAAAGACATCACATGTCACCAAATAAGCATCCACCTCAAAGTGGGCATATATCACCAAGTAAATCCAACATGCACCAAGGAAAAATAAAAGAGTCCAAGAGAATATCCATGATCACAAAATCAGTAACAAAGAAAAGTAGTTCACATGAACCATGATTTCCAAAATAAAAGACATATGTGTAGGCTATTATCCATAAGACCAAGAGAAAGAATAATATAAGTGAATTGCTCAACATAAAATAATAGGGGATGCAAACATACCTCAATTTCAGAGTCAAATGATCCAAAGTCACTTCTAGGTCCAAGCCTAAGCCACCAGAGAACCTATTAAGCACATATGTAGATTCTTATGTCAATTTCATGAACATTATCCGAACCCTAAAGAAACCTTTTTATATTATGTGAATTAGGTTTCCAAAACCATACCACACTTGAATTCACATTATTATGAGTCCAAAACAAATTTTTATATTTTTATGATTTATAGATATTTAGTTATGAATTTTCCAAGTTATTATCCATTAAAGAAGATCCATTAAAAATTACTTATTATAAAAATGACTTTATCCATCAAAACTTATATCATTAGATAGGTCTTATTTTTTTAAATCCAACAAATATTTTTCCATATTTTTATAATTAATTAATTAGTTATTAATTTTTAAGTCTTGACCAATCAGGAAATTACATGTCAATAGATTAAAGGCGAGAGAGGAGAGAGAGGGTGATAGCAAATGGGGTCCAGCTGACCTGGTCCAATCAGGGCTAGATAAGTCACCACATTAATCCTTGGCCAAGACTTGTCCAAACCAAAGAAATAGAGGGTGAAAACACAATTATGCCCCTGAGGAGAAAATTAAACAAAAGGAACAAAATGAGGGCAGAAGAGACAATGCAAACGAGACCTTCTCACCACAGAACCATGGCAATGACTCTAATGCTTGCTCGCCTGGTTCTCGGAGAGCGAGAAGAGGAAGGCAAGGCCCAAACTGCTAGAAAACACTAAAACCGACATTGCAAAGTCATCGTGAACACCTATGGCCAAAAACCTTGCGAGAAAACACTTTGAAACACTCAAACTATCCAGAGATCAGAAATAGGAAGAACTCAAATAAAAAAGGGTTAAACGCAAGAGATACCTGAATCAACGATACATGTAGCTTACGAGGCTACATGGAACCCTATTGAGCATGACAAAATGGTCGACGAAGACCTAGATCAACACAACCCCATCACCGGAGTCGGGGAAAGCCGCCGCCCCAACGGTGAGTAGGGAGGACTAGTAGGAGACCAAGGAAGACAAATCCAAGGTGGGCAAAATGAAGGGGGGTCCCCGGAGGAGGTATGGGAACAACTTCCTAGAGGACCGAAGGTCTCGCAATCCGAAGAGAAGGAACAAAGAGGAGAGACAGAGCAAGAATAGAGGATTAAGGGGCGCCCAATGGTTGAGGGAAAGGGGTGACCAAAACCCTACTTTTATAGGGTCGTCGGGCACATAAAAGCAAGGGAAGAAGTAGGGAAAATAATCAGAGAAGGAATCATGATGAGGATGCAAAGAGAGGAGGAAAGGAGAAGGGGCAAGAGCCGACTACAATGATCGTGAGGGAAAGAAAGGGGGCAAAGGTAGGAGAAGACCAAATTCTGTTGGATCTAGATCCAATGGCTTAGAATAGGCCCAAAATAAAGCAACCGTGTGATAGAAATAAAAAGGCCAAACCTTATCCAAAAAGAAATCAGAATACAGTGAGATGTTGAACTATTTAACTTTTTCTCTTTCTTCAATTAAGGGTCCAAACATTACCCAAATTAGATGAAATTTTGTCCAGAGGCTAATCAAAGCATATAGATTCTGAGTATGAAATTAGTTTTGCCTTTTGAGAACTTTTAATGTGTTAAATAAATCAAATATCATTTTCTCTTTCCTCCTTCATTAATGACATTAAATTTATCCAAATTTGATGAAACTTGACCTGCAAGTCATATTTAATGTTTTGGATACGAATTTGCCATCAATTTTACATGTTGGTGTTGTTGCTATAATTATTTAATATTTTAAAGGTTCTACACTCTCTCTCCTGATTTCACCTTTTAAGCAAACTTTCTCCAAATTGGATGAAAATTCACCCAAAGGCTATATTTATTATGTATATTATGAATATAAGATTATTTTCCTATTTTGGAGTCATTTATTATTTTATTTTATATTTTGAGGAAAACACACATCTTCTTTTCTAATTTGAATTAAATGAATTATTATTATCTGAAAAATGTGAAACTCGACTCCCAACGTAATTGGGACCCAAAGAATATGATTTTAAACTTAGATTTTACTTCTAGGATTTCTTTTTATGAGATATGTCATATGGCCCATTAGTTCATGATTCAACCAATTATATTCTTATTATCTCCATATGTGTCATATATGATTATTAAGCATGATTTGTTAATTTACACTCCTTGTGACACATTTTAGATTTCATTATTGGATTAATTACACGTATTAGCTTATCCTTGTTTGGCTTAGTCAAAAGGTCAAACTTCTAGGGTAGGGTTTGAGATCCGGTATGTTACAACACTCCACCTCTTAAAAGGATTTCATCCTTGAAATCTATTGATCTAAACATCAACAAATAACTACTCTCCACCCCTTAAAAATGATTTCATCCTCAAAATCTATTGATTCAAACATCAAAAAATAACTAATCTCTACCCCTTAAAAAGGTTCAACCTAACAAGTCAAACTAAACAACTTTTTAGAGCTACCCACATCCCTTTGTTGTGAAAGTTTTAAAGATTTATGTTTCTCATGTATACAACTGATAGTCATACCATCTAGGGTTGAGTTTTAGGTCCTTGTATCTCTAACCTATCAACCCTACATGAACATCCAAAAGTCAAAGGGTAGGTCAATGACACCTTTATATCATTCCTAATCACAAAAACTATGGTAAGGGTATCTATTTCAACTAATTCTAGAGTTTCACTATGAAACCTCTTCATTGTGACTTAGTTTAAAAAAATCTCAAAAAATCAGGGAATTTTTTTATATATATAGTAGTATAATGAAAATAATTTTTGTTGATAAGAAACATTGGAGATAAAACAAAGATGGTACCAAAATCAATGTGAAAACCAATTCACAATTTTTCCATATTAAGACCTCCTTAAACTACTACTTCCTCATAACCTAATCTCATCCTCAAATCAAACCTTTTTGCATAAAAAGGTCATCATTGGTCAAATCTAGGGTGAACATCTCACCTAGAGGAAACTATCTAAGTCAAGGGTCTAACTAGAGAGACAAAATTGAAATAGTCAGATTCTAACTACCATGGGCTCTGATACCATGTTGTAAAGAAGTGAAACCACCCCTCCACTAAAAATTTGAACAATAGAACCTCCAGTCCAAACACACTTAGAAGGTATGCTTGGAGTGGGTGTAAAATTTTCAAATCTTTATTAATGGTATTCAAAACAACTAAAGTATAGTAGTGGAATAAAAAATGACTATATTCAATTTATAAAACAAGGTAACATCTTACATGTAGGGCACATCATAAGGATCCATGTAGAGGAAATCTAAACCACCTCAAGATTGTCTCCAAGCTTTAACTTCTCAATCTAAGTCCAAAACTTTTAAGCCATGTCCTCCATATCCTTCACCTAAAGTTGGAAGCATACCCCAACACGAAGAGAAAAATAGATGACATCAGCAAAGGTTGGTATGTGCATACTAAAAAGTAAATTGAGCAACATATGGAATCAAGGGACATCAAGTATAAAAGGCTTGCCATACAAAAGATAAGTACCACCCAAGTGGGTATCAAGATAATATATCTCAATAAGAATGATACTTGTCATAAAACAAATAAAAGAAACTCGTGTCATACTAGCACATACAAAGATAGTAGGGCACACACCCCACAATCATCAACTGTCATGCATGTGAGATAAACATAGCCCTAGAACAATATAAAGACAAAGGCAGCCAAAGTCTCATAAACTTGAAACCTGATAGAGAAAGGAATACTTCCAATCTCCCAAATATATATAAAATGGACCAACCCACATAAAGTTGAAAACCCTGGGTACAAGGTTCCTTTCCGTCCCAAAAGAGCAGGAAATATCACATATGCTCAGTGGGAAATAACACATCTGCCATAAACAAAAACTAATACAATTACACTACTCTAGTTCTACTGAATCACATAGCATGTTTAATGTAGAGGAAAGTAGAAAGTATAGTCAAATTATACAAACTAGTCACCACATAAGTGACCAACATATACATCCACCTCATAAGTGGGAAAAAGACATCACATGTCACCAAATAAACATCCATCTTAAAATGGGCACATATCACCAATTAAGTTTAACATGCACCAAGGCAAAAGAAAAGAGTCCAAGAGAATATCCATGATCACAAAATCAGTAACAAAGCAAAGTAGTTCACATGAACCATGATTTCTAAAAGAAAAGACATATGTGTAGGCTATTGTTCATAAGACCAAGAAAAAGAATAATATAGGTGAATTGCTGAATATAGAATAATAACATACCTCAACTTCAGAGTCAAATGATCCAAAGTCACTTCTAGGTCCAAGCCTAAGCCACCAGATAACCTATTAAGCACATATGTAGATTTTTGTGTCATTTTCATGAACATTATCCAAACCCTAAAAACACCTTTTTATCATTATGTGAATTAGGTTTCCAAAACCATACCACACCTTAGTTCACATTTTTTGGGTCCAAAACATATTTTATTATATTTTTCTGACTTATAGATATTTAGTTATGAATTTTCCAAGTTATTATCCATTAAATAAGATCCATTAGAAATTAATTATTATAAAAAATGGGTTTAGCCATCAAAACCTATACCATTATATAGGTCTTATTTTTCTGAATCCAACAAATATTTTTCCATATTTTTATGATCATTGATTAATTAGTTATGAATTTTTAAATCTCGACCAATCATGAAATTACGTGTCAGTAAATTAAAGGCGAGAGAGAAGAGAGAGAGGGAGACGGAAAATGGGGCCCAGCTGACCTAGTCCAATCAGGGCCAGACAAGTCACCACGTTAATCCTTAGACAAGACCCATCTAAACCAAAGAAATAGAGGGAAAAAAGACAATTATGCCCCTGAGGGGAAAACTAAACAAAAGGAACAAAACGAGGGCAGAAGAGACAATGCAAAAGAAACCTTCTCAACACAGAACCATGGTAACAACTCTAAAGCTTGCTCTCCTAGTTCCCAAAGAGTGAGAAGAGGAAGCCAAGGCCCAAACTGCCAGAAAACACCCATACCGACATCGCGAAGTCATCACGAACACTTGTGGCCAAAAACCTTGCGAGTAAACACTCCAAAACACTCAAACCATCCAGAGATCAGAAATAGGAAGAACTCGAATCAAAAAGGGAAAAATGCAAGAGATACCTGAATCAACAATGCCAATATCTTACGAGGCTACATGGAACCCTATTGAGCATGACAAAACGATTGGCGAAGACCCAGATCAACACAACCCCATCGTTGGAGTCAGGGAAAGTCGCCGCCCCAGTGGTGAGTAGGGTGGACCAACATGAGACCAAGGAAGACAAATCCAAGGTGGTCAAAATGAATGGGGGTCCCTGACGAAGGTCTAGGAACAACTTTCCAGAGGACCGATGGTCCCACAAGTCGAAGAGAAGGAAGAAAGGGGAGAGACAGAGCAAGAATAGAGGAACAAGGGGAGCCCAACGGTTAAGGGAAAGGGGTGACCAAAACCCTACTTTTATAGGGTCATCGGGCTTGGAAAAGCAAGGGGAAGAAGTAGGGAAAATAATCGGAGAAGGAATCGAGATGAGGAAGGAAAGAGAGGAGGAAAGGTGAAGGGGCAGGAGCTGACTACAGTGCTCGCGAGGGAAAGGAGAAGGGGCAGGAGCCGACTATAGTGCTCGCGAGGGAAAGGAGAAGGGGCAGGAGCTGAATACATTGCTCACGAGGGAAAGAACGAGGGTGGAGGTAGGAGAAGAGTAGATTCCGTTGGATCTAGATCCAATGGCTCAGAATAGGCCAGAAATTAGGTAACCACGTGACAGAAATAAGAAGACCAAACCTTATCCAAAAATAAATCGGAATAAAGTAAGATATTGAACTATTTAACCTTTTCACTTTCTTCAATAAAGGGTCAAAACATTACCCAAATTGGATGAAATTTTGTCCAGAGGCTAATTAAAGCATGTAGATTTTGAATATGAAATTATTTTTGCCTTTTGAGAACTTTTAATGTGTTAAATAAATCAAATTTCATTTTCTCTTTCCTCCTTCATTAATGGCATTAGGATTATCCAAATTTGATGAAACTTGACCCGCAAGTCATATTTAACGTGTTGGATATGAATTTGCCATCAATTTTACATGTTGGTGTTGTTGGTATAATTATTTAATATTTTGAAGGTTCTACACATTTTCTCTCTCCTGATTTCACCTTTTAAGCAAACTTTCTCCAAATTGGATGAAAATTCAC
Organism: Alisma plantago-aquatica; assembly: GCA_963693085.1. NCBI lineage: Eukaryota > Viridiplantae > Streptophyta > Magnoliopsida > Alismatales > Alismataceae > Alisma > Alisma plantago-aquatica. The sequence goes on along the minus strand of OY856412.1, from coordinate 1,094,363,325 downwards.
CCAAAGCCTACATTTATTATGTAGATTATGAATCTAAGATTATTTTCCTCATTTTGAGTCATTTATTGTTTTATTCGATATTTTGGGGAAAACACACTTTTCCAATTTGAATTAAATGAATTATTATTATGTGAATAATGTGAAACTTGACTCGCAAGGTAATTGGGACCCAAAGAACACGTTTTTAAACTTAGATTTTACTTTTAGGATTTGTTTTTATGAGATATATCATATGGCCCATTAGTGGCCCATTACTTCATTATTCAACCAATTATATTCTTATTATCTCCATATGTGTCATATATGATTATTAAGCATGATTTGTTTACACTTCTTGTGACATATTTTAGATTTCATTATTGGCTTAATTATACGTATTGGCTTATCCTTGTTTGGATAAATCAAAAGGTCAAACTTCTAGGGTAGGGTTTGAGATCTGGTATGTTACAAAGTTGTAATGCATAAGAAGAGAAATCAGAGAAAATAAATGGCTTTCAGCAATATGTGAATTTGTTTTAAAGAATTATAGTTTGTTGAAGGCATATCAAGGGATGAAAATTTGTTTTACATATGACAACAATTGTACATGTGTGAGCAGTATACTAAATTGGAATGAGTTTTATGGTTTCAATTGTTCATATCAGTAGTCTGACTCAGTTTTATACAATAATTTTTACTTCTAGTCTTGCAATTTACGAGTACTTTTCTATTAGAATGGCAAAATAGTGAAATTCAAAATAGAAAGGTGAACTATCTTTAATAAATCTGATGTGATGTAGAAAAATAAGTACATATTGATGTGTATGAATTAAGACAGTGGGAACAGATTACCAGTACTGAGGTAACATCTCAACATGGTATGGCATGAAAAAAATAGTTGTTATATATCTCTTTCCTATTACTTATTGTGAAAAAAAATTCTTCAGCTATCATTGATAGGTCTTGCTTAAAATATGTTGTGATTAGAAGAGAAATAAATCACTCAATGTTGAAAATAACATACAAATATAAAATACAAGAGTATAGTGACACATAAGATTTTAGAAGTTTAAAAGAATCTTTGAATATACTTTTCTTGTGTATTTATGTTTTGGGGAAGAAACTTTTAAGGGGTTGAGAATTGTTATGACCGTATTTGTGCTTAATTAGTAGGGTTTACCTAAATGATTAAATGCTTGATTAGATTGAACATCATTTAGACTTTTTTTAATGATATTAGCTCAATTGTGATGTTTCAAACCTAAGAAGAAACTCTAACTATGATTTTAGTTTGAATAATTAGGGTTTGAGAAATGTAAACCCTAATCGGAAAAAAGGGTTTTGATAGTACATGAATATGTAATTTGATCATGATAGCGGTGTGGTAAATGATTTTTCATATTTTCTATGAATTTTTATTTAATTGAATTTTAGATATGATATGTAGAACTCAATCATGCATGTTGGAGAAAATTTTCAAAATATCTGGATGTGCTTTGAATGTGGTTCTCGATCAAACTATACTTCGACCAAAATGCTGACAGAGTGTTGTTCAACAGTGTAGTGTTTGATTTTTAATTATTTATTGGTAATTCTGAACAATCTAAAATTTATGTTGGAGCTATGAAATTACATTTCAGATATTATGATAAATTTTCATAATTTTTTCAGAGGATGTTTGACCTCTAAAATAAATGAATTATAGTAACTTTTTTATAATAGAAAAATCTAATAAAATAAGAAAAAGTATAGTGAGGGGTTCATGTGTAAATTACCCAAGCACCTAAATTTCTATATATGAGCAAGCTAGAACCCAAGGAGCTCTCATATTTTGTGATCCATTTTAGAGAAACGAAATCTTAGAGAGAGAGAGGGAGAGTTAGGGTTTGAGAGAAGAAAGTGGTGGAATTGTTGATCTAGGGTTTCTCTATCCGAGATATGATGAAATCAAGTAAGTTTAGCTTCTTTGCATAGACTTTCATGGTGAATATTCCCTCACATGTCAAGACTCTGTCCTTCCTCTGATTTGATTTGAAATGGTATCAAATCTCCCCTTTTCTCACTCTTTCTTCATAATCCCCCATTTCTAGGGTTTCTGAGTTGAAAGGAAGAAGAATCCAGTGATTTGCAAGGATTTTGATATGAGTTTGAGATTTTTAGAGATGGATTGTGTTTTAAAGTTGTTTTCACACCTTAGGGTGAGTGGTTACTTTCTTTAAATAGTGGATTGCATGAAAATGAGTTAAATGATCAATAATCTTTACTTGTTCTAAATGCAACTACATACCCTAAACTACCCTTTTGACCTAGCTTCTGCAAGATGATATGAAATAGATTATTTGTCTGTTGTGATGGATTTTAGTTGATAAATCATACTAAAAATGCATACAAATTATCTAAATGAGAATTGCTAAAGTAATTGCAGAGTTTATATGAAAATAGCAAAATCTAGGGTTTTCATTTATGACTAAAATTGTTGTATAATTGAATAAAGAAGTTTGTCTAGTTGAATCTCCTTGGATACAAATGATTGCTTTATCTGAATGCATTGTACATATATGTCAGATAAGATCTTGTATTTCATTTGATGATATCAATGTTTGCTTGATATATCAATAAAGAGGGTGAAACTCTAAATGAATGGAAAGTTGAAAGTTTGTGAGTAGATTCATGAATTCAACTGATGTGATTCGTTTATTGTTATAAATTCATTTGTTTAAGGTTATTCTTGATGCATGATATTTTAATGAATATCTTGGAAACCCTAGTTAAATTCATACCAGGGTTTCATATGCATGACTGATTGAAATGAGTTATGTTATAATTTGAGTTTCTAGCTATATATCATTTTATATGCATACACATTTTGATTTGTGGTGCAAAAATATCTAGCTGAGTTAATTGACATGAAATGCATAAGTTGTTATGGTAATTTTAGAAAATAGAAAAGGCATTTCCCTAGATAAGGATGTCATTGATGCCATGCATGAATACGAGAAAATGTTGAATGTAAATGTTTATATCATTAGATATGATATATGTTTGAACATATGAAAATTCTTCTATGTGCATGAGAAATGAGAAACCTTGAGAGAAGGGTAATCAATATTTTAAGCATCTAAGAAATGAGAAACCCTAAGATAAGGATTACCAATATGTTATGCATTCAACTATGTATCATTAGTGAATTCAGTCCAATAGCTCAAGTAGTCAGTAAAATTACGATATTAATAGTAGATGCCCTGAATAGCATAGAACCCTCCCTGGAGGTTTGTGTTGGGATGGTTGAAATAGGCTATAGACTATGAGATATAGGAAGAAGTAGCACATAACTAAGTATCTAACATCAACCGATTGGATATCGGTGGTACTTCAGTTTTGTAGCATAGTACCCAACAATAACAAGAGATCTTAGTGGTACTATTTTAGTAGTAGGGGTATCCAATAATAACTAGAGATCCAGTGGTACCCACCAGTTGAAGTATATAACCCTTGTGGACCTACTCCTTTTGGAAGTTACTCTGTATTGCATGTCAGCCCTTGAGGAACTGCATTACATGAGATAGATGCTTTTTTAGCCTAGAGGCACCCCTCCTGAGTACCCAGGATAAGGGGCCACAGTTTATAGACGTTGTTTAGCCACTGTTAGGCCAGACGTGGTGACCTCATAGAAGAATGAGATAGTTATTGCAGTCTTAAGGTCTCGGGTTTACCTTAAGACTTGTACAGTAAGTCATATTGTAGTGGCTTTTGCTTGGATGGTAAAATCCAAGTGAGTTCAGGGCAAAGTAAAAGACAAGTTAATTGAGTTCAATTGAGTTTGGATAAAGAGTATAGTAGTCAGACCAGTCAGTTATGTTTAGTTGGCCAACATAGTAGTCTATTCAGTAGTCAGGTCAAGTCAAAGTTAATGAAATATTACAAAGAGAATAATTAGAAAAATGTTTAGATATTTGTATATTACTACTTATGCATAATAAGATGAATGAGAGGTTAACCAAGTGCGTATAGTTATTCAATTATTCTTGGTATGTTTTCTAGATTATTAGTTTTCTTTGTGGTTAATCAAGCATGTTCATATATTGATTCACTCTTGTAGATGTCTAGAGTATTCTGCCATATTTATGCTTGTGAATGATTAGTCTCTTTAAAGCTTACTACTCTTATAATTGATATCAGTTGTTAAACAATATATTTGTAATTATATCAGTGCTTTAGACTATTTCTTCGAAGTACTCATTCACTGAGCGAGTAGGCTCACCCCTCACAATTTTTAGGGATAACTCGTGGAATGAAGATGTCATTGCATCAATGTAGTTCTGCCACAGGAGTTAATTATGATATTAGTTACGTTCCGTCGGTTCCTGTCACTCTAGGTCCTTGTATAGAGTTAATAGAGAGTTCTAAATGATGATTTGTATCTTTGTTTCCTTAATAATAGAGTATATATCTGGTTATCATGTTGTATGTACATGGAAGTGTGAGGAATAAAATGAATGTTTGGATGTGTATCATTAATGTTGAGATCATATTTGAGTAATCAAGGTTTAATTCCTTTGTAAAGTTTGTTTATGTGATCGAATGCGAGAAAATAAAGAGTTTGAAATAAAGGGAAAAAAGTGGGGAGTGAGATTTGTATAATCCTCAAACTTATGTCCTAATATCATGATTAGTGGTAATTGTGGGATGTGGGTGTAATAGACAATATGTAGATCCAAAACCCTGGTGGAGTCTAGTGGTCGGTGGAACTTGCAAGTGGTGTTTTTGAGTGGTGATTTTCTTAGACCACCTAGGTGATTGGGATCAGCTTCCTTGAAGGTGAGGGTATCCCAGATAGGGTTATCTGGGTGACTGGGAGGATACCCTAGGGTTTGTTAACTACAAAGGAGAGAAAAAGAGTTATTGTTGGGTGAAATTATTTGTAGTGTTGCCATTTTATAGACATGTCGTCAAGATCAAAGACTTTGATGTGAAGGAAGACAACTTGGTTCTGTTTCCCTGATCACAAAGGTTTTTCCCCTGTATAACTATTGGAGGGAGCCCTTCTTAAGGTGTAAGACATTGAATCTTTCCTAATCAAACCAATGTACTAGTTCTATGATTAATTACATTATTTATATCTTCAAATGGAAATTTGTATTGTTTTAATATTTTACACATGCATGAAAGATCCACTAATGGAATTAGTATAAGAATAACTCCCATAGCTATGGTCCTAAGATTGCTATCTTAATCACTATCATAAACAAGTCAATATTAATATTTGACAATTGAAAGTGTAATTGACTATGATTCCAATTCCAATAGTTGAAATAGTAGGTGTATTATTGTAATTCTAGGCCAAATCAAAGTATTCAACTACAAGGATATCAATTTGTACCAAATGATACCGTAAATGGTTCATAAATATAAGTTGAGGGACCATATTGCATTTTTTTTTCAAATGGAGACAAATAGCTTATTTTGACACAAGGAAACTACAAAGGCACCAAGCACTGTCAAAACATATGATGGCTAAATTAAAATAACAAAATGAAACTTGAAATGATGGACAATTTGGTAATTATATGTAAGAAGAATAAATACATTTAGACAAGAGAATTCAATTGAAAATTGATCTATGTCAAGGACCCTAACAATTTAATCAATATAATCAATTGAAACCTAAAGCGAAGAGAAACATTGTCAATAAGTTCAAGTTAGGGGGAAAATAGCTCAAGATAATATAATAGCTAATTTTTGTACACTTTCTCAGACATGTGATCACACACTCAAGAAGAGGCAAGCAATGAAATGACATCCTTGTCGATAGAAAACTTGGATCCGAAAAGACCTTACAAGATATCTGGAACACCTTTGGATGTATGACTGAAAAATAATCCTAGTGAATAGCTCACATGATTACCAATTAAAGGTTTTGATCATGGGCCTAATAATCCCTTGTATGGACGAAGGTCTTACATCCAAAAAGGCATGCATCAAGAAGACATTGAGATAAAGAAAGTTGGAGGTTGTATGAGCAGTACACTCCCTTAAGAAAAAGACCAACAAACAAAACAAACGTCACTTAGACTTTCAACGATCTTCTGAAGATAAGTCCCTAATAGAGTCACCAATGTGGTTTTAGTGTGCAAAGGAGACAAGGGTGGAAGTGAATGGATGGGTTAGGAAAATAGATACCACATTTACATGGGAATGTTAAGAAAACTAAGAAAACACACTCTAGAAATTGAATGGATAAGGAAAGTGAGAAAAATGGAGAAAGGGTAAGACGTTAAGTACTTGTAGGGAAGGTACTAGGCACCCCCATGACACTCTTATGGCATCATAAGTCCAAAAATGGTCATAAAATTTCATTTTATTTTAGTAGGGATTGCATGTGCAAAGAGGAAATGTATTACACAAATTTCTCACAAAATCAAAGGTTATAGATAATAAATGTATATGTGTGATCATCAATCCTAAGTGCTCATATCCTCACACCACTAAGGGGTTGAAAAGGGAAGGGGGGAAGAGAAATGGTCACATTGTGGTGAACTTATATCTTCCTTACTATTGTTACTGGGAGGGAGGAATGTTGTTTCTTCTCTTAAAGAAGGGGTAGGCCCACTCTCTCTCTCTCTTTATATATATATATATATATATATATATATCAAATCCAATTGTAGGTTGAGTTTCACAAAATTCTAGCCTTTTTAAAAGATAGCCTAGATGTTTTGGCCTTCCAATTCTTTTTCTCTAGTCTATATAAAAGGCAGTTGGGGGACTGTATTTATAGAGGCCAGGGGTACCCATGGTTAGGGTTTGGTTTGGAGTGTTTCTCAAGCCATAAAGGAACTAGAATGTGGCTGCACATGGGATAGGTGACTGGGTTCTTTCTAGAGTCTCGTGGATATAGTAGGTCAAGGTGAGAAATACATGGTACATGCTTGGTGGGCGTACTACCTTCTAGAGATTTATGGGGTGCATTTGAATGACACAAAGTTGACTGGTTAACGCAGCAGTTGTGGGAATGCGAGGCATGTTCAAGGCGAGTACCTCACCTTCTTGAGGCTTCTAGAGTGTGTTTGAATGGTGCAAAGTTGACTGGTCAAGGTAGGAGGTATAAGAAAAGCAGTGTGCATGCTAGGTACCCGTCTCACCTTCTATAGGCTTTTTGGAATGGACACAAGGCACTATGGTGGGCTTGTGATAGTCCGTGATGAATCGTTCTTGAATCGAACAATCATTACAGTCACCGTTCTTCCCATTGACATAATTTGATGTTTGAATCGTACGAACATGAGCTCTAATCACGAGAGACATAGAGTCGTATTATGCTAGTTCATGATGTGAGCCATTTCTATTGATCATTGAATCATTTTCTGATATTTGATCAAGAGGATCTAATCAGAATTATTATGGCCAGTTGGACATGTTGGGTATCGTGTTTGAATCATCTTTTTCATATACTGACATCCCTAATGACCTTACTCGTTAGGTTAAGATGTTTGTATTGTTTTTTGTCACTCTAGATGACCTTTTTCTTTTAGATTTCAGATGGTATGGTATAGTTCATCGTTAAATCTGTTCTGTCAAAATTTTGCTGCATATCTATTTTGATTCATTCGTCCTCCCAATTTGACCCTTCTTATTATCGAACGGACTTACAAAACGGAGTGTCGACATCCGGAACGTATCTTTTCTAAATACAATAGCATTTTATTCAGTTCCCAAGAAGATGAACGTGATAAACGGGTGTGTAATGAGTTGTATCATTACTCTCCGAAACCGTGTCGAAAGGAAAAAGAACAGAGTGGAGGCAGAAAGGATCACGTGGTCCTCATGTGTAATATGGTCGGCCACGGTTTCGCCCGACCACCCACCCCACCCACACAGATACTCGCAACACCCAACGCGGCAAGCGTGATTACCATTCAGAAAAATACTTACAGCTCTGCAGGTATGAATATTAGCCACGTGCTACTTGCAGTCGTCTCCCTCGTTTACTTTAAGGCCGTTCCGCCCGATCATCTTAACGACTGGGATTCATATGTAAACAGTGTGTTAATTTAGAGTTACGTTATCCACGGTCATTTATTCATCTGCTGCTCCACCCGATATTTTGAGAGCTCGCAAAAGTCTGTCTCAGTTGTTTCTTTTAATGCGAAATGAAGATTCTCAAAATTCTCTCTCAACTCCTCTCTCTAGGTCATATCTTTATTAATTCGTTTTTTCTCTTGTAATTCTTCTCTCCAGCTCTATCTCAGCCACCAACATTCTCGCGTTAGTACAATACATTCGTTCCCCATCTCTCACCAATCTTGCTCTCTCATACATACAGTACTCCGATTCAACTTTTGTTCACCTTCTCCGCCAGTGAGCTCCATTGCAACAACCTCACTGAGCTCTACCACATCTACCTTCGACGATCTCACAGTAGCTCTCGCTCAAGGGATTCTCCGCCGACATACTCATCCTCCCAGAGATCTATCTACCATAGAACTAGCCCATCACAAGTACAATACTTGCGCTAGGTCAGGCTACTAACGATCATGCTGGAGCGCATTGCAGTCAAGTGATCTCTCTTAATGCTTTTCCAACTATCTTGCCCAAGTATTGTACGCGGTTCCAACACAAGTACAATACTTGCATCATTACAAAATCAAGCATAATTGTATAACTGGTCTAGAAGCATAAGCACAGTACCTACAGAATCTCATAGCAACATTGGCCATCTGGACAAAATTCTTTTACAAAATGTGAGCATAAATACAATACCTAACAAATTACAAAATCAACCATAATTGTATAACTGGTCTAGAAGCATAAGCACAATACCTACATAATCCTATAGCAACATTGGTCATCTAGACAAAAAAAACTTACAAAATACAGACATAAGTTCAGTACCCACTTATTAATGACATCAAAAGTACAATGCACATCTGGTCAAGAATCAACTATAAAATGCATCCATAAGTATTGCACCCACTTGTTAATTCCAACCCAATTACTCAAACATAAGTATAGTACCTACCAAATTATAAAATCAAGCATAATTGTATAACTGGTGTACAAGCATAAGCATAGTACCTACAAAATCTCATAGCAACATTGGTCATCTGGACATTTTTTTTTATAAAATGCAGTCATAAGTTGAGTACTCACTTGTTAATGATCAAAAGTACAATACACATCAGATCAAGAATCTACGGTAAAATGCAACCATAAGTGTGACACCTCGTCACGCTAACGAGATTACTCAAAACACAAAGCACGACCAACTACTAATTTATCACATAGTTAAAAATGTGGAATAATTAAAACCACTTCCAACAATGTAAATAAACTCTAGAACATTTATAAAAAATCCATCATTCTATTCTCATACACTGTAACAAGTATTTACATATGAGTCCAAATACCTCAATCACATCCCGCATACAAAATATATTTCACATGTGCATGTCATATATTTACAAATATTGGCATACTACCAAAATATCGTATCGATACAAGTATATCATCTAGAAAACACATCCCATACCCAGACCTGAGAGTACAAGAATGACACTAAGACTCTACTACTAACATCTACAACTAACCAACCTTATGAATCTATTGATCACCAGGTTGGTTCTCTTCCACAGTGCGACCTCGACCTCGTTGCCCACGACCACCTAAAAAAATGTAGTGACCCACAGGTGAGACTCACTCCCAGTGAGAGATATAACTCTCTCCAACATATATTGATTATAACATATTGATTAACAGTAAATGAACTGAGTAGATATAGTAATAAATAAGTAATTTAAGTAGATTGAATAGGTTAAGCATACTAAGACATTAAACAAACTAACTTGACAAGAAGTATAATTACTCAAAGGTCATATGATATCATCTTGTAAGCACTGAATAGTATAAAGACTAGTTAAAGACTAATAAAATAATGTGAGATGTATTTAACCATAGTTAGTATACTACATGACTTATATCACTTCTTTTATTACATTACCTTGAGGGATTTGAGAAATACCACTCAAGTCCCAACTGACCACTACTAAGTCGAAATCAATGACATATAAGATCCAGGAAGAGCCTGACTCCTAAGATCTCCTCCGCCCCCGGTCAGTATGGGTCCGCCACAACGACACATAAGGTCAAGCTGCTAACAGCCTAGTCCATCCTTGGTATAGGTCACAACACTAGTGAAAGGAGGTAGACAGGCATACCCTGCCATCTGAGGTACAACCACACTTGTCCTCCAATCTCATCACCATATATATAATCATCGAGATACGACCGCAACCGTTCTAAAACTGAGGACTAGGTATGACCACTGTCATCCTCCCTAACACTTAAATTCAGGATGACAAGCACCCCACATACTCATCAATATGCGCTCCGAGTATCCCTTAGGAATACTCATTTCACTATTTGGCAATTTCTGATACTCAGATAGATCTATGGCACAAGGTACTACATGATTAGAGTTTCACTTAATTATTTATGCCAATTGGGTTAAGGCTAAATCATACAAATAGACATTCAAACCCTAATTCTTTTCTAACAAGAGTATATGTATAACAAATTCAAAAGATATAAAACATTTGAGATATAAATCTTAATCACATTACCACATGCTATCATTCATTGCAAATTAATTGACCACACTTATCATCATACTTTTACAAGATACTAATATCTTATCACAAGTTCCAAGGTTTTAACCCTTATTGGAACATGAAGAGGATTTCACCTCAATAATGACTTCAAACATGCCCAAAGGTCGTTAAGACCATCACATTATTCATAGTAAGGTTATCATCATCATTCCATGCCTTAAACAAGGCTCAAAAGATCATTAGCACATATGTGTCCATAGATACTAACATGGCAAGACACTATGATATTCAAATAGTACTACAATGTGGTTTCAACACAAGAAGAGTGTAATTCATTATCACATTAATAATTCAAGAGGTCTTATTATAACCAATCAACATCATATAATTACATTAAAGTTAGGTATAACAAGCTAGATCACATGGGAGTTACGCATCCACTTATTATAGCGATTTATCAAATATAACTATATGATGGCAAAGGTAAGACTACACATTCATGGTATTGAACCATCGAATGATCATCACTAGGACCCACATATAATACCATGTGATTTATTCTAATCCATTGGATGGTAAAGCATCCAATATTATTCATTGGATCAGGTTCATTGTTCAAGGTTATCAATTGAAGTATAGGTCTAACCATTAGATCAATTGAACCAAGGAACCATTGGTTCAAGGTTTAGTCAAATCTACAATTACATTCTTAACTCAACATACATGGTGATGACCTGATCCACCATTAATTGTGATCATTAGATAACCATTGGTTGTTATATCAATAATACATTCAGTTAACACCATTAAATATTAAGCTAATGTCATCATCAATTGATATTATCATTAGAATACTTAGTGGATGATAAGTATACGTCTAATTGAGACAAAACCTGACCTAAAGGGGTGACCATAGGTTGTCACCATAAATTTGACACCCTTGATCACAAATATCAGTTGCCAAGATAGCAACACTATTGTCTATTGAATGGTATGACCATCAGTGGTGTGATAGGGTAGGAAATAGCTTGAAAACTCTAATTTGAATCATCAACTATTTTGTGCTTAGCACCATAGGTTGATGCTATTAACCTATCCCAGATCATGTCACACCTTAGAAAGGCCATACACATGTTTACAAGTTCATATAGAATTGGAATAGAACAAGGAACACCACAAAATTTTGAAATTCTAAACAAGCATGGTTTCTCTATGCTTAAATCAACACATTAAGGCATACATACGAACTAACAAGCTTCTAGTATGCAATATAAGTGAAGAATGTTATATAACTAGCCTCTATAGAGTAGGTCAAATCCCAAACAGTAAGAATCTCGAGAAAATAGGGCAAGAAAACCTTGGATTCAGATCTAAACTTGGCCAAATAAGCACTTCTCTCTACAAGGAAGCAAAACCCTAGAAAAAGAAACAACAAGGATAGATTTTTGAGTTCTAGAGCCACTTTCACCATGGAACAAAAGGGTTCTGACTGGAGGAAGGTATAAGTAAGGATATGAGCAAGAAAAAAAGAAGGAAGGAAGAAAATAACTTACCTTGGTCAAAATCCCGAAAAGATGACCTTGGAAACCCTAGGTAGGGCTAGATGGAGCTCTAGGAGACCTTCTTCTCCAAAAAGAGGTTGTCTTCTACCTTAGAGCAGTTGGTTCTGCAGCAAAATAGAGTGAATTTGTTGCATTAGGTTAGAGGAAAGAGAAAGCAAGCATAGTTTCAAATTTGGGCAAAGAAGAGGTAAATATAGCCCATGGATAAGGATAGAAGCAAGCATGAGGTGTAAATGTAGCTTCCCCATGTGTCTATGGCCTTAAACTATTAAGAATATATAAGCACACATACAAGCAGCTCTCCCACCATCCTTATAGACTTGCTTAGCTTTCCTTTTTTGAAATTTCTAGCCAATCACATAATTCATTAGTTGATAGCTACTAAAAGTAGCTCATCCATGAAGGGGTAAATCCTAAAATACTTTTGATGAAAATACTTTCAAACCATGACTCAACTAGGAGCCCCATGGCTAAAAAATAATAATATAACATCTAAGGAACATAATGTATGCAACAAATTGTAAATAAAATCCCTCCATTGGATAAATTGCAAAAAAGTCCAAAATATACAGAAAATTGCATAACTTGCTCAAATAGTGTCTAAATTGGACCAAATTTGAAACTTAAGCTTGTCTTATGATTTCAAAATATATCAAAAGGTTAGATTAGGGTTATAAGAATTAAATAATGATAATTAAGATCATTCAACTCATTAAGCAAGTTCAGACGCCTTACAATAAGTATTGTACCCACTTGTTAATTTCAACTCAGTTACTGACGCATAATTATTATACTTAGCAAATTACAAAATCAAGCATAATTGTATAATTGATCTAGAAGTATAAACACAGTACCTACAGAATCCCATAGCAACATTTGTCATCTAGGCAGAATTTTTTTACAAAATGCAGACGTAAGCTGAATACCCACTTGTTAATGATTGCAGTGCACATGAAATAAAAAATCAGCTATAAAATACATCCATAAGTACAATATCCACTTGTTAATTTTAACTCATTTACTCAAGCATAAGTATTATAAAATCAAGCATAATTGTATAACTGGTGTAGAAGTATAAGCAAAATACCTATGGAATATAATAGCAACATTGGCCATCTGGACAAACATAATTGTATAACTGGTCTAGAAGCATAAGCACAGTACCTACAGAATCAGATAGCAACATTAGCCATCTGGACAAACATTTATATGGATGTATTTTATAGCTGATTCTATTCAGTACTATATTTGCGTCCAACAAATAAGATAGGTAATGCATTCGTAATAATAAATAAAATAATATTACCATAGTCAAAATAATATAGATAACAGAGTTCAATATAAAGGATAAAAGTATAGTACGCACGTAATTGTGAAGGAACACAAAGCAAAGAAGCAGGAAGACAACATAATTCAATAAAAATAAAAATTAAAAAGTTGTACGCAGATTTCAACGGGGCATCAGAGCGATACTTTTGCATAAACAAGTATGCAAAATCTGTAATGTATCTTAATACATCTTGGAACGCGCATCGATTCAGTGTTCCCGAGAACCGAGTAGGCCAGCAGGTGGGTGGCCGGTTATGTCAAGAATTTTTTTTTAATTCAACCGTTAAACATGGTTCTCCGTATTTGATTCGGTATTCGTCTTAATATATTGGTGGGATTGGAAATCTCTCATCTGTTGAGTTCTTAAGCTTAAATGCCACGCCTGTGTATAAGTAGCTACCTGGATTTGTAATGTGAGCGGCCGAACGGCCAACATGAAACGGTATTGGACTGGGAACGACAAGGGGAAGAGAATATATTCCTTTCTTAGTTTATATTTGGTTACGATCCGAAATTATTAATAAGGCGAGAAAAGTTGTTAATAAGGAGTAGAGGGTGGCAGGTGATAACCCACGGTACCATTCAGCTTTACATTATTCCTCATACATCCGATGTCAGTTTCAGTAGAATTTTCTTCTTTCCATCTCTATTTGTCAATACAAAAATAAGATACATGTCACGTTTTAGTGAGATTGAATGCACCGACAACTGCCATGAACATGACAGTCTTCTACGTTGTTATTTTTTTATCCCTTTGTTGCTGTTGTTATTCATATTGACGGAGCTCACTTTGCCCAATTTCTTATTCCTTGGTGCATCAACACCGTCCGTCCCCAGCAATCCGACTTCCAGCTAGGCTCGGGACACGGATAATATGGAAAAAGGAGCTGGATTTTGGCCCCCCCTGTCCAGCGAAGGTTCATGTTGCAAGCAAGCGGCCTTCTAGCATTATTGGTAATCACTGATTTGGAATCAGGATACAGTCATACAGAGGAGCGGGTGATATCCATATCCTTGTCGGCCCTCAAGTATTCCCGCCAGAATGCGATCTACAAACGTTGGTCGACACAATCGAACAAGCTCCATTTGAATTTTCAAAAACGTAAGAAGACAGTACAGTAGCCCGACGGCCTCACAAACAAGCACTCACTTGACCACTTTGCCCTATTTTATTCCTTCTAAAGGTGGACCATGTAACCACGTGTCAAATGGCCATATGTAGGGCATGCGGTTCACTGTGGCTGAGTTGGATGTCAGAAGGTGACCTGTGCGGCTGTGTGTGACCGTGTGAGGGTCGACGCATCGAATCATAATGGACAATGCCAAGCATTAACAAACAAACAGAGTTATGTTACTTCATACCTTCGTTTAAGCTTCAAGTGCGCAACTACTCGTTCTTTCTTTTGGGTTGGCCACGCTATACACCCTAAATCTGCTGTTGCATCTGCTGTTACAATTCATCTTAGCCTTAGATTTACCTCAAAGGTCTTCCCCTAAAAAGTTTAATTGGACATTTACACGGCAGTGATTTAGTGCAACAGCCCGTCACAGCGATCCCGTCACATCGAATATGCTCTCCACGTTATACCGATTTTGTCTTCCCTTTATGCTCATTCTTTTTTGTCCTCCCATTGGTTTATATTGCTAACAAGTACCGGGGAGGGAAGAAATCACGAAAATATATAATTCAACGAATACATGTGGTTTGGTTGAGCTAGAAAGATCAAAACATAAGGCCATGCTTCGAAACAGGTCGGTGTTGAATATGCTTTAGATCAACGCACCCCCGTTGATGGGACGTTCGTAAATCAAGTTGGGCTTAATCCATGTTCGGTAGCAAAATTGCTCCGGAATTGGTTTCAGTCACTATATCACAATATCACATCAGTGTCAGAAGACCAATCGAAAATGGTCCCATCACGCACACCAGCTCCTAACGGCGTTGGGCTAGGTAGTTTTGGGGGGGAAAGTTGGGGGGGGGGAAGCTGGTTTTGGGAGGATGACGTGCCAGGTATTAATTGGTTGGTTAGTGAATGTTATTTAATTGAGAAATAAAATTTATTTTGTTTATAATATTGGAACCGTGATGAATTTTTGACAAAATAAAAATTTTGGATTCCTTATAAAAATACATTCCAACAAGATTAATGTTGATATATTTTTGAAAAAAACAATGCAAAAGTGATATGTAGAGCTGATGTGATGAGAGAGAAAATTATTTTATTTATAATTTTCAAACCATGATAAAATAAAAACTATTACATTTGTGATAGCAAATACATTAAACAAGACTAATGTTGATTTATTTTTTAGGAGGGAAGTAAAAAGAAAAGAGAAGGAAAGTGATGATGGAAGATTAGAGAAGTGAGGAGAAAAGTGATGGGAGAAGAGGAGGGAAGTGAGAGAAGTAATGAGAGATGGAAAGTGAGAGAATTAAAAGGAGGAGACGAGGGAAGTAGGCACATATTCATGATAATTAGACATGTATTCACCGGTAAAAGCGCCCAAAAAATTGATAAATATGTGCCCAAAAACATAGTGTTTGAAAGGGTGAATATGCACCTAAAAATGACTAAAGGCGCCCAAAGATGGCTAAATAGCAGCCAAAAAATGACTAAAAATGCCAACAAATGGTGAATATATATGCCCACAAATGAATAAAAGCACCCAAAAGTGGTTAAAGTGCCCAAAACTCACTAAAAGTGCCCAGAATTGTGCTACTGATTGTTGATTAAGTTCACTAATTTTTTAGCGCTATTATCTTGTTTTGGATGACAATTGTCAATTTTTGGGTGCATTTACCAATTCACTAGGCGTCATTTCATGCGCTACCAGGCGTTGATTAAGTTTTAGACACTATTAACTTGTTTTGAGTGTACCCATGTTTGGGCCCAATTATCCATCACTAGGCGCCATTTCATGTGCTATGTGGCATTGATTAAGTTCATTATGTTTTGGACACCAAATATTTTGGGTGTCAATTACTCATGTTTGAGCGTAATTACTCAATTATTAGAGTCATTTCATATGCTACTGGGCCTTGATTAAATTTATTATATTTTAGGTGTCATTATCTTATTTCGGGTGTCAATTACCCATTTTTGGGCACATTTACCTGTTCATTTGATGTCATTTCCATGCGCAATTGGGCCTAGATTAAGTTTTAGGTTCCATTAACTTGTTTTGGGTGTCAATTACACATGTTTGGGTGCACTTACCCATCACTAGGCATCATTCTATGTGCCGCTGAGCATTGATTAAGTTCACTAAATTTTGGGCATCAATTAACATGTTTTGGGTGTCAATTACTCATGTTTGGGCACACATACTCATTCATTGATGTCATTTCATGTGATATTAGACGTTGATTCAGTTTCTTGAGTTTTGGGCGTCGTTATCTTGTTTTGGATGTCAATTGCTCATTTGTGGGCATAGTTACCCATTCATTGGGCATCATTTCATCAGCTATTTGGCGTTGATTAAGTTTTGGGTTTCAATTACCCATGTTTGGCTGCACTTATCCATTACTGGGCATCGCTTCATGTGCCATTGGGTATTGATTAAGTTCATTAAGTTCTAGAGTCATTATCATATTTTGAGTGTCAATTACCCATTTTGGGCTCACTTAACCATTCATTGGGCGTAATTTTGTGTTAATTAACTCCATCATGTTTTGGGTGTCATTAAACCCAAAACAAGTTAATAACGCCCAAAAAATGATGAACTTAATCAACTACGCATTAACACATAAAATGACGCCCAGTGGATGGGTAAGTGTGCCCAAAAATGATTAATTGACATCCAAAATAAGATAATAACGCTCAAAACTTTAAGAACTTAATCAACACCCAGTAGAACATGAAGTGATAACCAATGAATGGGTAAGTGGGCCCAAACATAGGTAATTGACACCCAAAATAAGTTAATGGCACCTTTGTGCCCATTGTTGGTCTTTTGGCGCCTATCTTTGTTATTGTAACACCCACTTTTTCCATTTCAATGCACTATCTTTGTTATTTTATTTCTCCCTCAATTCCATCCTCTCTCTCCTCACTTTCCCCCTCTTTATTTTATCTCTCTCTAAAAAAGATAAAACCAAAAATACAACAGCAGGGTAGGTGGTGGGTAGGTGGGAGGCAGGATGGTAGAGGATAGGAGTGGGTAGGCGGGGGACAACTGGTTTGGGTGGATGGTTTTGGTGAGCGTCACCCGCGCGTGAAGCACGTGAGCATCAAAACTAGATTTTAGTCTGAGACCAATCCTGATTGAGTTTCTAGAAATACCAGGACCAGAAAAGTAAGGTACAGTCCTGAATGGGCGAATGAAACTGGACTAAAAGAAGTTACACAAGAGTTTGGGTAGAAGTACTGAACATGCCAAAAAGGTTGTAGCTCAGGTGATTTAAATCCCCCCTCTGGTGTACGGTTAGGCGAGGGGAGTCAAGGGTTTACATTGCTGGGGTGATTCGTCGATGTGGCTCTTTCTCGGGGGTGGTTCCCATGTCATCCCAAAAAAGAAGAAGTATACAATAGGGCACATGTATGCATACTCTTTTGTAATTCAATGTGTACTCTTGTTTACTGCTAAGTTTACACTTGTCTATAGCTATGTATACTCATGTTCAACTATTGGTACTCTTCAGTTTTTCTTTGTGTACTCTTGTATACTGCTGGTCAATTCAGTTTCAACTCATTTGCTACCAAACATAAATAAGAATATGCATTCACATCAAATCATTTATTGACAAAAGACAGATTCTGATCTAGTTTGAATATGAATTCAGTACTACGCCAAACAAGGGTAGAAGTACTCCACATGACACAAGTTTCAAAGTAAAAATAGATAACCATTTACTCACGACTTTTCTATCACCTGGAAGGTTTTTTTTTTAAATGAGATGGTTGTTTAAAGTCAACATACCTTATGGTCAAAATTCATAAGGTCCATGGTGAAATTCATGTTGCATAAGTAATAGCCTTATCAAAGCAACACTTCAATAAAAAATGTTATTTCTTATGATAATTGCTTCTTAGAATGTATGTTATACCATTTTAGTTTGTCGTCAAATTGCAATCATACACTTCATTAGAAGCAACAACATATAAATCATGAATTTATGAGAAACAAAACACACTTGGCTAATAGGAATCTCACAAAATGAGAGGCCAAATAATCCACAACTGGATCCAAATTCCATGTGATATCTTAAGTGCTGGTATCCTTGTAGGTTGGTATAATAGAAACATGACAAACCAATTTACAAAAAGCACACCTTTTGCATTATGATTATTCTACTAAAGACAACTTCAAAGGGATCTTTGTTGGAAAATGTGGAAAACCTAACCATGGGATAAAAGAAAAGCTAAAGACAAGACAAACTTTAAGCACATAGCAAGACACACACCACAAGATAAGGAAACAAACAACATAGGGTAACACAAAAGTTTATATAGTAATACTACCCCTCAAGATGGAGCACAGATGCCAATCATGCCCAACTAATCCACCAATGTAGCAAAGTGAATCTTGGGAAGTATCTTGTTAAAGATGTCGACAATCTGAAGTTCTGTTTGAAGATAAGGAGTAGAAGAGAGAGCTACTTCTCAGACAAAGTGGCAATCCACTTTGGTATGCTTTGTGCACTCATGGAAAGTGAGATTGTTGGCAAATTAAGTGGCATCTTTATTATCACAATGGATAGGATTAGGACCAGAGTCAGAAATATCAAATTCCTTGAGGAGTCCTTGGACCCACATTAGTTCACAAGTAGTACAATACATAGCTCTGTATTCTTCTTCAAAACTCGATCGGGAAACCACAATCTTCTTTTTACTATGCCATGTAACTAATATTCTCCAACAAAGGAACAATATCCAGAAGTAGATTTTTGGTCACATAGACTACTGACATAGTGAGAGTCAGAATACCTAGTAAGTTTGGAGTGCACATGTCTGTCATATAGTAAACCTTTTCTTGAAGAAGATTTCAAATATTTAATAATGTGACAAACAACATCTCGATGACATTTTCGAGGTTTGTCCAGGTACCTACTGGCAAGTCCAACAACAACAGTAATATCAACTCTCGTCATAGTGAGATAGATAAGCTTACCAACAGTTCATCAATATTGATGGCTATAAGGATATGGAGGTGAAGGTTCATCATCCCAATTGGTATTGTGATCTAGAGGAGTACTATAAAGTTTATAATCAAGCATACCTACTTCTTTCAGAAGGTCAAACACATATTTGCGTTGTGAAAGAAAGACACCAGACAATGATTGGGAAACTTCAATTCCCAAGAAGTATATGAGTTTACCCATATATTTAGAAATAAAATGTTGTTCTAGATATCACTTGGAAGATGCAATGCCTTTAGAATCATTACCAGAGAGAATGATATCATCCACATAATAATAAGCACAACAAGTACAAAGATGGCTTTTTTAATAAAAGCATAATGATCAAAATTTGAGCACCAAAATTGAATCTTGAGAAGTATCTAGCTGAATTTATCAAACCACCACGTGGGCTTTGTTTTAGGCCATATATCACCTTCTTGAGTATGAAGACTTTAGAACACTCCCCTCAACTAGAAAAACCAAGTGGTTTCTCCGTATAAACTTTCTCATGTAGGTCACCATACAAGAAAGCATTATTAACATCAAGGTGATAAAGAGGCCAATCTTTATTGACAACTATAGAGATAAGTACTCTCATAGAGTTGAGGCGGGCCACATGAGAGAAAGTTTCAATGTAATGCCCCTCCAAGGACATATATAATAGTGGAAATAATTCCTATGTTACCCATATCATGGGTCACTCAGCTTGGAGGAACATTACAAAACATATATCCCATAGCAACAAGATAAATGAAACACCATGCATTTATTGGAAATATTGATTCATACATTGTTCAAAAGAAAAACTAGTACATTTGAGATCTTGAATATATCATCTAACATCTAAACATGACTTATAACATGAAAGAAACTCTAATCAAATAATTGGATTGTCTAGGTAGATGGCACCCCACTAGGTTTCACTTGAGGTCTTCTAATCCTTGGCTTTCTCTTCTTTAATCCTTATTTTCTATTCACATGCGGGCATCATGCCCCCAGCCATGCAAAGCAAAATAGAAACACGTTAGAGTAAGGGGCACTGAGCAACATTATACAAATTGAAAAATAAACTATACTTTTGAAAAATCGTGAACTAAACATTGTAAACATTGAATTCTTTTCATATCTTTTATCTATATCTATATTTCTCTTTATCATTGACATTACTATCTTGGGTTGTCTATATTGTCTTTCTTTATAACCTTGCTCTCATGAGATTGAATATACATGCACCAACATGCTCATTGCATTTAGGAGCTTGATACATAACATTGCTCTCAAGAGCTTGAATTTGTAGTCATTGCTCTCAGGAGCTTGATAAAATATATTGCTCTCATGAGCTTGATAAATAGAATTTTTCTCAAGATCTTGATTTATGACATTGCTCTTAGAATCTTGGTGAATAACATTTATCAATTATATTATTCTTAACATTATTCTTGAGCGTAACAACTTGAAACATTAAATCTTACTTAAGAAGGATTTACATGTCATTATCACCATCATATATCAGAACATTACTGAAAACTATAATTTGGTTCATGATCAATTTTTTTGTAAGAATTCATTAGAACTATATACTAAATATAAATTATTTTCATAACGATAAGTAGATAAAAACCCTTAACCCATACTTGTTAACTCAGAGTGCATGAATCCACTTATTGATTAGATAAGAAGTCTACATAGGTCCCCTGAGGTTTGTAGAAACCCTTATGCCCTGAAATTAACATGGTTTATATTAATTATCATCTTATTTAGCATCTTAACCCTAATTGTAGGTCAATACAAAATCTAGGTATGATAGAATTGAATCAAGGTTTGAAAATCCAAAAACCAGACTCGGCTTTGAAAATCATTTCTAGAACATATTTTTGGGTATTTGTTTGATGAGTATTCGATTTATCATGATTTATTGAAGTTCTGACCATAGGAAGTTCAAGATAAATCCACCTGTAAATTGTTTTCATAAACGTAGATCAGCGTTGAGATGGCCCAAAGACACGTCGCCGTGTGCGTCCTCATGTCTCTCTCAGATCCAATGTGTATCCTAGGAGGCCAAAGCATGAAGAAGGTCTACACTACCCATAAAGGCTCTACCCAATTGAAAATCAGAAAAGGGCAAAATTGGGAAAAATGCCTTTTATCTCCTTCTTCGCTGATCCACAACATGAAAAACACGACCCTATGAGGAAAACAACAAGAACTCTAGATTCTAAACACCTCTCCCACCTCAGGATAAAACCAGTGGGCCTAGTTCCATCTTCTATGATGGCCAGGAGCTCGAGAAGACCCTACTGCCATGACAAAATCAGAGGAGGATCAGAGTAGACCTGTCAAAACCGTAGCACAAATGAAAACAACCAACATGAAAGCTCTGCTTCTTGAAGGCAGAGTCAATAATACAGAAACCAAGTTGAAGCCATGAATGATTTCAAAGAAAACACCTAAATTGCATAGTTGCAAAAATGAGCAGTGAAAGGGGGAAAGTTCATATCAATGCTTGTGGTAGAATTTAAGTACGACACAAGATCTCGAAGCTTCGTAGGAACCCAGGGATTGTTTTGATACATTCAAGAAGCAATACAGGGGTCATAAGGGTTGGGGTGAACCTCTGACAAGGGATGGGTCAAGATGGAGTTCGGGCTCAATGGTGGAAGGGAAATGAGGAGATTTTGTGTAAATGGGAAAACTTTTGGAGGTGCGTAGATGTTGTTAGGGGTGTTAGATTTATAGGGGAGGGTTCATGTTGCTCCCGGTTTGTTGAGTTCTGATGGAATAGGGGTTCTTGTCATCTACGATGTCTAGGGTATGTGATCCCTAAGAGTTTGGGATCAGGAAAAATGAGAGAGTTTGAGGAGTGCAAAATTGGTCCCATTTGCTCACAGGATGTAGTGGGGAGGTGACACAACTTTGCATGGTGGGGGCTTGTTGTGACTAGGAGAGTCCCAGGGGGATTGGGAAATGGGCGAGGGGGATGACCCCTCTTCACAGATACCTATGAGGGTCTAAGAGTCCAAGGAATCAAAGGTCCACGTGATAACAACATAAATCGCTGGACTTAGGTATATATAGGTTATATCAATACATTATCAAATATTTTAGGTTAAAACTATATGAAAACTTTCCAAATTGCTTTGATATGTCTAAAGAGGTCATATTAGCTTCAATTTGGATCATAAGTGTATTTTAGGGCCTAGATCATTATTACATAATTACTTTCCAAGTTTGATGACCTAAAGATGAGTTATTTCTATGATGAGGTTATTATCACTTATGTACCTTAAATGAATTATTATTAATCCCTAACTAATTTATGTTAGCATTTATGGTTACTTAGTGCTTAATGTTATATTTATTGAGCCTATTTGATGAAATTGGTCCAATCAGGGGTCAAATACTTGTTGATGTTCATGAAGTACATTTGAAGAGAGAGAAAGTACATTCTACATACCATCATTGAATTAAATCTATGAAGAGGGGCATCATATTACTGATTCTTTATAGTATCCAAAAGAAAGTTATTTGCTTTGAGGTTCAAAATTTAAAGTATTGTTATTAAGACCCTAATATTAGTTGAATTGTTTTTGGGGATGTTACATTCAAAGTAGTCCATTCCATATGTCTGAGTGTAGCCTTTTGCTAGAAGTCAAGCCTCTAGGACAATCAACAAGATCCCAAGTCTTGCGATCTTGTAGGGTAGTCATTTCAATTTCCATAGCTTGACACCATGCATTATGACGAAGAGCTTGTGTAGCATTCTTTGTCATAGTAATAACAGAATGCAAAGCTAGCACCAAAATTGTTTCAAGAGTAGAAATTACTAATTGGATGTTGAGTACAAGACCAACACCTTTCCTTAGGCTGATAGGAAGATGTAGGTTAGAAAATACTTGGGGGTGTTGTGACCTACCAATGAGGGAGGAATTAGTTGTTGAGGATCCAGAGGGACTCTTCTCCTGGGAAACTCTTCAATTTTTTTAGTGTGATCATGTTCTACTACCTCAGCCAGAGGAGTAGGAACCACCAAATCACTAGATAAGGTAGACCCTTAGTCAGAGTAGTATGACATGTTTTCAAAGAACACAACATCTGCACTCACAAACCATTGTCGATTGACAGGACCATAACATATATATCCTTTTTGAGTTCCAGAATATCCCAGAAAGACACACTTGACCGAGAGGGGGTCAAGTTTAGATATCCCAGGGTGGAGATCCTTGACAAAACAAGTGCTTCCAAAGATGCACGGTGGAATAGAAAATAAAGGCACAGAGGATAAAGAAGAGAGACAGGGACCTAATTATGTAACACATAAGAAGGCATATAGTTGATTAAGTAGCACATTGTAGAAGCAAATTCATGCCAGAAATATTTAGGAACATGATAGTGAAGAAGAGTTGTTTGAGATACTTCAACTAGATGATGATTCTTCCTTTTTGTTGCACCATTTTATTGTGATGTTTATGAGCAGGAAGTCTGATAAATGGTACCCCAAGAACTATAATGAAAATTGACATATATTTTCCTAAATTTGAAGGCATTATCGGTTCGTAAGATTTTGACAATAATTTTAAATTTGGTTTGGATCTCAGTAAAAAAAGTGGTGATAGTTTGCAAAATAGTGCTACGATCCTTTAGTGGAACCAACCAAGTTGCCCTGGAATAGTCATCAATAAAAGTAATAAAATAATGATATCCAGACAAGCTAGAAATAGGACATGAACCCCAAATATCAGTATGAATAATGTCAAATTAATTTTTAGAACTAATTTCTTACTTCATATGAAAAACAACCCACTTTTGTTTACCAAACTGGCATGATTCACACAAAAATTGTTTTTTTTTAGAAATATTTGGGAATAAACAACGGAGTTTAGCAACAGAAGTATGCCCCAGATGATAGTGCTATTACAAATTAATCACAAAAGCAGATAGCAAAGAAACAACAGATTGTAGCACATCTAGGTAGTACAATCTGTTGGTATGTAGCCAATCATGGGATGATTGGTGGGATACATTAAGATTGATTTGATAAACATCAAAGGCAAGCTTCCAATTCTTTCTAGTTCAGTCATATGAGATAGTGATAGAACAGATTGAATGTCTAGAGAATGACAGTACTCAATGACGTATGCTTTCAGGTTTAGGACCTAAACGATGAGATCATACGGATGCTAAGAGTTTGTACATTCTTGTTATGTCCCTAGTCGGATGTCATTGTGGAAGGTAGATAGACATCAATGACACACAAGACTAGATTGTGGTGTTGGTTGATGACAGAATCTCATTAGTCATGATATAGAGATATCAAACCAAACACATAGGTACTTGTTAGAGAACAAGTGTACCGGACAGACCCACCGTGAGTTTGACACATGGAACCATGACATGGTAGTCACAGTCAGCACTCACAGTGATGGTGGTGAGTGTGATTCTTTGACCTGAAATCACTACACTCAACACATGTCATTGGGCACACTTTGACATCATCAAACGCAGTCCTGAAACATGGGTTGTTATAAAGGTGATGATTGGGTGGCTTTGACACATGGGTCTTTTGAGGGGTGAGTGATAGATATGGGATTTGTCCCTCCTAAGGGAGTTTGATATCCAAGGCCACTTGATGAGTAGGATTGAGAAAGGTGTGCACACATATGTGAATCAATATGTGATATTGATGTCATACATATCTCTTCCAATCTACTCTGAGATCAAGAAAGTGAATGAACGTTGACAGGATGACTGTTCCATGCCTCAAGTTCATTCAGGATATCAGTGACAAAGGAATTATACATTCACTATAACACCATTCACAGATTGTAGGATTGAAAGTTGTTCTCCAACTTTCTATTTCACTTGGGTAGCACTGATGTGTGACTAAGCACCGCTCTTTTCTTGTGAAGTCATAAGTGTTATGGACTTTCACTGCCAACGTGAAATGGACCTGCAGGGTCACACACATAGGATTTAACCTGGAAGAGGAATTTTATCCACAAATATTGTTTAGATTGATTACTAAAGGAGTTTAGTAGATCAATTAAACACTCAATCAATTGATAGCTCAGTATCATAATGTTCAAGGTGTTGGACTGATTGATTAGAGTATCGAATTGATTGAAACTGCAATTGACTGTTTCTGCACAATCTACACTCCCAACCGATCGGCTCATGTGATGAACCAATCAGCTGAGCTTGGTGAACCGATCGGTTCAGATGGTGAGTCAATCGGCTGATGGACATGGTGAAACAATCACTTCAAATGTTGAAACGATCAACTCAACTGGTCCAACCGAGCAAGTTGGGAAAGTAGGATTGGTGAGAAATTTCTTTTCATTTCACTTGCCCAATTTGATTGGAACAAGGATTGGTGTTAGGTACCAATTAGAATAAAAGAGGAAAAGTCAATCGGGAACTGACCATGACCATGAACCGATCGGTTCATAAGTGAACTGACCATTTCATGGGTCCCAACCGATCGGTTGAGGTGTCAACCGAACGACTCAGGTCCCCAACCAACTGTTTCAGAAATGAAACGATCGGTTCAGGTTGCACAGTTGGTTGTTTTTGTGGAAAATCTCGAACCCTTCTACTCCTGCTTTAGTCCCGCACTGCCCGGTATAGAGAACCCTATCCCATGACCCTCCTATATATAGGGGTATTAGGGGCTTCTCAAAGTACAACTCAGTGCAACCAGGTGCTTTGTAAAGTTGTCGTTCTCTCTAGTTTTGGTAACCGAGAGAGCCCGAGCAAGTACTACCTGATAAAGGAGGCACAACAAGGGAAAGACAACTGTAGAAAGCGACTAGTGGTAGGAGAGTGTGTCGGCGACTAGTACGCTGACAGGAGGGTGTGACTCCTTCCAATTCCTTGTGGGACAAGGAGATTGGAGTTCCAGGTGGTCCGTGTGGACTACTTCAGAGGCGGGAGATTTCTGTCACTCGGAGGACAGCTGTCAATCCCGACAGTCCCGGTGAGACCGGGAGTTGTCAGTCCTAGTGTGACCAGGAGCTGCACAGACACCGTCCAAGACCAAAGGTGAAGACCGTGCAAGCCGCGACGTATTGTCGTCGAGCAAGCCTCAGGACAAGGTATGATTCCACAAACCATCCCTTCCTATTGTATAAACGTTGACACATTTCCTTGTTCTGGGTTTGGGGAGGAGAAAAGTTTTGTTTCCGATGCCTTCTCTGCCTCCCCTAAAACCCAACAATGGTATCAGAGCCACGTCAACTGCTCTATACTTTAGGATTATCGATATGATCGATTTTGGTTTGTCGCCTTTATTTATTGCATACGATGCGAATAAAATTGGCTTTATGCATGTCCAATCCTAAATCCACAAATCCCAATTTACATATATGATATGTATTATGAATGCACTTGATACACATCACCCTTAAACGAGTTTTGTGGTGGATGTATAGCGTGGTTATGGTCAATAAACCCTATATGTGTATGGTTGTATGTGGTTGCTTGCATCTCGGTCTGCGCACCGATCTTCCTTCTCCTATTCCTGATGTAACTCAAAATAATTCGAGATTTCTTTCCTACCTTTGCTCCCCTCGAATGTAACTCGAGGTTTCTCCTTTTACAATGTAAAATAAGATAGAATTTTATTTCCTATTATGTCAAAGAACGGAGGACATCCTGACGGCAGCTGAGACGATCAGTTCAAGACGTGAACCGATTAGTTAACGTTCGAGACGATCAGTTCAAGGAGTGAGCCGATCGGTTGATGACCGGTTCGAGGAGCGATACGAGTGGATGGCGTCCATGATGAGATGCACGAAGACCAGGCGAACCGATCGGTTGGAGGAGCCAACCGATCGGCTGGTGGCACCCAACCGACCGGCCTGATGGCGAGCCGATCAGTAAATCATGAGTTGATCAAACCCAGAAAGGCAAAGCACAGAGTTCATCTTGTATAGGTTGCATGTGATGTAGACCTAGATGACCGTGGTTCCTCTTGGCTCGAGGAATCACATTAGGATGGCCATAATCATCGCTTTTATCATTTTGCATGTTTTTTGTGGGATATAGCATGTTTATGATACATACTATATATTGTGGTGATTGGATATGTATATATATAAAACAAAATCCCTCATTAAATATTAAGTTTTAGATGCATTCCAAATGTGACACACATGAAAAACTTGATCGACCAAGTGTGGGCACACCCTACCGTGGTGCACCATCTATCTCGTGGAAGCGTGAAGGATGGATATGTGGGTCTGCCCTAGCAGGGTGCATATTCATCGTGTTTGTGGGCTCTGATCTCCAAACCATGACATAAACACGATTAAAACTTAGCGGAAGCGAATCGGTAATCAGCGGAAGACAAAAATCACGGAAAATTAAAACTTTTCGAGACAAGAGCTTGGATCCATAAAAGCTTCTTTCATAAAGAGAGATAAACTATTTACATCTCAGGATAATTACTTCTCGAGTAATTATATACATCAAGATACAAAATCTCAAGATCACTATACAAAAGACTCCAAGACCTGAGAGTACAGAGGACACATAGGACTAACTCTAACTACACCATATGGCAGGACAATCTCCACCTGAGATTACTGCTGCCCCTGGTGTTGCTGCTGAGACTGATCACATGTAGGCTGGTTCCTTCGTCTCCGACGTCCACCTAAAAAGTTGAAGCCTACGGGGTGAGACAATTATACATAATTGTCCCAGCGAGAGTTATAACTCTTCGCCAGAAGCTTTATTATATCATCAAAGAATATCTTAAACAATAAAGCCTTTAGAGCATTCTATAACAGTTGCAGGTATAACAAGATCTCAACCATTTAGGAGATATGTAGAATATAAACATTATTGCAATGTAACATCAATCAACTAACTTGGAGTCATCTCTAACAAGTTATACTACATAGTTGATTATGTTTTACAAACAACATTATGCCCTGTGGAGATGAGGCTTACCACTCATACTCCAACTGATCGCTGAGAAGTCACATCAGTATCATACATAGGTCATTAAGAGAGCTGGATTCTCATGACCTTCACCTTCCTCAGTCAGTAAGAGGATCACTTGTAGGACATCTCGTGTCTCTACTACTATAGCTCACCAGGGTAAACTGGTCCTTCGCTATTCTAGAGTCACAGTGGCGTTCTGTACTCTCTTCGTCATCAGGAGGTTTCATATTTACCTACCACTGATACGGATATCTGTGCTTTCTTCGTCATCAGGAGGTTTCATGTTTACCTACCACTGATACGGTATGGAATTATAGTGAAGGATGGATGTATTACACATCTACATCACTTTCCTACACTAGGATGTAAGGTTCTACACATCCATGTACCCCACATACTCAAAAGTATGCGCTCCAGGAGTTCCCTGAGGAAAACCTGTTTCACCATCATTTAATTTCTGACAATGATGGATCTATGATCAGGGCTCTACATTATACTTGATTAGTTAGGTACATTCAGTATTCTTTAACAGCATACATTGTTCTGCAAACAATAACAATAGCATAGCAGCTATAAAAGAAGAATACTAAATGTAACAGGCCTAACTCATATCAATCATCATTTCTCATTATCCTCATCACAAGTCATCTCTAAGGCATGACCTTGATGGTATTCATGGCTCTCATAGCCCATTATCAGCATAGGATGCCACTGGCAAGGCATCAGATTACTTTACTTATTCATAAGGCTAACAACATGCCTTCAATGAATATAACATCAACATCCATACCTGGATAAGATCACCTTCATATCAGAACCTGCATGGTTAATTCAACTGATAAAGGTAATACACAATAAGGAATGTACTTCTCATTCTTGTCATAAGAGTTACATCTCTAATTCTCATCAATTAGAGTTTAGTACTCCATTGCATGCTATTACCCTTGAATTAGGGTTTACTATTCACATTACATGTCATCACCCTTGAATTAGGGTTTACTATTCACATCAAGGTGAATTAAACTCATAACATCATCATGTATGAGTAACATCTTCATTGATTCTCTTGGATTAGTTAAAGGTTCATCATTTATCATAATTAGGGTTTCTATGGCCTCACCCAGGTGGACCATACCCTAATTATGCTCACTTATGTGCATTGGAGATGCTTTACTTGAGTTTCCACTTAAAAACTCTAGAAGTACTTTCTCTCTCTATAAGTACTTTCTCTCTCATCATAATGTTAGGTGATGTCAACATCACTCTAAAACAGGTTGGATTGAGTCATCATAGGCTAACATAGCCAAAAGCATCACCATTATGTGATTAGAGTTACTTTCTCTCTCTAGAGTACTCTCTCTTTCATCATACTAATGGTTGATGATAACCTTAGACTAGATCAGGTTAGATAGAGTCATTATGACTAAAACATTATCCTCATGCAATTAGGGTTTGAATTGAGCAAGGTATAACTTAATTGACCCTTCAGGGGTATTTTGGTAATTCACCCCATTGATCATCATTATGGTCAAAACCTTAGTTAATTAACCCCTTACTATCCTAGATTATCATTAGGGTTTGATTTGGGCAACATTGAACCATTTACATCATCAAATGATTGAATGAGGTCAACCTTGAATCACATTGATTGATTTCAATCATTAATCATCAATTGAGTTGAGATCGGTTGAAAGTGTTGACCGTTTGCCCACTTTGACTTTCCAAGACCGCGAGCCTCCTTCTAACTCCAAGACCGCGAGCCCCCTTAGGCTTCAAGACCGCGAGCCATCATGCATTCAAGACCGCGAGCCATCATGCATCCAAGACAGTGAAGACTCCAATTGAGGTTAAGACCGCGAGGGTCATGAAGACCGTTTAGCTAGTTTGACCTCAGGACCGCGAGGCCCTTCGTGGTCTTGAGACCACGAGCCTCCTCTCGGTCTTGAGACCGCGAGCCCTCTCACGGTCTTGAGACCGCGAGGCTCTCATCGTCTCAGCCGCTTGGTCCTTCAATCAAGACTCAAAGATGCAACTGATAATGTCAATCGAGGTTGAAGCCTTCCAAAGGTCCCATCTATGTTGACCACCTAAGGATTGGGTTAATTAAGGTTATGCTTAACCAATTGGTCATTCAATTGTCCCTCAATTGTTGACCAATTATGATTGAAATCGATTCAATTAGGATCTATCAATGTTCACCCATCAACACTCAACAATGTGTATCAACACAAGGTTGAACCCTTCAATTGAGCTCCAATTGGGCCCAAAATTGGCCCAAACGGTCTTGAGGTCATGTGGGTGGACCCCACATGGTCTTGAGACCGTTTTCCCAAGGTTTCATCAAAATCTAAGGTGATTTGATAGGGGTTGAACCATGATTGAGCCATAAAACAGAATTTTGATTAAATTGATAACTTATTTGCAATTAGGTCCTCAATTGGTCAAATTACTTAACCCTAGACCTTCAAACGGTCTTGGGTAATTGTCCTCTCGGTCTTGAGACCGTTTGGATGAGTTCCAAACGGTCTTGAGACCGTTTGCCCATCCAATTTTGAATTCTAGTGCATATTCATCAAGGTCTGACCCATTGAGTTGATGATCATGTCAATATTTAATTGCAATGTAATTCGGTGTAATTGTACCTTCAATTGGTCAACTATCCTTGACCCCAGACCTCCGAACGGTCTTGGTTGATTGCCCTCGCGGTCTTGAGACCGTTTGGTGACCCCCAAACGGTCTTGAGACCGTTTAGGTCAATCAACCCTAAAAACCCTAATTAGGTCACCATAATTTCAGTACTGATTTCATCTAGGGTTAACCCTAGTATTCACCATTCAACTCTTAGCCCGTTTGGAATTAGACCATAAAACTTGGTGAGTTGTTAATTAACATAATTTTGAACAGTAATCTCATACGGTCAACGCCTGGTCAACGACCTTACACGGTCTTGAGACCGTTTGCCCAAAATGGCAATTTCAGACCGTTTGAAAATCAGGAATAAATTCAAATAAAGTTGTTACTTAAAAAGGTCATATCTCCCGATTCCTTTGAAGTTAGCCTCCCAATTTTTGAGGGTAATTAGCCTATACAGATTTATTATACGGTCCACGCCCGGTCAACGGGGCCAAACGGTCTTGGAGACCGTTTGCCCTGTCGCGGTCTCGAGACCGTTTGCTCACCTCGCGGTCTTGAGACCGAGAGAGCAAACTTTTGAGACCGTTTAAGGAAGTGAAAAGCGGTGGGTTTTTCTTGGAAATCACGCCTTCATCGCCTAGCTCAAGAACAGTACGAATATCCCATGGATTTGCTTGCAAAATAGCAGGGAAAAGTAGGGAAACACTAAGAGCTATCATCAAAACGCATATAAAGATGTACATAATAAAGCATGGGTTTAGAGTTATAAAACCTGCCTAAAGCTTGCTTCTTGAGCTCCAAGCTTTCAATCTCCAAGCTCTAATGGCGTCCTTGAGTTCTTATAGGTTGGCCAAGGTGAAAACTCCAAGGAAGGATGAAAAGAGACGGCTAGAAAGATAGGGTTTCGAGAATTAGCCATGAAGCTGACCTTGAATTCGAGTTCTAACCATGGAATTAGGCAAGAAGAGGGGTTTAAACCTACCTTGCACTCCTTGGTCGTCCTCCTTAGCTCCAAGGCAGTCCTTGATCGTCTTTGGTGAAATGAAGCAGTAAGGGAACGAAGGTTAAGTTCCCTTGCAACTAAGGGAAGGAGAGCTTATATACATGGGGTAGGATTTTCAACATTAGTTCATAAGTTGTCCATAATTCCAACTAGGTCCCTCCTTCTTCACTTGATCGTCCCTTCCTCTTTATTCTAAGGACAAACCTTCTCTTAAGGTCTTAGGAAAAGAAGGTAAAGGAGAGCAAGCTAATAATGAGGCACATACATAAAGAAATATTGCACATATACCCTGATTATTCAATCACAAGGCATATCTCATAACTGATAGTTCAATTGAGGTGACTTCCCCATAATTTCTTATCTTAATGATGGCAGGAGTCTAAAAAGATACATTAGATGACATATTTCACAATTTGTATCCCTTAATTTGGGTAAATTGCATTTTACCCCAAACTAGGGTTTCAAGCACCGGGATTGCTTCCACAGTTGCACCTTGGTGTCTTAGCTTGGGAAATCCCTCAAACTTTGCTAAAAAGATTTCTCATGATGTCTCAATATCAGAGGAACATCTCATCATGTGCAATTTGCAAGTTAACCCTTTTTAACTGGGTAAATTGCACATAGGTCCCTGTATATCAAAACAATGCTACGACTTTAAATAAAAAGGAGCAAATACTGAAATATATGTTTCTGAGAAACTTAATTACATGCTCAGAATTAATCACAAAGATTTAATTACATATTTAGGCAAAACACCTAGGGTTAACTCATAACCCAGGTCAGGGATGTTACAAATTATCCACCCCTTACAAGGATTTCGTCCCCGAAATCGATAAAACATACTACGAGAAAAGGGCAGGATACTTCCTTCTCATCTCATCCTCTAAATCCCAAGTGGCTTCTTCAACACCACGATGGTTCCAGAGGACTTTCACAAGACTTATATCCTTCTTCTTTAACTTTTTAATTCGTTTATCAAGGATTGACACTGGTCCCTCCTCATAGGATATGTCATCATTCAATTCTACTTCCATGGGTTGTAGAACTGACTCGGTGTCTGGGTGACATTTCTTCAACATAGAAATGTGAAACACAGGATGTAACCTCTGTAATTCTGGGGGAAGCTCTAGTTTATATGCTACCTTCCCAATCCGTTCAATGATTGGATAAGGCCCCATATATCTAGGAGCTAACTTCCCTTTCCTTCCAAAACGAAGGACCCCTTTCCAAGGTGAGACCTTAAGATACACTCTGTCTCCAACCTGGAACTCTAAGGGTCTACGACGTTTGTCAGCATAAGATTTCTGCCTATCCTGAGCAGTCTTAATCTTATGTTGTATTACTTTAATCTTTTCTGTGGTTTGCTGCACCAGGTCAGGACCTAACAACTGGTGCTCACCAGTCTCAAACCAACACTAGGGTTATCTACAACATCTACCATATAAGGCTTCATAAGGTGCCATATCAATACTATGTTGATAGCTATTGTTATAGGCAAACTCTATCAAGCTTAGGTGTAGATCCCAACTTCCGATGAACTGGAGAACACATGCTCGCAACAGGTCTTCTAAGGTTTGTATGGTCCTTTCCGACTGTCCATCAGTCTGTTGATGAAAGGCCGTACTAAACCTTAGCTTGGTGCCTAAGGCTCTGTGCAACTGTTCCCAAAAACAACTTGTAAACTGAGGACCTCTGTCAGAAACTATTGTGACAGGAACTCCGTGCAAACGCACTATCTCTTTAACATACAACTCTGATAACCTTTCAGCAGAATAGGTTGTTTTGACAGGTAAGAAATGTGCTGTCTTAGTCAACCTATCAACAATTACCCAAATAGAATCATGTCCTTTGCTTGTCCTGGGTAGGCCAACAACAAAGTCCATGGTCACATGGTCCCACTTCCACTGTGATATGGGTAAAGGTTGCATTGTTCCTGCAGGCTTCTGGTGTTCAACTTTAACTTGCTGACACACAGGGCACCTTAGAACAAACTCTACAACGTCCTTCTTCATCCCAGGCCACCAATACAGATCCTTCAAATTCCGATACATCTTGGTGCTCCCTGGATGCATAGCATACATGGAAGAATGGGCTTCTTCCAGGACTAACTTCCTCAAGTTGTCCACATCTGGCACTATCATCCTTCCATTATAACAAGCTACTTGATCTTCTGAGTCATGAAAACCATCTTGCTTCTCATTTCCATACTCAGATCTTATATGTTGAACTGCAGCATCACCTAGCTGTGCTTCTTTAATCTGCTCCCTTAGAGTAGGTTTAATATGCATCTCAGCTAACAAACCGGTTAACACTGACACCTTCAACTGTACATTGTCTTGTCTTAAAGAGATAAGCATATCTCTCCTAGAGCATACTAAAGAGTTTAGTTGTGCTCTATTCATGGTTGATGTTGCTGATTTCCTACTCAAGGCATCTGCAACAACATTGGCCTTGCCTGGATGGTAATCGATTGTACAGTCGTAGTCCTTGATTAACTCCATCCAGCGACGTTGCCTCATGTTGAGCTCATGCTGAGAGAAGATATACTTAAGGTTTTTGTGGTCTGTGAAAATCTGGAATGTTTCTCCGTAGAGATAATGCCTCCAGATCTTCAAAGCATGAACCACAGCAGCTAACTCTAGATCATGTGTTGGATAATTCTCCTCGTGTTTCTTAAGCTGTCGGGAAGAAAAAGAAATCACTTGTTTATCCTGCATCAACACACATCCTAGTCCATTTTTGGAAGCATCACAGAAAACTATATACCCTTTTCCTTGTTCATGTAGTACTAGCACAGGTGCACTTGTCAACCTCTCCTTCAGCAACTGGAAAGATTGTTTAAACTTATCACTCCAAGAAAAAGGAACATCTTTCCGGGTCAACTTGGTCAAAGGTAAAGCTATAGAACTAAAGTTCTTAATGAACCTTCGATAATAGCCAGCTAACCCCAAGAAACTTCGAATCTCCGTCGGTGTCTTCGGTTGTTCCCATTGTAGAACAGATTCTACCTTTGTAGGATCAACACGAATTCCCGAGGCGGATATTACATGTCCAAGAAAAGTTACTTCTGGCAGCCAGAACTCACACTTGCTAAACTTAGCGTAAAGCTTATGTTCTCTTAGCAAGGTCAAAGCTTGGCGAAGATGCTGTTCATGCTGCTGAGCATCCTTACTATAAATCAGAATGTCATCTATGAAGACGACAACACACTGATCAAGGAAAGGTCGAAAAACTCTATTCATGAGTTCCATAAATGCAGCTGGTGCATTGGTTAGTCCAAACGACATAACCATGAACTCATAGTGACCATATCTTGTCCTAAAGGCAGACTTGGATATGTCACTATCCTTAATACGGAGTTGATGATATCCAGACCTCAGGTCTATCTTTGAAAAGACTGTTGCACCATGCAACTGGTCAAAGAGATCATCAATCCTCGGTAGAGGGTACTTATTCTTTATTGTTACTTTATTGAGTTGTCTATAGTCGATGCACAACCGCATTGACCCATCTTTCTTTTTAACAAACAAGACCGGAGCACCCCAAGGTGAAGTACTCGGTCGGATAAAACCTCTCTCAAGTAGCTCTTGAAGCTGTTTCTTGAGTTCTGCCATCTCGACAGGAGCCATCCTATACAGAGTTTGAGCTATGGGTTTCGTATCTGGGATCAGATTGATTTCAAAATCAATCTCCCGAGGTGGTGGTATACCAGGAAGTTCTTCAGGAAACACATCCTCGAATTCCCTGACTATGGGAACTTCAGCAGGATTGGTCCTTTCCTTGGTAACATCTACCACATGGGCTAAGAATGCATGACATCCTTGCCTCAACAGCTTATCAGCAACCATAGCTGATACAAGACAGGTGGGCAGAATCTTTCTTTCTCCTTGAAAGATCCATGTGTCACTTTCATCAGCAAACACAGCCAACTTGGACTCACAATCCAAGACAACTCTATACCTTTCTAAGGTATCCATCCCAAGGATTATATCAAATCCCTGCATATCAAGTGGTATAAGATCCACTTGAATGCGATGGTCAGAAAAGAAAAGGATGCAGGGAGAACATACCTCCTGCAAAACGGCAGACCCACTCAACTGAGTTTCTAACAACAAACTATCGGCTCTATGACTAACAGTCACATTGCAGTTATGAATCGCTTCATGAGTGATGAAAGAGTGCGTAGCACCCGGATCAATCAGAACAGATACATCACAGGATATAGACATATCAGAATATAAAAGTTTCATATGACCTGCCACTACCCGTGGATTGACCACTGCCTCAGGTGGGTTCATAGCATAGAACCTCGCAGTCGCATGGTGTTGAGGTGGTGCTGATGATCCAGCTTGAGACGCTTGTCCACGTCCTCGAGCTTCTCCTTGATGTTGTCTATTCTGAGATCCCTGTTGATTCTGTCTCGGGGTTTGTTGTGTCATACCGACAGGCCTAGAACGGCAATCCTTCATCAAGTGTCCCACCTTACCACAGTTGTAGCAACTCTTTTCCTGTTGTTGTGGTCTGGGTGGTCCAGTAACTGACACTGATGCAGAACTGTGCGTCCCTTGAAGCGGTTGACTCCGCCCTCTACCTCTGCTTGGTGTCCATTGAGTTTGAAAACTCGATCTGGGTGGTGGAGGGTTAGGTGCAGAGAATCTAGGTTTCTTGGAATCCCTAGATGAAGAACCCTGGAACTGTGGATATCTTTTATGGGTTTGTCTTTTCTCAACCACAGATCTCTCTATCCTTCAGACTGACTCAACGAAGGTAGAGAATCTCTCTCTGTTTTCTAAGGCAGAGACAGGGGTTGACATATCAGAATTCAAACCCTTCTCGAATCTTCTGATTCTTTCCTCATCCGTAGCAGCCATGTGCGGACAGAACCGCAACAACTCCATAAACTTAGCTTCATACTCACTAATGTTCATCATACCCTGCCTTAGTTTCTCGAACTGAGAGATCTTCTCATCTAGGAAGGTCTTTGGAAAATATCTATTGATAAATTCCCGACGAAACTCTTCCCATGAGAACTCTACTCCAGGTCTCTTCTGCTCTTCCATGTTCCACCAGTGACCAGCACTGCCCTTGAGAAGATAGACAGCATGTCTAACCTTCTCAGCTTCCAGAATCATAAGAATCCTGAAAGCCTTCTCCAACTCTGTCAACCATAAGTCAACATCTGCAGGGTCGGCAGTTCCGAAGTACTCGGTAGCTCTGACACGACGAAGTCGTTCGAATGTCTTACCGATACCTTGTGCTTCAGGCTGGACAGGTGCCCTAGGTGCAGGAATGGGCATCCTATCGGTTATATGTGTCATGGCAGTCATGAACTGCCCGAACATCGTCTGTACAGCTGGATCACTCATGTCAGCTGGGTCGAACTGGGGTGGCTCTCTTGGTGACTCAGGTGCAAGTTGTTCTATTCTCGGAACTCTTGCACCGCCTTGAGGTGCACTAGCACTACTCTCTGCCACGTTCTCATCATGATGTTCTGACATTCTTATGTATCTTCTTCTCCTGAGGAGCAGAAGATTCTATTAGATGAGGAAGGAGTACTAAAGGTAGACTCGACATCCTAAGTCCTATGCCTCTGTAGACTCAACTGAACCTGGAGCTCTGATACCACTAGTTGTGGGCTCTGATCTCCAAACCATGACATAAACACAATTAAAACTTAGCGGAAGCGAATCGGTAATCAGCGGAAGACAAAAATCACGGAAAATTAAAACTTTTCGAGACAAGAGCTTGGATCCATAAAAGCTTCTTTCATAAAGAGAGATAAGCTGTTTACATCTCAGGATAATTACTTCTCGAGTAATTATATACATCAAGATACAAAATCTCAAGATCACTATACAAAAGACTCCAAGACCTGAGAGTACAGAGGACACATAGGACTAACTCTAACTACACCATATGGCAGGACAATCTCCACCTGAGATTACTACTGCCCCTGGTGCTGCTGCTGAGACTGATCACCTGTAGGCTGGTTCCTTCGTCTTCGACGTCCACCTAAAAAGTTGAAGCCTACGGGGTGAGACAATTATACATAATTGTCCCAGCGAGAGTTATAACTCTTCGCCAGAAGCTTTATTATATCATCAAAGAATATCTTAAACAATAAAGCCTTTAGAGTATTCTATAACAGTTGTAGGTATAACAAGATCTCAACCATTTAGGAGATATGGAGAATATAAACATTATTGCAATGTAACATCAATCAACTAACTTGGAGTCATCTCTAACAAGTTATACTACATAGTTGATTATGTTTTACAAACAACATTATGCCCTGTGGAGATGAGGCTTACCACTCATACTCCAACTGATCGCTGAGAAGTCACATCAGTATCATACATAGGTCATTAAGAGAGCCGGATTCTCATGACCTTCACCTTCCTCAGTCAGTAAGAGGATCACTTATAGGACATCTCGTGTCTCTACTACTATAGCTCACCAGGGTAAACTGGTCCTTCGCTATTCTAGAGTCACAGTGGCATTCTGTACTCTCTTCGTCATCAGGAGGTTTCATATTTACCTACCACTGATACGGATATCTGTGCTTTCTTCGTCATCAGGAGGTTTCATGTTTACCTACCATTGATACGGTATGGAATTATAGTGAAGGATGGATGTATTACACATCTACATCACTTTCCTACACTAGGATGTAAGGTTCTACACATCCATGTACCCCACATACTCAAAAGTATGCGCTCCAGGAGTTCCCTGAGGAAAACCTGTTTCACCATCATTTAATTTCTGACAATGATGGATCTATGATCAGGGCTCTACATTATACTTGATTAGTTAGGTACATTCAATATTCTTTAACAGCATACATTGTTCTACAAACAATAACAATAGCATAGCAGCTATAAAAGAAGAATACTAAATGTAATAGGCCTAACTCATATCAATCATCATTTCTCATTATCCTCATCACAAGTCATCTCTAAGGCATGACCTTGATGGTATTCATGGCTCTCATAGCCCATTATCAGCATAGGATGCCACTGGCAAGGCATCAGATTACTTTACTTATTCATAAGGCTAACAACATGCCTTCAATGAATATAACATCAACATCCATACCTGGATAAGATCACCTTCATATCAGAACCTGCATGGTTAATTCAACTGATAAAGGTAATACACAATAAGGAATGTACTTCTCATTCTTGTCATAAGAGTTACATCTCTAATTCTCATCAATTAGAGTTTAGTACTCCATTGCATGCTATTACCCTTGAATTAGGGTTTACTATTCACATTACATGTCATCACCCTTGAATTAGGGTTTACTATTCACATCAAGGTGAATTAAACTCATAACATCATCATGTATGAGTAACATCTTCATTGATGCTCTTGGATTAGTTAAAGGTTCATCATTTATCATAATTAGGGTTTCTATGGCCTCACCCAGGTGGACCATACCCTAATTATGCTCACTTATGTGCATTGGAGATGCTTTACTTGAGTTTCCACTTAAAAAGGGTACTTTCTCTCTCTAGAAGTACTTTCTCTCTCTATAAGTACTTTCTCTCTCATCATAATGTTAGGTGATGTCAACATCACTCTAAAACAGGTTGGATTGAGTCATCATAGGCTAACATAGCCAAAAGCATCACCATTATGTGATTAGAGTTACTTTCTCTCTCTAGGGTACTTTCTCTCTCTAGAGTACTCTCTCTTTCATCATACTAATGGTTGATGATAACCTTAGACTAGATCAGGTTAGATAGAGTCAGTATGACTAAAAACATTATCCTCATGCAATTAGGGTTT
The DNA here is from genome assembly GCA_963693085.1 of Alisma plantago-aquatica. Lineage (NCBI taxonomy): Eukaryota > Viridiplantae > Streptophyta > Magnoliopsida > Alismatales > Alismataceae > Alisma > Alisma plantago-aquatica. Next base: position 1,094,323,356 of record OY856412.1, on the reverse strand, counting down.
GAATTGAGCAAGGTATAACTTAATTGACCCTTCAGGGGTATTTTGGTAATTCACCCCATTGATCATCATTATGGTCAAAACCTTAGTTAATTAACCCCTTACTATCCTAGATTATCATTAGGGTTTGATTTGGGCAACATTGAACCATTTACATCATCAAATGATTGAATGAGGTCAACCTTGAATCACATTGATTGATTTCAATCATTAATCATCAATTGAGTTGAGATCGGTTGAAAGTGTTGACCGTTTGCCCACTTTGACTTTCCAAGACCGCGAGCCTCCTTATAACTCCAAGACCGCGAGCCCCCTTAGGCTTCAAGACCGCGAGCCATCATGCATTCAAGACCGCGAGCCATCATGCATCCAAGACAGCGAAGACTCCAATTGAGGTTAAGACCGCGAGGGTCATGAAGACCGTTTAGCTAGTTTGAACTCAGGACCGCGAGGCCCTTCGCGGTCTTGAGACTGCGAGCCTCCTCTCGGTATTGAGACCTCGAGCCCTCTCATGGTCTTGAGACCGCGAGCCCTCTCACGGTCTTGAGACCGCGAGGCTCTCATGGTCTCAGCCGCTTGGTCCTTCAATCAAGACTCAAAGATGCAACTGATAATGTCAATCGAGGTTGAAGCCTTCAAAAGGTACCATATATGTTGACCACCTAAGGATTGGGTTAATTAAGGTTATGCTTAACCAATTGGTCATTCAATTGTCCCTCAATTGTTGACCAATTATGATTGGAATCGATTCAATTAGGATCTATCAATGTTCACCCATCAACACTCAACAATGTGTATCAACACAAGGTTGAACCCTTCAATTGAGCTCCAATTGGGCCCAAACTTGGCCCAAACGGTCTTGAGGTCATGTGGGTGGACCCCACATGGTCTTGAGACCGTTTTCCCAAGGTTTCATCAAAATCTAAGGTGATTTGATAGGGGTTGAACCATGATTGAGCCATAAAACAGAATTTTGATTAAATTGATAACTTATTTGCAATTAGGTCCTCAATTGGTCAAATTACTTAACCCTAGACCTTCAAACGGTCTTGGGTAATTGTCCTCTCGGTCTTGAGACCGTTTGGATGAGTTCCAAACGGTCTTGAGACCGTTTGCCCATCCAATTTTGAATTCTAGTGCATATTCATCAAGGTCTGACCCATTGAGTTGATGATCATGTCAATATTTAATTGCAATGTAATTCGGTGTAATTGTACCTTCAATTGGTCAACTATCCTTGACCCCAGACCTCCGAACGGTCTTGGTTGATTGCCCTCGCGGTCTTGAGACCGTTTGGTGACCCCCAAACGGTCTTGAGACCGTTTAGGTCAATCAACCCTAAAAACCCTAATTAGGTCACCATAATTTCAGTACTGATTTCATCTAGGGTTAACCCTAGTATTCACCATTCAACTCTTAGCCCGTTTGGAATTAGACCATAAAACTTGGTGAGTTGTTAATTAACATAATTTTGAACAGTAATCTCATACGGTCAACGCCTGGTCAACGACCTTACACGGTCTTGAGACCGTTTGCCCAAAATGGCAATTTCAGACCGTTTGAAAATCAGGAATAAATTCAAATAAAGTTGTTACTTAAAAAGGTCATATCTCCCGATTCCTTTGAAGTTAGCCTCCCAATTTTTGAGGGTAATTAGCATATATAATTAGGAACAGATTTCTTATACGGTCCACGCCCGGTCAACGGGGCCAAATGGTCTTGGAGACCGTTTTCCCTGTCGCGGTCTCGAGACCGTTTGCTCACCTCGCGGTCTTGAGACCGAGAGAGCAAACTTTTGAGACCGTTGAAGGAAGTGAAAAGCGGTGGGTTTTTCTTGGAAATCACGCCTTCATCTCCTAGCTCAAGAACAGTACGAATATCCCATGGATTTGCTTGCAAAATAGCAGGGAAAAGTAGGGAAACACTAAGAGCTATCATCAAAACGCATATAAAGATGTACATAATAAAGCATGGGTTTAGAGTTATAAAACCCTCCTAAAGCTTGCTTCTTGAGCTCCAAGATTTCAAGCTCCAAGATATAATGGCGTCCTTGAGTTCTTATAGGTTGGACAAGGTGAAAACTCCAAGGAAGGATGAAAAGAGACGGCTAGAAAGATAGGGTTTCGAGAATTAGCCATGAAGCTGACCTTGAATTCGAGTTCTAACCATGGAATTAGGCAAGAAGAGGGGTTTAAACCTACCTTGCACTCCTTGGTCGTCCTCCTTAGCTCCAAGGCAGTCCTTGATCGTCTTTGGTGAAATGAAACAGTAAGGGAACGAAGGTTAAGTTCCCTTGCAACTAAGGGAAGGAGAGCTTATATACATGGGGTAGGATTTTCAACATTAGTTCATAAGTTGTCCATAATTCCAACTAGGTCCCTCCTTCTTCACTTGATCGTCCCTTCCTCTTTATTCTAAGGAAAAACCTTCTCTTAAGGTCTTAGGAAAAGGAGGTAAAGGAGAGAAAGCTAATAATGAGGTACATACATAAAGAAATATTGCACATATACCCTGATTATTCAATCACAAGGCATATCTCATAACTGATAGTTCAATTGAGGTGACTTCCCTATCATTTCTTATCTTAATGATGGCAGGAGTCTAAAAAGATACATTAGATGACATATTTCACAATTTGTATCCCTTAATTTGGGTAAATTGCATTTTACCCCAAACTAGGGTTTCAAGCACCGGGATTGCTTCCACAGCTGCACCTTGGTGTCTTAGCTTGGGAAATCCCTCAAACTTTGCTAAAAAGATTTCTCATGATGTCTCAATATCAGAGGAACATCTCATCATGTGCAATTTGCAAGCTAACCCTTTTTAACTGGGTAAATTGCACATAGGTCCCTGTATATCAAAACAATGCTACGACTTTAAATAAAAAGGAGCAAATACTGAAATATATGTTTCTGAGAAACTTAATTACATGCTCAGAATTAATCACAAAGATTTAATTACATATTTAGGCAAAACACCTAGGGTTAACTCATAACCCAGGTCAGGGATGTTACAGTGTTTGCTTTGGGTCGGAATTAACAAGGTGATCTAGATGGGATCTAGTACCTTGAGGCATGGAGGTGATCATGGCAAGGAGTTGCATTTGACATCTTATCAAGAGTTTCATATGATGCAATTGGAAAGATTTGCCTACCTGAGAGATCTAAGTTGTGGGTGACAGCCCTAGCTGGTCCATGACTTAGAGGATTTCAGGATCTTGCCCACTAGAAGGTTGTACGCTGCAATCTTCCAAATTGATGGTGAGGGCTATCAATTTGAAGTAAAATAGTGGGAGCAATAATTAATTAAAGGCCTAATTATATCGTCAAACTTTTCAAATCAATCAAATAAGTCAAAATTGAGTTTTGGACTAAAATTGCATATTTTCTTTTTGTAGTACAAATGGCAACAAACAACAATCACTTTTCTTTACGATCCGTCCTTGAAAAGGACAAGCTAAATGGGACAAACTTCCACGACTGGTATAGGACATTGAGAATTGTTCTCACTCAAGAGCGAAAGCTATATTTCCCAGATACTCCAATTCCAGAGGAACCTACTCCTAATGCACCAAAGGCAGAAAGGGATGCTTACAAGAAGCATTCTGATGATGCCATTGATGCAAAGTGCTTGTTGTGCTCTATGAACCATGAGTTTCAGAGACAACATGAGAACATGGATGTCATTGAGATGATTCAACATCTCAGGAACATGTATGAAGATCAAGCACGACAAGAGAGATACGATGTCTCAAGGGCACTGTTCAAGTGTGTCATGACAGAAGGAGATCCAGTTGGTCCTCACACACTCAAGATGATTGGATATGTGGAGAACCTGACAAGATTGGGATTTCCACTGAGCCAAGAGTTGGCTACTGACGTGATACTACAATCGTTGCCAGAATCTTACAGTCAGTTTGTGATGAACTACAACATGAACAACTTTGACAGGCCACTGTCAGAGTTGTTGGGCATGTTGAGGACAGTCGAGACATAGATGAAGAAGGACAAGCCTAAGACTGTGATGGTGATCATGAGAAAGAAAGGCAAGTCCAAGCGCAAGGGCAAGGGCAAAGCTAAGAAAGGTTCTGATGCTAGCCAGGAGCCCAAGTCGTCTTCAGCTCTCAAGGCCAAGGGAGGCGTGACCAAGAAAGGCAATTGCCACCATTGTCAAAAGCCAGGACATTGGAAAAGGAATTGTCCTCTCTATCTGGAAGAACAAAAGAAGAAGGAGGCGACAAACGTCTCTACTTAAAGGTGTCATGAAAGTAAACTTGTAACACTTTTGAGGTATATGATACCAAGATGTAAAGTGTAAAGCACTCAATAAATGGGGCAAGTGTTGCTGCCATAGATAGGAGTACTTTGGTTTATTTTCAGCCTAAAAGGAATGTAATACAGTTATGAACTGCTATTTCATATTTGCCAATAGATATAAACACTTTATTTTTGAATATTGTATGACAATGATGGCAATTAATAAAGTTGATGTTTCAATCTCAAAGATATGATCTTTATGGCAATGCCTTGTTTATCTTGTGATATTTGATATGCATAAGATAAAATGACACCTAAAGTTATTGATGACTCAAGTAATCAAATTAGCATAAATCATGAGAAATTCATATCTAGTTTCCATATGATGGATAAATCTAGACTCTTTTGGTCAGAGAACCAGTAAGAGACATGAATATCTTGAACATGATTAATAAATCTTCACTAATGGTAGTGGTAGAATGATTATCCTATTAAGTATAATACATGTGATGTATTTACATACCTATTGGAACAAATGCTAATACTTCAAATGGTGTTTAGAGAAATACCAATATGAATATCTTGAAGTGTTCAAGATTATTATAGATGAAGAAAATATTTGGTAGAGTGTTAATTCTTGATGAGATCAATGAATGAAATACTTGGACCAAATGTTTGAGATCCTTATGAGTGATTATGATCATAGTGAACTCGTGATTAAGGCATGGTGATGTCTAAATCAAGAAGGAATCATACTCTAAGGGGTTAGAGAATGATTATCAAATAACTAAATTCTTCTTAAAATAAAGAATACACTTCGCTAATAAAGGACATTAAAGAATCACAAGGAGTTGTGAGTTCTTATATCCTTGACGGATACACCTCATTTATCTATGTGATGCGTTATTCATGTGATGAGTCAACTATCTAGATGAATACGAGGAACCAAATTTGAGTTATGGTTTATGACCATTACATCCTAAATGACATCCATGTGAACCATAAGGTATGACCTTGATGGTAGCACCCATTGGATGAAATCCATAAGTGCAAATAAATCTTAAGTGTTAAGACACATGGATAACATTTTGAGAAGGATGATTCTTGTTGATTGCAACTTAATGACTAAGACATTTGGCATATGGATACTAAAACTGCATTCCTATGAGGAATAAAACAAGGATGTGTACGTGACATAACCTATAAGGTTTATGAATCCACTAATGCAAATGAAGTCTATAAGTTACAACAGACTAATCAATGTGATTTATTGAGTACAAGAAACTCAAAATTGGATCTTTAGTTTGATGATATAGTCAAAGGGTTTGACTGATATGTCAAAAATAAAGAAGGGATTTGTGATTTAGTGGGAGCATGTTCACATTCCACATGTTGATGTGAAATGGAAATGTTCTAGAATGGGAATCCAAAAGTGAAAATTATCTTTAAGGAAGATAGAGATGTTTCCTATGTGATAGGAATAGAGATCTATAGAGATAGTTCTCGAAATATCTTGACCTGAAAAGAGAAAGCATACATTGGCAATCTGTACCGAAGGGTTCAATATGCATAGATTCAGTGGGAGAAAACTTGTCCATGTTACATGGAGTTAGTATCCCATGGCCAAGTGTCCAATTCTTATGAAGAATGGGAACACTAAGAATAGATATGGATCTATCATGTACGTAATCATCCCATTATCTTGCATGTATCAACATGGCAAGAACAAAAATGCATTCGTCATCTTGTATGTAGGACATGGCAATATGATGTGCTCATCCTGATAACTCGTATGTAAGACATGACAAGTGGATGTCTGTCTACTTCCAGTAAGGGTTACTGGAATGCCATGAGAACTTGATAAGTACTTGAGAAGTACTAGTTCTATGAAGATAAGGAAGAGTTCAATGTAAAGAGTTACATTGATGCGAACTTCCGAAAGGACAGAAAATTAATCACAAAATATATATAGGATATATAAAAGTGAAAGTTTGTTGATAATTGGAAGTGTTCCAATAAAACCATTTAAAAGGAAATGCCGAGTATCCGTGTGTTAGAGAACAACAGTGGATACCATATGGATCTGGAAGTTCATGAGATGAACTTATAGATATTCCGCTCATTGATGACAAGTATGGAATCCTTGATCATGCAATGTGGCTAAAGGTTAGCAAAGGAATATTATATCGCATATTACAGAAACTCCATCTCATACGTGTGATGTACAATGAAGAGACGAGAGACATGCAGTTAAAAACTGACTTTGGCAAGGTGTTGCCATAACTCACTATGTTCGCACTAGATCACAGAAACATGTGGGACACATTTGAAGATCACTATGAATATGATTCAAGGGTGATTGGCTCGCAGTGCAAGTGGGAGTCTGTTGGTATGTATGCCCTGAGAGCCAATCATGGGATGATTGGTGGGATACATTAAGATTGATTTGATAAACATCAAAGGCAAGCTTCCAATTCTTTCTGGTTCAGTCATATGAGATAGTGATAGAACAGATTGAATGTCTAGAGAATGACAGTACTCACTGACGTATGCTTTCAGGTTTAGGACCTGAACGATGATATCATACAGATGCTAAGAGTTTGTACATTCTTGTTATGTCCCTAGTCGGATGTCATTGTGGAAGGTAGATAGAAAGCAATGACACACAAGACTAGATTGTGGTGTTGGTTGATGATAGAATCTCATTAGTCATGATATAGAGATATCAAACCAAACACATAGGTACTTGTTAGAGAACAAGTGTACCGGACAGACCCACCGTGAGTTTGACACATGGAACCATGACATGGTAGTCACAGTCAGTACTCACAGTGATGGTGGTGAGTGTGATTCTTTGACCTAAAATCACTACACTCAACACACGTCATTGGGCACACTTTGAAATCATCAAACGCAGTCCTGAAACATGGGTTGTTATAAAGGTGAAGATTGGGTGTCTTTGACACATGGGGCTTTTGAGGAGTGAGTGATAAATATGGGATTTGTCCCTCCGAAGGGAGTTTGATATCCATGGCCACTTTATGAGTAGGATTGAGAAAGGCGTTCACACATGTGTGAATCAGTATGTGATATTGATCATATCTCTTCCAATCTACTCTGAGATCAAGAAAGTGAATGAACGTTGACAGGATGACTGTTCCATGCGTCGAGTTCATTTGGGATATCAGTGACAAAGGAATTATACATTCACTGTAACACCATTCACGGATTGTAGGATTGAAAGTTGTTCTCCAACTTTCTATTTCACTTGGGTAACACTGATGTGTGACTAGGCACCACTCTTTGCTTGTGAAGTCATAAGTGTTATGGACTTTCACTGCCAACGTGAAATGGACCTACAAGGTCACACACATAGGATTTAACCTCGAAGAGGAGTTTTGTCCACAAACAATGTTTAGATTGATTACTATAGGAGTTTAGTAGCTCAATTAAACACTCAATCAATTGATAGCTCAATATCATAATGTTCAAGGTGTTGGACTGATTGATTAGAGTATCGAATTGATTGAAACTGCAATTGACTATTTCTGCACAATCTGCACTCCCAACCGATCAGCTCATGTGATGAACTGATCAGCTGAGCTTGGTGAACCGATCGGTTCAGATGGTGAGTCGATCGGCTGATGGACAGGGTGAAACAATCACTTCAAATGTTGAAACGATCGGTTCAACTGGTCCAACCGAGAAAATTGGGAAAGTAAGATTGGTGAGAAATTTCTTTTCGTTTCACTTGCCCAATTTGATTGGAACAAGGATTGGTATTAGGTACTAATTAGAAATAAAAGAGGAAAAGTCAATCGGGAACTGACCATGACCACGAACCGACCGGTTCAGAAGTGAACTGACCATTTCTTGGGTCCCAACCGATCAGTTGAGCTGTCAACCGACCGACTCAGATCCCCAACCGACCGTTTCAGAAATGAAATGATCGGTTCAGGTTGCGCATTTGGTTATTTTTGTGGAAAATATTGAACCCTTCTACTCCCACTTTAGTCCCGCATTACCCGGGATAGAGAACCCTATCCCATGACCCTCCTATATATAGGGGTATTGGGGGCTTCTCATAGTACAAATCAATGCAACTAGTTGCTCTGTAAAGTTGTCGTTCTCTCTAGTTTTGGTAACCGAGAGAGCCCGAGCAAGTGCTACCCGATAAGGGAGGCACAACAAGGGAAAGACAACTGCAGAAAGCGACTGGTGGCAGGAGAGTGTGTCGGTGACTAGTACGCTGACAGGAGGGTGCGACTCCTTCCAATTCCTTGTGGGACAAGGAGATTGGAGTTCCAGGTGGTCCTTGTGGACTACTTCAGAGGCGGGAGATTTCTGCCGCTTAGAGGACAGCTGTCAATCCCGACAGTCCCAATGAGACCAGGAGTTGTCAGTCCCGGTGCGACTAGGAGCTGCACAGACACCGTCCAAGACCGGAGGTGAAGACCATACAAGCCGCGAGGTATTGTCGCCGAGCAAGCCTCAGGACAAGGTATGATTCCCAAACCATCCTTTCCTATTGTATAGACGTTGACACATTTCCTTGTTCTGGGTTTGGGGAGGAGAAATTTTTTGTTTCCGCTGCCTTCTCTGCCTCCCCTAAAACCCAACACAATCCATCTGGTCCCTCATGTCCTAAACTAATCCTCTTCCTCATATGGTGATCCTAAAACACACAACCCTCACAATCAAAATTAATTGATCACTGAAGGCTCTTAAGAGTTTTACTGATATGTAGTAGATTAAGAGGAAATCTTGGAACATATAAGACATATTTTAAGGATATATTTTTGGATAGAGATGTAGTTCTAATGCCATGAACAATAGACAGAGTCTCATCCACAATAGTCACAGGAGGGAAACATGTAATTTTAAATAATGTAGTGAAAAGTTTAGAAAAACCAAAATTGTGAGTAGATGCACCAGAGTCAATGACCCATTTATGTTTACCGTAAGTAGTGGGGGATGCAAGTAAAGAAGAGGAACCACCTCTGTAGTAGATGTTAGTGAGGATTGTCGAGCCTGGACGAGTTCTTCAAACTCCAAGTGAATCCACTCAAGTGTGGGCTGAGTAAAAATTGAGGAAGTAACAGTGGAGTCAACACACATAAGAGGATATCTGATTCTCCCAGGAAGGCGCATCATGCTTTTTCCAACATCAATCATCATTGTGGTTTGTGCATCCACATAAGTTGTAGAATCGGTTGGCAGGAGTAGGTTGAGGTTGACCTCATCCACGGCCAGGAGGAGGACCTCATCCGGGAGCACGTCCACATCCTTGACAAGAATTAATGGAGCAGACTGTAAGGATCGAGTGACTAGAACAAGTAGCAGACATAGAAGGAAGGCACTGAATGCACTTGAGAACATCCCTTAGTGTAGGTATGGGATCAGTGGATAAGATCTGGTCAACCACACCTATAAAGGAATGAGGCAAACCAGCCAGAAATTGAGTGACTTGAAGTGTGTTGTGTTTCGGTTGAACTTCTTTGGTATTAGTAGAGAGTGGATGATATTCTTCAAATGCAGCCCAAACTGTTCAACACTAGTTATAATGGTTTTCCATAGGGTCATCATCAAAATACTCCTTTTTATCCAACTTTTTAAAGATCTCAAAGACCTTCTTTGGGTCTTGCTGATGTGAGTACACATGGTATAGTTGATCCCACATGGCTTTGGAACTTTGCACGCAAAGTAGAGACTGATTGATCTTTGGTTCAACACTATTCACCATCCATGTCATGATTCCAGAATCATCTTTATCCCATTAGTTATACACATATTTCACTTTGTCATCCATCTAGTCATCAAGAGGATCCCTAACAGTAAAAGATATATGAGAGTAACATCCTTGGGCTTTGAAAAAGAGTTTGAATGATATCACCCAAAGATGGTAATTTGATCCATTAAGTTTAACAATTATAACACACAAGGTCATTGAAGGATGTGTAGTTGCCATGGAAGCCATAGAGATGACACACACAAATAAGAAGTAGAAGTAGTACAAAAAGGTAGTCTTGGATGATGACATCTGAGAAACTCACAGTGGAGCAACAACAATACAGTAGTTAAAAAATAACAATAGATGAGTAGATCTAAACAACCCACATAGGGGCAGACAAAGCATCAACCAAATCCATATAGATCTAAGGAACCTACATAGGGGAAGTAAATAGCAACAATAGCAAATCTGGATCAACAGATCTGAGAAACCCACATAGGGGAAGTAGATAGGAACAACATCATATCTGGATAAACAAATTCAAGCAACCCACATAGGGGTAGTCGATAGCATTAGCAACATATCTGGATCAACACATTTGAGAAACCCACATAGGGGTAATAGATAGAAGGAAAGACCTACATCGCCATGGTGTGAGATTCACTCCACCATGTGGCATAGGTAGGAAATGAGGTGATACATGTAGGGCTTCAACTTGCTATTTTGGGACTAACTGGAAGAGGGAATGAGGGGATGTAAGGTGGAGGTCGATGGGGTAAAGAGGTTAAAGGTCGATGAGGGATGAAGGTCGGTGGGGTGAAGGTTGGTGGGTTATAGGTCGTTGGTGTGGAGGGTTGATGGATTATAGGTCGATGGGCAGAGGTTGATGGGTGTGGAAGATCGATGGGTTATAAGTCAATGAGGGATGAAGGTCACTGGGGTAGAGGTAGATGGTGTGGAAGGTCAATGGATGGAATGTCTATGTGTGGGAGATGAAGGGTTGGTCGATGGGCGGCAGAGGAAGGGTTGATGGGTGTTGAAGGTTAATGGGTGGAAAATGAAGGGTTGGTCGATGGATGAAATATGGATGGTTGGTCGATGGGTGGTAGATGAAGGGTTTGTCAATGTGTGGTGGAGGTCGATGGGACAGTGGTGGTGATGAAGGTTATGGAGGGAGTGGGTGACTAGGTGGTAGGGGTGGTGAAGATGGTGGGGGAGATGATAGGGAAGGGGGTCAATGGGATGGCTTGGGGAGGATCAAACATGTCTGATACCATATAGAATGGAAAAACCTTTATTCAATATATTTGAAATGGTTACAATGTACTCTCTTTTATAAGACGAGAGTAAGGGAGAACTAGAAATAGGCAATATGGGATAAACGAAAAGCTACAGACAAGACAAGACTTAAGCACATAAATAAACACACACCATAAGATAACAAAAACACAACACAGGGTAACACATAAGTGTATATACTAATGATACCAATGCATTCTATCTCAACTACAACATGAGACTCTTCAATGAGTTGATAAACTCATCTCATTGATATCCAAGTTAGTACCACAAATTTATCCTAGTCCTAAAATTGCTCATTGGGCCATCTTGATTTATTTCTCTACTTTGGAGATTGGGATGCCCATTTAACCATGATCTCTTCTTTAGAATCCCAATGAATCATCTCTGTGTTGGTGTATATGCCCTAAAGTCCAATTATAAATGATGGATATATGGATATTTAGTACTGTTGATTTGATTAATAAAGGTGATTCCATTTATTTATGCATATTTGATTACTGTGATAGTAATATACAAAATATATATCTTTAGTATGATTGGTTCAAATCCATGGAACTTCTAGTATGTGATATGAACATGAGATCTTAATAAATTCTAAGAACAATATTCTTAAATGTCCCTATTCAAGTATTATTGTGGTTTGGATAATAATAATGCACATCCGACTAGTATGTGTGGTGAATGATACACTTTTCGATTCGCTCAGTGTACCGGTTAATTCGTCAAGTGAAGGAAATTCACTCTCCTGGGAACTAGAAACTCGTATGGAGGAACGCTCTACCTATAAGGTATAGAACATTCTTGTGACTGATTCAACACCAGGGACTGATGACAAACGCCAATCGCGTACGTCATAGAAAATAGGATTCTACATGCATCCTGAGGCGACTTCCAGAGTGCAAAAAACTCTGGAAATGAGTTTTGATTGTTGTTCCAGTGAGATTCCTAAGAGACATAGATTGGAAGGTCCATATCTACAATGAGCAACTCAATTTTAATCGTTGGAACTTCTTCCACGATAAGGTATAAAATTAGAATCATAATCTAATTTTGTTGCATTAGATGGATCCTACCCAAGGGATTCTTGGGATATTTTTTTACCCATTATGCTTTCCTCTCCAAAGAACCCATAGGTGATATCAGAGTTATATCTAATGCTCTTCGCCAGATTTTTAATTATGATTTGTCATTGAATTATAATAGAACAAATATTTCATATGATGAAATTGATTAATGTGAAATTTGGCCAATGGGTTCCCGATTACTATCACCATGACCATATTATGGTATGATAATGTATATGTATGTATATATGCAATCCAAAGAAATGCTTTAACATTCTTTATGTTTGGTGTGTGATACATGATTATGGCCAAACCCAAATTGTGATTGTTTTTTACTTGTGGTTGATTCTTTGTATTTTAAAATCTGGCTTACATGTTGTACCTTCTTTATCGATTCCATATGCATGACTTTCCACTTTATCCCCCTGGAATGTAATTCAAGGTTTCTCTTACATATAGTGTAGTAGTTAAGGATAGACTGGGATATATGATATCCTACATGTAACATCCAAATTTAGGCATTTTTGCTAAGTATGTAACTATAGTTTTGTCTCTATATTAGCCTTGATATGTCCTAAATGACTTGAGATACTTAGATTTTCATAACTTATATTTTTTTGAAGATATAAATTTCTCAACTAGCCAATTTCGAGACTTGCAGGTACCTAACTAGAGAATGCATTGATTTCCAGTTATGAACATATGAATGTGACTCGATCTTACCCAAACTGAGTCAAGTTCGTCCCCTACATAAGAGTACAACCTAGCACTCCATCACCTCTTTTTCTTTAGAAGACAATTGAACGTCTGTCTTCCAACGGTCTATTTTAAAGGGCATAACTGAATTCCAGCAAACCTTTTGAAGGAGTGCTTAAAGGATCTCCTAGAGAATTTGTCAAGTCGAGTTGAGTTTGGCAAACTTGAGTCAATTTCACTTCCTCCCACCACTAATCTTTTCTTTAGAAGACAACTGAATCCCCATCTTCTGGTGATCCATCTTCTAATGGTGTCTATTGATGGTACCAACCAAAGGGTGGTTCAGAGGGCTGAACCCAACAATGCCTTCCAATGTCCACTTTTGATGGTTTATCTTCTAATGGTTTCTTCCAATGGCCATCTCCGATCGACCCACTTCTAAAGGAAACCATACCTTGCCAACTGAAGATTTGAACTCGAGTCAAGTTTAGTGAAATTTAGTCAATTTTGTTCCCACCTACAAATATATCTAATCTACCACTATAAATATCCCTCCTTAGCCACCAGGCAAGGGGTTCCCCATTTTTGGTTCCCAAACCTCCGTCTTAGAACTTGAAGGCCCTAGAGGGCTCTAGATCCCACCCTACATCCAATCCCTTTGCTTAGCTTCCATCTTTCTTTGACATCCACCATATTGCACCACCGTCATCCACCTTCCAACCATCTGCATCAACATTCCTCCTCCATTCATCCATCCAAGCTACTATTTGGGGTGTAATCAAGGAGAAAAGAGGTTAATGAATCTAGAAAATCAAGGAGGGTGATCATAAGAATGAGATCCAACCAATTCAAAGTATAAGGATCAAGAGGCGCCTCTTCTCCATGGGCTAATCTTTTCGTCTTCCTCTTTTCTTCAAATGTTATCCTTTGTTACTGTACAAAATGTATTTTCATCTTTGTTCGGCGCCACCTATGCTTGTCTATGGCTAGTTGAGATCCTTGTTGGCTATGTAGCTTGTTTTGGGCATGTTTATGTACTTTGACCCTAAGCAAATAGTATATATTCAGATCCATCATCTTTCTATTCTATGTTCTCTATTTGTTTGTAATAGTTGGTTTGGTTGATCTCTTTGTTGCTTGAACCTCCATTTCTACTAATATCGAGAGACTTGGTGTAGAAACAAGTAAGGAGGTAATTTGGACCAAAATCTGAGATGAGGAAGTTCAAGGGAGGATCTGTCAGGAACCCATGGTTAGAGAGATCTGACCTAGCTTAGTGAACTCGACTTGATTTCCCTGAACTTGAGTTGATTTCACTAAGTCAAGGTTCTAGGTAGATCCTCTACCGTTCTTAACACTTTTGGCCTTTTTGGACCCTAGAGGTACTCCAAAACTGTCAGAGGTGTTGGTCCATTAGCCTTGAGAGGGGTGTTGGGCCGCTAATTGGTTTAGTCCCACTATGTAAGAGTGAGTGAGATGATCCCCACTGGAGTAGCTAACATGGTACATTATGGACATGAATGTTAGTTCATGAATAGGGTATTCAAGGGTTGTCTATGCCTGATAACGAGGTCCATAGAATTCCCAATTTGTGTTTACCTATCCAGGAACTCCTTCTCCTGGTTATTAAGATTTTACAGAATCAATTTTTTTTTATATTTTACTTTGTTTTTCTTTTCTATGCTCCTTCTAGTTCTAAACATCTTTTTACTCTCAATTTTTGTTAACCAAGTAAGGGAGGAATCTTAGGAAACTAAATTTCCTCACGTCCTTGTGTTGAAACCTATATATCTACTTTAACCCCGTATTGAGTTGTAGTCATCTTGAAGGTTTCAAGTTATAAATTTAAATTTTGATACTTTTAAATTTACCTCTTTTCAAATGTACATTTTAGGGCGATCAATTTTTGGCATCATTTTTGGGATGTGATTTTTCCACATTTACACACTCGAGGATTTTGTTTTGTTAGCATTAGCTTGTGCATATATGCATAGTCTTTCTTTCTCTTTGTACATTCTTTTCCATACACACTAATACACCTTTTCTTTTCTTTCTTTATTTTTGATCTACAACCATGGACCTTGCCTCATCAAGGCAAGTCATCTTATCCACCCATCCTCCTAAATTTTTCTACATCCATGACTACTAAAAAATAATTGAAAGTCGTGCACTCTAGCTAGTTGATTTATATTTCACCCTACCATCATTACATGTTATCACTCCAGCATCAGAGAATGATGATCAGCTGACAACCTATGCATTCCTATAGATTCAAGAGCTAGACATACAAATAGTTATAAGAAGAGAAAGTGTTGAAGTACTTCTATCTACCTTGTATCCTCATCTCTAGGATTGTACCAATGTGTTTCAGGAGCTTCTTGAAAGGCATGATCGTTAACTCATGGAAACCACTGAGGTCACTTCCTGTAGAAGAAATGCACTTCAAGTTGTTGAACAAGGATTTATCCAAACACATCAGTTTGACACAAAGAAACTTCAAAAATTGTACAAGACAACATTAACAAACCTTGAAGGTATTTGGGCTCAAGTCCAACAACTTCAAAGTGAGGTTTTTGTGTATATACAGAGACTTCAAGACCTCGTCAGTTTCGTTTTCATGCATTTACAAGTTCTAGAGTACAATCATGAAGACCTTAGACATCATAACCACTCCATTGGGCCTGATTTTGAACTTACTCACCATCCTATTTGGGCTTCTTGCTGGACTCACCTAGATTTTTCTGTGAAGACTTCTCCTAACTAAGGAATCCCTTCATTCCATCTAGTTGATTTCATTGAGCAACCAATGGGGGATACATAATGTCCGCATGTATAGTTTAATGATGATGATTTTGATCCTTCTCAAGGCAGCCAAAAAGCCTCACCACCAAAAGTTTAGTTTTAGCTGCCTAATTCAACTTATATGACAGACCAAGGTGATAACTCTCAAGTGTTGAGACTTTTTATTTCATTTCAAAAAACATACCTACATTGACTTGGAATAATTTGTTTGAGGAGGGTGATGATGACTGTTCAAATTGGGGAAGTGAATATACCTATAATGACAAACTAGAGTCACATGAGCTGACATTTTCTACCATTCCTTTACTAGGGTTGATCAGAATTGAGGGAGCAGGATGGAAAATCCATCACAACATGGTTGCAGAACATGAAGATGACCAAAACCCCATGGAAAATGATAGACTTGGGGTGGCTAAAGTGTCATTAAATTTACATAGGGATACTTTTTGTTCAAACTTTGATTGGATATCTCATATTTCCAGCAAAGAACTTTTTGAGCATCCAACTTTAGAGTTGGAGGCAGAGAGCCAAGAACAGACAAGTAAGATGCAGTCGCAAAATCTAGCCTCCACCTCTGCATGAGTCAACGTATATGGGGAAATACATTCAAACACTTACATTTGGAGGTGCTTGATAAATTCTATACTAAGGACTTCACCCTTGTTCAATTCAAGAATATTTTTGCAGAAGGATGAGTTCATCAGTCACCTAAAAACAACTCCCTTACTCAAACTTCAAATTCCTATCACATATTTTGTAAGGCGACCACCATTGGAAATACATAAGTAACAAGGAGCCCAAAACTAAGGATTTGGACCCCACTATGGGAATTGTGGGGTAGTCGATCCCTTTTTATTGAACAATTCTTCTTTATTATTTCTTTAGCACACACAATAAAACTTATTTCAATATTCTAGCATAAATTTTATCTTTCCTCTAACTATCTAGATATAACTTTTTGCATCATTTAAGTGTTTGTTGTTATATAGTGTACATGTATTTCTACCCTTTTGCATACAACTATTTATGATATAAACCTTGAGCAAGTGAGTTAACTTCATACACATTTGGGTAAAACTAACATCACGTTTTATCCCTCATGTGGTTAAATTAGTTCTAAGTTTCACTAGAATAACCAAAATTGATTAGGTTTGGTCTGTACGGACTCAATTTCATCCATATCTATATGTGCCCCCTTCTCCTAACAAATAGACATGAATATGCACCCCTTTGACATTTTTACCGGATTTCTTCCATCTCCCTGCCTCACGCTTCCCGCCTTCATTGTTTGACTCATGTGAGGCCAAAAAAGATGTAAAATCAACTTGGTTTCACTACAACCAACTTGATTTTGTTTCCCGCCTTTTGCTTGCATTCTTCCTACACATCTCCTCTCCTTTTGGGTAACATGTCATTTCTCTCACAACCTGGAAGGCTTTTTCATCTTCCACACAGTCTGATAGGTGTCAGCTTCACATGCCTAATTTCCATAAAGTGAAATTGACTCGATTTCATCAAGATCAGGTTTGTTTTACATGTAGTTTTTGTATGCATTTTTCTTCTTTACTATTCTTTTGGACCACACAATTTCACTTCCTCCCTCCATCGACCTTTTCTTTAGAAATTACTAAAGCCTCATCTTCTGGTGATCCATCTTCTAATGGTGTCTACTGATGGTACCAAGTGAAGGCTGGTTTAGAGTGATGAATCTGACGTTGCCTTTCGGTGGCCACTCCTTATGACTTATCTTTGGATGGCCTATTTTGATCGATCCACCTATGAAGGAAACATTACCTCGCCAATAAAAATATTAAACTTGTATCGAGTTTGGTAAACTTGAGTAGACTTTGTTCTCACTTATAGATATATACTGTCTATCACTATAAATACCCCTTCCTGGACACTAGCCTAGGGGTTCCACATTTTTGGTTTCCAGGCCTCTATCTTAGAGCTTGAAAGATCGATAGGGCTATAGATCTTACCCTATGTCAACTCCCTCTAGTTGGCTTTCATCTTCCTTCAACCTCCACCATCTTCCCCCACCATCATCCACCTTCCAACCACCCCATAAGAATTCCACCTCCATTCATCCATCCAAGCTAATGTTTGAGGAGGAATCAAGGAGAAAGGATGCTAAAGAATCCAGAAGATCAAGGAGGATGACCCCAAGGATGATATTCCACCCATATGGAGTCTAATAAGTGAGATCCACATATCATCCATAGGCTATAATGTTCTTCTTCCTCTTTTCTTCGATTGTTCTCCTTCATTTTTGTACAATGATGTATTTTCATATTTGTTTGGTGCAAACAACACTTGTCGACGTATCGTTGATCTTGTTCTTGTCTATGTGGCTTGTTTTGAGTATGTTTATCTACTTTTACCCTAAATAAGTAGTTTATATTCATATTTGGCATGTTTCTATTCTATCTTCTCTATTTGGTTGTGATAGTTGGTTTGGTTGATATCTTTTTTGCTTGAACCTCCGTTTCTTCAAACATTAAGATATTTTCTATAGAAATGGGTAGAGGAGATAGTTTGGACAAAAATCCATTTGGAGAAAGTCTAAGGGAGGATCATTTCATAACCAAAGGTTAGATATATCCAACCTGATGCAGTGACATCACTCAGGTTCCCCAAACTTGAGTTTATTTTACTAAGTTAGGGTTCTGGGTAGATCCTCTACCACTCCTAACACTCTTTGGCCTTTCTGGACCTCGAGAGGTACTCCAAAATAGTAAGGGGTGTTGGTCCATTAGCCTCAAGAAGGGTGTTGGGTCACTGATGGGATTAGACCCAGCATGAGAGTGAGTGAGATGACCCCCATTAGAGTAACTACCATGGTACATGATGGATGTGAATGTTAGTTTCTTGCTAGGGTGTTCGAGGGTTGTCTATGCACTATACTTCTCAATTTGGGTTTACATAGACATGAACTCCTTCTCTTAGTTAGTAGGATTTAATAAAATCTATTTTCTTATTTTACTTCTTTTTCTTTGTTCCATTTTTCTACACTCATTCTAGTTCTAAACATCTTTTTAACTCTCTTATTTTTAACTAAGTAAGGTCATAATATTAGGTGACTAAACATCCCCACATCCCTTTGTTCAACCTTGTATATGTATTTTGAACCCGTATTGAGTTGCATGCATGTTGAAGGTTTCATGTTATAAATTGAAAGTCTAATCCTTTTAATTTTTCCTCTTTTCTGAAGTGTGATTTACGCAGGTCATATACATGAAGATGGATTAATGCAAAATAATCATAGAAAATAATGTACCATCAATGGTGTCTAGTCGTGATTGAAGAATCTAGGGATTAGGGTTTATCATCTCTTATTTATGCATGTGATGTTATAAGCCCTACATGATCTCAATCTTCCATTAGCTTATAAATATTATTCTAGGAGGCCATAGTCATCATGTTTTATATTTATCACTCGTGGTGCTTGTTTTATATATATATATATATGGGTCCATATTTAATACCCGCACGGGTAGCTACCCGCCCCCTATTTTGGTTACTTTTTTTGAGTTTCTTACTTTTGTCATGTAGAGGGTTACTTTACCTTGCAAATTGTAAAGTTTCATGCATAGTTAGTTAGGTTTGCATCAACAGATTCAAAAACATGGTTATATACATATTTGTTGTGTATTTTTCATGGATTTACTTTTTAGTCGCATAGTTACTTTTTTTATAGCAGGATTACTTTCCTGACCTGAAGAGTTACTTTTTTGGCTTCTGGGGAGCGAACTCCAGGTTACCTGTGCGGGTATTAAATGATCGCCCTATATATATATATATATATATATATATATATATATATATATATATATATATATAGAGAGAGAGAGAGAGAGAGAGAGAGAGAGAGAGAGAGAGTTGAGCTACAATACACTCGAGTGTATAGGGGCACCTATACACCTCAGTTTATAGACGTTGGATCAAGATCTGGCAAAAAGCAAAAACAAGCCTCCTTTTTACAGTAGGTGCTCCCGTTAACGGCCGTCAACTAGGTCCCAGCCCTCTCACTCCCTGTGACTCCCCTCCTCCAATGCTCTCTCTCACAATGTGAGAACCCCGGTTCTCTCTGCCGCATGTCCGCCGCATTTGACTGCTCCTGGCCGGACTGGTCCTCTGCTCCATTTTGCTGCACGACTACAACCGAGAACAACAACAAGCAACAACTGCTCCTGGCCGGATTGGTCCTCCGCTCTGCCATGTTGCACGACTGCAACCGAGAATAACAACAAGAAACAATTGTTCCTGGCCGGACTGATTTCAACCAAGAATAGCAACGAGTGTCAGTGCCAATGCCAGCTAGTTCCCAGCCGCAACTCGAGCCCCTTCTGAGCTTGCCAAGGTGGGCATTGCCGCACCGAAGAAGAGAAGTGAAGCCTAAAAGTCAGGCATTGCCAACTTCAGGCATTGCAGCTAGAGGGGTTTGACGAATTCGCTAGGTACCTATACCTGTGCTCATCAACTACTGATTATCGATATCGATTTTAGTTGTTTTGCACTTCTCCTGTCTAGAATATTAAATCAAATAGATAACTGCTCCAACAACAACTTCTTATTTTAGTTGAAGAAAATAAGCATGGGGTCAGGTTTGTGCGGGCCGGATGCCTGGGGCCGATGGTTGGGCAGAGAGAAATGTCCTACTATTTGTTGTTGTATAGAAACCATATGCCTAATTAATTATATGCACACATTTTTTTGTTCACTGCCTGCTATGAAATTTTGAGACTGAATTAATGAAATTTTATAGTGATGGACTTCTCTGCTGACGTTGATGGCATGATGGGCATTGATTGGTTAGCTTCTGAGAATCCAATTGAAAGAGTTGATGATAATGATAATCCAATTGAAAGAGATGAGCATACATGTGCAATGGTAACCAAATATTGCAATTTTTTAAATTTCAAATATGTGTATTTTGTAATAGTGTAAGGGATATGTTTTTAAGCATTTTTCTATCATATTTTCTTAAGTTGATGAACTAATTGATGATGATGAGGGGTTTGATGATGATGAGGGGTTTAATGATGATAGGGTTGAAGTGGAATCTAATCCAGATCCGTATATAGGCTTGTGGTTTGATTCTATTGAAAATCCGAAAGAATTTTATAATCGATATGCTTACAAGGTGGGATTCAACATTCGTAAGGGGAGTCAATTTGTGTGTGCTAAATCAAAACAGGTTACTAGTAGAGTGTTTGTATGTTCAATGGAAGGTTTGTAAAAAATAAAGAACAAAGGTGATGATGGTGTAAAGGGTACTCCAAAAAAAGATATGACATCTGCACGAACATGTTGTAAGGCTCGAATGCGAGTGAAGCAAGGAGAGGGCACAAAGTGGGTGGTTACAAGTTTTGAGAAAGAGTACAACCATGACCTCACTCAAAGTCCATCCAAGAAGCGGTTTCATCAGTCACATCGACATATGTCAGCAAAGGTTTGGGATTTAGTTCGTGCTATACATGACCAAAATATTTCTACTGCTCAAATTATGTCTCTCATAGCTAGTCAGCGTGGTGGAATTCGTAATGTGAGTTTCATTAGAAAGGATCTGAGCAATGAGATTGTATCCTTGAGAAGGAAATATATAGGTGTTGATGTTTCCTCCACTTTGGAGCATTTTAGAAAAATGCAAGTAATTAATTTGTTATTTTATTATGCACTTCAACTTGACGAGCAAGGATGTACACGCAATATCTTCTGGGTGGATGCTAAGTCAAGGATGGCATATCAAACATTTAGTGATGTGATTACTTTTGACACCACATATATGACTAACAAGTATAGTATGCCATTTGCACCATTCATAGGTGTGAATCACCACAAACAATCAACTTTATTTGGGTGTGCGTTGCTACGTGATGAGATAGCTGATTCTTTTATTTGGGTATTCCAAACATTTTTAAATGCCATGTTTGGAAAACACCCTAAGGCAATACTAACTGATCAAGATCCAGCAATGAGGAAGGCAATTTGCATAGTTTTTCCTGATGCAATTCATCGTTGTTGTCAATGGCATATAATGAGAAAAGCACGTGAGCACCTTGGTGTAATATATGGGACAATTGTTGGTTTTGCTGAAGAATTTCATTGTTGCATAAACATGCATGTCACTATTGAAGAGTTTAAGGATAGGTGGAAGAGAATGATATGCACATTCAACTTAGGTGACAATGCACATTTGCGTCACTTGTGGAGTATTAGAGATCAATGGATACTTGTTTACTTTAGGGGTACTTTTTTTGCCAACATGTCAACCACACAACGGAGTGAGAGCATGACTGCTATTTTTAAAGACCATGTCAACAATCATTTACCAATTTTTAAATTTTTCAAAGCATATGAAAAGGTGGTTGAAATCCGATATGACAAAGAAGATGAGGAGGACTATAGAACTAAAGATGGAGCACCCACTCTTTGGTCTCTTGCACCAATTGAGAAGCATGCAAGAACTGTATACACAAGAATAGTTTACAAAGACTTCCATATCCAAATGAAGAAGACAACTAGCTATGACATAGAAGAGGTGATCAAAGACTCCTTATATCACATTATATATATTTCTGAAGAGGAGAATCACTTCACGGCAAGGAAGTTGTACATGGTGGCCGTGAAAAGAGAATCAGATGAGATATCTTGTGAATGCAGGCATTTTCAGTTTAGTGGCAGATTGTGTTGTCATTCTCTCAAGGTAGTATAATTTGTCAATTATCATAAGATTCCCCCATGATATGTGTTAGAGTGTTGGACAATCAATGCAAAAAAAACAACAAATATGATCATGCTGAAGAAACTCAAGTAGAGATGGATGATAGTACCATGTTGAGTAGGTATAATAGCTTGTGTAGATCAGCCATGTGATTGGTTGGTTTAGCTTCTAAAGAAAAGGATACTTACAAGATGGTGCAAAAGACTTTTGTAAATTCATATGCTGAAGTTTTAAATATGCAACACAAAGTGGATTCAGTTTCTACAGATGAAAGGATACCCTCATCCCAGACCTATATTCCTACTCGAGCGAGTCAATATGTGTCATTGGTTATACAATCACAACATGAAATCAATGCAAAAGATCCTATAACATCACAGTGTAAAGGAACTCGAAAACCACAAAGGTTCAAACCACCTACCGAAATGAAAGCAAAGAAGAAAAGAACATGTAGTACGTGCAGTGCAAAAGGTCATAATAGTCGGACATGCAAGCATGGGGTATTACTACCTATTAATAAATTTATTAAATTTACAATACATCCTCTCAAATAAATTTTCAGGGAAACAAGGATGCATCAACCTCGTATGGGATAGAAGAAGAAGTTGAGGAGTCAAGTGAAGACTAATGTAGCAATGTTATTTCTATCTATCCAAGTGCATTTGTGTACACTTGAGATGTAACATTTATGACAATGTTCTCAATATTGAGCTGTAACATTCATGACAATGTTCTTTGTTCTATTTGACTTAGCTCTTACTGTGTGCTTGTTCCAATGTGTTGTTTTGTTTGAACAAATGATTCAATGCATGTTGTATGCTTGTTTCCAATTTTGTTTGTTATGGATGATGGCAATTCTCATATGGCTAATGGCAAAATTGATGTAGCAGGATTTCTGGTCCATTTCATGGTGTTCAGTACTTCAGTAACGTTCCGAGTTTCCAATGGGAGGCTCCATGCTGAATTAGAGGAGTCAAGAAACCTAATAATTTACAAGTTACTGCCTCACAAAATCGGCATGTGTGGTTTTGATAATACCTGCTAATATTTGTGTTACAGACTCGCATATGATGCCTTACTGACTCGCATATGATTTGCCTTGCTTTCAGATGGAGTTTGATTATTGGGTTAGATAGGTATGCAAAGACAAAAAGACACTTGACTGGTTAGAATAAATGCTGAAATGTTTATGATATATGTTGGTATCCAGAAACAACACCTTCTTTCTCCCTATTGTGTTCATTCTCAATTGAGTAACATGTTCATTTCTTCATTCAGATGGTTTCAGAGAACAAGTTCTCATTAATTTACCAGGGTGAGTTCATTGAGCATTGGGTACATTCAGCTGTTACATTATGTGAATTAGGATTCCAGTTTAAATGCATAAACATTATTGTACAATGACCACGAATGATACATTAGTGGTGAGTGAATTAGTTAACAACTTGGGCATTTGAGTGAATCTGATGTAACATTTCAGAGGAATTTGGGCATAATGGAATGCCATGCCATAAGTCCAACATAAAAATGCAAAGGTGCAATCAGAAACAAAGCCACATTTCAACTCAGAACAATTGGGTAACCATCATTCATTGATTCAAATGTTGTTACACCATTTGACTACTTGGTATAATGCTAAATCGATCTAGCGTACACAAATACTAACATGATACATGATATCACTAATGCATACAAACACCACTTGTATTTTATGATTCCTCTTTGTTCATTGACCCTGGCCATCTTCACTTCTTCTTTAACTTTAATTAGCTCAGAACCTACGATCTTCACTTCTTCTTTGAGTTTCATTAGCTCAGAACCTGCCATCTTCAATTCTTCTTTCAGTTTCATTAGCTCAGAACATGCCATCTTCAATTCTTCTTTCAGTTTCATTAATTCAGAGCCTTGAGCATTGGAATCTTCCTCTTCAGTATGTGTTGAGGATGAATCCGCCCACTGGAAGTACCTATAGAAAGGATACCCCTGTACAACAAAGGAACAACATAAAAAATAAACACATTCCAAACAATTCATACAAGACCCTACAATTTAACACATACTTCCTTGTTGAAATTTGGACATCCAAAGAACCTACGGCCATAATGTTTCGGTGTCCTAGCTATTCTAGACACAAGCACATAGCCACAGTCACAATGCACACCAATTCTGTCTGCAGGTCTGTGAAGAAACATATTTGAACATGTAGAGGATGTATAGCAATTTTCCTTTTGATAATCCATATAGTAAGATGGAAGGCAGATCTAAAAGTGGGGGGGATCAGAAAAGAGGGGACCTGATTACAGGACAAAGTGGAGAATTTAGAGAGGCAAAGAGGGAATCATACTCATTGCTTCGACCTATAGGGACAGTGACAAAGGGGAAGTGCAGCTGGGCACCTGGTGCAAAGGATGGCAAGATGGATTTCAGAATTCGACTGACGGAGAACAGACACCTTGCACCCAGTTTCTAGAATCCACCTGGCGACGGTGGTCTACTGGAGACGACGGTATGTTGGCCTCGGTGGTCTGCTGGCGACGGTGGTCTTTTGAAGATACTGCCTTCATCCTTGGCTGGCGATCATTGCCTTGCCTGGCAATGGTGGCCTCATGGGAACCAGATAGAAGGGAAAGGGGAAGCAGCAGCAGAAGGGAGAGGGGAATCAACAACGTCTCCTGGGATCTGGACAGAGGAGATAGGGAAAGGAGTAACAAAGGAAGGAGAAATGGAGGAAGGAGAAACAAGGATGGAGAAATGGGGAAGGATGAGGAAGAAGAAGAGGCCTGAGTGATTCACAGGCCGTGGAGAGGAGAATGAAGAAGGGAAAGTGAATCAGAGGAGAGAGACTAGAGTCTGAAGGAGGGTTCTCACATTGTGAGAGAGAGAGGGTTGGAGGAGGGGAGTCACAGGGAGTGAGAGGGTTGGGACTCAATTGGATGTCATTAACGGGAGCGCCTGCTGTACAAATGAGGCATGTTTGTGCTTTTTGCCGGATCTTGATCTAATGCCTATAAACTGAGGTGTATGGGCACCCCTATACACTCGAGTGTATTGTAGCTCAACTATATATATATATATATATATATATATATATATATATGATACTTATAATGTGCATATGTGGTGATTGGATATATATATGTATTATACCAAATCCATTGTTAATTATTAATCTTAATATGCTTTCCTACAAGCAATACCCATCAAGGAATTGATGAGTGTATGTGATCTTGCCAAATTTAGGTGCATTATCCATCTGAGTGAGGTGTGAGGGGAATGCATTGGTCTACTAAAGCAAGATACTTAGTTCAACAATATCGATGGTTGGGTTCAGCTTAACTAGGTAACTTCAATAGGATTAAGTGCATACATGCATACAAATGGGTGATTTATATTATGAAATTTAGAAATGATTGTTTTCTCTCCATCCAAGGGTTGCATATGATGCAATTGGAAAAAAAATCCTATAGAAATAATTGTGTTGTGTGTCGTCATCCAAAGTTGACTCATGATTCAATGAATATGGACCTTAGTGCACTATAAAGTCATTTGTTGTTACTTTTCATATAAACAATGAGG
The DNA here is from genome assembly GCA_963693085.1 of Alisma plantago-aquatica. Taxonomy (NCBI): domain Eukaryota; kingdom Viridiplantae; phylum Streptophyta; class Magnoliopsida; order Alismatales; family Alismataceae; genus Alisma; species Alisma plantago-aquatica. Next base: position 1,094,297,205 of record OY856412.1, on the reverse strand, counting down.
GATATTAATTTGAAAAAAATAGTGGTATTTGATGTTTAGCTACACATCTAATTAAATGAGAAAGTTTCCAAATCAAAGTTATAAATTCTTGTGATATCATAGAATCAAAATATGAACCACTTGTCATTGCAGTCAGTCCTTTAGAATATACACTTGATGAGAATAACATGACCATATTGAGTGATCTCCAACATCCACAATGTCTTGGAACAACTACACATGCTCAGACAATTGAGCTTCTCCCTCATACATCAATCTGGATAGATTCTTCAAAACCATAATTGGTTTGTTATCTTTACTTTATCACATTATTACACAACTTCAAACCTCATTTAGAACCAAAATCCTATAATACTAGAACAAATCCATTTTTGTGAAAAAAAATATTCTAATTTGAAATATTATAGGTAAAACATGATGGCAACACTAGCCGAATGAATTCCCAATGGCCAAGCCTCAACCCACAAGCATTGTTAATCACTCAAAGCATGTTGATCATATATCATAACTTGGTTCAAACAAAACTTTTATCTATATCTCATCCAATATGAGTGACACATATGACACCATAGAATCCTTGGATCTCCATGACCCCTTCCACCTTAACTCCACCATATCATACATAACTACAACTTAGTCAAATCTTCAAGAATCATTATAGCACAAGAAACATATTGGAAACATATATCAAAATTGTGTGACTCAAGGAAGATGATAAAAACATATTTTTATCAACTAATAATGCTCATCAAAAGAATGTAATAATACTACCACCTCCCAGACTATAAATGGAAAGAACCATACAAATAATAATGATAATAAATCATACACTATTTCACACTTCCATCACCTCCAAGACCAACACCAAACCTCAATGACTCACTTCCATTTACTCTACACATAATTATATCACAGTGATTGGTCCAAAGTCCATAAACTTTTACACTTCTTTCACACCTGATAAAATATGGACTGTCACAAAGAACATTAATCATGAAAAATGTCATTGCCCTGATGGATTATCAAACTCATTCTACACCCCCTATTTGTCTAATATCAAATATGGAATATCAAAATTCTTCTAATTTCTCCACTCGATCCCTAATCCTAACATGTAGGTAACCAAACTCAATGCTACTAACCTAGCCCTTATCCCGCACCCAATCTCATTCCCAAGTTCCAAACATTAATCTTCTTAATTGCAGCTATAAAATGGTATCTAAGGTACTCTAGACTAGACTTGCTTCTAATATTCATAATGTCATTACCCAAAATCAAATACCCTTTATGAAAGGCCAGAAACTACATGATGCTTACCTCTCTAATAGTGATATTTTAACACCCAAGCTCACTACCCAAGGTTGTAGTAGAGTTTTAGGAATGATGACTGCCCCCCCAAAGAACCAATAGCCTTAACAACACACTTTGTCCTCACTCATATGCAAGTTGGGATCGACTTCCTGACTGGTCACCCATCCTAATACTATGTTGGATTGAGCATGCTTAACCACATAGTTCTTCGTGATGGGCTCCTTGAAAAGGAGGTGCACCTCGATGATATGAGTACTCCAATCATTCCTTTTAATATCATCTCATTCAAGGCCTCAAATCATGGGGTGTTACAATCTCCCCACTTAGACACTTGAAATCCTTGTCAAGGCTCAACTATATGGCCTCATAATATTTTCCCATTTTAGTACAGACCTAGAATGGTTGATGAACATCCAACTCCCAATCATAGAATACCTATGCAACGGTGGCTACATCACCATAGACATATCTTTTAGCCATGTATGGATCAACACTGGTATGCCACATGCCCATGGCCCCTACCTACTGGAGAGATTATGGCTCTGATACCATTTGTAACACTCGAGCCCACTTCCTAAGACTCTAGTAGAGTTTCAAGAATGACGACTGGATCCATACACAACCACTAACCTTACCTAAGTGCTTTGTCCTCACTCATACACAAGTCAAGATCAACTTCCCGACTGGTCACCATCCTAGTACTACTATGGGCTGAGAATGCTTAACCATAGATTTCTTAGTGATGGATCCCTAAAAACCTCACATGACTCACTTCCATATACTCTACACATAATCATATCATGGTGCCTGGTCCAAAATCCACAAACGCTTACATCCCCTTTCATACCTGATGAAATATGGATTTTCACAAAGAACATTAATCATGAAAAAAACATGGCCCTGATCGATTCTCCAACTAGTTCTACACCCCCTATTTCCCTAATATCAAACATGACATTGCAAAATTCTTCTAATTTCTCCACTCCATACCTAATACCAACATGTAGGTCACCAAACTTAATTCTACTAACCTAGCCCTTATCCCACACCCAATTTCATTCCCAAGTTCCAAACATTCCTTCTTCTTAATTGTAGCTATAAAAAAGTATCTAAGGTCCTCAACACTAGACTTATTCTAATATTTAAAATGTCATACCAAAAATCAAATACCCCTTATGAAAGGCCACAAACTACATGATGCTTACCTCTTTACTAGTGATACTGTAATACCCACACTCACTGCTCAAGGTTGTAGTAGAGTTTTAGGAATGATCAATGACCCCACAAACAACTACTATCCTTAACGACGCGGTTTGTCCTCACTCATGCGCAAGTCGGGATCAACTTCCTGACTGGTCACCCATCCTACTACTACTCTATGATGAGCTTGTTTAACCACATAGCTCTCGGTCATGGGATCCTTTAAAAGGAGGTGCACCTTGGTTAGATGAGTACTCCGATCATTCCTTTTAAGACCATTTCATCTTAGGCCTAAAATTTTGTGGTGTTACAATCTCCCACTCCTAGACACTTGATGTCCTCATCAAGGCTCAACTATATGGCCTCATAATATTTTCCCATTTTAGTACAGACCCATAATGGCCCATGGACACCCAACTCCTGATAAAAAAAATACCAACACAAGGGTGGTTACATAACCATAGAAATATCTTTTTACCATGCTTGGACCACATGGCTCAAGAATGGCATGCCACATGCCCATGGGGGTCCACCTACCGGAGGGGTTATGGCTCTGATACCATTTATAACACACAAGCCCACTGCCCAAGACTCTAATAGAGTTTCAGGAATGACGAATAGCCCCATGGACCACCACTGACCTTAACTACACACTTTGTCCTCACTAACGCACAAGCCAGGATCAACTTCCTGAATGGTCACCGATCCTAGTACTACTCTGGGCTCACCATGCTTAACCATAGAGTTCTTAGTGATGGGCTCCCTGAAAATGAGGTGCACCTTAGTGATATACTACTCCAATTATTCCTTGTAAGATAATTTTATATGAGTCCTCAAGTCCAAGGATGTTATAGATATTATCCATTATATAATCACACATCCATCCCTCAAGATATTCTCAATATGAATACAGACAATCCTTTGACCACATTAATTGTCCCTTCATTTCACAAGTCCTCTTGAATCAAACAGATAGGGGCATGGGGCTCTACAACATTCTTCTTGATCTTCCCTAATCTATCTCCACATGGTTACTTGAGAAGATCCAACGAACTCCATCAAGGCAAACCCAATACTCATAATTATTTATTTTATCCACACAATGCCTAAGTAGGAACCTACACTATATACCAACACAACACATTGATCAAATCACATTCATAAATATTATCATTGATGTCAGCCCACATTTCATGAATGACACACTCATATTCACCAAACTTTCACTTGAAACTTCATTAATATCATGCATATCCTTAAAATTTTCCAACTATATCAAGACTTAAATAAACTATTAGAACTCTTCCTTTCTTAGATTCCACATTCCCACTACTGACCAAAGTTTATATTCTCATATCATAAAATGCAACCGGAGACCTTTCATACAAAATACCATGGTTACCTCTTGCCCCCCAATCCCTACTCACTTTAGTTTGGGGCACTATCATGGACACTTTATAAAGAAAATTGAAAGCTTATTTAAGCTCATCCCTCTCCCTAGACAGTCACTTGGTCTTGGTAAATATTTTTCACTCAAAACTACCCTCATACTTTCTGGGTTGAATACCCCTACCTCAAAGTTCAAAAGTAATATAGATAAACTACATAAAGAATTCTCATGGAATTTGTGACACCCCGCCAAACCAAATGAGATTACTCAAAACAAAACACACAATCAACTACTATCAAACCATACACTAGAAAATAGGGTAAATTTGAACCGATTTAAACATTACTTATCATGTCGAAAAAACATTACATTAGGGTCCAACAACCTGTAATATATCACATACCAGGTCGAGTATTTACACATCGGAACAGTGGCATCGGCCACAACCTGTATACAAAGGAGATATGTTCCACATATACATGCCATATGCAAGCCATTGCATATGGCTAAAAACCATGTGTCGATATACATATCATATATAAAACATTCCCAACCCGAATTTGAGAGTACAAGGACGACTCTAGGACTCTACAAATACCAACAACTATTCCACCTTCTACCTCTACTACTCTCCAAGTTGCTCCTCTTCAACACCATGATCCTAACCACGCCACCACCGACCACGTATAGGAGAGCCAGAATCCTAAGATCTCATCCTCCCTTGTCCAGTCCGAGTCCGCCACAATGACACACAAGGTCAAGCCGCAAAAAAGCTAATCCACCCTCAGTATATAGGCCATGACACTAGTGAACAACCTAGTCCATCCTTAAAAGGTCATGATACTAATGAAACCATGGTATACAAAACCCAAACATCTGAGGTACAACCACAACTGTCCTCAATCACATCATATACATATACAAAGCCTGATATACAACCGTAGCCATTTTCCTACCAAGGTATGACTGCAAACATCCTTGTGAATCATGCATATACTCAACAGTATATGACTTTGAGCTTCAACTAAAGGAGAACTCATTTCACCATCCAACAAGTCCTGGCACTGGAATGGATCTATGGCACATGGCACTACATGATTAGGGTTGAACTTGATTAGTTAAGTTAATTCTGGTGATGTAAGGCTTCATCAATCAAGTTACGTACAAACCATAAAAGAATTTTACATTAACATGGGTAGATTATTACCTGAGAAGATATAAAACATATGAAGTATAAAGTTTATTACATTATGACATGGTATCATTTCACTAACATACATGTAGCCATACTCATCATCTTACCATCACAAGATTTCAAATCCTTGTCCCATTATACCTAGGATAGCACCAAACATAGAGCAAAAATCCATATCTAAGGCCAAAAGTCCATTCACATTATTTCCTACGAGAAAATCATGATCTTTCCGTGACTCATCCAGGCTCATCATCACACATGTGATACATAAGCCGATGCAACCTTATATTCAAGAGTCACGATGTCCATAAGATAGGAAATTAGGGTTACAACAACATAGAGAGAGAAGTACTCCATTAACATGCTATTCACACAAGAAGCTATGTGTCAGCATTACTTGCTTGCATTAGGGTTAGGTTCATTGAGAATAGTTGGATTAACACTGCCAAACAACACTTACAACCTTAAGTTTGTGTTCATTTGAGGGCAGAAGTAAGACTACTAGATCAAGGGTAACCAAACACCAATGATTAGTGTTACGAATATCAAAGCACCACCAATCATGAGTGCATAAAGTTAACCATTACCATATAGTCAACACTACATAACAACCATATAGGATAGGAAACTTCATTGGTCACTTAGGGTTAGTGGTTTCATTGACTGCTAGAAAATAGGGTGGTTGGTGACCACACTAGATGGTGACGGTTGAAACTAGATTCACCCTCTTCATCAACCGGTGAAGTTGACCCTAACATCATTGACTGCTGAAAACACAAATATGGCAACCCAAGAAAAATTAGGGTTCAACCCTTCATCAATTTCTAAAGATGAAAAGCATCAATGACCATTAAGGTCCAATGTTCAACGACCACATAGATTCAAATGTTAGCAACTGATGGTGATACAAAGCTTGGTGACCAAGCACATCAAAACTTGGTGACCTCATAAGGTATTCAACATTGGTGACCTCACAAAGAGAGAAAAACTTGGTGACTGAAGAGAGAGTAAGACCTCATTGACCATATGAAACCAAATAGGTTGTTCATCACCATGAAACCAAAAATTCAACAAGGTTTAAATCGCAAGAAGAATATCAACTCCAAGACCCTAATTAACCACCTACATTAGAGAACATTTTTAATGAGGGAGAAAAACCAACGTTTCCACAAAATGCATGCATCAAAACTTTCACCCCCAAAGAAGGATTCATGCACAAGGATTAGGGTTTATCCAAGAAGATATATATACTCAAGATTACCTTGTGAATACAAACCTTATAATAAGGATACTATCTCTCTACTTGTAACCACATTTTATAGCAAGATTAAGTGCATGCAAGATGAAAGTAAGCAATAACAATGGAGAAAGTTATATAACTCACCTTAGAGTTGATGTAGAAAACTCCAAACATCAAGGTATCTTGAAGGAAAGGGGAAAGGAACCCTAGATTGAGCACTCCTAATGGCCAAGCTAGCTCCACCTCTAAGAAAGAAAGAAACCCTAGGTCAAGGATCAAGAAAGAGAGAAGACCCTAGGTATAAAGACAAAAAAGAGAAGTTCTTCGAGCTCTAACTCAAGCACTACCATGGTATACAATGGGTTCGACAAAGATAATAAATAACAAAGGTAGGGAAGCAAGGAAAACGTAGGTAAATAGAAAGATTTCACTTACCAAGACCAAGCAGAAGATTAAGGTAGCACCAAACGATCACAAGAGGGGTAGATATAAGTCCATAGGGAACACCTCTTCGACCATCAAATTTTTTTATAATAGGAACCTTGGTGACCACAAAAAACAAGAACTCATCAATCAAACACACATCAAGGTCAACATCCACTTAGGCATCCATGCAAACCCTAGTTTTCAACAGATGATGTCACCACTCAAACCAAGGTGTGACAAGGAGCCCTAAGGCACTACTATATACACAATGATGTTAAAACATGTGAGGCACAACAAGCATGTGACAAACTGTAAGAAAAACCCTAGATATGGGTAAATTACAATTAGGTCCAAAGCAAGCATAAACACATAACTAGCTCAAATAGTGTCCAAACTGGACCAAACTTGAAACATAAATTGTGACATGATATCAAAACACATCACAAGGTTATATTAAGGTTTTAAGCATATAATTATGATAAGCAAGCAATTTCAACCAAAAAGACAAGGTTTCGGGTCTTACAACCATAAGCCCCTAACAAGGATTTCACCCCTGGAATCCTACACAAACAAAGATGGGCACTTCCTATGCATCTCATCCTCTAACTCCCACATGGCTTCCTCCACACCATGGTGATGCCCCAAAATATTAACTAGAACTATATCCTTCTTCTTAAACTTATTTAGCCTCCTATCCAAGATCAACACATGACCCTCAACATACGACACATCATCCTCTAACTAAACCTCCCCAGGCTACAACATCTGCTATGTATCTGGGTGACACATCCTCAATGTGAAAACATGGAAGACATCATGCAACATGTGCAACTCCAATGGTAACTCCAACTTTGAAGCCACCTTCCCAACTCGTGCCAAAATAGGGTATAGTCCCATATACCTAGGAGCCAACTTACCCTTCTAACCTAACATCAGCACACCTTTCCAAGGAGAAACCATAAGATACATCCAATATCCAACTTGGAACTCAAGCAGCCTATGACTGTTATTAGCATAAGACTTCTATCTATCTTGGGTTGCTTTCAACTACTGTTGTATCAATTTGATCTTCTCTATAGTCTATTGTACTAGCTCAGGACCCAAAAACTAATACTCACATGTATCATACCAACAAAGTAGTGACCGACAATGTCTTCCATACAATGCTTCATATGGTGCCATGTATATACTCTTCTGATAGTTGTTGTTGTAGGCGAACTCTATCCAACTAAGTTGCACATCCCAACTCCCATGAAACTGCAAGACACAAGATCTCAACAGATCCTCCAATGTCTAAGTTGTCCTCTTAGACTGGCCATTAGTATGTAGGTGGAAAGTTGTACTAAGCTTTAGTTGTGTCCCCATGGCTGTATGCAGACACTCCCAAAAATGAGTAGTGAATTGTGGACCTCTATCAGATACTATGGTCACCAAGATACCATGCAGATGGACTATCTCATCCACATAGATATGTACCAACTTCTCTATTATGTATGTCATCTTAACTAGCAAGAAGTGAGTTGACTTGGTCAACCTATCAACTATCACCCAAATGGAATCATGACCATTGGCTGTCCTAGAAATACCAACCATAAAGTCAATGGTAATATGATCCCATTTCCACCGTAGTATCTGAAAGGGTTATAGATTTCTTGCAGGCTTTTGATGCTTAGCCTTAACCCATTGAGAAACTATACACTTAGCTACAAACTCTACCACATCAAGCTTCATACTAGGCCACCAATACATATCCTCATGTTATAGTACATCTTGGTAATTCCAAGGTGCATCATGTACATCAAGGAATAATCCTCCTCAAGAATCATCTTCCTCATACCATCAACATCTAGAACCATTGTTTGATTATGAAAGAAAATTTTCCCATCCCAACTCATGAAAACCATCATACTTCTTACTGTCGAACTCTGCCTGGATGTTTTGTATCACAATATCATTCCATTGTGCCTCTCTGATCTATAGTATCAATGTAGGCTTGTCATGTAATGGTTCTAATAAGCCTACCAACAAGGAAACCTCCAGCTATACATTCATCTGGTGAAGCGACACCAACATGCCCTACTTATGGCACACCAGGGGGCATAAATGTGCCTTATCTACAGATCATGACAAAGATGACTTCCTACTCAACACATCAACCACCACATTTGACTTCCTTAGATGGTATTCTATCATGCAATCATAGTCTTTGATCAAATCCATCCATCTTCTCTTTCTCATGTTCAACTCTTGCTTCGAGAAGATATATTGAAGGTTCTTGTGGTCGATGAAGATCTGACACTTCTCTACATACATATAGTGTCTTCAAATTTCAAGACATGGACCACAACTTATAGCTCCAGATCTTGTGTCGGGTAGTTCTCCTCACATTTCTTAAGTTGTTACAAAACAAAACAAATCACGTTCTTGTCCTACATCAGCACCCATCCCAAGCCATTCTTTGACGCATCATAGAAGACAACGTAACCTTTCCCTTGCTCTGTTAAGACTTAGAAATGTGCACTAGTCAACTTCTCCTTCAACAACTGGAAAGAATGTCATTATTTGTCATCCTAGACTAAAGGAACACCTTTCCTGGTCAACTTTGTTAGGGGTAATGCCATATCACTGAAATTCTTGATGAATCTCTTGTAGTATCCTGCCAAGCCTAGGAAACTTTGAAATTCCATCGATGTCTTGGCATGTTCCCACTCCATCACTTCTCATACTTTATTTGGGTCCACACAAACACCTTTATCAGATATGATGTGACCCAAAAAAGATACCTTTATCAACCAAAACTCACACTTGCTGAACATGACATATAATCAGTGTTGCCTCAACAACTTCAACGCCCAGTAAAGATGTTGCTCATGTTGTTGTCTGTCTTTGGAGTATATCAGGATATCATCTATGAACACTACCATGAAGTGGTCTAGATACAGTCTACACACTTTGTTCATCAAGTCTATGAAAGTTGTTGGTATGTTGGTTAATCCAAATGGCATAACTACAAACTCATAATGATCATACCTAGTCTCGAAAGTTGTCTTAGGTATGTCATCTACCTTGATCATTAGTTGATTGTATCTTGACCTTAGATCTATCTTGGAGAATACTGTGGCACCTCTCAACTGGTCAAACATATCATCTATCCTCAACAATGAGTACTTGTTCTTGATCATGACCTTATTCAACTGTCAATAAGTTTATACACAATTTTATAGATCCATCCTTCTTCTTAATGAACAACATGGGGGAACCCCAAGGGGAAGTTCTCAGTCTGATAAAACTATTCTCTAGAAACTCTTGCAATGGTTTCTTTAACTCATGCATCTCTTCCGGTGCCATCATGTAGGGTGATTGTCCTATGGGTTGGTTCTAGGAAAAAGATTGATCTCAAAGTCAATCTCTCTAGGAGGAGGAACACCAGGAAACTCTTCAGTAAAAACATCCTCAAACTCACGCACTACAAGCACCTCCTAGATACTAGGACCCTCACCTTGGTATCCCCTCACACCCATGTCTCGTCACCCTATCCACTATCATAGTTGACCCCACACACGTAGGAAGGACCTTCATATCCCCTTAGAAGATCCACAAAACATATCCATCATGAAACGTCACCACCTTGGGATTACTATCCAAAACAACCTTGTACTTATCCAAGGTATCCATCCCTAAGATCACATTGAATCCATGCATATCAAGTGGCATAAGGTCCACTTGAATGTTGCATCTTGAGAAAGAAGGAACACAAGATGGACACACCTCCTGCAACTCAGCGGATCCAACCAAAGGGGTTTATAACTGAAGACTATCAGATCTACTACAAACATGCATATAACAACTACTTATCACCTCTCTAGTGATAAAAGAGTGCATCACACCTGATTCAACCAAAATAGATACAAAATAATATGTAGATAAGTCTGATTGAAAAAGTTCCATCTGACTTGTCACGACTCATGGGTTGACCACTCCCTCTAGATGACTCATAGCATATAATTGAGCTGTCACTTGTTGTTGTCCTCATCCTCTCCTAGTTGGCCTAGAAGATCCTACATGTGATGCCTGACCATGTCTACCAATACCACTCATGAATTGTTTCTGTTGAGAACCTCATTGGATCTACCTTAGATGTTGTGTCACCTCCTCATCCTTCATAAGGAAAGCCCACCTAATAATCCCTACTTTCCCACACATGTTACAAGTCCTCGAATCATAATGTGTCCTAGACGGACTCATCACTGACACAAACATCATTTTGTGAGGTCCTACTGGCAGAAAACTACAACCTATGCCCTTACTTGGAGACTACTATGACAAAACACTTGATTTGGCTCAAAAAAAGATGGTCTCTCTTGTGGTTGTAGTGAAGAAAACATTGGCTTCTTAAAACTACCATATGACTTCCCCTGAAACTGAGTTGGCCTCTTCTTAGCATTGGTTTCATGCTTCTCAATAGAATACCTCTCTATCCTCCTTACTACTCTACAAAGATAGATAACCTCTCCCTATTCTTCATAGAAGACACTATCATAGAAAATTCCATGCTCAAACCCTTCTCAAACATGCAGATCCTCTCCTTATCGGTCACCTCCATGTGAGGACAAAACCTCACTAGCTCTATAAATTTCACCTCATACTCGTTGATGGTCATTGAGCCCTATCATATCTTCTCAAACTACATTACATTCTCATCTAGATACGTATTAAGGAAGTATCATCTCACAAACTCCTACCAAAACTCTTCCCAAACAATAACCCCATGTATCTCCTCCTCCTCTATGGCCCATAGGTGGTTAGCATTTCCCATAAATAGATAAACCACATGCTTTACCTTGTCCTCTTCTGGGACATTGAGGATCTTGAAAGCCTTCTCAAGCTCTGTCAACCACATATATGCATCTGTGGGGTCTGTTGTACCCACATACTCTACCTCTCTAACATGTCTCAGCCACCCTCTATCTATTGTATGCATAATCATCTCCATGGGGTGTCCAAACATGGACTAAAAGGCAGGATTTTCCATGGTTGTAGGGTCAAACTAAGGCACCACAGGCTGATTCGGCCCCATTTCAAGCACTCTATCTTCACATGCCTGGCTCCTCATGCCACCTCCTGACACAACATAAATACTCTCAGCATGTTCTTCACGTTCTCCAGACATAACTGCATAAGCATAAGATATAATCATATATGTAGGATTATGTAAGAACAGACACAAACCTAAGTCCTATGTCCCTGTAGACTCAGTGGGCCTAGAGCTCTGATACCAACCTAATGTGTGACACCCCACCACACCAAACAAGCTTACTCAAAACAAAACACACGACCAACTACTAACAACCCATACACAAGAAAATAGGGTAAATTAAACTAATTTTGATAGGCATAAATTGCACATCCGAAAGGAGGCAGACTCAGAAAGGATCATACATTTAAATTTATAACTCGAAACCTTTAGGGACCCCCGCAACTTTATTATAGAGTAGAAGTAGATACACGAGGTTGAACACAGGGGGAATGAGTACATTTAGGATGCTCAAGATCTCACTCTTTAGTCAGTTAAGCCAATCCGATAGTTTGGTAAAAGTATGGAATTAGAATTAGTCTAGCAGATTGTCACAGAATAAAACAAAACAAACAAAACAAAAGAAAACAGAGTCTGTCGGATTCTACTAATCAAAGAGAAGGAGTTCCTGACTATGTAACCATAAGTTGGGCAGTCTATGCAGCCGTTCTTGGGCGTAGACAACGCTCGAACACCTCAGTAAGAAACCTACATTCAAACCTAGTATATATTGTGGTATATGTTCCTATGGGGTTATCCCACTCACTTTCATACAACATGACTAAAACCCATCCATAATATGAAACCTCTCTTAAGGATGACAAATCAACAACCCATAATATTCTAGATATCCTCTCAGGTCTAGAATATTCTGAGGTGCTAGGAATAGGTGTGATCTGGGCAGAACCTAGTAGTGGGACCAACTCTTCCAGGATGGGCATGGATGTGCCCATGTCTATTGTTCTGCACAAATCACCTTGAACCATCCTATTTTCATATTCCGATCCAAAATACCTTCTCTTATCTATTTCTACAATGAGTCTCTACATATAGGTAGAAATAGAAGTCCAAGAAAGAAAGAGATCAACCAAACTAGCAATCATGACTAGAAAGAGAAGATAGAACAGAAAATGTACTAGATCTAAAATAAAACTAATTGCTTAAGGTAAAAGTACATAAACATGCCCAAAATGGGCTACATAGCCAAGAAGGATCTCAACTAGCCATGGACACACATAGTTGGCACTGAACAAAAATGGAAGAACATCATTTACACATAAACAAAGGAGAATAGTAGAAGAAAGGAGAAGAAGAAGAGATTTAGCCCAGAGAGGAGAGGTGGATCTTGCTCCTTAGACCTCCATATAGGATCGATCTCATATTTGGATTGTCCTCCTTGGTCTTATAAACTCCTTGGCCTCCTTTCTCTTTGATTTTGCCCCAAACAATAGCTTGGTGGGTGTATGGAGGTGGAAGATGGATGGTGATGCAGCCCTATTTTAGGGCTACATCTTGTGTCCTTTTGTATCTCAATCACATCTAAACATAGTAGAATGCAAGTTAAATTCCCCAATATGCATATTATTGTCAAATGCACTTATGGACATTCTTTGCATACTTTTTAGGTACTTAGACCATGCTTTGGATGGATGAAGAGAAGAAAGGAGTCCTAGGACTCCTCTACTCATGGAGGGGTCCAAAGAAGACCCCAGATCTCCCTTAACCTACCCCTAATGGCCAAGGGTTGACATCAAGCAAAGAACTCCATTGATCATATAGATTCAAGTTGATTTTGCTACTGAAGATCCCAACATGGTCGTGGTGCCAAGGAACGTTCGTGCTGGCTAATGTCAAAGTTATAGAGAAAATCTCAAAAATTACAAGCTACAACAACATCGCCACCATGACGTTGCTATCGAGAACAGTCGTGCTATGAAGCCCCCAAAATGGTTGTGATGCCCAACACGGCCATGCTGCCAAAAGTCAAAATGGGCATGTTGAAGGGAACAACCTCACCTCCAACTCACTCACCATGACCATGCTACTGAGCACGACTGTTCTACCTAGCATCCACCACGGCCGTGCTACCCAGCACGGCCGTGCTACCAGCCTCCATTTCACCACCTTGCCTGTGATTTTTCCACTTTCTTAGAACGACCATTCCACACCACCATGGTCATTCCTACCCCTACCACTTAGCTTCTAGGGGAAATTGGAATGTATGTGGCAATCTTAGGAATGGCTCCTAGGTCCAAATAGTGGATCCCTAGCTAGCCCCCTTTATTCCTACATACCTCTCCCTTCTTCTACAAGTGAGTGTGAGATCTAAGTAGCTAGTCTAAGTGTGATTGGTCAATTTCCTAGAGCTCCCTAAAGGCTAGATGGCAAGTAACGTGAGGTGAAATACCCTCATCTCTACTCAATTTCCCTAATAACACTTACCCTAGAAACCTAGACTTGCCAAGTTCTACTAGAATTACCCCTAACCCTAGTTCTCCAACTGGTAGTATAGGGTATATTCTAATAGCACTTGCCTTGTTGTTTGGTTTGGTAATCTATATTGAAATGTGAGATTTGCATACTATGTTGACCTTCCCCCAACTAATATCAAGTCATATTCCCAAACAGACCACCTATCCAATATTATTTCTTAAAACCTAACTTGTCATTTTAGTTTGTTAATGCTAGTCTAGCTTAATTGCCTTCATGGCCTATAGTCAATTGCTTAGTCTTGATAATTAGGGTTAACCTAGATTCTTGCTTGCTCTAGTGTTTAGCTTAGTTCTTAGTTGCTAATTGCTTTGCTAGAGTAGTGCAGATTATCTTGCTCTTGTTTAGTTGATTGATTCATCTAATCTCTTAGACCTAACTTGCTTAGGGTAATCTAGGGTGTTTGGTAATCTAGATTCTATATTGCCTTTACTTGTCTGCTTGTTTAGTTTAATCAAACCAAACCCAGTTTTAAACCCTTCAACCCTAATCTCCGCTTTAGGAATGTAGCCAACACAAAGCTAGCTCTAGTTCCCCCTCTATCCCTGAGGATCGACCCACTTTGCTTTCCTCTCATCTATACTATAACATGACCCCGTGTGCTTACGAGAGCATATTTTAGTGATATGAGTGAACCTTTTTTGGGGACATATAAATTTGAAAGATAATACGTGCGTGGAAAATTGCACCAAGCTTTCTGGCATCGTTGTCAGGGATAGAGGCACTCGACCTAGCTAGTTAATGTAGCTTGGCCTTTCCTACTGCCCTCATCATTTTGTTTACTTTTGCATATTGTCATTCTAACTTGGTTTTCATTGCTTGTTTGTGTATTGTGCAGGTGACAGATGTGCATGCATCATACCCATTTGACTTGTACTGACTTAGTGTTATACGACCTTGAGATAGGTAGAAGGAGATGCCAAAGCTGCCACCACCAACATCCAGAAACCAAAATGGGTGATTGTCAAGCTGAAATACCCCATGGAGATTCCGAAACGCAACCCAACCACCCTCTCCATGAATACTTCACCCCGGGGAACTACAATTCCCCCATTTCCACCCTTGTTGACCAAATGCCAATTCAACAATTCTCCATTCCACCCACACTTCTTTGACTCCTCCCTACCTACTATGGGATGGAGAATGAAAACCCCTACCACCATATTGATGCCTTCCTTGAAACTTGATCCACCTTCTGCACTTGGACTGCCACTGATGACTCCATCCAGAGGACTCTCTTTGTGAGACCCCTAACCTTTCTTAAAGGGTTGAACATGCTTAATTACCATGATTTAATTCTTATAACTATAATATATCCTTATGATATGATTTTTAATCATAATACAAGCTTATGTTTCACGTTTGGTCCAATTTGGACACTATTTGAGCAAGTTATGCAATTTTATTTACATTTTGGACTTTTATGTAATTTACCCAATTGAGGGGTTTTCTTTGTAATTTGTCACATACATTATGTTACTTATATGATATCTTATAATTCTTGAGTCTTTTTACCCATGGGTATCCTAATTGAGCCATGGTTTGAAGGTGTTTCCTCAAGGGTATTTTAGGGTTTACCCCTTCATGGATGAGCTACCTTTAGTAGCTATCAACTAATGAATTATTTGATTGGCTTGGAAATTCGAAAAAGGAGAGATAAGAATGTCTACATGGATGGTGGGGGAGCTTCTTGTTTGTGTACTTGTATATTCTTAATAGTTTAAGTCCATGGACACTTGGAAAGATACTAGAACTTCAACTTTTTCTTTTTCTTTATCTTAAAGTTTCATATACTTATCCCTAAGCACAGAAATGAGCCATTTTCTCTCCACCACTTCCCTCCTTATACAAACCTCGTTCTCCTTCTATAATTCTATGAATTTCCTATCCAAGGAATAAGAAAGTGGGGATCTTCTTGGAAAAAGAATCTAAGGTTGCAATTGACTTCCTTTTAGGGTTTAAAAAGCTTCCTTCTAGTGATCTTGACCTAAAAGAGTAAGAATCCCCTTATTTCCTCCATTTATTTCATTTTTATCCTTCCTCCTACTTTTTTCTAGGTTGGAACCTTGTTTTTCTATGGTAGAAATTTCTATAAATCTCTAAAACCCTACCTTTCTTGCTCCTTATGCTTAGGGTTTGCTCATTTGATGAAGAAAGGTGCTAGATGGACGAGTTCACAATTTTGCTTAGATTTTCTACCCTAACTTCTCGTGTTTTCTTATGTTTGGCAGTTTATCTTCTAATTATATGCAAGTTTTATAACTTCCTCCACGTTTGTTGCTTACCATAAGCTTGCTAGCTCATGTTCTTGCTTTTAAATGATGATCCATGCACTAAAAAGCTATGCTTGACTTTGATTTCAATTTTTATAATGTTCCCTATTCCTATTTCAGTTCTAGATGAACCTGTGATCATGTGTACGTTATTCCCAAGGTATAATATGACTTGGATCAGGTTGGTTTGATAACCTATGGTGCTCAACACCTATCAACCAATGGTTAGGGTTTAAAGTTGATTTGTTCTATAAACGCGTGACCCGATGGTGGTACCATTGCAACAAACCTATGGTGTTATCTTCATGACAACTGTTGGTTGTGACCAAGGATGTCAATTGACGTTCACCCCTTAGGTCATGTTTTAACCCAACTATAAGCTTAATGAACAACAACTAAGTACCTTAAAGATGTTATCAATCAATGGTGACATTAGCATGATATTCGATGGTGATTAATGCATATAGTGCTGATCTAACAACCTATAGTGACTTAATGGTCAATAATGATGGTGGATTAGGTATCCACAACCTATGGTGAGTTAAGAATGTAGATGTAGCATCAATTAAGCCTTAAACCAATGTTTTCTTAGGTCATTTGATGCAATGGTCGAACCTATACTACAATTGATGGTTTTAATATATGAACTTGACCTAATGGTTAAGATCTAATGTTTGTTTATCCAATAAATTGGAATGATGCCTAATTTAATTTTTTGGTACTAATAAAATTTTAGATGTTTTCCTTTATGAGATCAACTTAAGAATCTCATTTATTGACGAGTTGTTTTAAATAAACAGTCACTTGTGGGGTTTTACCCTACTCTCAATGGAAATTTTGTGTTGTTAATCAAGGGATGTCTAAGGTTAGATGGTGACTTTTTCTAGAGAAAAAAACAATGAATTCATAGGTGGTTTGTTCATGATTTTTACTTATGTAAACAACCAATGGATTTACCTTTTCAACATTTAATGGTTAGAAGTCGATTTCTCAATATTCCCATTGTTTTGGGTGAAGCATGTAGTGTAATGCTATGATTCTAATTATGAGAATTTGATGGTTCAATGCCTTAATCTTGTAGTCTTACCCTTACCCACGTATGATTATGATTGATAATCAACATAATGAATTAATGGGTAACCCTAATAAGGTATATATTGTTATACCTAGCTTTAATATAACTAAATGATGGTAATTGGGTATGAATAGTCCTTGAATGATTAATACAATCATGGAGTACTCTCTTATTGTTGTTGAAACCTTGGTATCTATAACTCGATGGTTATACCTTGATTTATGTGTGGATTAATCTTGAAAATAGTATGGAACGTAATGGTGATGCTTCACCTTATGCATCCATGATCCAATGGGGATGTCATGAGTTAGGGTTTGGGTACGAGTGCTGATTAGTAACATTAATATAATTTATCTTATTGAACCTAACTCTAATGCAAATAAATAAAGATGAGTATTCATGTGTAACCTTCTTATATGATGGCATTATGGTGAAATAACCTCCTTAATATGACCATAACCTTAATATGTTAATTGGTAGTTATCATAGCCACATGGTTGATACTTTCTTATGCTAAACATGTGCATTATGAATATGATGAGGGTTAATCATATCTAGATTCCTTGCATGTTGATTCAATAAAGGAATGTTCTTAATGTTAATATAACCTTGCTATGATTGTTTATGAATATTTCCTAGCTCATTAATGCAATATTGTGTTGATCTAGTGTATTATATGTAAGTGATGTTGTTGAGCCTTGTTATAAGGCATGCAGAGATAATGTTGAGCCCTGAATGAGGTATAATCCTCTTGTGTTGATAAGGGTTGATACCCTGTGATATTGTGAAAATGATTTATATCTTGTGATAGTATGATGACTAGTATAGTCTCATGAATGGCAAGTGAATAGTACCATGTGACGATGAGATGAGAAATGATGTTTCACACATTTTATATCTTTTGAAGTTGTGATATTTATATGCTTTCTAGAAGTGTATTAGGGTTTGTATGTCCACTTGTCTGATGCAACCTTAATTCACCCACTTGATATAACTAATTAAGTGCAACTCTAATCATGTAGTGCCCTGTGCCATAGAGACATCTTCAGTGTCAAAACTTACTGGATGGTGAAATGAGTGTTCCTAAGGGAAACTCAGAGCACATACTATTGAGTATGTGGGGGTGGAAAGTTGAGGATATATCCTTGTCATCCACGATGCAGGTTATGGAGGATGGCTATGGTCATGCCTCAGACATTTGATGTGATTGAGGACAACTATGGTTGTTCCTCAGATTAGAGGTTTTGTATACCCTAGTTTCTAGTGTTGTGACCTGTACCAAGGGCATACTAGTGGTTAGCAGCTTGACTATATGTCACTATAGTGACAACTTTGACTAATATGTCACTGCCTTTTTACTCATACTTACCGAGGGGAAGAGATCTTAGGATACTGACACTCCTAGATCTTATATGCAACTGAATAACCCTTCATAGGGGTCGGTTGGACTTTGAATGGTACGATTAAAACTCCACAAGGCATAATAAAAGATGTAAGACAGTCATCCAACATATCTATTTAGGCTTATACACAATGCTTCATGTTGGATGACAACCCTTGTTTGCTTTCTTTTCACTGAGATCATGTATAGTATAATAAGAGATAATAGATATGCTTATGCTATAGTCATGATCATGTTGTAAACATGCTTATGTTTTCAAATATATTGAAACTAATGGTTAAGATGATGTTTTTAGATATGTTTCATATTGCTACCCATTCCTATGTAATTAGAAATGCTTCAACTGCTAATCATTCTTATGCAGTTATTTGTGCTATGATGTTAGTTCTACTTACGATATATATATGTTCCCTTTATTTGAGATGCCAATATTTATAGCCATGTTATGTTACTAGACACATTCATGATGTCAGGGATGCTTATGCTACTAGATTGTTTGTGTTGTTAGCAACGAATATGATGATAGTTAGATTAATGATGATGATTATTATTAGATGTAGTTTGATGAAATTTGAGTTGATATGTATCTAGAGAAATGGATTTATTTGTTACCTATATATACATTGATAATCATACTTGTTGCTAATATTAATTGCTTAATTTATTTAGCATACTTGAATTGTTCTGTTCAATTGATTATTAAATACTCCAATTGCTCAGTTATCTACTGTTTAAAATGTTGTAATCAATAAGTGTTGTTGAAGGTTATATCTCTTGTTGGGACATGGGTCTCACCTTGTGGTTCGCCACATCTTTTTAGCTAATCGAAAGTGGAAAAAAAAACATGTGGCAGCAAAGAGGAGCTATAGTAATAAATCTATGAGAAAATTGATTAGATGTCTAGTGTGTCCTAGAGTTGGGGCGAGAAAATTTTGTATAAGGTGTTTCAAACGAATCAGACTTTTGTTAGCATATTAATGCTTGTTTGTGTGGCATATATGAATATTTTTATCCTCTGTATATATGTTGTGGCTAAGACGATAGAACAATTTGTATCAAATTCTTGGCATAGTATGGATATAAGAAAGATATTGGGCTCTTATGCAAACGTTTCTGAGAAGATGCTGACGTTGAAATCAATTTTAATTTACCCAATTTTTGGGTATGTGATTAATTAGTGAACGATTGTGTTTTATTTTTTGAGTAATCTCGTTTAGTGTAATGAGTTCTCACAAGTTGGTATCAGAGTTTTAGGTTCACTGAGTCTACAGGGACTTTGGGACTAAGGACTACGATGATGTCACAGTTAGGAATATGACACAAAAACACGGTGCATACTACCTAATCTTAATACTTGGGGGCGCTGGCCAGGTATTCAATCATTGAAGAAAAGGTGAGTATGAAACTCTTAGATTGTTATCCTTTTTATTTCTCTAATCAAGTAGTCATTTTGAAACAATCTAAAGAGTATAATGAATCAAAAAAATCATGGTGCAAATAACTCAATACTACCTCAAGAGAATATGAGGATTACATCATTATCTATCAAAACTTGAATTGTTGGTAACTATAAGAGAAATATACAACACCATAAATCTAAATCTGAATACAAATAAGAAAAAGAGGAGTTCTTGAAGATGTAATTCAACAAGATAATAAAGTAGAAGACACATAAGTTTGTGCTTATAAAGTAATTCAAGGTATGAAATCCATATAAAATGGATAGAACTTCTATGATAAGTATAAAATGAAAAGATGAATGGGATCAATGACAAAGAAATAAGGTGGATCCTGAGCTAATCTCAGACCAACCTATGTGTGTAATAAAGTGTTAATGTAAAATCAGCATGACATGTGAAAGAAATTAAGGGAGATGATCATGATTTAATGAAGAAAATGTGGAATATGATTATTTACCTGTCAATAAGTGATTGAAAACATAATAAAATAAGAGAACATACCTAAGTGTGATAAGTAGTCATCAAGGAAGGAATAATGAGATATGTTAATCATGATGATTCCTATGCTAATGGCAAGGAGCCCAGAATGAAAAAGGTAAAATGATACATAAGAAGTTGTAACCTGCATAATGAAAAATAGAATTGGTTACCTTTCTGCTAGTGACCCTTGAAAAATACTACTATGGTATGGGAAGTGTGTTTCCCTTTGTGTCTTTCCTTTCTAGGTAACAAATTTCAAGTGGATCATTGCCACTTGGTATGTGTGGATTCACTACAAACATGAGGGTGGATAGCTTATTATAGCATAAGGTTGCTTGTATTATGGTTCCAAGATCATAAATTTTGTGATGAGTTTCCTCTTGAGCCTTACAATAATTTGGGAGACTCCTCTTATATGTTTTGAAATTTATTATGTTGGTAAAATTATATGAGATAAGGTTGTGAGTTCCGTATAGCACATGAGGTGGATACCAAGGTAATGAATCCTAGTATCCAAGATGTATCAATAGTATGGGAAGTATGTGAAGGTTGATGTTTATTAAAGGTACATTCCAAGTATTCCTCTCCCTTAGAGAGAGAGAGAGAGAGTTGATGATGACCCTCTAAATGTTGTTTGGAAGGAAAAACAAAAATGATTCTATAATTTTATATATGGTTCAGTGATAGATGAGCAAGACCACTATCAAGGATAGATGGATTGTTGATCAGTAGACATGTGCTTCCGTGTTCCTTTAAGATAAAATATCCTTTAGACATAAGAATTAGAATGGATGACATAAGTTACATGACCATAGTGAACTTAGGGTCATGTCCTTTAGACTAACCAATGCACCAATAGAATTTATGAATAGGAGGAACAAAGTGTTCAAGTCATGTCTTACAAGTTGTACCAAGCTTTGAATGATGACATCTCAAGGTATTTCAGAGATGGTCAGTAACATGGTCAACATCTTTGTTAAAACTTAACAATAATGAAGCAATTGTACTTATGTATGACAAGTCTAGAAAGAGTGAGTTGGGGTTGACTAAAGTATCCTCTTGGAGTTATGATACCTCTATTGAGTGTGTTATGGGAATCCTGATAATATGAAGAAAGTGTCATTGTTCTACCCCTAACAAGGTCAATCAGGAAGTTATATTTATTAATGGTTATAGACAAGTGTATGATTCTTCAACCAAACAGATGGTCAATTAACCATTGAGATGATTAGAGAATCCTCTAAAAACATATGTCTCATAGTTCTTGAAAATTAGGAGATTCCTACCTGGTTGATTAAGTGGTTAATTACAACAACCATTAAAGGAGCATAGAGATGAAACCTTGTAAAGTTACATATGATAATATATACATGATGTTATATGTTTGGTAAGAGACAGTGAGTATGGCCTCTGAGTGATGTGTTAAACAATAGATAGAATATTTTAGATGACAATAGAGTCCCAAAGTTGAAAGGTACTACCAGACATGTATAAGTGGCACAACAGTTCTTATGTTGAACCAAGGTGACACATGCAGAAGTTGAGAGAGAAGAATATGACTTCTATGAGAATAATGTGAGATAATCATGAGATGAAAGTTACCATGCAGAATATTGGGTATGATGTGCATGATAAGTATCCATCTTTGTTTACCTTAGATTTTGGGGGCGAAATAACTGTTAGGGGTTTATGGTTGCGAGACCCCTAACCTTTCTTAAATGGTTAAACATGCTCAATTACCATGATTTAATTATTAGAACTATAATATAACTTTGTTATATGATTTTGAATCATAATACAAGCTTAAGTTTCAAGTTTGGTCCAATTTGGACACTATTTGAGCAAGTTATGCAATTTTATGTACATTTTGGACTTTCTACAATTTACCCAATTGAGGGGTTTTCTTTACAATTTGTCACATACATTATGTTCCTTAGTTGTTATATTATCATTATTGCATCTTTTTATCCATGGGGCGCCTAATTGAGCCATGGTTTAAAGGTTTTTTCCTCAAGGGTGTTTTAGGGTTTACTCCTTCATGGATGAGCTACCTTTAGTAGCTATCAACTAAAGAATTATTTGATTGGCTTGAAAATTCGACAAAGGAGAGATAATTAGGTCTATATGGATGGTGGGGGAGCTTCTTGTGTGTGTTATTGTATATTCTTAATAGTTTAAGGCCATGGACACTTGGAAAGATACTAGAATTTCAACTTTTTCTTTTTCTTTATCTTAAAGTTTCATATACTTATCCCTAAGCACCCAAACTAGCCATTTTCTCTCCACCACTTCCCTCCATATACAAACCTCATTATACCTTTGTGCTTCTATGAATTTTCTATCCAAGGAATAAGAAAGTGGGGATCTTCTTGGAAAAAGAATCTAGGGTTGCAATTGACTTCTTTTTAGGGTTTAAAAAGCTTCCTTCTAGTGATCTTGATCTAAAAGAGTAAGAATCTCCTTATTTCCTCCATTTATTTATTTTTATCCTTCCTCCTACCTTTTTCCAGGTCGGAACCTTTCTATTCCATGGTATAAATTGCTCTAAAGCTCTAAAACCCTACCTTTCTTTCTCCTTATGCTTAGGGTTTGCTCATTTGATTAAGAAAGGTGATAGATGGACGAGTTCACAACTTATGCTTGGATTTTCTACCCTACATGTTCATATTTTCTTATGTTTGGGAGTTTATCTTCTAATTAGAGGCAATTTTTATAACTTTTTCCGCATTTATTGCTTACCATAAGCTTGCTAGGTCATGTTCTTGCTTTTAAATGATGATCCATGCACTAAAAAGCTATGCTTGACTTGGATTTCGATTTTTATAATGTTCCCTATTCTGATTTCAGCTCTAGATGAACCTGTGACCATGTGTATGTTATTCCTAAGGTATAATATGACTTGGATTAGGTTGTTTTGACAACCTATGGTGCTAAACACCTATCAACCAATGGTTAGGGTTTAAAGCGGATTTCTTCTATAAATACGACCCTATGGTGGTACCATTGCAACAACCCTATGGTGTTGTCTTCATGACAACTGATGGTGGTCACCAAGGGTGCCAACTGATGTTCACCCCTTAGGTCATGTTTTGGCCTAATTATAAGCTTAATGAACAACAACTAAGTACCTTAATGATGATATGAATCAATGGTGACATTAGCCTCATATTCGATGGTGATTAATGAATATAGTGTTGATCTAACAAACTATAGTAACTTAATGGTCACTAGTGGTGGTGGATTAGGTCACCACAACCTATGGTGAGTTAAGCATGTATATGTAGCATCAATTGATCCTTAAACTAATCTTTTCTTGGGTCATTTGATGTAATGGTCGGACCTATACTACAATGGATGGTTTTAATATATGAACTTGACCTAATGATTAAGATCTAATATTTCTTCATACAATAAATTATAATGATGCCTAATGTAATATGTTGGTCCTAATAAAGTGATTTAGATGTTTTCCTTTATGAGATTAACTTAAGAAGCTCATTTATTGATGACTTGTTTTAAATAAACAATCACTTGTGGGTTTTACCCTACTGTCAATGGAAATTTTTGTGTTGTTAATCAAGAGATTTCTAGGTTTAGATGGTGACTCTTTCTAGAGAACAAATCAATGCATTCATAGGTGGTTTGTTCAAGATGTTTACTTATGTAAACAACCAATGTCTTTACCTTTACAACATTTAATGGTTAGAAGTCGATGCCTCAATAATCCCATTGTTTTGGGTGAAGCGTGTAGTGTAATGTTATGATTCTAATGATGAGAATTTGATGTTTCAATGACTTAAACTCATAGTCTTACTATTACCCATATGATTATGATTGATAATCACCATAATGAATTAATGGGTAACCCTAATGAGGTATAGATTGTAATACCTAGATTTAATATAACTAAATGATGGTGATTGGGTATGGATAGTCCTTGAATGATTAATACAATCATGGAGTACTCTCTTATTGTTGTTGAAACCTTAGTATGCTATAACATGATGGTTATACCTTGATTTATGTGTGGATTCATTCTTGATAATAGTATGGAATGTGATGGTGATGCTTCACCTTATGCATCCATTATCCAATGGGGATGCCCTGAGTTAGTGTTTGGGTATGAATGCTGATTAGTAACATTAATATAATTTATCTTGTTGAACCTAACTCTAATGCAAATAGATAAAGATGAGTATTCATGTTTAAACTTATTATATGATGGTATTTTGGTGAAATAACCTCCTTAATATGATCATAACCTTAATATGTTAATTGGTGGTTATCATAGACACATGGTTGATACTTTCTTATGCTAAACATGTGCATTATGAATATGATGAGGGTTAATCATATCTTGATTCCTTACATGTTTTTTTTATCGGCAAAAAAATGTGTTGCTATTAATGAGTCCAAAACTTTGGGTACAAGAGAATGTGCCCCATACAACCAGGATAGAATCCAGAGATATCAAGGTCCAACACATGGACCTCACAGACAAGAAAAGGAAAAGTGTACATGAAAGCTAGGCTATCCTATACTAACCAACCTAATAACATCAGCCCTGTTAACATGAAACCAGGGAAACAACTATCAATAACACCACCTTCAAAATGTGATCCCTAGCCTCAAGAACAAGGTGTAGTCTACTAGACAAGCTAGAAATATCAAACCAAAGCAAACATCCAGATCCTCCTTACTGATCCAAAGGGCTTCCAAGCTGCAAGATCCAGACCAAAAGCCATCAATGACAACGAAACAGACCCATAAATAGGGGCATGAGAACCTTCCTGTCTTCCTTATGCATTATAACCAACCCTGAAAGAAAGGATTCCAGAAAGGCTTCAAATCCATGCTCACGGTTCAGATCGAAACATCTTCAGAACTCTTGAACAAGCATATGCCTCTAAGAAGCAACAGACCCAGAGTCATAGAGATAGAAGAGAATGTTTAACCATCCTTCTTCCTTCCATACTTCTTCTTCCTTTTAGACCAAGATTGGTCGTAGTCCATGTACTTAGGGTCCCACTGATCTGACTCATAGTCAGAACCATTAGAACCCTCATCTTCAAAAAGGTTTTCCTTCATGACCTGTTGTTGGGCAGAGAACTCGTAGCTGCTCCATATTTTACTTGGTAGCCAAGACACAGAAGTTGAATCTTCCTTGCCTATTCTGACTATCTCCAATTCCCAGCCTAAATCCAAGCCACCCAAGTTACAAATAGGAGAGGTGCCAACCATGTCAGGCTCTGCCATTTGGATCTCAACAGCTAGAGGTTGAGAGAATGAGGATTGTCGAGCACTTTCAATGATAGTATCCTTAACCTATTGAGAGATGAACTCCAGAAGGTTATTGTCTTGCTCCAGTTGGTTAACACAATCACTGCTCTCAGGAACCATCTCACAGACCTCCTTAGCAGGAATCGACTCCTTGGCATTCTGTTGAGCAGCTACCTTGCCTAACCTGACCTAGATATCCTTTTCTGGTGGGGGCTTCCTCGGCTTCAGAGGACATGACATCCCTATGTTCCCGAATCTCTTGCAACTGGGGTAGATAACCGGCCGAGTAATCAGCTCCACCTTCAAGGTTTTCGGGGAAGAATCCACCTCCACCATAGATGTTCTAGGGAGTTTGGCTTCGCTGAAGACATCAACACTGACCAGAGCGTCACCAAGACAACCCACTGCAGTCGTATGTACATCAAAATCTACTGGAACACCGAGGGTGCTTGCAACTCTGGCTATATGTTGCTTGGTCCACGGCAGACCAGCGTTTTCAATCTTGACCCAGATAGGAGCACTCAAGAAAGAGAGAGGTTGAAGAGGTAGCCCTGGCTTCCACGAGTGAACAACCAGAAGGGATCCGTCCATGAACCAGGGTGCTTCGTCAAGGACCCTCTCCTTTTCACTAACAGACGACAACTTCACAATAAAGCCTTCACGTTCTTCAGCGACTATCTCGACTGGGCCGCTAGGGCACCACACTCTCCGAATCCAGTCACTGAGTTGGCCACTGAAAGCCTTCCTACCCACAAATCAAATCGAGATATACTCCACCCAGGTCGATATTGAGCAATCCTAACTCGAGATTGAGGCGCATTTGACGCCATCCTTCAGCCCTGGTTTGACGAACTCGACCAGATCCACAGGATTCTCTGCTCTTCCTTGCCTACTGGTGGCAAACCAGTCTGCAAGGTGAATGGGTCTAGGCCCTTCGACAGAGCAGCTCGAGGACGACTTGGAAGAGTTGGTGGCGGTATAAAGGCATGTTCTTAATGTTAATATAACCATGCTATGATTGTTTATGAATATATTCTAGCTCATTAATACAATATTGTGCTGGTATGGTGTATTATATGTAAGTGATGTTGTTGAGCCTTTTTATAGGGCATGCAGAGATAATGATGATCTTACAGGGAATAGTATGATGGTCTTAATAACCTTTGGGCATGGTTGAGCCCTAAATGAGGAGTAATCCTCTTGTGTTGATAAGGGTTGATACCCAATGATATTGTGAAAAGGATTTATATCTTGTGATAGTATGACGACTAGTGTAGTCTCATGAATGGCAAGTGAATAGTTCCATGTGATGATGAGATGAGAGATGATGTTTCACACATTTTATATCTTTTGAAGTTGTGATATTTATATGCTTGCTAGTAGTGTCTTAGGGTTTTTATGTCCACTTGTTTGATGCAGCCTTAATTCACCCAGTTGATATAACTAATTAAGTGCAACTCTAATCATGTAGTGCCTTGTGTCATAGAGCCATCTTCAGTGTCAGAACTTGTTGGATAGTGAAACCAGTATTCCTTAGGGAAACTCGAGTGCATATTGTTGAGTATGTGGGGGTGGCAAGTTGAGGATATATCCTTGTCATCCACAATGTAGGTTATAGAGGACGGCTATGGTCATGCCTAAGACATTTGATGTGATTGAGGACATACCTCGGATTAGAGGGTTATGTATACCCTAGTTTCTAGTGCCATGACCTGTACCAAGGGCAGACTAGTAGTTGGCATCTTGACTATATGTCGACATAGTGGTAGCTTTGACTGATATGTCACTGCCTTTTTACTCGTACTGACTGAGGGGAAGAGATCTTAGGATACTGACACTCCTAGATCTTGTACGAAACTGAATATCCCATCACATGGGTCGGTTGCACTTTGAATGGTATGATTCCAATTCCCCAGGGTGTAATAAAAGATGTAAGACAACTGTCTTGCATATTTATTTAGGGTTATACAAAACACTTCATATTGGATGATAACCCTTATTTTCTTTCTTTTCACTGAGATCATGTATAGTATAATAAGAGATAATAGATATGATTATGATGTACTCATGCTCATGTTGTAAACATGCTTATGATGTCAAATATACTAACACTTATGGTTAAGATGATGTTGTTAGATAAGTTTAATATTACTACCCATGCCTATGCAATTAGAAATGCTTCAACTGCTAATCATGCTTATGCAATTATTTGTGCTATGATGTTTGTTCTACTAATGATGTATATTTGTTCCCTTTGTTTGAGATGCCAATATTGATGGCCATGTTATGTTACTAGACAAATTCATGATGTCAGGGATACTTATGCTACTAGATTGTTTGTGTTGTTAGCAACAAATATGATGATAGTTAGATTAATGATGATGATTGTTATTAGATGTAGTTTGATTAAATTTGAGTAGATATCTATCTAGAGAAATAGATTTATTTGTTACCTATATATACATTGATAATCATACTTATTGCTAAGATTAATTGCTTAATCTGTTTAGCATACTAGAAATGGTCAATTGATTATTAAATACTCCAATTGATCAATTATCTACTATTTAAAATGTTGTAATCAATAAGCGTTGTTGGAGGTTATATCTCTTGCTGGGACATGGGTCTCACCCTTGTGGTTTGTCACATCTTTTTATGTAATCAAAAGTGATGAAAACAAACATGTGGCAGCAAAGAGGAGCTATAGTATGAATCTATGAGAAAGTTGATTAGATGTCTAGTATGTCCTACAATCATCCATGTACTCTTAGGTCTGGGCTAGAAAAATTTGTATATGATGTTTCAAACGAATCAAACTTTTGTTAGCATATTAATGCTTGTTTGTGTGGCATATATGAATATTGTTCTCCTGTGTATATATGTTGTGGCTAAGATGATAGAACAATTTGTATCAAATTCTTGGCATAGTATGTATATAAGAAATATGTTGGGCTCTTATGCAAATGTTTCTGAGCAGGTGCTGACGTTGAAATCGATTTTAATTTACCCATATTTTTGGGTATGTGATTAATTAGTGATCGATTGTGTTTTATGTTTTGAGTAATAGTGTAACGTGTTCTCACAAGTTGGTATCATAGCTTTAGGTTCTCTATGTATATAGGGATACTAGGACATAGGACTAGGATGATGTCAAAGTTAGGAATATGACACAAAAACATGGTGCATTCTGCCTAATCTTAATACTTGGGTGCCCTGGCTAGGTATTCAATTATTGAAGAAACGGTGAGTTTGGATCTCTTAGCTTGTTATCTTTTTGATTGCTCTAATCAAGTAGTCATTGTGAAACAATCTAAAGAGTATAATGAATAAAAAAAATCATGGTGCAGATAACTCAATACTACCTCAAGAGAATATGAGGATTACATCTTATCTATCAAAACTTGAATTATTGGTAACTATAAGAGAAAGATACAACACCATGAAATCTAAATCCGAATACAAATAAGAAAAAGAAGAGTTCTTGAACATGTAATTCAACAAGATGATAAAGTAAAAGACACATAAGTTTGTGCTTATAAAGTGATTCATGGTATGAAATCCATATAAAATGGATAGAACTCCTATGATAAGTATAAAATGAAAAGATGAATGGGAACAATGAAAAATAAATAAGGTGGAACCTGAGTTAATATCAGACCAACCTATGTGTGTAAGAAAGTGTTAATGTAAAATCAGCATGGCATGTGAAAGAAATTAAGGGAGATGATCTCGATTTAATGAAGAAAATGTGGAATATGATGATTTACTTATCGATAAGTGGTTGAAAAACATAATAAAATAAGAGAACATACCCAAGTGTGATAAATAGTCATCAAGTAAGGAGTAATGAGATATGTTAATCATGATGATTCGTATGCTAATGGCAAGGAACCCAGAATGAAAAAGGTAAAATGATATATAAGAAGTTGTAACCTGCATAATGAAAATAGAATTGGCTACCTTTCTGCTAGTGACCCTTGAAAAATACTACCATGGTATGGGAAGTTTGTTTCTCTTTGTGTCTTTCCTATCTAGGGCACAACTTTCAAGTTGATCATTTCCACTTGGTATGTGTAGATTCACTGCAAACATGAGGGTGGATAGCTTATTATAGCATAAGGTTGCTTGGATTATGGTTCCAAGATCATAAAGTTTGTGATGAGTTTTCTTTTGAGCCTTCCAATAATTTGGAAGACTCCTCTTATATGTTTTGAAATTTATTATGTTGGTAAAAGTAGATGAGATAAGGATGTGAGTTCCTTATAACACATGAGGTGGATACCAGGGTAATTAATCCTAGTATCCAAGATGTATCAATAGTATGGGAAGTATGTGAAGGTTGGAGATGTTTATTAAAGGAACATTCCAAGTATTCCTCTCCCTAAGAGAGAGAGAGAGAGAGAGACATAGAGTTGATGATGACCCTCTAAATGTTGGTTGGAAGGAAAAACAAAAGTGATTCTATAATGTTATGTATGGTTCAGTGATAGCTGGGCAAGACCACTATCAAGGATAGATGGGTTTTTTATTAGTATACATGTGTTATCATGTTCCTTTAAGATAAAATATCCTTTAGACATAAGAATTAGAATGGATGACATAAGTTACATGACCATGGTGACTTTAGGGTCATGTCCTATAGACTAACCAATGTACCAATAGAATTTATGAATAGGAGGAACAGAGTGTTCAAGTCATGTCTTACAAGTTGTAGCAAGCTTTGAATGATGTCATCTCAAGGTATTTCAGAGATGGTCAGTAACATGGTCAACATCTGTGTTAAAACTTAACAATAATGAATAAATTGTACTTATGTATGACAAGTCTAGAAAGAGTGAGTTGGGGTTGACTAAAGTATCCTCTTGGAGTTATGATACCTCTATTAAGTGTGTTGTGAGAATCCTGATAAGATGAAGACAATGTCATTGTTCTACCCCTAACAAGGTCAATCAGGAAGTTATATTTGTTAACGGTTATAGACAAGTGTATGATTCTTCAACCATATATATGGTCAATTCTTGATATGATTAGAGAATCTTCTAAAACATACTCCTCATAGTTCTTGAAAATTAGGAGATGCCTATCTGGTTGATTAAGTGGTTAATTACAACAACCATTAAAGGAGCATAGAGATGAAACCTTGTAAAGTTACATATGATAAGATATGCATGATGTTCTATGTTTGGTAAGATCCAGTGAGTATGGCCTCTGAGTGATGTGTGACACAATATATAGAATAGTTTAGGACGACACCAGAGTCCCAAAGTTGAAAGGTACTACCATACATGTATAGGTGGCACAACAGTTCTTATGTTGAACCAAGGTGACACATGCAGAAGTTGAGGGAGAAGAATATGACTTCTATAAGAATAATGTGACATAATCATTAGATGAAAGTTACCATGAAGAATATTGGGTATGATGTGCATGATAAGCATCCCTCTTTGTTTACCTTGGATTTTGGGGGCGAAATCCCTGTTAGGGGTTTATGGTTGTGAGACCCCTAACCTTGATTAAATGGTTTAACATGCTTAATTACCATGATTTAATTCTTAGAACTATAATAAAACCTTGTGATATGAATTTTAATCATAATACAAGCTTAAGTTCCAAGTTTGGTCCAATTTGGACACTGTTTCAGCAAGTTATGCAATTTTATGTACATTTTGGACTTTTCTACAATTTACCCAATTTAGGGGTTTTCCTTGCAATTTTTCACATACATTATGTTCCTTAGATGTTATCTGATCGTTTTAAGGTGTTATCCTCAAGGGTATTTTAGGGTTTACCCCTTCATAGATGAGCTACCTTTAGTAGCTATCAACTAATGAATTATTTGATTGGCTTAGAAATTTGACAAAGGAGAGCTAATCAGGTCTATATGGTGGGGGAGTTGCTTGTTTGTGTTCTTGTAAATTCTTAATAGTTTAATGTCATGGACACTTAAAAAGATACTAAAATTTCAACTTTTTCTTTTTCTTTATCTTGAAGTTTCATATACTTATCCCTAAGCACACAAATGAGCCACTTTCTCTCCACCACTTCCCTCCTTCTACAAACCTCATTCTACCTCTATTCTTCTATGAATTTCCTATCTAAGGAAGAAGAGAGTGGGGATCTTCTTGGAAAAATAATCTAGGGTTGCAATTGACTTCCTTTTAGGGTTTAAAAAGCTTCCTTCTAGTGATCTTAACCTAAAAGAGTAAGAATCCCCTTCTTTCCTATGTTTATTTCTTTGTTATCCTTACTCCTACCTTTCTCTAGGTCAGAACCTTTCTGTTCCATGGAAGAAATTGCTCTAAAGCTCTAAAACCCTACCTTTCTTGCTCCTTATGCGTAGGGTTTGCTCATTTGACGAAGAAAGGTGCAAGATGAATGAGTTCACAACTTATGCTTGGATTTCCTACCCTACCTGCTCATGTTTTCTTATGTTTGGGAGTTTATATTCTAATTAGAGGCAAGTTTTATAACTTGCTCCACGTTTATTACTTACCATATGCTTTCTAGCTCATGTTCTTGCTTTTAAATGATGACCCATGCACTAAAAAGCTATGCTTGACTTGGATTTCAATTTTTATAATGTTCCCTATTCTAATTTTAGTTCTAGATGAACATGTGATCATGTGTATGTTATTCCTAAGATAGGATCAGGTTGTTTTGACAATGTATGGTGCTAAACACCTATCAACCAATGGTTAGGTTTTAAAGTTGATTTCTTCTATAAATACATGACCCTATGTTGGTACCATTGCAACAACCCTATGGTGTTGTCTTCATGACAACTAATGGTGGTGACCAAGGGTGTCAACTGACGTTCACCCCTTAGATCATGTTTTGGACTAATTATAAGCTTAATGAAAAACAACTAAATACCTTAATGATGTTATCAATCAATGGTGACATTATCTTGATATTCGATGGTGATTAATGAATATAGTGATGATCTAACAACCTATAGTGACTTAATGGTCACAAGTGATGGTAGATCATGTCTCCACAACCTGTGGTGAGTTAAGAATGCAGATGTATCATCAATTAAGCCTTAAACCAATGGTTTCTTGGGTCATTCGATGCAATGGTCGGACCTATACTACAATTGATGGTTTTAATATATGAACTTGACCTAATGGTTAATATCTAATGTTTCTTCATCCAATAAATTGGAATGATGCATAATGTAATATGTTGGTCCTAATAAAGTGATTTAGATGGTTTCCTTTATGAGATCAACTTAAGAAGCTCATTTATTGATGACTTGTTTTAAATAAACAATCACTTGTGTGTTTTACCCTACTCTCAATGGAAAATTTTGTGTTGTTAATCAAGGGATGTCTAGGGTTAGATGGTGACTCTATATAGAGAACAATTCAATGACTTCATAGGTGGTTTGTTCAAGATGTTTACTTATGTAAGCAACTAATGGCTTTACTTTTTCAACATTTAATGGTTAGAAGTTGATGCCTCAATATTCCCATCGTTTTGGGTGAAGCGTGTAGTGTAATGTTATGATTCTAATGATGAGAATTTGATGGTTCATTGCCTTAAACTTGTAGTCTTACTCTTACCCTCGTATGATTATTATTTATAATCACCATAATGAATTAATTGGTAACCCTAATGAGGTATAGATTGTTATACCTAGCTTTAATATAACTAAATGATGGTAATTGGGTATGAATAGTCCTTGAATGATTAATACAATCATGGAGTACTCTTTTATTATTATTGAAACTTTAGTGTGCTATAACCTGATGGTTATACCTTGGTTTATGTGTAGATTCATATTTGAGAATAGTATGGAATGTGATAGTGATGTTTCACCTTATGCATC
Source organism: Alisma plantago-aquatica (assembly GCA_963693085.1). Lineage (NCBI taxonomy): Eukaryota > Viridiplantae > Streptophyta > Magnoliopsida > Alismatales > Alismataceae > Alisma > Alisma plantago-aquatica. The sequence goes on along the minus strand of OY856412.1, from coordinate 1,094,263,078 downwards.
CATGATCGAATAAGGATGTTGTGAGTTAGTGTTTGGGTATGAGTGATGATTAGTAACATTAATATAATTTATCCTATTGAACCTAACTCTAATGCAAATAGATAAAGATGAGTATTCATGTTTAACCTTCTTATATGATGGCATTATGGTGAAATAACCTCCTTAATATGATCATAACCTTAATATGTTAATTAGTGGTTATCATAGCCACATGGTTGATACTTTCTTATGCTAAAAATGTGCATTATGAATATGATGAGGGTTAATCATATATATATTCCTTGCATGTTGATTCAATAAAGGAATGTTCTTAATGTTAATATAACCCTTCTATGATTTTTTATGAATATCTCCTATCTCATTAATGCAATAGTGTGTTGATCCGGTGTATTATATGTAAGTGATGTTGTTGAGCCTTGTTATAGGGCATGCAGAGATAATGATGATCTTTCAAGGAATAGTATGATGGTCTTAATGACCTTTGGGCATGGTTGAGCCCTGAATGAGGTGTAATCCTCTTGTGTTGATAAGGGTTGATACCCTGTGATATTGTGAAAAGGATTCATATCTTGTGATAGTATGATGACTAGTATAGTCTCATGAATGGCAAGTGAATAGTACCATGTTATGGTGAGATGAGAGATGATGTTTCACACATTTTATATCTTTTTAAGTTGTGATATTTACATGCTTGCTAGTAGTGTATTAGGGTTTGTATGTCCACTTGTTTGATGCAACCTTAATTCACCCAGTTGATATAACTAATTAAGTGCAACTCTAATCATGTAGTGCCATGTGTCGTAGAGCCATCTTCAGTGTCAGAACTTGCTGGATGGTGAAATGAGTATTCCTAAGGGAAACTCAGAGCGCATATTGTTGAGTATGTGGGGGTGGAAAGTTGAGGATATATCCTTATCATCCACAATGTAGGTTATGGAGGATGTCTATGGTCTTGCCTCATACATTTTATGTGATTGAGGACAACTGTGATTGTACCTTGGATTAGAGGGTTTTGTATACCCCGGTTTCTAGTACATGACCTTTACCAAGGGCAGACTAGTGGTTAGAAGCTTGACTATATGTCATTGTAGTGACAGCTTTGACTAATATGTAACTACCTTTTTACTCATACTTACTAAGGGGAAGAGATCTTATGATACCGACACTCCTAGATCTTGTACGGAACCAAATAGCCCTTCGTAGGGGTCGGTTGGACTTTGAATGGTATGATTCAAATTCCCCAGGGCATAATAAAAGATGTAAGACAACCGTCTGGCATGTCTATTTAGGGTTATACACAACGCTTCATATTGGATGATAACCCTTGTTTTCTTTCTTTTCACTGAGATCATGTATGGTACAATAAGATATAATAGTTATGCTTATGTTGTAGTCATGCTCATGTTGTAAACATGCTTATGATGTAAAATATACTAAAACTTATGGTTAATATGATGTTGTTAGATATGTTTAATATTGCAACCCATGCCTATGTAATTAGAAATGCTTCCACTACTAATCATGCTTATGCAGTTATTTGTGCTATGATGTTAGTTCTACTTATGATATATATCTATTCCCTTTATTTGAGATGCCAATATTGATGGCCATGTTATGTTACTAGACATATTCATGATGTCAAGGATGCTTATGCTACTAGATTATTTGTGTTGTTATCAAGGAATATGATGATAGTCAGATTAATGATGATGATTGTTATTAGATGCAGTTTGATGAAAATTGAGTAGATATCTATCTAGAGAAATGGATTTATTTGTTACCTATATATACATTGATAATCATACTTGTTGCTAAGATTAATTGCTTAATCTGTTTAGCATACTTGAACTATTCAATATGTTCAATTGATTATTAAATACTCCAACTACTTAGTTATCTACTATTTAAAATGTTGTAATCAATAAGCGTTGTTGGAGGTTATATCTCTTGTTGGGGCATGGGTCTCACCCTTGTGGTTCGCCACATCTTTTTAGTTAATTGGAAGTGACAAAAACAAACTTGTGGCAGCAAAGAGGAGATATAGTAATGAATCTGTGATAAAGTTGATTAGATGTCTAGTGTGTCCTAGATTCATCCCTGTACTCTTAGGTCTGGTGAGAAAATTTTGTATATGGTGTTTCAAACGAATCAGACTTTTGTTAGCATATTAATGCTTATTTGTGTGGCATATATGAATATTGTTATCCTGTGTATATATGTTGTGGATAAGACAATAGAATAATTTGTATCAAATTCTTGGCATAGTATGATATAAGAAAGATGTTGGGCTCTTATGCAAATGTTTCTAAGCAGGTGCTGACATTGAAATCAATTTTAATTTACCCATATTTTTGGGTATGTGATTAATTAGTTCTCAATTGTATTTTATGTTTTGAGTAATCTCATTTAGTATAACGAGTTCTCACAGTCTTCCCATTCTCCCTAAAAGAAAAGGCAAAGGAATGTTACATCTAAAAGTCAGATTTGGTAACGTGGAACACGGTCAAAAATGAGTTTCTCAAGAAATTCTTTCCAATTGCCAAGCAGACCCAAATGTGAAGATGTATCATCTCCTTCTCCTAGAAAGAAAATGAACCTTTACATGAGGTGTGGGAAAGGTTTTGAAAGATCATGCACGACTTCCCTCATCATGAGGTACCCTTATAGCAGCTGGTCCAAGCTTTCTACACCAGGCTAGTGGAGTTGAGCCAGAACAATGCTGATTCATCATGTGGAGGCACCTTCATGGAAAAGCCACCTGAGGAGTCATGGCCCTTGTTTGAGAACCTTAGTGAGAATTCTCGCCATCAGGCTTCTATAAAAGGGGAACATTGTGACTGGAACTACATCCCTCCACCTCCCGTAGTTCCCACTCGGACTGTAACCAACCCGGACATGATGAAAATGATGGCGGGTATGATGAATATGATGAAGAACTAAGCTAGTGGTTCTTCAAGTCAATCCACTATGGTAGTCAAAGTTGAAGAAGAAGAAGTGCATGCCTGGAATGGTTTTGGCAACCGAAACAACCAAGGTCCAATTTCCAATCCCTATAATCCCGAGTGGAGGAATCATCCAAACTTCTCATGGAAACAATAAAATGAGGAGGGGTAAGGGAAGCCAAGGAAACACCAAGGACCTAAGTACAACTCCAAGTTTGAGGAGGAAGTCTTAGGAAGGCTAAGAAATCTCAATGAAGTAAAGAAGGAGATGTCCTCTCAAGGACTAAACATTAGCCACCTTGAATAAAGTCTTGACCAAATATCCCTTTCACTTTCCCATTTTGAAGAGGGGAGGCTCCCATCTCAATCCATGGCCAGGCCCAACAATGATGGTGGTTATGTGAGCACCACTCAAGCTTCTTATGACCCACCACAAGGCCAAGTACCCCCACTTCACCAATACCAAGGACCACCACATCCATATTCTCCTTCACCTCACCAACCCCCCTACAACTACCAATATCCTCCACCTCACTCATACCAACAACCCCCTCCACAATATCACCCACATCCACCACAAAAACAACAACCCCAACTACAATTTATCCTCTAAAACCCAAATCCAAGGCCACCATCACCTCAATAGCCACAACCAAATCCCCAAGCTTCCTCCTCCTCTACCCATGAGCAAGTGAAGGTAGTGATAGTTTTGAGGAGTGGGAGGACATTGGAGCAGCCCTGTGATACTTTTGTTGATAGTGCAACTAGTGAGGATAGAGGTGATATTATGACCAGACATGTTGATACTGAGATCCAGATTAATTATATTGTGACAGGAACTAGGGTTGATACCGTGATACCGAGAAGTGATATCGTGATATCGAGAAGTGATACCATGATTCCTGTGATTCCAGTTGATGATTCCATTAATCTGAGCCGATTGGGAGCCCAACTCCCCCCATTTCCTGATGCTCTTGAGGAGCCCTCTGCTGAAAGAAGGAAAAAGAAACATACTAAATATATCATGGAAACTTTCAAACAAGTGAAGATAAACATTCATTTTCTTGATGTGGTCAATCCAATCCCTTCCTATGCCAAGTTTCTGAAATATTTATGCACATTTAAGAGGAAACCAACGGGGAGAATTCCAAAGAAAGTCATGCTCACCGAGCAAGTGAGCTCAATTATATAGCACACCATGTCAAGAAAGAGGAAAGACCCCAGTGCTACCATCATTTCATGTTACATTGGAGCACACCTCATAGACCAAGCCCTTCTAGACTTGGGTTCTAGTGTGAAATTGATTCTATATGATTTGTTTGTCGAGCTCCAAATGGGACAATTAGGTCTGGCTAATTTCACTCTACACTTGGTCGACCGATAGGTGAAAATTCCTAGAGGGCATGTTCATGATGTGCTATTTAGACTTGATAATGAGACTTCTGCATTCTTCCCTGCTGACTTCATTATGCTAGATATGGAAAACGATTGTAGAAGAGTGTCTATTATCTTGGGGAGGCCCTTCTTGGCTATAGCTGACACAGTTATCCACATGAGAACCAGCACCATGTATGTCACCTACATGCACATGAAGATCTGGTTGAACATCTTCAAATCTTCAAGATAACAAACCTATTCAGGAGGTGATAGGTGCCATAGAATAGGATTGTTATCTTGTTTAATGCCTTGAATAGATTGTAAAGGAGAGCCTGCCTGCATGGATCCAAACTGCTACTCAAGGTAGAGGTCTAGAGCCCATTGTTGAATTTCCCAATGATGATGATGAAGAGGATGAAGTGAATGAGCTAGCCCTAGTGGCTGCAAGCGAGGACCTCCCATCTATTTTTGAGCCATTGAAGAATTCCCTTGAAGAATTCTCTTGAAGAACCCCCAATTCTTGAACTCAAGTCACTCCTCGAAGGGTTGAAGTATGCATTCCTATGCTCCAATGACACCCTCCCAGTGATCATTTCTTCTATTCTCTCTCTGGAGCAAGAACATGCATTGACAAAAGTCCTAAAGAAGAACATTTGGGCCATTGGATGGTCCATCATTGATTTAAGGGGTATTGACCCCTCCATTTGTGTGCATAGGATTTATCTAGAGGATGATGCTAGACCAACCCACCAAATGCAAAGGTGGCTGAACCCAAAATTGAAGGAAGTTGTGACCCAGGAGGTCGTGAAATTGTTAGATGATGGAATTATTTATCTAATTTATGATAGCACATGGGTGAGTCCCATCCAAGTTGTACCAAAGAAGGGTGGGATCACAGTGGCAGAGAATGTTGATGGTGAGATTATTCCTATTAGTGAATAGTCTAAATGGAGGATGTGTGTAGACTATAGAAAACTCAATGAGAAGACAAAAAAGGACCACTATCCTCTTCCATTTCTTGATCAGATTCTGGAGAGGTTGGAAGGGCAAAGTTTCTATTGCTTTCTTGATGGATACTCCGGGTACTTCCAGATTGTTGTTCATCCTAAAGACCATGAAAACATGACATTTACTTTCCCTGGTGGTACTTTTTCTTACCGGAGAATGCCATTTGGGTTGTGTAATGTCCCTTCCACTTTTCAAAGATGTGTGACCTCCATCTTTGCCGACATGCTTGAGTTATCACTAGAAGTATTCATGGATGATTTCTCAATTTTTGGTAAAACCTTTGATGAGTGTTTTCTCCACTTGGTCGTCATTCTTGAGAGATGCATCAAGGTTTGCCTTGTGCTATCTTGGGAAAAGAGCCACTTCATGGTGCTCGAAGGCATCGTTCTAGTCACTGGGTTTTAAAAGATAGTATTGAGGTTGATAGGGCCAAGGTGGGCCTCATTTCTACTCTTACCATTCCTTCTACCACAAGACATGTCTGGTCTTTCTTGGGACATGCGGGTTTCTATCGTCACATCATCAAGGATTTTAGTAAAGTCTCAAGACCTCTCTGTCATTTTCTCGAAAAAGATGTTGAATTTCACTTTGATGACAAGTGTGTTGAAGCCTTCAACCACTTGAAGCAAAAGCTCATTTATGATCCTATAATGCAGCCCCCCCCCAGATTTCTCTTTGTTGTTTGAGATCATGATTGATGCATCAGATATGGCAGTGGGGGCTGTGTTGGGCCAAGGAGTTACACGACTCTAGATGAAGCATAAAGGAATTACACGACTACAGAAAAAGAATTGCTTGCAGTGATCTTTGCCCTTGAAAAGCTTCGATCATATCTTTTTCAAAAAAAGGTAGTGATATACACGAACCATGTTGCATGAAGGTATATAATGGTGAAAAAAGACTCAAACCCAAGATTGATCCGCTGGATTTTGTTGCTTTAAGAATTTTATATTGAGATTGTGGACAAGAAGGGAGTGGAAAATTCAGCCGCCGGCCATATCTCCCAAATTGAAGCACCCTTTGATGATACAAGTCAAATTAAAGAAATAATGCCACATGAACAACTCTTCCTACTCTCATCCACTCAAAGAACATGGTATAAACATATAGCTAACTTCTTAGCTAGTGGAAGGATACCAAGCACATGGATAAGGGAGGAAAGCAAAAGGTTGTTTGCTATGGTCAAAAATTAGGTTTGGGATGATCCTCACCTATTCAAATATTATCCCGACCAACTCACTAGGAGATGTGCCCCGGAGATGGAGCAGCAAGAAATTCTATCTATGTGCCATTCCAGAGTATGTGGAGGTCATTTTGGTAAGAAACGCACGACTGGCAAGGTTCTCCAAAGTGGATTTTAGTGATCCTCCTTGTTTAAAGATTCTCATGAATTTTGCAAGTGTTGCTTAAAGTGCCAAAATGTGGGCACTATCTCAAAGAGGTACATGATGCCTCTATCACCCATTCTTGTGTTAGAGGTGTTTGATGTTTGGGGACTCGATTTTATTGGTCTGTTTCCTCCATCTTTCGAGTATGTCTACATTTTGATTATTGTGGATTATGTGTCAAAATGGATTGAGGCTATTGCAACTAGAACCAGTGATCAACAAAGTGGTATGTAATTTTGTGAAATCAAATATCTTTAGCTAGTTTGGTGTGCCAAGAGACATGATTAGTGATGGTGGAAGTCACTTCATCCACCGCACTTTTGAAGGTTTTTTAAAGAGATACAGAGTGAATCATCGTGTGGCTACTCCTTACCACCCTCAAATGAGTGGTCAAGTTGAGTTAGCCAATCGAGACATCAAGCTCATTCTTGAGAAGATGATGAGGTCAGACTGCAAGGATTGGTCTCTACATCTCAATGAGGCCTTGTGGGGATATAGGACTGCATATAAATCCCTGATTGGCACCACTTCGTTCAAGCTTGTTTATGGAAAAAGCTATCATCTACCAGTTGAGATGCAAAATAAGGCATTGTGGGCTTTGAAAGCCATGGATATGGATGGAGACATATCCAGTTTGAAAAAAAAGTTATAGTTGCAAGAGCATGAAGAGATGAGGCACGAAGCCTATGAGTTGTCTAAGGGCTACAAGGAAAGGACAAAGTTTCTTCATGATAAGTATCAAGAAGAAGAGCTTTAAGCCCGAAAAATGGGTATGGCTATATAACTCAAGGATGAAGTTTTTTCCTGGAAAACTCTGGTCTAGATGGGAAGGGCCTTATCTAATCAAAAAGGTATATCCATCTGGGGCTGTGTTGATTTGTGAGAAAGAAGGAGCGAAAGAATTTAATGTGAATGGTCAAAGGCTGAAGGCAGTTGTGGAAGTTGGGCCTGATAGAGCAAACTAAAGTTTTGATATCGTGATGTTAGGTGAGGAACACCAGCTTGATGAAGGGATGTGCTGGAATGCACATGAGAGGATATTTACTTCAAGGATTCTTTGAAAATTCCGTGAGAGTAATCGACTTAAAGAATTAATAACCCGATTGAAGGCGTAAAATTTAGCGCTAGTGGTAGGCAACCCACCTAGGTTTGGGAACGTTTTCACCCAACCTTCACTTTTTGATACTTTTTCTTTATTTTCATACGATTCCAAGAATACACACACACTTGTGCTTGATAGTTTTGTTTTAGTTTTGATGATTTGATAGGTGAGAAATGTAAAAGTTGAGAAATGAGGTGCATTTCGGTGAAAAATGATTGATACAATATCAAGTAGGTCGATTAAAATGATTGGAGTATGAATGATGGAATTATTTGGTGATTTTGGAAGATTTTTGAACTTGTAGGACCCAGCACGGTCATGGTGGCATGGAATAGTCGTGCTAGCATATTGCATTTCAACAGGGAAATTTTGAGTTTTGGGCACAAGCAGCACGACCGTGCTGGCCACCACAGCCGTGATGGCCAGAATGGTCATGCTGGCCCGAGCCCATTACTTAAGTTGCACAATTTTTTCCGAGTTAGCACAACCAAAACGTCATTTGCTTGACCCAGAATGGCCATTCCGCATGGAGAGGCGATTAGGGTGAGCTCCATTCACCCCCAAATCACCTCCTTTTGCTCCCAAACTCCATATTTGAGTTCCCTTCGGTCCTCAATCACCTTCCCCAACCTCAAGATCCATTTTCTACCCTACATTACCATTTATCCATCTCCCAAGAGATTCCACCCGTACAGCCCAGAAGCACGTTTGTTGTTGTTCTTGTACATTTTCCACCATTTTTTTTGCAAAGATGAAGAGCACAGGAAAAGCAATCAAGAAGGGGGTAGAGAAGACAATGAACATCCTCATCGGAGGCAAAAGCCGCACCAAGCGGGCCTCCAATGTGCGGTAGTAGTCCTACATCACGTCGTCACCATCTAATTTGATTTTTTAATCCCTTTGAAGGTCGGCATCAATGAGTGCATCCCGGCACCGATCCTCCTCCAGTGGCCACACGTCGGACCCAAGCTACAGCAATCCTGGCGCAGAAGAGATGGAGAACATCATCCATTCTGTAGACATCGATGCATCATCCAGAGAGAGGAGGGATAAGAAGGCTACTGATGCATCGCCTTCATGACCTTCATGCCTGACTCTGACAAGATGCTCCACTTTATTGACACAACCACGCCCAGCTCAATAGCCCATTAGGCGCCAGTTGGTGATTGAGGAAGAAGCCAAAGATGAATCGGTCCAGATGGTGCCCTTGAACTTGGACACAAGTTTAGGGTCACACACACATGAGAAGGAGGAGGTAGATGACACCGAGAGTGAGGAGATGGAAGATGAGCCAGTGGACTTTTTGTCCAATATGGAGGAGGATAGGATGAAGTGGGTTGGGAAGCAACCCAAGGAAGTTGCTTATGGAAGAGGCACAACAAGGAAAGTGTTCACAAGTCCCCTCCACCCCGAGTGCTTGACAAGGAGGGTGATGCCCACTAGATATGCATGTATGGATACCATGCAAGGTCTAGGGATAAACTATGAGTTTAAGGATAAAATGCTATGATGTGGGCTCAACAAGATCTTGAGTGAGGTTGAAAAAACATACTTGGTTGAGTTCTTTAAAATATTAGAGAAGGTACATCACCAAGGTGAGGATGCCATCAGATTCAAGTTGAATAACTCAACACATATGATTAAAGTTTCCCAAATTAATGCTACCTTTTCCCCCAATTAAGAAATGGCAAAGAGTTTCACTGATGGAAGACTTGACAAGAATGGGAGAGCAGATTACTCTAAGATGTGGAAGGCTATCACTGGTCAAGCAACTTTTTCTGTAGGAAAATCCAAGACCAACAAGATTTACAATCCCTTCATGAGATACCAACGGAAGGTCCTAGCAAACACCTTGTTTGTCCGTTATGACAATCAATGTTGTTGTTCACAAAAAAAATTATGTATGATGGCCACAGTAGCAAGTAGGGGATTTGTAAACATTGGAGCTGTGGTGATTGACCACTTGAAGACAATCCCCCCTAAGAGTAAAAATCCATTCATCATGAGGGGAATTATAACCACAATGGAAAAGGAAATGGGTTGCAATCTAAATGGGCTTACCAAGGTAGAAGGAAGCAAATATGTTGATCTAAACTATCTTGCTAGGTCCCAAATGATCTTCCTCAAAGATAGCAAGATCATGTATGTTTTGAACCCTGGGTACCCTAGAATCACCTTAGAACTCCCATACCACACCACCCCCTATTCATGGATGTGGGACCACTAGATAACTTTTTAAAGTTGATATCTCAGTATGAGGAGGAGCATCCAAGAGAGGGGTTCAAAACACCAAAATGTGACTTACCTGAAGAAGGAGGAGAGATGAATATGCCAGAGAAGCAACACATTCTTGAGCAGCCACACTGCACATGATTGATATTTGAGGATTTTGATGCGCACCCACCTCCAAAAAATGCATACAACATGTCATCCATTCATCCATAGTTGGAGGTGATTCAGTAGATGCAACATGCCATGTGGTTAGATCAGCAGCAAATGCATCATCAGATCAACCATATGTACAAGTATTAGCATGTGAATGTACAGAGGAACCCCCAATGGGGGTAGGATTTCAGGGGAGGACTATTTGGATACTAGGAGACAAACCCACCTCCACAGGTATGGCTATATAACTCAAGGATGAAATTATTTCTCAGAAAACTCCGGTTTAGATGGGAAGGACCTTATCTAATAAAAAGGGTATATCCATCCGGGGATGTGTTGATTTGTGAGAAAGAAGGAGCAAAAGAATTTAATGTGAATGGTCAAAGGCTGAAAGTAGTTGTGGAATTTGGTCAGATAGAGCAAATCAAAGTTTTGATATCATGATATTAGGTGAGGAACACTAGCTTGATGAAGAGATGTGCTTGGATGCACATGAGAGGGATCTTTACTTCAATGATGCTTTGAAAATTTTGTGAGAGTAATCGACTTCAAGAATTAATAAGATCGACTGAAGGTGTAAAATTTAGTGCTAGTGGGAGGCAACCCACCTAGGTTTGGGAACTTTCTCACCCAACCTTCACTTTTTGATACTTTTTCTTTGTTTTCACATGATTCCAAGAATACACACACATTTTTACTTGATAGTTTTGTTTTAGTTTTGATGATTTGATAGATGAGATAGGTGAAAGTTGAGAAACGAGGTGCATTTTAGTGAAAAATGATTGATACAATATCAAAAAGGTCGATTAAAATGATTGGAGTATGAATGACGGAATGATTTGGTGATTTTGGAAGATTTTTGAACTTGGAGAACCCACCACGTACGTGCTGGCATGGAACGACCGTGTTGGCATGTTGCATTTCAACAAGGAAATTTTGAGTTTTGGGCATGGGTAGTACGACTGTACTGGCCACCACGACCGTGCTAGCATCTCGCCAGAACGGCTGTGCTGGCCAGATGGCACTGCTAGCCCGGGCCCAGTATTTAAGTTGCTCAATTTTTCCTGAGCTAGCATGACCAAAACGTCATTTTCTTGAGCCAGAATGGCCATTCCACATGGAGTGGCGATTAGGGCGAGCTCCATTCACCCCAAATCACCTCCTTTTGCTCCCAAACTCCAGATTTCAGCTCCCTTTGGTCTCCAATCACCTTCCCTAACCTCAAGCTCCATTTTCTACCCTCCATTACCATCTATTTCTCCATCTCCAAGGATATTCTGCCCCTACAACCGGGAAGCACATTTGTTGTTGTTCTTGTTCATTTTCCGCCAAAGATCTTTGCAAAGATGAAGATCACGGGCAAAGTAATCAAGAAGGGGGTAGAGAAGACAATGAACATCCTCACCGGAGGTAAAAGCCACACTAAGTGGGCCTCCAATGTGTCACAGTAGTCCCACAATGCATCATCACCGTCTAATTCAATTTCACAATCCCTCCAATGGTCGGCATCAACGAGTGCATCCTGGACCAATCCTCCTCCAGTGGCCACATGTCGGATCCAAGCTATATCAATCCTGAAGAAGAAGAGGAGGAAGAAGAAGAGATGGAGAACATCGTCAATTCTGTGGACATCGATGCACCGGCCAGAGAGAGGAGGGCCAAGAAGGCTATTGATGCTTCATCTTCACAACCTCCATGCCCGACTCCAGCAAGACACTCCACTTTGTCGGTACAACCACGCCCCGCTCAACAGCCCATTAGGCACCGGTTGGTTATTGAGGAAGAAGCCAAAGATGCATCAGTCCAGATGGTTCCCTTAAACTTGGACACAAGTTCGGGGTCACACACATATGAGGAGGAGGAGGTAGATGACATTGAGAGTAAGGAGATGGAAGATGAGCCAGTGGACTTTTTGTCTAAGCTGGAGGAGGACAGGATGAAGTGGGTTGGGAAGCAACCCGAGGAAGCTACTTATGGGAGAGGCATAGAAAGGAAAGTGTTCACAAGACCCCTCCACCCCAAGTTCTTGACAAGGAGGGTGACCCCCACAAGATATGCATGTATGGCTACCATGCAAGCTCTATGGATCAACTATGAGTTTAATGATAAAATGCTATGATGTAGGCTCGACAAGATCTTGAGTGAGGTTGAAGAAACATACTTGGAGTTGGCTCATGAGTTTTTTGTAACATTAGATAACGTACATCACCAAGGTGAGGATGCCATCAGGTTCAAGCTGAATAGCTCAACGCATGTGCTTAAATTTCCCAAATCAATGCTACCTTTGCCCCCAATTCAAAAATGGAAAAGAGTTTCAATGAGGGAAGACTTGAAAAGAATGGGAGAGAAGATTACTCTAAGATGCGGAAGGCTATCACTAGTCAAGCAACTTTTTCTGTAAGAAAATCCAAGACCAACCCTTCATGAGATACCTACGGAAGGTCCTAGCAAACACCTTGTTTGGCCGTTATGACAATCAATGTTGTTGTTCACAAAAAAAATTATGTATGATGGCCACAGTAGCAAGTAGGGGATTTGTAAACATTGGAGCCATGGTGATTGACCACTTGAAGACAATCCCCCCTAAGAGTAAAAATCCATTCATCATGAGGGGAATTATAACCACAATGGCAAAGGAAATGGGCTGCAATCTAGATGGGCTTACCAAGGTAGAAGGAAGCAAATATGTTGATCTAAACTATCTTGCTAGGTCCCAAATGATCTTCCTCAAAGATAGCAAGATCATGTATGTTTTGAACCCTGGGTACCCTGGAATCACCTTAGAACTCCCATACCACACCACCCCCTATTCATGGATGTGGGACCACTAGATAACTTTTTAAAGTTGATATCTCAGTATGAGGAGGAGCATCCAAGAGAGGGGTTCAAAACACCAAAATGTGACTTACCTGAAGAAGGAGGAGAGATGAATGTGCCATAGAAGCAACACATTCTTGAGCAGCCACACTGCACATGATTGATATTTGAGGATTTTGATGCGCAGCCACCTCCAAAAAATGCATACAACATGTCAGCCATTCATCCATAGTTGGAGGTGATTCAACAGACACAACATGCCATGTGGTTAGATCACCAGTAGATGCATCATCAGATCAACCACATGTACCAGTATTATCATGTGTAGGTACTAGACTTGTCAAACTGGGTCAAAATCCACAGGCGCCCACGGGTAAACCCGTTTAAGTTGGGTTTGGGTGGCTAAATTTGCCACTCGTTGAAAATCACCCAAACCCATACCCACATGTTTATTTAGTGGGTTTCATGGGTGATCTGCAGGCACTCGCGGGTGACCCAGTTAATTGAAGCAAATATACATAATATGTACATACACCTATTAAAAGATGTTGTTTGTTTCGTACAAGTTAACTCTTTACCTTTACCAACAACAATTGTATTTTATCTATTTTGTGGTTGCAATAGCAATAACAAGTACTTGTACTATTAGGAATGTTTAATGTTACATGACAAAGTTATGTATTTTTTGTGATATTTATCTATGAAAACTAACATCAGTTTTTCTAATTTAAATCGAATTACAACAACTAGTTGTTACTTTTTCATTAAGTTTGCATAAACATATATCGACAACTAATCGAATAGTTTGACGTCAAACATAGTACTTGGTTGATTGTTTTGCACTATATTTGATATAAAAACAATAGTTACAAGTTATTTTAAATGTTGTTTTTAGTGTTAAGGAAAGCAAGTAATAACTTATTGTTGATTGTACACATTTTATATGGGCACCCGCGGGCAACCCGCAACCCGTTGGGTCGGATTTGGGTATGCTTTTATTCCACCCATTTAGAAGTGTATCTTTTTTACCCACACCCACCAAACCCGCACCTGCAATGACCCAACCCAAACCCAACCTACCCACCTGTTTGACAGGTCTAGTAGGTACAGAGGAACCCCCAATGGGGGGAGGATTTTTGGGGAGGACTATCTGGCTACCAGGAGACATACATGCCTCCACATGTGGACTACTGGGGCCACTGTTACCAGCATCCACCTCCACATTCTAGCCCACCACAGGATCCCACACCACCAGAGCAGTGATGTCTACCCTATCATTTGTAAGCTTTAGTTTCATGTTGAGGACAACATGGTTCAAAAGTTTGGGGTGGTAGGGTGGTATGATCTCTTTCTTAGCTTATTATGTCGATGTTTGTCTCACTTGATCTTTGTTTAGTTGTTTATTTCTCTTTTTAGTATATATTTCCTTTTTCTTGCATCCATACATACATGTAGTTCAATTTCATGCATTTTTGCATAATTTTTCAATTTTTTTTGCTATTTTTGCTCCTCCATGTCATGCATTGCATTCTCATGTAGATTTTGGTATTTTTGTATGTTTTTAATTAGGATTTGTTTTTTTATGTCTTAATTTCCCTAAAGTTAGGTTTATATGTGATTGAATGCAAATTGGCACCATTTTGGTCAATTTTTCCCAAACTTGAATGTTCTTTCCTAAAAGCATGTTTTAACTTAATCTCCACTGTTTGAAATGAAAATTGTGGCCTTTGACAAATTCATGTCATTTTCTTAGAGTTTATTGCTATATGGTCTTGATTGTTGACTTTTTACATGTGCATCACTTCTCTCAAGTTTGTGAATGTTATGGTTGAATTGTGAATTGAGCAAGCTATGAACGCTTAGAGATTATGGAATCACATGATATAAATATGAATCTCATGTTGTTCAATCATGTGGTGTGATATCATTTGATGAAGTGTTGGATTAGTTTTCATGTAGGAAATCTTATGTTAAGGACTACACTAATGACCCCTCTTTGACCTGACTCTTCTCTCACCATCTTCATACCTCTCTGTCTCATGAAAGGATGCCTTAGAGCACATATTTAGCCTTACCCACCTCCAAAAGTTTGGGGTGGCCATATCTACATCTCCCCACTTCACTCTTTCCACCATATGCCATATCTACACCAAGGGCAAAAGAAAAGAAAAGAAGAAAAGAAAAAGCAAAAAGAAAATAGAAAGATGCTCCTGTTTAAGAGCATCTAAATAAGAAAAGATGAGTGTATAAAAGCACTCCAATCTCTTGCCACATTCATTTCTTCCTTTTTCATACCCATTGAGCTAGAAAACATCAAATCTAGCTCACTTTACTCTTTGTACAACCATGTGGGCATTTGGTGTGGTTGGAGGCATAAGATTGAATGCATGAAAGTGAAACAACATTTCTAGTCATCATTGATTAATGCCAACATGAAATGGCTTACCCAGAATTACATGAAGGGCATATGGAAAGCTTGTGTAATCTATGTTTTATATTTGAAGTTTGTATGCTCAGTGCTCATTTCATGATTAGTTTGTGAAAATGGAGAGGAGAGAGGTGAAACACATGCACACGGTCACTTTTAAGACCATTTAGTCAATAATCATCTTTTACAATGAATTTCTCACCTCATAGTGTGGTGATGCAGCCCTATTTTAGGGCTTCATCTTCTGTATTTTTGTATCTGAATCACATCTAAACATAGAATAATGCAAGTTAAATTCCCCAATATGCATATTATTGTCAAATGCACTTATGGATGTTCTTTGCATACTTTTTAGGTACTTAGGCCATGCTTTGGATGGATGAGAGAGAAGGAAGGAGTTATAGGAGTCCTCCATTCATGGAGGGGTTCAAAGAAGACCCCAAATCTCCCTCAACCTACCCCTGATGGCTAATGGTCGACATCAAGCAAACAAATCCATTGATCATGCAGATTCAAGTTGATTTTTCCACTAAAGATCCTTGCACGGCCGTGGAGCCAAGGAACGATCATGTTGACCAATTTCAAACTTACAGAGAAAATCTCAAAAATTGCAAGCGATAACAACATCACCACCACGGCCATGCTACCCAGCACGGTCGTTCTATGAAGCCCCCAAAACGGTCATGCTGCCCAATACGGCCATACTGCCAGAAGTCAAAATGGGCGTACTGAAGGGAACGACCTCACCTCCAACTCACTCACCACGGTCTTGCTACCTAGCACGACCGTTCTACCTAGCCTCCACCACAACTGTGTTGCCTAGCATGTCCATGCTACTAGCCTCCATTTCACCACCTCAACTTATGATTTTTTCACTTTCTTAGAATGACCATTCCACACCACCGTGGTCATTCCTACCCCTACCCACCACGACCGTGCTTCCTAGCACAGTCATGCTACCACCTAAACCCTAGCATTTTTTGCACTATTTTTTCAACAATGCCCCTACTTACCCTAGTGCTTCCACCACCACATATATATACATGGGTGGCGGCCACATCACTAGGTTAGCTGCCATTACTCCTCTCCACCCACTCTAAAGCATTCATGGCACTCCCCTTGCATTTATGCTCTCCACCCACCATTTCCACCATAGAAACCTAGATTTCTAGGTTTTCTACCATGATCCCCTTCATTTCCATGCCCATCATCCACCTTAGAGGAAGGAGGTCACACTACAGTAGCTAGGAGGTGAAGGAGAAGGATCTACTTTGAGCTCCATGGAGTCCTATCCCCTTCTTCTCATTTCTTTTATCTTTTCTTTGAGCATGTTTAGCTAAGCCCCTAGTGGTGGGTTGTTTGGGGTTAAAATGTGACTTTGATACCATGTTGTGGGGAAATAACTTGTAATGAACATAATTTCATTCTATGATGATTGCCTCTTGCTTCTATCTCATTTTCCATTATCTTACATGTGGTTTGTGCTTTTAAACATAAATTGCTTGTTTTGTGATGCTTGATGACATTTAGCTTCTAGGGGAAATTGATATGTATGTGGCAATCTTAGGAATGGCTCCTAGGTCCAAATAGTGGATCCCTAGCTAACCCCTTTGTTCCTACATACCTCTCCCTTCTTTTTCAAGTGAGTGTGAGATCTAAGTATCTAGTGTAAGTGTGATTGGTGCAATTGCCTAGAGCTCCCCAAAGGCTAGATGGCAAGTAACATGAGGTGAAATACCCTCGTCTCTGCTCCCATTCCTTCCCTTGTCTCTCAATTGCCCTAATACCACTTACCCTAGAAGCCTAGACTTGCCAAGTCCTACTAGAATTACACCTAATCCTAGTTCTCCAAGTAGTAGTATAGGATATATTCTAATAGCACTTGCCTTGTTGTTTGGTTTGGTAATTTAGATTGAAATGTGAGATTTGCATGCTATGTTGACCTTCCCCCAACTAATATCAAGTCATATTCCCAAACGGCCCACCTATCAAATCTTATTTCTTAAAACCAAACTTGTCATTTTAGCTTGTTAATGCTAGTTAGCTTAATTGCCTTCATTTCCTATAATCAATTTCTTAGTCATGATAATTAGGGTTAACCTAGATTCTTGCTTGCTCTAGTGTTTGGCTTAGTTCTTAGTTGCTAATTGCCTTGCTAGAGTAGTGTAGATCATCTTGCTCTTATTTGTAACATCCCTGACCTGGTTTATGAACTAACCCTAGGTTTTTTGCTCAAATATGTAATTAAATCCTTGTGATTAACTTTAGGCATGTAATTAAGTTCCTCAGAAACATATATTTCAATTTTGCCCATTTATATATAAAGTTGTAGCATTGTTTTGTAATACAGGGATCTATGTGCAAATTACCCAGTTAAGGGATTAACTTGCAAATTGCACATGTTGAGATGTTCCTCTGATGTTGAGACATCATGAGGATGTTTATGATGAAGTTTGAGGGATTTCCCAAGCTTGAGCACCAAGGTGCAGCTGTGGAAGCAACCCCTGTACTTGAAAACCCTAAATTGATGTAAAGTGCAATTTACCCTATTTGAGGGGTGAAACTTGTAAAATACATCATCTAAAATATCTTTTATGACTCTTGGCATCATTTAGAAGAGAAATGATGAAAAGGTCACTTCATTTGAATAATCATATAATAAAGAACACCTTTGTGATTGAATAATCAAGGTGTATGTATAATAGCCCTTTTATGTGTATGCTTTAGTGATGGGTTGATCCTCTTTGCCTTCAATTCTTGACCTTAGAAGGAGTGTGTCCTTAGAAATAAGATGTGGGGACGTGCAAAGAAGAAAGGAAGGACTTAGATGAGAGATGAGGAAAGCATATGTTCTTATGTTGAAATTTCACCTAAGTATATATATACTACCTTCCCCACTTAGCAAGGGAACGATCCTCTTCTTTTCATTTCTTTTCCCCTTGCTCAAAACCAACTAAGGCTAAGCTCTGGAAAAGAGAAGGACGACCAAGGGTCCTAGGTAAGTTTGGATCATCCCTTTTGCTTGAATTCATGGAGGAAACTCATTTTCAAGGTTGAATTCATGGCTAGCTCACCTAGCTTTATCTTTCTAGCCATTCCTTTTCAACTTTCCTTGGAGAATACACCTTGGCCGACCTATGGAGCTCAAAGAAGCCATTAAAGGCTTGGAGCTTGAAAGTTTGGAGCTCAAGGAAAATTCTTTAGGTGGGTTTTATAACTCTAAACCTTATGCTTTGATTATACATCTTTTTCTATGCATATAGTTGCTAGTTCTTCTTCTTCCCTATTTTCCCTTGCATCCTTGCAAGCAAAATCGTGAAGAACTGCTACTGTTCTTGAGGTAGACGATAAGGGCGTTAATTCCTATGCTTATCCACGGATTTCCACTTTACCAAACGACCTCCACCAATTGCCTATACGGTTTACACAACCGTTTGGTGGGCAAACGGTTTCAGGGTCGTATGAAGGCAAACGGCCTTCAAGACCATTTGATCGCATTGACCAAATGACGACCGTATGGGAATCTTGTTTATAATTATGTAGGTTAATCACCCACAAAATTTGAGGGGTTAACTCTAACGGAATCGTGAGATATAAGCAAATCAATTAGCAAATCCAATTGAATTAAGTTCTGATTTTCAATCTGTTTAATTTTCCCTTTTTGGGAAAACGGTCTCAAGACCGTTTAATATGGTTGACCAAGTGTTGACCGTTTGGGATTACTGTTCATAATGATGTTAATTAATGACTCACCAAATTTTATGGATTAATTCTAAACGAGTTATGAGTTGAAGGTTGATTAATAGGGCAAATCCTAATTGAAATCAGTGCTGAAATTCCAATGAGTTAATAGTGATTTTGGGTTGATTAGCCCAAACGGTCTCAAAACCGTTTGGGGAATCATCCAAACGGTCTCAAGACCGTTTGGGGATCACCCAAGACCGTTTAGAGGTCTGGGGTCAAGTATATTTGACCAATTGAAGGTCCAAAGGTACCAAATCATATTGCAATTAAGTATTGATGTGATGATCAACTCAACAGATCAAACCTTGATGAATTTTCACTAGAGTCCAAAGGATGGATGGGCAAACGGTCTCAAGACCGGTTGGTGTCAACCCAAGACCGTTTGGAGGTCTAGGGTTAAGGTAATTTGATCAATTGAGGGCCCAATTACAGTGGGTTACTGAAATAATCAAATTGCTGACTTGTGACTTAATTAAGGTTCAACCCCTATCAAATCAACTTAGATTTTGATGAATTCTTGGGCAAACGGTCTCAAGACCGTTTGGAGGTTATCCAAACGATCCCAAGACCGTTTGGGCCAAGTTTGAGCCCGATTGGAGGTCAATTGATGGGATCAACTTTGATTTGATTCACATTGTTGAATGTTGATGGTTGAATGTTTATAGACCTTAATTGAACCAACTCCAACACTATTTGGATATCAATTGAGGATCAATTGAGTGACCAATTGGTTAAAGCTAACCCTAATTGTCTCAATTGATAAGTGGTTAGCAAGCTTGAGACCAATTGAAGGCTTCAACATAGGAAACCCTAATCGAGTTTACCCTTTGAATCACCTTGGAGGTCCATGCGATCTTGAGCTTTTAGGACCATACGACTTCAGGACCGAATGAGTTCATACAACTTCAGGACCGAATGAGTTCATATGACTTTAGGACCAAATGAGTTCATACGACTTCAGGACCGAATGAGTTCATACGACTTCGGGTCCAAATGAGCTCAAACGACTTCAGAAGTCAAACTATGAC
Source organism: Alisma plantago-aquatica (assembly GCA_963693085.1). Lineage (NCBI taxonomy): Eukaryota > Viridiplantae > Streptophyta > Magnoliopsida > Alismatales > Alismataceae > Alisma > Alisma plantago-aquatica. The sequence goes on along the minus strand of OY856412.1, from coordinate 1,094,242,859 downwards.
TAAACGGTCTTCACCCCATCTTGGGAAAACGACCTCAAGATCGTTTAAGGGTAAACGGTCTTGAATGTCATGCGGTCTTGAAGTCAACCAAAGCTAAATGGTCTACAACCTTAAACGATCTCAGGATCGTTTGAAGGTTGAAGGTGTGAAACCTATTGGGGACTTTTAAGGATAAGTCTGCCTAATGCCTTGAATGCTTAGATGGTTTGATGGTTGTTCAACCTAAACCCTAATGATACCTAGGGACATTAAGGGTCAAGTGGTTAGTATATTAACCCATGTTATGATCAATGGTGAACTTTACCAAAATACCCTTTATGGATTCAAGTAGGTAACCCCTTTTTATCATGCAAACCCCAATAGTTACAATGGTGATGACTTGGCTAGGCTTATCAATGTTTATTAGACCTAACCCAATCTAGAGGGATGTAATCATCACCTATGAGCAAGAGGAGAGAGAAAATCCCAATTATGGTTGAAATCCAAGTAAAATACCTTCAATATATATGAATGTACATGATTAGGGTATGATCCACCTATGTGAGATCATGAAAACCCTATTTATGATAATTGATGAATTTTAATCTTATCTGAGAGCATCATTGATGATGTTCCTCATACATGATGATGTTATGAGTTCATTTTACCATAATGTGAATAATAAACCCTAATTCTAGGGTGATGGCATGTAATGTGATTAATAAACCCTAATTCTAGGGTGATGACATGTAATGTGAATAGTAAACCCTAATTGATGAGAATCAGGGAACTTAGCTTTTATGGAAAGAGTGGAAAGTATAATTCTTGATTTGAATTGCTTTTATCAGTTGAATTAACCTTGCAGGTTCTGATATGAAGATGATCATATCCAGGTATGGATGATGATGCTATATTCATTGAAAGCATGTTGTTATCTTTATGAATAGTAAAATATCTTGATGCCTTGTCAATGGCAACCTATGAATTAAATGGGCTGTGAGAGCCATAAATATCATCAAGGTCATGCTTTAGAGATGACTTGTGATGAATGTATTGAGAAATGATGATTGATGAGAGTTAGGCTTGTTACATTTAGTATTCTCATTTCATAGATGTTATGCTAATGTTATTGTTTGAAGAACAATGTATGATGTTAAAAGAATACTGAATGTACCTAACTAATCAAGTATAATGTAGAGCCCTGATCATAGATCCATCATTGTCAGAGATCAAATGATGGTGAAACAGGTTTTCCTAAGGGAACTCCTGGATCACATACTTTTGAGTATGTGGGGTATATGGATGTGTAGAACCTTACATCCTAGTGTAGGTGTTTGATGTAGATGTGTAATCCGTCAATCCTTCACTACAATCCCATACCGTATCAGTGGATGGTAAACATGAAACGTCCTGATGATGAAGAAAGCACAGATATCCGTATCAGTGGAAGATAAACATGAAATTTCCTGATGACGAAGAGAGTACAGAATGCCACTGTAACTCTAAAATAGTGAAGGACCAGATTACCCTGGTAAGCTATTATAGTAGAGGCACGAGATGTCCTACAAGTAATCCTCTTACTGACTGAGGAAGGTGAAGGTCATGAGAATCCGACTCTTTCGATGACCTAGTATGATACCGAGGCACTTAGCAGTGATTGATTGGAGTATGAGTGGTAAACCTCATCTCCACAGGGCATAAAAGTAATGTTTGAAAAACATAATCCACAGCGTAGCATACCTGTTAGAGATAACTACGAGTTGATTGATTGATGTTACACTGTATAGTGCAAATGTCTTCATGTTTCATAATTGTTGAACTCATGCTTACTATTATATCTGATGTTGAATACTTTGAAGCTTTTACTGCTTAAGTTATTCTTTGAGGTGCTATAATAAAGCTTCTGGCGGAGAGTTATAACTCTCGTTGGGACAATTATGTAAAATTGTCTCACCCCGTAGACTTCAACTTTTTAGGTGGACGTCGAGGACGGAGGAACAGGTCTACAGGTGACCAGTCCCAGCAGCAGCAGCACCAGGGGTAGCAGTAAAATATCAGGTGGAGATTTAGCCTGCCATGTGGTGTAGTTAGAGTCAGTCCTATGTGTCCTCTGTACTCTCAGGTCTTGGAGTCTTTTGGTCTGAGATTTTGGTTATGAATTCTTGAGATTTTGTATCATGTTGTATATAATTACTCAAGAAGTAATTATCTAAGATGTAAACAGTTTATCTCCTTTTATGAAGGAAGTTTTATGGTTTCAATGCTTTATCTCAAAAAATTTTAATTTCCGCTGATTTTTGGTATTCCGCTGCTAATCGAATCGCTTCCGCTAAGTTTAAATCGTGTTTATATCGTGGTTTGGAGATCAGAGCCCACAATTAAGTGGTATAAGAGCTCTAGGTTCGCTGAGTCTAAAGAGGCATAGGACTTAGGATGTCGAGTCTATCCTTAGTATCTCTTCCTTATCTAATAGAATCTTCTGCTCCTCAGGAGAAGAAGATACATAAGGATGGCAGAGCCACATGATGAGTACGTGGCAGAGAGTAGTGCTAGTGCACCTCAAGGCGGTGCAAGGGTTCCAGAAATAGAACAGCCTACACCTGAACCACCCCAGTTTGACCCAACTGTTATGGGTAACCCAGCAGTTCAGACGATGTTTGGGCAGTTTATGACTGCCATGACACACATAACTGACAAGATGCCCATGCCTGCACCTAGGGCACCTGCCCAGCTTGAAGGACAAGGTATTGGTAAGACGTTCGAGCGACTTCATCATGTCAGAGCTACCGAGTACTTTGGGACTGCCGACCCCGCAGATGCTGATCTGTGGTTAACAGAGTTGGAGAAGGCTTTCAGGATTCTTAATATCCCGGAGGCTGAGAAGGTTAGACATGCTGTCTATCTTCTCAAAGGCAGTGCTGGTCACTGGTGGAACATGGAAGAGCAGAAGAGACCTGGGATAGAGTTCTCATGGGAAGCGTTTCGTCAGGAATTTATCAATAGATATTTTCCAAAGACCTTCCTAGATGAGAAGATCTCTCAGTTTGAGAGATTGAGGCAGGGCATGATGAACATTAGCGAGTATGAAGGTAAGTTCATGGAGTTGTTGTGGTTCTGTCCGCACATGGCTACCACAGAAGAGGAAAGAATCAGGAGATTCGAGAAGGGTTTGAATGCTGATATATCAACCCCTGTGTCTGCCTTAGAAAACCGAGAGAGATTCTCTACCTTCGTTGAGTCAGTCCGAAGGATAGAGAGATATGTGGTTGAGAAGAGGCAAACCCAGAAAAGATATCCACAGTTCCAGGGTTCTTCATCTAGGGATTCCAAGAAACTGAGATTCTCTGCACCTAACCCTCCACTACCCAGATCAAGTTCCCAAACTCAGTGGTCACCAAGTAGAGGCAGGGGACGAAGCCTACCTCAACAAGAGACTCACAGTTCTGCATCAATGTCAGTTACTGGACCACCAAGACCACAACAACTGGAAAGAAGTTGCTACAACTGTGGGAAGGTGGGACACTTGATGAAGGACTTCCGATCTAGACCTGTCAGTATGACACAACCTCAGAGACAGAGTCAATAGGGATCACAGAGAAGACAACCTCAAGGAGCAGCTCTAGGACGCGGGCAAGCATCTCAAGCTGGATCATCAGCACCACCTCAATCCCAGGCGACAGCGAGGTTTTATTCTATGAACCCACCTGAAGCAGTGGTCAATCCACAGGTAGTGGCAGGTCAGATGGAACTTTTATATTCTGATATGTCTACATCCTGTGTTGTATCTGTTCTGATTGACCCAGGTGCTACGCACTTTTTATCACTCGGAGAGTGATTCGTAACTGCAATATGACGGTTAGTCATAGGGCAGATAGTTTGTTGTTGGAGACTCCGTTGAGTGGGTCTGCCATTTTGCAGGAGGTATGTTCTCCCTGCATCCTCTTCTTTTCTGATCATCGCATTCAAGTGGACCTTATACCACTTGATATGCAAGGATTTGATATAATCCTCGGGATGGATACCTTAGAAAGGTATAGAGTTGTCTTGGATTGTGAATCCAAGTTGGCTGTGTTTGCTGATGAAGGCAACACATGGATCTTTCAAGGTGAAAGAAAGATTCTGCCCACCTGTCTTGTATCAGCTATGGTTGCTGATAAGCTGTTGAGGCAAGGATGTTATGCATTCTTGGCCCATGTGGTAGATGTCACCAAGGAAAGTTCCAATCCTGTTGAAGTTCCCATAGTCAGGGAATTCAAGGATGTGTTTCCTGAAGAACTTCCTGGTATACCACCACCTCGGGAGATTGATTTTGAGATCAATTTGGTCCCAGATACGAAACCCATAGCCCAGACACCGTATAGGATGGTGCCTGCCGAGATGGAAGAACTCAAGAAACAGCTTCAAGAGTTACTTGAGAAGGGTTTCATCCGACCGAGCACTTCACCTTGGGGTGCTCCGGTCTTGTTTGTTAAAAAGAAAGATGGGTCAATGCGTTTGTGCATTGACTACAGACAACTTAATAAAGTAACAATAAAGAACAAGTACCCTTTGCCGAGGATTGATGATCTTTTTGACCAGTTGCGTGGTGCAACAGTCTTCTCAAAGATAGATTTGAGATTTGGATATCATCAACTCCGCATTAAGGATAGTGACATATCCAAGTCTGCTTTTAGGACAAGATATGGTCACTATGAGTTCACGGTTATGTCGTTTGGACTAACCAATGCACCAGCTGCATTTATGGAACTCATGAATAGAGTTTTTTGACCCTTCCTTGATCAGTGTGTTGTCGTCTTCATAGATGACATTCTGATCTATAGTAAGGATGCTCAGCAGCATGAGCAGCATCTTCGCCAAGCTTTGACCTTGCTAAGAGAACATAAGTTGTATGCTAAGTTTAGCAAGTGTGAGTTCTGACTGCCGGAGGTATCTTTTCTTGGACATGTGATATCTGCCTCGGGAATTCGTGTTGACCCTGCAAAGGTAGAATATGTTCTACAATGGGAACAACCGAAGACACCGACGGAGATTCGAAGCTTCTTGGAGTTATCTGGTTACTATCGAAGGTTTATTAAAAACTTTAGCTCTATAGCCTTACCTTTGACCAAGTTAACCCGGAAAGATGCTCCTTTTTCTTGGAGTGATAAGTGTCAACAATCCTTTCAGTTGTTGAAGGAGAGGTTGACAAGTGCACATGTGCTTGTACTACCTGAGCAAGGAAAAGGATATGTAGTCTTCTGTGATGCCTCCAAGAATGGACTTGGATGTGTGTTGACGCAGGATAAACAAGTGATTTCTTTTGCTTCCCGACAGCTTAAGAAGCACGAGGAGAATTATCCAACACACGATCTAGAGTTAGCTGTCGTGGTTCATGCATTGAAAATCTGGAGGCATTATCTCTACGGAGAGACATTCCAGATTTTCACAGATCACAAGAACCTTAAGTATATCTTCTCTCAGCATGATCTTAACATGAGGCAACGTCGCTGGATGGAGTTAATCAAGGACTACGATTGTACAATTGATTACCATCCAGGGAAGGCCAATGTTGTTGCAGATGCCTTGAGTAGGAAATCAACAACATCAACCATGGATAGAGCACAACTAAACTCTTTAGTATGCTCTAAGAGAGATATGCTTATCTCTTGAAGGCAAGACAATGTACAGTTGAAGGTGTCATTGTTAACCGGGTTGATGGCTGAGATGCATATTAAACCTACCCTAAGAGAGCAGATTAAGGAGGCACATCATGTTGATGTTGTAGTTCAGTAGATTAGATCAGAGTATGGAAATGAGAAGCGAGATAGTTTCCATGATTCAGATGATCATGTAGCATGTTATCATAGGAGGATGATAGTGCCGGATGTGGATAACTTGAGGAAGTTAGTCATGGAAGAAGCTCATTCTTCAATGTATGTTATGCATCCAGGGAGCACCAAGATGTATCGTAATTTAAAAGATCTGTATTGGTGGCCTGGAATGAAGAAGGATGTTGCAGAATTTGTTCTGAGGTGTCCTGTGTGTCAGCAAGTTAAAGCTGAACACCAGAAGCCTGTAGGAACAATGCAACCTTTACCCATACCACAGTGGAAGTGGGACCATGTGACCATGGACTTTGTTGTTGGCCTACCCAGGACAAGCAAAGGACATGATTCCATTTGGGTAGTTGTAGATAGGTTGACTAAGACAGCACATTTCTTACCTGTCAAAACAACCTATTCTGCTGAAAGGTTATCATAGTTGTATGTTCAAGAGATAGTGTGTTTGCACGGAGTTCCTGTCACTATAGTTTCTGACAGAGGTCCCCAGTTTACAAGTCGTTTTTGGGAACGACTTCATAATGCTTTAGGCACCCAGTTAAGGTTTAGTATGGCCTTTCATCCACAGACTGATGGACAGTCGGAAAGGACCATACAGACCTTGGAAGACCTGTTGAGAACATGTGTTCTCCAGTTTACCGGAAGTTGGGATCTACACCTAAGCTTGATAGAGTTTTCCTATAACAATAGCTATCAGCATAGTATTGATATGGCACCTTATGAAGCCTTGTATGGTAGATGTTGTAGATCACCCTTGTGTTGGCATGAGACTGGTGAGCATCAGTTGTTAGGACCTGATCTTGTGCAGTAAACTACAGAAAAGATTAAGGTAATACAGCAACAGATTAAGACTGCACAAGATAGGCAGAAATCTTATGCTGACAAGCGTCGTAGACCCTTAGAGTTCGAGGTTGGAGACAAAGTGTATCTCAAGGTCTCGCCTTAGAAAGGAGTCCTTCGTTTTGGAAAGAAAGGGAAGTTAGCTCCTAGATTTATGGGGCCTTATCCAATCATTGAACGGATTGGAAAAGTAGCCTATAAACTAGAGCTGCCACCAGAGTTACACAGGTTACATCCTGTGTTTCACATTTCTATGCTAAAGAAATGTCACCGAGACACTGAGTCAGTTCTACAACCTATGGAGGTAGAATTGAATGATGATATATCTTATGAGGAAGGACCAGTGTCAATCCTTGATAACAGAATTAAAAAGTTAAAGAAGAAAGATTTAAGCCTTGTGAAAGTCCTCTGGAACCACCGTGGTGTTGAATAAGCCACTTGGGAACTAAAGGATGAGATGAGAAGGAAATACCCTGCCCTTTTCTCTTAATACGTTTTATCGATTTCGGGGACGAAATCCTTTTAAGGGGTGGATAATTTGTAACATCCCTGACCTGGGTTATGAACTAACCCTAGGTGTTTTGCCTAAATATGTAATTAAAACCTTGTGATTAACTTTGGGCATGTAATTAAGTTCCTCAGAAACATATATTTCAATTTTGCCCCTTTATATATAAAGTTGTAGCATTGTTTTGTAATACATGGATCTATGTGCAAATTACCCAGTTAAGGGATTAACTTGAAAATTGCACATGTTGAGATGTTCCTCTGATGTTGAGACATCATGAGGATGTTTATGATGAAGTTTGAGGGATTTCCCAAGCTTGAGCACCAAGGTGCAGTTGTGGAAGCAACCCATGTACTTGAAAACCCTAACTTGGTGTAAAGTGCAATTTACCCAATTTGAGGGGTGCAACTTGTAAAATACATCATCTAAAATATCTTTTATGACTCTTGGCATCATTTAGAAGAGAAATGATGAAAAGGTCACTTCATTTGAATAATCATATAATAAAGAACACCTTTTTGATTGAATAATCAAGGTGTATGTATAATAGCCCTTTTATGTGTATGCTTTAATGATGAGTTGATCCTCTTTGCCTTCAATTCTTGACCTTAGAAGGAGTTTGTCCTTAGAAATAAGATGTGGGGACGTGCAAAGAAGAAAGGAAGGACTTAGATGAGAAATGAGGAAATCATATGTTCTTATGTTGAAATTTCACCTAAGTATATATATACTACCTTCCCCACTTAGCAAGGGAACGATCCTCTTCTTTTCATTTCTTTTCCCCTTTCTCAAAACCGACTAAGGCTAAGCTCTGGAATAGAGAAGGACGACCAAGGGTCCTAGGTAAGTTTGGATCATCCCTTTTGCTTGAATTCATGGAGGAAACTCGTTTTCAAGGTTGAATTCATGGCTAGCTCACCTAGCTTTATCTTTCTAGCCATTCCTTTTCAACTTTCCTTGGAGAATACACCTTGGCCGACCTATGGAACTCAAAGACGCCATTAAAGTCTTGGAGCTTGAAAGTTTGGAGCTCAAGGAACAATCTTTAGGCGGGTTTTATAACTCTAAACTTTATGCTTTGATTATACATCTTTTTCTATGCATATAGTTGCTAGTTCTTCTTCTTCCCTATTTTCCCTTGCATCCTTGCAAGCAAAATCGTGAAGAACTGCTACTGTTCTTGAGGTAGAAGATAAGGGCGTTAATTCCTATGATTATCCACGGATTTCCACTTTACCAAACGACCTCCACCAATTGCCCATACGGTTTACACAACCGTTTGGTGGGCAAACAGTTTCAGGGTCGTATGAAGTCAAACGGCCTTCAAGACCATTTGATCGCGTTGACCAAACTACGAACATATGGGAATCTTGTTTATAATTATGTAGGTTAATCACCCACAAAATTTGAGGGGTTAACTCCAAAGGAATCGTGGGATATAAGAAAATCAATCAGCAAATCCAATTAAATTAAGTTCTGATTTTCAATCTGTTTAATTTGCCCTTTTTGGGAAAACGGTCTCAAGACCGTTTAAGATGGTTGACCAAGCGTTGACCGTTTGGGATTACTGTTCATAATGATGTTGATTAATGACTCACCAAATTTGATGGATTAATTCCAAACGAGTTATGAGTTGAAGGTTGATTAATAGGGCAAATCCTAATTGAAATCAGTGCTGAAATTCCAATGAGTTAATAGTGATTTTGGGTTGATTAGCCCAAACGGTCTCAAGACCGTTTGGGGATCACCCAAGACCGTTTAGAGGTCTGGGGTCAAGTATATTTGACCAATTGAAGGTCCAAAGGTACCAAATCATATTGCAATTAAGTATTGATGTGATGATCAACTCAATAGATCAAACCTTGATGAATTTTCACTAGAGTCCAAAGGATGGATGGGCAAACGGTCTCAAGACTGTTTGGAACTCATCCAAACGGTCTCAAGACCGTTTGGTGTCAACCCAAGACCGTTTGTAGGTCTAGGGTTAAGGTAATTTGATCAATTGAGGGCCCAATTACAGTGGGTTATTGAAATAATCAAATTGCTGATTTGTGACTTAATTAAGGTTCAACCCCTATCAAATCAACTTAGCTTTTGATGAATTCTTGGGAAAACGGTCTCAAGACCGTTTGGAGGTTATCCAAACGATCCCAAGACCGTTTGGGCCAAGTTTGAGCCCGATTGGAGGTCAATTGATGGGATCAACTTTGATTTGATTCACATTGTTGAATGTTGATGGTTGAATGTTTATAGACCTTAATTGAACCAACTCCAACCCTATTTAGATATCAATTGAGGATCAATTGAGTGACCAATTGGTTAAGGCTAACCCTAATTGTCTCAATTGATAAGTGGTTAGCAAGCTTGAGACCAATTGAAGGCTTCAACATAGGAAACCCTAATCGAGTTTACCCTTTGAATCACCTTGGAGGTCCATGCAATCTTGAGCTTTTAGGACCATACGACTTCATGACCGAATGAGTTCATACGACTTCAGGACCGAATGAGTTCATACGACTTCAGGACCGAATGAGTTCATACAACTTCAGGACCGAATGAGTTCATACGACTTCGGGTCTGAATGAGCTCAAACGACTTTAGAAGTCAAACTATGACTAAACGGTCTTCACCCCATCTTGGGCAAACGACCTCAAGATCGTTTAAGGGTAAACGGTCTTGAGTTTCATGTGGTCTTGAAGTCAACCAAAGCTAAACGGTCTACAACCTTAAATGATCTCAGGATCGTTTGAAGGTTGAAGATGTGAAACCTATTGGGGACTTTTAAGGATAAGTCTGCCTAATGCCTTGAAGGCTTAGATGGTTTGATGGTTGTTCAACCTAAACCCTAATGATACCTAGGGACATTAAGGGTCCAGTGGTTAGTATATTAACCCATGTTATGATCAATGGTGAACTTTATCAAAATACCCTTTATGGATTCAAGTAGGTAACCCCTTTTTATCATGCAAACCCCAATGGTTACAATGGTGATGACTTGGCTAGGCTTATCAATGTTGATTAGACCTAACCCAATCTAGAGGGATGTAATCATCACCTATGAGTAAGAGGAGAGAGAAAATCCCAATTATGGTTGAAATCCAAGTAAAATACCTTCAATATATATGAATGTACATGATTAGGGTATGATCCACCTATGTGAGATCATGAAAACCTATTTATGATAATTGATGAATTTTAATCTTATCTGAGAGCATCATTGATGATGTTCCTCATACATGATGATGTTATGAGTTCATTTTACCATAATGTGAATAATAAACCCTAATTCTAGGGTGATGGCATGTAATGTGATTAATAAACCCTAATTCTAGGGTGATGGCATGTAATGTGAATAGTAAACCCTAATTGATGAGAATCAGGGAACTTAGCTTTTATGGCAAGAGTGGAAAGTATAATTCTTGATTTGAATTGCTTTTATTAGTTGAATTAACCTTGCGGGTTCTGATATGAAGATGATCATATCCAGGTATGGATGATGATGCTATATTCATTGAAAGCATGTTGTTAGCTTTATGAATAGTAAAATATCTTGATGCCTTGTCAATGGCAACCTATGAATTAAATGGGCTGTGAGAGCCATAAATACCATCAAGGTCATGCTTTAGAGATGACTTGTGATGAATGTATTGAGAAATGATGATTGATGAGAGTTAGGCTTGTTACATTTAGTATTCTCATTTCATAGCTGTTATGCTAATGTTATTGTTTGAAGAACAATGTATGATGTTAAAAGAATACTGAATGTACCTAACTAATCAAGTATAATGTAGAGCCCTAATCATAGAGCCATCATTGTCAAAGATCAAATGATGGTGAAACAGGTTTTCCTAAGGGAACTCCTGGATCACATACTTTTGAGTATGTGGGGTATATGGACGTGTAGAACCTTACATCCTAGTGTAGGTGTTTGATGTAGATGTGTAATCTGTCAATCATTCACTACAATCCCATACCGTATCAATGGATGGTAAACATGAAACCTCCTGATGACGAAGAAAGCACAAATATCCGTATCAGTGGAAGATAAACATGAAATCTTCTGATGACGAAGAGAGTGCAGAACGCCACTGTAACTCTAAAATAGTGAAGGACCAGATTACCCTGGTAAGCTATTATAGTAGAGGCACGAGATGTCCTACAAGTAATCCTCTTACTGACTGAGGAAGGTGAAGGTCATGAGAATCCATCTCTTTTGATGACCTAGTATGATACTGAGGCACTTAGCAGTGATTGGTTGGAGTATGAGTGGTAAACCTCATCTCCACAGGGCATAAAAGTAATGTTTGAAAAACATAATCCACAGCGTAGCATACCTGTTAGAGATAACTACGAGTTGATTGATTGATGTTACACTATATAGTGAAAATGTCTTCATGTTTCATAACTGTTGAACTCATGCTTACTATTATATCTGATGTTGAATACTTTGAAGCTTTTACTGCTTAAGTTATTCTTTGAGGTGCTATAATAAAGCTTCTGGCGGAGAGTTATAACTCTCGCTGGGACAATTATGTAAAATTGTCTCACCCCGTAGACTTCAACTTTTTAGGTGGACGTCGAGGACGGAGGAACAGGTCTATAGGTGACCAGTCCCAGCAGCAGCAGCACCAGGGGTAGCAGTAAAATCTCAGGTGGAGATTTAGTCTGCCATGTGGTGTAGTTAGAGTCAGTCCTATGTGTCCTCTGTACTCTCAGGTCTTGGAGTCTTTTGGTCAGAGATTTTGGTTATGAATTCTTGAGATTTTGTATCATGTTGTATATAATTACTCAAGAAGTAATTATTTGAGATGTAAACAGTTTATCTCCTTTTATGAAGGAAGTTTTATGGTTTCAATGCTTTATCTCAAAAAGTTTTAATTTCCGCTGATTTTTGGTATTCCGCTGCTAATCGAATCGCTTCTGCTAAGTTTAAATCATGTTTATATTGTGGTTTGGAGATCAGAGCCCACATTGTTTAGTTGATTTCTTCGTCTAATCCCTTAGACCTAACTTGATTAGGGTAATCTAGTTTTTTTGGTAATCTAGCTCGCATATTGCCTTTACTTACCTGCTTGTTTATTGTAATCAAACCAAACCCAATTTTAAACCCTTCAACCCTAATCTTCGCTTTAGGAACGTACCCAACACAAACCTAGCTCTAGTGCCTCCTCTATCCATAAGGATCGACCCCCTTTGCTTGCCTCTCATCTATACTATAACATGACCCCATGTGCTTACAAGAGCATATTTTAGTGTTGTGAGTGAACCTTGTTTGGGGACTTATAAATTTGAAAGATCCCACATGCGTGGAAAATTGCACCAGCTAGGAATGGTAATAAATGGGTGAATGATTGTGGAAAATGATGGTAGATGGAAGCAAACTAGAGGGATGGGTGTAGGATGAGCACTTCAGCCTTTTCAGGCCTTTGAATTGTCCCACGGGGCTCTGGGAACCAAAATGTGTGGAATAAAAAAAAATCCCAGAACTGCGGAACCCCCCTCCAGGTAGCGAGGGTGGGTATCTATAGGTTAAGGGGAGTGTATGTGATAAGTGGTCGTGACACCTATCTTGGTCTCTACCCTGGTCTTGGCTTGACCATGTCAGGTGTAGCAGTTGAGATATGTTGTGGGAGCAGGGCTTGTAGATGTCATAGTCGAGACTATTTTTGTGATCAAGACTGTTGTCATTGTTAAGACAAGAATCACGGTCGAGACAAATGTTGTGGGAGAGATAGGTGCAGCTGTCCCTTGTCCTCGGCCCGACCGTTTCGGGCTCGACAGGGTTGTGCCAAGCATAGAGGTTGTGATAGGTATAGCGGTTGAGGCAGATTTTGCAAGAAAATAGGTCTAGCGGTCGAGACAGGTGTTGCGGTCGAAATGAGTGGCATGTTCGCAATGAGTGTAGCGGTTGCAACACGGTCGTGACTTTGTAGCGGTCATGACAATGTAGTGATTGCATCTTTTCCTTCTCGGCTCGACCATTCTGGGATGGTCCTGACTGTGTCGAGTGTCACGGTCACCCAAAAACCATGTGTTGGGGAGAAATCTTGGAGAATAGATGTCTTTTCAAGTTTGATGCCTACAAGTCCCAAAATTGGCTAGTTGAGCAACTCTATCTTTAAAATGATAGAAATACTAAAAGATAAGAATTTAGGGTTATTTTTGCCATATTAGACTATAATGACACAAAACCATAAATAAATGTTTAGCATAAATGCCTAAATTTGGGTGTTATCAACCACCCCAAGCTTAAACCTTTGCTTGTCCTCAAGAAAGACTGTGCTCAAAGAACAAAAAGATAACATCCAAATTAAGCATGGAAATACTGATAAAGTTAAGAAAAATAGTTTAAAACATCAACTCTCTTGATCCACGTTGTTTCAAAGCAAACCCCCACTAGTCGACCACAATCCTACTAAAGTATGATCAAAGAGCATCTAGGCGAAATTAAGCAAATTCCTGCAAATTGTTAGTACTCATGAAGGTTTGAATCATAGTAATACAACATTAGAAAATTGTGACATAGGAGATCACGTGGGTGATGAGTAATGAGCTATTATCATGTATTCATGTAGACCAATCAAGAACAACATGCCTCCCTCTTATTCGGGTCCTAATAAGGAACAAAAGAAAAAGACTATTATGACTTCTGAGGATCCCAATCTGCTCAGGTTGGTCCATATAACGAGAAACAATCCCTGTAGTCAGAGCCAGTTGGCCTAGAGTAGTGAGACAAACTCCTCGTAGTATGCTCCAACCAACCCTATTACTGGGATGATCTCATAGATCTCCTAGGGGTTCATAGTGACTCTCTAATGAGCTTCTGAGGTGGCACTACCAGGCACGACATACCCGCATTTATGAGCACAATCATACATCGACTAGGTACCATCCTCAACTATCTTGAAAGAGAAAATAATGCTCATATCTTTATTCACACTCAGGCTATATTCTCTGCATTCTAATTTATAGGCCAGGTTGAGAACTATTTTGATATTTTTGGGATTTCTGGGCATCCAAGCCTCTTTTGCAAATTTTTAAATTTTCATCTTTTTGACTCAATCTGATAGTTTGATAAAAGTATGGAACTAGAACTAGTCTAGTAGACTATCACAGAATAAAACAAAATAAAGAAAAGAAAAGAAAATAGAGTCTGTCAGATTCTACTAATCGAAGAGAAGGAGTTCTTGGCTATGTAACCACAAGTTGGGCAGTTTATGCACCCGTTCTCGGGTGTAGACAACCCTCAAACACCTCAGTAAGAAACCTACATCCAAACATAGTATGTAGTGTGGTATTTATTCCTGTGGGGTTATCCCACTAACTTTGGTGCATCGTGACTAAAACTCATAAATGATATGAAACCTCTCTCAAGGATGACAAATCAACACCCTAGAATATTCTAGATACCCTCTCAAGTCTAGAATATTATGAGGTTCTAGGAATAGGCATGGTACCCATGTCTATGGTTCTTCACAGATCACCTTGAACCATACTCTTTTTAGATTCCAATCCAAACTACATTCTCTTATATATTTCTACAAAGAATCTTTTGGTATATGTAGAAATAGAAGTTCAAGCAAGAAAGAGATCCAGCAAACTAGCAATCATGACCAGAAAGAGAAGATAAAATAGAAAATGTACTATATCTAAAATAAAACTACTTGCTTAAGGTAAAAGTACATAAACATGACCAAAACGGGCAACATAGCCAACAAGGATCTCAACTAGCCATGGACAAACATAGTTGGCACTGAACAAAGATGGGAAAACATCATTTGTATAGAAACTAAAGAGAACAGTAGAAGAAAGGAGAAGAAGAAGAGATTTAGCCCATAGAGGAGAGGTGGCTCTCGCTCCTTAGCCCTCCATATGATCTAAATTTTGTCTTTGGATCATTCTCCTTGGTCCTCTGAACTTCTTGGTCTCTTTTCTCTTTGATTCCACCCCGAACAGTAGATTGGTCGGTGTATGGAGGTGGAAGATGGCTGAGAATGGTAGAAAATGTGTGAATGGTGGTGGAAAATGATGGTAGATGGAAGCAAAATGGAGGGATGGATGTAGGATGAGCACTTCAGCCTTTTTAAAACTTCCAACTCTCCCATGGGGCTCTAGAAATCAAAATGTGCAGAACTAAAAAAAATATCGAAATTGTGGAACCCCTCTCTGAGTATATATAGGTAAAGGGGAGTGTGTGATAAGTGGTTGCGACACTTGTCTTGGTCACTACCCCAGTCTCATCCTGACCGTGTCAGGCTCAACACAGTCATTCGAGTCTAGCGGTCAAGATATGTCACGGGCGCAGGGCTTGTAGTGGCCAAAACAATTTTTGTGGTTGAGTCATTCGCCGTGGTTGAGACTGTTATCACGGTCGATATAGGAGTCATGGTTGAGACAGATGTCGTGGGAGATACAGATGTAGTTGACCCTTGTCCTCAGCCCAACCGTGTCGGGCTCGACAGGCTGTGTCGAGCTCAGTGGGTTGTGTCCAGTGTAGTGGTCGCAATAGGTGTAGACGTCGAGGCAGATGTCACAGGTAAAATTGGTGTAGCGATCGAGACAGGTGTTGCGTTCAAAATGAGTGGCATGGTCGTGATGAGTGTAGTGGTCACGATAATGTAGCGGTCTTGATTTTTTAGTAGTCACGACGGTGTAGCGATTGCGTCTTTCTCATCTCGACATGACCGTGTCGGGTTGGGCCCGACCATGTCGAGTGTTGCGGTCTCTACAGATGGAAGCCTAACTGCCCCAAAAACCATGTGTTGGGGAGAAATCTTGGAGAATAGATGTCTTTTCAAGTTTGGTGCCTACAAGTCCCAAAATTGGCTAGTTGAGCAACTCTATCTTTAAAATGATATAAATTACTGAAAGATAAGAATCTAGGGTTATTTTGGTCATATGAAGGCTATAATGACACAAAAATATAGATAAATACTTAGCATAAATGCCTAAATTTGGGTGTTATCAGATTTAAACAATACTTATCTTGTCTTGAAAACATTACATAAGGGTTCATCAACCTATAACATATCACATACCATGTCAATTATTTACATATCTTAACAGTGGCATCAGCCACAACCTGTATATAAAGGAGAGATGTTCCACATATACATGCCATATAAAAAACACTACATACTACCAAAAACCATGTGTCAATATACATATCATTTACAAAACATCCCCTACCTAGACCTAAGAGTACAGGGAGGACTCTAGGACTCTACAACTAACAACAACTATCTGACCTTCTGCCTCTACTACTCTTCAAGTTGCTCCTTTTCAGCACCGCAATCCTAACCACACCGTTGACCACCACCTAAAAAGATGTGGTGACCCACGAGGTGAGACTCATGTTCCAATGAGAGATATAACTCTCAAACAACAATTATTGTTTACAACAAGTATCATTATTAAACAAAATGAGCAGATTCAGCTAAATGAATAGTTAAGCAAATTAATCAGTTTAGAATAGATCAACAGGTTCAGCAAGTTATGTAACTAAAGCAGGTAAAAACATGACTATCACAGTATATGGAGAAATAGGTAAAGCTACCACTTTCTATACAATGGCTTCTCTTACCGCATTAAATAACAACTAAACATTATAAGAAACTAGGCAAGGTTTAACATCCAATTGTGAATGTGTAATCCTAAATAGATATACTACATGATTGGATTATGTCTTTTATTAATCCCTGAGGAGTTGAGGTATACCACTCTAATCCAAGTGACTACTACTAAGTCAAAATTAGTGCCATACAAGATCTATAAAAGAGTCAGAATCCTAAGATCTTATCCGCCCTCAGCCAATCTAAGTCTATCGCAGTGACACAGAAGGTCAAGCTACAAAATAGCCTAGTTCACCCTTGGTATATAGGTCAAGGCACTAGTGAACAACCTATTCCATCCTTGAAAGGTTTCCATACTAGTGAAGCTATGGTATACAAAACCCAAACATCTGAGGTACAATCATATCTATCCTCAATCACATCATATACATATACAAAAAAACCTAAGATGCGACCGTATTTGTTCTCCTACCAAGGTATGATTGCAGCCATCCTTGTGAATCATGCATAAATAGAATGTTCTAGTGAGGTGAGACCCATGTGCCAGTGGAAGATATAACTCTCAACCAAAAACTATTGTTTACAACAAGTATCATTATTAAATAGAATGAGCAAATTCAGATAAATGAATAGTTAAGCAAATTAATCATTTTAGAACAGATCAACATGTTAAGTGAGTTAAGTGACTAAATTAGGTAAAAACATGACTATCACAGTATATGGATATATAGGGAAAGCTACCACTATCTATACAAGTGATTTGTCTTACCGCATTAAATAACAACTAAACATTATAAGAAACAAGGCAAGGTTTAACATCCAATGTGAAGCATGTTTAATCCTAAATAGATATACTACATGGATGGATTATGTCTTTTACTAAGACCTGAGGAGTTGAGGTATACCACTCAAATCCAACTAACCACTTCTAATTCGAAATTAGTACCATACAAGATTTTTAGGAGAGTCAGAATCCTAAGATCTCATCTGCCTTCGGCAAGGCTGAGCCTGTCGTAGTGACACATAAGGTCAAGCTACAAAACAGCCTCGTTCGCCCTTGGTATATAGGTCAAGGCATTAGTGAATAGCCTGGTCTGACTGGATTATGTCTTTTATTAAGCCTTGAGGAGTTGAGGTAACTAAAGTAGGTAAAAACATGACTATCACAGTATATGGAGAAACAAGTAAAGCTACCACTTTCTATACAATTGATTTCTCTCACCGTATTAAATAACAACTAAACATTATAAGAAACAAGGCAAGGTTTAACAACCAATTTGAAGCATGTCTAATCCTAAATAGATATACTACACGGTTGGATTATGTCTTTTATTAAGCCCTGAGGAGTTGAGGTATACCACTCAACTCCAACTGACCATTGCTAAGTCGAAATCAAAGCCATACAATATTTGTAGGAGAGCTGGAGTCCTAAAATCTCATCTTCTCTCGGCCGGTCCGAGTCTGCCACAATGACACATAAGGTCAATATGCAAAAAAACCTACTCCGCCCATAGTATATAGGTCACGATACTAGTGAACAACCAAGCTTGTCCTTAAAAGGTCACGGTACTAGTGAAACCAGGGTATACAAAACCCAAACATCTAAGGTACAACCACATTTGTCCTCAATCACATCATATACATATACAAAGCCTAATATATGACCACAACCATTTTCCAACCAAGGTATTACCGCAAACATCCTCGTGAATCATGTGTATACTCAATAGTCTATTACTTCAAGCTTCAACTAAAGGAGAGCTCATTTCACCATCCAACAAGTCCTGGCACTGGAATGGATCTATGACACAAGGCACTACATGAGTAGGGTTCCACTTGATAGTTAATTTCATTCTAGTGATTTAAGGCTTCATCAATCAAGTTACATACAAACCCTATAAGAATTTTACAAAAACATGGGTAGATTACAACCTCAGAAGATATAAAACATATGAAGTATAAAATTTATCACATCATGACATGGTATCGTTTCACTTACATACATGAAGCCATACTCATCATATTACCATCACAATATTTCAAATCCTTGTCACATTATACAAAGGATAGCACCACACATAGAGCACAAATCCATGTCCAAGGCCATAAAGCCATTCACATTATTTTCTGCAAGAACATGATTATCTTTTTGTGCCTCATCCAGGCTCATCATTTCATCACCTCACATGTGATACATAAGCTGGTGTAACCTTATATTCAAGAGTCGTGATGTCCATAAGATATAAAATTAGGGTTACAACAACATAGAGAGAATACTCCATTAACATACTAATCACTTAAGAAGACACATGCCATCATTACATACTTGCATTAGGGTTAGGTTCATTGAGAATAGTTGGATTAACATTGTGTAATAACACTTTATTTACAACCTTCAGTTTGTATTCATTTGAGGGCAAAGGTAATACTACTAGATCAAGGGTAACCAAACACCAACGATTAGGGTTATGAAGATCAAAATACCATAAATCATGAGTCACTAGTACATAAACTATATCTAGCATCGGTTAAAACAACCCTATAATGTCAGTTATAGACCGACACTTAAGTGGGCAACACTGCAGCCACAGGTCTAAGATGTCAATTCTTTAGAGACAACAAAACTGATGCCAGATATCCATCCTCGTTTGTGTGGATAAAAGAAACTGACGCAGATAGGAGTCGGAGGCATCGACTGCATTCCATAAACCAACTTCACAAGAGCCATACCAGGTCACATGTGTAACTAGTAAAGGATCCTACATTGTCATTTTTGTAACAACCGATACCTATCATGATGTATAGTGTAGGTTGCATCCCAAATAATGGACAATTATGATGTACAGTGACGGTTAAATCTAATAAACCGACAACTTTGGCATGCTACCGAGTGAGGT
This sequence comes from Alisma plantago-aquatica, assembly GCA_963693085.1. Lineage (NCBI taxonomy): Eukaryota > Viridiplantae > Streptophyta > Magnoliopsida > Alismatales > Alismataceae > Alisma > Alisma plantago-aquatica. The sequence continues at coordinate 1,094,223,244 of OY856412.1, read as the reverse complement.
TGTGTTGTCCAACACGACCATGCTAGTTTTGTCCTTTAATATCGGTTATTTTACCAAAAGCGACGACTTAGGCCTATAGTTTCGGTTATTTTGTTACAACCAACAACTAAGTTTTTTTAATAGCATGCATGTAGACCTTCTATCCAGTTGGTCAGTAGGATGCAGAACCTATAGTTGGTAATTAGAGTTCTGAACTGTAGATTAACAACATCCTATGAGTTTAGCTTAACAATAGGCCACCAAACATGCAATAACAAACATAATATATTCATATAATTCTATTCATACTCCAATTCAATTTCATCACATGTGCAAACAAAATCTTCACATTCATTCACACACATGATACTTCATTTACATATACACCAATTCCATTCTCATGACATGTAGAAACATAATTCATTCATTCATCACACATTCACACACATGTATATAAATCATCATTCACATATGCACCAATAGTTTACTCGCATTAAATTCAAATTTGCAAGAAGTCAAGAACCACATGTATATAGAAGTTATGACATCAAACTTTTGAAAAGTCATTATTTATCCCAATGAGATTCAAAATTCACTTCCTTTTAGAAGGCTTGTGCCCATTGTTCTCGTATCTCATCTAGTTGTTCATCACATAGGGCATTTGTATGTCTTTTAGCTTTTCTAGCGTATTGAAGTCTTTTGTTTTAAACACATGTAAAGATAATGAGGTATATAATTAATAAGTTTGATGTTATCTAATGAGACTATATACTTATGATGATCAAGACTATATATATAGATTACATTTTGTATCTCGTCAATGTCTAGTTCCCCATATCTGACAATCATGTCCATATACCACATAACGTAGTATCCACATGCCCAACTGTTGTCTTGTATAGAACACTATAAATTTCAACATACAAAATGTTAATAAATAAAAGCATAGTCGGCATAAATATGTATTGGAGTCAGAAAATTACCTCAACATCCTCCCAAATGATCACTTTCTTTTTCTTGTCCATCTTTCTTGCAACTTTTTTGAATTATTTTATAGCCCTATAGGTTAATGTAACACATTGAATTGCATTAGTAAATGGTCATGTAATATATATATGTTAAAGGATATAAATATAAAAGTTTACTCATGTGAATAATGCCTTTTTCAAATCGTGTCCCACACTATCTATTTTTCCACCCTTAGGATCTAGATAATACACAGTTACCATCATGGGGACAATAACCAATGACACCCAATGTTTATTACTAAGTGATAAGAAGGCAAACAAAATATAACCTGAAATCCACAATGAAATGTAATATATTAAGTCAAAATTATTAGTAGAGTATGTAAACTTACTCAACATTGTATGGAGCTAACAGCACACTCTTTTTCTTTTTATTAAAATATTAAAATGTGGTAGAGTAGAATTGGGTAACAGACGTAAGGTATTTAATTACACATCTAATCAAAGACGGAACTAGAAATGCCACATGGGATAGTTAAAACTTTGTACATACCCTATGTAAGTGGCTGCAAAACATATATCATATATGCATTAATACATAACAAATTAGATCAACATATATAAAATGAGGTATATAGCTATATGAAATCTCACCATATCTAAAGTTCTACTACATATGTATTCAACCAATCATAACCAAACAACTCCAAAACATCTTGTAGAAATATACTAGTACCATGAGGTTGACCTACAATGTCCTCCTTAATAGAAACCATCATAGGTGACCCTTCTTCATGTTTTCCTATCAATAGTGTCATGCCCCTATACCGAGGACCTATCAAGTCGAATAGCTCCTTTGCAAGCCAAGGAGGTAATTGAGGAGGAGGCGGAGGTAGAGGTGGAGGATGAGCTATAATGGGTTTTTTAAGTGTTATGTCCTACACATATATAATCTTATATCAATGGTGTCATGTATATAAAGATACAAACAAAATGTAAGTTTATCATACATTAGATAGATAACTCCAACTTTGGGTCACATGACCACGCCGCCTTCTGCATCACCTATCGTTTCGTGCTCAAGATGCTCATATAGCAGTGCAGTATGCTTCCAAGGGGTGTAGACAAGGTTCAACGTCACACAAGCTACATCGGCTGGCAATGGTGCACCATGAATCATGTCACCTTCAAGGCGTGGGTAAGTCACGCCCACAACAACGACATATTCTTGTAATTTAAGATAGCATGGCTTCAACCCCTACAAATTTGCATAGAGTGGTACACATATTATACAAATCATTCTAGAAGACTACTATGTCATAAAAATACTTATAGCAGATCTTCTAAGTGGTGGGTCCACATGATTTCTCCCAACTACCTTAGTCGTAGGAGGGTTCACCTCGTATGAAGAGTGGGGCAACACTTGTATTGTATGAGGAGTTGATTGAGAATTATGATAATGGATCATTGCTTCCTGAATTCTCTTCACAATTAATTCTTGTACCTTCTCTTTTAAGAATCCCCCTTTCTGAGAAGATTTGTGCTTATGTTCCGATGGTCCAAAGAATGTTCTTATACTGACACCAGTGCATGCAGACCTAACATGCCCAGGATGCTCTGGGTTGCCTAGAGAAACTATCAATTCAACCCTTGTGCCCTGAGGTGTGAGCTTGCCTTGTTTCCTTTGCTCGTAGAGCTTCCCCTAATAATCACCATTAGTAATTGGTAAAAAAAAATAAAAATCATATCAATACTAATTTCTCTAAGAGTTGAATTTTACCATTTTTGCAGTCATCTCAGCAGTTGTGGGGTTGGGTATATCACCAGGTTTGTTTTGCTTCCCAACTATCCATAGATCATGGCAAAGTAGAGGTTTCATAGTAGTAGAGAACTTGGCAGTCCCAGGAGTAGGTTGCTGAGAAGAAGATACCTACAGTAGATTTTGGCGAAGATGTGCATGGCCAGTTGGACCCATCATGTGGTTTTGCACATTCTTTGCATGCCTTTATCTTTGAGCATCACTTGCAGCCTAGTTAGTAACAATCATCAATAGTAATTGGTAAGTAAAACATAACAATCAAGGTCAAGGTAAAACAATGAATTCAAAAGAATGTATTCATAATGGGGAGTGAGGCTTAATACCTTGAATTCATCAATATTTTTCATAGCAACGAACACCTCTGACATCTCTGGGTCATGATAGCTCCATTGCTCAGTGTTGACTTCTTCCTCTTCTCAACGTATGGTATGTATAGTCTTGTCAGAGTTGTCCTATAATTCCTCAGTACCCTCCCACAATGTTGCATCACCTTTTTACGATGCAGATTTTCATCTAGGTCATATATTCTCTGAAAAAGTTCATTTACTTAATGGAATATTCTTTAAAATAAAATTGTAAACAAACCTTAAAAAATAGAATTACAAATGATAATATCTCACACATAGTTCTTTCCATATGAAGTCTTTCTTGCTTTTATCAATTTATGCCAAGATTCTACAGCTACAATACAATGGCTACGATTAAGAACCCCTAGATATGCTAAGGAGTTGTGGTTCTTTCCAAAAGAATTCTGTGCATTATCAAACTCAATGACCAACTTCAGTCTGTAACCCCTTTGTTGTATCAACTTGTTCCTCATGGTGATGCCCCTTATTTTTTCATGTTGATGATGATGCTCATCAAGTTGAGAAAGATCCTCAGGTCATACATCCTCAACTTAAAATTGACAAAAAAACACATATAGTTCATAAAAAGATATAATTTATAAATGTGATAAATTAATACAAAAATACAACAAGCTAGACATATTGTGAAATGCACATCTCTGTAATAAAACGATACACAACTTATACTAGTGTTAAGGTGCACATCGTGATGTTGCTCATCCTCATGGTAATAATCATCATGGTCATCATACTTATGGTCAGACACCATCTAAAAAATGTCATATAAAAAATAGTCAAACAATGAAATATAAGATTGTAAAATGCACATCTAACATTTAAAAAAATAAAAGAATGCCTCTAATCTTGAGATATTTTATCAGTTAACATTCCCTCAGTGTGATCTCCACACACATAATTCAGTGTCAATTTCAATATTTGGTGTTGGCAAAAGCCAACTAAAAATGGACTAGAGTCATCATACTTGTCATAGTTCTCTTCTTCATCTATACGATCTTCAATGAATTATCTTTTACCATGAAGGATAACCAACCATTTTTTATTTGTAGGATCATTGATATACAACACTTGCTTCGCCTATGATGTCATTATTAATGGCTCACCCTTATCGCCAAACTTTTCAAAATTCACTAATGTGAAATCCAATTCATCCACTACAACTTTGGTGTTAGCAACCCAATTACACTTAAAGACCGAAATTCTGAAATATACATAGTCAAACTCCCATATATCTTCAATGACATTGTAATATGATACATGGACTCTTATCCTTCACACTACAAAAAAAAACAAATGAAGACGCTTGAAGGTTGACCCCACTATTTTGGAAGATGCTATTATCATCTTGACGCTTTGTGTTAAATGAAAACCCATTTATGTCACCCTTCATAAGACATAACATTCATTTTTGGTTGAAAGGTAAGGAATTTGATATTTTCAGCAACATTATTTGGTGTTTGAGATAGTTGATGTAAGACTTTATCTTCAAATCACCTAATAAATGTCATGTTATGCTCTCCTGAAAGCCACATTGAATTGGCTCAAGGATATTTTGTTTTGATGAAATTGGTATGTTCAGTAATATAAACACTCACTTCATTGATGTTGTGTAAAATATACAAGTGAGCTTGTCCCCATAGCTCACGACCGATTACTTTCACTAGTGCTCCTAAAGTCCCTTTATCAAAATAGTCCTCAATATTCTTGTCTTTACATGAGCTTCATTATAGCACAGAAAGTCATTGCAAAAGCCCATAACCTCCCTAAACACATAACCATCAATAATACTCCCTTCTAGAAGATAATGGTTTCAAACATCACCTTCAAAAACACTCATGTACCGTTCAAAAGGATACATCCAATGCAAGAAAATTGGTCTCAAGATTTTCACTTCCCTAGTCAAATGGACAACGACATGTACCATGATATCAAAGAATGAAGGAGAAAATACATTTCAAGATGGCATAGTGTAACAACCACTTCTCTTTGCAACTTATCAAGATTCTTAGAATCAATAACTTTGTTGCATAGAGTGTTGAAGAAGAAACAAAGTCTGGTGATTGCAAACCTTACATGCTTCCGCAGTATAGATCAAATTGCCACAGGCAATATTTGTTGCACTAGAGTGTGACAATCATGAGATTTAAGACCTACCAGCTTCAGATATTTCATTAATACTAGTCTGTAGATATTGAAAGAGTATATTTGTGGTACCTTAACATTAAGCAAGCACTCGCAAAAAGTTTTTTCCCCTTTCTAGACAACATGTAACAAGCAGGAGGTAAATATGTTTTCTGACCACTACTAACTACTTCTGTTAATTTTTTACACGTAGGTCCATTATGGATTTGATACCATCTTTAGTCTTACCTGGTATATTCAACAAAGTACCAATGATGCTATCACAAACATTTTTATCAACATGCATGACGTCGATACAAAGCCTAATTGCCAAAGAACTCCAATAAGGAAGATCTGAGAATATTGACCTCTTCTTGTATAAAGATTTGTCACTCTATGTGGGAATGGTACATTATGATCTCTTACTGAATGCATTGACAAAGTCTTTTACTCATTCATAAACAACCTCCCCTGATATAGGTTTAGGGGCACTATGTTCCTCATTCAGTCCATTGAACACTTTGCACAACCTTTGGTAAGGATGAACTTTTGGAAGAAACCTCTAATGACTAAGATATACAGTCTTGTCATCATATTTTAGTCATATTGAATCAGTGTTCTCTTCACATATAGGGCATGCTATGGATCCTTTTGCACTGTATTCAGACAAATTTCCATATGATGGAAAGTCATTAATAGTGTGAAACAACAACATGCAAACAAAATGTGTCTCTACATGAAGCATCAGAGGTCATCACACCTTCTCCTAGAGTTTCTTTAAGTCATCAATCAGAGGTTCAAGATAAACATAAATATCATTTCCAGTTTGTTTACGGCTCGATGTCAACAATGACAACATGACGTACTTATTTTTCATACACAACCAGGGATGAAGATTGTATATAACAATCATAGTAGGCCAAGTTCTATGTTGACAGCTCAATGTGTCGTATGGATTCATCCCATCAGTACAAAGCCCAGTTCTTAGATTCTTGACTTCTTTACCAAATTCAGGGTACAATAAATCAATCTTCTTCCACTATGGGGAATAAAATGTGTGTCTTAGGATCCCCTCATTATTTTTCTTTACCTCTACATGCCACTTTAAATTCTTCGCATCCATGGGGTTGGCAAACAAGCATTGAAACTATGGTATTATAGGTAGATACCACATCACCTTCACAAGAGAGCTAGTTTTGGATTTCCCCAAAGTCATCATTTTGTACCTCAGAATAGGTTCGTTCACATCTACATCATTGGCAACAATTTTTTCTTCAACACAAGTATTGTTATTAACATCTATTAATCTCACTGTTGGATTCTATCCATGTTAGTGTCATTATGTATATCCCAGTATAATCTCATTGCACATGACATGACTTTTGATTTCATTAATAGTGTTGACTTTCAAGTTGTCACTGCAATGCCTACATGGACAGTAGAACCTATCTCCAGGTTATTTCCTATGATCCTCGAAAAAAATCTTAGAAACTAGTCAAGACAAGCAATAAACTTTGTGGTGCAGCAATTTGGAATTGACATCCATGATCTATCCATTCTATGATCAAAGAAAAAATAAGTATTAAGATTTAGGGTTTGCATGATTAGGGTTTAGGATTTACAAATAGATTAGGGTTTATTATTTTTTATTTAGGGAAAAGGGTTTATATATTAGGGTTTAGGGTTTACAAATTAGGGTTTATTATTTTGGATTTAGGGAAAAGGGTTTATATATTAGGGTTTAGGGCTTACAGATTAAGGTTTAGGGTTTATAGATTAGGGTTTAGGGTTCAATAATGAATGTGTTTACCACCTATCCCATTCTTGAACACCTAATCTCTCTAGTAAGTGTATAATGTGTATTCGGTCTTCAAGAAAATTTTGGCAGCATTTCCCCACAGTTCTCCAAGTACACCAACATATGTATTTAGAGAACAAATGGGGAAGTGTTGATGAAACATCTTGAAAACCAAATATACATTATACATTTACATCCTAAGTGAGATTAAATGTTCAATAATAGTTCCAAACTGGGGACTATCCAAGATTTACTCCTAATGAGTAAATCTCATATGGGTTTCTAGGCCAACATCATAGATGTATATATGTTGTCATTCCTATACCTATGATCATAGTTTCATCATTCAAGTTTTATGTAACATCGTTTAATTCAATTCATTGTTCCATTTAGGTTAGTTCATTCATGCTTCATATATATATATATATATATATATATATATATATATATATATATATATATATATATATATATATATATATATATATATATATATATATATGCTTGCATTTCACTGCATAAACATGTGTATACATGTACTTTAGGCATCATTAAAAAAGTAATTTTCTTATGAAACAAAACATATTATAGTTACTATTTGACTTATCGCTTCTAGAGATGGAGCATTGAGCTTCACCTTCAACTGTCGGCTGATGTCGTCGGCGTTGGAGTTTCTTCACGCCTTCTAGAAACTATTATTCTTGTGGTAGGAGCTTCTATTCTAGGTGCTCAGCCTCGATGGAGCAGCTATAGCGACAGATGGAACTAGAAGGCTGGAGCGGCGGGCTGGAGCTAGCAGGATGGAGCACCTGAGTAGGGTGGATCTGGGTGGAGTAGGCTGGAGCAAGGCGGATGCAGTCTCTAGAGAGGTGGCACACCAGGGCATAGGTGGCATGACGGAGGCTGGAGCAGTGTAGTAGCAGCAGCAGGGTGCGGCGGCGGAAGAGAAAATCACTAGATCTAGGTAGAAGAGGGCGATGAAATAGAAGATTGAAGGGAAAGAAACATTTCACGGGTGATATTAAGTGAACTTAGTCATTGGTTATCATACAAAATTGACACCTCAATACTTAATCATTGGTTGATAAAATAACATTGACACATAAACTGGTGCAACCAACATGGCCATGTGGACCAGCACAACCATGTCAGTGACTAAGTTTTCCATTTTCAAAGGCTTAAACTGACACCAGAAACCCTAATCCCAAAAAAAAGTTGGCCTTTTTTAGGAGACTTGGTCATCAATTTGATTACCTAGCACCGACGACTAAGCTTGCACATAGACGTCGGTCGTACTAAAAAACCAACAACAAAGACCCATCCCCAAATAAAAAAATTCGGCCTCATCAAGGTATCTTAGTCGTCGGTTTCTCAAAAGGAACCAATGACGCAGAAGTAATTTGGGAGGGAATATTTTTGTGGGCACAAGGCACGAAAGCACTTTCATGTTGATTCATAATCTAAAACCGATGATAGATACCCTTCTGCAAACAAAAATAATTGGGCATCAACAAAAGAGGACTATGTCGTCGGTTCCTCCTAGCAGCTGACGACTCGGAAGCACTTTGGGGGGAATAATTTTTTCTGCACAGACATGACACGAACTCTGTGTCGACGGTTCTAACACAAACCGACACTAAACGTAATATTTTTGGAGGCAAACATTTTCCCTATAAAAATATTATTTGTAAGTTATTTAATACGTCGGTTTCACATAAACGTAACTGATGCTATAGTAAAAGCGGTACCGGTGTCTTTTCTAAATTAGCACGACTTGACCGATGGTGATATTTTTTCTTATAACCGACATTATTGGTAGTATGGTGTCAGTTTTTCTTTGTAACTGACATTAGAAAAAGTGGCATTAGATGTCAAAATTGTACTAGTGAGTGTATAATGTCAACCATCAACATCATAAAGTCAACACAACATAACAACCATATAGGCCAGGTTACTTCATCAACCACTTAGGGTTAGTGGTGTCATCGACTGCTAGAAAACAAGGTGGTTGGTGACCACCGTGGATCAGAATTATTGGCGATAGTTGAAACTAGATTCACCATCTTCATAGACTGTTGAGGTTGACCCTCTTCAGCGACCACATATATTCAGGTGAAATCATCTACTGCTGAAAACACAAGTATGGCAACCGAAGAAAAATTAGGGTTCAGCCCTTCATTGATCGTTGAACATCCAAGGCATCAATGAATATTAAGGTCCAAATTTCAGAAACCACATAGATTCAAATATTGATGATCGATGGTGATACAAAGCTTGGCAACCAAACACATCCGAACTTGGCGACCTCATAAGGTACTCAACATTCAAGACCTCACGAAGAGAGAAAAACTTGGCAGCCGAAGAGAGAGTAAGAACTCATCGACCACATGAAACCAAACACATTGTTCATTACCATGAAACTAGAAAGTCATCAAGGTGTAAATCACAAGAAGAAGATCAACTCCAAAACTGTAACATCCCTGACCTGGGTTATGTTTTAACCCTAGATGTTTTTCTTAATAAATTGGATTATATGCTTTCTCTTATCTTTTGAAAAGTAATTAAGGCTCAAGAGGAACTCATATTTCAATTTTAGTCCTTTTTGAATGACATTGAAAATAATGTTTTGCTTGTGTTGGACTAAAGTGCAATTTACCCAAGTTAAGGGGTTAATTTGCAAATGTTACATGATAAGATGTTCCTCATGTGTTGAAGCATCATGAGAATGAATATGATGCAGAGGTATGGCTTGTAGTAGCCTGAGTACCAAGAAAGAACTGATAAAGCAATGTGTGTGCATTAAAACCTAGTTTTGGTGTAATGTGCAATTTACCCAAAACCCAGGGTTCAATATGCAAATTACCACTTCAAAATAGTCCCTAATGTTTCTTGGTATCATGTAGAGAAAATAAAATGGTAGGGGTGTCTCATTTGTACCTCTTTGAAGGAGAGAGAATCTTGATATTAAAATAATCAAGATTTAAGCATGGTTGAAATTATAATTCAATATAATGCAAAAATAATTATATTAATTGGATTGCCCTTCAACCAAAATGTTAGAGGTTGAAATCCACATATATGGACGTCCTTGTGCCTTACAAAGGCAATGAAAATATCTACGTGAGTGGAGAACCCACTCACATTAAGAAAATAAAAAGAAATATCCACTAACTTATGGATATTATTATTATAAGAGTTAAGGTGCTTAATTTGCTTTTCTTTAAATCATGGATAATTGAGAGGAATAAGAGGCAAGGAAGACAGCCTCGTATACAAGGAATAGGAGGGGGAAAGTGGCAAGGAAATGGAGGAGATAATCCCTACTTTCTCTCTCTTAAATGAATTTTCAATAAAATTCATATATATGCTCCTTTATCCATAAGTTGAAATGGTAATTTCGAATCCACTTTCATTTCTTGCTTGAAAAACGACCAAGGGAGCTTAGGAGATATAGGAGGACAACCCTCAACCTTTTGGTAAGCTTCTTGACCTTCCTTCACCTTGATTTCATAGTGGAAATCACAAATCAATGCTTGATTTCTTCTTTTCTTCACTCAATCTTCAATTCTAGCCAATCATTTTCACTCAAAAGCTTGAGGAACGAACCTTGTGGTTTGAAAAAGCTTCTTCCACCATTGTTTATGTGAAGCTCCAAGCTTTGAAGCTCATTTGAAGGCGGGTTATATAACTTGAACCCTTATTCATTGTTATTGAATTCAATTCCTCATTTCAATATGTTCAATTGTTCTTCTTGAAATTCCTTTGATTAATTGATGAAATTACCATGGATATGGCAGTAGAATTCAAGGGTTTGAATCTTGATGATTATGACATCATATTAAGCACACATCTCAATAAGATCTAGTTGCAAACGGTTTCAACAATATGGTCCAATCGGTTTCACCAAACCGTTTGGAGGTTTGGGTTCCAAACCGTTTGGAGTGGTTGACCGAATGGAGGGGGGTGGATGATGTGTTGAATAATGATCTAATAAATTTAATTGTTTGGTTTCTAAAGGTTCCATGATTGGATAATCTACCAATTCCAAACCCTAATCAGATTGAAGCATTAAAACCCTAATTGATTTGATTCAATTTCATGTTGGATGAGTAAACAGTTTCAACAAACCGTTTGGTGCTCAAACGGTTTCAAACCGTTTGAGGATCAAGGGTTGGCAGTTTGAGAAAGGTTGACAATTTTTAGGAAACGGTTTCAAAACCGTTTTATAGGGTTGAATATTTAGTGAAGGTTGACCGTTTGAGATGAAACGGTTTCAAACCATTTGGAGCCTTAAACAGTTTCAAACCGTTTGGACCAAGTCAACCAAAACCATTTGGTGATTCCAATAGTTGATATTTGAAGGTTTGAAGATCCAATGGTGTTGATTGATGAACATTCACCAGTAGGCTTGAAGGCCAATTCAATATAGCAAACCATTATCAATTGGTTGATGGATCTATCAAATGAACCCTTTCGGTTTTGAGGCTGATTTGGCCCAAACGGTCTTGAGACCGTTTGAGTCCAAATGGTCTCAGGACCGTTTGGAATCAAACGGTTTCAAAACCGTTTGGTGTTGAAATCCCAAAATCAAATGGAGGTCTAATGTGATCAAATCATTTGGAGATTTAAGATGATAATTGATCCATTGATCCAATGATGATTATCAATGTTAGGTACAAAGCTTGAAACCCTAAAGTACCTAGATGGTTAGTAAATTTAGATTAGTTAACCCTAAAAGGTTATGAAAGCAATGTCTTAGTACCCTTTTTCAATCATAGTTGTATGTACTTGATTGAAGGGTTGATGTAACCTAATCAAGTTGAGAGGATGATATAAAGGAATTCATACATGATTATTAATCATATGGTGATTAGGGTATGATCCTTAGTGAAGAGATCATAAAAAAATCCTAATCAAGATGGTTAATGAACCATAACCTTAATTCAGGGCAATTCTGAGAGAAACCCTAATCTAGGGTTATAGTGAAACCCTAATTGAAGGTGATGACATGAGTAATCCTAAGTTAGGGTTATGAAATGTAAAACCCTAATTGGGATGAATAGTAAACCCTAATTGTGGGATATTGAATGTAAATCCTAATCTAGGGTGATATTATGTGGAACCCTAATTTAGGGTGATGTTATGTAAAACCTTGGTATATTAATACGATGTAGAATTCAAATCCAGGGTAATGCTATGTAATGTTATATGAAATCCTAATCTTAGGCAATATGGTGATAAACCACAACCCTGATCTGGGTAATGGGATGAATATCATCAATTGACATGAAATGGGAAACCCTAACCCTAGTGAGGGAATAGTGGTTTTACCCTTGAATAATGATGTTATATTTGTTTTGCATGGTGCTGATATGAAATTGATGTAACTGTTATCATCTATACTAACTATGCAGGTATCATGAGATGATGAACATAGCCAGGTATGAGCTATGATGTTTTATTTATTAAAATTGTTATTGGACCTTATGTGCCATAATATGCCTTGTTGCCTAGTAAGAGGTAATAAGAGAATTAAAGGGCCTTAAGTGCCATGAGAGATGTTTGTGTAACAAGTATCATGTTTATCTTGGTCAGATGACCTAAAGGTGATAGTTACCTGAAAAAGTGGTAACAATGCTCAGTGATGAGTTAAGGGTTTGAATACCCAGAATCATATGATTATGGCATTGAGTTTGTGAAGGGATGAGTATTCCCAGTATTAAAATGAGGGACTGAGATCCCAATGTCTTATAAAGATTGAGAAGTAACTGATGAAAATAGTATATGTTTCTTTGTAGCATTTATCCTAATAAGTTATGTTTGAAAACTTGACTGATGCTAAAAGAATATGATAATGTACTTAATTAATCAAGTGAAATCTTTTCATGTAGTGCTATGACCATAGATCCATCATTGTCAGTAGCTGATGATGGTGAAACAGGTTTTCCTACAGAATCTCCTGGAGTTTGCATATTTTTTAATATGTGGGGGTCAATGGGCAAAAATATTCGTACGTCCTAATGGGGGAATTGATGGAAGGTAAATATTAAACCTCTCAATCCTTCATTATATATGACGGGATGGATGTATCACAAATCTCATGATGATGTTAATGCCAGATCGATGGAGGTAAACATGAAATCTCTTGATTGCGAAGAGAGTACAGCCGCCACTGTAACTCTATAGCGAAGATGTCACTATACCCTGGCAAGCTATTTAGCAGAGACACTAGATGTCATGCATGTGATCTCGCACTGACCGAGATGTGGGAGGTCATGGAAGTCGTCTCTTCCATTGACTTTGTATGGTACCGATTTCGACTTCGCAATGGTCAGTTGGAGTATGAGCGGTATACCTCATCTCCTCAGAGCTTAAGTATGTTTGTAAAATGTAATCAGCCGTGTAGTGTATTTGCATAAGATTGAAATATGAGAACCACTGGTTGATGTTATCTTGCTTAACATGTCCTTGATACATAAATGTTTCTTATGTTCTTTAATTCCGTATTGAATAAGAGACATGCTGCCTTATCAAGTTATAGCTGAAATACTTGAATAGGAATGTTGCTCTAATCTGCATAAGTATTGATTTATCTGCTCTTGAAATATATGATTCCACTGTTCAGTTTATTTCTATTAAACTGCAATAACAACGTTTTCGGCAGAGAATTATATCTCTCACTGGGACAATTTTATAAGTTGTCTCACCCCCGTGGGATCCAACGTTTTTAGGTAGACGCAGACAAAGAGGCAGAAACTCTATAGAAGGGGAAGAACAGCAGCAGTAACAACAGGGACAACAGTGATATCCTAGGTGGGGATGTTGGTTGTCAAGCTTTTTATAGAGAATCCTATGTGTCGTCTTTGTACTCTCAGGTCCTAGGAGTCAGTGGACAGTGTTCTTATAATCGATCTGAGATTTTGGCTTGAATGCCTCGAGGATTTTGTTACTTGTGCTTTTATCAAGGCAAAGTGATGTATATATATTCCTCGAGAAGAGATGGTACATGAAATGTATAATGTGGACCAATATGTAATTATAATACTATGGTTCTTGTTTAAAGAGTTTTCTGGTAATGGGTCTTTTTATAAATGGTTTTAAATTTTAGTGATTTTCAGTAATTTGCTGTTAACAAACGCTTTCGCTTAGTTAATGATGTTTTGTTCGAACGGTGTATCACAAAAACCCTAATTAACCACCTACATGAGAGAGCAAAACCATGATTTGTGAGGGAGAAAAACCAACATTTCCACAACTTGCATGCATCAAAAATTTCACCATTAAATAAGGATTTGTGCACAAGGATTAGGGTTTATCCAAGAAGAGATATTTACTCAACATTACCATGTGAACACAAACCTTTGAATAAGGATACTATCTCTCTACTTGTAACCACATTTTAGATCAAGATTTAAGTGCATGCAAGATGAAAGTAAGCAATAACAATGGAGAAAGTTAAATAACTTGCCTTAGAGTTGATGTAGAAAACTCCAAACACCAAGGTAGCTTGAAGGAAAGGAGAAACGAACCCAAGCTTGAGCACTCCTCACAGACAAGCTAGCTCCACCTCCAAGAAAGAAAACAAACCCTAGGTCAAGGAGCAAGAAAGAGTGAAAACCCTAGGTATAAAGGCAAAGAAAAGAAGTTCTTCGAGCTCTAACTCAAGCACTACCATGTAATACCATGGGTTCGGCCAAGAAGAGAAAGAATAAAGGTATGGCAGCAAGGAAAACATAGGTGAAGTGGAAGATCTCAATTACCAAGACCAAGAAGAAGAGCAAAGTAGAACCAAACAATCATAAGGGTAGATCCAAACCCTAGCTCAACATGCAAGGAAGATTGACCTTCTTCTCCTTCTTTAACATCTCCTTCTCCTTCAAGCACCAAGGGGATGAGCTCAAGAACAAGAAAAGAAGAAAAGGAGGTAGATAGGTGTGTAAAGAGCTTATTTGCATGCAAAGAGAGGGGTTTATATAACATAGTATTAGAGATAGGGAAAGAGGGTTAGGTGTCACGCCAAACATGCCATGTGTCCAAAAGGATCTCGTCCATGCAAGCACCATACTCATACATGCAACTAAAGGGTGACAAAACCAAGAAAAAATATTGACCTCACTAACCCAGAAAGTAGATGACCGATGGGAAACTTCAGCAACCAAACTTGATCAAAACTCAGCGATCACTAACCCAGGGGTTCTTGGCAACCTAGAGGGTGTCATGGCCCTCATCGACCACTAAGTACAAAGGGCACACACACAAAACGTCTTTGACCATCAAAAACATATATCAAAAGAACCTTGGAGACCGCCAAAACAAGGGTCCATCGATCAAACACACAACAAGGTCAACATCCACTTAGGCATCCATGCAAACCCTAATTCTCAAAGCATGATGTCACCACTCAAACCAAGGTGTGACAAGGCACCCCAAGGCACGAATTTATCCAACATGATGTCAAAACATGTGAGGCACAACAAGCATGTGACAAACTTCAAGAAAAACCCTAGGTATGGGTAAATTGCAATCAAGTCTAAAACAAGCATATAAAAGTATAACTAGCTCATACAGTGTCCAAACTAGACTAAACTTGAAACATAAGCTTGTTACATGATATCAAAACACATCACACTGTTAGATTAAGATTTTAAGCATCTAATTATGATAAACAAGTATGTTCAACCAAAAAGGCAAGGTCTGGGGTCTAACAACCGTAAACCCCTAACAAGGATATCGCCCCCCCCCCCCCCACAAATCCTACGTGAACAAAAATGGGCACTTCCTACGCATCACATCCTCTAACTCCCATGTAGCTTCCTCCACACCACGGTGATGCCACAAAACCTTAACTAGAACTATATCCTTCTTCTTCAACTTCTTCACCCTCCTATCCAGGATCAACACAAAACCCTCAACATATGACACATCCTCCTCCAACTTAACCTCCACAAGCTACAACGTCTACTCTGTATCCGGATGACACTTCCTCAACATAGAAATATGAAAGACATCATGCAACCTGTGCAACTCCGGAAATAACTCCAACTTGTAAATCACCTTTCCAACTCGTGCCAAAATAGGATATGGTCTCATATACCTAGGAGTCAACTTGTCTTTCTTACCTAACCTCAACACATCTTTTCATGGAAAAACCTTATGATACTTTCTTAACCAAATAGTGGATTCCTAGAATCAGGTAAATTGAGTTTTATGTTTGGCTTGTTAGATTTGATAAATCTAGGTTTGTTTCTTTGTTCGTCCACTAACAATCTGGAGTTGAATTTTGGCATCCGGCATTATTTTAATGGATGTCAAAATAAGTGATTTTTATTATATGTCTTGAAATTCAAAATTAGTCCAGCTTCTGACTCCTACAAACCAAACATAAGATTGAATTTCAGAATGCAATCAAATGTGACAAAATTAAAAAAATCAAATGTGCCCTATTTATAGCCTAAAGCATAACCCTAATAAGACAAACGCTTGTCTAGATCTAATTAGCGTTGCTTCTGTAGTAGTGGGGAGGTTATTTAATTTCTTCCCCACGGGAATAGGATCGATACAATTCCCCGTATTCATGTAAAACAGAAAATCAATGTCCACATAGAAGCTGGAACCTGGAGAAGCATATGACTGCCGGCCACGCGACGGACAGAACGGGTCCTCGATCCAGCGCACGAGCTCCTCCGTAGGCCTCACTGGTGTTTCAGAAGAGGGGCGTTTTTCAACAATATCGATTTGCGAAATGCGATCTGGTCAAATTGTCCCATACCGGTAGTTTCTATTTCGACCTCCGTATATAGTAAAGGACTCGGGTGGTGAAGCGGTAACTCGACCCCTCTACGAGACGACTCCGCCATGGGATTTGTTAAACGGGTCTGAGGCGGTGGAAAGTCCCCGGGCCGTACACTGCAGAAATGCAGACTCGGAAACGAGAATGCCCCACTTAAATAACGCGTCGGAGGTCTGAGACAAGTGTGGAGACCATTGATGGCGCCCGATTAGTGTGGGTCTTGGCCATATTAACAGTCATTCGTCTAATCCATCTGGATTAACAAAACGGGGCTTACGATGGAGGGGTCAAAACTTTTTGCACCGTTCAGATGCTTTCCGCATTATTTAGTTGGGTTGTAGTGA
The DNA here is from genome assembly GCA_963693085.1 of Alisma plantago-aquatica. Classification (NCBI taxonomy): domain Eukaryota; kingdom Viridiplantae; phylum Streptophyta; class Magnoliopsida; order Alismatales; family Alismataceae; genus Alisma; species Alisma plantago-aquatica. The sequence goes on along the minus strand of OY856412.1, from coordinate 1,094,206,060 downwards.
AAAAGCTGTTTATCGTGTAAGTTTTTCTGTAAAGGAAATGGATTGTAAGACAACAGACTTGTTTATCAAGTTTTAGCCAGTTCTTATACGATATTGCCTTCAGCAGAATGTATTTCGATTTCCTACAATGCTGTAGCATAGATTCCGATGGTCTTTGGGATGGAGACGATGTTTGTGGCCATCATCCCCGCCCACTTCGCTTTATGTTGGGTGTCCGTCTCACCAAGTTCCTATCTCAAACCCTCTTATTTCATGATATTTGATTGTCTTGCCGGCAGTCTTGGGTCCGTGGTTAGACAGAGGAGAAGGGGAAGGACGTAGAGACCAAAATATATTTTATACAAACACTTCGTATAAGTACAGTTTTATTTATTTAAATAGTCATGGAAATTCGTTTTAGCATATACAACGATTTCGCTCATCACATTTTAATTTGCATATAAAATATTTAACTATTATAAGATTTAAAGGAGAATATGTGTCAGCTTTTATTTTTTAACAGTTATTAAAAGTAAAATCATTGAAGAATTTGGAAACTGAGTTTCTCCATTATTGCTATTTTACTGATAAAAGCAACATGATCCATCTTTCTCAATTATAATGATTATAACTTGACGATGCTTGTGTCGTGGACAACATAAAAAGGCTCACATCATGTCTGAATGCTCAAAACGTTTATTGCTAAACCTTAGTGCAGACATGACTTATAATTTTACTTCAAAAGAAAATAGTTTTTTAACAAAAATATTTGGAGGGAAATTGTTTGATTGGATGGAATTAAAATCTTAGAGAGAAGGTGAAATTTGCAGTAAAGATTGTTTAACAAGTTATTTAATTGAAGGGAATTTTGAGGAAAAAGTTAGTTACTATGATGAAAATAAAAGTTTAGGTAGGAACGAAACTTTTGATTGGAAATTTTTAGTTAGAAGAAATAAAATGATAAAATGTATTTAAATCAAATATGCTTACTTTGTGGGAATCATATTCATAGAACGAAAATAAATTCTTGACAAAGAATTTAACCAAGTTACCAAAGTGATACACATTTTTAAAGGAAAGTATCTAAAGGGAACGCATATATTTTAGTTGAAAACTTTAACCTAAGCAAAGAAATAAAAATTTTAGCAAAAAAAAAGTATTTGGCGGAAAGTAAAAGAGAAAAAAAATGCTAGAAGGAAATAAATTACTTGTGGGAAAGTAACCTTGTTGGAGGGAAAACTGGAGAGAAAAATGTTTATGTGTAAGGTGGTAAATATCGAGGAATGTTTTGTACATGTTTCCACATAATTAAGGATAGTTAACTTTTTATGAAGATGAAGACAACTATCCAGACATGATCTTATGCCGGTAGGAGTTGTAATGCATTGATGACATGTTGTCATGGCCTTTAAGGTGTATCATGCAATATCTTTACAAATCAAACAATCTTGAAATTCAGCTTCACTTGAAAGGAACTCTACCTGAGACAACACAGATGACTAGAGGTTAATTAAGGATTATGATGTTATCATTGACTATCATCCTAGTAAGCTAATATAGTGGAAGATGACCTAATCAAAAATACTACGACATTTATAGAGTTGTTTTATGACATATGTGGAAAGAGATCCACTAGTTAATATAAGAGAAATGAATCTAGAAATTGGAGTGTCTAAGAAAGGTGATTTATTACATTACTTCTCATTGCCTACGTCTCTGTTGCAAATGTCACACCCCTAATTTTTGGAACCTAGTAAGTACATGATCAAGTTATTAGTGAATCCGTATGTGATTCATTTATGATTACAATAAGGTTCCATCCAATTTTCATGATATTTGGATTAAAAAAAAAGGTAGAGATGTCTTTTATGCAATTGGGACTTTTGTAGTACCCTCAAAGTTTGGAAATTTCATATTTTACTTGATGATATAAGGTGACAATTAAAGTAGAATAATAAACTAAATATAATGACTCTAGTTAATGGTTTGAGTCATGGACCTAGTCATGATCTTAATACATAGAAAGCAAGGTTATATCAATCAAATGTATCATGGGGAAGCCTTAGTTGAGGAATGTTGTCATTTCACACTTTGATTTTTGTAATCGAGGATAGGATTAAGCCTATGGACCCTTTAAAATACCATGGAATGGGCCATGTGCCCCAAAGACCAACTCAAGCCTAATTGGGACAATTAGGATTCACAAATGGGTCCTTGGAGTACAAATTTAGGAATTTAGTATTTCTTACCCATAATTTTGCAATAATTTTAGTATATGGAGAACTGAAATTAAGATTATAAAAGAAATTTCAGACAATTTTGTTTTATCTAGTGGTTTAGGTGATTAAATTAGTAATCATCCATAAATTACTTAAAAGACATATTTGGAGTGGTTATCTAGTTAGTTTTGATTTAATATCTTCTACAAACAAAGGATAATCGTAAGATGTAATTAATACTAAAACTTGAGACTAAATGGACTCATATTGTGGGATATAGAAATATTTATAGAAATTGGGCTTTTATGCAAAATAAAAGATAATAAAAAGGGGTGATTGCATCCCAACACGAACTGGAGGCGATGCCCCTGGTTTACAGATGCCAAACAGAGTTCAATTGAAGGAAGGATTCATGAGGCTATGTAGAGAAAGAAAGGCTATAAAAGTTGTAGTTTCTTAAGGAATAAGAGGTGGTGGCTCCATACTTAGGGTTTTCTCTTGAAACCATGATAGGTCGAAGGAGAATAAGACCGACGGAACTGTGAGGGTTGTGGTTAGGGAATCTTGACTCCTGGACTGACAAGGCACCATCCATGGCAAGGAGGTGAGTCCAAAAGAGGTCAAATAGATTTCCTTGCGAATAGGTGGCTAGGGAGGCAAGGCCGACCTCGTCGACGATGGTTGGGACGGCGGTGAAGACCTCATAGAGAAGCAGAGTACTCGCATGAAGAAGAAGGAGCGAGGGGCGAGTCTCTCATCTAAATGGATGTGGATCCCATCTAATGGACCGCAAGATCAAACCCTGGGAGCTCCGGTCTGGCGGGGTGATTCATCAGCGGTTGTTGGATCTTGCTTGGATAGCTTCAAGCATGCTAAAGAGGTAAAGTTTGAAAATTTGTAACTTTCTATTGGAGCCTTCAATCTTAGCAAATAAGGAGTCTATCGAAAGCTAGTGATGTCTAGTATCTTGCAAAAATGGTTTCAAAGGATGTTTCAAACGTTTGATCATTATTATATTTTGATTTCTAAAAGATAGGAGATCTCAATGTTTTGGGCATGAAAATAGCAAACAATTTTATAAATTTATGAATATTTTATAGTGATCATATTTTGATATGTTTAATATTATTTCAGAGCTTGATCATTCATATTTTAAAGTTTTAGTAAGGTTTTTGATGTAAACCCTAATAAGGGCATCATGGTATGTCACTCATTGATTTATAATGAAATGATTTGAGATTTTTACCTAGACCTTAATATACATTGTTCTTATTGTTTCTAAAGTTTTGATGAAAGTTCATGTATTATGGTATTAGTATTTTGATTTTGGGAATAATTTCTATTAGGAAAGATAACTAATAATTATTTATGAGGTAATATGGGATATGTATCCATATTTTTTGTGGAAAGTGATTTGTAACTGTATTTACATATGATGTCATAATGGAATCGATAATATTACTATATGTGACCATGTTTGAGGTTTACTCTCATTATATGATGTATATGCCCAAAGTAGTGCATAGAATGATTTTTGACTTATTTGAGTATAAATGCAGCATTTAGTAACGTGATTGCATTCATCTTCGGTGACCCACCACATATGACTCATTGCAATAATTTCTCATGGTGAGAAATGAGTAGCCAACAGAGTTTGGCAATCGCTCTAGACAAAAAAATAAAATATAAAATAAGAGTGGTGGGTAACTGTGTGTTTGGCAACATGATTGGTAGCGATTGACCCTTTGTCTGTGGTTGTCCATCATAGCCCGAGCAATCGCCACTGCTTAGCCAAACAAAGCAAATGATAATAGTATTGAATATAAATAAGAGTTTGATATAATTTTAACTCCAAGATTTTATGGTGATTTTAGATCAAAGTTATGTTCATCTTAAATAGGAACCCAGATTTAATTCAGGAGGTTAGGGTGATGGGTCTTGAGATTTAGAAATCAAAATAAGGGTATAGAGATGACTCATTAAAAACTTTAATCATGTCTAGGTGATTCAATTATGGAACAAGGAATCAAGACTAGCGTAAGGAAATCTTCATTATAAGAGGTAAGTGGGTCATGTCCATTGAATTTCATTACTATTATAATTCAACCTACACCTTCAAAATAACTTAGATATTAAGTTACTTTCAGATATTCAGTTATTAATGTTTAGCTCATATCCAATAATGCTTTTAGAAATCAGACTTTGTTCAGATGAACTTATGTTGTGAGGGTATTAGATTATAGACTTTGGTTATTTAAGCCACTTTTAGATACTTAGTATTTATTTATTTAGTTTAATATATTTATCAAGCATTTAGACACAGATTTCATGTATCTCATATTAGAACCAAATTATGTCATCATGTTAAATTAGAGATTTTGATTAAGAGATGTCTATATAATATGAATATCAGATCTAGATCTAGTTTAGAATTTAATAGTAGATTCAGATCAAGGATTTCATTTACCAAGATTTCATATTCAAATAGAATAACTTTAATACATTAATTAAGTAAGAAAAACTTCATGTGATATTAAGACTAGATTCATATTTAGAATTAGAATTCAATACATGTTTAGTAATCAGTATTCAATTTCAGTATAAGATAACTTCAGATTCAAAATTAAGTAAGTTGAGATTTAAGATAAGTAAGCCAAAATCTTCACTTAAGATATTATATGATAAGTCCTCATTTAGTTAGTCTTGGGACAATTTAGAGGCATATGTTTCCAATTCATAGGAGTGTTTACTCCAATTCAAAGGAACTTTGGTAACATTTCAGAGTGTAGCCACACCATTTTAGAGACACCCCAGTGCCATTTAGAGGCATGTAGTACCAATTCATAGGTACTTCAGTACCAATTCAAGATGTTGATATGCCAATTCAGGAGGACTTATCATATAATGGTGGCCACGAATCAGATAAAAGATGTAATAAAAGACACATCAATTCAATATAAGTTTATATCTTATAGATATTAGTTCAGCTTTCATATATATTATATTTATGTTTATCTTATTAGAAATTGAATGTCACTTACTCTAACCTAGGTTTCCCTTTGTGTATGGTTGGGGACGAGATGTCCGTAGGTATAGATTTTTAGAATATAGTCACGACAAGAGGATACAACTACAACTTTGGGAGGTTTTCTTGATGGGGTTCCATCTCAAGATCCCAGAGTTGATATGAGATTTATAGGAGGCAGTATCATGGTATTAAATTTCTTTTCTATATTACAATGTAGTAGAGTTTCTTTCTTAAACATTTATGAGAATTCATTTGTACACGTTATGTAATAGTTCTTTTCTATTATTATTGTCATGCATATCATGCTTGTGACACTCCCAGTTAAAAAAAATTTGCTTCCGCTCATGTGATGTGAAAATCGGGGTGTTACAATATGGTATCAGAGCAATAATATAGATGGCCATCATGGAAATTCTCACATTCTTAGTTTAGATAGACCCTTAAAAGCTAAGTGAGACTAGATGGATTTAGAAAGATATTTCAAAGCCCTGGTTATATAATAAGCAAGTGAAAGATAGTAGAATCTAGGTTAAAAGTTTAGTCAGGAAATATAAGTTAAGGTAAGTATTAGGGTTAGTGTCTAGATGCTTTAGACTTTTTATGTCAACTTAATATTTGTGCATATTATTCCCTCTCTTTTTCCAACTTGTTTGTGGTATTGGAAACAAGCTTATGGGGTTTTGTAGAGGGTATGTTATATGCATATACTTATTATACTTCACTCACTCGTTCTAGTGCATATAGTATGGAACATGTGTTGTCACAAAATTGTTTGTTACCCTAGGACAACACTCCTGATGGATACAAAGACAAAGGCGAGTGAACTTGGGCGTCCATCCGTAGAACGACACAAATATTTCACACGTAATATATATATATATATATATATATATATATATATATATATATATATATATATATATATATAGAGAGAGAGAGAGAGAGAGAGAGAGAGAAAGAGAGAGAGTCAGGATAGAATACACTCGAGTGTATTCGAGGCAGAATACACTCAAGTAGTTTTTCATGATGGAATATTTTTTTAATCGAATCCATTGATCTTCTTAAACATCTTGTGAATAGCTCATATGCAAAATTTGAGCACATTTGTACATTTATAGGTCATGTTATGAAGACCGCAAAAATTATGCATTTCAAATTAGTTTCACGCGTCGATTTTGTTTCCCTTGGATGAGTGACTTATACTCATCCAAATGGGCTCAAAATTTGTATGTAGCCTAGTTATAGTATGACAGTGAAGATAAATGGTTTATATTTTACAAAAAATAGTCTTGATATGCAAACACACTTGAGTGTATTTGTGTGATCTGTACACTCGAGTGTATTCTAGCCTGACTATATATATACATATATATATATAATCAGTAACAACAAAATAAAACAAGATACTAAAAGGGGATAGAAAAGCATGTACCCATTTCTTTTTCAAGCATATCCCATTTGTGTTTTATTTCAGAGCTTGGACTCTTGAGTGCAGCGGATCTTCATTTGGCAACTACAAATTTATATATATATATATATATATATATATATATATATATATATATATATATATATATATATTAATGTGAGTGCATTGAGTACTCTATGAAAAACATGTAACCAAAGGCTAAGAGTAATATAAAAGTTGCTTGGCTAGAAATATCATAATGAACAAGAACTAGAAACAAGGTGAGAATACTTAACGACTTTCTTTTATACCAAGTATGTTTTAGGTTTCATTATCCATTATATTAACATTAAGTTGCATAATGGATTCCTCTATATTATGTTCAAACTTTATCAACATATTGTAACCAAACATGAAAGTAGTATTCCTAGGAATAGTAGTTCAACCTAGTAAGTAAGTATCCAAGCATTCATACAAGCATACATACAAGCAATCCAATATCATATTAGGGTCAAGGGATTAAGTGTACCTTGTGAGTAGAGTACAATTTATGTTTCTTGAGTAAGATTCCTAGAGATGATCCAAATTAAGGCGGCCTCACATAGAAAAATATAGTATGGGTCCTTAGATAAAATGGTTTTGTTGAAAAAAACTTTTGAAAAATTTCATGTGGATGTTTTTCCTAAGCCTAAGTATCTTATAGTTCAAGTATGTCCCCATCATGTCAAACATGCACACATTGGTTCAACACAATATAAGCATTATGACTAAACCCTGGGTCTAGGTGAACGATCCACATTATGAGTACTACAAGATAAGGATAAGCTTTGATTTATAAATAAGGGGATCATGTGATTCATATATTCTAGAGGTTTAATCATAGACGATCATATCTAGTCATATTTGCATCATGGTCACATATATAAGTCATACGGGCATTAAGGTGCATGAGTAGATCAAGTTAAGTTTTAGATATATCATGTGATTAAACAATTGATTTGAAGTCCATCATATAGGTTTAAACATTTAGGATCACTTTTGCATAAGGATTAAAAGATCCAATCATATAAGTAGTTAAGCATCACAATTTGGGGTATATTAAGGTGCAAAAGTGAGCTTTTAGGTCACATGACCTATTCATTGTGAAAAGGATACAATATCTTACTCAAAAGTCTCACAACACAACATAAAGACAACTAATTTCAAGGTTAGGTGATTATATGATAGCAAGAAAGGCTAAACTTTCAGTCTTGGTCAAGTTACATCATGCATGAACATAAAAGAGTCATATTTTAGGTCATTTAATCGTTCAGAGTACATCCATAAGGTTCCAAGCTAAAATAATCCCCTAGTGAAGTGATGTAATAGATTTTGAGATTCAAAGCAACATGAGGTCATTAGAGACACAAAGGATGTGTTATAGGGAATAAAGTTCATTAAATAATCATACATGTATCATTTTAGTAAAATTAGGAGATCTATGACTAGAATTTGACTATGTAACCATTTGAGGTGGTGGATCTCATTTTTTAATCAAAATTCATAAATTACTTGCCATGGTAGGACAAAGGATGCATTTTTGGCCAAATTCACAAAAATCACCTAAATTTGGGTGATATGGACCCTTATATTTAGATCTAAGGGTCGGGAAGGCATCAAAGATGGTACCTGGGTTGTTGACCCCCTGGTCCCTTGTTGGGCTCGTGGTGGGGGCCTTGTCATGGCATGGCCGGTTGCACATTGCCTTCAATCTCTCAAGGAGTGTTTGCATGTGTTCCTTAGCTATTGTCCACCAGTGGCCATCGTCGATCACCATTGTGGTCCCAGGGCTTGCACGAGTGGACGAGCAGATGATCTGGGCCATTGCTGACCCCATCAACAACTCGGAGGTCATCTCCCTCACCCGATCCACTTCACAAGTAGTTACAGTGGAGCCGTGGCTCGAGTTCACCGGCACTGCCCGACTACCAAGGGCTAGCACCACGAAGCTTCAAGACTAAACTGCTTAGCCTCGCCATGGACGTGTGAACCTAAGTCAGATCTTCTATTGGCCTATGGTGGAGAGGAGAGGTGGCACCCAAACAAGCAATTGTGGTGGCTCACGGTCACCGAAATGCTCGTAGTGTCGGGCTAAGGCGTCTGGGGACACGTTGGCTAGCCATTCAAGTTTTCCTCTCCCACGTAGACACAGAGACACCCTCATCTGTTGCTAAGGTATCTTCAAGCACAAAGCCCCAAATGGGCTATGTAGGCGGCTTCGACAACACTGTAGGGGCAAAAGAAGAAGGGTGGGAGGAGTTGGGGTTCGCGATAGTGCAAATCCAGAGAGGGGGAAAATGAGAGGAAGGAGTAACCTATCGGATGGAGTAGTCAATTTCTCAAAAATAGGCTAGGTCTAGGATGATTGGAGGAGCAAAAGTGAGCACAACGCCAATGGCGTCGAGTTGTTGTATAAAGGAAGGAGGCAAAGGTGCGGCCGTTGGATCAGAGGAGTAGATCTAAGGGAGTCGATCTAAGGGCCAGAATTCATCAAGATATTGACAATGGAGTGAATCACCGATGTGTCCAAAGAGAGGAGAGGGGCATCCACCTTAGAAGGGTCATGCCCCCATTGGGCCCAATTGAGCTCAAAGACACTTAAATTTAATTAAATGACATCTAAACTGACCCAATTTTAAAAGACCATAACTTAAGCTATGATGGTTTGATTGAGGTGATTTTTGTGTCGTTAAATTTGTATTTGAAACTTCCACAATATTAGAGGCATTATATATCAAGGTTATTACTTTAATAAGGTTCAATTTCAAAAGTTAAAGTATGATGCATAAAAGTCATTAGAACATAGGTCAACATTGATTTTGATGTCACATTTTAGGATTGAATGAGCGAGTTGATATGATTAAGCACCAAATCACTCACAATAGATGATTTAACTCAAATTAAGTGATGTGAGTCACATATTAGAGAGAAAAAGGGAATAATATAGAGAGATAAAGATACAGGTTATTACATCCTCCCTTTGTCCCCAAAATTAAAACAAGTCATCAGTTGAGATTGGGTTTTCATATTCCATTCATCATCAAAATCATCATACTATTCCCATAAGGTATCACCACCACTCACCGTATCAATATCATTCTAAAATCGAGAAATTGAACATCAAAGTCAACACATAGTCACATAGACTGTCAAATTGGAAGCATCATTACATGAGTCACAATTTTGGAGGTATTATCATATAGATCACAAATTTGGAGAGAACACACTTTAGGTCAAAAGAATAGAGCTCTTTGAATTACGAGTAGAGCATGACTTTCATTCCTAACATTTTAGGATTCTATCTTTTACATTGGCCCAAGTGGAGTTATGCTTCTATGATCTACTTTCCCATTTAAACAATTCAGGACATACACCATATTTCAATATTGTGATTTTGTGTTTAAGATCAATGGAAGGTCCCACCCTAGTCATGTGATCTTATCCCTTAGTGATAAATCAAGTGAGTCAATGTAATCACTATTTAAAATTTTTTATATTTGGGGGCATGAAAGTCATCAATCATACAATTGAAGGTGATCTCAAGATCCAAATAAGGTGATCATAGGAGTCACGTCAAAATCAAGATCAATAATCATGAGTCAAGATTTCATTATTCGATATCAAGGGTTGAGTTTTGGGAAGGGTAATACATCCAAGCATATCAAAGTTAGAGTTTAGATTCCTTTTTAGGCCTTGGGGTGACTTAGGAATCTACCCTTCCTAAGGTTTTAATGAGATGCCACAAACATTCTTATTGTGTTTTCTCTACAATATTCAAGTACATTATTTTCTGTGTAATTCTTTAACTTGGATTCTCTCCATCTCTTAGTATGCACATCATTTTCTTTATGTCCCAACATTGGGCTCATGGCAACCTTCCCTCCTGGACTTGGTCTTCTCAATGACATTCCCTCTTGGGCTTGGGCTTCATGGTGGCCTTCCCTCCTGGGATTGACCTCTTGGTGACCTTCCCTCCTAGGCTTGATCTTCATGATGGCCTTCCCTCCTAGGCTTGTCCTCTTGGTGACCTTCCCTCATGATCTTGGTCACATATTGTTAGTCACTTCTTTAGTGACTTTTTCTTTTGTCCCTCATAGATGACATAATTGTGTTCAAAGAATTATACTCAATGTATGTTCTTTCATGCTTTTTATACTTAATCCTTCCAACTTTTAGGTGACATTAAAGGTTGTATCAATTCTCAAACTGGTAGGTTAACTCACCCTTCTAAGGGTGATCATTCATTCATATACGTCAATCGAGCAACAATAAAGAAACATTTTGTGGCATCAACATCAAATTCATTGTCATGGTATTTGAGGTTCATGAATGATCTAGACCTTGGTCGTTCTAGGAATTCAACCACAAGCTATAGTCAATGCCATCTTATTTCAAAATCATCATCAAATCAAGATTTTAAGATTAAATATCATAATCATAATAGGCCAAAATATTAGGGCTTAGGCCGAGATTTCAAAATCATGTGGAAGTGGTTACCTTCCAGAACTCCAAATAATCAACATGATGAGAATTTTAGAGGCAATCATAATAGGAATGTGACCTAAATTTAAGGAGTCATAACTTAACTACCACCATAATCTAGCACTTCAGTCTACAATAGTCATGATCCATCTAACATATCTAAATAGGGAGAGTATCAACCATCAAATCGTATTTTACAAGATCATGAGTCAAACGCCAAGATCATTGATAAGGAAACCATATTTCAAGATTTTGCAAGGTCAAAGTCATAACTGTATCCCCTTCCTTTCATGATCAAGGTAAGGTTAAATTTTAGAAATCTAGAGGTCAAATTGGGCTTCCAAGAGTGTGACCATAATAGGGAAGGATTGTGTTCTGGGTCCATCATATTATCCATATTGAGTATACAAATAGGAATAATACTCAATAAGTGATTTTCCTCTTGTACTAAGTCTTCACATCATAATTTAGCGGTCCAAAGACATGGTCATTCTATGGCATGATCATGGTACATATCAAATAGGGGAAATTTTTGCTTAACTATGCTTGAGGTTTGATCAACAATAGGGCAACATGGGTCTAATCAATAGGGACAGCATCAAACATGAGGTGTAAAACACTGAGTTCCACATTATTTCACCATATCAAGAATTTACCTCAAACACAAAAAGCACTAATATCCAATTGGTAACATTGAGTTTGCATGAGTACATCACTATCAAGAGTATATTCTTATATAAAATAGGATTTTCAATTTAAGATCATATCATGACATTATTGTGTTAATCAACTTTCATGATTTCAAATGTTTTTTAATTTTCCCGTGCATAAGATACTCATAATTGAGATCTCATGTGATTAAAAGTCAAGTGAGAAGAATCACATGAAGAGATAAGAAGACTAACTAAGCATCATCTACATGGGTGGCTTAGGTGGTCCTTAAAGAAGAGATGAGATGCTAGAAGACTCTCTAAACTTCAAGGAAAGGATTTTGTTCCTCCCTAGGTTCTGAAGATATGTTATTCCTTGAACATATATAGAGGCATATGTGTGTAGATTTGATACCAATCACTACAAAAAAATGATGATTTAGCTACAATTATTCTAACTACATATAAGTTATTTGTAGTTAGAAACTATTTTTCTTTATATATATAAATATTATAGTGAATTATACTAAGTAAAGATGGACTATCAATCTTGTGTAACTATGAATTAAATATTTTTCCCAACTGCCAAAGATGTGGAACCTATAAAAATATAGATGTATGATCGAAAGGTCACATGTTCAAAAACCCAACTTTGGGATGAATGAATGGCCATTTAAAAAAAACTTGTTCCCAACTCCTTGTCTCCCTTCCCCCATCTCTCTATTCATTTTAGCAAATTAGCAACTTGAATGAAATTTCAAGTTTTCCCCGTGCAATAACTTTGAGTCACAGACTCTCTTTTTCCCAATTGGCATGATGAGCACACATCACAATCCCCCTCATCTCTACAGGTGCATGATGCCCCGCTAACCCAATCCTCTTCTTCTCCATCCCTCATGTCTGATTGACCATCCCCCTCCACCCATGCACGTCATCCTTCCCATGTGGTCGACCCCCTATCCTTGCACCCCCTGTCCTCTACCATCCCTATCGTTCAGTTAACTCTGCCCCCCAGGATGGTTCCATACATGTTGTACTCTAAGGATGACATGCATGGGCCACCAAAAGGTGTGGGTCATCGGTCCCCTTGGTAAGAAACGATGAATCTAGAAGATCAAATTTTGGTGGTCATAGATGATGTACTTCACTAGTTGGATGGATGTGTGGATGCTTAATTTGGAAACAAGGAGGTGCTTTAGAAGTGAGCAATCTAATTTCAAATATGAAACACGTAGCATTTTTCTATGGTACAAAAAATATTATGAGTGGAAATTTTAATAACATGCATTCTATCATTGCATGCAATTATTCTGGATATTGCTATGTTGTATGCTTTCATTCATATGGATAGGGTATAAAAGTTGCAGTTTCTTGAGGAATAAGGGGTGGAGGCTCCAGATCTAGGGTTTTCTATTAAAACCAGGATAGGCCGAAGGAGAACAAAGGAGAAGAAGTTTGGTGGCACTGTGAGGGATTCGATTAGGGAATCTTGATTGTTGATCTCGCAAGGAACAGACAAGGTGGTGCCCATGGCATGGAGGTGAGGCCAAAGGAGGTCAAGTAGATTTCCTTATGAACGAGTGTCTAGGGAGGCAAGGACGACCTTGTCGATGATGGATGGGACGGAGGTGAAGACCTCACAGAGAAGCAGAGTACTCACGCAAAGAGGAAGGAGCAAGGGGTGGGTATCTCATGCTAAATGGATGTGGATCCCATCTTGGAGACCATGAACTCAGACCCTGGGAGCCTTAGCCTAGCGGTGTGGCTCATCAGTGGTTGTTGGATCTAGTTTGGACAACTTCAAGCATGCTAAAGAGGTAAAACTTGACATTTGTAACTTTATATTGTAGCCTTCAATCTTAGCAAATGTGGAGTCTATGGAAAGCTATCGATGTCTAGTATCTTGCAAAAATGGTTTGAAAGGGTGTTTCAGACGTTTGATCATTATTATATTTTGATTTTTAAAAGATAGGGGATCTTAACATTTTGGGCATGAAAAATGGCAAACAACTTTATAAATTCATGAATATTTTATAGTAATCAGATTTTGATATGTTAATATTATTTCAAAGCCTGGTCATTGAGATTTTATAGTTTTAGTAAGGTTTTTATGTAAACCCTAATAAGGGCATCATAGGTATGTCACCATTGATTTACAATGAAATGATTTGAGATTTTTACCTAGACCTTAATATATGTTGTTCTTATTGTTTCTAAAGTTTCAATAGAGTTTCATGCATTACGGTATTAGTATTATTAACTTTTGGCCTAACTGCTATTATGCAAGATAACCAATAATTATTTATGAGGAAATATGGGATATGTATACAAATTTTTTGTGGAAGGTGATTTGTAAATGTATTTATCTATGATGTCATAATTGAATCAATGACATTACTATATCTGACTATGTTTAAGATTTACTCTCATTATATGACATATATGCCCAAAGTAGTGCATACAATCATTTATTACTTATTTGAGTATAATGATTATAATAATGAATATAATAAGAGTTTTGATATAATTTTAATGCTAAGATTTTATGGTGATTTTAGATCAGAGTTATGTTTAGCTTAAATAGGAACCTGGATTTAATTCAGGAGGTCAGGGTGATGGGTCCTGAGATTTAGAAATCAAAAGAAGGGTATACATATGACCCATGAAAACTTTAATGATGTCAAGGTGATTCAATTATGGAACAAGGAATCAAGACTACCTTAATGAAATCATTATTATAAGAGGTAAGTGGGTCATGTCCATTGAATTTCATTACTATTATGATTCAACCTACACCTTCAAAGTAACTTAGAGATAAAGTTACTTTCAGACATTTAGTTATTAATGTTTAGCTCATATCCAATAATGCTTTTAGCAATCAGACTTTGTTCATATGAAATTATGTTGTGAGGATATTAGATTATAGGCTTTGGTTATTTAAGCTACCTTCATATACTAAGTATTTATTTATTCAATTCAGCATATTTCTCAAGCTTTTAGACACGGATGTCATGTATCTGATATCAGAATCAAATCAAGTCATCCTATTAAATCAGAGCTTTTGATTAAGATCTATCTATATAATAAGAATATTAGATTTAGATTTAATTTAGAATTTAAGAGAAGATTCAGATCAATAATTTAGTTTGCTAAGATTTCAATTTTCAATAGAATAATTTTAATACATCAGTTAAGCAAGACAAACTTCTTGAATATTTAGACTAGATTTAGATTCAAATTCAAATGTAGAATTTAGTACATGTCCATTTATCAATATTCAGTTTCAATATAAGATAAGTTCAAATTTAGAATTAAGTAAGTTCAGATTGAAGATAATTAAGCCAAAACCTTCACATAAGATATTATATGATAAGTCCTCATTCAGTTAGTCCCACGATGGTTCAAAGGCATATGTTGCCAATTCAAAGGAGTGTGTACTCCAATTTAGAGTTACTTTGGTACCAATTCAGGGCATAGACACACCACTTTAGAGACACCTCGATGTCATTTAGAGGCATGTAGTGCCAATTCAGAGGTACTTCGGTACCAATTCAGGGTGTAGATATGCCAATTTAGGAGGACTTATCATATAATGGTGTCCACAAATCAGATAAAAGACATAAATAAAAGGCACATCGATTCAGTATAAGTAACTGAATCATATTTATGTTTATCATATTAGAAATTCAATGTCACTTACTCTAACCTAGGTTTCCCTTTATGCATGGATGGAGAAGAGATGTCCACAGGTACATAACTTTAGGAGATAGTAATGACAAGAGGATGTAGCTACAACTTTAGGAGTTTTGCTTGATGGGTGTCATCTACATGATCCCAAAGTTAATACGAGAGTTGTATGAGGTAGTATCATGGTATTGAATTTCTTTTGTATATAATAATGTAATAGACTTTTAATTCCTAAAAATTTATGAGAATGCATTTTTACACAGTTTGTAATGGTTCTTTTCTATTATTATTGTCATGCATATCATGCTTATGAAACTCCCAGTTAAAAACAATTGCTTCTGTTTATGTGATATGAAAATCAGGGTGTTACAACAATAGAGTTTATGTAAGTATTGATTCTATTCTGGGATCCTCTAGTCACTCCTTTCTTGTTGGGGATGCCATTCTGATTCCTACCCTTGAAGACGTGGCTAAGATTACTCAGCTTCCTCTTCAATACCATTGGCATGACATACCAAATAAGTTGAGTTTGGCTATTGAACTGACAAATCTTATAGGTCTAAAGAAGTCCCAAGCTACTCGATGGTTTACTGAATATGGTCACCTCATTTAGATGGAACCCATGTGGGAGTCGTTCAAGAGGAAAGTGCAACTTGGTGTCGACACTCCTAAAGTGCCAGACTTGTAACCATATGCTTTGATCATACTAGTTGAGTTGTTCTTCAGAGAGATCGTTGGGCAAGTTATAGTTGGTGTTGTTAGAGTCATTTTTGTCATCTAGAGGAAAGAAACTACCATTCCTATGATATTGGAAGAGTTGTACAAGTGCTTGGACGAATTAAAATTGACCTAGAGGATTAGAAAATAGTTCAATATCCTACATATTAATTTGGAAATGTGCATCAGAACTACTAGTTGGTGGAGCCTTCAAACCTATATAATAGTGTGGCAAAAGAGCTCTTATCCAAACACATTTAGGTTGGTGAGGCTTTTCAACTTTTTGGGTGGTATGGCTTGATGGTATGCTAACCTGACATCTATAGACGTGCATTGGGGATGGATGGAGTTCTATCTTGACAACTCAAATTGTGGAGTTTACATGCCCAACTTCCAATGGTTGATCACCTTCTAGGTTAGGAAAGTTGTGTTTCATACTTTCCTGTGTCGGTGTCACTACAAAAAATATATCCATTAGTGGCATTTGAAAAACACCGGTAAAAGAATATAAATGCCACTAAAGGTATTTAGTGGCATTTATTAACACTTAAAAATGCCTCTAGTACCAATGCCACTAGAGAGATAGTGGCATAAGTTGGAAATGCCACTAAACATTTAGTTTTAATGGCTTTCAGTAAATTCCACTATAACATCATTTGGCTTTTATACAAATGTCACTATTACATCGATTGGCTTTTATACAAATGCCACTATTGTGTATAGGATGTTTTACAACATTGTTGAGTATAATGGCGTATAAACAATGTCACTATAATGTCATACTTATTATGTATGATTTCTAAATGAATGCCAATTGTAATTTGAACTCACATTTTCACATGTATTGATTATGGATTTCAATTTCTTTTATACATAATCAAAAGAAAATTACATGGGGAGGATATTATACGTTGCCCCTTTTATTAAATACAATACACATGAGACACCCTTGCATAAAATATTTTGCTAATGAGTACAATAGTATATCCTTTGACCATCTCTTCCTTGATATAATGAAAAGGCATGTGTGAACTAGAAATTCTTATATTTGTATGATTTTATTAAGTGTTCACTTGGTGGGAATCATCTTCACAAAGCATGCATAACCTGGCAATCTTAGTTGAGGATCTCAGCTAACTTGAAAGTGATAGTGATAAGGACTAGTGTGTATCTATTTCCGATCTATCTTGGAGGTCTATTAACATGAATAGTGAGGTTGGTAGCTTCCTTCATTGGGTCATCCTAAGAGTTTGGAGCATAATATATCCATACTTGAGATCCTTGACAGCAGCATTCTTCACAATAAATCCCACATTGTCACTAGGATGGGACACCAGGAGGGACTCATGATGCATCTCAATTGACTTAACTTTAGTGGTCAGACCATACACATTGATGTAACAACCATCCTTTGCTTTGAGACAAAAGAAAAGAACAAATTAAGACTTGTGTAAACTTGGTATTAGTCACGCACAATGGCTAATGTCGGGTAAAACAATGAGATGCAAACCATCATTGTACCAGATAAATTGGACAAGTTTTATCATAATTGTGAACATGACCATAAAAAGGCATTTCTATTTTATACTTTTTCCAGATATTCACAATGCTATCCCTTCCCATCATCTCCCTAAACAAGACCTCAGCTGCATAATATAAGTCAAAAGAATATCCAAGAACATGGTAAGCTAAAAGTTTCAATCATGGTTGCTTTTTTCTATCCTCATAAACTTGTACTATTTGCTACCTTCTCTGCAACCATCCTCTCTATTCACAACATAAAAATAAAACATTTTGTAGTTCATTGAATACCTACAACATTGAGTTAATGCTTCTCAAGACAAAGAAAATTGAAAAAATAAATCATTTATACTATGTACCCTTTGTTGTTCATGACTTTTAAACTCATTGAAATTGAAAAAGAATTTCATATTTTCACAATGGAGAAAATAATACACCAGAGTCACTAATCATTAACTAGTGCTTTCCCATGTTTTTAACACAATTGCAACCACCCATCAATTCTTCCAATATCATTGCACATTTGTAGGCATGTGAAATATTATTTAAGGAAATAGATGTAATGAGTTCATGGCGCTTGTTCTTTTGAAAATTGTACCACTTAAATCAAGTGTGGATAAATTCCATGTATAAACAAATACATATGGACATAGTGAAGTCAGAAATAGAAAATCACAACAACACATACAAACAAAAATTAGTACCAAAACAAGTAAATGACATATATCCCTATAACAACAGACAAAGCTAGGTAAAAAATGCTACTATTAACTAGAAATTGGGATTAAGGTGTACCATTAAGACAACATAAAATAGAAAATTTACCTAGTTTCTCTCGACCTAATCTTCCTTCAGATATTTCATGTGATTGATTTCAAGAGGAGTTAATTTATCAATATCCATCTTTCTCACTATCAGTTCCAACGTCATTATGTGTGACTTATATTGAATCATAGTCTCTTCCAAATTTATCTAAACTCTAAGAAAATATGAGGGAATTGTAGTGCCCAACCCTTCGACCAGCACCAACACCTCCAACCACAAATCATTCTCCCCACAGTCATTCATAGAGATCATGTTCATGTTCTCACAACACCTTCAACCACAACAAACATCTTCTATCTAATATGTAGATTCAAGTATATATCAAAAGTTAAATGCTAAATAGAAGGAAAATATAAAGATATATATACATATATATGCATATATGTACATATATATGCATATATGTACATATATATGTATATATATGTACCCTATGGTCAATAACAAGAATAAGAAGAAGACAAATTTAATTCCAAATTCATATAAGTATGTGGTCCCTTTGATTATGAAACCAGAGTTTAAGTACGATGTGAAACATTAATATAGTTGAAGTCAATGACATTTGAATGAGTTTTCATTCTCTACTCACAAGAAAATACATTTCTACGAATTTACCGATGGCACATGGCAATGTAGGAAGTTCATGCCTTTTAACTACTTACATCGAGTTGGAAACATCTTGTAGGAATGAAGAAGAAATATAATGTAGCTACAACAAAAAAGAGAAACAAATATACAAATATCACTTGATGTAATTGGACCAATGCTGATCAGAAACTAACTAATCGCATGGCTTCCGAAGGAGTCTGACCTCACTTTGGGCATCAACTTCCGACCAAACCTTAGAGCTTCCTTTGTGAATGTCATGTTCATTCGCCCTCCCAACTGGAACAGCTCCTCCTAACTAAAACAAACATGTGATACTCCCTGAGTGGAAAAGTATATTTCAAACTTTCAGTTTAATGAAGGAACTCGTCTGATGCTCTGTCATCTTGAGCAATTCTTGAATTCCATAAAAAATTTACCATATTGATGTACAAAAATAGAAATACTTGTTTATCCAATAATATGCCATATTGATTATGTGGGGAAGGCGTCACCAACACTTGTGAGTCAAACAAACTGAATTGTTTTAATGGAGATAGATGTGAATTCCAAGGGGAAAGCTAATGAAATTATGACAAATAATAGTTTCCAAGAATAATATAGAGAGAGTAAGACAATATATGCACAGAAATTGTAGTCTAGGTAACGTTATAGAGTTAGAAAAGAAATTTGATGGTCTGTACATTTCTATATTTGATGGTCATAGGTACAACATCTGTTGTTGAAATTTTAACAATTGGAGGAGGTCACATAAAAGGACATCAATAGTTATATCATTAGTATTATAAGAGCATGTATGTTTCCACAACCAACAACAAAAACTGCTTATAAAAGCATCTCTAATATTATGACATTCCATGATGTTAACAACTATTATAAGTAATATTTTATTACCACAGATTATAGGGATATACTGAAATTTCTAACCTATTTATGTTGAGGGTATGTGTAACATCCTCGATTTCATAGATAAAGTAAGCCTTTAATGTGGGGTTTTCTAATAAATTCATGTCAAGGGATATAATGAACGTAACTATGGCTAGGTATGTAATTAAGTACACAAAATGTGTAATACAAGCCATATGATCAACAAATGCACACATAATGACTTGAATGTGTATGATTGTAGTCGGTTGTATATGAATATAAATGAATTATTCCTATGAAAGATAATGTGATGAATATATAATATGATGAGTCCAGTTCATGGCTTGAGCCTTAGACCTAGCTTAGGTCTTCATGTTATGTAAGTAAAGAAATATTAATCACATATGTCATACATGAGCTTCAATTGAGAAATTATATTGATTGAAGACTTATTTTCATGATTTGGAATACATTTAAGCTCATGGACCCTTTGAAATACTAAGGGATGGGCTATGTGCCCTAGAGCCCAAATTCCAGCCCTAGTGGACCAATTAAGTTTTACAAATAGGTCATTGGAGTACAAATTGAGAATTTAGTATTTCGTGGAAATAATGAATGCCTCAAAATATTTTTAGTAGAATAATCATTAGAATATAAGATGGTGGGAGAAATTTTAGATGATTTTGATGTATATAGTGGCCTAGGTAATTAAATTAGTAGTTATAATGTTTTATTTAAAAGACAGGTTTGAAGTGTTTATCCAATAAGTTTTGACTCGATATCTTGTTCATATATAAATGATAACCATGCAGTGTTTCTCCCAAAATTTGGGATCAAACAGTGCTCATATATGGAGTTTATAAATATTTATCTAATCTTGACTTTTATGCAAAAGAAAAAGAAAAAGAATAATAAAAAAGGGACGACTCCCGTCCGTATCGGACCAGCCGCGTCCAAGGAAACAGGGGGCCGAACAGAGACCCAATAAAAGGGGGGGTCTCGCCCTTGATCTCAAATGAGGGGGGGCTATAAAGTTTTAGACTTCAGTTTTGGAGGGGCTAGTGATTCGATCCTAGGGTTTTGCTGGAAACCAAGAGCGACAGGAAGATAGAGGGTGAAGCGGAGCCATGGTGGCGGCGGTAGGAAAAAACTGGCCTTTTCATTCTTGGCCTACTTGTACACAGTGATGGCACCACCCAAGCTGAGGGATCGGATGGTGGTAGGGGACGCCTGGCCGCAAGCTACGACAAGCTAAGCGTCAAGATCGAGGTTGCCAAAGGCAGATCATACTTAGATGGCAGCCTGTGCAGCAAAACAAGGGACCTTCCCCTCATTTGGGTATATGGGCGAACAAGAAGACGGTTCCTTCTAGACCTGTGACCCAGGAAGAAAGGGAAATAGGGGCCGCTCACCACAGTCCTTAGATTGTGAACCAATGGCAGGGATCAATTCAACTTCATCTTGAGATGTAGAGCTCAGTTTAGGACAAACAAGATATCTACAGAAGCTCATGATGAGTACTATCATATAAAAATACTTCCAGGTTGTGGTTTTGATATCTGATATTTACTAAAAATAGTGTATTCAAAACTATATGATTTTGATGTTTGGTCAATTAAAAATAGTAAACGCCTTTAGAAATTCATATAAATTTTACTGAATGTGTATTTTGATATGTTTAACATTAATTCAGAGCCTGATCTTTCATATATGAAGTTTTATGAGATTTTTATTGTAAACCCTAATAAGGGTATTTTGGGTATTTCACCCATGATCTGATTTTTAAATGACCTGATATTTTAATACATGGTCATTCCTACATTATATGAATACTTTTTTGGAGATTTGATGAAGCTTCTTGTCCTATTATATTAGTATTTAGTTTTAGATGAGTAGTCATTATGAAAGAATAATAAATGGTTATCTTGAGACAATAAGTGATGTATATGCCTAATTAAGTCTGATATTATTTATCTAAATAGTTTTTTATTTGATTTCATAATAGATTCAAGTAAGATTATTATATATGACTATGTTGAGATTTTATTCTTATATGATCTATATGTTCATATTAGTGCATAAGACGATTTATGTCTTATTTCAGTATAAAGATAATATTGATTATATTGTAAGAGTTTTGATTTAATTTCAACACCAATATGTTATGATGAGTTTAGACTAAAGTTATGTATAGTCTAAATAAGATTCCTAATTTGTAGGTTACAAGGTTAGTAAGATGGGGTTTTGAGATTTAGAAATAGAAAGATGGAACATACACTTGGACTTATAGGACTATGATGATATCTAGGTCATTAAATTTATGGAACTTAGAATCAAGACTTCCTTACCGATGACATATGTACAAGAGGTAAGTGGTTCATGCCCATGAATATTCGTATTTTAAGTCCAATATGTTTACATGTCTCCTGGTAAGACTTTTATAATTTATATGGTTCAATGTTCTAAGATTTTAATGCAATCAAGAATATTCTCATATCTCTATCATTATGTAAGTTCAGATACCCAAAATCTCAAATAGAGACATGTTTCTCAAAATAGTTGTGACCCATGGACCAAGTTCATGAGAAAGTTAGATAATCATGTTCTTACAAGGTTTCTTAGAAATGTTTGAAATTAATGAATGGGGTCGTAAGATAAGATATGCAAGTAATGTAGCCCTACTTAGTTGTTTATTTGGGATGGCTTTATATTGAGAATTTAAGTACACATTTGTTATCAGGATTTCTCATATTTATAGGCATAACTATGTATTACGATTTCAAGTAGAAACATGCCATTAAGATTCATACATATGTATAGATATAACAACTCGATTCCTTAGAATGAATAATATCTAGAATTTAATTACAATATAAGAATATGAATTTTAGAATATTAAGACATAGACTACTTTTAGAAATAAAGGTGCTTTTGGAATCACAATGTATTGAATGAGGTCATGATGGCATTATAAGATAATGACACATTAAGTTATGATTAGGTAGCAATACAATATTATATAAAAATTCTATTTTGATATTTAAGGTTTAATATGTAAGTTCATATGCAAATTTTTAGGGTTTAATCATATTTTATAAGAAGGATTGAACCATCATGTCAGAATTGATATTTTTAGATATGTTGTACTTATGATACTTTCATAAGCTTGACTTAAGATACTTTATATACTTAGTATTTCTATATTCATGTCAGATCCTTTCTCATAAGACATTAGACTCATTTATGGTATAATTGGTATAATGAAGTAATCTTACTAAATAAAAATTTTAGAATAAGGTTTACCCAGATAATGAGATACATGTTCAAATCCAGCAATGAATTCAGTTTAGAACTTAAGAATCGGAGATTTAGATTCAGACTTAGACTACTCACCTTGTGAGTAGCTAGATTTTGAATAAAGATTCATGATATGGGTTATAGACCCAATCTCAATCATGTTGTAATTTGAAATACATATCCAAATTCCATAATAGATTCAGTTCAGATTTGAAAGAACAAAGATTCAGATTCAAATTTCAGATTTCAGATTCAAAACTAAGTACATGTTTAGTACTCAGTTTCAGATAAGTTCAGATTCAGAGTTTAGTAAAGATAGACTTAAGATAATTAATTCAAACCCTTCACATAATACATTATATAATAAGTCCTCATTCAGAGAATCTCGGGACGATTCAGAGGCATTTGTTGCCAATTCAGAGGAGTGTTTACTCCATTTCAGAGGGCACGTTATGCAAAAAAGGGTGTGTTGAACCATAGAGGACACTTCGGTGTCAACAGAGGGCACGTTGTGCCAATAGAGGGTGTGTTGCACCATAGAGGACACTTCGGTGTCACAGAGGAGGACTTATTGTATAATGGTGGCCACGGTCAGATAAAATTGTAAGTAAAAGATACTTAAGATTAGAGTATGTCTGTAACCTCATACATGAGTATGATGAGAGGGAACTAGATAAGATAAGTATGACCTAGGCACTTTGGTGTAGGTCATGAGATCCATGTACCAGAGTACATGACTCCAGGATAAGATAAGAATCCAGATTAAAAAATAAGAGACTTTATGTTTCATATTTTATTCAGAGCTTAATGTTAGTTCCATGTTTATAATGTGTCATTTTAGTTCTTCAGCAATGTATATTTTAGAATACTCATGCCACTTACTCTAACAACTATTTTTTCAAATGCATGGCTGGGGACGTGATGTCCGCAAGTTTTGGAGCAGCTGAGGATCAAAGGAACAAGTAAAGGTCTAGGAGATTTTCAAACTTGTCTAGTGGGGTGCCATCTACCGAGATGATCCAGAGTTTAGACATCTTTTTATGTATAGTCTTCTTATCAGAGTATATTAGATGACTTGTTATTCTTTGTTAAAACTATGTATGAATCAGTTCTCCAATTATGCAAAGTGTTTCATTTACTTTAATTGCATTGATAATCATGTTTGTGACACTCTCGATTGAAAGAAAAAAAAATGCTTCCTCTCACGTGATATGAAAATAGAGGGTTTCACAATATGGTATCAGAGCAATTTGGTAAATGGCCACTAGGCAAACATGATTCTCATAGTCACCCTAGAGTGAAGAGGTAAGATTAGAGTTTAGGGATAGATTCCATAAGAAGAATACCATAACCTAGAGTGATTGTGGGTCTTAAATTTAGAATAGATAGATATCTTAGAGGTATAAGTCATCCTTGTTTATATCTAAAGTAGCAACCTAAACCTAACTATGAGCTTTCTTCTCCATTCTCAGTGGTTATGGCCAGCCAATTGAGAATTGAAAAGGAATTTCATAAGCGCTAGACTTTTATGCATATCTCCTTTCTTACTAGCCCATGTGGTATGGGACACATGTGTTAGTGGGTTAGTGAGGGATAGCATGTCAGGATCTCACATCTATGGGTATGTGCTTGATCACCACATATCTAGAAATGTAGGAGGTACCTGGAAGACCTAAGATTAGATGATCAACTACACCTAATGTAAGAAAGTCATGATAATGTTGAGGTTGATGCCCTAAGTGTGGAGCCAAGTTTAGTCTCATAAACCCTAATTATGAGTTGAGAAATAAATCAAGGTAATAGATAATGCTTACATAAATATTTTATGAAAATACATTACATATCTATTTTCATGCAAAATCTTGAACATGTGTACCTCAACATGTTAATTAGTAGTAGCCTAGAGTAATTTCGAGGACAAAATTTATTTTAAGGTGGGTAGAATTGTAACATCCTCGATATCATAGCTAAAGTAAGCCTTTAATGTGGGGTTTTCTAGTAAAGGCATGTCAAGGGACGTAATGAACGTAACTATGGCTAGGTATGTAATTAAGTACATAAAATGAGTAATACAAGCCATCTGATCAACAAATACACACATAATGACTCGAATTTGTATGATTGTAGTCGGTTGTATATGAATATAAATGAATTATTCCTATGAATGATAATGTGACGAATATATAATATGATGAGTCCAGATCATGGCTTGAGCCTTAGACCTAGCTTAGGTCTTCATGTTATGTAAGTAAAGAAATATTAATCACATATGTCATACATGAGCTTCAATTGAGAAATTATATTGATTGAAGTCTTGTTTTCATGATTTGGAATACATTTAAGCTCATGGACCCTTTGAAATACTAAGGGATGGGCCATGTGCCCTAGAGCCCAAATTCCAGCCCTAGTGGACTAATTAAGTTTTATTAATAGGTCCTTGGAGTACAAATTGATAATTTAGTATTTGGTGGACATAATGAATGCTCAAAATATTTTTAGTAGAATAATCATTAGAATATAAGATGGTGGGAGAAATTTTAGATGATTTTGATGTATATAGTGGCCTAGGTAATTAAATTAGTAGTTATAATGCTTTTATTTAAAACACAAGTTTGAAGTGTTTATCCAGTAATTTTTGACTTGATATCTTGTTCATATATAAGTGATAACCATGGAGTGTTTCTCCCAAAATTTGGGATCAAACAATGCTCATATATGGAGTTTATAAATATTTATCTAATCTGGACTTTTATGCAAAAGAAAAAGAAAAAGCAAAATAAAAAAGGGGGCAACTCCTGTCTGTATCGGACCAGCTGCGCCCAAGGAAACAGGGGGATGAACAGAGACCCAATAAAGGGGGGATCTCACCCTTGATCTCGAACGGGAGGGGGGCTATAAAGTTTCAAACTTCAGTTTTGGAGGGGCTAGTGATCTGATCCTAGGGTTTTGTTGGAAACCGAGAGCAAGAGGAAGATATAGGGTGAAGCGGAGTCGTGGTGGCGGCGGTAGGTAGAAACTAGCCTTTTCATTCTTGTCCTGCTTGTACTCAATGATGGCACCGCCAAAGCAGAGGGATCGGATGGTGGTAGGGGACGCCTGGCCGCAAGCTACAACAAGCTAAGCGTCAAGATCGAGGTTGCAGAAGGCAGATCATACTTAGGCGGCAGCCTGTGCAGCAAAACAGGGGACCCTCCCCTCATTCAGGTATATGGGCGAACAAGAAGATGGTTCCTTCTAGATCTGTGACCCAGGAAGCAAGGGAAATAGGGGCCTCTCGCCACAGTCCTTAGATTGTGAACCAACGGCTGGGATCAATTCAACTTCAGGTATATTCAAAAAGTCATATCTTGAGATGTAGAGCTCAGTTTGGGACAAACAAGATACCTACAGAAAGACCATGATGAGTACTATTATAAAAATACTTCTATATTATTATTTTTATATCTAATATTTACTAAAAATAGTGTATTAAAAACTATATGATTTTGATGTTTGGTCAATTAAAAATAGTAAACGCCTTTAGAAATTCATTCAAATTTTACTGAATGTGTATTTTAATATGTTTAACATTAATTCAGAGCCTGATCTTTCATATATGAAGCTTTAATGAGATTTTTTATTATAAACCCTAATAAGGGTATTTTGGGTATTTCACCCATGATCTAATTTTTAAATGACCTGATATTTTAATACATGGTCATTCCTACATTATATGAATACTTTTTTTGGAGATTTGATGAAGTTTTTTGTGCTATTATATTAGTATTTAGTTTTAGATGAGTAGCCATTATGAAAGAATAATAAATGATTATCTTGAGACAATAAGTGATATATATGCCTAATTAAGTTTGATATTATTTATCTAAATTGTTTTTAATTTTATTTCATAATAGATTCAAGTAAGATTAGTATATATGACTATGTTGAGATTTTCTTCTTATATGATCTATATGTTCATATTAGTGCATAAGACGATTTATGTCTTATTTGAGTATAAAGATAATATTGATTATATCGTAAGAGTTTTGATTTAATTTCAATGACAGTATTTTATGATGAGTTTAGACTAAAGTTATGTATAGTCTAAATAAGATTCCTAATTTGTAGGTTACAAGGTTAGTAAGATGGGGTTTTGAGATTTAGAAATAGAAAGATGGAACATACACTTGGAATAATAGGACTATGATGATATCCATGTCATTAAAGTTATGGAACTTAGAATAGAGACTTCCTTACCGATGCCATCTATACAAGAGGTAAGTGGTTCATGCCCATGAGTATTTGTATTTTAAGTTCAATATGTTTACATGTCTCCTGATAAGATTTTTATAATTTATATGGTTCAATGTTCTAAGATTTTAATGCAAACAAGAATATTCTCATATCTCTATTTTTATGTAAGTTCAGATACCCAAAATCTCAAATAAAGACATGTTGCTCAAAATAGTTGTGACCCATGGACCAAGTCCATGAGAAAGTTAAAGAATCATGTTCCTACAAGGTTTCTTAGAAATTTTTGAAATTAATGAATGGGATCATAAGATAAGATATGCAAGTAATGTAGTCCTGCTTAGTTGGTGATTTGGGATAGCTTTATATTGAGAATTTAAGTACACATTTGTTATCAGGATTTCTCATATTTATAGGCATAACTATATATGTATTACGATTTCAAGTAGAAACATGACATTAAGATTCATATAAATGTATAGATATAACAACTAGATTCCTTAGAATGAATAATATCTAGAATTTAATTACAATATTAGAATATGAATTTTAAAATATTAAGATATAGTCTACTTTTAGAAATAAAGGTGCTTTTAGAATCACAATGTATTGAATGAGGTCATGATGGCATTATAAGATAATGACACATTAAGTTATGATTAGGTTGATATACAATATTCTATAAAAATTCTATTTTGATATTTAAGGTTTAATATGTAAGTTCATATGCAAAGTTTTAGGGTTTAATCATATTTTATAAGAAGGATTGAACCATCTTGTCAGAATTGATATTTTTAGATATGTTGTACTTATGATACTTTCATAAGCTTGACTTGAGATACTTTGTATACTTAGTATTTCTATATACATGTCAGATCCTTTCTCATAAGACATTAGACTCATTTATGGTATAATTTGTATAATGAAGTAATATTACTAAATAAGAGTTTTAGAATAAGGTTTACCAAGATAATGAGATACATGTTCAAATCCAGCAATGAATTCAGTTTAGAACTTAAGCATAAGAGATTTAGATTCAGACTTAGACTAATCACCTTGTGAGTAGCCATATTTTGAATAAAGATTCATGATATGGGTTATAGACCCAATCTCAATTATGTTGTAATTTGAAATACATATCCAAATTCCATAATAGATTCAGTTCATATTTGAAAGAGCAAAGATTCATATTCAGATTTCAGATTTCAGATTTTAGATTCAAAACTAAGTACATGTTTAGTACTCAATTTCAGATAAGTTCAGATTCAGAGTTTAGTAAAGATAGACTTAAGATAATTAATTAAAAACCTTCACATAATACATTATATAATAAGTCATCATTCAGAGAGTCCCGGGACGATTCAGAGGCATCTGTTGCCAATTCAGAGGAGTGTTTACTCCATTTCAGAGGGCACGTTGTGCCAACAGAGGGTGTGTTGCACCATAGAGGACACTTCAGTGTCAACAGAGGGCACGTTGTGCCAATAGAGGGTGTGTTGTACCATAGAGGACACTTCGGTGTTACAGAGGAGGACTTATTGTATAATGGTGGCCACAGTCAGATAAAAATTGTAAGTAAATGATACTTAAGATTAGAGTATGTCTGTAACCTCATCCATGAGTATGATGAGAGGGAACTAGATAAGATAAGTATGAGCTAGGCACTTTGGTGTAGGTCATGAGATCCATGTACTAGAGTACATGACTCCAGGATAAGATAAGAATCCAGATTAAGAAATAAGAGACTTTATGTTTTAGATTTTATTCAGAGCTTAATGTTAGTTTCTTGTTTATAATATCCCATTTTAGTTCTTCAGCAATGTATATTTTAGAATACTCATGCCACTTACTCTAACAACTATTTTTCCAAATGCATGGTTGGGGACGCGATGTTTGTAGGTTTTGGAGCAGCTGAGGATCAAAGGAACAAGTAAAAGTCTAGGAGATTTTCAAACTTTCCTAGTGGGGTGCCATCTACTGAGACGATCCAGAGTTTAGACATCTTTTTATGTATAGTCTTCTTATCAGAGTATATTAGATGACTTGTTATTCTTTTTCAAAACTATGTATGAATTAGTTCTCCAATTATGCAAATTGTTTCATTTACTTTAATTGCATTGATAATCATGTTTGTGACACTCCCGATTGAAAGAAAAAAAATGCTTCTGCTCACGTGATATGAAAACAGAGGGTGTCACAATATGGTATCAGAGCAATTTGGTAAATGGCCACTAGGCAAACATGATTCTCATAGTCACCCTAGAGTGAAGAGGTAAGATTAGAGTTTAGGGATAGATTCCATAAGAAGAATACCATAACCCAGAGTGATTATGGGTCTTAAATTTAGAATAGATAGATATCTTAGAGGTAGAAGTCATCCTTGTTTAGATCTGAAGTAGCAACCTAAACCTAGCTAATGATCTTTCTTCTCCATTCTCTGTGGTTATCGCCAGCCAATTGAGAATTGAAAAGGAATTTCATAAGCGCTAGACTTTATGCATCTCTCCTTTCTTACTAGCCCATGTGGTATGGGACACATGTGTTAGTGGGTTAGTGAGGGATAGCATGTCAGGATCTCACATCTCTGGGTATGTTCTTGATCACCACATACCTAGAAATGTAGGAGGTACCTGGAAGACCTAAGATTAGACGGTCAACTACACCTAATGTTAGAAAGTCGTGATAATGTTGAGGGTTGATGCCCTAAGTGTGGAGCCAAGTTTAGTCTCATAAACCCTAATTATGAGTTGAGCAATAAATCAAGGTAATAGATAATGCTTACATAAATATTTTATGAAAATACGTTACATATCTATTTTCATGCAAAATCTTGAACATGTGTACCTCAACATGTTAATTAGTAGTAGCCTAGAGAAATTTTGAGGACAAAATTTATTTTAAGGTGGCTAGAATTGTAACATCCTCAATTTCATAGCTAAAGTAAGCCTTTAATGTGGAGTTTTCTAGTAAAGGCATGTCAAGGGACGTAATGAACGTAACTATGGCTAGGTATGTAATTAAGTACACAAAATGTGTAATACAAGCCATCTAATCAATAAATACACACATAATGACTTGAATGTGTATGATTGTAGTCGGTTGTATATGAATATAAATGAATTATTCCTATGAACGATAATGTGATGAATATATAATATGATGAGTCCAGTTCAAGGCTTGAGCCTTTGACCTAGCTTAGGCTGTCATGTTATGTAAGTAAAGAAATATTGATCACATATGTCATACATGAGCTTCAATTGAGAAATCATATTGATTGAAGACTTATTTTCATGATTTGGAATACATTTAAGCTCATGGACCCTTTGAAATACTAAGGGATGGGCCATGTGCCCTAGAGCCCAAATTCCAGCCCTAGTGGACCAATTAAGTTTTACAAATAGGTCCTTGGAGTACAAATTGAGAATTTAGTATTTTGTGGACATAATGAATGCTCAAAATATTTTTAGTCGAATAATAATTAGAATATAAGATGGTGGGAGAAATTTTTGATGATTTTGATGTATATAGTGGCCTAGGTAATTAAATTAGTAGTTATAATGTTTTTATTTAAAAGAAAAGTTTGAAGTGTTTATCTAGTAAGTTTTGACTTGATATCTTGTTCATATATAAGTGATAACCATGGAGTGTTTCTCCCAAAATTTGGGATCAAACAGTGCTCAGATATGGATTTTATAAATATTTATCTAATCTAGACTTTTATGCAAAAGAAAAAGAAAAGGCAAAATAAAAAAGGGGGCGACTCCCGTCCGTATCGGACCAGCTGCGCCCAAGGAAACAGGGGGCCAAACAGAGACCCAACAAAAGGGGGGGTCTCTCCCTTGATCTCGAATGAGGGGAGGTCTATAAAGTTTCGGACTTCAGTTTTGGAGGGGCTAGTGATCCGATCCTAGGGTTTTGCTGGAAACCGAGAGCGAGAGGAAGATAGAGGGTGAAGCTGAGCCATGGTGGCGGCGGTAGGCAGAAACTGGCCTTTTCATTCTTGGCCTGCTTGTACTCAATGATGGCACCGCCCAAGCTGAGGGATCGGATGGTGGTAGGGGACGCCTGGCCGCAAGCTACGACAAGTTAAGCGTCAAGATCGAGGTTGCCGAAGGCAGATCATACTTAGGCGGTAGTTTGTGTAGCAAAACAGGGGACCTTCCCCTCATTCGGGTATATGGGCGAACAAGAAGGTGGTTCCTTCTAGATCTGTGACCCAGGAAGAAAGGGAAATAGGGGCCGCTCGCCACAGTCCTTAGATTGCGAACCAACGGTTGGGATCAATTCAACTTCAGGTATATTCAAGAATTCATATCTTGAGATGTAGAGCTCAGTTTGGGACAAACAAGATATCTACAGAAAGCTCATGATGAGTAATATCACATAAAAATACTTCTAGATTATTATTTTGATATCTGATATTTACTAAAAATAGTGTATTCAAAACTATATGATTTTGATGTTTGGTCAATTAAAAATAGTAAATGCCTTTAGAAATTCATACAAATTTTACTGAATGTGTATTTTAATATGTTTAACATTAATTCAAAGCTTGATCTTTCATATATGAAGCTTTAATGAGATTTTTATTATAAACCCTATTAAGGGTATTTTGGGCATTTCACCCATGATCTGATTTTTAAATGACCTGATATTTTAATACATGGTCATTCCTACATTATGTGAATACTTTTTTTTGGAGATTTGATGAAGTTTCTTGTGCTATTATATTAGTATTTAGTTTTATATGAGTAGCCATTCTGAAAGAATAATAAATGATTATCTTGAGACAATAAGTGATATATATGCCTAATTAAGTCTGATATTATTTATCTAAATAGTTTTTAATTTGATTTCATAATAGATTCAAGTAAGATTAGTATATATGACTATGTTGAGATTTTCTTCTTATATGATCTATATGTTCCTATTAGTGCATAAGATGATTTATGTCTTATTTGAGTATAAAGATAATATTGATTATATAATAAGAGTTTTGATTTAATTTCAATGCCAGTATTTTATGATGAGTTTAGACTAAAGTTATGTATAGTCTAAATAAGATTCCTAATTTGTAGGTTACAAGGTTAGTAAGATGGGGTTTTGAGATTTAGAAATAGAAAGATGGAACATACACTTGGACTAATAGGACTATGATGATATCCAGGTCATTAAAGATATGGAACTTAGAATCGAGACTTCCTTACTGATGCCATCTATACAAGAGGTAAGTGGTTCATTCCCATGAGTATTCGTATTTTAAGTTCAATATGTTTACATGTCTCCTGATAAGACTTTTATAATTTATATGGTTCAATGTTCTAATATTTTAATGCAAACAAGAATATTATCATATCTCTATCATTATGTAAGTTCAGATACCCAAAATCTCAAATAGAGACATGTTGCTCAAAATAGTTGTGACCCATGGACCAAGTCCATGAGAAAGTTAAAGAATCATGTTCCTACAAGGTTTCTTAGAAATGTTTGAAATTAATGAATGGGATCGCAAGATAAGATATGCAAGTAATGTAGCCATACTTAGTTGGTGATTTGGGATAGCTTTGTATTGAGAATTTAAGTACACATATGTTATCAGGATTTCTCATATTTATAGGCATAACTATGTATTACGATTTCAAGTAGAAACATGTCATTAAGATTCATACATATGTACAGATATAACAACTAGATTCCTTAGAATGAATAATATCTAGAATTTAATTATATAAGAATATGAATTTTAGAATATTAAGACAGTCTACTTTTAGAAATAAAGGTGCTTTTGGAATCACAATGTATTGAATGAGGTCATGAAGGCATTATAAGATAATGACACATTAAGTTATGATTAGGTTGCAATACAATATTCTATAAAAAAATCTATTTTGATATTTAAGGTTTAATATGTAAGCTCATATGCAAAGTTTTAGGGTTTAATCATATTTTATAAGAAGGATTGGACCATCTTGTCAGAATTGATATTTTTAGATATGTTGTACTTATGATACTTTCATAAGCTTGACTTAAGATACTTTGTATACTTAGTATTTCTATATTCATGCGAGATCCTTTCTCATAAGACATTAGACTCATTTATGGTATAATTGGTATAATGAAGTAATCTTACTAAATAAGAGTTTTAGAATAAGGTTTACCCAGATAATGAGATACATGTTCAAATCCAGCAATGAATTCAGTTTAGAACTTAAGAATAAGAGATTTAGATTCAGACTTAGACTACTCACCTTGTGAGTAGCCAGATTTTGAATAAAGATTCATGATATGGGTTATAGACCCAATCTCAATTATGTTGTAATTTGAAATACATATTCAAATTCCATAATTGATTCAGTTCATATTTGAAAGAGCAAAGATTCAGATTCAGATTTTAAATTTAAGATTTAAAAATAAGTACATGTTTAGTACTCAATTTTAGATAAGTTCAGATTCAGAGTTTAGTAAATATAGACTTTAAATAATTAATTCAAAACCTTCACATAATACATTATATAATAAGTCCTCATTCAGAGAGTCCCGGGACGATTTAGAGGCATCTGTTGCCAATTCAGAGGAGTGTTTACTCCATTTCATAGGGCATGTTGTGCCAACAGATTGTGTATTGCACCATAGAGGACACTTCGGTGTCAACAGAGGGCGCGTTTTGCCAATAGAGGGTGCGTTGCACCATAGAGGACACTTTGGTGTCACAAAGGAGGACTTATTGTATAATGGTGGCCACAGTCAGATAAAAATTGTAAGTAAAAGATACTTAAGATTAGAGTATGTATGTCACCTCATCCATGAGTATGATGAGAGGGAAATAGATAAGATAAGTATGACCTAGGAACTTTGGTGTAGGTCATGAGATCCATGTACCAGAGTACATGACTTCAGGATAAGATAAGAATCCAGATTAAGAAATATGAGACTTTATGTTTTAGATTTTATTCAGAGCTTAATGTTAGTTTCATGTTTATAATGTCCCATTTTAGTTCTTCAGCAATGTATATTTTAGAATACTCATGCCACTTACTCTAATAACTGTTTTTCCAAATGCATGGCTGGGGACGCGATGTCCACAGGTTTTGGAGCAGCTGAGGATCAAAGGAACAAGTAAAGATCTATGCGATAAATTGCCTAGTGGGGTGCCATCTACCGAGACGATCCAGAGTTTAGACATCTTTTTATGTATAGTCTTCTTATCAGAGTATATTAGATGACTTGTTATTCTTTGTCAAAACTATATATGAATCAGTTCTCCAATTATGCAAAGTGATTGATTTACTTTAATTGCATTGATAATCATGTTTGTGACACTCCCGATTGAAAGAAGAAGAAAAATGCTTCCACTCACGTGATATGAAAACAGAGGGTGTCATAGTATGAGACAAACCCCAAGTCTTAAATAGTCATCCTCATCACATTTTTGCTGACATCACATATAGAAAAATGGAGCAATTGATGGATAGCTTTATTATTGAATGTCTGACAATAAGCCAATTTCACAACCTACATACCCCCATAATGTAGGATTGGATCTTGATCTCTAGTCATTTATTCAATTAGTGTATCTACCCCTTCTTCCTTTCCTGAGGCAGTTAGAGTCATTCCAAGTGTTAAGCCCTTGCATTTCCAATCAAAGCAATTACAAAGTCAAAGAACATATCAATAATCTTGTGAAAGTAGAAATGATAACGAAAATAAAATATTGAAAAAGGGATAGTCACCTCATTACCTTCTCATGTTTTGTATCATTGGCATAAACCAGCATTTCACAAGACTTGTCACTGAAATTATGAACCATCAATTATCCCATACTAATACATGACCTCGATTCAACTATACAAGAGATAGATATAGGTAAAGTAGAATCATTAGAGATCATTTGTGTTGGAAAGATAAATAATTCTAATTACTATGGAAAAAAGTTAAACCATATATAAGATTGACAGTATCCTATATAAGTTCATGGTTACTAGTTCTATAAATCACTTACCTATGATCCAAAAAGCACATAAGTGGGAATATTATAATGATTAGAGAGGTATTCAATATTTGGTTAGCATGCCAATAAAGAAACAACATAACCAAGTTGGTCATTTAGATTTTTGACGGTCAACAACTGTCCAAAACCCAATAAAAGCCTCAATTTATGTACCAAAAATCCAAAATCATCTCGGTGTCCCTTCACTATACTAACCACTCACCATGATAGTTCCATCCTTCCTACGGCAATGCTAGCCTGCCGCCACCTCCTGAAAAACACATACAACAATGATTGTTTATATATGATACAAAAAGCATTGTGGATATATGATTGGCCATATTTTTCAACCAACTTATGTCCACATACGTTGTTTAGAGATGCGTGAAAATGACAACGTGTTTTCTTATCACCATCCTAAAATACTTATTCTATTAGAAATACAAATAACATTGAATACAGAGATCTTGCTATCATTTCAGCAAAAGTAAACAAGTCAGAGCATTTTTTCTTTTAACTTATTCTACCATACATTTGAAATCCAGGTGACATAAATAAAGACATCATGATATTGTTTCACAAACATTAAATGATAAATATATATTGACTCGTTAACAAAAAATAAAAAAATAATTACATATAATTTGCCAATTATTTAGTATGAATAGATAAATAATATCTTAAAGTATATCAATTAGCAATCATGTAGATTAAAACAAGTTTTCTTAACTTATGTAGCAGCAAAAGAATCACTCCAAACTAGATTTCTATGTCTCCTTCTTGGGAAAGAGTGAAGCGTTGATGTGCCACCTTTACTAACGTGTTTAACAGAATCTTCTTATATTCATATTCATTATCAGGTTTGTTTTTTCTTAAAACATTGGACGATTTGTTGGTTTGGAATGTCTCTACGATGAGTATACCTCCAATCCAATGAAACGGTAGACGTGATGTTGTTTCCAATATGCCATTGATCAGTGGCACAAAATAATCAACCAACAGGGAGGTCTGTAGTGTTTTCGAGTAAAGGTGGCATGTAGTGTCTTTAGTTCTAATCTGATATAGTTTGAATGGGTTACAAGTTGACTAGTTAGCAGAAAAATGCATGGGTGTGGCATCTCCAGATCTTTATTCCTCATATGGGTGTTCATGTGTATATGGATGATCTATTTTCAGATTGATTTTATGTAAGTTTTCAAGTTCGATGAACTAATTTGTATCGATATGCAGTTGGAATTTCTATGTGCCAAGTATTTATTGAATCACTTGTCAATGAATATGAGCGCTTAACTATGTATGCCATCTGATTAGTGATTCTGATACATATGTTTTAAGTAAAGAAGGCTAGTTTATTGGTTGTATTGAAATATTTAACCTATACTTAATAACACCAATACAACAGTACTGACTATAAGAATCCAGTGCCAAAAACTTTTCTATATTGTGTGATCCCTTGTCCAAATCGTTGCACACAACTGTGAAATCATTAGAACGATCTTGCATTATCCTCAATATTTTCTACAATTTACAAACCTTTGTTCTTTTGGTCAAGAAAAGGCATAGACAAAAAAAATATTTGTAGGTTCTAACCTCTTTGACAGAGATGTCATGATCCCTCGTCCGCTCCAGGTCTTTAAGGTCTCCTTGTATTATTTCATTCACATCATAGTAGGAGATTAACAAGATGGGTCACTATTCATACCATCACATCAGAGAAGGTGGTATGGGTGGATCTGGCTAGAGAGGGCTAGATGCATGGCAGAGAATTGCCTGAGGTTTGGCGGCGTGGGATAATTTTTTAGGAATGAGGGTTATCTTTCTCAAACCATCACAATGCAAGTGGGCTGTTTTGGAAAATAAACGCCTAATTCAGTTTTAACGAGATGAAAATATATGATTGTTAAAAAAATTTGAGATCGGCATTTACAAATTGTTGAAGCTACTATTTTATAAATGCCAGTGTCTGTGAGTTCGTCTTGCGATGAATAAAATGTGTATATAGTGGCCTTCAAATCAAAATAGCCAATAAAAGTGAATGTATAATGGCTTTTTTAACAAATGCCAATAAATAAAATGCCACTAATGAATATTTTTGTTGTAGTGTGTTGAGGCAGTGCAATCATTTCCATTTCCTGTACCAGGTTTAAGTGCTTCCTCCTTTTTTCAAGAAGTTGGTGATTGATTCCTAAAAGTTTCATGAGATGGTAAAGAAGATGTGGTTGAACTGGAGGAAGGTGACCTATAGTTCATTGCTCATAGGTTGAGACTTATCTACAAAGTACCTGGAGTGGCTTGCTTCAACGTCCTCTACGGTAATAAAATGTGATTCTTCAAGATAACTAGAATGATATTTGATTTTTTATTCTTTGAAAGTTAATTTTTGGTTTTTTGGTTGAAGGATCCAATCTTTCTGTAATATATTTATTTTGTAATAAAAAATTACATTCACGACATGTAGCTCAGTCTATGGATGCACCACCCATTATGTTTGAAATGTTTACTTGTAGTTACGTTCTTATTGATTTTTGATGTGCATATTACTATGAGCCTCCTTTTGAAAAATTAGCATTCAAGATTCATCTAGACATCTTATCTATTCCTTCAACACATCAAGGATAGCTATGGATTTAAGTTTTGAAAGAACACGGCATCTATCGGGGAACCTCCTTCTCATCCCCTTCCCTTAGTGAAGCTAGAAGGTTGAAACCCCAAGCATTTTAAGATACCACACACATTAGTCTTCTAGTGGTAGATGGTTCTTCCCTCTGAGTGTTCATATCATATTTTACCATGAAGGGAGCCTTTGTTCTAGGGGATGAGATGGATTAGAGATCAATTGACATTGGAAGTCATGCTAAGTGCTAAAGTTGAGTTGTGTAATGGGTATATTTGATGGCAACTCTCTACCCAATTGGGCCAAGGCACCGAGTGTAGAGACACCTCGATGATTTCACTCGCGAGATGATTTAATATAGTGATCCACCACAAGCATACATCTTCTTATTTATAGGCTATTTGATGATTTCTTTATGATGTGTCCACTTGTTGTGGATCTTTTAGTTGAAGCTTTTAAATTGTCATTGATGCTCATGGTTTTAGTGTGAGAGCTTATGGTTCCATGAGGAATGAATGGTGTTTTCCTAGTGAAGGTTTCCCCCCATGTTCTTCCCTGGTTGGTCCACGTGAAGGTTTGTATCACCTACTTTACAAACAATGAGGGTGGATAGCCTCAAGAAGTTTCAAGTTTTTTTTTCACCCTCTCGTCATTCCCTTCTTAAGTTTACCTCGATAGATGTTCATGTTATGGAATTTATATAGACATAGGTATCATGGATCATTGATTGTGAGGATTGGATATAACGTCTCTAATGACTCATCATTTATGCATTCATCTTATGATAGTGATCATAGACCCACCTTTGTGTCACCATAATCATGAACATTTTGTGGTATTTTTTAAGGTTAGCCTATTTTAAGGATTTAATTTTAGGTTGGTAGACCATTGGGTCCTCAGGATAACAACCATTCTCCTTCTATCCTAGGCCCTTGGTTGTACTTTGACCTTTCTACTACAGGTTGCAAGGGGTACATGTCCAGGTACTTAAGTAGATTTTAGGTGTATTTTAGAGGAGTGGAAGCTTTTGACACCCTTACATGGATCTTTTCCAGAGGCTTTCTTGTTACTTAATCTTTATTGCCATCAATAGTATCACTTGACGAGGCTAGGATGTGTGTGGTGAAGATGAATATCTCCAGCCTTGCCCTCTAGGTGTAGGCTGATCCTATCGCAGATGTCATGGACGGTGTAGATCCCTTCCCACTTAGGGTTGAATTTACCCCTTGAGTCAACATTCTGGATGATGTGTAGTACCAATTCCTCTTTCTGGAAATTGTAGGGTTGGACTATCTTATTGAATGCTTGACTAGATTGATATTTTACATGATGTAGATCTCTCATTCTTTGTTCTTCAAGTGTGTTGAGGCAGTCCATTCGATCTCAAAGCCACTCAGATTTTGAAATATTTGCTTCTTGTAGCATGCAGAGAAAAGGGATATAAACCTTGATCGGCAACAGTGCCTCCATTCTATATATCCAAGAATATGGTATAGCTCATGTTGAAGTTTTGGTATAAGTTTGATATGCCTGGAGATCCCTCAGGAGTTGTTCATGCCAATTGGCATGGGAGATTGTTGCAACCCCAATTTCGAGTTCATTTGCTGAGAAATATAATTTCTCATAATAAAGATTTTTTTTGAACAAATAAATGATATAATCTATTTTGAATAAATGGATTTCATTTACAATAGCCTTGTTGTTTGACTTGAGGGCTTTATTGGCTATTGGGCCCAATAACAAGGATATTCAATTAATTAATGAATAACTGAGAATTTGAGATTAGACAGGGGTGGAAACCTCTAGAAGGCAAATCCAAAGAGGATTTCGTGCCTCTTAGATTCCTTGGGTTCCAAGGAGTCCAAAGTTGCAAAGAAAAGGCAATAAGAAAAGAAAATATCAATTAAGTATTTCCTTGTTAATAAAGACATTGAAAACATTGATGAAATGTGGAAAATATGTGAAAAGAGGTATAAATGGGAAATCCTTAGTGGAATTTCGTATCCCAATCATTCCTAACAATAAAAGGAACACTAACGAGGAAAATAAGAGAGAAATAAAGAGAAATCCACAAAAGGAAATATTTTAATAAGAAATAAAACAAGATAATGAGTATAATGCATTTAGATGCATCTAGAAGGATAATGAGTATCCTTAATGAGGAATTCGAGATCTTTGAGTTCCTTGGGATCCAAGAAACCCCAATAAAGGAGAAGAAAGAGAAAATACCATAATTATAAAATAAATAGATAATGGGAATACATGATCCATCAATTATGTAATTTTGATAAAAAGGAGTATTTCCTATTTGAGGAGAATATAATTTCGTGATCCATGAATTAAAAGAAAAGACTAAAGAGAATCAGGGAAGGAATTTTTGTATTCCTATATAACCAAGTAATAGGAAATATCCAAAGGAAGAAAAGGAGAGAGAGAATATGTTTCTCCTTGAAGGAAAAGGTTTCCTTTAATCATTGGGACTCGGTTTCTCTTGGAGCAATGTCTTAGGGCGTGAATGACCTCCCCTATATAGAGAGGAAGCCCTTTCGAGTCCAGGAAGAGATCCCATGACCCCTCTCTTCTTTCTTCTTCTTCCTCTACATCCTTTTTCATTCAGAACCCTAGCAGGGTAAGGCAAGATGATCCTGGAATGACAAGGAGACCAAGCGGGACTAAGAGGGAGTCTGGACGTGCCCCAAGGTTAGAGTAAGGCTTAGCCATCAAGGTCGCGCCCCGAAGCATGCACAACAGCCGCTGCCAAGCAGCAGTGACGGCTGTAGGTGTTGGGCATAATGGATGAGCAACCGATCATCTTGGTCGCGGTTCTTTAGTGCCCTGGGTGCGCGAGGGCTTGGCGGAGCTAGCGGGAGCATCGCCGGAGGTCGAGGGAGTAAAGAGAGGCAAGGAGAGGCGGCGCAAGTGGCCGCTAGGGCGACAGCAAAGGCAAGTCGCGAGGTTGAAGAAAGGAGGTAGACATTGGACCAATATGCCCTCCGCGCTGTGCTGGGCCGGATGGATAAGTCAAGGGCAAAAATAGGATTTCGAAATGTTTTAAAGCAAACCAGCCAACGTTGCATGCAAGGGCCTACGTGGCAACCTCCTATTGGCCAGGGTAAGTAAAATTTGTTTAATTCATAGTAAATAAATGGTAGGTCGAATAAGGACATGTTATACATGAAGCTCAGAAAATTGAGAGGAACCTAAATAAAATATAATTGGAGCCTTATTCCCTATGCAATTCTTAAAGTATATAGAGATACTAACTATAATAGTTTAATCATTGAAAAACCCTAACCTTTGATGATTAATGAGTTAGAAAGGGTTAAATGAGTATATAAAGTTAATATTAGCCGGTTAATGATAAAAAGGATCATTAAGATTGGAAAAGGATGAATTGCATGTAATTAGTTTAATTGCGAGTTTAATATGCATGAATAATACTTTAATGGGCCTTGAAACCCTAATATTGGTAAAATCGACTCTTAATGGCTTTAATTGACTAAATTCATGATTAAAGTGGAATATGCTGAATCTAAGCTATTTCAAGCATTAAAATCCTTAATTTGTGGATAATGGACCTTAATATAGAAATTAGGGTTTTCGATTGAATCAAGGTAGTAATTAGGGTTTTCTCAGGAATAAAAGGGTAAAATTATAGTCAAAATCCTAAAAAGGCTAGTAACCCTAAGGCACGAGTAGGTCTATTAGTTTTGTGTGCCATGATCAATGATAGAAAATATTGAATGAATATTTCAAGATTGAATTGTGTACTTGCTTGATTCTGGATTACTTGCTTGTTTGGAATATTCCTGCATCTGAGTCTGCCTGACAGGTATGTGGTTACGCTTATGAATAATCGCATTAGTTTCCCGCATGGTTGCCGGATGATTGATCGCATTGACTGCAAATTATCAGTTTGGATGTTCATATTTGCAAATTATAAAGTCACTATGATTATCACATTAATAATAGAAGTATGGATTCTCGCACCTACATGCCACCCTGATGGATGATGCCAAAGGTCAGGCCCAGATGGGTAGACCAATGGACACCTTGTGTTACACCCCGATCTCACAATTTCCTCAAATCATGAGATTAGGGCGTAAGAAAGGATATATAATTAACACAAAGATCACTCTTAACTTTTTCTTTTTTTATTTTCCTTTAAAAACTCTTATTTCATCGCATTGAACCACATAACATCTTAACAAGGAATATGAACATTTTCATTACTAATCAAACTTTAACAGAAAAGGTACATATATAAACATTCATGATGTCTTTCACAACTTGTGCACATAAACCTTGTTAATTAGCATACATATCAAAGAGGAACAACATTACACATTGTATTTACAACTCTCTCTCTTATCTCTTACTGAGGATCTAGAGTGACAAGGACCGACTGACTCAACTAATCTCATACTTGACTCTTGTGGCAGATCTACACTGAAGCTCTGATCATCTTCAAGTCCACGCGGTTAACCCTAAAATGTTTGAGTAGAGGGGTGAGCCTACTCGCTCAGTGAATGAATACTTCATGGAAACAGACTAATGCACTAATGTGATCAAAGATATAATTTAATTAAACGATATGAAATTTAACAACAATAAATATTACACTGAACAATTCTAAAACAATATAATTGAAATAGCACATTTCTAAGCATCATCAAGTATTTCAAGTAAATAAACAGTTATATAAATTTACTGTGAACCTATATGATCATTTATTCATTTATTATTATGCCCTAAATATATGCAGTGTACTCTGCATATAAAGATCCGCAGCAAGTTCATGCTACGGCCCCACCGTACAAGACTTAGCGACACACCCGGGAATGCTAAGTCTGACGCCAGCCCCGTTCTGCCACATGACCACAGGCTCTCCGGCCTACAGGCTCTCCGGTCTCAATGCACTACTCCGAGTGCTCTCTCGACTCCTCCTACTAACCTGAGCACACAGGCGGAGGGTCACAGGGTTACCTTCGCGACTCCGCACGAATGGTGTTAGATAACCGTGTTTTCTGGTGAAACCGCAGTGCCATTGTGACACAAGCACAATTGTTGTTAGACACTGCCCTTTTTCTCTTTCCTCGTTTGTCCGCGACACACGCACGGATGATGTTGCAACACGAGTTTCACCCCAAAGCTGCAGATACCACTTAGGGGTTCTACGGTGTTAGGGCACTTAGGTCTATACTTGATTAACAATAAACAATTTAACAGAAATATATTGAAATATAAGAAGTCCTGCAGTATGTAGATATCATTTCAGAGAGAACAAGCATATAAAGTTAAATGCACTAGAAACATACAATTCAATAGTTAAGCATCA
Organism: Alisma plantago-aquatica; assembly: GCA_963693085.1. Lineage (NCBI taxonomy): Eukaryota > Viridiplantae > Streptophyta > Magnoliopsida > Alismatales > Alismataceae > Alisma > Alisma plantago-aquatica. The sequence continues at coordinate 1,094,162,566 of OY856412.1, read as the reverse complement.
CCACATCTCATATCGAGACCTTTCATATTACCATAGCATGATTCATTGAACACCCTATCCTTAGGGTTTCATTCGCCTTATTCATTCATCACATGTCAACACCCTACTCGTAGGGTTGCATTTGCCTCATTCACCTTTTCATTTACCTCATTCACTTGTCACATGGCTCTCATAATGATTTCATAAGATATAAGCATTCACTAAATAAAGACTGTTTCCAACAAATCTTATATAATCAATATAGATATGAAATCATGGAAACTTAACTAAACTTAGGTTTTCCATATCATCACTGTGATATCATGTATCCAGAATAAGATTCAATTAATATAACCCACGAGGTACATCCTAACCACATATAGGATTTCTAGTCTTTTTCAAACAGGTTGAAACCCTAGCGATATCCCAATTAGGTCAAACCCTAATTACATCATTTGATATGAATCTAAAAGCATACTCAATAGGAAGTGTTGCATACGAATCTGATATGAATCTACCATTTAGGAGTCATTCAAACAGAGAAGGAATCCATATCATATCAATTTACAATAACTTAAATCAAATAGACATTTCAGGATTTAGAAATCGCATGCTAAACATTTAGGGGTTTGGTTGTTATAATCAAATTCGTCCATTAGAATGTTTGAAGGAAGAACCCACTCACCCTAAGGTGTGAAAACACCTTAAACCTGCAGCTCCACTCAGGGAAATCTCGAATTCCCATCAAAACCCTAGCAAATCTCCCAATTCCTCTTTCATTCAACTCGGAAACCTAGAAAAAGAGGGATTATGAAGAAAGGGTGAGAAAAGAGGGAATTTCGACATCCTCTTGGATCAAATCAGAGCATGGACGGAATCTTGACATAAGAGAGAAGATCCACCATAAAAGTATATGCAAGGAATCCGAACTTACTTGATTTCACCCTTCCTGGAATCGCAAAACCCTAATTCAGCAATTCCCCCACTTTCTTCACTCAAGCCCTAATTCTCCCTCTCTCTCTAGGAGCTCGTTTCTCTGGAATGGATGACGAGAAATGAGAGCTGCTTGAGTGTGTGGTCGTCCATATAAGTCAATTGATCTGCTTGGGTCAATTGCAAATTGACCCAACACTCAACTTTAACTATATTAGCTGAATATTCAGTTATACAAAAGTTACTGTAATTCGCTTATTTCAGAGATCAAACATTCTCCAACAATTATGAGAATTTAGAAAGTTGTTAATAATTGATCTATAAAGCTTCAGTTAAAATTTGGGATCATTTGGAGTTACCAATAATAAATTAAAAATCGAACAGTGCACTGCTATGTTGCAGTCTGCAGAATATATTCGGCCGAGTTTGTCCTGCACAAACTCGACCGACACCCTTACTGTAGGGATTCAAAAGTCATCCAAAAATTATGCCAATTTAACAGAGTGTCTAAAATTGTATTTATCAAATACTGTTAAAATTTGAGATCAATTGGATATACCAATAAAAAGATAAAATTCAATTACCACACTGCTGTAAAATTCTGAAATTGTGATCGGTCGAGTTTGAAACTCGGCCGACAAACAGGTCAGGGCATTTTTCAAAAATTCTGATATTTTCCAATATTGTTCAAATTTTATATATCTAAATCATATCCAAATTTGAAGCAAATCAGAGTTACACATAAAATACTAAAAATCATTTAGTGAGACATTCCACTTATCAAATTCTGTATTCAAGCATTATCAAAACCCTAATTTTGGGCCGATTAGGGTTTATGCTTCTTAAACCCTAATTCTCAAAACAAAAGAACATTTAGACTTCTTATCATAGTTAAAACATACTAATTGTTTTATTGTCATTAATTAGATTTCAAGAATGATTATTCTAATTAATCTTTGCAATTGTCTAGGTAAACCCTAGTTTACCAATTAAGCTCAGATGGGGTCGTAACAACTCTCCCCCCCTTAGAATGTTTCGTCCTCGAAACATAAACCTACAAGAAAGATACATTCAAGGTTATTCTAAGCTTCTAAAGCCTTCCATGTCATTATACTCTTGTATTTCATACCTGAATGTAGTTTTCAACATTAGATCTTTTAATTCTTTACTAAATCACAACATATTTCAAATAATTCTCAATGATATCAAGCAAATTCTTTACGCCACAGTCAAACATAGAATGCAAAGATAAACCACCATGCTTTCGCTGCGCAACTCTGATACTCTGATACAACTATCTCAACTTATGCTGCTCAGAAAGTTCTATTATTCTGTATCACCTTTAAGTGTCAAAAGCAAGTTCACCATACTGTTTTAAACTTTAATCAAGTGCTATTCAAATAGCAAAACAGTCTTGAATTAAAAGACTAGATTCAACAATCATTTGCACAATACTACTCTTGGCGTCCCCCTTGGGTCATGGATGCATGAGGTGAAGCATTACAACCTCATTCCATACTATCCCGTTTCGGTCCTGGGATCTGTGGGTTATGGGCCCACACACAATTCAAAGTGTAACCATCGTATAATATCATTTTACGGTTTCAACCACAGTAATAAAGTAATCCACAATTGTATCAGTTATTCAAGCATTAATCATACTCAATTACCATCACTCAGTTATATTAGAGCTAGGTATAACAAGCTACACCTCATTAGGGTTACTTGTCCAGACAATCTAATTATCATCCCTTTCTATTAATATGAGTGAATAGGTATAACTACCTTATTCAGGATATCCCTCCATGTGTTCTGACATCATCCAAATCGTATCACCATGTCACAAATACACAATAGTAAGATGCATATCATGTATGAATTACTACAACTATCATACGCCTTTAATTTAACATATAGCTTACACACATACACTGAAATCATATATAGAACCAGCTTTCATACCTTAATATGCCTTCAACAAATCATACATGTAAAAACAAATTCACATATTACACAAAGCTAGTGCTTCCCATACCTTTCTGCTCATTCATTACTTCTTTACTTTTGCTACCTATCCTTTCATATGATTATATACAATAAACATCATTAACATTGAAGCATTTAAGATAGGAATAGATTATTCATCATTCTTGCTATCACACAAGAATTTATTTCTTATCGCACTTCATCATACTGTATGTCGCTGTTACATTCACTAGATGACCCCACCAAGGTAGTTATGCACCATTTATGATTCATTTTCTCTTATCATTTCATTCCCATCTTGCTCTCATTAAGGAATATATGAAAGAGAAGATGATTTCAAGACTTGGAATTCTTGTATTCAAGCATTCCCTTAATACATTCTCATATGTAGATTTACTTAGTTATCAATAGAGATATTTGATTAATTAGCACTTGCTTGAATCTCACAACCTCTTTATTTTATAATTTCTCCATCATATTTCAAACCCTTTCTTACGTTTCATAGTCCTCTTACCATATACTACTTTTTAACCCGTCATCTTTAATTCTAAATTTTTTTTTCTCTTATGACCATGTTGTTTATTCATATGTATGGTCATGTATACCATGTTGCACATATTTCCTCCTTTATCTTTATACTATTGTGAAGTTAACATTCTAAATTAATAGTCCTTCTATTTGTTTTTCCTCATGTTGAATACATTACATATTCTTCATTTTTACATCAAGTGGATCATGCATGGGTCAAACATAGTTTCTCTTTCAATCGAGTTTTTTTTTTTCTGAAAACAGTCTACCTTTGTATGACTTATTCATTTGTTAAACTACACCTATGTTCTTTGCTTAGAAACTAGTTTGTTGTTCTAGTCTTATGAATTACATATTCATACGATTCTCTTTACCTTTACTCCTTTAAAGACTCTTTACTTCTATGGACCTATTGAATGCTCAACCCTATTCTTCTACTTAGCCTTTGCTTTAGGGTTCATAAAAGCATTATACTCTATTCTATGATTCATTCTTCATGATTGATTCTTGTTATCTTGAACCATACATACATACATTTCACATATCTCTTCTATATTTCACATGTATAGTTCATGTAATATTAATCAATAAACTGATTATGAACTTCTTATCATGTTCTATCATTCCCAATTATGGGTTTCACATATGAGACCCCAAAATTGAACCTCAGATATCAGTTTCAACTAATTCTTAGTTATTCTGATCTTACCCATATGTTTCAACGTCTTGCTGTATGTACATTCTTACTCTGATGTGGGTCTAATTATTCCAATTCTATTCTTATTATGCTATTGATAGGATTCATTAGATCCTAATAACGCATCCTGCCAACCGGACCAGGCCAAACCTGAAGTCCTGAAGCCAAGAACTACAAGAATTACATTCTTCCTGAACTGCCACTCACAGCTCAGAAACTCGGCCGATCACTCTGGAACTCGGCCGATCGCCTTCCAGATTCTGAAACTCGGCCGACCAACTTCGGCCGATCAGCAGGAAACTCGGCCGATCCTATGGGGAACTCGGCCGATCGAAACACTACTTGTTTACCTACAAAGAAACTCGGCCGATTCAAGACCAAACTCGGCCGACCAAAACACTGTTTGAAATCCTAAACAAGGAACTCGGCCGACCAAAACACGAACTTGGCCAAACCGCTCACAGACTGAAAACCTAAACAGACCTGCTGATGTCAATTTCACTCGAATCAGCGGGGAAAACCATAGAAACAAAAGCTCATTCAAAAGTCAATTCTAGTCTACTTGTTACAAAGAATAAAATCAATAAATGCTACAATTGCATAGTATACAACAGATATTAAAGACCCATATTTCAAGGTATTGAATATCTCAATTCAAACATATAAGAGCATTTCTATACATTTCCAACAAAAACAACATTATGAAATGTAAGTTCTATCTCCTTTTACATTTATGCTCTTAATTCTTGTTTCTTTTCTCGTTTTCTAATCCTAACTTTTCTAGGGTTCATCTCTAGCCCATTCTTCCACTGTATACCTGGCCAGGGTATACGTGAGAGAATAGACAGAGTAGCTTATACTGGCTGATCCAAGTACTCAGATATCGGGCCAGGATATCCAAATACTCAAATCCCCAAAGCTAACATCAAACATCTCCTATCTGCCACGCTCAGGACTCTAACTTACTAACTTAATGGTCCTTGACAACTCACCCTAAGCTCTGATACCAAGTTGTTACACCCCGATCTCACAATTTCCTCAAATCATGAGATTAGGGCGTAAGAAAGGATTTATAATTAACACAAAGATCACTCTTAACTTTTTCTTTTTTTATTTTCCTTTAAAAACTCTTATTTCATCGCATTGAACCACATAACATCTTAACAAGGAATATGAACATTTTCATTACTAATCAAACTTTAACAGAAAAGGTACATATATAAACATTCATGATGTCTTTCACAACTTGTGCACATAAACCTTGTTAATTAGCATACATATCAAAGAGGAACAACATTACACATTGTATTTACAACTCTCTCTCTTATCTCTTACTGAGGATCTAGAGTGACAAGGACCGACTGACTCAACTAATCTCATACTTGACTCTTGTGGCAGATCTACACTGAAGCTCTGATCATCTTCAAGTCCACGCGGTTAACCCTAAAATGTTTGAGTAGAGGGGTGAGCCTACTCGCTCAGTGAATGAATACTTCATGGAAACAGACTAATGCACTAATGTGATCAAAGATATAATTTAATTAAACGATATGAAATTTAACAACAATAAATATTACACTGAACAATTCTAAAACAATATAATTGAAATAGCACATTTCTAAGCATCATCAAGTATTTCAAGTAAATAAACAGTTATATAAATTTACTGTGAACCTATATGATCATTTATTCATTTATTATTATTCCCTAAATATATGCAGTGTACTCTGCATATAAAGATCCGCAGCAAGTTCATGCTACGGCCCCACCGTACAAGACTTAGCGACACACCCGGGAATGCTAAGTCTGACGCCAGCCCCGTTCTGCCACAGGACCACAGGCTCTCCGGCCTACAGGCTCTCCGGCCTCAATGCACTACTCCGAGTGCTCTCTCGACTCCTCCTACTAACCTGAGCACACAGGCGGAGGGTCACAGGGTTACCTTCGCGACTCCGCACGAATGGTGTTAGATAACCGTGTTTTCTGGTGAAACCGCAGTGCCATTGTGACACAAGCACAATTGTTGTTAGACACTGCCCTTTTTCTCTTTCCTCGTTTGTCCGCGACACACGCACGGATGATGTTGCAACACGAGTTTCACCCCAAAGCTGCAGATACCACTTAGGGGTTCTACGGTGTTAGGGCACTTAGGTCTATACTTGATTAACAATAAACAATTTAACAGAAATATATTGAAATATAAGAAGTCCTGCAGTATGTAGATATCATTTCAGAGAGAACAAGCATATAAAGTTAAATGCACTAGAAACATACAATTCAATAGTTAAGCATCACCACATCTCATATCGAGACCTTTCATATTACCATAGCATGATTCATTGAACACCCTATCCTTAGGGTTTCATTCGCCTTATTCATTCATCACATGTCAACACCCTACTCGTAGGGTTGCATTTGCCTCATTCACCTTTTCATTTACCTCATTCACTTGTCACATGGCTCTCATAATGATTTCATAAGATATAAGCATTCACTAAATAAAGACTGTTTCCAACAAATCTTATATAATCAATATAGATATGAAATCATGGAAACTTAACTAAACTTAGGTTTTCCATATCATCACTGTGATATCATGTATCCAGAATAAGATTCAATTAATATAACCCACGAGGTACATCCTAACCACATATAGGATTTCTAGTCTTTTTCAAACAGGTTGAAACCCTAGCGATATCCCAATTAGGTCAAACCCTAATTACATCATTTGATATGAATCTAAAAGCATACTCAATAGGAAGTGTTGCATACGAATCTGATATGAATCTACCATTTAGGAGTCATTCAAACAGAGAAGGAATCCATATCATATCAATTTACAATAACTTAAATCAAATAGACATTTCAGGATTTAGAAATCGCATGCTAAACATTTAGGGGTTTGGTTGTTATAATCAAATTCGTCCATTAGAATGTTTGAAGGAAGAACCCACTCACCCTAAGGTGTGAAAACACCTTAAACCTGCAGCTCCACTCAGGGAAATCTCGAATTCCCATCAAAACCCTAGCAAATCTCCCAATTCCTCTTTCATTCAACTCGGAAACCTAGAAAAAGAGGGATTATGAAGAAAGGGTGAGAAAAGAGGGAATTTCGACATCCTCTTGGATCAAATCAGAGCATGGACGGAATCTTGACATAAGAGAGAAGATCCACCATAAAAGTATATGCAAGGAATCCGAACTTACTTGATTTCACCCTTCCTGGAATCGCAAAACCCTAATTCAGCAATTCCCCCACTTTCTTCACTCAAGCCCTAATTCTCCCTCTCTCTCTAGGAGCTCGTTTCTCTGGAATGGATGACGAGAAATGAGAGCTGCTTGAGTGTGTGGTCGTCCATATAAGTCAATTGAGCTGCATGGGTCAATTGCAAATTGACCCAACACTCAACTTTAACTATATTAGCTGAATATTCAGTTATACAAAAGTTACTGTAATTCGCTTATTTCAGAGATCAAACATTCTCCAACAATTATGAGAATTTAGCAAGTTGTTAATAATTGATCTATAAAGCTTCAGTTAAAATTTGGGATCATTTGGAGTTACCAATAATAAATTAAAAATCGAACAGTGCACTGCTATGTTGCAGTCTGCAGAATATATTCGGCCGAGTTTGTCCTGCACAAACTCGACCGACACCCTTACTGTAGGGATTCAAAAGTCATCCAAAAATTATGCCAATTTAACAGAGTGTCTAAAATTGTATTTATCAAATACTGTTAAAATTTGAGATCAATTGGATATACCAATAAAAAGATAAAATTCAATTACCACACTGCTGTAAAATTCTGAAATTGTGATCGGTCGAGTTTGAAACTCGGCCGACAAACAGGTCAGGGCATTTTTCAAAAATTCTGATATTTTCCAATATTGTTCACATTTTATATATCTAAATCATATCCAAATTTTAAGCAAATCAGAGTTACACATAAAATACTAAAAATCATTTAGTGAGACATTCCACTTATCAAATTCTGTATTCAAGCATTATCAAAACCCTAATTTTGGGCCGATTAGGGTTTATGCTTCTTAAACCCTAATTCTCAAAACAAAAGAACATTTAGACTTCTTATCATAGTTAAAACATACTAATTGTTTTATTGTCATTAATTAGATTTCAAAAATGATTATTCTAATTAATCTTTGCAATTGTCTAGGTAAACCCTAGTTTACCAATTAAGCTCAGATGGGGTCGTAACACCTTGAGTGGTGACCCCAGGCACCAAGAAGTTGACCTATGATATTGCATGACTAGTGGGCACCATGAGTGGTGACCCCCAGGCACCAAGCTCGGGATTGAGAAGGTGGCCTTAAGTCATTGGCAAAGGGCACCCTAAGGTGGGTATGCCAGGGTTAGGGAAAAAGCAGTGGAGAATGTCATACTGAAAAGTATAAATTGGCTTGTTAAATAATTTGATTGTGATATTTAAATTGTTATCCATATGTGCAAACTTTTGGTTGTCCCCACATACCAGTATATTTCGATATACTGACCGACATTTTGTTTGTCGGTGTTTTAGGTACAAATGAAAAGAACAAACAGTAAAGTGGCATATGTGGAATTAAATGAGAATTAACGTGAACAGGAGGATTAGTTAGAGTATCATCTTCATGGATAGAAGTTTAGAAATCCCATCTTTTAAAAAGGTAAACAAAGTTTTATTTTATACCAGTTTTGAGTTTAGTTGGTAAAGTTTATTAATTGTTATGGATTATTTGTCGAACCTTTGATCCTGTTAATGGAATAACGGCTCTATCCTTCGGGTCTCCCTTAATTGGGGGTTATCGGGAGACGGGGTCGTTACAATTGGTATCAGAGCATAGGTTCCTCATCTAATCTTTAATAATTATTAAATTTTACAAATTCCGTAGAACCCAAGGGAGTTATTAGAGGATTACCCGAAAGACAGAGGTGTCTAGAAAAGGATCACGACTGGGGGCTGGCAAGATTTTCCTCCGCACCGCTAGTCGGAATACGAGGACTCCCAGATCCGTGTGACTGCCTGGCCAAAGTCTTAGGGTATGAATCAAAATAAGATACCTTTAGGACTCTCTCATCTTGTTCATCCCTTCTCAACTCAAATTCTGTTAAGGACCTTAAGGATTAGGGTTTTCTCTCTCTTCCTCACCCTCTTGAGGTATGGGTAAGTTTGATAAGGATTAAGGAATCCTCCACCAAATTAATAAAAAACATGTAAATAAGATGTCATGGACATAAGCTTAATAGAGTAAGCGTAAAGGAATAGATACATGCTTAGGTCGTATGACACGAGTTGTCACTGCCCTCAGGAGAGACCTGAGGATAGACCTCCTTGAAAGGAGGATGAGTAGAGAGAGTTAGTCTTGGAGGTAAAGACCTCCATCAAAAGTAGATACCTGGCATATCCTTTGAGGATGATGTTAACCCTAACCCTAAGTGAAGGGTAGAGATAGAGATGACATGATAAGTTAGACCAAGTGTTTGGACATGCCTTGGGATCGTCATACGAGCCATGAGAGGTTAGATAACCTAGTACCTTTGGAGACCCAACCCTGGAGAGGGTCGTGCATGATTGAGCAAAGGGTAACTCCTTCATGGATGAGGGTAGAGAAGAACCTATAGGGCTGTTGCAAGTAGGATATAACTTGTACCCAGAGTGCGTCAGTAGTGGTGACATTAAACGAAATCCTGGTTAAGAGATCATAATGGATAGCTTATAAAAGGGGTATGGATGCTCTTGAGCCAAACATGAGTTGAGCATAGGCTTCAACCACAGAGGGGTATGCTTGTGAGCATGAGCCTTCGTGGAAAAGGGACCTCTAGTATGATTGGAGGTGGGTTTAGCTCTGGAAAAAGAAAACGGAACCCCAACAAGGAGGTTGGAAGCCTAAAACCCTGAAACTTGAGGAATAGTAGGGAGTCGGGAATGACGCGACCTAAGTGGATGCCTTATTATTGACCCTAGAGGCTGATGATATCTTGGTTGCCTTTAGAGGAATCAAACCCTAGAGAGAGGACGATGCTTCTAGTACCCAGGGAATAAGTGGTTATCTGCTGGATGAGATAAAGAGTGCTTTAGACCCTAAGGAGGTTAAGGCACCAGTTGTGAGGTTTTATACCTGGTAATTGTCCAGGAAGAGGAATCAACTCTGAAGTGTTGCTTGAGTAGAAAGATCATGGGAGTACACGACGTATCTTGGACATTATGGATTCCTGATTAAGGGAATGGGCATGTAGTTGGACACCCGGAGGCGAACCTAGGGTTCCTAGGCCTAAGAGGGGAAGCAGTGTATCCAATGCTCATGGTGAGATTTGAGTCTATAGTTTTGAGCATGTTACACTTAAGGAGTAGAGGTAAAGGAAACCCCTTAAGGTAAGGGTATGTTTGATGAACCCCTCACGACTGAGTTGATGTAATGTTGAGGATGTGAACAAGTGCGACCTAGCATGGTTTTGTGGGTACGCTTGTGCCGTAGTAGTTGTTGGTGTAAGCATGCTCATGTGAATGTAAACCCTAAAGACACTTGTGATCCTTTGTTATCAAGGAGTAGTTTCCTCCCATCCTGGGAGAGGGACCCTGTTGTAGGGTGTATACCAGTTTTATTGGTTTAGAGGTAACCTAAAGAGGTTCTAAGTGAAAAGTACATGGCATGAGAATGAACCTGTAGACCCATAGATTACCATCTCTAAGTACATGTCGATGTGTTACCATGAAGGTAACCGATGTGGGGCCTGACCAAGGTAGGCAGGTTGCCATGACCCCTGTGAAGGGATGAAAGTCAGTTGGGAATGCAGAGAGAGATGATGAAGGCTTGGGTAAGGTTCTAAGATGAACATGTACTATAATGAAATCCTAAGTCTATCCTAGGGTCAGGTAGGGATAAGACCGGTGGAAGGAGGAGTTGCCTAATTCCCTTGTTGCACATGACCATAGGGTCGGGAGGTAACAGCTATCATTGTCCGAGGGCCATGGATTAGGAGATTGATCACCTTCATAAACTCATGGGACCTAAAGGGAAGATGAGTAGGGCACTCTCTGGATGCATAAGGGAAGAGGGATGACCCCAAAAGTGTCGGCACCCTATAGACCTAGAGGAGATGACCAAGGATTGTGACCCAAGTAGGTTCGAGACCAGTTTTCCATGAAAGTAAACTTTGATATCGAGTAGAATGTGATGTTGAGACATAGGTGGCACATTTCAACCTAGATTTAAAGGTGTACTGGCAGGGTGGGATGTACCATCTCTACTCATGGAATAGGAAGAACTATGTATTTGGACTGCAGCCAAATACTTATTTCCTTTTGTTATGGGAGTGAAAGATAGGACAGTACGCATGCCTTACACCAAAGAATAAAGATGATGGAAGTTGGAACGTAGCTACAAGGTATGAGGATAGAGATGATAACATACCTTGGTGAAGTGAATTATACTTGGATGGTTTGCGAACACTAAGAGAGGTAGTGTAGTCAGCTTATAAGGATATTGTGGAATTTGCAGATTAACCAAGGTCGAGTTCGATCACAGTGAATATGAGCTCAGAGCTTCTTAATGAAGATAGATGTAGAGTTTGAGATGAGATGATAAGTATAATACATGAAGGTGTATGTTACCGAACACTTAAGGATGAGAGGTGGTAATGAATACTCTGGTTGAGATATAACTGCCTAGTTTAGTTGGAAACTAGAAGAAGTTGAGGTTGTTGGCTAACCCTAAGTTTGGAAAGAAGATGTGTTTTGGCTAACACTCGGATATAATAAGATATGTTGAACAAGCTAATGGTTGTTTGGATAGCCAGTTTAGTCCTCGATGTAGTAAAAGGATGGTGATAGAACCTCAGATACACTTCTTTGGATAGGAAGGTAATAAAACCCTTTTGAGAGTGGTTTAGGGTTTCCGAGGTATCAAGCTTGAGGAATCATAACAATACAGGAAGTCGTGATATACCTTGGTACTGCAAAGATAGTAAGTGATGGTAGCAATCTGGATGCTTAAAACAAAGTTGCATGTAGCATGTGGCCATGCAAGTCAGGAGGTGAAGGACGAACACCATTAACCCAGTGCATTAATATAAAGTAAAGGGAGTTCCCGAGAGGGAATGGGAGTCCATCACTATGGATATGGTGGTAAGTCTCCCCTTGACCAAGGAAGGACAAGATGCAGTGTGGGTTATGGTGGATCACCTTACCTAAATGACATGAGAAAGAAAGAGTACTGTCAAGGGACAGACCAGGTTGAACTACTTATAAGAGAAAGAGATGGTTTAAATACACCATGATGGAAGTTCAAAAGTTCTTGAGTATAACCTAAGGGTTCACTTCCATAAGGTGGAAGTAGATACATGAAGGACTTGATGATAAGTATAGTTTGTCACCCCTAACTAATGGTTAGTACAATCCAGACTAGAGGGTCTGAGGTGAGCATGTGTGCTCATTCAGGGTGATACATGGAGACAGTTCTTAAGATGTGACGTTAACCACCATAGCCTTTATCGGGATGCAAGAAGTCTTATAGAGAGGTTGTGTCGGTCACCACTTCATTAAGATGATGTTGGTGAAGAAGGCCTCGCGAAGGTCAGAAAAGAACCATAGTGTGTGTAGATGAAGTCGCTTTGATCATGCAATGGCCAAGAGAGAGCCCAATGGTGACATGAGTCATGAGCTGATGCAAAGCAGACAGACATGTAGTTCACTATGGGAGAATATGTTATGTAAAAATCCGACCCCTCTAAGCTACGGCTGAGAAAGTTGAGTCCCCGATATATGGGTCCATTTGAGATGGATTGGTGGAGATGGTTGTGTTTAGCCTTGCCCCTCAGGATAACATGATGTGTAATGTGTTACATAAGTCTGATCTAGAGCACTATGTGAGGTACCCAAGCCATGTGTTGAGCCCTGAACCTATTCATCTTTTGAGAGGCTGAAATGTCCTGAGTCACCTATGAGGGTATGATATACCAAGGTAAGAAAGAACTCAGATGGAAGAATATGAAGGTTCTTGGGAAACCCCATGGAAAGGGTGAAGCCACATGGGAGCCATGACGGACATATGAAAGACTTATCCTTTTTGTTTGTTTGATTGATGGAATTTTGAGGGCAAAATTCTTATAAGAGGGGAAGGATGTTGCAACCCCAATTTCGGGTTCATTTGCTGAGAAATATAATTTCTCATAATAAAGATTTTTTTAATGAATAAATGATATAATTTATTTTGAATAAATGGATTTCATTTACAATAGCCTTGTTGTTTGATTTGAGGGCTTTATTGGCTATTGGGCCCAATAACAAGGATATTCAATTAATTAATGAATAACTGAGAATTTGAGATTTGAAAGGGGTGTAAACCTCTAGAAGGAAAATCCAAAGAGGATTTCGTGCCTCTTAGATTCCTTGGGTTCCAAGGAGTCTAAAGTTGCAAAGAAAAGGCAATAAGAAAAGAAAATATCAATTAAGTATTTCCTTGTTAATAAAGAAATTGAAAACATTGATGAAATGTGGAAAATATGTGAAAAGAGGTATAAATGGGAAATCCTTAGTGGAATTTCGTATCCCAATAATTCCTAACAATAAAAGGAACACTAATGAGGAAAATAAGAGAGAAATAAAGAGAAATCCACAAAAGGAAATATTGTAATAAGAAATAAAACAAGATAATGAGTATAATGCATTTAGATGCATCTAGAAGGATAATGAGTATCCTTAATGAGGAATTTCGAGATCTTTGAGTTCCTTGGGATCCAAGTAACCCCAATAAAGGAGAAGAAAGAGAAAATACCATAATTATAAAATAAAGAGATAATGGGAATACATGATCCATCAATTATGTAATTTTGATAAAAAGGAGTATTTCCTATTTGAGGAGAATATAATTTCGTGATCCATGAATTAAAAGAAAAGACTAAAGAGAATAAGGGAAGGAATTTTCGTATTCCTATATAACCAAGTAATAGGAAATATCCAAAGGAAGAAAAGGAGAGAGAGAATATGTTTCTCCTTGAAGGAAAAGGTTTCCTTTAATCATTGGGACTCAGTTTCTCTTGGAGCAACGTCTTAGGGCGTGAATGACCTCCCCTATATAAAGGGGAAGCCCTTTCGAGTCCAGGAAGAGATCCCACGACCCCTCTCTTCTTTCTTCTTCTTCCTCTACATCCTTTTTCATTCAAAACCCTAGCAGGGTAAGGCAAGATGATCCTGGCATGACAAGGAGACCAAGCGGGACTAAGAGGGAGTCTGGACGTGCCCCGAGGTTAGAGCAAGGCTTAGCCATCAAGGTCGCACCCCGAAGCATGCACAACAGCCGCTGCCAAGCAGTAGTGACGGCTGCAGGTGCTGGGCATAATGGACGAGCAACCGATCATCTTGGTCGCAGTTCTTTAGTGCCCTGGGTGCGCGAGGGCTTGGCGGAGCTAGCGGGAGCATCTCCGGAGGTCGAGGGAGTAAAGAGAGGCAAGGAGAGGCGGCGCAAGTGGCCGCTAGGGCGACAGCAAAGGCAAGTCGCGAGGTTGAAGAAAGGAGGGAGACATTGGACCAATATGCCCTCCGCGCTGTGCTGGGCCGGATGGATAAGTCAAGGGCAAAAACAGGATTTTGAAATGTTTTAAAGCAAACCAGCCAACGTTGCATGCAAGGGCCTACGTGGCAACCTCCTATTGGCCAGGGTAAGTAAAATTTGTTTAATTCATAGTAAATAAATGGTAGGTCGAATAAGGACATGTTATACATGAAACTTGCTTAGAAAATCGAGAGGAACCTAAATAAAATATAATTGGAGCCTGATTCCCTTTGCAATTCGAAAAGTATATAGAGATACTATCTATAATAGTTTAATCATTGAAAACCCTAACCTTTGATGATTAATGAGTTAGAAAGGGTTAAATGAGTATATAAAGTTAATATTAGTCGGTTAATGATAAAAAGGATCATTAAGATTAGAAAAGGATGAATTTGCATGTAATTAGTTTAATTGCGAGTTTAATATGCATGAATAATACTTTAATGGGCCTTGAAACCCTAATATTGGTAAAATCCACTCTTAATGGCTTTAATTGACTAAATTCATGATTAAAGTGGAATATGCTGAATCTAAGCTATTGCAAGCTTTAAAATCCTTAATTTGTGGATAATGGACCTTAATATAGAAATTAGGGTTTTCGATTGAATCAAGGTAGTAATTAGGGTTTTCTCAGGAATAAAAGGGTAAAATTATAGTCAAAACCCTAAAAAGGCTAGTAACCCTAAGGCACGAGTAGGTCTATTAGTTTTGTGTGCCATGATCAATGATAGAAAATATTGAATGAATATTTCAGGATTGAATTGTGTATTTGCTTGATTCTGGATTACTTGCTTGTTTGGAATATTCCTGCATCTGAGTCTGCCTGACAGGTATGTGGTTACGCTTATGAATAATCGCATTAGTTTCCCGCATGGTTTCCGGATGATTGATCGCATTGACTGCAAATTATCAGTTTGGATGTTCATATTTGCAAATTATAAAGTCACTATGATTACACATTAATAATAGAAGTATGGATTCTCACACCTACATGCCACCCTGATGGATGATGCCAAAGGTCAGGCCCAGATGGGTAGACCAATGGACACCTTGAGTGGTGACCCCAGGCACCAAGAAGGTGGCCTATGATATTGCATGACTAGTGGGCACCATGAGTGGTGACCCCCAGGCACCAAGCTCGGGATTGAGAAGGTGGCCTTAAGTCATTGGCAAAGGGCACCCTAAGGTGGGTATGCCAGGGTTAGGGCAAAAGCAGTGGAGAATGTCATACTGAAAAGTGTAAATTGGCTTGTTAAATAATTTGATTGTGATATTTAAATTGTTATCCATATGTGCAAACTTTTGGTTGTCCCCACATACCAGTATATTTCGATATACTGACCGACGTTTTGTTTGTCGGTGTTTTAGGTACAAATGAAAAGAACAAACAGTAAAGTGGCATATGTGGAATTAAATGAGAATTAACGTGCACAGGAGGATTAGTTAGAGTATCATCTTCATGGATAGAAGTTTAGAAATCCCATCTTTTAAAAAGGTAAACAAAGTTTTATTTTATACCAGTTTTGAGTTTAGTTGGTAAAGTTTATTAGTTGTTATGGATTATTTGTCGAACCTTTGATCCTGTTAATGGAATAACGGCTCTATCCTTCGGGTCTCCCTTAATTGGGGGTTACCGGGAGACGGGGTCGTTACAGAGATAATTGTCTTCTTTAGAATCTTTATCAGGCTTTTGTTGGTAGCTTCCACAACTCTATTCATCTAGGAATGTTAGGGTTATATATGATGGTGTTTGATCCCCAAAGAGCTCAAATACTCTTTGATAGTTCTAGAAATGATGTTTGTAGTGTTATTAGAGACGATCTCATATGGTGTCATGTACCAACTTATGATGTTGTTTTAGAAGAACTTGATGACTTTCTGAATTGATGTGTTGGTGATGAACATTGCTTCTACCCACTTTGTGAAGTAGTCTACTATGACCTGAATGAATAAATTTCCATTTGAAGCCTTTGGATTGAATTTCTAGATCATATCCATTCCCCAAGTTGAGAATGGATAAGGCATGACCATGTTGTATTCTTCTTAGTAGGTGCATGGATGCAGTCACCGTGAATCTGGAAGAATCGGAATTTGTGAATAGACTGGAAACAATTTGTCTCCATGATGTTCTAGTAGTATTCAAAAAGTTGTATTTTCTTGGCTAGCATGACTTCTTTCATATGTAATGCATAAACCTTTGTGAACTTCTTTCTTGAGAAAATTTTCTTTCATCTTCTCAATGCATTGAAGGAGAGTCTAGTTATATCATCAATGATACAAATGTTATGCCCCTAGGATATATTGCATGGCCTATATTTTGAGTGTATATTCTCACTCTCTAGGAGAGGTTGTTAGGGATGACTTGAATTTCTAGTTATGCTTTGATTGTGTTCAATCAATCCTTTTCTTCCTCATTAGTTGTGTTGTCGATAACCATGTAGAAGGAAGGTTTAGATATTGTCTGTACTTTTAAGGAGAATGTATGTTCCTCTTGTATGTTGATCTAGGAAGTGAGAGTTGTTAGAGAATCAACTAAGTCATTGTATTCTCTTCTGATGAAGTGAAAGGAGATGTACTTAAAGTCTTGAAGCAGAGAGCATATGTATTCTTGATATGGAATGGTGTGTCTTCTAGTTGTCATGGACCTGAGATAACATGAGAAGGGAGTCCCCATAGACTTGTAGGTGATGTGCCCCTTGATGTTTGGCGAGTTGCAATCCTAAGATACAAGCTTCATATTCATCCACATTATTAGTTGTGTTAAACTCCAACTGCCTTGCTGCTAGTAGGTTTTCTCCCTAAGGGTTCTAAAGGATCACTCCTATGATGAACCCTTTGTGATTGAATGTTCTATCAAAGAAGATCATCTAAATATCAGACTCAGGAAGGATAACCATGTCAGGTTGGTTGATAATTCCTATGTCTTTGTCTGGGAATTCATACTCATGTTGCTTTTTCTAGGAGTGGGGAATTCACTAGTTGATCAGCTAGATTTTGTACTCCGACTACCTTCATTGGTAGATAGGTGATGTCAAACTTTGACAGCATAATTTCCACTTGGCGCGTCACCCTGTGAGAATATGGTGATCACACAAATAGTGGAGAGGGTCATGTTGGTATGTATGCCCAGAGAGCCAATCATATGCTGATTGTAATGGCATAATATGTAAATGATTTGATTAATAAATAAAGGCAAGATTCCAATTTATTCTATTTTATTCAGTTATGAGATAATGATGTAACATAATAAATGTCTAGAGAATGATATTACTAAATGGCATATGTCTTCAAGTATGTGACTTGAACAATGAGATCATATGGATGTTAAGAGTGTATACATTCTCATTATGTCCCTAGGTGGAGTTATTATGGAAGGTAAATAGATAGCAATAACACATAAGACCAGAGTGTGTGTTGGTTGATGAAATAATCTCATTAGTCATGATATGTGATATGAAACCAAGTACACAGATATACGTTAGAGAACATTGTATCGGGCAAACCCACTGTGAGAATGACACAAGGAAACTATTACCATGGTAGTCATCTCTCATAGTGTTGGTGGTGATTGTAGTTCTTATATGTGAAGTTACTACACTCATCACATGTCGTTCGGTGTGCTTTAACATCATCTGGCATAATTCTAAATAAGGATTATCATAAAGGTAATGATTAAGTACATTATAACACATAGGGATGACTATGACTAATGAACATGGGATTTGTCCCTCTTATAGGAGTGAGATATCCTAGGCATCTTGATAAGAAAGACTAGAATTGCATGACCATGCACATGTGAGTCGATATGTGATATTGAGCTTACATATATCTCAGATAATCTTCTCTGGTTCAAGGAACATAGATTGAATCTTGAAGAGGATGACTACTCCATTCATTGAGTTCAATCTGGATATCAGTGGCAAAGGAACTATACAAACACTAAAACACCATAAATAAATTGTAGGTTGAATTTGTTCTCCAACTTTCCATTTACTAGGGTAGCATTGATTTGTGACTAGGCACCGCTCATTGCTTGTTATGTCATAACTAGTTATGGACATTCATTGCCAATGTAACATGGGACCTATAGGGTTAGACACATAGGTCATGACCTAGAAGAGAAGTTTGATCTTAAATTATAATTGGATTTATTACTAAAGTGTTTAGGTATTCAATTCAAGCAACAAATCAAATGATTGGACTCCCTACCGATCGTCTCATGTGATGAAACAACCGGTTGGAGTGTCAAGTTGATTGGATATTGAATTGGCTAAGTTCTTCCTGAACTGGGGAATGAACTGACATTCACTTAGTGAACCGACCAACTCGGCTCACCAACTACCAAGTTGAGGTTGTGAGATGACCGGCTCGCAGGGTGAGACACCCAGTTCATGCAAAAATTTGATTGCATCAAGGATTAGTTTCGACGTATAAGTTGTGCATTAATTGGATTTGAATTTTATAATTCATATGTGATTTAGAAACATGTGAAATGACTGGTTCACTGAGTGAAAAGATGGGTTTGCGTGTGAGCCGACCGGTTCAGTTTCCAACTGATCAGATCGGTGCTTGCAGGTTGTGAAAATTCATGATCTTTCAGTCCCTTCCACTCCCACACAGACTAGGAACCCAGACCCTAACCCCTCCTATAAATAGAGGGATACCGGAGGTTTCTTAGACACATTAATTGCCTTTGACAATTGTTTGTCTTCTATGATTGTGGTAACCGAGAGAACTTGAGAAAGTCATACCAAACAAAGGGAGGGATAGAAAGGGAGAGAAATTGTGGGAGAGAAAGTTGGTGACTAGTACATCAACAGGAGGGACAACTCCTTCATGTCCGTTCTAGTAGGATGATAGTAGTTATAGTCAGTCTATGTGGATTTCTCTAGAGGCATGGATGCTTTTCCCGCTAGGAGGAAAATGTTAGGCTGATGTCCATGGTGAAGACAAGGAAGCATAGCAGATGAGTCCCAGTGCAACTTGAAGACAGCAATATGACTACAACTACGAGGAGATGTCATTGGAATTGCTTCAGGACCAGGTCCATCCTCAAAACCATCCTTCCATTGTATAGTTGTTGACGTGATTTGCTTGTTTTGGGGAATATGGAAGTACAAATTTTGTTTCTATTGTGTATTTTGTATCCATATTTCCCTACAATGGTATTAAAGACATGTCAATAAACTATATTTTGGGATAATAGATATGATCGTTTTTTTTGTTTTAACTTTTATTTATTGCATATGATGAGAATAAATTTATCCAATCAAATACCACACATAATCCCAAACTAATATATATATATATATATATATAATTTACACACATCACCCTTAAAGTGAGTTTTTATGGTGGATGTGTAGCATGGTTATGGCCAATTACCCTATTGTCTGTGAATGGTTGTGTGGTTGGTTATTTCTGTTTTATCACGGTTTGCATACCTAGCCTCTACCTTATTTTCCAATTGTAAAAGTATTATTCTCTCCTACCTTTACTCCCCTCCAATGTAAGTCGAGGTTTCTCTATAATCATGTAATAGTAGGATAATTTTCTTTCTTGTTACTACGAGGAAGAAAGACGCTCAGACCAGGCCAATTGTCTGTCTCGAAGGTGAGTCGATCAACTGGAGGACCAAGATGGATGAGCCAAAGTGATCGGCTGGTGGACCCAGACAATCAACTGGAAAACCCAGAAGATGGTGGACTGCAGACCAACCGACCGGCCAAGAGGTGAGCCGATCAGTTCAAGGGTTGAACCGATCAAACCCAGATTGGCAAGTATGGATCTTCATCAACAATAGATTTATACATGAGATGTGGACCCTAGTTTGTGGTAATTCCTTGTGACTCCAAGGAATTACATTAGAATGACCATAACCAATGCTTTCTATTTATTGCATGTTTTCATTGGGGATATAGCATATATATGATACATACTATATATGTGGTGATTGGATAAAGTATATGTATTTATAAATACAAACTCCCTCAATCAAATATTAAGTCTTAGATGTTTTCCATTAGCAACATACATGAAAAGCTTGATTGACTAAGCATGGGCACCCTAAGGGTGGTGCAATGTTTATCTCGTGAAAGTGTGATGGTAATGATGTGGCCCCATCAAGATGGGTGCATTATTATCATGTTGGCTTTTGGCTCAGGATTAACTATGTGACCTTCACAAGATCAAAGCTTCATTTGGCAAAGCGGTGGTGATTATTTGGGCAGTGTTCAAATATTTCCAGGCAGGGGCAGTCAGTTTGCATTCATTATTACCAAACGTCAGGTTGACATCCGGTGGCTATTTGTATTGTTTTCACATTTAATGCAACAATGGGCAGCATTTCCAAGTGTTGTTTTTTTATACTGGCCGACTAATGTCTGCTTACATCAAGTGTTCGAAGTAGGAGAAATAACATGGAAATAAACTGAAAAGGAAAGCATGTCTTCTTCATACTGTTTATCCAGGAAGTGAGGACAGTTCGTGAAGGTTATGCTTCTCTCTGGCCACTTCAGGCAGTGCTTGCCCAGCTGGTCAGCTAGGGTGTTGAGGTTTCTTCGCACATGGTAGATGGCTTTATATTGTCCCGCTCAGTGCTCTTTGTGTATAGCCTAGACCAAGACCTAATATTTGGGCAGTGTCGGGGCTCGGTTGTGAATCCAGTAAACAGCAAGCTTTGAGTCATTGAGGATGATGTTGTCTTCAAGGTTGCTCACTTTAGCATGCCTGATTCCAGTGAGCAACGTGAGAAGTTCACCCCTGATTGGGTTGCATCCTTCATGGATCATTGCAGCACCTTCCCGCCATCTGCCATGTCTATTTCATACAACCAGGCTTGTGGCCATTCTGTTCACAGTGGAGTTTACAGCAGTATCTACCTAGACCAGGACCGATCTCAGATTTCGCCTTATCAGGGTGTTGGGGACCTTGCGGGTGGGTTGTTGCTTTCCTCCGCTACCAAGAAAGCTTGGGTGATCGCCTTTGCTTCAGCTTGGCATGAGGTGGCTATGATTTTCAGGGGTTTTCTCAAGTTGTTGAAGATGAATTCATTACGGTTTTTCCAAATCTTCCAGCAGGCAACTACAAAAAGGATATGCCAACCATCTTTTTTGCTGAGTGCTTTGAGATTTTAGGCTATCCATTCCCTTGGGGTTGTAGAGGAGAAGAAAGAGGATGATAAGGGAGGCAGCAATAGCTGTCAAGTTCTTCTTGCAAGATCACAGTCCCGGAGTGCATGGAGCACCGATTCATCCATTGAAGGACACTTCAAACATGTGTTAGAGTTCATCGTGTGTTTCTTGAATCTGATAGTATTGGTTAGAAGCCTATCCCAGTGTGTCAGCCATAAATGAGTTTTGATCCTGTGAGGAATCTGCAGCTCCCAAATCCTTCTGAAACAACCTTCTTCTTCCTCTCGCAGTGTGTTGGTCAGGACTTTGTATGCAGATGCAGATGTCAATTTGCCATCCTGAGTGTGGATCCAAATTCTTTTATCCCATCCATATCTTTGTTTAGGGGGTGGCATGGAGAGGATAGCATGGACAGTCGACTCTTGGAACCATGTTTTTATGATCTCTGTGTCCTAAGTGCCCTCATCCCTGATCATGCTTGCTACCTTGAGGTCCTTTATATCCTCTGGAATAGACCTTGACGATCTGATATGAGGGGTCCAACCATCCCCCACCCATTTATCAGACCAAGCATTGACAGCTTCCCCTGATATCACCACCGATCTGGAGTTGGATTGTATGATCGGAAAAAGAGCTTTGATGCTTCGCCATATGTGTGACTCGGACTGATTGTTTTACCCTTGCGAGGCATATTTTTCCTCCATGAGATAGACCCATGGCACATGTCTGCTTTGTGTGTATTGCCACGCCACTTTGAGTAGTAGCGCTTTGTTGAACTCCCTCGTCTGTCGGATGCCTAGCCCGCCCATAGGTCGAGGCTTGGTAATGTGTTTCCAGGCCACCAAGCTTGCTTTCTTCTGTGGATGTGCGCCCTGTTAGATGAGATTGTGGGTAATTTGGTCCATCTTCTCACACACTACCATGGGAACTTGAGTCATCTACATGTTGTAGCACGGGAGGGATAGGAGGACTGACTTTTCCAAGGTCAATCGTCCTGCTAGAGAGAGGAAGTGATTTTTCTAGAGTCCTACTTGTGCTTGCATCTTCTCTACCAGGTAGTGATAATGTGTCTTTCCCTTCCTCCTGTGAATGATTGGTATGCCCAGGTGTCTGCCTAGGTCCTGTGTTTCTTTGATATTCAACTTCCTGGTAATTTTGTTTCTTAGCTCCTGTGGGGTATTGGATGAGAAGAGAATGGTGGATTTGTCTTCTGATAAGAGTTGGCTTGATGCCTGTCTGAAGAGTCACAGACATCTCTGGAAGGACTAAGCTTGTTGAATGGATGCTTCACCAAAGAACAAGATGTCATTGGAGAAACTGACATTGGAGAAAGGGAGTTTCCTTCATGTAAGGTAGATGGGTTTCCAATTGCCTCTGCATATTTCGGCTTCAATGTACTGGCTCAACCTTTCCACACAAAGGACAAAAAGGTATGGTGACAGAGGGTCACCTTGCTTGACTCTGTAGGAGGGTTTAAAGGATTTGATGGATTCTCCATTCTAGAGAATAGATGTTTCTCCAGATGAGATTATATGTTTGATGATGGAGATAACAATTTCTGAGATGGATGTTCTGCGCAGAGTGTCTTCAATGAAGACCCAGCTCATCTTGTCAAAAGCCTTCACCAGGTCAAGTTTCACCACAATCATGTACTTACGGTTCGTTTTGGATTCCATGGAATGTACTATCTCTTGTACAAGAATGACATTATCACCAATCCGGCACCCCGGGATGAAGCTGGACTGATACGGGGATATCCAGTCCGTGAGATGGACTTTGAGCCTGCTAGCTATTACTTAGGAAAGAAGCTTAGTGCTCACATTGTTCATGGAGATCGGGTGTAGATGAGAACATTGTTCTGGCGATGGGATCTTAGGGATTAGTACCAAGGTGGAGTTGACCACTTTCTGCTCTAGAGGACGACCCTCAAAGGGATCCTTGATGAATTTCAGAATTTGGGGCTTCAACATTGCCCCATGTTCTTGGAGGAATGTTGCTCCTATGTCGTCGGGTCCAGTGCCTTCAAAGGCACCATGGATCACAGCGCTTCCCAAATCTCCTGCTTAGAGGGTGGTTTGCCAAACTCCTCGATCTCATCTCGAGTAAGCATGGGAAAAAGCCCAATAAAGTTGGTGCTCGCAGAGTATCTGTTGTCCAAGTCTGTCTCCTGGTAAACAGCTGAGAAGAAATTTAACATCAGCGCTTTGAGTTTTTCAGCGTCTTCAATCCAGACGTTGTCTTTTTTTTTAACATGGGCTCCATCTCAAGGAAAAATATCTCAGTGCTCCATCTCACCACATAGGAGCGGTGGCTAACCAAATGATTTGTTAAACCCTACATAAGCACCAGAAGCATGCAGATGATTATGGAAAAGAGTCACACATATCATCTATCCAAAAGTTGCATAAGATGCAATTAGCAAAAGTTGCCTACCTTGATAATTGACTATGGATGTTGGCTTTGGTTGGATAATAGTTGAATTATTTTGGATCTTAACTCAATAAAAGTTTATACGCTGCAATATTCTGAATTAATATGTGAGGGATTCAATTTTAACAAAATTGTGGGAGCGATAATTAATCAAAGATCTAATTAAATATCATCAAAATTTTCAAATCAAATCAAATCAAATCAAATCAAAAGGATTTTTGACAACGTGAAAATTTTTCTCTTATAGAATCAAATGACAAACAAATCAATATTTTGATCAGTCCTTAGGAAGGACAAACTCGATGGGACAAATTTCCATGACTGGTTTTGGACTTTGAGAAGAGTTCTCAATGATGAGTACAAGCTCTATGTCCTTGATAAACCAATTCTAGAAATACCTGCTCCTAATGTGCCTAGGGAAAAGGTGGATGCTTATTGGAATCATGTCAACGATGCCTTGGACATAAGGTACCTTATGTTGAGCTGCATGAACTATGAGTTACATGAGAAATGTGAGGATATGGGGATTCTTGAGATGGTAACATATCTTAGAAAAGTGAATCGTGATCTCACAAAGAAAGAAAGGAATAATGTCATAAATGCACCCTTCTAATGTAAGTTAATAGAGGGAAACTTAGTAGAAGAACATGTGCTCAATATAATTGGACATGTGTATCATCTTACAGAATTGGAATTTTCTTTTAGCCAAGAGTTGGCCATGAATATGATTCTGAAATCATTGCCAGAATCATATAGCCACTTTATTGTGTGCTATCACTTGAATAAAATGGCCAGAATGATGCCAAATTTGCTTGGTATTTCATGTTTAAGTAAGAATGAAGAAGGACAAATCCGTGATAGTGATCACAATAGTTGATTCCAAGGGTGATAGAAAAGCCATGAAGAGTTTAGAGGCTAAGCCCAAATCCAGATCTTCAACACTCAAGATGAGGAGAAAGAAAAGTACAAGAGGAACTTATCCTTTGTACTTGAAGGCATTCAGAAAGAAGAAGATGGGGATACAGATTTCCACTTAAGGTATATATGTTATTGAGATAAATCTATCTACTTTTTCACCATGGGTACTAGATGCTGAATGTGGATATCACATATGCTCAAATATGCAGGATCTGAAAAGAAGTAGGCCTTTGGAAAATAGTGAGGTTGAGCTGCAAGTCACAAATGGAGCAAGAATTGTTGCCACTGCAGTTGAAACCTATAGTTTAACTCTACCCACAGGGCTTGTAATAGAGTTAGTGAACTGCTATTATGTACCTTCCATAAATAAAAACATCATTTATATATCTTGTATGATATGAATTTCATATTAAGAATGGTCGATGTTCTATTTCTAAAGATGAGATCTTTTATGGAAATGCCCCAATGTCTTATGGTTTTTATTTACTAGATCTAAAGATAGATGTTTATAATGTAAATACCAAAAGAAGAAAACTCGACAACTCAAACAAAACATACATTTATCATTGCTATATAGGGCACATAAATGAGAATCACATATCTAGACTCCATAAATATGGTTATCTAGATTCTTTTGATTTTGAATCAATAGAGACATGTGAATCTTGTTTGTTGAGCAAGATGGCTAAGACCCCTTTCACTGGTAACAATTAGAGGGCTAGTGATCGATTATGACTCATACATATTGTGTGTGTGGGCCTTTTAGAACAACCACTAGAGGTGGGTATCAGTATGTCATTACCTTTACTGATGACTTCAATAGGTATGGTTATGTTTACTTGATGAAACATAAGTCAAAAACTCATGACATGTTCAATTGTTGTTTATGTTGATGATATTGTAATCATAGGCAGTGATACTGTTGGCTTCAACAAATTGAAATAGTTTTTATAGGACCATTTTCATTCAAAGGATTTGGGGCATTTTCTTGGGATACAAGTCCTTTGCTCATCTATAGGTATCAATTTATCTTGACGATGTTATGTGTTGTATCTACTCCAAGTTATTGAGATGATAGATGCTAAGCCTATTCCACACCTATGGATTACCATACCAAGGCTCCTTTTGAGGAGGAGCTATTTCCTAATCCAGACAAATATCATCGAGTAGTTGGAAAACTGATCTACATAACAATTACTTCACATGACGTAACATATATTGTTGGAGTTTTCAGTCAGTACATGAGTGCACTCCTCCAATAACATTGTTGTAGCAGTCAACATATACTTTTCTATCTCAAGAGTGCCCCAGGAAGAGGATTGGTCTACAAATTCTCTCAAGATAATATTGTCACTATTTCTGGATATGTTGATGTAGAATGGACAGGAGATGTCAAAGACTATCAGTCCACCTATGGATTTTGTGTCATGATTAGGTATCATTAGTGGCATAGAGAAGCAAAAGGTAACCAGTAGATTCTCACTCCAACACTAAAGTTGAATATTATGTGATGCCCCACTCATATTGTGAATGGGTTCAATCTATTTTTACTAAATTTAGGGTTCTTTGTCAAACAGTAGTTCATATTTATTTTGACAATCAAGTTGCTACCCATATTTCCAATAATACATGTTTTCATGAACGTAGAAAACATGTCAATGTTGATTGCCATTTGTATGGGATCTGGTTAAAGATAAGACGATTGTGACTCCTCATGTATGGGTTGGTAATCAATTTGTTGATATCTTGACTAATCATTGCCTCCATCACTTTTAAACTATATGGGTGTCAAGTTTGAACCACGCAATATCTACTCTCTCATTTGAGGGGGGTGTTAGCATAAGTGGTTTATTTATTATTTAATGTTAATTGGGCTTAGGCCCATTGTATCTGTAGTGCTTATCGTTATGTAAGTATACTTAAGTGAGGATCCATATGCCCACTTAATCTTATCCATGTATCCTTGAATTCCTATATAAAGGATACCCAAAACTAAAAAATATATTATTATTGCTTTATACACCAAGCAATGGGTAATCTGCAGTCTTAAACATATCTTTAACATTCTTTAGATACACTTTTGTGCTTTCAGATTTGGTAGGTATGTTTGATGTTGGTAGTGATAGTTACTTGTACAAACCTCATTCTTAGTCCATTAAACCTCTTCCAAGCATCATGGAGAGTTATCTGAGGTACGTATATCAAAAAGTTTTCTTATAAGACAAGCATTTAGTTCCATTATCCCCAAAGAAAAGTCAACTTTTTCATTCCATTTGTAGAAGTTGGTTCAATGAAGATTTAACAATAAAGCTAGTGTATGAATAAATTTGGGAGTGTATTGTTTTTTCTGCAATAGAGATTAAACAAATTTAATAAGGCTATAGTCGATAAAATAGCATATTCATTATAGGATCTCCTATGGATATTCACCATATTTTCTACATTTGATTGTGAATATAATCTACCTGTGGGTGATTGTATACTTTTAAATATGTAATGTAAAGAGTGTTAAATTTATATTAAATTTACTACCAACTAAAGGATCATTGTGTTGAAGCATAACTATTAATATGCAACTATAATTATCTAAAATAGTATATCATTACAACTGATCACACATACTAAAAATTACATGTAAACCGTCCTGACAAAACATAGTGTCATAGTTCTTGTAACTCAAGTGTACAACAAAATATAGCCGATCAGGTTTGGGATGGCATTCCCTAAAAATTGTTTTCCAACATCATACATCAATTATTAAAAAAAATTATATAAACAACACAAACTAAACAATAAAAATGGCCTTAATTCGGTCTTTTACATCTTATCGATATTTTTCTTTAGGCTTCTTTATGACGCCATCTTCTGGTCTTAGAAATACATCATTTTTATCTAGACCAAATATGTATCAAAGCTAAAAAAAATATTGCTCTTGCAAGATTTTATAATAATAACCATGTGGCCGCAGACATGATAAATTTTTTGAAATTTAAATATTCTGATAGGTCATCATAGTTGGATTTAAAGGGCTATAGTACATATTTATATTGAATAATATGCAAGGATTATTATAATTTATAGTTATGATAATTCATGGACAATTATGTTTCTACCAACCTAAAACCTGATACCAAATATCAATTTAATTGTTTACATTTTATTCTAATATCTTTGAACAACAAGATTTTCACATTAATATAACTATTAGAGAGATTAGTAATACATGTGATCATCTTTAGAAGTAATAACTTTGGATCACAATTTGTGTTGTTTGCCAATGTAGGCTCTAGAAGCATAAATTTTGAGCAACCGAAGCGGCACGAGGTGAAGATAATAGCCAAAACATATATCCACCTTTGAGCTAGGCATAGAGATATGTGAAAGTACTCGTCTAAGAAAATGAGATGGATGAGAATTTGATTTATGTCCCAAAACCTAAATGTTAGTGTGTTGTATTTTGCATTGCTCGTGTTTCTGAAGGCGAAAGATCAATTTTTATAGGCTAAGAGAGGGCCAAAAACTTTCAAGGGTTTTTAAAGGAACTAAATTTTAACTATCCATCAGGATAGGAGTCTATTTTGATAGATTCCTTATTAAAATGGCTTTAGGAATAGCATAATCTCAATGACAAAATCCCTATGTAGACCATGTATTTAGGAGGAAAGTGATTAATTAATTTCGTATAACTTTGACTTATGACGTGTACTTCTAAGAAACATGATCCTTTTTTTGTTTAATAACAGTATTTAATCGTAGGAAAAGACATGATATATGCAACTGTTGTATTCCATAGTATATCGTTAAGTAGAACTAGATTAACGGAATCTAAGTATTAGGATAACAAGTGTACATGAAGTTAAGTGTCCATCCATCATGCCGCAATGGCTACTCAAACTGTAGATTTAAAAAAGCACTAATGAAACGCCCACAGTCCATTTAGGTTAAGGTGGCGTGAAAACAAGAAACATCTTCATTAGATAAACATGACTAGTCATGCTATTTTTTTTTAGAATTAGTGAAATTGTCTGTCGTTTGGGTGTAATATTTGTTAGTTGTTTGTGACTCATTATATGAGTAGAATTTTGTTCTCAAATTCATAAAACATAAAAGTCAACCCTAACCCACTCTAGCATGCCATTCCAATGCAATGAACTTTACTTTTTTGCTTGATAATAGTCTAAGATTTAAATTATTAAATATTTATAAATACAAGCTTATTTTGATTCCACACTCCATTTGCAAGCTAGAATAGTAGTACTTGTTTGGTTGGGTATAGTTGGATGACAAAGTGTGAATTTACATTGTATTCTATCCTATATAATCACAGTTTTGCACCCAAGTACACCCTACCAAATCCCTAAGAAATTTAACAATATGCATAAAAGACCAGAAGTGAAAACATAAGTCAAAAAAGGTGTCTTCTCTTGACTAGGTCAAACAACACTAAGTTAGAGATATTATTGTGATTTTGGGTGTTGGAAACATGTGTGATACCTTCAAACTAGTTGTTTAAGTAGTAGATGTCCTAGAATGCATCTTTGAAGAGATGGAGAAGGGGTATGCTATGATTTTCAAGGCATCATTAAAGGAGGTGGTGTCAAAGTCATTGGATGTTGAGGCTGAGTTGGAGAAGGTTTTAAGATGGGAGGATTGAAAGGAGAGATTCTAAGTCAAATGGTTGAAAGAGGGTGAAAAGAATACAAAATCCATCCATGTGCTTGTTGGGGCTAGAAGGAGATGTCTTCATGTGGATATCGTTTGGCGAGATAATAGGTCGTGTGTGAAGATGGTTAGGGGAAGAGTTTCTCTAGAATAATTTTCTGTATACACTAATATTTTTGGTTCATAGTGGGGTGAGCTTGTTGAAGGATTTACTAGAATGATCAAATTGTATGAAAGTGATGATGTCAGAAAAAATATGGAGGTGGTGTTGGGGATGAATGGTGAGAGTGCTCTCGAGTCAGATGGCTTCCCCTTTGTATGATTGAGTTTGTTCCACACTACGTATGAGGGCTTGGGGCACCATGCATAAGACTATGGGGCATGTTATGTTGGCTTTCTTGCCAAATGAAAGAATGCAGAAAGGGTCACTAAGGAGGGAATGTTTCCCTTAGGATTATTTCCAAGGCGATCAATTCAAATATAAAGAGGTTTTATCAAGGTTGGCTTCTTATGAGCGGGTAGCACTTTTTAAATGAAGATGTGTTTAGTGACAACATTAAGGTGAAGAAGAAGCTTGCTTATGCATGATCTAGATTATAGATAGTGCATGGAATATGGTTCGTCGTGTGGACATGAAAAAACTTTTCAAAATGGATGACTGGAAATCTCATCTTTCATGCACTCTCTACCCTAACCATATAGTTATTTGTTAGAGAGTGGGTGTGTTAGTTTCAACCTTCATCTTGTTGCTACCTAGCTAGTTGTTGTACTTTGTAACTTTGTTTGAGCTACTATTTTCCCTCCCTAATTATAGACACATCGCCTTGACTAGGTTCTTTCTTATCTTTACGCGTTGAGGGGAATATTTTCGCCATTGTGCAAGTCTACAAAGTTTAGATATGCCCTATGGTAGCCTGCATCTAGACTGAAGTAAATTTTTCATAGGCTCGTGGGCCATTTACTCTTGGTTCCTCGTTGATTTTCTTGGTCATTGTCTCATATCACTTAGTTGACCTACTTTCCCTTGGCCTCATATCATGAGGATGTTCCTCTATGCTTCCATGTCAACATATGATACATATTTGGCAATGGCCTTACTGACAACCATGCCCACTAATCATGAGCCTTCAATTGTAAGGCTTCAAGGGTATGGTTGTCACCCTCAACACATCTCCAAGATAGCCTTGGAAAGAGGGGCATGTTTACTTTCTCGAGCTACCACTGGCGGTACGAGATAGAACTTGTCCTCGTGCAGGGACAAAGTTCCAACCCCAAGTACCACTCCACTATGGTCCTAGTTGAAGCTCACTTCTTTGAGCTACCACCACCTCACTAAATGGATGTTTTACAAAGATGACTAAGTAGTCTTGTCAGCTTTGAGGTGAAATTGGCAAGTACTCACCTCCCTGTGCTTCTTTATCATATCTTGTGCCGCTACTTTGATTATCTCACCCCATCGCTTTGTCATCGTCATAGATTGTCACTTCACCTAGCTATCCAAACCTGGCAGTTGTAAGTGGTGGACTGTGACTTTGCCTTGCTCAAAACAATCTGAAATTATATGTTTCTTCAAACTGTTGTTCCAAAGTGGATTTGGCTAGCTCACTCGTTGTTCCCTTGGATCTGCAAGCGGTGTCTTTACTTTTTATCTTTCCTCTATGACCCATTGGGGGCAGGTACTTATCCCGCTGTTGGGGCATCTTTCCCTTATGTAAGGTCTTACACTCCTACTGTTATATGTGTTGCACTTTATGGTCTTACACTCCTACTAAGAATCAGGGAAACGTCCTCCCATTCGTCAAGCCAATTTCTCTGCTTCATGGTAGGTATTGTAATTATATAGTCATTAATACATGTTATGGCGTACAACTACACACTAGTTTTGCTGCTTTATGGTCGTTTTGCGCAAGGCATCAGCATGATAGCATCTCCTGGGAATGGTTGTTTACATGTCAAGACATAACTGCACTTTTTAGCCGATTGATTAGTTGTCATCAATAAGTTTCTTTCCGTGAATGGTACAAATATGCCGGGTTATGTGTTATCTAGCATCACAGTCCCGTTGACAGGATTTAACTTACAACATACAGTCACGGTCAAATGTCAGTTTTACACAGCACCTAGGATCACGAGCCAGCTAGCTGGCCTTCAATCACAACTTCCTTCTCCTTTTGTGGAGGGAAGTCAGTTGAGACCAGTGGGACAACTTCCACTTGAACATAGCAGCAGCTCCTCCACGTGAGCGTGATGGCCCTTGGCGCCGTTTGTTCTCAGCATCACAATTGTGCCCCCTCACGAACAGAGCAATGAAGAACCCGTCCATACCATCGTCCGAGCTGGTCCTTAGTAGCCGTTCAGCTGGATTTGATATTTCAAAATGTTCAGAATCAATCATGCATCGTTTGCTTTTTCTTAAATGCCAATGGGCTAAAGCACGTGGTGAACTGGAAAACTTACAGCCATCAAAGGTAGGGAGGCCACGCCGTGACCATTGAGGAAAGGGTGCCACCAGCTCGAACCCCTTGGAAGAAGCGAAGTGGAGGACTGATGCAACAACGTCCTCGTTCTCGGCCTGGTGAATGGAACAGGTGCTGTAAACGACCCTCTCCACAGAAGGGACTGCCAAGTGTAAATGCAAACCCGAATGATTAACTATGCAGATTCCCACTCGGTTACTTGAAGGAGAGTGAAAACAAAATAAAAAATTATTATTGGTCAATAGTGACATACAGGATAAGGCATGGGACAGCGCCTTTTTCTGAAATGCAGAGAGCTTCCTCACACGCTCGTCATCAACTGTTCCCGAATCAGAAGTACCTGCATAAACAGACTGCTTGCTCAAACATACGGTATCTTGTCACCAGCTACATGCAGTGGATGTTTGACCTCGAGGTTCAGAACATTCAGTCTACGAAGGGTTGTTTTTTATCCACTAACCAAAAATCACATATGAAGAACACCGTACAAAAGTTTAGTCTAATTTAACTGATTCAGAATTAATGGCCTTACCAACAACTATGTATATACCAAAAGATGTGTGGTTTCACAGTTACCTTGACTATTATTGGACGGAAGCAAATGGTCCAATCTTTCAATAGCTGTTCCGGATCCTGAGCAAGATGGATCCAAGAGAATAGCTTGGATCTAAAGTAATGCAGATGATTTAGTTCCTTAAAAGACGATAATCAAACATATTGTCAGCTTTCCTCATATCGATAAACTCCTTTTCACTTAAAAAAGATTACATCATAATAAGTGCACTGCAGGGTAAACCATTCTTGGTTGTGAAGCATGTCTGGGATGGTTTCACATATGTTCTTGGACAATCTTACATACGGGGGGGGGGGGGGGGGGGGGGGGGGGGGGGGATACATCAAGGTTAGCATGAAATTTTCATTTTGTAAAATATACAATTCACCGCTGCCTTCATTCTTATTCATCTGCTTGCCCTTCTCTTCTCTATAGCTAAGCAAAATGATATTAGGTACCATGAAGTTTAAATGGCTTCTGATGCAAATTACTATAGCAGCAGAGTGCATGGCCAGCGAGCCAGTTCTCCGTTAGAGACAAATGAAATTCATCAAATTATCTGCAGTAGCATTAATACCATAGCTTCTGTGGGATGAAGAAGTACCTCTGAGAATCTCGAGTCCGTTGGATTTATGTTCAAAAAATCACTGTGAAATACTTCCACGTCTAGATTTCCAGTTAAAGAAAATGCATAGCAGTTACAATCTACTCAACCACGGAAAATAAGAAAAGCTTGATTCCCCAAATGAATGTAATGCGCACAACCTACTTGGATTTACATATTAAGGATGTCTAAATGGTCATACACTCTCTCGTGGTATTTGAGATTTTGAATATGGTACCCCTATTGGCATGATTAATGGAGTAGCTGATAAAGTTTCACATTTTGGGTATGAAAATTCTACAACTATTGGCACACAAACATGGACAATAGAGTACCAGATGGGCTACTGACATGTTTGCCCAAATCAAGTGACCACAACCATTCCAGTATAGGAGTTGAGGCAGTCCAAAGAAACAACAGAAGCTCTAATACTCAGTTCAGTCGGTTAGGAGCTTAGTATTGTTTCTTCAGTCCCGGGTGCTTATAGGAATAAGAGCTAGAAGTACAAACACAGGTTCTGCACATGGATACGGACACAGACATGTGGGCACTGGACACGTGACAAGATAAAAGGGTGTATATCTTGGTTATGAGAATTTATAGATGGATATGTAGCAGAAGTGTATTTTATCATTATCAATTGGATAGTAATGGTCCATTGAGCTCTATGGTACATGTGTGACTATAGATCATTATATTTATCCTTATTCTAGAAAACATTCAGCTATTACTATATTTGATCAAACTGTAGTGAAGAAAACGGCTAACAAGTTATGGTCCAATTAGCAAATCATAGATGCAAAAGATGTTATATAACACTATTTATCAAGGTTAAATGATCCTTAGTTATACATCCTAGCTTTAAAATGGACTGGGTGAAGTTATCATATTTTATTTTTGAGACTACTGTCTCTTGAACCTAGTAAGTAGTCAATACAATTGAATTGACAACAGATGTAAAGAAAGAACAAGATCCTTTCAAACTTTTGTCACTCTCCATCACAGATAGGACCCAGCTAAGTGTCCAATACATTTCAAGGCGTCTACTAGGAAGCTGGACACAGATACAGACAGTAGGTTCAACGAAGTCTCCATGCTTCCGAGAGCAAGATAATATAATGAATCTAACTTTAGGAAATTGCAGATTGTGTTTGACGCGGACAGGAACACGAACACAGTAGGTTCAACAAAGTGTCCATGCTTCCTAGAGAGCAAGACATACCGTGAATTTCACTTATGGAAATTGTATATTATATTCTAGGATCAAGCTTCTCAAACCACTTTCAGCAACCAGAAAACTGTGACGTAGCAATAAGATACAATTCAAGTTAAGATATGATACGATTAGAGGATACTGTGGGCTCCAGATCTTTTAATTGTGTCTTCAAGATATTGAACTCTCTTCTCATTTAATTCGCATGCAATGATTTTACCCTTTCCCTCCATGAGTGCAGATAGCTGAACAGTCTTGTTCCCTGGGGCTGCACAAGCATCAAGAATCTACGAGACATAGACGCATAAGAATACACTAATAATCAATATGAAAATGCTTCCATAAAGACATTAAAAATTAGATCCAAAGGATTGAAAAGGAAGATTTCTGCAATTCCATATTACAATACCCATTTACATAATTGTCAGAATATGACAGTGGAATTTGGACATAATCAGCATTAGAGTATTGAACAATATTAAGTGGCAACTGCACTTGTAACAGAGTCCTTTGCCATGAGCCTTTTCCAGATATCACGATACATAGCAGATGGTACCCCTTTGATTTTGTCTTGGGGAGTCCGTGAACTGATTAAGAACCCTCACAGCATAAGAGATATCAGGCCAGGTGGACAGTAAGGTATAGAAGTTTCCCAACCAACAACCTTTTATACAGGGACTTATGCTCAACGTGGTGTTTCAGAGATGGTGTGCCTAGTCCTTTGGACATATATTTATAGAAGTTTCACAACCAATCTATCATTGAACATCTCAAAACTCATCTTGTTGCCAAAGGATACACTCAGGAATCTGGTGTAGACTACTATGAAACATTCTCGCCTATGGCCAGATCGAAATCTGTCCATATTCTTCTTTTGTTGCTGCCAACAAAGGCAAGACTCTCCAGACATTAAAGACGCTATTTTTTATGGTGATCCCCGAGAGACTGTATACACTGTACACAGCAGCCTCCTGGTTATGTTGCTCACGGGAGTGTGGACAGAAGGTATGCAAAGTTCATAAAGCTAAGGACTGAAAAAAAGGTGGACATTGTTGATAACTTGATATAGGTAGTTCCAATGCATTTCTTCTAAGATCATCTTGTTTGAGAGATCAGATCTAAGGATGTTAAAATCATGCCCAGTTAATCTTTTAACATCCTTGTCAAGATTTGACTATATAAGCCCATTACCATTTCTCTATAGTGCAAGTCAACAATGCCCCACTTACACCTAGAGTTCCACAAGAGATTAGTTGATTATCAAGGCAAAGGTGGCTCCATCTCAACTTCATGCGACTTTTCCCTCATGCTCAGATATAAATTATTAGTATATAGACTTTCCTGCGTTTTTACTTAGTCTATTTTTCTCTTTTCTTTGTTATTCCTATGTCTTGTTTTATCCCACATGGGTTATATCTAAACCATGTGCCTTTCTCTTGTCTTATAAAAGAGAATCATGTACTCTGTTTTTAATCATCTCAATAATAAGACAATTAGCCACAACTTCTAGATGGTATCAGAGCCTCCCGATCCTCCCTAACCCTAATCCTTTTTTCCCTCCCATCTACCGTAGCCGCCACCCTTCCCCTTTCCTCCCTGCTGCGCCGCACAGCAGCCTACCCTTGGTCTGCCGCCGCCGCCTTGCACCCTCCCTGGTGCCGCCTCCACCACAACAGGCCCATCCCTGCCTTTCTCCCTCACCGCCCACCCCTTCTCTTCCTCTCTTCTCCACCGCAGCCCCCCCTTCTTCTTCCTTTTCCAGCAGCTCTCTCTGCTGCCCGCCGCCACCAGGTCCCTCCACCTTCTTGCCGCCACCACCATAGCCCCACCACTGCCCATTTCCGCCACCCCGAGCACCCACCCTATCCTCCCTTCTCCTATTCCCATCTTCTCTAATCCTTTGCTCACCATCTCGTCCGGCTAAAGGCTCCTTTTCCGGCCTCCGTACAGTTTCCGACAACGCTACGTACAGCCCGGTCTTTTCCAGTTCTGGCACGTTGAAGGAGTAAATCTTTTTTTCGCATCTGACTGCCTGCGCCTCATGGTGGAGTGATCTTTCCTCCATGTTGGCGTAGGTCCTGCTCTTCCTTTCTGCCCCGTGAGGGTCTTCTGAGGTCCATGATTGGATCTCCTACCTACTATTACTGCTAGTCCATGTTTTGGACTTCTGCTGACGCCTGTTGTTATCTGCGCCCGTGCTCCTGCTTTTTTCTACTTGGTCCGATGGCGACTTCAGATCTTCCTCGCACTCTCTGTGTTACTACGGTGAAGTTAGATAGTTCCAACTATCACCTATGGGATGCCTCCTTTGAGTTGTATGTTAAATCTCAAGGTCGCTACTCTCATCTGACTACAAAGGGCACGTCTCTTCCTGCTCATGATGCTGACGAGAAGACGAAACAAGCCTATGATCTCTGGTCCAAGGAGGACTATGGGGTCATGACATGGATGGTCAACAGCGCTGAAGCAAAGATCAGACAGTCCCTTCTCCGTCTTCATACTGCCAAAGAAATGTGGGAGCAACTCTCCCATGTTTACTCGCACCAACAGAATCCTAAGAAGGTCTTTGAGATCTTCAAACAACTTGCCAAACTGGAGTATTCTACTACTGATTCGGTCGAGGATTACTACAACTCCTGTTGTGCCCTCTGGGATGAGTTCTAGGTGTATCATCCCCTTTCTACTGACATTGATGAACTTAATCGACAGCGGAACGAACTTATGTTAGTTCAGTTCCTCGCGGGCCTACCTGCTTCCTTTACTGGTGTTGTGGACCAGATTCTCTCCAGCGACCCTTTACCCACTCTCCGCGATGTACTCAAAAGGGTCCAGCGTCTACCTTCTGTGTCCCAGCCCGTGCCTGACTCTTCTGATGGTGCAGCTCTCGCTGTCCGCTCTGGTGATTCCTTTCGTGGTCGCGGTCGTGGCAGAGGTCGTGGCCGCGGAGGACGTTCTTCTGCTCCTGGTCGTGGCTCTGGAGCTGATCATGTTGAGTCCCGCTACTGCACTCACTGCAAGCACACCAACCATACTGAAGATCGTTGCTGGATCAAATATGGCAAACCTGACTGGGCCAATAAAGTGACTTCTGATCAGACTGAACCTGCTCCGCCGACAGCTGACTGGATCCGCTCGGAATTTGAAAAGCTGCTACAAGCTCGTCTGGCGTCTTCTACTGAGGATTCAAATGCTGGTAGTGTCGCACTTCTGACTACGACTGGTAAAAACTCCTGGGTGATTGACTCTGGTGCGACTTCTCATATATCTGGCAATCCTGATTTATTCTCTAAACTGCACAAGACTTCTTTTATACCTCCTGTTACTTTAGCTGATGGTTCTAAATCACCTGTTACTGGCATTGGTGATATTTGCTCTACTGGTAGTCTGCCTCTGCGCTCCACGCTTTATGTCCCGAAATTTCCTCTTAATTTACTCTCTGTCAGTAAAACTGTGAAGAGCCTTCGTTGCTCAATTACGTTTGATCCGGATGGTGTTTTGTTTCAGGATCTGCGCACGAGGATGACGATTGGTTCAGGCCATGAGGGACCGGATGGACTCTACTACTTGGACGAGCCAAAGACAGTTGCATATTTGACATCATCCGTGGCACACATCCAGTGGCATTATAGATTGGGACATCCTTCTGTTGCGAAGTTAAAAGTCATGTTACCAGATATAGTTAGTTCTGATTTTCATTGTGAGACATGTCAGCTTGGCAAGCAGACTCGTGCTACCTTTTCCAAAAAAAATTGTATCAGTTCTAAAGCACCTTTTGATATTATACATGCTGACGTTTGGGGTCCATGTTCTGTGGCGAGCACTTCTGGTTTTAAATATTTTCTGAGCTTCATTGATGATTTTTCTAGAACAACATGGCTATTTTTTCTTAAAGATAGATCTACTATCCTTGAAAAAATTACTGACTTTTTTGATGAGATCCGCACTCAATTTGCTAAGCCTATCAAAATTTTTCACACTGATAATGCGTTGGAATTCATGCAAGCCTCTGTTAGCTCCTTTTGTCATCGTCAGGGCACCATCCACCAAACTTCCTGTGCTTATACCCCACAACAAAATGGTGTCGCTGAACGCAAGAATCGTCATCTTCTCGAAGTTGCTCGTACCCTTCTTTTTCACTACCATGTTCCCCAGGCTTTTTGGCCCGAGGCGATAGCCACTGCCTGTTATATTATTAACCGCATGCCATCCTCTGTGCTCGGCAATCAGATTCCTTTTCAGATTCTGTTTCCCGATGCATCTCTTTTTTCTGTCCCGCCTCGCATATTTGGGAGCACATGTTTTGTTAAGAATCTTCGGCCAGACCTTACTAAATTGGATCCTAGAGCGACTAAGTGTGTTTTCCTAGGGTACTCTCGCACTCAAAAGGGGTACCGATGCTATGATCCTATTTCTAAAAAGTGGTTTGTATCTGCGGATGTGGTATTTTTTGAGCATATGCCTTTCTATTCTTCGGTTGGTTCTGCGCTCACTTCGGATTTACTAGTAGACACGCCTTTACCTATGGTGGATGATTTGCCAGATAATTCTGATGCTCCGATTGAAAAGCCACCTCTGAAAGTTTATCACAGAAGACCGAAGCCGACAGCTCCATCTATGGCCTCTCCATCGTCCTCATCCTCTGTGCCAGATCAAACACCTCCGCAGGTATTTTCTAATCTTGATATTCCTATTAGTTTGAGGAAAGGGACAAGAACGTGCACTATGCATCCGATTGGGAATTTTTGCTCTACTGCTAATCTGGGTGCTAATTTTGCTAACTTCACTGCGGCTCTTTCTGCTATATTTGTTCCTAAAAATGTTGCTCAGGCTCTTAGACATCCTGCATGGCGTCAGGCTATGGAAGAAGAAATGAAGGCCCTTACAGAACGTAATACATGGGCCCTTGTTGATCCACCTGCTGCTTGCTCTCCAGTTGGTTGCCGATGGGTCTTCACAATCAAATACCAGCCAGACGGTACTGTTGAATGGCTTAAGGCGAGACTTGTGGCAAAGGGGTATACACAGACCTATGGGGTCGACTACTTCGAGACTTTTTCTCTAGTGGCGCGGCTGAACTCTGTGAGAATTCTGATTTCTGTTGCTATAAATTCTGACTGGCCTCTGTATCAGCTTGATGTCAAGAATGCTTTCCTGTATGGTGACCTTCATGAAGAAGTATACATGTCACAACCCCCCGGTTTTGTGTGTCAGGGGGAGTCTTCTAAAGTCTGCAGGCTGAAAAAGGCTATTTATGGCTTGAAACAGAGCCTCAGAGCTTAGTTTGACAAGCTCAGCAATATTCTTCAGAAATTTTCTTTCCGGCGCTCCCAGTCTGATCATTCTGTTTTTGTGAAAAATACTACTGCGGGTATTGTTGTCCTTATTGTTTATGTTGACGACATTATTCTTTCCGGAAGTGATCTTGCTGGTATTCAGTCAACAAAGTGCTATCTGGAGAAACACTTTGTCACCAAGGATCTCGGCTCGCTACGGTATTTTCTTGGGATAGAGGTGTCCCGGTCTTCTTCTGGCCTCTACTTATCTCAGCGGAAGTATGTTCTGGACCTCCTATCTGAAACTGGTCTTCTAGGTGCTAAACCTGCTAGCACACCTCTGGATCCAAACACCGACTGGGATGATGAGGATTCTCCTGCTTATCCTGACAATCAGCAGTATCGAAGAATGGTTGGCAAACTTATTTATCTTACTGTTACACGGGCTGATATTACTGCTGCGGTTGGGCTGGTTAGTCGCTACTTGGATAAACCTCGGCAATGCCATTGGGATGTTGTCTGCCATATTCTGAAATATCTGAAAAGTTCTCCTGGAAAAGGTCTACTTTACAAGAAACATGGGCATTGCAAACTCCTTGGCTATTCTGACTCTGATTATGCTGGCAGCAAGGTTGACCGTCGCTCTACTTCTGGCTACTGTACCTTTGTGGGAGGTAACCTTGTCACTTGGTGAAGCAAGAAGCAGTCTATAGTTGCTCGCTCTAGTGCTGAAGCTGAGTATCGTGCCATGGCACACACTACCTGTGAACTGTTCTGGATTAGGAGCTTGCTGAAGGACTTTGGCGTTTCTGATTCGTCTCCTATTCCAATGTATTGTGACAACAAAGCATCTACCTTCATTGCTAGTAATCCTACTTTCCATGAGCGGACCAAGCACATTGAGGTGGATTGTCATTTCGTTCGCAAAGCTGTTCTATCGGGACAAATCTCTACTCCCTACATTCATACATCTGATCAGGTGGCTGACATCTTCACAAAGATTCTACCAAAGACGAGGTTCACTGCTATGACATCCAAGCTGGGCATGCTAGACATCTATGCTCCAGCTTGAGGGGGAGTATTAGTATATAGACTTTCCTGCGTTTTTACTTAGTCTATTTTTCTCTTTTCTTTGTTATTCCTATGTCTTGTTTTATCCCACATGGGTTATATCTAAACCATGTGCCTTTCTCTTGTCTTATAAAAGAGAACCATGTACTCTGTTTTTAATCATCTCAATAATAAGACAATTAGCCACAACTTCTAGATAAATCACACAACGCATGACTAGAGTGTCAAATGCCCAGGTGGGCGTCATATTTACTAGAGGGAGTCTAGCTATGAGACCATGTTGTAAAGGCTAGGCTCAGACTTCAAGCACTAGCATAGTGCAATCGGTCCGGCAAGTAGAGGAGATGTTACATTTATTTAGTTTCTGATATTGGAGAAGATTGCAAGTGCTTCTCTACTTCCATTATTTTCTAGTTGAAGACAAGGTAGAGTTTGTTGAGATTGTCTTATACTCACTAGAAAAACTTCTTTGATGAACCGGATGTCTATACCGAGCATCGGCATCGACGTGATGCATTTTGAGCACCTACATGTGCATTTACGGTCATAAATAAGACTATATAAGATCTGCTTGGACTGTATTTATATTTACAGTCCAGTTGGATCGTATATAGTCCAGCACTAGACCATAAAGGTTGCAGTCTAGGTTAGGGACCGTATACAGTCCAGTCGGACCATAAATGCAGCCAAAAAAGAACTGTATGACTTTGGGACTTTGGATACGGGTCCTATTCCAATAAATAGACCTTCCCAACTCGTCCCAAACATGAAGAGCAATGAAGAGATATCAAGAAACATAGTTTTCTCTAAGACTTAAAGCCAAGGACGGACCTAGGGCTTCTCCTAGGATTTTAAGCCTCCAAGAGCTCCTCTCCAAGCAACTGACTTGTTTCGTTGTTGCCTTTCGGCTGTAAAGGAGGATTGGATTCTTCGCTCTTATGTAATCATCCTCTATGTAATCTCTCCATCAATAAAATCATCTTCGTCAGTGGATGTAGGCTACTACGTCGGGAATTCTCCGACCCACTATAAATCTTGTCTTTGTGGTTGGATCGACAAAGCCAAACAATGTCACACAAAGGTGTTGCATCGTGTTATGCTATCATGGCATCTATGTAGACAATGTTGTCTGATGTGCTATTGTGCAATTTAGCTCACATCATCTTGGGTCGACCATGGCAACACAGTCGCAAAACATAGCACGCTAGTTTACCCATCAGTTGTTAAGTCATCCAGGATGGCGACGGGCTATGGAAGATGAGATAAGAGCTCTTTGCTGAAATCATACAAGGAATCTTGCTCCTACTCCTAATAACAAAGCTAAAGACAAATGTCGATGGGGTCTTCTCTATGAAAGTGGGGCCTAGTGGATCGTTTAATCGCTCAAAGGCTTGCTTGATAGCTAAGTGATGCAAACCACATTGCAAAAATCAAACTCATTCATATATCAAATATGTCGGATAATAGCCCACAGGCATAGGCATATATAGAAAACTGGCAGGAAGCCCTAATAGGCTTATTTCTGCTAATGAGCCTACTGAATAATAAATAAACTAATTAATTAAGAACTTACAAGTAAGTCCCTGACATTGCAATTAGATCCTAATACTGAAACAATAGCACAATGAATTCTAAAACATGGTAACATTATCAAAGAGCTAATTGGAACTAAACAAATGTGATATTTGGCTTTAGGATCTTGGAGTGGGACTTCTCTCGTGCATTAGTCGATTTTGTTGCAAATGGTATCATCCCAAGATCAAAACTAAAAGTTGATGATTCAAGCCAATGCCATGTTTGTCTCCAAAGAAGGTTGGTTGGGAGAACATCACGCTTCCCCAGTAAACAAGAAATCCAACAACCACCTTCGCGTCAAAGTTGCATCCAGAGTGATGGGAAGAACAGATCTCAAATACTTGGATAAATGTCTCATGCTCTGCTATTGACAGCATGACAGTAGTAGAGAAGTTGGAGCTGCATGTGTCGTCTTTTTCCAGGATCAGCTTTGCAATGATAAATCCAATGGTGCCTTAGCAACTTGGAGAGTATGGCCCATTGTTGCAGACGGTGTGGTACATGCTAGCCTATGCAAGCGCTCAAACAATGCAGACATCTCTTGTTGCATGCCAAGAATTAGAGCTTCAAGGTTGTTGAACCGTTTGTCATAGCTTGCAAGTCGTTCTTTGCAAGTCTGCTGTTGATTTCCTTATTGTGCACCACCATGTAAGTTGGTGAAGTTTGAACGCAATCGAAAACTTCAAAATCTGGGTCTGCAGATTTTATGCAACGAAGTGGAATTCAAAAATCTTGAGACATTGTTTAAGACTCAAAATATTGTGGTTGATGCACAAGGGAGAAGAAGATCACCAAAATCAGATTTTGAGGCACTATGAACAGCATATGTGGTTTACTGTTCACATGAACCTTGTTGCGTTCTACTATTCAAGGTGGACATTTGTTTTTCTCTTTTCCGAACTAAAATCCTAACTAAATGTGTGGTGAATGGGAGAAAATTCCTAGAGAAAAAAAAGGATCAAGAGAGGAAGAAGATCTACTCGAAGGTGATGATAGTATGGTGGTATACTATCCACTTGAACAGTAACTCGAAATTTATTTTTAGGTGGATAGGATTGGATCTAACCTAGGGTTTGAATCCAATAGAGGGTGGTGATGGCTCCTAGACCTAGGATTTAAGACACCAACAGGTGGAGGATAGGTGGGTTGGGC
The DNA here is from genome assembly GCA_963693085.1 of Alisma plantago-aquatica. Taxonomy (NCBI): domain Eukaryota; kingdom Viridiplantae; phylum Streptophyta; class Magnoliopsida; order Alismatales; family Alismataceae; genus Alisma; species Alisma plantago-aquatica. The sequence goes on along the minus strand of OY856412.1, from coordinate 1,094,118,833 downwards.
CGCACCTGGAGTTTTTGTTGTCTTTATGGGGGTCTTGGGATCTAGACCTAGGGTTTAGATTTCAAGCTCTATACCTATTAATATAAATCACGCTTCAAAATAAAACTCATTCATATATCCTATCAGACACATACCATGGGTGTAGGCATATATATACAAAACTCGCAGGAAGCCCTAAATGGCTTTCTCCTCTAATAGCCCTATTGTAATCAAAGAACAAGGTATCCGATTTCGATGTCGTTTCGACAGCATGGAAACCGAAAAAATTTTAAATTTCAACGAAAATTTCATAGATGCAACCGTGCCCATTTCGACGCCAAAATGAACGAATTAATTTATGAAATTTTACAGGCATGATCTCTACACCTAAATGCATTGTTTTATGCAATAAAATTTAGTGTGGGGTAGGTTGGGGGTGGTCCTTCATGTGGGAGGTAAGGGAACTATCCTGTTTCTTGAGGATTTCGATGAAGGGTTTCGATGAGAAAATGTAGGAATTAAGTTATGCAATTTTGCAACTATGAGCTATATACATGCATGTACTTATTTGTGTTATAATATCAAATATTGGATATGTGGGCATCCCGACACATTTTACTTAGGTTGATTGTTGTTGATATTGTCTCAATAGTCAATCATTTCATTGGTCCCATACTTGTCTACGCGGCTAGGCGGTCCTTCCCACCTAGGGGAAGCCTAGGCGTTTCTAGGCGTTCTTCGTATTTGTTTATATTTTACATATATATAAATGATTTTGTGTATACATTCAGTTATATTCAAATATGTACATAACTAGACTTGGCCAGCGTAGCCCGGGCGGTCAAGCCAGTGCGCCCCTCATGAAGGGTCGTTGGTTCGATTCCGCTCGGGTCAGCTGTATTTACCAACCTCTTGGGTCATCCGGGCTCTAGCACCTGTTTGGAGAGGGGGTGGGCTTCGGCCCATGCAAATCCAAAAAAAACATATATATGTACATCATTATGTACATTTGTATTGGTTATCCCTAAGCTTAATCAATCACAACTTCACCTACATCACACTTGTCATGACCTAAGATAGACCTATTTAGCCTTAATTTGGCCTAACATGATCTAAATTGGACTTAATTTAACTCAGTTTTACCTAATTTAACCAAAGCTAGACTGATTTTGGCAGAACATGACCTAATCAGACGTAACTTCCCCTAGTTTGCCCTACATTGGCCTAAACGAGCCCAAATTTAGCAAAATCAGATCTAATTCCCCCCAAATAAGACATTTTTCCCAAATTAGATCTGATTTGGCCTATATTAGATCTATTTCTTCCCCAAAATAACTACACATTATCTAATTTGACCGAATTCCATCCGACCTAATCTATGCTAATTTTGTCTTCAAATGTCTTAATTTGGGCCCAAAAGGCCTTAGGCATCCACTTTAGATATCTAAAAGCCTAGGTTCCCAATTTAAGGTGAACCACCTAGAGCCTAGGTGGCCTAGGCGGAGCCCAGGCGGGAGCATAGATAACTATGATTGGTCCCAAGAACACTAGCGCAATGTTTCCAAGATAAATCATTATTTGTTGGTGTGGTTGGCTTCCTAGCACCCTCATTGTTTAATAAACCACCACTAGGATACATGTCGTTCACATTGCAGAAACTAAAAAAGCATGCATTGCAAGTATTTAATAATTTGAATAGCAAATATTAGGAAAATGCAATGCATTTATGATATACTATAAGTATATATTATGTATGAGTATTAAATGGTGAAATAACCCCAATCCCCCTTTGCTCCTCTTCAAAAAACAACAATAACAACAAGGATTGCAATTATTGAAATTTTCATCGAAATTTGGCGAAATTCATCAAAATTTGGTGAAATTCATCAAAAATTGGCAAAATTCATCCAAACCACCGAAATTGACACATTCGCACATTTCGGTGCTAGATCTCATCGAAATCGAAACTTTTTGGTGAAATTTTGCCAATTTCACCGAAACCTCAATTCTTGATTGTAATAATCAATAAAAATAATTAATTACAAACTTACAAGTAAGTCCCTAATATTACCATTAGATCCTAAAACTGAAACAATTGCACAATGAATCCTAAAACACTACAACATTATAAAAGAGCTTATTGGAACTAAACAAATATGCTATCTAACTTTAGGATCTTAGAGTGGGACTTGTCAAGCATCATACAGGCTACACTCAGGTATATGGGAAAGATTATCTTAAAACCTTTTTCCCGATGTCTAAGATGTCTTCAATTCATATATATCTTTCATTGTCTACTCGCTTCTCATTACCTCTATATAAATAGGATATCAAAAATGTATTCCTCCATGGTGACCTATCAAAAGAAATTTACATAGAACAGCCTCCCCAATTTGTTGCTCAGGGGGTCTTGTCTTGTCTGCAAGCTCCACAAATCCCTCTAAGGTCTTAGACTTAAACAGTCTTCGAGAGCTTGGTTTGGCAGGTTTAGTCATGCACTTTTGGAGTTTGGTCTTCTGCAATCTACACATGATCATTTTGTCTTCTATTAAAGAGGGCCCTCTAGAGTTGTTCTTATAATTGTCTATATTGATAATATTGTCATCACATGAGATAATCAACTAGTAATTCTTCGGCTCAAGCATTTTCTTCAAAGCAAATTCCAAACTAAGGATTTGGGGCGCCTAAAATACTCTCTTGGTATTGAGGTGGCTAGATCCATAGATGGAATTATCATTTATAATCAAAGTACGAACTTGATCTTCTTGAAGAAACGGGCACTATAGCGGAAAAACTTGTGGATACTACAATAGACCCAAAGATCAAGCTTCATAAGAATCAAGGGGGCTACTCAAAGATTCATGGAGGTACAGAAGGCTAGTGGGAAAACTCAATTATCTCATAATCACTCGTCTAGATATATGCTTTGCTACCAGCATTTTGAGTTAATTCATTAACAAACAATGTATTGGACACATGGAATGGTCATTAAGATATTTTGATATCTCAAAACGAGTCAAGGCAATGGAAAATTGTATGATAATCATGCACATCTCAAGATTCATTGTTTCTTAAATGATGATTGGGCAAGTTTGTGTCATTGATCGATGGTTTGTCGCATGATATTGTCATTTTAGGGGACATAATCTAGTGTCCTAGAAAAGCAAGAAGCGAACAGTGGTGGCTCGATCAAGAGTAGAGTTAGAGTATTGAGCCAAGGCTCATGCTACAAGCCTCAGGATATTGTGTTTTGGGGGAGATAATCGTGCGTGTAGAAAAGCAAGAAGAAAATAATGATGGCTATCAAGAGCAGAGTAAGAGCATCGAGCCATGGCTCATGCCACCAATGATCTCTTATGAGTCAAAAGAATTTTGGGAGGAACTTGGATAACATCAATGGGACGCAATAGAGTTGCTACAAAAATCAAGTTGTTCACATTGCCTCATATCTAGTTTTTCACGAACTAACAAAACACATCAAGGTTGATTGTCATTTTGTTCGAGGAAAGATACAAGATCAGCAAGTAAAAATTGTTCCTATCCGATCAGAAGACCAAGATGCGTATCTCTTTACTAAATCCCTTAATGGGTATTGGGTCATTTATGTAATAAGCCATGTGGTTATGATCATTGTTCCAAAAAAGGATATGTGGCGTACATATGGTGAGGGTACTGCATAGAGTATATGCAGTGCGCAGAAGTATACACAGTTTTGAATTTTTTCAATAGATTAATTGTATACAATCATAAAATCATATATTGATATGATCACTGTATATATACATATATATAAACCAATGTTTTAAAAAGCGCGAACCGGGAATTGTTCGGACGAGACCTTGTAGTCGATTAATCGCCAGGCGAGCGATTAATCGGGCGATTTTTCAAAAATCGGATTTTTTTAATGATTTTTCACATTTTATAGACATATTATATACACATACTTAATTTAATATTTGTGACTATTTTACAGAACTAAACCTATTTATTCCTTTAAAAGAAATACGATGTAACAGAATTAAAGAGCTAATAGATTCAGCAGCTAAACATAAATAAATGTATGTATCAGTAAACAATTTCAGGCATGAACAAAATATAAATTGAATTTAGTTGGTTACCTGTGGATGGAGCATGAGTAACATCATATGAGTAGACAACCAGTTGGACAAGGGAAGTAATGTGGCCACATGAAAATACATGAAACAAGAAACAATTAGTACAATATTGATGTAATTTTCACAATTTTTCACCTGATGATGTTGCTGAAATCTAAAAGCCAACTTGAACATCCAAAAGATAGAAAATCCAAAACACTAGTACAAAAATAATTGGAAGATAGGACATCCAAACAGCAAAATCAAAACATAAATGATAAAACATCCAAAACAACACAATCAGCAATTAGTTTGGCCGATCCAACAAAAAGCGGGCCTAACCGGCCGCTTAAAATTAATCGCTAACCGGCCCAAAATCGGGCACTTAATTCAAAAAGCCTTAACCGGCGATTATCAGCAAAATAAATCGGTCAGCCCCGCACCACGGTTAACCGGCCGATTAATCGGCCGGTTGGGCCGATTTTTAAAACACGGATATAAACCTAATAAGATATGATTATGTGTATATATATTTAATGTGTGTAATAGATGTGCAAATATCAAACGTATACATAAAAATGTATACATGTGAATGTACTAAAATATGCTTAGTGTGTGTATGTATGTGAATGAACAAACCGAATACATAAGTTTACAAATATGGGTGTGGAATTTGTGCCTATATGTAGGTATATTATATATGTAAGTATATAAATCAATATATCAAAAGGTATACATATAAATGTGTAAATATGTGAATGGTACTTTATTATATATTATTATAACGGATTCATATAAATACTACCACTATATATCCAAATATAAAATGAAATGAATATATTGATGTGTGTACGAGCGTTGGTGGTTTTTTCAGAAAGTGGAGTTTAATCAGCCCCTTAATCGACACAGGTAGCAGGAGTATATGCAGCTGTGCGGACTGATTTTAAGAACAGTGCTTATGATATGTATGTACCAACTCGAGGGGGTTAACCATTTATTATTTATCATTCCTTGTTCCTTATTCCTTATTTCCTATTCATGTTCTCTATACATATGGGATTAGTCCCATACAATGTAATTGGGTATTGGCCGCCACCCAAGTCTATATAAATAGGTGTGGTTTGTCCATAATACGAACACAAATTGTTCTACCTCCGTAATCTCTTCATTAACATACACCATGGTGCGTCCCAATCAAGTGTGGGCAAAAGCTGGAGTACTAAAATTGGTGTCCTTTGGGTCCCCAGGTGATGTGAATATTATGTGACAGTCGATAGGAAGTCTAAAGTCATCAAAGTGTTGTACTCTATCTAGGATTTTTAAACGGAGAGCAAGGAAGGAAGAAAAGTGACCCAAATACTAATGTGGGGCAAAACGCCCTGCTACAATAGAAGAACATTGGCGGCACGAGGATGAGAAGGGCATACTCGTAGTGCTTCTATCATTCGTTGGCAGATCTTGGAGAAGACAAAGGAAACATTAACACCCCTCTCGGTGCATGTTCCGAAGCCCAATCTTTTTTCCAATCACATGGTGCCACGGGGAAGGTTGGGCAGTCTTCTGTTGTCGCACTCACACGTTGCTCGAGGCTTTGCACCACTGCAAACTTTACTTGAGAGGCTGCTAGGGTGAAGAAGGTGGGAGCAATATGGTGGTGGGAGGAGATCTATGGAGTGTTATGCCAACTACACTCCTCAACATCTCAATGTTAAAACAATGCATTGTAGCACCAATCGCTCTGACTCTAAAAAATGTCAAAGGGCGGGAGAAGGGAAAGAGGGGAAAGAGAAGGAATTTAAAGGAGGGAGGTATGATGGTGAAAATCAGAGGAGTGAAGGAAATTGGGGAGAGTACGAAGAATAGTTGGACGGGTGTATTGTTCAGGGACATCACACATTTTCATTATTTAGATGGGTTCGATTATCCTAGACCTAGGATATAAGAAGAACCATCAATTGAGGGATGGGGCCTCACAGACCTAGACCTAGGGTTTAGGTTTTGGGCTCTAATACCATCGTGGGGAGCCAATACCCAAAAACTCAACTCCATAGTTCAAAAACTCTGGTTGGATGTATACCCCAAGGATGGTATTTATAAGAGACAGATAGACCCTAATTTGTGATGGATTGCCTAGTTGATGACATAATTATGTACAAATGCAAAATAAAACATATAAACTCTAACATTTACAAATAAGTTCTAAAATAACAACTACGTCCCCAAAATATCTAAATCGGATGAAATTGATCAAAAACCCAAACTTTGGCTAATTGCCAACGGATTGGCTGACTCGGGCCCTCGTGAGGTTTGCCAAGCCTAATGACATAATCATGTACAAATTTAAAACTAAACATATATACACAGCCATTTACAAATAAGTCCTCAAAAGGACAGCTACGTCCCTAAAATAGCTAAATTGAATGAAATTGGGGGAAGAAGAAAATCAAGAAGAGTTCTTTCATTCTCCAATTCTTGATCAAAAACACGGACTTAGGCTAATCACCAACAAATTGGCTGATGCGGGCCCTCATGAGGGTTGCTAAACATGATGAAAGGTTGCATTTGTAGGTCATCCTACATCACTCTTCCTTTGAAGTCCCATCAAGCCAAGAGTCATTAGAAATTATGACTCGTTCCTTTTTTAGGTGATTTTCACAATAGCCCCAACTTAAGTACTTGTCAATAGTTTGGACATCAAGTTTCTCAATAACCTGGTAGAGTTCCTACCATCCACACAGAGAGGACCTCGAGGCACTTAAATCACAAGTGCCATATAAGGACAAGACCACTTATTGATAATGGAGGTTTGCATTTGTAGGCCATCCTACATCACTCTTCCTTTGAAGTCCCATCATGCCAAGAGTCATTCGAAACTATGACTTTAAGTCGTTCCTTTTTTAGGTGACTTTCACAATAGCCCCAACTTCAGTACTTGTCAATAGTTTGGACATCAAGCTTCTCAATAACCTGGTAGAGTTCTTACCATCCACACAGAGAGGATCCCAAAGGCACTTAAATTTTACATAGACAAAATATATGACTAACAAGGAAATAATGATAAGCTAGATCAACATTTTAATTAAGCATTCCCTTTTCCAGGTTATTCATAATGGCTTCAATGTAGATTGCTTCATTTACAGGTGCCATATAAGGACAAGACTACTTATTGAACCTAGAGAATGGTAGCAAAAAAAAAATTATTGATGCATGTAGTATAAGGCCTAAGTCGGGAAGCCAAGTGCCACCCTTTCTCCTAATGTTTATGTTGCTTCGAGACAATATTTCTCAATCAACACCAAATGATGTTTGATCGCATTCTCTACTAGGTGACTCACCAAGCATGTCTATTAGGATCGTTCCTAAAATGTCATTTGCATCATTCTTGGTAGGCCTTCGTAGGTATCATGAGTAAGATTTGCATAATGGCTTTAGCAACTAAATAGTTGTTCAACTTCATGTTGCACCATGCATTCTAGTCGACCTTAGAATATGCAGCCATAGACCCTTTCGGATTTACTTCAAAAGGGCATTCAAAGGCCAATTCATTATCTCAATGGAGTTACATTTCAAGGCAAAAGTTGGTGTCGGATAACTTGGCATTTTTACAATATTAGGACTTAGTTCAGTTGTGCAATTGACATTCGTTCCTTTATTACACTGATTATGATTTTTCATAGTATCTCAAATCTCATTTAGAGTTTGTTTCCCTATAATAAACTGACGTTAAGGCATGTTCATAATTAGAATTGATGATTTAAGAACTTATCAAATAGGGTTTCAAATAAAGCTTATATGTCTCTTCTCCCCGCGTCTTAATTCTTATTCAACTACACAATTACTTATGATACATAGGTAATACCCTCATTCAAAACATCAACTAGTTAAACAATATATCATTGTCTTAACAAGCGAGCCAGGCGGCCCCTTAAGCGCCCAAGGCACCTGAGTGCTTAAATTAGGCCTTAGGTGCCCGGGTATGCAATTGGAAATAAGCGCCCACTTTTTTCCACCTAGCCCCCTTGACTAACTTTATTGACGGCGTATGTCGCTTAATTGGTCTTTTTTTGTAAATGATGTATAACTACAAATTGGTTGCATATGATACTATATATGCAACATGTAGTGATTTTGATGTAACTATACATGCTTAAATTCTACAACAACATATTATATTATACATACATACCGTTAGTAATAACTTTTTGTATTCATGGGAACAATTATCATGTATTGTATGTATGAACATTAACTGTGAAGTGCAAACAGCATGTTGTTGTAAATTTATAAGGATATATACATACATACACACATACACACATATGTGTGTGTGCGCGTGCGTGCGTGTGTAATCGTGTGCATGTGTGTGTTTACCTATATACATTTTGTACTTAAAATGTTAAGTATGCAACTAAAAGCACTTCATTGTACAGTTGGTACAATGTTATTTGTATATCACTTAATATTCTCCAAAGTCTACATATGCATTCAAAACTGATATAAAAGATGATAATTATATCACTAGGCAACTGCTGCTTATTGCCACTCCCTATGGACTCCCCTTTGTGGATTTGCCTCGAGAATTTGAACACTAATAATGTGTTTCTTTTATGCATGGCAATCTCTCCTCAACTAGGCTATGGCTATTATGGGATCAAACCCACAACCTTAACCAATGAATTAGTCAATTAACTAGTTCCTTTGAGCCGGTAACCGTTTACAATTACTTTGTTTTGTTGCGCGACAGTGTTATTCTTTTCAACTAACAGATAGAAATTGCATTTCATTTGATAACATAACTTGAGCAATATGAAAGGCGAAACTAAACCTCAAAGAAAAACGAAAGGGGGTATGATACGAAGGGGGGTCTGAGGCTGTCTGAGTGGGAGCCGAACCGTCGGGGGTCTGAGGCGATCCCTGGGGCGTCGCCCTAGGGGCGGCGGCGGCCGGGAGGCCCCCGTTGGCGCCGTCTGCGGTGAGCGGGCCTCGGAGATCTTCTTCGAGCAGAGTGTGACCAGATCGTGGTGATCAGCATGATGGCCTAGCGGCGGCAACGGGGTGGGAGCAGGCGGTTTCCTTGCTAGGCGGCGGCGGCGTGTGCGGGCGAATCTTCTCCGTCGTGATCGGTGCGGAGGATACTCTCTCCATCGGATTGGCGACTACGCGTTCGCGTCGGCAGGGATCGGTGAGGAGCATGGACACCATCTCCGCCTTCAGGCTGCGCTTGAGGGAGGCTCAGGATGCGTGGGGGGTTCTCCCCGCTTCTCCGTCCAATGCCTGCGGGCAGTCCTGTTGCTCCGATTCCCCGAGGTCTATGGGGGTGAACCGAGGGAAGGATGTTGATTATGGCGATGCGGCTGGCGTCGGACGGCTTCTGGGAGGCTCGGGTGATGGTCTGGATGTTTGTGGAGTGCTCCCTCGTGGCGATTCAGGAACGAGATCGCAGATGGCAGCGGCGGATGTTGGTGGAAGTTTGGACATGGATAGTGCTCCACAGGTGTTCGACCTTCTGCCTGGTGTTGAGACAGACCAGTGTGGGGTTGTGGACGGTGTCGCGGCTGACCTAGGCTCTTTCTTCTGGGTCGGCGACCTTCGAGTCCCCATGACGTTTGCTGCTGGGTCTGGTTCTTGGCGACAGGAAGAGGACGGTGGAGTGGCAGGGGGCAGGCGGTGACATCTCAGCGGGTTACAGTTTCTCCCCTGCCTGAGTCTACTGAGGTGGTGTCTTCCAAACATGGATGGCGGGGCTTCCATGTCCTGAGGGACACTTGCTTGCGCTGCTTACAAAGAGGGCATTGGCAACATCAATGTTCTTCCCTACGGCTGTGTTTTCTCTGCAGATCCCCAGAGCATTTGGCGCGTGATTGCAAGACGAGGAAGGAGGGGAGGCGGCGAGGCCCCCGTGCTTACAGAGATAGGAGTAGATGCTTCAGATGTCTACAGCGTGGGCATTGGAGGAGCCAATGCTCCTCTCTGACGGTATGCTTCCGCTGCAAGACCCCAGGACACTTGGCTCGCGCCTGCGATACTAGGCAGCTTTCCGTGATGGGCTTACAGAAGGCAGGTGAGTCACAGGATGTTGATTCTTCTATGGAAGACCGAGACACGGGGAAGCCTAGTGGAAAGATGGATGCCAAGGCTGGACAGGGTACTCGACGGATCCGCGATTCGAACGGAGCCAGGAAACGTCTATCACGAAGACGCCTGAAGGATTTCTTCCAGTTTCGGCTTGAGGATGGTGCCCCAAGTACCTTGCTTGGGGTTGATGACTGGAGATCATCTTCGTCGTCCTACAGCTCCAATGAAGATACCTCTACGGATGTGTTTGAGTTTGATGATGATCAGGATAGTTGTTGTGCCATCTTTGGAGCCAGGTAGAGGGGAGGATGGTTTCTTTTGAGGAGGCTGGTTAGAGACTTTCAGGCTTTGAGGGATCTAGATGAAAAGGTTGAGTATGATGATGAGTTGGCGATTCTCTTTGTTTTTGGGCTTGCTTGTGAGGATGATATGATGTAATCTTTGATGATGATAGCTTTAGCCTGCGTGAGGTGCAGGATGAATAAGATTAACCTCAATTGCGGAAAAAAAAAAACTAAACCTCAAATAGTTACTTCAATTCACATTTCAACTATCGAACACACTATATGCAATAAAACAAGCTGAAATGGCTACAAGACTATGAGACATTTTGCTGCCTGTCCAACTTATTTGATGGTAATGTGAAATATTTCTGACTTTTTTTTCTAGGCTCTTTGTTGGGGATATGGGAGGCACCTTGCGTTTTATTTTACAAAAATTACAAAAGGGACACATTGTACCTTGGTGAGCATCTTGGACACTTTTTTGGGGGTATCCAACTTGGACACTTTTGAGTAGAAATCCTACACAATTTAGCCTTAATAATTACTACTGGTTCACATTTGCCTTTATGCATTTTCTTTTTTTGGAGTTGTAAGCATTGAAATATATAGTGGTCCTTACTATTCTTATTTGATAGTCCTAGATAAATTTGCATTCTAAAAGGCAGTTTATTCAGTGGAATTGTAACTTCTATTGTTGATTATGTTCAGAGATGTACCTGAATTATTTTTTAGTTCGGCTAAAATATGCATTTACAGCCTAAGCACGGACACTTCTAGGAAGCCCCCGTGTCCGTGTCGGACACGTTTTGGACACGGACACTTCTCGGACACGGCCCAAAACGTTTTGGACACAGCCAAGACGTGCCCTGACCATTTTGGTCATTTTTTGCAGCCCGGACACAGCTGGACACTGCCCGGACACTCCCTGGACACGTTAGTGCAGCAGCAGCTGCTGCAATTTCCTTTTTTAGAGTGCAGATTCTGAATATACAGCCACTGTTTTTTTCCTATGCTAGTCATTGTTTATGTCTTGTCATTGAGGAAATGTAACATTAATCTGAGATCTGATTGAAGATGCAAATAGATCTGTTGGAAAGAATCAAAATGTAAAATCTAAGCTGAATTATACATCACCAAACACATTAAAGCCTAATAAATTGGTTAGTTGAGGTATAATGAGAACTCATGTATATACTCTGAAAATCTACTGTAATTACTGGAAAAAAGTGTGGTGTTTCATTTTTTTACTTTGTATTGTTTCCATTACACTCACAAACACATACTTTGGTATTAATATGATATTATACTTTTGTACATAAATATATAATTCCATTCCATTTTTTAAAGAAGTTTAATTAATCCAGTATACCTACATATATGTTTATATTAAAAAATCCCCTCATCCAATGCTGTGTCCGTGTCCTATATTTTAGACAGTTGTCATGTCCTGTGACTCCGTATCCGTGTCCGTGTCTAGAACCGTATCCATGCTTCCTTGTTTACAGCTCATGCATCTATTAGCATTAACATGAGCAAAATCATATTGCTAAAGACCATATCAGCATTATGATTTTTCAGGAAAAAACAATACTGTGTCATGTTCCAAAATTAAATGAAAAAGCTAGTTAATAAGACCAACCTTCCATCCAGGTTTGGGACTCAAAGCATGAGCCGGCATGGAACTTGCTTTACCCTAACAGAAAACAATGAAAAGCATTTTCAAAAAAGAAGGGAAAAGTGAAAGAAATATACAAGAAGCAACAATTCAACAAAAATGTTCATGTAAAACTTCATCAATAGCTAACATTTCAAATATCGACACTGATTAGAAAGAGAAGAATGAGCCTTTCCGATAAATTTTATATACTTTTCATTATAAGTTTTGTTGCTTTTTTAGTAGAAAACAAATAAATGAGGTACGAAATAATCTACCAAATTACAATACATAGCTATATAAGTTTACTCTTGAAAGTTTTATCTGACTTTGAGAGCCTAACAAAAAGGTTTACAAATATAATAAGTCTGAGTATTTTTGTAGGCAATTGGCATCGAAATCTGTATTTGGAAACTGGAGCTCCTTTACACATGCTGCGCATAGCCATGATGCATTCTTCCGAATTGAGATAGCAAATAGCATAGAAGTAATCAGCAAAAAAGGAAAAAGGAGGATAGATGCAATAGGTGTATTGGCATTACCTATTTTTGGTCCAAAAATCAATAGATGTTGCACATTGACTCCGGTTAGTGGTTTCTATCATCCACATAATAGCCTTTCTATTGATCATTTACCTATTTTGGTCCAAAAATCAATTTCTTTTCCTTCTTTCTCTCTTCCTCTACCTACTTTCTTTATTGTTTCAAACTCCTCACTAGTCTCTTCACCACATTGCTTTTCATATGCTTCACGTGGTTCTTCATCTTCTTCCCCCTTCCTTCTCCCATCCACTCTGGTTTGATGACATATGTCTCCACCCCAACCACTATTCTACTTCTATCTGTGGTTGGCGTGAGTGGGGGAAATAGAGAGAAGAAGAGAGGTAAGATATGAAGTGAGGAGAATAGAAGAGAGGAAAAGATGAAGTGTAAATAAAAGAAGAGAGGAAAAGATGGATAATAGAAATAGAGGAATATTTATTTGTTTTGTCATGCAGCTTGTATCTCTTTTAGTATACTACTTCTACTTGGTTATTTGAGTGAGTCTTTGGAGTTATGCGTTTAGCTTACTTTAGGTATCTTGCACATGTGTTCCTTCGAGCGATGTCATCAGGTTGTGCCACCTTTTCTACTTGTTTGTGCATGTGTGTGTTGACTTTCTACTTCTTTGCACGTGTATGTGCGTTAACTTCGCACTACATGGATGTGTTTTATGCACGATGACTTTTGACTGCTTGTCTGTATCTTTATGCGTGTTGTCTCGCCACCGCCTATTGTTCCTTTGTATGTGTTGATTTTCCACCTTTTGTCCGCACTTTATGTGCCTTGACCGCTCAACCTACTTTGTGTGCCATCGCTCGCTGGAATTTATTGTATGTATCCCAGCACTCTCTGGGCTGCTCGACAATGCTTGTGACTGTGATGGTGTCACCTGCTCCATTTGCTGCTATATATAGTTGTTCCAGATAATGACCGTGCTCGATTGATGCTTACATGTTATTTGCCTATTGTTGTGTGATATGTTAATGCTCTCCTACTACTGGCCTATTATGTCAATCGCATGTTGCTTGCCCTTGATTTGATGTGTATCTGCTACTTGCTCCCTCACAAGCTGCTCAAAGAATGATCCAAGACATGTTGATTCATGATGATGTTAAATGCTTGAGGGCGAGTGTTGGAGTACTTGGTCTTGGGAATTTTGTAATATGAGTTTCAGGAGGAGGGTTTTTTGCATGGGTTGTGCTATAAGTGTTGTTATGTATTTTTTGCTTTCAACTGCTTGAGTTTGGATGCCTGCAAGCTGAGCTTTGGTTTTCACCCATGCTCCAGCTTGAGGGGGATTTAAAGAGTTATTGAGTTGATGGATTTATTGTCCATTAAGTGGGCCTAAGTCTGCAGGTGTGCAGGTCCATTAGGTTTGAATCCAAGTTTGTAACTGTGTTCCCTCCATATATATATAGGAGAAGGGTTTCTCTAATGCAAATTATTCATTCGTTGTCTATTTGCTCTGACACTATAACTGTTGAGTTTTCTAACTATTGTATGAGATAGTATAGAGACCAAAAACGAGATAATGAACATTCTAGTCTCTTCAAGTTTCAAATAATACTACAAGGGCGAGATCTAAAGGTTGACGATTGTGATGCAATTTTACAGAAGAGATGTCTTAATCAAACTTTGCATGTTGATTATTTGATATATCCAGAACATCTATAATAAAACTGTAAGTTACACATACAATGTCTGCTTCAATCAAAGACTTGGCTAATTCAATAGATAACATGTGATACAATAATGACATACTTGTAAGAATATACTTCCAGTTGTGACTAGTTGATGGTCATGCAAATCTGTTCCAGCTGGTAGAATCAAAAGATCTGATAGCAAGTCATCCTTTTTGACCTATTTAGCACACATTTCGCTTATAGTGAATTTCTGAAAGTGCTTCGTGAGGTAAACTTGATGCATGAACTACCGTAAGCACCTTATGATCCTTTTCTAGAACTTGAATAGCAGACTCAACATCAGTCTTGAGCGTGTTTACACGAGCATAACGAGGTTTACTAGTAGCTACAGAAATTAAAATAAATCTGTCAAGAACAGGAAAGCAAAGAAAAGAGAATATAAAGCATGAATAATGTCCAGAAAGAATATCTAGGATATGTATACACGTAATTTCAAAGAACCCAATGACATTTTGAAATGGTTGATTGACGTATTGGTTTCTTGATATTCAGAAATACTTCCACTGTAGCAACCAGTAGAGCAATACAAACGACTCCAATGTTGCGCAAGTTTAGCAGAGACTCCAAGTAGTCGGAAAACAAAACTTAGTGAATTCCAACAGAGATAAACTGTTAGACGCATCAGGAGAATACATTGTAATAGCACTCCATGATTCTTTCAGTGGCAGTTTATATATATGATACTGTTAGTTATGAGTTACATAATTAAACAATTCTGTTTATTCCATTGCAATATTAAACATAGATATCAATGCATGAATATGGAAGCATTGCAATCAATAAATACCTTGTGTATTTAGCAATTCTTCAGGGTGCTTGACTTTTTCTTTCGCGCAAAGTTTGGCTAAAGCAATCTGAAGCACAGTTTCCTTTTGCATGAGGAATTTTTCCACAGTACCTGCTGTCATGACTGACTAAAAAAACGCAACGGAAGTGTCAGACAACCTCACTAAGCAAAGCCATCAAAACCTAATGAAAAAAGAAATTCGTTATATATGATATATGGATACCGAAATATAATATTCAGCATCACTAAGCAAAAGCATCAGGAAAATAATGAAATAGAAATATGTTATACGTATCATAAGATAGAATGGTTGACATCTGCATTGGAAGGTAAGTTGTGCTGTTTAGCTTTCAACAACAAGGGGCTAAACCCAGTCCCCTGACATGCCTTTAAATCGTTAATCTTTCCAGAAACTAAATTAGACTATGGCAGTTACTGCAAACAAGACTGGAAGACAGCAGTTCCGGCAGACATAATTAAATGATGACAATAATAAATACACCTTCTGGCCGAAGAGAATATCATATGCTGTCACGAACAGCAATTCCTGTTGCCTCTGCATTCCGCCAAGTAAACAGTTCAGATTAACGAATAAATGAATTTGGGGTAATATAATACCAACTTTGCTGCTGACAATGTGACCATATACCTTCCATTTTCCAGTCAGGACACCAGCTGCGCCAAGAACTTGTTTCAATATAGAGAGGCCTGCCCGACCACAGGAGCATTTTAAACACATTTGGCAACCACACGAATTCAAGAGAGTGGAGAACTTCAAAGAGAAGGCCTTACACTTGAGCGTCTGGCACACCAGCGCGAAGGTGGCCTTCTTGTTCCGCACTGAAGGATGGTAGACTAGGGATTTGATAGTGCCGGTAGCACTCTGGCGAGCGTCTCCCTGAAGCACCTTCCCTAGGATCTTGGCAGCCTCCCTTCTCGCAAAGTACGCCGATCTATCCGCCCGAGAGCCGCCGAAATCGCGACTACGAGACTGAAGCTGTGGCTGTGGCGCCATTTTCATGGTCTGCTGCTTTGCTGGCTCAACGCCGGCGCGAGCCGCCATGACTGTGGAACGGGCCATAGTATGAAAATAAAATAAAGAAGATCGCTTTAAAGACGTAAAATCTAGCCCATGAAGGGCTTCTTTGCAATTTTTCTTCGTAACTTGTGTGATTTTGTATAGTTCTAATAAACAAACGAGACTATAGAAAGGTATGGATGTAAATTTTATTCGGTTTTAAGATTTATAATTAGTCATTCTGTGTTCTACTATGATTATTGTTCACACCTTTTTTTACTCACTCAATAGAAATTTATGATAATGTTGATTCTCTCACTAATGATGGAGGTCATTCCACTATTCTACAATTATACATGTTTCCTATTTTTTCTAAATCTTTCCAAAATTTTACATATTATTTGATAATTATCTATCTATCCATATTTTTCACATTATTTCAGCCATTTGAACCACATGTTTTGGCCATTTACTAATAAATGAGGGTTTGCTGCAAGGAAAAACTTTTATCTGGACGTAAGTGCAATGTGAACATTAATTAAGCTTTCTACAAAGTCTTTCGAATGAGTTTCCCAGGTGAATTCTACATGATTAAAATACTCAACCCTGGATAGGCATTCGGTTATTTTTAGTCTCTCTTTTTAGAATCATGTCATTTCCAATAAAGTGAGAATATTAAATAAAAATAGATCTCAATCAAATCACTACAAGAAAAACATGATTTAACTACAATTCTATTAGCCATTTTTTTTGTAGTTATAAACAACTTTTCTTTACAATATATATATATATATATATATATATATATATAGGATAAATATAGTTTTTCCAATAACTATGAATTGGCTACATATTGTAATTGACTATAAATAGTTCTCTTCTTTGCCTCCCCCGCTCCCAAATAATTTCATGCTCAAAATATTCAACTTTTGTGTGCCTACCCACACTTTTTTCCTATTGTCATTGTCAGCCTCCCTCAATCACACCCCGGCATCCCCTCCACCCCGATAGCCCCCTCGATCCCACGATCATGCTCCCTCCCTCCCTCTCACCCTCTTCTCATTCCCTCATAGCCCCAACCCAATCCCATGTTTATCTTCTTCTCCTTCTCCTCCCTGATACCCACATCTCCTCCTCTCAGTTAGCCTGAGACCTAGTTGATTGTCGGAAAGAAGGTGTTGGAAGGACAATGAAACAACAACGTGGAGTTGAGAGGAGCGAGATTGAAACCCAACGGTTCTAGAACAAGGGTTTGTCAATTTTTTTTGCCAAATCTTTACCACTCATAGTAACTTTAGAGAACTTCAACATCATCATCATCATCGTCGTCGTCATTGTCATCATCATCATCATCGTCTAAGCCTTAGTCCAACTATGTTGGGGTCGGCTACATGGATCCTTTGTTTCCATTCAACTCTCTCATGGGTCATATTCTGGTTGAGATGTAGAGATTCAAGATATCCCTTTATAAGCTCATCGCATGTTAATTTAGGTCTTCCTCTTCTTCTATTAATTGTGCTTGACTCAATAGCATTGCTTCAAATAGGTGCATTAGTTGATCTACGTTGCACATGTCAGTATCATTTGAGTCGGACCTCACACAACTTGTCCTCAATGCTCACCACCCCCACTTTATAACTTCATACAACGTCATAGGAAAAAAAATTCAATTTTTAAGTAATGTTAGAGTTTGCCATAACCTCCAACCCGATTTCCTAATGTATTGTAATTCCCGCCTTATGGAACTAGACTCTCTTTTTTTATGTCTTATGCAACTAGGCATTACCATGAATAGAGACGTTTAATTTTCTGAGATGTTAAAATGGTGAAACATTTATATAGAAATAAGGACAAGTAACAAGGTGGTTCTCGTCTCCAATAGTCCAAAGATCATTGTCACCCTGATTCTTCCTTGCACCACCCACTGGATATCAAAGCACATTCTGGTATCCACTGGTGAGGAGATCGGAGCCTTGGCTGATCTGGAGGCAATCTACTGACTTGGAAAATTAGATCTTTGCTTGAAGAGCTAAGTATGTAGAGTTGGGAAGGGCAAGGGTTTGGATCAGAGAATGGTGAGGGATTTTATTCATATAACTTGTGAAAGTGCCTCTGCTTGTGGCAGCATATCTGATCCTCTCACAATCAGTGGCTCTTCCCATGACCAGGATTATCCAAGTGGAAAAGGCCAATGGAAGGATACAGAGGCCTTCTAGAAAGCACATAAAGCATGGGTAGTTACTCAATCCCTTTTCAAAAAATTGATGATGATGTGGATGGGTGGAAGTCAAGTTTGCCTATTTAGTATTGGTGTCACATTTTATGCAATTTTGTAGCTATTGACTGATTTTCAAGCACTTGGTAAGGTTTTGAGACTTACAAAGATCCAATGACGTATACATTAGCACCAAGGTTGGTATATATATCATTCAACTTGGAAGGACTTATATTGGATATCTAGAAGCTCAAGTCTTTGGGCCACCCCCTACACATGGATCAAATTTGGTTTATTCTTGTCCTCTAGATGTAGTAATTAAATTTTCTATTGGGGGGGCTTTCCTATACGAGTTGATCAACTGTACAAGACAAAAAACTTCAATGCTTTTCATTTTTAATTTATATTTCTATCTTTCTTATTCCTTGACCCGACTCCAAACGAATGTCAAACAACAGTTATAGGTGATATTTTTCTCAAAATATTGAAGTGTGTTATCTACTGTTTGATCATTAATTCATGTATTATCATATTTTACTCCTTTCATTATGTGCCTTGTGGATGGCTTTACTGCTTTTGTACTGAAGAAAGAATGAGCACAAGTGACAAGCAGGTAAACACCTTTTTCCAAATGTAACCTTGGTGACATCTATCTAGTTTCAAATTGATGTTGGAGTATCTACCAACTAGATCGAAATAATAGATTGAACGCCTATCTTATAATATCAATATCCATAGTCATGTATTCAGTTAAGTAAGCATAGAAAATTGTGTTCACAAACAAATACATTTGCTAAAATACATATCTAGGTATCCAAGTGAAAAAATAATTTTTAGGACTATGTGATAGTGTTTCATATTGATATGCATATATGTTAATCTTTCTAGTACAAGTGTTTCTATTTCACAACAGTTGCATTCAAATGTCTTTCTATTGTAGGGCCTTGTGGCATTGTTGATTATTTTATTTTTCTGCTGTGTTTGATCATTTTCAATTCTCAACAATTTACATGTTAATATATTATGTTGAGTGATGAGTTAGACACTTGTTTCATTGTACATTAGAGAAAGCATACCAGGTGCTCTCTCAGAATTGAATCTGTTTCAAGCTCTCATTTTGTATGATGTATAGTTTGATTGTATTTTATGATGTATCTCGGAACAATGCAATCACTTATGTAATAAAATGAATTATTTATCTTTTGCCTTTAATGTTGCACGAGAGATTGGGTTGTCCATTTCGTATAGAAAAGGATACATCAAGTTGGTTTCTTTTTTGGTATTATGACTGACATCAGCTGGTAAACATGGCAATTTTAATTGGAATTATCATGAGCAAGTGATGGTTTATCACATGGTCCTAGTAAAGTTTTAAAAGCAAATTTGGAACTATGAATGGAACGATAAGAATGAATATAAGAAAAACACAAGTATGATAACTTAAACAATGTCTGATGTACGTTTTATATTTATGGCTCAATATTGGTGACAAGGGGACTGTCCCTAGCATATTTTGAAAATTATCAAGATATGCAGATTTGGCATTATCAATCACTTATCATCAAAAGAATTAGGTTGGGCAAAAACATTAGTAGCATTTGTGTGTGGTGTAGTTTTTTTGGGCGAAAAATTTGAAGTGTAGGTGATGCATCCAAAACCGCGCGTTCGAAAGGAGGCAGACTCAGAAGGAATCAAACTTTAAATTTATAGCCTAAAACCTTCAAGGACCCCCGCAACTTTATTGCAGGGTCAAAGTAGATATACGGGATCGAACACAGGGATGTGGATATATTTAGGACACTTAAGACCTCACTCTTAAGTTAGTTAAGCCAATTTGATAGTCAATAAAAGTATGAAGCTAGAACTAGTCTAGGAGGTTGTCACGAAATAAAACAAAATAAAGTAAAGAAAATAAAATAGAGTCTGTAGGATTCTACTAATTAAAGAGATGGAGTTTCTGGCTATGTAACCACAAGTTGGGCAGTCTATGCACCCGTTCTCGGATGTAGACAGCCATCGAACACCTCAGCAAGCAACTGACATCCAAATAGAGTACGCATTGTGGTATCTGTTCTTGTAGGTTCATCCCACTCGCTTTCACGTACTGTGACTAAAACTCATCTGTGATATGAAACGTCTCTCAAGGATGACAAATCAACACCCTAGAATATTCTAGATACCCTCTCAGGTCTAGAATATTCTGAGATGCTAGGAACAGGTGTGATCTCGGCAGAACCTAGTAGTGGGCCCGACCATTCCGGGCTGGGCCCAGTCGTACCTAGGTCTACGGTTCTACACAGATCACCTTGAACCGTTCTCTTTTTAGATTTTGATCCAAACTACCTTCTCTTATCTATTTCTGAAATGAATCTCTCGATATAGGCAGAAATAGAAGTTCAAGTAAGAAAGAGATCAATCAAACTAGCAATCATAACCAGAAAGAGAAGATAGAACAGGAAACATACTAGATCTGAAATAAAGCTGCTTGCTTAAGGTAAAAGTACATAAACTTGTCCAAAATGGGCTACATAGCCCAGAAGGAGCTCAACTAGCCATAGACAAGCATAGTTGGCACCGAACAAAGATGGATGAACATCATTTGTATAGGAACAAAGAAGAATAATAGAAGAAATGAGAAGAAGATGATATTTAGCTCGTAGAGGAGAGGTGACTCTCGCTCCTTAGCCTCCGTATAGGTTGGATCTTGTCTTCGGGTCATCCTCCTTGGTCTTCTAGACTCCTTAGCCTCCTTTCTCTTTAATTATGCCCCAAATAGTAGCTTGGTGGATGTATGGATGTGGAAAATGGCTGGAAATGGTAGGATATGGGTGAATGGTGGTGGGAAATGACGATGGATGGAAGAAAACTGGAGGGATGAACGTAGAATGAGCGCCTTCAGCCTTTTTGAACCTCTGAACTCTCCCACTGGGCTCTGGGAACCAAGAAATCTCATAACCACAATGAGGAACCTCTAAATGTTTAGAACCACAAAATGGGACCTTCCAATCTTTAGAACCCCTCTCCAGGTCACAGGGGGTGAGCATATATAAGAAAAGGCAGAAGATGGTCATGACACCTGCCTTGGTCGCAGCCCCAGTCTCAGCCCGACCATGCTAGGATGGGCACAGTCGTGTCGAGGGTCATGGTTGATGCAGACACCACGGTCGAGATAGATCCTGCGGTCAAGGCAGATGCCTCAGTTGAGACAAATCCTGCGGTCGAGGTGGGTGTGCTGCGGTCACGGTCGTGATTGATGTGCCACGGTCATGATTGTGCACAGATGTTGCGGTTGAGACTGATGTGTCGTGGCCGCAGTTGCAATTGCAGTCACACTGTTGTACCACGGTCACAGCCTTAGCCTCGACCCGACCGTACCTAGGTGGGCTCGGTCATGCTAAGTGTCGGTTGACACAACATCTTGGTCACAGTCGCTGCATTGTCTCCTTGACCGCGGTCGCGGCATCCTTCTTGGTCGCGGTCACAACATCTTGGACCATACCCACCCCCACGGTGCACATAGTGTGATGCTTAGTCCGCCGCGGTCATGATGGATCGAAGTCTAGCTGCTACAAAAACCATGTGTTCGGGAGAAATCTTGGAGAATATATGTCTTTTTAGGTTCGGTGTCTACAAGTCCCAAAATTGGCTAGTTGAGCAACTTTATTTATAAAAAGATATGAATTACTAAAAGATAAGGATCTAGGGTTATTTTGGGCATATTAAGGTTATAATGACACAAAATCATAAATAAATGCTCAGCATAAATGCCTGAATTTGGGTGTTATGAGTAGGGTGATTGCCTATTTGACAGTTGGATTAATCTATGCGTCGTTTGGCTTTCCCAAGCCTTGAATTCAACATTTTTAGTGCAACTTCAGCAACACTACTTTTTTTCCTTTACTAAGCCTTTTGCTTGTTGTAGGTGTATTATTTGGTCCTTCAATTTAAGTAATATGTTAGAATTAGAACATTGACACATACAAAATGTTAGAATTTAAACATATAAACATCCACACAAATGATTCATGGGACTGATATTATTATTTTGAATGCTTTCTTCGTACTATGTATGCTCATTTCCAATTGGTAGATGAATCTTTTATAAATGTTTTGCCTTTTTAGTCTTTCTCCTTCCCCCCCTCCTGTGACATCTTTGACTTGAAGTCGTTGCTTGATTCCTAAACATCTATACCAGATGTAAAGACTAACAACTTGTGTTCCTTTTTAATAGTGTTAGAGAAACACAAAGAGTTTGCTTCTTGAATATTGCTCACATGATTAGTTGTTTCCACAATGCTCTGTTGCGGTGAGTTATCATCCTCACTTTGTTAAGGTTTTTTTGGTCCATAAAGTTGTATTTGGTTGTAACCAGTATTACACTTCATATAAGTTATGATGCCAATCGTTTATAATATCCTTTCACATATGAACAACACACTTAAAGCCAAAAAAGGTATATCAGTACTGGAAGACTGAAATATATTAGTAATAACAAATTCAGCCTCCTAGCGAGAGAAATATAAAACATTGAGTTACATAGCACTCTTTGCCTCTTGCAAATCCTCCTCCAGGTTTGTATGTTTTTATGGTGAGAGTTTGCACAACAATGTACTTCTCCAAGAAGTCAACAAAGCAACATATTCTAATGCAGGGTGGTTCTTATGTGAACCATGAAACTGATTGTTGGAGGAGTCTGGTTAGATGACAAATGGTTTCTAGGCTGAGGTTTGAATCAATAAAAATAATATTGTACACACCAGTTGGTATGTTTTGGTAAACAACAATGTCTATCTTCCCTTAATATAGCTAATATACTCATTAAAGAGTCCTACTAAAGGTAAAATCTATATTCATATAATGATGTATAGTTGTTGCAATATCTAAGTTTGTTGATGTTAATGTTGGTTTCTTGAATCATATTCTATTTATGACTCATGAGCTACAATAACTTTTAATAGAATTGCTTGTTGTATAAGATACATGTGTGATGAGTAGGGTGGGAGAGTGATATCCTATTAGAGAGGGGTATTTACTTGTGTGGATGGGCATGCACTTACATGTAGTTTTTGTAATAATTACCTGATAATTATCATAGAAATAAATAGAATACCCCTGAGATAGAGTTTGCTTATAAGTCAGTACAATTTGTAATATTGTGTTGGTGTTGTTGATAGGCTCATTCACTATTACCCAACCTAGGACTTGTCATAATTAGTGACCATTGTACATGTGTCATTTATAAAGGGTCTTGAAAGTCACTCATGAGTATCTCCAACTATAGAGAATGTTGTTGCATTTGAGAAAGATGTTGATTTTCTGACAACATTCAATATGGTAGACTATATGTGTTTAGGACTCCCCATTCTATTTCATTCCTAACCAGTAACATATGTGTTTATTCCATGTGGAAACTTGAAACCTTGGGCGACATAATGCATAGAGATAGGCTTCCTTAATTTTGATCGACTGATGGATGAGTAGAAGAAGCAGTAAGTAGAACATGGGAAATTAAGTTTATAGTCTAATATATCTTAGAAAAGTTGAGATGATCAGTCCACATGAGCAATACCTTTACAATATGTGCTTCTTCATTAATAAATACAGTACAAGTGAGATACATTGTCTCCTTTATAAAATAAGTGACATAAACTATTATGTGGCACTCTTATTTTTTGATTGGTGAAGCTTGTTTACGCCTTTAGTTAACTCATTTCCCATATATTAATCCTTTTGCTATTACAAATGATCTAATGAGCAATGAGAACCGTAGTAGTCATATAGTTGCTTGAATTGCATAGGAAACTTCTCCTAGCTATGTTATTGATGACCAAAGCATCTAAACAAAGTTTAAGAATGGATGTCATAGTGCCAACTATCGGTATGCCATTAGGTTGATTATTAACTAAGTCAAGGTTGTGGTCACTCTGGAGTCTTTGGAGATGTAAAAATACACCTCAGCTCAAGTGAGATTTAGAGGAAAATGTTTGTAAAGCTCTTTCTAGATTTTCAATTTTCATGAACCAACAGATTCATCACATATCATTTGTTAAGTGTCAGCAACACCTCATTGATCCTAGGCCAGTCAACCCAATTTCATTTATAACTAATGAAAGTAATCCAAACTATAAATAAAAAGCAAAACCAACATTTGTCAAAATAAAATATATTTTTGTCTATTTTTAGCTTAAAATTATTAAACAAGACATTCAAATTATAACACTCCAAATAATTTTCTAAAATTTTATAGTGTGATGTTCATAATGTTGTCGAGCTTATTTATGTAGTGGTTGGTCTACAAATAGGATAAGTTATTTCTTCTCTGCCATTGTTAAGAGACCTAAATATGATACATTGAATTTTTATCTATGTGTGCTCACTAAGGATCTAGGAGGGAATCAATTACTAGATTATGATTCTTTAAAGTAAATTATATTATCCGTTCATACTATTATTTCTATAGTCTAATCATTTTAGAATATAGGTTCACCATGGAGGATCCAGTACAACAACATCTGCACTGAGGGTTGTGGTACTATTTTTTCACTTATCTCTTCTATCTTGATATGAGTTTACCCTTGTATTGTTTTAAATTTCCAAGGGCCTTTCTCACCTAACAATCTAACATAAAGTTTGTTCCAATAATAGCATGCCTTCATTGCCTAACATAAAGTTTGTTTTGATAATTACCTACCTTTTATTTTGTGTACCGTGTTTCTGGCATTGCAAGCTTTGATGATGCTAGTGATCAACCACCATTGTGCCATTCTTTGGAGATTAGTTTTTTTTTGGGTGAGAGAATACACGATAAGGGTGTGGGACTTGCACTTATACCCAAATATGAGCTAATAGTGGAATGGATTCATAGTTTTGTAAGATTTATGCTTGAGTTGGAGGTAAATTGTCTTATATCTCAAATTTCCAACTATGACTAGCCAAGTTCTTCCACTTTAAAAATCCTAAGGAACTATTATACATCTAATTTAGGGAAAGAATGAAGACATTTCCCCTAATTTATTTCTAGAGAAGCATCATGATGAGTAGGTAGATGATCGCTAACAAACATGTATGTGTCATTGTGCTCCAATGTAAAGAAGGCAGAAGGGCCAATCTTCTAGCATAGTACTCATTGATGCATCCAATGAGCATTCCCCCATCTTTATCAATGTGGATGTCGGTGTGTTGGTTGTACTACGGATTTTCCATCAAGATTTTGGGACCTATACATCTCACTATTCAAGTTTGCACATAGAGGTATGGTACTAATGGTAAGACAATATGTAGATCTGTAATAATGCTTGGTCATGAAAAGCCTCCTATGTTAGTTGAGAGGTGGTTGCGGCTAGAAATCCAACTCCATTTGAATATAAAAAGGATGAAGCATTTACAGTGGGAGGTTGAGGAACTAGAGGTGTATGAGATGGTGATACATATGTTGGTACCAACACAAGATTCAAAAAATCAATTATTTCTTGATCCATTCTTCTTATTTTAGTAGAAAATTAAGTTTCTGCCAAAACCGATTCATTGCCAGAAATAGAGGGCAAGCACTTTGTTTTGCTTGTAAAAGCAGATCCCATGATAGAGCTTGATAAGTCTTCTTCACTCTGACTAGAAACAAATTTGTTCTTAGAATTTCTTCAAGTGAGTCAAGTGAACCATCATCTTCTTCCTCATCATCTACAGACTAATTGGTTAAAGTTGCTATAGGAATAGGCTCATGGTTGTTAGAATATCCAGTAGGCACTAAAATGTGATGTTGGGATGTCTTTGGCTTAGGTGTATGTGTAATGGGAGATGATCATGAATGTAGTCAGATGGAAGTTCACTTTACAGTGGATGTCTCAAATATTGAGGCACATTGATGATGTAGATGTGATTACTGCAATTTGAAAGATGAGATGGGAAGTTTCTCTTGTCTAGAGGTTGAACGGACAAGTCTAGTGACAATGCTTTGGACTTTAATAAGGCTCAATCTTTTTTCTTGTGTGACTAAAACAATCATTTTGGTTTTAAATGAGGCCGAAGTAGACTCCATTGGTCCTGTGATACCTAACTTGGGCAGTATTAAAAGAATTCACTATGTTGAGGATTGCATTCTTTGCTTACCAAAAGAGATTGTTTTCTTTCCTATTGGAGGTAGTTAGCAACCCATGATAAACAAAGGTGTTGAGGAGTTTGTGAATCCTAGAGTGGTGTGTCATGGATTCTGAGATAGATTTTGCAGATTGAGGGGGGTAGGGGTGAGGGGAGGTTCTATTTGGTATTTCCTGCTCCCTTGGAATTTTGTATAATATCCATCTATTTGGTTATTTTTCTTGGGCTTTTATCTTAAAATATCTACATTACAAGAAGACTATAAATGTATGTGGTTGTAGTTCCTGCCTAATTATGTATTTGCTTGCTTTTTATAGTCCTTTTCTAACACAATAGATGTCCAAATATCCATTAAAACTTAAAGTTGTAACTGGACATCTTATCTGACAAGGTTGCTTGTACATTTCCTAGAAACCTTATCTTAAGATTCTAAACTAATCCTTCTATATTTTCATAATTTCTATATCATATTGTTTCCCACTTGGCATATTGAGAATGCAACTGCTAACCTACTAGGTGTTCCTCGTATAAGCTTTGTGTTTTATCACTAGCCCCCCCTCCTTGAATCAAATCTACTTAGCCATTTTTTGGATATCAGTAGCAACTTGTTCTTAGAACAAGGCCAAGTAGAGCCCTAATTCTTATTATTTTTGTATTTTATGTAGGAAAGGCAATAGGCACATGAGGTCTTTAGTAGGAACACTAGGACAAGACCTGTTCCATAAACCCACTCACCAATTTCAAATATGTGGCTTTCACTGCTCCTAAGGGAAGGGTGTATGTATTGTTGTCCTCCAAGTAGAAACATGTCTGATCCAATTACTCTCAACTACCTTATCCATTCGTTCCATCTTCTCCTTTCTCTAAACTTTATTATTGGCAGATTGTTTGTGTGACACGCCCTAGATTCATTAACCATGTATACAATTGTTTTCCCTTTTTCTATGATAACATGCATGTTTCCCAACATGTCTTTCCTATTTGTTTATCCCTATTGTTGTCACACGTCGGTTTCTAATTACCAAATATCAACATTATATGCCTTCCTGATCACTTTATATGAAAGTCTATCTTGTTCACATGATAGTAATATGGTCTAAGCAACACCTTTCTTAGATCTTACTATGTGTACTTCAACTATATATGTGCACACTACCTAATATGCTATGCTACTCTAATGCTAGATCCAACAAGTAAACCAAAGGACAATTAGTATGCTCATGTTTATCATCGTAGGTGCTCCATTATGATTGATGATTGTTTCACAGTTTAGTCATTGATCTTGTATGGAGACTATAGATACATATACATTTTTGTTCTAACATGCTTGTGAAGTTGGATTTTGAATGCAATAATCTCCATACTTGTTATATTCAAACCCAACGACACTCAAGGGAATTGTAAACAAATCCACATGTTGATATAATTATTGCAGAATCATGATTTCACTTGATGACATGGATATAAAGGTGATTGGCATGTAGTTGCGAACGCATCAAACTGAAGTCCTACAACTTGTAGGTAAGCATTATCTATGTCTGTAGACAGAGTTTTATATAATTACCATTTCAAAATCCTAAAGCATTCTGCTTATAATTTTGCATAATATGTCTCCACCGTTATGTCCACCCTTACCACAAGTCCCTTTATTGCATGGACATTTCCCTTCTTCATACCATGGGGTTCACTCCGGTTTCCAACATGTGAAATCAATGTGTTCAACCCACAATTTGTTTATTTTTTCCATTCTTAGTACATTACATATATAGATAAGTATTAGTTAATTAACTTCAAAAATTTCTCCTCATCTTCCAGGTCCTCATATAGTTGCTCACCTTTGTTACTTGTGTTTGCATTTAGGATTAGGAAACATGTCCCAAGCTCCTCATTTTCATGCAATTTCTTCAAGCAACGTATTCTTCAAGCAGTTTTGCATCCCCACATCGAGCTTCTACAATGCATGAACCACATGTCCCAAGCTCTAACAATGAATGTTCTCTTTATTTATGTTAATAGTGAACATGCCCAATCCACAAAACCAAGACAACCATATTGGTAAAGACCATGGACCATGGAGAACATGATGGCATATTGGATCTAGTGCCATGAGTACTTTTTATTTGACACCTTAAAAATCCTCTTGGATGCACAATGTAATTCTTGTTATTGTTTGGTTTCTAACTTTTCTCCAATCTTCTCAAATGGAACCAATATTGTCATCCCACCTCACGAATTATCAAGCATCTTTTCCATATACAAATGTGTATTTCAAATGCATTCTCATCAATATCCCTTATTCTCATTGCCATCTTTGTGAATGATAATTAGTACTTGAAACTAACTAATAATATTTATTCATTTCTTTTAAGTTTTATGATATTGAAGGGTAATTTATAATAACCATGCACTTTAATCTGCTTGTAGTTGTTATGAGGTTATGTAATGAGATACTTGACAACCAACATATCAATTGGAGCATCAAGATGTCCTCCAAAAGATGAGGCCCAAGTTTAGTTCAATACAATGATGATTGTTGCACTACAACATCAAGTTGTCTTGTTTGTAATTTCATATCTAGTACTGGCTCCTATTCATGATGGTCCAACAACAACAAGAACTTGAGGTTGTCACCAACTCATAGAACTGAAAGAAAAGACAACAAAGATGCTAAAATTGGTCAAGGAAGATCCATACTCTTTTGGTGAGATGTGTGTAGGCCTCACCAAATCACTAATACAAGTGTACCTTTTTTTATGTATACATTGTATAATAGGGACAAGGTATACGTCCTCCCCATGTACATACAATGTTGTAACATAAATAAAAGTAAGACTAGTGTCATTGCAAGAATCAATTGATATAATTATCAATTTTGCTACTAAAACTCTCCTGTGTACTAACAATTACAAAGCATATGCACAATCCAACTGCATACATATGTGTACTAAATGCCATTGCATATATACCCTAGATGCGTAATCTAACTCCATATATATACATATGTATAGGTAGTAAATGTTGCTTTTCCCTACACATTAACTACACATAATATGTAGTAAATCATCTTTTTTCTACACATTTACTACATATGCAATCATAGCTATACATTTCATTTCATTATACCTATATTTAAATATGTAAAGACAATACCTAGCTATATTCCCGAATACATATGTATTTATAGAGAATGGGTTATTTAGCTACATATTTGAAAAGTGTAGCTAAACAAATTCCTACACAAGCATATACTATAATTTTTATATGTAGAGGAAAATGTAGCTAAAGCCTTCAGCTACAAAATTTGAGGTTCAAGTCACATTCTTTTTGTAGTTAAAGACCATTTTTTTGTAGTGAATTCTATAATGATTAATGAGATTTTCGAAAATTCATGGCTTACAATTAATTTCCACGAGGAAAAAATGATAGGAAAAGGAGAAGCCATGGCACCTCTTTTTCTTTCTTCTCCTTATTCTCTCTATCTTCATTTCATTTGATTCCATGAGAAAAATGATTAAAGAAAGGAGAGGATGGTGCCCTACTCTTTTCTTCTGTTCTCCTAATTTTCTCTATCCTCATTTAATTATATTCTAAAAAGAACTAAAGAATGGAGAGGATTTCCTCCTATTTTCTGCTCTTCTTCTTATTTTTTATTTCATTATTTATTTTATTTCAAACATGAAATGGGTTATAAAAGGAGAAAGAAATAACTTTCTTGTCAAGTTTACTTCCTCTTTTTCTTCTTCTTTTTTTCTCTTTTAAAAGTAGATAGATTGATTCTATATACATAATCAATTTCATAATCTAAACCATTTTTATCCCATAACTCTCCTAAAACATCTAGTTTCAGATAAAATGTTACTTCCTTTCCTTGTCTTGAAACATCACATGGAACATAACCATCTGCTAGTCGTGCCATGTGATAGAATCCTCCAATTTTCCAAACTTTCTACTCGAGTTGTAATCACCATCTTTCTAGAAGTTTTTTTGTGGGATACGAGGAGAACCAATCTAGAGCATTCTCTCATAACACCAAAATACTAACCCTCGGGTATAAATATGTTGCATCCCTGAACTTCCATACTAAATAGAAATCTAATTAAAAATATTGATATTCAAATTTTCATATATTC
The DNA here is from genome assembly GCA_963693085.1 of Alisma plantago-aquatica. NCBI lineage: Eukaryota > Viridiplantae > Streptophyta > Magnoliopsida > Alismatales > Alismataceae > Alisma > Alisma plantago-aquatica. The sequence continues at coordinate 1,094,088,258 of OY856412.1, read as the reverse complement.
AATTATCCAATTTGATGTCATGAATACTTGTTATGATAGATATGATATGATGTGGTTAAAATATTTTAGTAAACATTACAATAACACATGAATCTCATGCTTCTATCTTGGGTTGCATCATAACTACGCAATACACAAGATCTAATCCCAATTATGTGATGACTAGTTGGGGTGAAAATAATAAATGATGCACATATGTCCATTTTATGCTCCCTAAATTTATATGAGTTTTTCATGAGATAATAGAGTTTTCCTTAAATTTTGGTAAGGTAAATCCTTTTTAATAATTATCGATGCATTGATTACCCTAGGCACCTAATATTGTAAATCATATGATTCCCTAGAATAAACCTAAAAACTTAGTGGATTTTCATATTTCTCAAGTTATGTTTAAAAAACATGTGAATTTTCATATAATTGGATAAGATAATACATGCTAACAAATGTTAGAAAGAAAAGGGAACAACAATATGTGAATGTGACCTAGTTATCAATATGTGTAACTGGTTCATTTGCCTAAGTTATATCTTGACTAGTGTGTCACACATTGTTGGACACCCAGGTTCTTTTAGAACCATTGGATGATGACTTGAGGGTTAGACCCTCATCTTCAACCTCCCAAAATATAAGCCTAAGGTTTCAACCTCTCACACCTTTCTCAGCACAAATAATCTTGGAGCATGTTACAATTCCTATTACTTTCACCTCACTTCAACAATCTAAGAGATCCATCAATTTATAGGGATAGTCTATTACGGAGCTCAAGAGAACCCTCCCATGTTTTCAAGTCCTAGGAAGCCCTAGATAATTTGGTCTTCACACCCATGCACACCTTCCCCTCAAACACCATGAAACTCCTAGAAACTCAACCCAACACCTTGAATATCTAAAAGATGACTGCAACTACTCCTTCTAACCCTAAATTCCTCTTCCAGTGGGTGGAGGATCGTCTAAGGGTTCCAGACCATCCATACAGTCATTGAGGCTGAAGAAAGGCTGATAACTTCTTGGCTAAGATTTCCATGTAGTCAAATTTTACACCTCTATATGTTATTTTGATTTCTGTTCTTCAATGTTCTTTAGCGCAAATGAGTTGCAATCATAACCTATGATCCCCAAAATCTTCAAATATTTATAGATTTAGGTTCGCATGATGTTTTCAAGTCATATTTAGATCTTAATAGCACAATGTAGTGATATTTATGTAGCTTTGATTCCTTGTTGTTCCACTTCCATGAATGTCTTCTATTTCAGTCATGGTAGAAGGAGGTTCTCAAGCCTCTAGCCACCTTACTTCTCGTGTTGGGTTTCTCTAAGCTTGAAAAATCCTGGTGAAGCTGTTTGAATGTTTCCTAGTCGTGATCTCTCTAAGAATCTCAGATTGCAAACCAAGAATTTCCATGGTTTCCTTCAATTCTCATATTGTTAAGAGAGTAATCACATCAGGGGTATTGTAGTGTTAGCCCCTTCTTCCTTCAATGTTGTCACATGATGTTTAAGGTAATATGGTCATTTATCATTTCATTTCAATAAAAATCACAAGTAAGGCTAGGAAGATGATTGTCGAAGCCCTATAATGTGATTATGTTGTAGTAAATAGTGATGGCAATAATTTCCTTTTTATCATAGTTTCAAATGATTTTTAGGTATTTAGAAAATAAATTAATTGATTTCTCTCATTTTTACTAGCCCATAATAGGATAACCTATGAAAATTCATAAAAATAATTATAGAGCTCTAATGGGGTCTAACAAAACATGGATTGTGATCAAATTTTGAGATTTATAAAATGGTCACAGTTTCCTTATATTACAAAACCTACATTTCATGGTTTATTGAACGTATTAAAATCATACGATCAAGCATGATAATAAATGCACTTATATCCTTGATGTGATGTTTAGGGTTATAATAAGGACCTAGGCTATAATAGTGTCCCTCTTCAGTCTCTGATGAGTGATCATGCTACTGAGTGTTAAATTATATGTTAAGGGCTCACTTTATTCTCTTATGTACTCATATTCAATTGAAGTACAAGTACATTAGTAGTCATTACATGTTAACATTTTTCTATATTGTATTTATGTTTATGATTCCAAATTAAAGTTATCTATCATTGTCATGCTAATGGATTAATAGATAATGAAAACCATGTTTAAGATTAAGAAAACATACTACATTGATATAATCCCCTCAATCATGTTTTGTGATCCTAAATTAACCTTATGTGAGCCTTAACCGGCCTTACGAGCTTTGTGGGAGCACTATGTGAGGCCTTAATCAGCCTTATGAGTAGTGTGGTGTAATCATGAGAGAGACTATATCAACTCAAGTTAAAATTTGTGTCATTATGTGAATCATGTTACTCCAATTTTAGCTTCTATGTTATTATGATAATCATGTTAGTTATTGAAGATCTCTATGATTAATATATATGTTATTTAATGCTAATTAAGTGATTCTTTGAACCTAATGATCACTTTGGTGCAAGAGCTCTTGGGAGCAATGAGCACTTTTATGCAATTCATGTGGATAAATCATCTTAATTGACTCAGGAATTTCAAGTAATAACTACATGTTAATGAGAAACAATCATGAAAGTTATTTAACATTCATTTTCAAGTCTTGTAAAGTTTATATGTTATTTTCATTATAACTACTCACTGTCGCTCACATAGTTTTCATGTTGGTTTGCATGGCTAAGGATGAAATGCCCATAGGTGGTGAGCATAGGAGGACAAAAACATCAGGATAATGACAAGGAGGGCCTAATGAAAAACTATGAGTGCCCTGGAGAGGTGCCTTTACCAACACAAGTTTTCTTTTATGCTTTGAGTCTACTTTATTTGTGTATATTTTTTTTAACAATGTCTAAGTTTGTATCAAGTTTCCTTTTCATGTAAACTACTATCAGTAAGAAATGAAATGTGATCATCAGCTGGTTATTATTTCAATTTTTTTGTACTTGTGATATTCAATGTATGCTACACCATCAACATTATGAGTTAGGAATAGATACTTCCACTCATGTGCATGTATATAAATTTGGGGTGTTACAACTTGGTGTCAGAGCAAAAGTGTAATTGGCCACCATGCACTCTCATGGTTCCCAACTAGTTTGATGTCACTTTAGGTGCACTAGGATAAGAGTATTTGTGTTTTGCAAATTGAAGAAATAAAATCAAGAGGTTAGAATATATATCCTTTTAGTTTGAGAAATAGCTTAAGGTAGGAACCTCAATTAATAATCCACTCTTGAGGTTTATGTATACTAGGACATATATGTTAAATATATACATATTTTTAGACTTGACATTATGTATTAACCTTTGCATGTGACATGTCGTGTATTTTTACAATGATTTGACCAACTAACAGAGAGGCATAGAGGATATGTCGATCATGAGCATAAATACACGTTTTGCTTCTTTTTTTTGCACTTATTGGTGCATGTGTTATGGGACATCTACATTATTAGGTTGATGAGGAGTAGCATAATAAGGTCTCACATAGTTGGGTATGTGCATGATCAACACATATCTGGGGATGTCATAAGGAGAGTTAATACAAAAGATCTGAATTAGATAGCCACCCAACTCTAATACAATTATATGGTAGAAATTCATCAATTATATCAACATTGAATTATCCTAACCTTGTTAGTTAAGTTATGAAGATGAAGATACTCTGGTAAAAGAGCAATTATGGAGTTTTAAGAACAACAAGTTACTTTATAAAGTTTATAGTACTACAAGTAATTAATCCAAAGATTAATAGAGGAAATGTATCTGACATTCAATTGGTGTGGCTTATTTGAAACATTATTAAGGAAAATTTGAATTTGATTAATGGTTAAGGATATGTATACAACTATGGGACTTCATGACTAGGTTAAGGTAGTAAAGTACATAGAGTTATGAGTAACCCTAAGGTGGGAAGTGCTTCAATAGGACATGAAAATTTCAAGGACAACATTTCTAAAAGATGGGTAGGTTGTAAAACCCCAAAATTCATTCTATAGATAAATTTGATAATAAATTAGCTCTAAATTTCATTTATGTTTAATAAGATGAAACTCTATGCAACCTAATTTGACTTTCATATGTTCAATTATCAAAGTTGAGGTCATTGATACTTGTTATGCTAAAAATAATCTAATGTGGTTCCAATATATTGGTAAAAATTACATTAAATAGTGAACATCATACTTCTATCTTGGGTTGCAACATAGCTATGAAATAAATAAATAAAACTCAAATACGCCATGACGAGTTATGGTGTAAGAATAAATGTCCCACATCTTTCCATTTGATGTTCCCAAAATTTTTATATGAACTTTTCATGAGATATTAGAGCTTTCCTCAAAAGTAAGGTAACTCCTTTTTAATAACTATTAATGTGTTGATTACTGAACAGGGAAAAACCAAGCACAAAAATGCAAGTGGATGCGTCACGTAATATAGGCCTTGTGAGGCTCGAGTCGAACTCAGGGAGACGTAGTCTCAGTGACTACTACTAATGACAGTACAATCAGCTAGGACGGTTGAAATGGTTAAATTGGGTTTTAACAAAACAACAGAAAATGAAAAAGAAAACAACAATGGTTGATTCAATTATGGTGGAATTCCTTAGGTTTACTGGTTTCACCATGGGGTCTCATTATATATCATTTTTATCAATTTAATATAAATCCCATTAATATCCTGGATAGAAAGCATGTAGCCCGAATTGTTCGCTCCCGCGATACAATTCACTACCTAAGTCTAAGCCAATTCCATGTCAATGGTAATTTTATTCTTAGATTAGGTGCATTCTTGAAAACTCTGGGTTCTTTCTACTACCCGTACGTCACCTATTCTAAGGAACGCGTGGGGCAGTGTACAAGTTATGGTCTTCTAACCGTTAATCCTCCTTTCGGAGTGATTATTGGTCTAATACCTTATCGATGGTGATAAAACAGTGACAAGTCGTTCAAATCTACACTTATATATATCCAGGAATAAAGAGAAACTTATATTAAATCATGTAAATAGTCAATACAATGATTCCCCGAGTTACTCTTGGGTCCTAAGGAACAGAGGGGTTTAGCCCCGCATGGTTTTCAGTTGAAAATACATGGAAGGGGAGAAGAAAAATGTTGGAAACATGAAAGAATTCGTGTAAACCCTGAAAAGGCGATGTTCCGGATGATCCTTCTCGAGAAATGTGCGATCTACAGTCTTTTGATAGAATAAATGCCCGTGAAAGGTACTCGAATCATCTGATTGTCGTCCTTCGACTCCGTACTTCTCTCCCTCTCTTCTCTGTCTCTCATGTGGTGCAACATGATGATCCTTTTTGTCTGGATGGCCTCCCTTTTTGTCCTAGGTCACTTAGGGTACCATCTAACGTGGACCGTTAGATCTGGGCGGCCGATTTAGATTATTGAAATCCGATAGAGTCAGTGGCACCGACTGCATTGGGCTTTCGTCAATCTCTGGCTGAGTCAGTGCCATCGACTGGAATGTCGGTGATACCGAGCTGAGGTGAATTTTCTCCATTTCTTGTTCAAGCTAACTCGGTGGCACCGACTTTAGGGGTCGATGCCATCGACTCTTTTGGTCGATTGTAGCCTTCTCGCTGATCTTATCTCGGTGGCACCGACTCAAGGTTCAGTGGCACCGACTCTGCTTTGTATATAAAATACCTGAAAAATGCAGAAAAACATATATAAGTCTGAGGAATATATAAAATCATATAAATATGATAAAATAAGCTTAATTTGATGCAAACAGAGTGTACAAGCCAACAATAGTGATTTATGCGAATATAATCAAGAAAGTGACAAATAAATATACAAAACATGTATAAAATCGGCCTATAAAAATGACTCAAAACCCGTGCATCAAACTCCCCTAAGCTGAATCTTGCTCATCCTCGAGCAACAATACCTTTGGATCTGATTGAGATAAGTCAGCTAAATGACATCATGCATAAGGTACATCTAAAAAATCTCCACCTTTCGGTCCTCATTCCGGTCTTCACTGACTATTGAACACTAACTGCCCTATAGGCGACCAAAAATCTCTATCCAAGATGTCTGCCCCCCAAATCAATGAGACACTATCAGTTAGAGCAGTTAACATGATAAATTCTTCCGATTCATACTTGGTGCATCGTGTGATCTTCTATCTACGTTGCTCTTTTCTCTACCTACCATCTACATGGAAGCAGTTCTCCTGATACAACAATGAATGAGGAGAAAATCATTTGAATGGCCTACCAATAAGAACAACGGGTGGTTGAATTAGGTGGCTGCAGAAGAATCATGAGCACATAAAATTATCCATGCAATCACAATTATAATAAACCTATGATGATGAGAATTTTATAAAATGCTCCTAATGCCAATCATTGTGGTGGAATGATGCATGCAACTATTATTTCATCTCAAATTAAGACAAAATATCTACAAAACTAAATCATGTGCTAACTTTTCTTTATAATTGAGTAGAATTATGCCCTTGAAATTTTAGAAATATATAAGTACTTTTTTTTCATTTAAGCCCCCTCTTTCATGATAAACTTGATTTGGGCTTCTAATTGCACTTCACCTTTAATTTTTTTAATGATTTTTTTTAAACGAATGGGCACAATCACTACCTTTTTGTTAAGAGAAAAGAAGTTAGACAAGATTTTATGCAATAAGAAATGTCATGCTTATGCAATCAGATGAACAAAGGTGTTATGCACTAAATGACATGCAACATGAATTTGTTGTGCATGTATGATTTTCTATATATTTTTATGTATGTGCTAATGAAAATAAGAATAAACTACTACCATGCAAAGTCTATTGTGCAATGTAAATGCAAACAAAAGAAGAATGATAACATGTACTCAATCCTCTTATGGTGGTGTGTGAGTCAAAGGAATGTGGTGGTTGGGATCACACAACTAAGAGATAGAAACTTAAGAGAAAATCATATGTCCCTCTCTAATGACCTGTGTACAGGGTAATCAAGGGGTTTCTTTCTTGAATTTGAATTTAAGGCCACATTAGTGTTTGATCAGTTTAGGCTAAAAAATCTTTGTCAATCACTTTCTTAAACAATTTAGATGGTCATTTATGCTTTAATGTCCTAAAGCTGATTTACTCAAGCACTTCCTTAGTTATTTGACTCTCTTACTCACAAGATAAGCTCACAAATTTTAAATTTACTCACAAAATTGCACTCGACCCAGAGATTGATATTTTCACAGAAACCATGCATTTACTTCTCCACAGATTACACTAGATAGAATGTGGATCCTACATAACATAAAAACTAACAAAAACTGCTCTTTTTTCCTTTTCTCAAAATGAAGCAAATAAAATAAAATAAAACTAAGATAACAAAAAATAAAGGCTAAGATAGAAGTTGTTCCAGCACCCCCCCTAAGCTTGAATATGACTATGGCCTCATAGTCAATATCCTAACTCAAGAGGTGGAACAGTGATACCCGACTCAGAATGGTGGTGGCGGTGGCTGTGTGGGATCCTGGGGAGGAAATATCCCCTGGAAGGTTGGATCATATGGTGGCATGTCCGGCGGCATTGGGTAACTTCCAAAATGCCCCTGGCTCTAGTAGTTATCAAAGAAAGGCTGTTGATGAGCTTCCATCCACTACAGATGCTAATGTATATTCTCTTGGTTGGCCAAGAGAAGGCGTTCATTTTCATAGATCGCCTGTTGGTTTGTATACAACCTACCTTGCACGTCCTGAATGCCATCCAGGGATTAGGTTTGCTACTGTTGATGCATCTGGATGTCCTACAACATGTTATACATACCGCCATAGAATAGGCATCCTCTCCTTCTTGAGAGGGCGGTGGGGCAGATGATGATGAGGCATCATAATGGCGGGGACGCTTCCTCAGATCCACTCTATGTCACACAGGAATGGTGGCCTCCACTTCCTCCACGTCTTCGCTTCCCACCTCTTCCTCCTCAGCCTAAGCTTGTTGTTGTCCAACATTGTCATCATCGCCCAGAGCCATCCATCTATAGTGTCCAACTCCCCTGATGTTGAGTACGGGATCAGGGAGTCGACATTGGTAGAAGGTATCATCGACCGAGCATGTGGTGTAGATGACACTGACTTCCACAGTGATGAGGTTGGCTTGCCTGAAGCAGAGGTGGTCGATGCATAGCCTGGAGTTCAGTGGCTCCATAGTAGATAGGTCAAGGCCCAAATGAATAGGAATGGGGGTGATAAGTTCCCCAAACAGAATAGGCATAGCCCGCCTGACATTACGCTGCACTTGCATGATGTGTTGGAGAAAGAACGCTCCCCAGTCGACCAGATTTCCCTCTATGAGTTGATATAAGAAGTACAAGTCCAATACTTGTACCTTTTCTTGCGCCTGGGTTGACTTTGCAAATACCATATTTGTCAGCATCTGATGGAGCACCCGAATAAAGGGATGCACAAAATCTGCCAATGAACTGTGGTGGAAATTAAGCCTTTTACCCTCTAGCATTGTCACGAAGTCCTTCCATATGGCGTCCATATCGACATTCTCCGGCTGACGGCATGGCTCATGTGGCCACCCGTAGATGTCATTGAAGGCCCGGAGAGTGAGGGAATAATTGGTGTTGTAGAGGCAAAAATCTACCCTCTCCTCTCTCCATTTGCCGCTTCATGGGCGTGCTTGATCGGGGGTGACCACTATCTCCAGAGACGCCATGAACTCGATGACAATTTTTTTGTACGCCGGCCACCTACCAAAGATTGGGTTGACAGATCCTCTATCCCATTCTTGTTTCTCGAGGACGTACGCCATATTTTCGGTGAAGCCCATATCCTCCAGCAGTTGATGGTCACCGTATCACATGGGTGCAAATAACCACTTTGCAAGTTCTTCATAGACCTTCCGCACCTATGTCGTCAGATGACTGATGCGTGGTCATGGGATCAGAGCGCCAGGGGGTCCTCCTCTTCTGGCCATGATAACTGAGTGAGCGGGGAAGAAGATTGAGAAAAAAGGAGCTCGATGTAGCCTCTGGATGCTCGGGGTAGCCACTCATGCTCGGGGTAGTGTGGTTCTTCAAGTTGTGAAGAATAATCAAACCATACCCCTCTTTATATAAGGCCAGAACCGTCCTGCTGTGACAGGTTCGGTGGTACCAACTCGTAGTTGGTGGCACTGACTTCTGGGGCCGAATATGCACCCTCGATGCATCGACGACTGTCGGTGCGTGATCTTCTTTTTCCAGATCTCAGTGGCACTGACTTTTGGGTGGGATCGCAACTTTAGATAATCCTCATGGACACATCTGGGCCATAGATCAAGGTTTCCCATGGATCAGTGTGTCTAGTGGCCGGTGGCACCGACAGTGGGGTCGGTGGTACCGACATGATGGTCGACATTTTCTTTCTTTCTTTGATGCATCGACACACGCTTGGGACCCCATGCCGAGTTGGTGCCATTGACTTGTACGTCGATGGTACCGACTCGGTTTATCAGTTAAACACGTCTGAGTTCTGTACTTTCTTCAGAGATGTCAGTGGCACCGACTCATATCAGCTGATATGCTCGTCTCTCTGATTGTGACGCACCAACTCAGCCATAGCCTGCACACTGAACAAATGAGTCAAGGTATCATTTTACAATTTTTTTAAAAAACTAAGTACAATGAAATGACTTCAAGAAAAATGCATGAAACAAACATCCTAATGGTTGGGTTTCCTCCCAACAAGCGCCCTTGTTTAACGTCCTAAGCTAGACAACTCTAAAGCTCAAGATCAAATGGGAGCGATGAGTTTCACCTCATCCTCCTTTCTAGTGAAATCTTCCCCAAAGTAGTGTTTCAATATCTGTCCATTCACTAAGAAGGTTCTCTCCCCCTCTTTGATTCTCACAGCCCCATGTAGGAACACTTCCTCTATGATAAAGGGTCCACTCCATCTAGACCTAAGTTTCCCAGGGTGCAATTTTAGCCTAGAATTGAAAAGCAAAACACTCTCTCTCGGATAGAACACTCTCCTCTCTATAAGTTGATCATGAATTTGTTTTGTCCTTTCTTTGTACAATCTAGCATTTTCATAGGCATTCCATCTTAGTTCATCAAGTTCATTCAATTCCAACCTTCTCGTCTTCTCGACTTCATCAAGATCAAAATTTAGCCTTCTCAACGCCCAATGAGCCTTTCTAATGCCACAGGAAGATGACACGCTTGGGCATATACTAACTTAAAGGGTGTGGTTCCTATGGGTGTCTTGTAGGCTGTCCTATAGGCCCAAAGTGCATCAACCAATAACTCACTCCAATTTTTCCTACTTGTCGACACCATCTTCTCAAGGATATTCTTAATCTCTCTATTTGATATCTCCACTTGTCCTTGAGTTTGTGGGTGTTAGGGTGTACCCACCCGATGCATCACTCCATACTTTCTCAAAAGTGCCCCAAACTTACGATTGGTGAAATGAGTTCCCCCATCGCTAATGATCATCCTAGGCACTCCAAACATACAGAAAATGTGATATTTGACAAATTTGCATACAACTGCGACATCATTGGTGCGGGTTGGAATTGCTTCCACCCACTTCAATACATAGTCAATGACCAACAATATATAAAGGTAGGAATTAGAGGACGTGAAGGGTCCCATAAAATCTATTCCCCACAAATCAAAAACCTCTACCTCTTGGAACACATTCAGGGGCATCTCTTGCTGCTTGGATATATTATCAGACCATTGGCATGCGTCACACCTCCGCACAAAGTCGTATGCGTCTTTGAACAATGTTGGACGATACAAACCACTTTCTAGAACCTTTGCAGCTGTCTTAGAACTAGCGTGGTGCCCTCCTGTAGGTAGTGTGTGACAGTGTTTCAACACACTCTCATACTCGCTATGTGGCACACATCTTCTCAAAATACCATCCCTGCATTGTCTCAACAAGATAGGATCATCCCAAAAATAATAACATAGAGAATGGAAAACTTTCTTCTTTTCCTGATACCCCTAATCATTAGGCAACTCCTTGCAAATAAGATAATTCACAATATGCGCAAACCAATGGTCCTTATGATTAAGAGCAAATAATTGTTCAACGGGAAAGGTCTCTAGGATGGGTATGTTAAGGTCTTTCTCATCTACTCTCTCTAGCCTAGATAGGTGGTCAGCCACCACATTCTCAATCCCGGCCTTATCTTTCACCTCAATATGAAACTCCTACAATAAAAGGATCCAACAGATAAGTCTAGGCTTGGCATCCTTTTTTTTTGCAACAAGTACTTGATGGCTGCATGATCCGTCCACACCACCACTTTAGCTCCTACAAGGTATTGCCTAAACTTTTCAAAAGCAAAAACAACAGCCAAGAGTTCCTTTTCTATGGTGGTGTAATTCAATTGTGCATCGTTAAGAGTTTTAGATGCGTAATAAATGACCGTAGGGACCTTGTTGAGACACTGTCCTAACACAGCCCCTACCACGTAATCTGATGCATCACACATCAACTCAAATAGTTGGCTCCAATATGGAGCCTGTAAGACTGGTGCAGATATGAGTTTCTCTTTCAAAATCTCAAAAGCTTTTAAACACCTCTCATCAAAATAAAACTCAACATCCTTTTCCAAAAGCTCAGACAAAGGCTTAGCGATTTTTGAAAAATCTTTAATAAATCGGTGATAAAACCCGACGTGGCCTAGAAAGCTCCTAACTACCTTCACCAATGACGGTGGAGGGAGTTTTGAGATCACCTCTATTTTAATTGGATCTACCTCCAATCCCTTTCTAGACACCTTGCAGCCTAACACAATGCCCTCGCTAACCATCATGTGACATTTCTCCCAATTAAGCACTAAACGGGTGTCTTCACATCGCTACAAAACTTTGTCTAATTTTTTCAAGCAATCTTCAAACGACGTCCCATAAACTGAAAAATTGTCCATGAAAACTTTGAGACATCACTCTACCATATCTGAGAAAATCACCAACATACACCTTTAAAAAGTCACGGGTGCATTGCACAACCCAAAAGGCATGTTACAATAGGCGAAAGTGCCATAAGGACAAGTGAAGGTAGACTTCTCCTGGTCCTTAGGCTCAATTGAAATCTGATTGTAACCCAAATATCTGTCGAGAAAACAAAAGTGGGAACAACCGACAAGTCACTCCAAAATCTGATCTATGAACGGTAACGGGAAATGGTCTTTAAGGGTCGCAACGTTCAACTGATGGTAATCGATGCAAACATGCCATCCTGTCACTAATTTAGTGGTGAATTGCTCATTAGATGCATTGGTAGTGACAATGATTCCCCCCTTCTTAGGCACTACCTGTGTCAGACTTACCCACATAGAGTCAGAAATAGCATAAATAATAATTGTCGACAGCTTATTACCTCCTTCTTTACCACCTCCATCATAATCAGATTTAAGCGACGTTGAGGTTGAATGACCGGCTTCGCACCCTCTTCTAGGTGAATCTTGTGTTGGCATAAGGTGGGAGAAATCCCCTTGATATCAGCCAAGGACCACCCAAAAGAACCTCGGTGGTTCTTTAACACCGTGATCAATTGTTCTTCTTCTGAAATACTCAATGATGTCGAGAGGATGACTGGTAGCTTCTCCTCTGCTTCTAGAAAAACATACTTCAGATGAGGCGGCAACGGCTTGAGCTCTAACTCGGGCGGGTCTAGAAGTGACGGCATCAAAGGCGGTGGTAGTGGCCCTAAGTCCTCAAAATGCTTTGTGTAATGGCATGGCAGCACCTTCAACAGTCACGCACACTCCTCCCTTGACCGGTCCAGAACATAATCATCTCTTATGTTCATGAGACAAGCCTCTAGAGGAAGCTACATATGGACCTATAATATGGAATCCTTTGCGTCTTCATCCACAGTAGACAAACTCACTTCCTCTTCTCTATCATCTGGGTATCCTACCGCTTTGGCAAGTGAGAGCACCTTGGTGTTCTCCATGATGTCCACAGCAAGTGTACCCTTATCCACCTTTGTCATAACATGCACCATGTCTAGAAATGATTTTCCCAAGAACAAAGAAATATTATTATTCATGTGCTGCACCATATTGCACTACTCCTGAGAATCAAATGATTTGGAATTACCCGTCATGGTTATCTCAAACCTGTCGTCTTTAATCCCCATAGTCAAGCGACCTCTTCCCATCTCTAAAATTATGTCGGTTGTAGCTTGGAAGGGCCGTCCTAGCAGGAGCTTGTTGCCATGTTCATCTTGCATCTCCATCACTACAAAATCTGCAGGAAAAACAAATCGGTCCACCTTGACAAGCACATCCTCGCAAATGCCATACAGTGTAACTACTGAGTTGTCTACCAACTGTATCGTCATGTTGCTCTTCCTTGATGTTTTGAGACCAAGCTTCTTGAAAGTGGATAGGGGCATCAAGTTAATGCTTGCACCTAAATCACAAAGTGCCTCACCAAACTTTGTCTTCCCGATATAGCATGTGATGTTGAAACAGCCGAGATCTTGCCTCTTTGGTGGAAGCGTGCCTAAGATGAAGGCACTAACTTGCTCCCTTAAGACAACTACATCAGAATCTAGAATCTTTCTCTTCTTGTTAATGCTATCTTTCAGAAACTTACGATATGAGGGTATTTGTTCAATTGCCTCAATTAATGTTATATTCACATAAAGCTTCCTAAATCTGTCCAGAAACTTCTTGAATTGTTAATCCTTCTTTGTTTCCTTCAAACTATTGGGATATGAAACTAGTACTGTCTGTGTCCTCTGATGTGGTGGTACATATGACGTCCGCTTTTCATGCTCAACTTCTTTCTTTTGCTCCTTCCCTATGTTCCCTATCTCAGATTCTACTTGTGCTTGCTCTAGCACTGAATCATTACTATCAACATGCTTGATCACCTCATTCTCCTCATGCTGTGGGGTTAATGTCTTCTTCTCACTTCTTAATAGTATGGCTTTGACCTGCTGATTCCCTGTTGAAGTGTCAGTATTTCCTAGAAACCTCTGCTAAGAAGGCTTCTTCAACGCGGCCACATCTGCTGCAAGCTGAGATAATATTGTCTCAAAAGTTCTCATCTGCGCACTGTGGTTCTAGAGGTCCCGCTGAACATTATTGAGTAACATGTCATTTTGCTTCACAATCCTTTTCAAGATGTCATTAGTGCTCTCTTTTGCCACTAGACACTGCTGCTGCACTGGCCTCTGCTGATTCTGTAGATCCAGATCCTGCAAGAAGTTGTTTGGATCCTTCTATGAGAACTTGGGGTCCTTCCTCCATGAGTAGTCATTATTGCAGTATCCCTACTGACGCATGTATTTCACATGCTCTTCCTCTTCAGAAACACGATCATCCTTCTCAAGCAACTTCTTTACAATAAGGTCCAACTTTTCATTCAAGGAAGAAATAACCTTGGACTCCCCTATGCTTTTGATCTGCTCTAGATTGTCTCTCTCATTTCCCCAAGCCCGATTCTTCGCCATGTTCTTTAAAATCTCCTGACATGTTGATGGTGGGTTATTGAGGAAGAATTTTGAGCATGCACTGTCTAGAGTAGTCCTTTCACTTTTTTGTAGCCCAAAATAGAACATCTTCACTTGATTTTCCAAGTCTATCCCATGATATGGAACCTTCGTGAGCATTATCTAGAAACGCTCCCATGCCTCAGAATATGATTCAGATGCATGTTGTTTGAAGTTATGGATATTCTTGATCAGCTCATTTGTCTTCTCTGGAGGAAAATATCTTTCAAAGAATGCCTCCACCATGTCGTCCCACGTCTCTATCGACTCTTTAGGCAGGTTGTGTAAGCATTCCTTTGCTTTGTCAGCCAGTGACGACAAAAACAACTTCAGATAGATGGAGGTTTGAGGAAACCTGTCAATTTTCACCATATCACTGATTTCCACAAAATTACTAATATGTGCCACTAGGTCTTCATGAGCATTCCCATAGAATGCTTGTGACTTGACGAGTGCAATCAAACCTAGATCAATCTTGTACTGAGCCACATTCACGTACTGCTTTTTGATTGGCCCTGTCTGTGCTGCTGAAGAAGATGATTTTATATTTTCCCAGATAGTCTTCTCTACTCCTAGGTTACCGTCCCCCATTGCTTGTTTCCTGGGTGACAATGGTATGCCTTCTAGTGAACTTATTTGAATTGGAGCCTCGACAACCCCTGGAAACTCAAGTGTAGCTTCTCCATAGTCTTTGGTCCTTGTTGCTACCATACACTAGTACCTGAAAGATTAAAAATAGTTAGCCAAGGTACCTTAAGAGACAATGTGATAAATGAGTATGAAATGATTTTTTTTCTTCTTTTAAAAATAAATTGCACAAAAAAATTTAAAAAGTGGCCTAGAGTGGCCGACTACATCACTCGTAGTGCTGAGACGTCGCCGTCTCCCCGACAACGGTGCCAAAAACTTGAACACACCAAAGCCAAGTGCAAAAATGCAAGTGGACACACCGCGTAATATAGGCCTTGTGAGGCGCAAGTTGAACTCAGGGAGACGTAGTCTCAGTGAGTACTACTAACGACAGTATGATCAGCTAGGCCGGTTGAAATGGTTAAATTGGGTTTTAACAAAATAAAAGAAAATGAAAGAGAAAACAACAATGGTTGATTCAATTATGGTGGAATTCCTTAGGTTTACCAGTTTCACCACGGGGTCTCGTTGTATATCATTTTTACCAAATTAATATAAATCCCATTAATGTCCAGGATAGAAAGCCTGTAGCCCAAATTGTTCGCTCCCGTGGTACAATCAACTACCTAAGTCTAAGCCAATTCCATGTCAATGGTAATTGTATTCTTAGATTAGGCACATTCTTGAAAACTATGGGTTCTTTCCACTACCCGTACACCACCTATTGCAAGGAACGCATGGGGCAGTGTACAAGTTATGGTTTTCTAACCGTTAATCCTCCTTTTGGAGTGATTATTGGTCTAATACCTTATCGATGGGGATCAAGCAATGACAAGTCGTTCAAATCCACACTTATATATCCAGGAATAAAGAGAAACTTATATTAAATCATGTAAATAGTCAATACAATGATTCCCCGGGTTACTCCCGAGTCCTAAGGAACAGAGGGGTTTAGCCCCGCATAGGTTTCAGTTGAAAATATATGGAAGGAGAGAAGAAAAATGTAGGAAACATGAAAGAATTTGTGTAACCCCTAGAAAGGAGATGTTCCAGATGATCCTTCTCAAGAAACGTGCGATCTGTAGTCTTCCGACAATAGAAACGCCCGGTAAAGGTACTTGAATCGTCCGATTTTCGTCCTTCAGCTCCGTGCTTCTCTCTCTCTCTCTCTCTCTCTCTCTCTCTCTCTCTCTCTCTTCTTTGGCTCTCATGCGGTGCAACGTGATGATCCTTTTTTTGTCTGGACGGCCTCCCTTTTTGTCCTAGGTCACTTACGGTACCATATAACATGGACCGTTAGATCTGGGCGGCTGATTTAGATTGCTAAAATCTGACAGAGTCAGTGGCATTGATTGCATCAGGCTTTTGTCAATCTCTGGCTGAGTCGGTGCCATCGACTGGAATTTCGGTGGCACCGAGCTGAGGTGAATTTTCTCCCTTTCTCGCTGAAGTTAACTCAGTGGCACGGACTTTAGGGGTCGATGCCATCGACTCTTTTGGTCGATTGCAACCTTCTCGCTGATCTTATCTCGGTGACACTGACTCAAGGGTCAATGGTACCGACTCTGCTTTAAATATAAAATACGTAAAAAATGTAGAAAAACATATATCAGTCCAAGGAATATATAAAATCATATAAATATGATAAAATAAGCTTAATTTGATGCAAACAGAGTGTACATGCCAACAATAGCGATTTATGCGAATAATCAAGAAAGTGACAAACAAATACACAAAACATGTATAAAATCGGCCTATAAAAGCAACTCAAAACCTGTGCATCAATTACCCTAGGCAAATAATATGGTAAATTATATGTTTCCCTAGAATAAACTTAGAAACTAGTTGGATTTCTAGATTTGCTATGTTTAACAAACATGTAAGTTTAATATAATCTAGATAACCCAATATATGCCAATTTATGTTAGAAAGAAAAGGGAATAACTATATGTGAGTGTGGCCTAGTTATCAATATATGCGGATGATTCATTTGCCTAAATTATATCTTGACCAATGGGTCATGTGATGTTGGTCATCTTGGGTTCTTTTAGAACCACTTGATGACAATATGAGGGTCATCCGCTCATCTTCTACCTCCCGTAGGAGATGAGCTAAGGGAAATAAAAGCTCAAGGTTTCAATCTATCACACCTCTCTCACCATAATGAATCTTAAAGATTGTTATGATCCACATTGCTTCTTCCTAAACATAACAATATGAGAGAGCCATAAATTACTATGTTTTTTACACTATAAAGCTCGAGTAACCCCCGACTAGTACCCTCCCCTATTTTCAACTCCAAAGTAGTTCTAGATAATTTCTAGAATTACACCCATCTTACCTTTCCCTCAAGCACAACAAACTCCCAAAAACTCAACCCAACACCCTAGATCTCTTAAAGATAATTGGAGCTACTCCTCCCAACCTTGAATTCTTATCCTAGTCTTGGAGGTTTTCCTGAGGTTTAAATACCCTCCCCGCACCCACAGAGGCAGTAGAAAGACTCATAATTTCTTGGTGAAGCTTTCCATGCAATCAATTTCAACATCTCTACATAAGATTTTGATTCCTGTTCTTCAATCTTCTATAGAACAAACCTGTAACTGAGTTGTGATCATCACATTATGACCACAAAACCTTAAGATTTCTCTAGATTTAGATTCACATGACCTTTGCAAGTCATATTTAGGCCTTAATTACACGATTTAGTGATGTTTCCCTAGCTTTGATTCCACGATGTTTTGTTGCCATGAATGTCCTCCATTTCAGTCATGACTGAAGGAGGTTCTTGGGCATACAACCACCTTGTATCTTATGCTAGGTCTCTCTTAGCTCGTAAAATCCTAGTGAAGGTTTGAGAGAGTTTCCCAAACGTGGTCTCTCCATGAATCTTATATTATAACCAAGAATTTCCATGGTTTCCTTTGACACTCTTACTATTAAGATAACAATCACATCATGGTATTCAAGTGTTAGCCCCTTTTCCTTTTTTGTTGTATATGGTCATTTCTAGTTTCATCTCGATTATAGTCACAAGTAGTAAGGCTAGGCAAATGATTGTTGAAGCCCTGTCATAGGATTATATTGTAGTAAATAATGTGATGGCAACACTATCTTTTTTATTAGGGTTTCACATGATTTTCGGGCTTTCTAGAAAATAGCCTATTTGGTCTCTCCCATTTTGGACTGGCCTAGAATATCATGATCCATGAATATTCATAGAAATGATTATATATCTATTATGGGTTCAGATTAAACATGGTTTTTGTTCATTTTTTCGATCTAACGGATTGTCAAGGTTTCATACCCATATTCCTAACCTACATTCCATGATTTATTGAAAGCCTTAAAGACATATGATTAATCATTATAATTAGTGCAATTATATACTAGACATGATGTTTAGGGTTTTGATCAAGATCCATGCTATATTTCTTTCCCTCTTCAATGTTAGGTGAGTGGTCATACACCCTAAGTATAAATTAGGGTTTAGTGTATACTTTATTCGCTTATGTACTCACAATGACTTAATTAGGTAAAAGTACATTAGTACTCATATATGCTTACGGAAAATAATGCACATGTGAATAGTTCATATTTTATACTTTTTTATGTTTATGATTTCAAATGGAACATTATGTATCACTATCACGCTAATGAACTAAGGAAGTATGAAAACCATATTTATGATTAAGAAATCATGATATGTAGATAAAGTCCTCCCAATCATGTTATGTGAGCCTCAACCAATCTTATGAGTTCGGTGGGAGTATTGTGTGTGAGCTTTAACCGGCCTTGTGAGCATTGTGGGTGCAATCAAAGGAGAGACCATATCAACTCAAGATAAAGTTTATGTGATTATGTGAATCATGTTAATATACTTAAAGTTTCCTTACTATTACAATAATCATGCTAAATTTTGAAGATATACATGACCAATATTTATGTTATTCAATGTGAATTAAGTGATTTTTTCAAACTTGGTGAGCACTTTGGAACAATGATCTCTTGGGAGCGATGAGCACTTTGGTGCAAATAAAATGGAGAAATTAAATTATTGACTCTAGAATGTCAAGCATTAAGCACATGCTAATGATAAAGAATCAAGAAAGTTATCTAATATTCATTTCAAGTTTTACACCAGTTCATATGTTATTTTCATTACAACTATTTAGTGCCACTCACATTGTTTTCATGTTGTTTTACATGGCTATGGATGAGATATCCATAAGTGATGAGAAGAGGAGTACTAATACTAGAATAAGGACAAGGAGGACCGAATGAAAGACTAGGAGTGCCTTGGTGGGGTGCCTTTATCCAAACAAGTTTTCTTTTATGCTTGGAGTCTAGTTTGTTCATGTATAAATTAATCTTTGTACAATGTCCTAAGTTTGTATCAAGTTCCCTTTTATGTAAACTACTGATAACAAAAAAATGAAATGTGATCTTGAGTAGGTTATTATTTCAGTTATTTTGAACACATAATATTCAATGTGTGTGATACCCCATTAGTTAGGAATCTAGTTGAACCTTGTTGAAGCCTTGGCCGATACATACCCTCATTTCCTCCCTTGCTGCAATAGCATCGACCATGAGCATCTAGGAGCAAGCTCCTATTAAATGTTTTGAGTTATGAAACATTGTGATGTCACCAATAGATCCCCCCTACAATATCAGGCTACAACGTTGATTCCACACCGACTGTTCTCCTTCTAAGTAGCATCCACGTTCGTATTGGCAATGTCCAAAGGAGGTGTTTTCCATTTTGCCATTTTTTGATGGAATGATAATGGCGTAGGCCTTCGGATGGCACTGTGATGCACCTTATAGCTATAAGGTTCTAAAAACCATGGCCAATCCCAGAATGATGGTAGGACTATCTTCAAAGATTTGCTTGTTCCTTGGGGTCAAGGATATCTACATCATTCTATCTACCTCATCAGCCTCCTCCTCTATCATGTGGCCCAACATCCCTCTACATATACTCACTTCTGATGTCTCATCACCACACCATCCTCTGTGGTCGATGCTACTTAAAGCCAAAGCTAACTTTGCCTAGGAGAATTCAAAGAATGAATGGTTGGTGTCTTCAACCTCCAGTTGGCACCTCTGGCAACTGTCATCCTCTGTATCCGTCTCCTCTCGAGCTTCACTTTTGTAGGTAGGATGCCAATATGGTAATTCTACAAGAAGTGTTGGAATCTTAACAACCATTTCTTCTTCCACAATAATTGTAGATTGCTTCCCTCATCTTCATTAATATTGTCAACGTCTATGTGCAAGTACCTATATGTCAATATGACTGAGAATGCTCCTCATTCATTAAGTTGTCACACCACCATGTATGTCCCTCCTCACATCGAGTGGGGTATCTAACACCTGTGCTGCCAGCTATGAGGCAAATGCTTGTAGATAGTATCTTTGTCCCACTTACCATCCTCATACAGAACCGACTAACTGATGCATACCTCATCCACTACCCCCTCTTCCATGTACCACTCCAGTGGATCCACAAGCCTTGGTACCCATATATCCTTCAAGATCTTGGTCCTTGCTACATTTCCCACTCTCCATATTAGGCCCCTTTTTATCTACTACAAACCTCCTCAAATACTCCTCCATGTAAAGCTCGGTCCATGTCCCATTGCCGTCCAATTGTATCACAATCTCTGTATTTTTTTGTTCTAAATACTCAACCCATTAGAGAATTTGGATTTGTTAAGAATTGCCACCCTTACTTCACTAAAAGAGATATTTTGAAAGTCTTGAGATCCTAAAAACCCATGCCTCCCTTCGGCTTAGTGTTTCATAAAGAGTTCCAACTCTGCCAATGAATTTTCCTTTCTCCTACCTTTGTGCCCCACCAAAACTAGGTATCTTGCTATTAATTTCGTCTATAAAATCCTCATGAATGTTGAAAATACTCATATAATATGCTAGTAATGCTTGTGTTTGTACCTTAATCAAAACTTCTTTCCTTAGTTGTGACAAAAGTCTCTCATTCCATCCTTGTAGTTTCCTCCGAATGTACTCCTTGATAGAGGAAAAGACCAATTTCTTAGAGTATCTCATGACAGTCAATAGTACCAAATACTTGGCATGCCTGCCCACCTCTTCTATCTTAGTTATCATCTTGATTTCGTCTATTCTTTTTGTAGATACATCATTACTGAAAGTGATCTTTGATTTCTCATAGTTAATCTTTTGTCCCAAGGCTCTCTCATATTGGTTGACAAAGTAGCTAAAGTCAAACACTCTTCAGGGGTTTCCCTAGCAAACATGATGCTATCATCTATCAAGAAAAGGTGAAGAATTCTTGGGCCACAATGACTAGATATTATAATAATAATGAGTACTCTATAAAAGTTTCAAAGTGTAAAGAATTTTTTGCAACTCAAGTAGAGGTTATCATGAACAAATCAAGCTTTGGGTTTGCATTATTGTGGTGAGCATGAGCAAGTTTCAAATCAGTAGCCAAGGTCCCATTCTCTATTCAAAGGCTGTAGAACTGTCTCGGATCATTTGCCCAATGGGTGCTGCTTTGCTAGAGACATATAATAGACATGGATTTGATTGATTTTGCAGAGTTGGCACCCACTCACTTGGACTAGTTATTAATTTCAAACTTAGAAGGTCTGCGGTTTCAATGTCGTGTGGAAGGGCGAATGATGAGATTTGAGGAAAAAGGAGGAGGAGGAGGGGAAGTAGATTATCCGTAGAGCTACACATTTGGAGACATTTGTAATTTTCCTAGCCGCAATCCTAGCATGTACGAAGTGGGTGGGAGACATTGATGCAATTACTTCGCCATACGGAGATCGTTGAAATCCACTCCAATGCTAGCAGTTGGCAGACGATGCTTTCACTACATGTATGACTTGTTCCATACTCTTTGTACTACTCTATAGTTTGTATCTTGTGATGCAAGAAGGGGATGAGGGCACATCTAGTCCATGCACCCCTTGAATCTCGACAATAGGAATGGAAATAGTGAAGGCCACAAGGGACTATGGATAGATAGAGAAGAGATACTCAACCGTCGAGAGAGATGGAGATTTACAGAGTCAAACTACAGATACGGGAGACAAGAGTCCTACCATATGGCAAATGTTGATATTGCAACTATTTACCATGACTGCCATCATGAAATAAAGCAAATGTATTTTCAGTAAGATACCCGCAGAGGCAATGCAAACACCCAATGTATATGCATCATATATGCACACGCGCGCGCGCACACACACACACACACACACACACACACACATATATATATATATATATATATATATATATATATATATATATATATATATATATATATATATGTGTGTGTGTGTGTGTGTGTGTGTGTGTGTGTTAATACATACATCTATGAATATATATATATATATATATATATATATATATATATATATATATATATATATAAAGAGCGAGTTTTGTAGGCAGTTCAAATACACCTGTCCAAAGTCATATTGACCAATCATATACCACGGTTTTGCCAACGTGGCAAAAGTTTGCACTCTCCTTCACTCAAGCTGCTCTCACGTTTTTTCAGTTTTTTTACTTCCAAAAAACGATTTAGTTTGAAATTCTTGTCACCATGTGTATATTTGCTCCAATCTGCCACTCCGTTAAAACGTCCTCTCACCCAACGTCACCCAACGACGTGGAGACATGGTCATACTACGCCCACTCCCTCTCTTATCACCAAAGGCGGAAGACATGGTCAACTAGGCGTCAATTAAAACTGAACCAATCAGTTTGTTACAACAGAAACATAATAGTTATAATCTCTGCATTATCTTCACTTAAAAAAAATTGAATTATCACACAACACCACGTTCAAACAATTTCCGTTGCACTTCAACAAATTTCGTTGAACACAAGCATTTTTTGTAAAATAAGTTCCGTTGCACTTCAACAAATTCCCCATGGTCAAATACACAAGTTCCCCCCCTCAACATCTCTCCTTACTCCCTAAACATTTGGGGGGTTGGTTTTTGTTCTACCATTTCGTCTCCATCGGCAAATGCTCTTTTTCATGCTTGAAGATGTTTTTACCGCACTGTTCCCCACCTCAGAATCTCTCTGTCCTTCATAGAAATTATGGTTCGTTCTCGATCGCACTTCACTTTCCATTCATGTAAGTTGCTTTCATAAAAAAGTGATCCATCCTTTTTCTATCCTTTTTTTGTGAGTTCTGGCCATGTCTGGGCAGTCATAAGGTTGCAGGTTGGAGAAACCTTTGCTCAATATGTTCCATTTCGTCAGTTTGGTTGTTCGGGTAAGAATATTATTTCTTGCAGCCTTTTGATTATTTATCTATTTTTCTTTCTCGGTAGCCAGAAGTCATATCTTCTCTGTTGCATAAAACCTCTCCCTACTCAGACCTGTTGGACTTAGAATCTGTTGTGGTCGTGGCTTTAGAGA
Organism: Alisma plantago-aquatica; assembly: GCA_963693085.1. NCBI lineage: Eukaryota > Viridiplantae > Streptophyta > Magnoliopsida > Alismatales > Alismataceae > Alisma > Alisma plantago-aquatica. Next base: position 1,094,064,690 of record OY856412.1, on the reverse strand, counting down.
TGCCAACTATTTGGTAACGCCAGGATATATGAGATTGAGATTTTATTCACGAGAAAAATTCATAACGTGGTTTGGACATGTTAAATCAGATGAACATAGTTCAGATAAGGCCTTTCACAACCTTACAGTGAGTTCTCTAAATATATATGACATACTCTTTGTCATCTCTATTACAGGGTGCTCTTAGCGACAACTTACCAAATGTAACTGCCAGCCAAGGCCAACTGCGCGTTGGAGGATTCTAGGGAAAAAAGTTTAACCGTTCAGTTTTAAAATGAGTGTTCATTTGATGACAAGCTTGTCGAAGAATTAAAGGCTCATTTTTTCTGTTCTCCTCAAATTTTACTGCCCTCCTAAGCGCGCCGTTATAATTCTTTGCTAGCAAAATGCCATGGCGTGAAGACCGTAATGCTAGCAATGAGATGATTGTTGTATTTTATAAATAGTTGGTATTTCTCTCCGTAGTGATCTTTTGAAATGATTTCTGTAGGATGTAAAACCCCCAAGAACCATGGCAGCCACCTATATTGTTATGTATTACATGAATGTACAATATGTATCTCTGTTTATTATTTCTTTGATAAATCTTTTGAGCAACCATCATATATGTGAATTGTTCAATAGCTTGCACGTCTTGTAGCACTTCAACTTATGAAGTCTAGAGCTTATCTAAAAGAATGTTAGGAGCTAAACTATGGTAACAAGTGAGGGTCATTCAACGTAGTTAAATAAGTTCGAAGTATAAATATGCGATCCCAATGGTTCACTGAAGTACATGATTAGTCGGGGTTGCCGTGGGAGATGAATAAATAAAAATATCGTTGTAGAAGATTCAACCATGTGCTCTATACTTTTTATTCCTATTTTTTTCTATGTACGGCTGAATATTATCCCCAAATCAACAAATATGTATTTATCTATAGTTGATGTGTATATTGTACTCATTTTGTAGATGTTCGCAACTCTTGTTGCTTTCACTTTGCTTTGTTATTGACTTAGTCCAATTATGGGGAAAGCATTGGTATTTTGGTCGGGGTGGAAAATGTAGTATGTTTAGGCTGTTTTTTTTATTGCTTCTTATGAAAGTGCAATCTTATATAATACTTGTTAAGGTAAAATTATACTAAGTAGTGTTTATTTTTTCCATGCCCATTAGCGTTGAGTGGGAATTCTCTACAAGACCTATAAAAGAATATATACTAACAAATAGTAGTTGAAAGCTTCCCACTTATTGAACTAGGTCCATGTTTTATGCAATAATCTGTTGTTGTGTTGATTAATTAACTTAATAACTTAATCACTTTTCATATTTATCACATTAAACAATTGGATAGAATATAACACATTAATTTCTCAACAGTACCTTGAGCTCTCTCTCTCTCTCTCTCTCTCTCTCTCTCTCTCTCGCACTATCTTTCTGAAATAATACAACAAGATAACAATAGATGAGCCCCAACTCCCTCGAAAAGATATATACATTCTTTCATATTGTGTATCCTCAAAACAACAAATCAATATAAGAATGAATGATTTCCCAATACTCACATGAACTCTTTTGATTAAGTTACCACAATTTCATATTTTGCACCTTGATAATTTCAATGAATTATCTTTTTCATTTATCTTTGGTATATTAATCATTAAAAACTATGTTATGGTGAACAATAATAACTACAAACATTGTTCCTTTGAATATGAAATTCTCAATTTTTATAAAATTTAACTAAAAATGACGATAGCATTATTCAAAATTATGACTAATATTGTATTAGTGAAGCTTTGATAGGATATGAAGTGAACCTTAAAAGATTGCACGTGCATACATATGTTCACTGATTGACAATGGGGAGGGGAAAGGGTTGAAGGAAATTTGGTAGAAAAACATAAAGGAAAATACATATTGTCGAATTAGAAACTTGGAAGAAACTTCAAGGGAAGTTGAAAATTCCATACAAACAATTAAAAGTGTAAGAAAATGACTAATATTTTTTGGTAAACTTGGATAGGGAACTTAATATATTGAAAATAAATAATAGGAAATTGAAATAATTTGAAAAAACTAAATTTGAAGCACGAAAGAAAAGAAGAAACACTACATAATTGACATAAGGGGATTTGGAGAAAAGCATTGAACTATGGATTATGGATAAAAGTTAATGGTGAGCATAACTACGGGGAATACTTATATACCATAACCAAATATAAATAAAGAGCACGTTTAAAATAATTTATGTCATTTTCAATGAAAATAAGAGATTTAGGAGAAAATTTCACAATGAACCTTGGGATAAAAATCTAGAGAAAGCCTTCAATATCATTCATTTAGGTTTTTGAACTTATAATATAAATATGACATGTTTATTATGAATGCACGTGTGTGTTTACTAGTACTATAAAAAGAGTGAGTTTGTGAAGTGCACTCTCCTTGACTCTCTCTCATTTCTCCTTTTATTTAGAAATTTTCTTTCTTTAAATTCGACTCTATTACTACCAAAAATAACGGACCACTCCGTTCCCTCCTGACCCCACTATCTCCGCACAATTTTCTGATTTTTTTCTATTTTAAATTTCTTTTTTCTCTACGGAAGTCCGACACTGTTATGTTCAACTTCTCCCGTATTATTCGTTGGTTACGAAACGAATCCCACTATCCTTGCGGAGTGGTTGATCTTATCTACGATAGTTCCACGGTCTTTTCTTCAAATTATCCTACTACTGTAGAATCACGTTGGTTACAAATAGAACCCCACTATCCGTGAAGAGCAGTTCCTGATATTTTTCAAAGTTAGTTACATCTACACGTGTTACAGAAGACACTCATGGACTGGAGGGTGCGCCATCGGTTTATGATTATGGCAATTCTGAATGGGAACCTTAGAGGTGTTGCGCGATGTCATATGCGTGAATCGTTAGTCAAGGGTGCTTTTATCTTTTCTTTCAGTCCAATATCAATGCAGAAGGATGAGTAAGTGATTTCTCACATATTCATACTTTTCAATTTCCAAATCGGTACCTGCAAAACTAACGCTTGTGTCTTTTGTCAAGGTATCTAATAGGATGCAACTATACATATATCAATACTTCATCGTACACACGAGCCCACCCAATTGCCCAAAGTAGGGGAACTGATCCCAGGGCCGGCCCATTGGGGTGGCCAACCTGGGCGACGGCTAGGGGCCCACAATTTTATTTTTATAAACATCTCTTGTTGTAGGGTAGTGTTATTTGGCATTATATTGTATGTATTGTCAATACAGTAAGTAAGAAGTTGCAATCTAAATCTGTTTGCATTGATACTACTATTTTTTTATATGACAGTTTGACAATTATAACTAAACTTGTATTTATTTAAATTTGTTAAATAAGAATATACATAAGGCCCATTTTTTATCTTCGTCCCGGGGCCTCTAAAATTTCTGCAACGGCCCTGACTGATCCAATGAATTGTTTATGAATATCTCCGTACATATCACTATCTTCTTTGTATGAAGAAGTAAAAAATTATTCTACTGATAATATTTATTATGTTAATATATAACTATTCCTTTGACTTGCCTTCGTAGTAGAAGTAGAACTTCCCAAAGAAGGTTGATCGTGTATAGTTTATCTAGCAAGTAGAGACATTCACCATGTGCGTGACTTAACATCGGAATACAGGAATACAGTGAAAGTACAGGTAAAGAACACCTCTACTAGGGCAATTACGATTTCTGAATTTATAATCTTATTTCCAGCTATTATGCTCAGAGATATAGATCGACATAAATCGCCTCCCAGTCACAGTAGATTTGTGATATAATGTAGATATGCCTATTTTTCTGGCATGGATCTCTATTATTCTATTATAATACTCAAGGTAAACAATCTAAAATCATTAATATATCTTCCTGCTTCCTGCACATATATTAACAATTGATATTTTGTCAAATTATTGTTTCCTTTCTTCGCATATTTATCACAATGATAAAAAAGTTGTTGAGGCATGGAAATATGTTCACACTTTTCGACAGTCCTTTAATTCTGCCACGTATAAATGACCATTGATGTCTTTGACATTGAACTCTGTTGTCTAGGCTTCTACAAAGCTCTTTCTAATCTAGGCCTTGAGAATATTGAGCGTAGTAGAAGAATGCTATATATGCATTAATCTCAATTGTCCAATATACTGTAAAGATTTTTCAAATCCAGGCATTGCAAATATTCAGTACTATAAAAGAATGAAGAGAATGGCGTATGTACATCACAATGTGGATGAGAACAAAGGTACCATTTAGAGGTTGTAGTTTTACAAGAGAAAAATATGTACGGTGTAGGTGCATCACCACCTGTGTATGAGTACAAATGCACCAGATAGATGTAGTTTTGCAATGTATTCGGTTGGCCTCATTGTTTAGTCACCAGGGTGACGTTCTGTATTCGTTGTAAGTTGTCAATGTTAACGATATATGTTAGAAAAATAATTATTCAGTTTTGAATTGTTGATACGACAGTTTAAGATACATCATGTATGCCACCGATTTTTTTTATCAGAAAGCATATATTATGCCACCAATGGTAGTAGGGCAGTTAAATTTTATTCAACCCACGTGAATCAGTCTTTATTTAAACCACAAAAGCTGATTCATATTTTGAATTTTGTTAACATGATCAATTATGGGTTTTGACATTGTCCAAATAGAAATCAGATCGATCGGTTCTAAGTGGGGAGTTTTCCAATCTTGGTCGATTCTGGGTTGTCGAATTGAAACAACATATGTTCCAATCAGGACATGTATTATTATGTATTATGAGTGATTAAATAAATTATCAAATATGGATTTGGTTTCAAATCACACATTATAAAACCATCTCCGGCTACAGCTCCAAGTATACAACTTTGTAAAAAAAGTGGTTCTGGATTGGGCAATTTTGCATCAATTTTCAATTATTTTGCAACAGAATCAACCAAAAAACAAAATTTAACACCGCTTAAATAAGATAAGCATGCATGCCATCAATGGTAGTAGGTTGGTATAATTTTTTTCAATGCTGTGAACCTATTTTTATCTGAATAGCAAAAGGTGAAATTTGAATTTTGTTCTCTGTTCAGTTTTGGGTTTGGATAGTGTCCAAATTGAAATTAAACCGATTCGAAGTGGTGACTCTTCCAATCCGGGTCAACTCAAGATTGTCAAATATGAAACAATCTATGATTCCATCAGAACATTTATTATTATGTATCATGAGTAATTAAACATAGAATTGGCTCCGAGATCATCTCTGAGTATACCACTTTGTAAAAATATAGTTCCAGATTTCTCAATTTTGCATCAAAATAAAGTTGTTTTCCGATACAAAATCACCAGAATCAATTTTTAACACCTCTTAAATGTGTGATAAACTAAAATTGTCATAATAATTCACTTGGTTCAATTGGACGCCTTATTACCTCTATTAGTTTTTCTTATAAAAATTTCAACTTTCATTTCAACGTGTACAAATATTTGGAAAAAAAATTCCTTTTAGAAGTCAAGGAAAGTATTTTCTTGTCCTAAGTTAATTGCTACTTGTGCACCTCACGTGAGTGTACAATAGAAAAACTCTTATAATTACATAACATAACAACTTTTCACTCAGTTTGCATTCAAGGAAATCATTCCATAAGTAGTGTAACCTCCTATTATTGCCTCTTCTTTCCCCAATTTCATATATTTATGTTATACACTCAACAATATATAAAGCTTATGGATCATTTTGTAATGCTAAAAACATGGTGAATCACTTCAACATGATTGAGTCGATATACTTATTAATTCTTGTTGTATATGGGTTTGTATATAAAGCTTATGGATCATTTTGTAACGCTAAAAACATGGTGAATCACTTCAATATGATTGAGTCGATATAGTTATTAATTCTTGTTGTATATGGGCTTGTTTGGAAAATTGAGTTTATTTTTCAATATTGACTACTGCTTATGAATATATTATAAATCTAATATAGTACAATACTATGAGTGATTGTACATAAATTCAAATAAAAATTAATCTGAAGATCTGACTAAATAAGCATATATGTCCATCACCACACCACACCACACTTAATAGTAGTATGGTCAGAATCAGTGATCTATACTCACATATGTATAAATATATGCACGTGTGTTATCCTTCAATCATTTGTCATCGAATAGTAGTACTACCACAAGCTGACCATGATGGAATCTTGGACATCAAAGTGCAATGAGAAAGATACTCATGTCACAAGATGTAGCTACATTCATATACCCAATATGGGATGATTAGCAAACTAACATAGATTCTTCCATTGAATTAGTTGATTTGACATTAATCCTTTCATTATAATTTCAAAAAATAATCCGTTCATATGCCTCAAAGAACAACAATTTTAGCATGTTTATATTTTCCTAATAAAATATGAAACGTGCATGTGCACGTGTGTTTTCACTAGTATATATATAAGGCTCATCTTTAATACCCGCGCGGGTAGCTACCGACACACCCTTCCTGTCACTTTTTTTTAAAAAAAATTTCACAATTGTAGAGGAGCATTTTATTTATCTCTCCAAAAAATTTCATCCAAAAATAATATCATTTGCCCCACCAAAATAAAAAAATACGTCCATATATTTACTAACTGTATATTTTCTGCGCAATTACTTTTTTATCAATACAATTACTCTTTTGATCTTAGAGTTACTTTTGTGTACCATATATTTACACTTTTGGATGTGCGAGTAGCGAAAAATCAGGCTACCCATACAGACAACGAATAAATCCCCATATATACCCATATATATATATATGGGTATATATTTAATACCCACACGAGTAGCTTCCTTTCCCCTATTTGAGTTACTTTTTTTGGAGTTTCTTACTTTTAACAAATTGAGTATACCTATAGATTCACCTCTTAATCCTGAATGTGAAGCCAATCACCACAATCCTATAAATACCCCTAGCTTCTCTATCGACAAACACCCAACCTCCATAGTGATCGCTGACCTTTTCTTCTTCCTTAAATCCTTTGACACCCTCCCAACTACTTCTATTGATTTGAGATAATTGAGGGCACATCACTCTATCATTCTAAGTCTTTGGGTTGTCCTTGATGTCACCTCTACTCCTTTCTCCCTCTCGGTCTACTGGGTTCTCTTTCTTGTGTTGACTGCTACCACCATCACTACTCCACCGTAAAGCCACCATCACCAACTCCACCCTCTCGTAACATCTACCAACAATAGCATAGCCATAGTAACCTTAAATTGAGGCCAAGCCAAGGTACGTGTATGCCAGAGGTACACAAACTGTGTTCCTCTTCTCCTATTTTCTTCAGTTAACAATTAATCAGTAAGATATAGAACTTAGAGCAATAAGTACCAAATCCATATTAATCACAATAATCCATATAGTAACATTCATACAAAAGTATATAATATGGTTTAATGTAGCAAATACACCTTGTCATCCTCCCTTTTGTTGACAAATAATTTGCCTAAATTTGTACTCTAATGATACATATGAACCTAGATAAATAATATTCACTACATAAGGAAGACCTAAAATATGAACAAAATTAGGGGAATTCTCAAGGGATGAAACATGATTTCTCAACCTTATTTACTTAGTTTCCACAATAAACATTTAATAAATGGGATATGAGATTTTCTACATCAACATCCCAGAGGTACAACAACAACCCTAATCATGCAGGCCACCAAAATGGTTACAACAGTTATCATCTCCACAAAAACAACAACAACAATAATCATCACATTCCTACCCAATCTTCCTCACGCCTTACTCAGGGGACTGCCCCTTTTTGTTGCAATTACAGGAAGAAGCACTCTGGGGAGTGTCGTTACTCCCATCCCTCCACTACAACTATTTCAAGTTGGGACACCAGAAGATGGACCTCCCTGATCCCTAAAGGGTTGAAAATGATCAATCCTATCTTGAAAACTCTCAAAATAACTCTAAGTAGAAGAACAACTATAACAACAAACCCAAGACAACTGAGCAACTTTCTAGAAGAATGTTTGCTATGACCACCAAGGAAGCTGAAACCAACAAGGATGCCACTGAAGGTACAATTTCTATCGTTGGACAACCTATTAAGGCCCTTTCCAATTCTGGATCCATTGATTCATTTATATATGAAGCATTGGCAAAAACTTACAATTAGAAACAATCCATATGGACTTCATCTTGAATGTCAATAACCCTAGTGGATGTGTAATAACCACTTTTCATGAAATCTTATGCTAGATATCTCTCATGGTGGGAAAGATTTCCCCGTCTACCTTCTCCTCCTTGATATGGTTGAATTCAACATCATTTTGGAAATGTACTAGTTGTCCTTTCACCAAGATCATCTTCTATGTGGAAAAAAGCAAGTTGTCCTTACACACCCTGTTGGCAAAAAAAATAGTAGTCACATGATATAGAAGGTATGATAAGATCCTTAAAATGGTCATAAAGGCCCAAAAATTGATGGACTTTGGATGTATAACACTCCTATCCACAGTGGTGACATAAATAAGGAATTCTTGAAAATTGAAGATATAGACGAAGTTAGAGAAGACCCCAACATATTCCCTGATGAACTCTCTAGTATTCCTCTAGAATGGGAAGTAGAGTGCAATGTTGAGCTTCTGCCAAGGAAAACTCTCATCTCGAAGTCCTGTTATCGTATGACCCCAATAGAATTAGCATAACTAAAAAAGTAATTACAAGATCTTCTCAACCTAGCTTGATCCATGCAACCTAGTGTGTCACCATGGGGTGTAATGCATTGATATGCAATCACTTTTCACAGGTTATATTCTATGCATTGATTGCATATTTGTTTGTTTTGAGATATGTTTATGCATTGTTTCTCATTATTAGCATGTGAATCATTATCATATCAATAAATTAAGTATTAATATTGGATCATGCAAAATTATCATTTGTGATTCGGATTTATGTTAACTTTCCCTTGTTTCAGGTAATTGAGCACTTATATGAAAGCTTGGTGCTACCGACCACTGTGTCATTGGTACCGACATGACACAAAGTTTCAATAGGGAAATCAAGAAATCTCAATGCTACTAAGATCATGCTCAGTGCTAACGAGTAAGGAGTCGATGTTTGTGATACTGACTCACCATATAGGGATCATTAGAAGTCGAGCTTAATTGTCTCGATGCCACCACCTCACTTGTTGATGGTACCAATTTCAACATTCAAGTTAAACCAAAACTCAAAGATAGCAACTCGATGCTATCGACACACATGTCGGTAGTATTGACACTATTTGAGGGTTACAAGTCAGCAAGAAACTTGGTGCCACTGACACCCAATCAGTGGTATCGTCTTTTTATGATCAATTCAAATATGAGATTAAGTCAGATCCAACGATTGTAACTTAATGACTGCCAAAGCCCCACTTATGACCTTGGGGGTCATTAAAAAAAGAGATCATGTTTTTTCACATTGCAACAAAGCACAAAGCTGGGAGAGGAGGAGACAAAGGAGATAGTCATGTACCGGACGTTGCAGGAACTTTTAGAGGGCAGATTTATAGTCAGAACGCTGCAGATCTAGGTGTTCACCAAAAGGGATCGTCAAGATGACTCCTCTAGGGGTTCTTACATTGGGTTTCTAATGTTTAGCCTATTCTCTCTCTCTTCTTCTATTTGTATTATGATAGCAATCATGCAGGGCTAAATCACATATTCCTTAGGACATGAATTTATGATCTCATATTGATTTGTTTATGCTTAATCATCGTAATCAAAATAGAAGACAACTAACTACTTTGGGAGAGGTATTAGGGATTTGAAAAATTGTAGATTCACACAACCTATATTGCACCTCGAGAGAGGTCTTACATCTATGAAAGAACAACCTAGAGATTTTGATAATGCACCTAACTAATTCCTAAACCACTACGGGAGTGGGGTTGGTTTTGGTTTAGGTAGTGTATTGCGCTACAGGAGCGGGTAGTACTTACTATAAGTCTTTAGTTCATAATCAAAGGTGAATAATTATTAATAAAATGAAATTTGAATGCAATGCATGTCGTAGTGAAACCATAGTCCTGAGGAAATCCATCTGTTCTTAATCATAATCATTTAATTTAGATTTAATTCTTTGTTCTTAGTTAGAAAACAACCAATCAACCATTTTCCCAGGCCTAACTGATTAGGTTTTAGTTAGCAGTAGTCTTTGGTGAACATTTCCCTGAGTTTGACACTCAGGCCTCATAAGCATGTTTGACACAATGTGTGCACTTGCGTTATACAAGCACAATTTTAGCATGTCAATTTTTTGGCACCGTTGTTGGGGAAGCTACAACAACAACTATAGGGAAATATAGCCACAGATATGGCAGAGGAAACACAAAATTTCTTACCATATTCTCCTTATTCAGTAGATCGCATCAACAACTACAGATTGGGAAGGAAGGTTACAAGGCATATACCTGATCCTAGAGTAAGTCCAACGACTATCCTTACTACGGTGTGCTTCTTTCACAAGCGGCACCCAGACGATTGTCGGTGGCAACCTCCTGGTGGATAATCTTGGACAATGGTTGAATACACCCTCCTAGTGGGTGCCAAAGGCCTGTTCACCTCTACATAATCCATGCAGACCACTGGGAACTCCTATCGTTCGTTCAGAACAGATAAGAAGGAGTTGTCCATTCGAATGTCAACATGCTAGTGTTGACTTACTCTCCCTTGTTGTCTCTCTCTTGCTATCTCTCCCTTTAATGAGTAAGACTTGCTCGAGTTCTCATGTTACCACAATTGTGAAAAGAAAAAATAATTCTCAAAGCTTATTTTTGTCTTTTAAAAACTTGAAATGCCCCCCTTTATATATGACGACTAGGGTTAGGTTTCCAGATCAAATGGGAGTCAAAGAGACACATTTTTATGAATTTTCTAGAACCTACAAACCACGGCCAGTCGGTTCACACATGTGTTGGCTGATTCAACACTTGCATTGATTGGTTTACTATGTTTCCTATTTGCAATCACTTTGGAATTTAATATGAAGATTAATGTACAACATGACACCATCATCAATGTTTTATCCAATCATGTTGATTATCCAATTGGTCAGTTCATACATCTAAACTAGTCGATTCACTTGTTGAACCGATCATTTCAGATTTCTGATAGCCGATCTTGTTTAAATTGAATACCTAACACTTTCATAATCAAGTTTAAACCACATTCATGAGTAAACTCCTATTCTAGGTAAATCCTATTTGTGTGACCCTATAGGTCCCAAGTTATGTTGGCAGTGAATGTCCATAACCAATTTATGACATCACATGAAATGAGAGATATCTAGAAACACACAATTGCTACCCAATTAATTGGAAAGTTGGAGAACAACTTCAACCTATAATTTGTGATTAATGTTATAATGTTCATATAGTTCCTTTGTCTCTAATATCCAGATTAAACTCAAGGCATGGAATCATCATCCTCTTCAACATTCAATCCATTTTCCTTGAACAAGAGCATACTATCTAAGATGCATGTGAGCTCACATATCATATATTGATTCACATGAGTTTTTCCATGCATTTCTTAGTCTTGCGTATCAAGTGGCCGAGATATCAACTCTAGTAGGAGGGGAAAATCCCATCTACATCACTCACAATCATCCCCATGTGTCACAATGTACCCGAGCATCACCTTTATGGTAACCCTTATTCAAGGTCACGTTAGATGATGTCAAAAGTACATCAAACGAAATGTGATGAGTGTAATGACTCAGGCTTAAGAACCACAATCACCACTGTCACTATGAGAGGTGACTCTGACTACCATCTAATGGTTCCATGCACAACTCTCAAGGTGGGTCTGTCCGATACACTGTTCTCTAAAAAGTATCTATGTGTTTGGTATGCTATCACATATCATGACTAATGAGATTCTATCATCAACCAACACACAGTCTAGTCTTATGTGTTATTGTTGTCTATTAGCTACCACAAGAACATCTGACTAGGGACATAACAAGAATGTATGTACTATTATCATTCGTATTTTCTCACTGTTCAGGTCCTCAACCTTAAGACATACATCATTGAGTAACACCATTCTTTAGATGTCTATCATGTTGTAGCATTATCTCATAATTGAACAAACATATAGATGAAGATTGCATGTATTATTGATCAAATCATTTACAAGATATACCATTACAATTATCATACGACTAGCTATCTGGGCATGCATACCAATGAACTCCCAGTTGCACTTAGAACCAATCACCCATGAACTTAACCCCAAGTGATCGAACATGACCTTCATGTTTATGTTGCAAAAGTGCTTTTGTCAAGGGTCAACAACATTGCTTTCAGTTGGTACTCTACAAATCTTCACATCTCCATATTGTACGATCTCTCATATGAGATGGAACTGCCATTGTATGTGCATGGAATGCTGATGCAATCTGGGTTCCTTAGCTTGAGCAATAGCCCCATTGTCATCATGATATAGCTCTACCACATGGCTAATGCTTGGAGCCACCCCAAGCTTAGAAATGAACTTATTGATCCAAACAACCTCCTTTGCTGCATTGGATGCAACAATATACTTGACCTCTATTGTAGAATCAACAACTGTCTCTTGCTTCAAACTCTTCCTACTTACAACTCTATTTTTAAGGCAAAAAAAAAATCCATATTGTGATCTATAACCATCTTTGTTAGTTGGAAGCTTGCATCAGTGTAATTTTTATACCACCAACTCTTCATCGCTATCGTTAAACAATGTACTGATCCTCAATTCTTCTCAAGTACTTAAGGATGTTCTTAATGGTAGTCCAATGAATTTCACCGATATTTGACTCATACATTCTAGTCATACTCAAGGCATATGAGACATCAGGGTGACTACATAACATTGCGTACATGATAGATCCAATTGTAGATGCATATGGAATCTTACTCATGTGTTCCCATTCTTCAAAAGACTTGGACATTAAGCTTTAGAGATAATAACACCATGATACATGGGTAAATTTACTCTCTTTGAGTTATCCATTGTGAACCTTTTCAACACTTTGTTAAAGTATGTGCTCTGTCTTAGACCAAGAAGCCTTCTAGATCTATCTCTATAAATCTTAATTCCTAAGATTATAGGATGCTTCGCCTAAGTAATTTAGATAGAGAATTTTCTAGCCAGGTCTTTAACATCTATAAAGTAGTTATGTCATCAATAGTATGTCATCTACATAGAGTATGAGGAATATGATCATGCTCCCACTAACCTTCTTTTAAACACATGGTTCATCTTCATTTTGACTAAAGTCAAATTCTTTGACAGTTTTGTAAAATTGAGGATTCCATCTCCTAGGTTCTTGCTTCATTCCATTGATTGACCTTTGTAGCTTACACACTTTATTTTCATCCTTTAGATTTATAAAACCCTCGGGTTGTGTCATTTATACATCCTCAATAAGATTCTTGTTAAGGAATACAATTTTAACATCAATATGCCAAATATCACAGTCATAACAAGCTGCAATAGCAAGCATGATCCTAATGAACTTCACCATGGTAACTGGAGAAAAGGTTTTGTCATAGTCAACACCTTGAACTTGTCTGAAACCCTTTACAACCAATCAACCTATATAGGTTTGTACATTACCATCCATGTCAATCTTCTTCTTGAAGACCCATTTGCACCCTATGGGTTTTACCCCTTTAGGTGGATCCACCAAGGTCCATACCTTGTGGGTGTACATGGATTCCATACTAGATCTCATGGCTCAAGCCATTTCCCAGGTTTTGGTCCATTAACAACTTCTAGGTAGGTTGTTGGCTCATTATCAATGACCAACTCATTGCTTTCTGGAGTCACAAGATAACCAAATCTTTTTGGTTCAAGGCATGTCCTACTAGATTTGTGAGGTTCCTATGTTACATGAGGAACTTGAGATTCCACAACAATTTTTGACTCTTTATGCTCCTTTTGTACCTCTACAGGTTCACTGTTTTCTTGTTGGTCCCGAACCTCTTTGAGTTCTACTTTTCTCCCACTAATTCTTTTATAAATGAATTCCTTTTCTAGTAATGCAGACACCAAACACTTTGTTGTCAAATGGAGTATAAAAGTAGTATCCTTTGGTTTCCCTATGATATCCAACAAAATAGCATTTATTTGATTTGGGTCCAAGCTTTTTGGGAAACTATTTTCTCACATAAGCTTTAGATCCCCAAATCTTCATAGAAGACACATTGGGATGCTTCCCATACCATATCTCACATGGTGTCTTTTGAACTGGTTTAGATGGTATACAATTTAGTGTAAACATTGCAGTTTCTAGAGCACAACCCTAGAAGGAAGTAGGAGGATCAACAAAACTCATCATTGACTGCACCATATCTAGTGATGTGCAATTCCTTCTTTCTAACATGCCATTATGTTGTGGTTTTCCAGATGGAGTCCATTGTGATATGATTCCATAGTCTCACAGAAGGTCCTAAAACTCTTGGCTTAAGTATTCTTTACCTCAATCAAAACAAAGTGCCTTAGTACTTTTACCAAGTTGGTTTTGTACATCATTCATGAAATCCTTAAACTTTTTAAGAGTTTCTAACTTATGTTTCATCAAGTAAACATAATGATATCTACTGAAGTTATCAGTAAAGATAATTAAGTACTAATAACTACCTCTAGCATTTCTTTTAGAAGGGCCACACATGTCAGTATGTATGAGTCCTAATAGATCACTAGCCCTCTCACTATTACCAGTGAAGGGCTTCTTTGTCATCTTGCCAACAAACAAGACTCACATGTCTCTATTTATTCAAAATAAACATGCAAGAAAATGTGGTAGCATTTTGGCCAAGTTACTCAAGTAATAACATGTTTCATATAATTTAGATAACCCAATATATGCCAATTCATGTTAGAAAGAAAGGGATCAATATATGCAGATGATTCATATGCCTAAATTATATTTTGACCAATGTGTCATGTGATGTTGGTCATCTTAGGTTCTTTTAGAACTACTTGATGATGATATGAGGGTCCTCCGTTCATCTTCTATCTCCCATAGGAGATGGGCTAAGGGAAATAGAAGCTCAAGGATTCAATCTGTCATGTCTCTCTCACCATAATGAGTCTTAAAGCTTGTTACAATCCACACTGCTTCTTTCTAAACCCAAAAATATGAGAGAGCCATCAATTGCTATGTTTTTTACACTATAAATCTTAAGCAACCCCCGACTAGTACCCTCCTATGTTTTCAACTCCAAAGTAGTTCTAGATAATTTCTAGAATTACACCCATCCTACCTTCCCCTCAAGCACAACGAACTCCCAAAAACTCAACCCAACACCCTAGATCTCTTAAAGATAATTGGAGCTGCTCCTTCCAACCTTGAATTCTTATCCCAGCCTTGGAGGTTTGCTTGTCGGTTAAATACCCTCCCCACAACCACAGAGGCGATAGAAAGACTCATAACTTCTTGGTAAATCTTTCTATGTAATCAATTTCAACATCTCTACATATGATTTTAATTCATGTTCTTCAATCTTCTATAGGACAGACCTGTAATTGAGTTGTGATCATCGCATTATGACCACAAAACCCTAAGATTTCTCCAGATTTAGATTCACGACCTGTGCAAGTCAGATCAGGCCTTAATTACATGATTTAGTGATGTTTCCCTAGCTTTGATTCCATGATGTTATGATTCCATGGATGTCCTCCATTTCAGTCATGACTGAAGGAGGTTCTTGGGCATACAACCACCTTGTCTCTTGTGTTAGGTATCTCTTAGCTCATAAAATCTTAGTGAAGGTTTTGGAGAGTTTCCCAGTCGTGATCTTTCCCTGAATCTTAAATTATAACCAAGAATTTCCATGGTTTCCTTCGACGCTCTTACTGTTAAGATAACAAACATGTCATTGTATTCAAGTGTCTGCCCCTTTTCCATTTTTGTTGAATATGGTCATTTCTAGTTTCATCTCGATTATAGTCACAAGTAGTAAGACTAGGCAAATGATTGTCGAAGCACTATCATACAATTATATTGTAGTAAATAATGTGATGGCAACACTATCTTTTTTATTAAGGTTTCAAATGATTTTCGTACTTTCTAGATAATAGCTTAATTGGTCTCTCCCATTTTGGAATAGCCCAGAAAATCATGATCCATTAATATTCATAAAAATGATTATATATCTATTATGGGGTCAAATTAAACATGGTTTTTGTTCATTTTTTTAGATCTAATAGATTGTCATGATTTCAAACTCGTATTCCTAACCTACATTCCATGATTTATTGAAAGCCTTAAATGCATATGATTAATCATGATAGTTAGTGCACTTATATGTTGGACATGATGTTTAGGGTTATGATCAAGATCCATGCCATTTTTCTTTCCCTCTTCAATATTAGGTGAATGGTCATGCACACTAAGTATAAATTAGGGTTTAGTGCATACTTTATTTGCTTATGTACTCATAATGACTTAATTAGATAAGAGTACATTAGTACTTGTATATGCTTATGGAAAATAATGCACATGTGAATAGTTCATGTTTTATACTTTTTCATGTTTATGATTTCAAATGGAACATTATGTATCACTATCACGCTAATGAACTAAGGAATTATGAAAACCATATTAAAGATTAAGTAATCATGATATGTAGATAAAGTCCTCACAATCATGTTATGTGAACCTTAAACAATTTTATGAGTTTTATGGGAGTATTGTGTGTGAGTTTTAACTGGATTTGTGAGCATTGTGGGTGCAATTAGTGGAGAGACCATATCAACTCAAGATAAAGTTTCTATGATTATGTGAATCATGTTAATATACTTTAAGCTTCCTTATTATTACAATAATCATGCTAAATTTTTAAGATATACATGACCAATATTTATGTTATTAAATGTGAATTAAATGATTTTCAAACTTGGTGAGCACTTCGGTGCAATGAGCACTTTGGAGCAATGATCTCTTGGGAGCGATGAGCACTTTGGTACAAATAAAATGGAGAAATTAAATTAATTGACTCTAGAATGTCAACTATTAAGAACATTCTAATGATAAAGAATCATAAAAGTTATTTAATATTCATTTCAAGTCTTGCACCAGTTCATATGTTATTTTCATTACAACTATTCAATGCCACTCACATTGTTTTCACATTGTTTTACATGGCTATGGACGAGATATCCATAGGTGGTGAGAAGAGGAGTACTAATACTAGGATAAGGACAAGGAGGACCAAATGAAAGACTAGGAGTGCCTTAGTGGGGTGCCTTTGTCCAAACAGGTTTTCTTTTATGCTTGGAGTCTAGTTTGTTCATGTATAAATCTTTGTACAATGTCCTAAGTTTGTATCAAGTTCCCTCTTTTGTAAAATACTAATAAAAAAAATGAAATGTGATCTTGAGTGGGTTATTATTTCAATTATATTGTACGCATAATATTCAATGTGTGTGATACCCCATTAGTTAGGAATCCATTTGAACCTTGTTGAAGCCTTAGTTGATACATACCCTCATTACCTCCCTTGATGCAATAGCCTCGACCATGAGCATCTAGGAGCGATCTCCTACTACATTTTTTGAGTTATGAAACGTTGTTATGTCACCAGTAGATTCCCATTTTTTGAGTTATGAAACATTGTGATGTCACCAGTAGATTCCCCACTACAATATCAGGCTACAACGTTGGTTCCACACTGACTGTTCTCCTTCTAATTAGCATCCACGTTCACTTTGATAATGTCCAAAGGAGGTATTTTCCATTTTAGCATTTGTTGTTGGATCGATAATGGCATAGGCCTCCGGCTGTCATTGTGATGCAACTTATAGCTATAAGGTTCTAAAAACCATGGCCAACCCCAAAATGATGGTAGGTCTGTCTTCAAAAATTTGCTTGTTTTGTGGGGTCTAGGATATCCACATCATTGTGTCTGCCTCATCAGTCTCCTCCTCTATCATGTGGTCCAACATCCCTCTACATGTACTCACTTCTGATGTCTCATCACCACACCATCCTCTGTGGTTGATGCTTCTTAAAGCCAAAACTAACTTTGCCTAGGAGCGTTCAAAGAATGAATGGTTGGTGTCTTCAACCTCCAGTTGGTACCTCTGGCAACTGTCGTCCTCCATATCTATCTCCTCCCAAGCTTCACTTTTGTAGGTAGGATGCCAATATGGTAATGCTACAATAAGTGTTGGAATTTTAACAAACATTTCTTCTTCCACAATAATTATAGATTTCTTCACTCGTCTTCATTAATGTTATTGATGTCTATGTGCAAGTACCTATATGTCAATCTGACTGAGAATACACCTCATTCATTAAGTTCTCTCACCACCATGTATGTCCCCCCTCACATCAAGTGAGGTATCTAACACCTGCCCCGCGAGCTATGAGGCAAATGCTTGTAGATAGTGTCTTTGTCCCACTTACCATCCTCATACAAAACCAACTAGTTGATTCATACCTCATCTACTACCCCCTCTTCCATGGACCACTCCAGTGGATCCACAAGCCTTGGTACCCATATATCCTTCAAGATATTGGTCCTTGCTACATTTCCCACTCTCCATATTAGGCCCCTTTTATCTACTACAAACCTCCTCAAATACTCCTCCATGTAAAGCTCAGTCCATGTCCCACTGCCACCCAATTGTATCACAATCTCTATAATTTTTTGCTCTAAATACTCAACCCATTAGAGAATTTGGATTTGTTAAGAATTGCCACCCTTACTTCACTAAGAGATATATTTTGAAAGTCTTGAGATCCTAAAAACCCATGCCTCCCTTTGGCTTACTGTTTCATAAAGAGTTCCAACTCTGCCAATGAATTTTCCTTTCGCCTACCTTTGTACCCCACCAAAACGAGGTATCCTGCTATTAATTTCATCTATAAAACCCTCATGAAGGTTGAAAATACTCATATAATATGCTAGTAATGATTGTATCAGTGCCTTAATCAAAACTTCTTTCCCTAGTTATGACAAAAGTCTCTCTTTCCATCCTTGTAGTTTCCTCTGAATATGCTCCTTGATAGAGGAAAATACCAGTTTCTTGGAGTATCTCATGACAGTAAATAGCCCCAAATACTTGGCATGCCTGCCCACCTTGTCTATGTTAGTTATCATCTTGATTTCGTCTATTCTTTTTGTAGATACATCATTGCGGAATGCAATCTTTGATTTCTCATAGTTAATCTGTTGTCCCAAGGCTCTCTCATATTGGTTGACAAAGTAGCTAAAATCAAGCACTCTTCAGGGGTTGCCCTAGCAAATCGGATGCTATCATCTATCAGGAAAAGGTCAGGAATTCTTGGGCCATAATGACTAGATATTATAATAATAATGACCACTTCTCTATACAAGTTTCAAAGTGTAAATAAAATTTTGCAACTCAAGTAGAGGTTATCATGAACAAATCAAGCTTTGGGTTTGCATTATTGTGGTGAGCATGAACAAGTTTTAAATCAGTAGCCAATGTTCCATTCTCTATTTAGAGGCTATAGAACTATCTCAGACCATTTTCCCTATGGGTTCTGCTTTGTTAGAGAGATATAATAGACATGGATTTGATTGATTTTGCAGAGTCGACACCTGCTCACTTGGACTATTTAATAATTTCAAACTTAGAAGGTCTGGGGTTTCAATGTCGTGTGGAAGGGCGAATGATGAGATTGAGGAAAAAGGAGGAGGAGGAGGGGAAGTAGATTATCCATAGAGCTACACATTTGGAGACATTTGTAATTTTCCTAGACGCAATCCTAGCATGTATGAAGTGGGTGGGAGACATTGATGCAATTACTTCGCCATACGGAGATCGTTGAAATCCACTCCAATGCTAGCAGTTGGCAGACGATGCTTTCACTACATGTATGACTTGTTCCATACTCTTTGTACTACTCTATAGTTTGTATCTTGTGATGCAAGAAGGGGATGAGGGCACATCTAGTCCATGCACCCCTTAAATCCCGACAATAGGAATGGAAGTAGTGAAGGCCACAAGGGACTATTGATAGATAGAGAAGAGATACTCAACCATCGAGAGAGAAGGAGATCTACAGAGTCAAACTACATATACGGGAGACAAGAGTCCTCCCATATGGCAAATGTTGATATTGTGACTATTTACCATGACTTCCATCATGTTTCAGAGCACATGCATTTTCACTAAGGTACCCGCAAAGGAAATGCAAACACCCTATGTATATGCACCATATATGCACACATATATTTCTATGTGTGTATGAATACATACATCTACACACAAATATATATATATATATATATATATATATATATATATATATATATATATATATATATATATATATATATATATATATATATATATATATAGATGGGCATGTATTTAATACCCGTGCGGGTAGTTACCCGCCCCCTATTTCGATTACTTTTTTCAGAGTTTCTTAATTTTGACATGTAGAGGGTTACTTTGCCTTACAAACTGTTACTTTTCATATATAGATAGTTATATTTGCAACAACTATAACAAATATACAATTATATATATATTTGTTGTGTATTTTGCCCAGATTTACTTTTTTAGTTGTATAGTTACTTTTTTGTCATCATAGTTACTTTTTTGTCCAGCGAGTTACTTTTCTCACCGTATAGTTACTTTTTGGGCTGACGGGTAGCAAAATCTAGGCTACCCGCGTAGGAGTGTGTGTGTGTGTGTATGGACACACATTGTACATTCTAAGGTTCTCCAGGAGGAGTCCACAAGTTAGATAATCACAAGAAAAATTGCATCAAATACGGATGTCGATGAGCTATAAGGCTCACAATTTTCATCGAAAGATAGGTTCATACCCTATGGAAAGTATTTTAATCATGGTTATTTTGTTTTCTATCATTTATACAAGGAACATGAGATACATAATAAGAAAATATGGACATTAAAGTTAAAACTTCTTTAGTTAGTTCATCACGGGGTCAATAATTCATTTATGAAGGCTCACATGTGACAATAGGTATTTGGTAACGTTGAATGATGATATGTGGGAAGTTGTGGGTATATTGTGAAACCAATGACCATAAGTTAGATGTAATAGAAAGATAGATAATTCAAGGTGTCTCTATAATTATAATGACAGGGTACACCTTTAAGGAGTTCTAATGTTATGGAGACTACATCTGCAACAAGATGAGAAAAGCGAGCCAGTACACAATGTAATAATGGTTTAGCTAAAGGATGAAACATGACATTGCGGATAGGTTAATGTGAGTGCTACAAATAACCAATTTGTCAAAGACATTTTTGGGTGAGGCTATGTATAACATGTTCCTTCCCTTTTTTGATTTTTGTAAATTTTGTTGGGATATTAGATACTTAAAAAGGTATGAAAAATAATGGAAGATTTCAACTCTTACTTATGATTGTCTGTAGGGGTGTAAACGGTGTGGGTCCGGTGCAGGTCTGGCCATACCCATACCCATACCCATCTAATTTAGCGGGTCCGGTTCCGGTTCTAGACCCGCATAATACAAAACCTGGACCCACACCATACCCGTACCCGCAATAATAGCGGGTATGCAGGTAAGCGGTTCTATAAAACATCATATTGTTTATGTAAGAGAAATGACTATGTTATATATATTTAACACAACAAGATATTGTTATCATATAGTATATTAACATGTAATAGTTATATTAGACAATGTTATATTCTATACAATAAAATTAATTGAGTAATTGTTTACATATTTGTAGTCATGATCATAACATTTAATTTATGTAGAAAGTAATGTAGATCAGTAGACATTTTGATTTTAAGTTTACATATGATGTTCGTTATTGTAACTAGAATAGCTAATTCTTAGTTATATGACTAGTCTCAACCTTAGAGTAGGATATAATCTCAATAATTATATTAATTAGACTAGTAAAATATGATATATAACATATTATTTTAGTAGTTACTTATGTATAGCGGGTACACGGGTCTAGCAGGTCTGGGTCCAAGCATACCCATTATTGGACCTGCTTATATGCGGGTCCAAGGGTATACGGGTCCAAGGGTATGCGGGTATGAAAAATTAGACCCGTGATGGGTTTTTTAAGGGTCCGGATTTGCGGGTCCACGGGTCTACCCGTACCCATTTACAACCCTAATTGTCTGGATGCAAGTAATATCCATACATTCCAAACAAAAAAGATAAAAAATGGATAATAAATTAATGCCTTGCATCCTTTTTAATTATGGATGTTCAAAGCTTTGGGTTGTAGGATCACAATAAGAAGATTAGTACACATAAGCATGTTACATTTTATGAGAATGATACTATGATAGAACTCTAAAACTTGCCATAGGATGTAGAATGATTCTAATGATGATGAGTAAGAACATTCTTCATATCCTTCTCAAGTAATTTGGATGATGAAAATGAGCACCAAGTTAAACTTAAATAATTGAAAACTCAATGAAAATCCTATTCCATGTTCATAAAAGGCAACTCATAGACCTCTTGACTGGGGGATGATATAATAAACAACTAGGGTATTCCTAGATTTTTTTAAGAAGATCTAAATGAGTTCATCAACCTTCATCAACATATTAGGCATGTAAGTATACTCATCTCAATGAGTAAGGGGAGTCAGAGATATTTAGTGTGGCACAAAGTCATAAAGAAAATATACACACACAATGGCACAATAAAAGATATGTCTTCCTTAAAGATGATGATAATCATGGTATTTTGAAGATCCCCATAGGAAGAGAAAAATATAATCAAGTTTTTATACAAGATGAAGAAGAATGAAAGTGTAACATGTTGGACTTTTGCTACTAAATCTAATTTTAAGCTACTTCGCATAATTTCTCTTGGATTGAAAATCTTTGTTACTAAATCCCTAAGAATATTTACAACTATTAAATATCTTGAACTTGAGTGCCTAAAATACAATTATCTTTCACTTTGATCTAATCATCCCGCTTGGGACCCATAACTAAATAATTGAACCCCATTATGGATTTTGGCTTTGGGATCGCATAAAAATATATTATGGATTTTTATATAAATTTAATTTGTACATATTTACAACCATCTTAGACTCATGAAACAAGGAAGTTAGTATTTTTAACATCTAAATCAATGATCAGTAAGTTATGTTGAAAATCTCAAAGAAAATGGATTTGTGGATTGGGAGATATCAAATTACTAAGAGAAATGCAAATGTATGATAAAAAGGAAGTAAATTCCAATTTTAATTATTGGTAAAAGGGGAGCAGTTTACCAAGGCCCCATACACCTGGATTCCCCATGAACCCCACTCGCATCTGGTTCTCCCTCTGGATGGCTGCTACACAAGCTAGAGTGACAACGATCCCTATCTCCTCCCTCTCTATATCTCACCCCTTCCATTAAATTCCCCTAATTCTATTTTACCTTCCTATGAATTGTGAAGCCCATAGTAAAAGGCAAGAAGACTCAAAACGATGAGACCCATTAAGGATGGTGACCTGGAGGAGAAATAATTGACGATCCACTTTCAATGTGCTGTGTGGCCCTGGATCAAATTAGGGATACCTATAGATTCACCTCTAAATCTTAAATGTGAAGCCAATCACCGCAATCCAATAAATACCCGTAGATGCTCCATCAACAAACACCCAACCTCCATAACGATTACTGTCCTTTTCTTCTTCCCAGACCCATTGACACTCTCCCAACTACTTCTATTGATTTGAGATAATTGAGGGCACATCGCCTTCAATTCTTTAGACGTCTATCATGTTATAGCATTATCTCATAATTTCACAAACATATAGAAAAAGATTGCATGTATTATTGATCAAATCATTTACAAGATATGCCATTACAATCATCATATAACTAGCTATCTGGACATACATACCAATGAACTCCCAGTTGCACTTAGAACCAATCACCCATAAACTTAACCCCAAGTGATCAAACATGACCTTCATTCTTCTACTGTGAAAGTGCTTTCGTCAAGGGTCAACAACATTGCTTTCAGTTGGTACTATATAAATCTTCACATCTCCTTGTCGTACGATCTCTTGTATGAGATGGAACTGCCATTGTATGTGCTTGGAATGTTGATGCAATCCAGGTTCCTTAGCTTGAGAAATAGCCCCATTGTTGCCACAATATATCTCTACCACATGGCTGATGCTTGGAGCCACCCCAAGCTTAGAAATGAACTTATTGATCCAAACAACCTCCTTTGTTGCATTGGATGCAACAATATACTTGGCCTCTATTGTAGAATTAACAACTATCTCTTGCTTGAAACTCTTCCTTATTATAACTATGTTGTTAAGGAAAAATACACTTCCATATTGTGATATATAGTCATTTTTGTCAGTTTGGAAGCTTGCATCGTTGTAACCCTATACCAATAACTCTTCCTCACTATCATTAAATAATATATTGATCCTCAGTTCTTCTCAAGTACTTAAGGATGTTCTTAATGGTAATCCAATGACTTTCACTAATATATAGCTTGTACCTTCTAGTCATACTCAAGGCATATGAGACATCAGACATGTACATAACATTGCATACATGATACATCTAATTGTAGATGCATATGGAATCTTACTCATGTGTTCTCGTTCTTCACAAGACTGGGACATTAAGCTCTAGAGATACTAACACCATGATACATAGGTAAATTTCCTCTCTTTGAGTTATCCATTATGAACCTTTTCAACACTTTGTTAAAGTATGTGCTCTGTCTTAGACCAAGAAGACTTTAAGATCTATCTCTATAGATCTTAATTCCTAAGATAAAGGATTCTTCCCCTAAGTATTTTGAGAGAGTATTTTCTAGCCCGGTCTTTACCATCTATAAACTAGGTATGTAATTCCCCATCAATAGTATGTCATCTACATATAATATGAGGAATATGATCATGCTCCCACTAACCTTCTTTTAAATACATGATTCATCTTCATTTTGACTAAAGTCAAATTCTTTGACAGTTTTGTCAAATCGAAGATTCCATCTCCTAGGTGATTGCTTCATTCAATTGATTGGCCTTTGTATCTTACAAACTTTATTTACACCCTTTTGATTTATAAAACCCTCGAGTTGTGTCATTTATACATCCTCAAGAATATTCTTGTTAAGGAATACAATTTTAACATCAATCTGCCAAATCTCATAGTCATAACAAGCTGCAATGGCAAGCATGATCCTGATGGACTTAACCATGATAAATGGAGAAAAGGTTTTGTCATAGTCAACACCTTGAACTTGTCTGAAACCCTTTGCAACCAATAAACCTTTATAGGTTTGTACATTACCATCCATGTCAAACTTCTTCTTGAAGACCCATTTGCACCCTATGGGTTTTACCCCTTCAGGTGGATCCACCAAGGTCCATACCTTGTTGGTGTACATGGATTCCATGTTAGATCTCATGGACTCAAGCCATTTCTCAGGTTCTGGTCCTTTAATAACTTCTAGGTAGGTTGTTGGCTCATCATCAATGACCAACTCATTGCCTTCTAGAGTTACAAGATAACCAAATCTTTCTGGCTCAAGGCATGTCCTACTAGATCTGTGAGGTTCCTGTGTTAAATGAGGAACTTGAGATTCCATAACAATTTTGACTCTTTATGTTCTTTGGTACCTCTACAAGTTCAATGTTTTCTTGTTGGTCTTGAACCTCTTCAAGTTCTACTTTTCTCCCACTAATTCTATTGTAAATGAATTCCTTTTCTAGTAATGCAGACAACACACACTTAATTTGTTGTCAGATGGAGTATAAAAGTAGTATCCTTTGGTTTCCCTATGATATCCAACAAAATATCATTTATCCGATTTGGGTCCAAGCTTTTTGGGAAACTACTTTCTCACATAAGCTTCACATCCCCAAGTCTTTATAAAAGACACATTCGGATGCTTCCCATACCATATCTCACATGGTGTCTTTTGAACTGATTTAGATGATATACAATTTAGTGTAAAAGTTTTGGTTTCTAGAGAACAACCCCAGAAGGAAGTAGGAAGACCGATAAAACTCATCATTGACCGCACCATATCTAGCAATGTGCGATTCCTTCTTTCTAACATGCCATTATGTTGTGATTTTCCAGGTGGAGTCCATTGTGATATGATACCACCGTCTCACAGAAGCTCCTCAAACTCTTGGCTTAAGTATTCTCCACCTTGATCAAAACAAAGTGCCTTAATACTTTTACCAAGTTGGTTTTGTACTTCATTCATGAAATCCTTGAATTTTTCAAGAGTTTCTAACTTATGTTTCATCAAGTAAACATAATGATACCTACTGAAGTTATTAGTAAAGGTAATTAAGTACTAATAAACACCTCTAGAATTTCTTTTATAAGGGCCACACACATCAGTATGAATGAGTCCTAATAGATCACTATCCCTCTCACTATTACCAGTGAAGGGCGTCTTTGTCATCTTGCCAACAAACAAGACTCACATGTCTCTATCGATTCAAAATCAACATGCCAAGCAAATGTGGCAGCATTTTGGCCAAGTTACTCAAGTAATAACAGTCCATAAACTGGCTATATGATTCATAAAATGATTGTAGAATCATACACATGGACAACTATAGGCTCAATGGGAATCCCAATATCTATAGATGTTCTACATGTCCAATCATATTGAGAAAATGGGTCTCTACTGGATCTCCTTCTATCATCTTGCACTCAAAGAGCACCTTTGAGACATTGTACCTTTCTTTTTTTGCATGATTATGGTTTGTGTTCTTAAGATGTGTTACCATCTCAAGAATCCCTATGTCTTCATGCTTTTCATGCAACTCATAGTTCATACAACATAGCATAAGGTGCTTAATTTCTAAGGCATTGTTGGCATGCTTCGAATAAGCATCCACCTTAGCCCTAGGCACATCAGGAGCAGGTTCTTCTAGCACAGGTGTATCTAGAGCATAGAGCTTATACTCATCATTGAGAACCCTTCTCAATGTCCAAAATTAGTTAGGGAAGTTTGTCCCATTAAGTTTATCCTTCTTAAGGATTGTTCACAACGATGATTTGTTTGCCATTTTTTTCTATAAGAAAATTTTGCAATTTGTTAAAACACATTTGATATGATCTGATTAAAATAAAATCTTATGATGTTTAATCAGGCCTTTAATTTATTATTTCTCCCACTATTTTGTTTAAATTGATAGCCATCACATATCAATTCAGAAGACTATAGCGTACAACCTTCTAGTGAGTCAAGACCCAATACCCGACCAACGTCATCATCCATAACCAATTATTAAGGTAGGCAACTTTTCCCAATTGCAACTTATGCAATTCTTGGATAGATGGTATGTGCAATTCCTTTCCATAGTCATCTGCATGCTTCTAGCCACTTAATCTCATTAATGTCACGTAGTTAGGTTTGACCCAAAAGCCAACATGTTGGTAATGCACCCTACTTGGAAGGCCCACATGTCTACCATCATACTTCCATGAGATGAATGGTGCACGATGCTTAGTCGATCAAGTTTTTCATGTGTTTTTCTTATGGAAAGAATCTAAGGCTTAATATTTTATTGAATGATTTTATATTTATATAAAATCATATACATATTCAGTCACCACATACTTATAATATGTATCATATACATACTATATTCACAAACAAAACATGCAATTATAAAATACAAGCAATGATTATGGCCATACTAATGCAATTCGTTGGATCCACTAGGAATTTCTACCTCCTAAGGTCCACATAATATGCAACAACATGTTGAAGACTATCTATGAGGCAACCAGTCTGGGTCAATCGACTCAACTCTTAAGCTGATTAGTTGGCCTCCTGGTCAGTCAGTTGGTCGCTTAGAATAATCAATAGGTCTCTGATTCAAGTGATGTTTAGACTCCTCCAGTCAATGCGGCTGGGACACTAGATGATCGGTCAACTACTCCTGTCATGTGGCCTCCTTGGTCTTCGGTCAACCGGTTCATTTGGTGTAGAATGACTTCTTTTTCCATAGCAGGAAATAAAACTATCCTATTCCTATTTAACTTATTACATTATAATAGGGAAACCTCGAGTTACATTTGAGGGGAGCATAGGACAGAAAGCATCAATACTTTTACATATGGAAAAGGAGAGAGAGGCTCAATATGCAAATGGAGTTAAAATAGGAACAAAACCATAAAACCAAGAACACGCATCCAGGACCATGCTTACATCCACCATCAAAATAAATTTTAGGACGACACATATAAATTGTAGACATATCATATCATATACATATATAGGGATTGTATGTGGTATTTAATCCAATGTGCACATTAATCATTTAAATATTCATATCACATATTATAAATAAATGTTAAAACAAAATCTTATCATATTGATCAAATCCTAAGATATAGTAAATTGACGTAGCTCTGATACCACTGTAGGGAAACATGGCAACATATATGGTAGCGGAAACAAAATTTTTCTTTCCATATTCCCTTTATTCAGCAGATCACGTCAACAATTATGTATGGGGGAGGAAGGTTTCAAGGCATATACTTGATCTTGGAGCAAGTCCAATGACTATCCTTGCTGTGACATGCTTCTTTCTCAAGCTGCACCTAGACGATTGTCGACGGCGGCCTCTTGGTGGATCACCATGGACGGCGGTTGATGATGTCCTCCTAGAGCATGGCCAAGACTCCTCACCTCTACATAGTGTATGCGGACCACTATGAATTCCTGTCATTCTTTTGGAACAAATAAGAAGGAGTTGTCCCTTCAAATGTCAATGTGCTAGCATTGACTTGCTCTCCCTTATTGTCTCTCCCTCTCACCCTTTGACGGGTAAGACTTGTTTGAGTTCTCATGTTACCACAACTATGAGAAGACAACAACATAAAAGCTTATTGTTGTGTCTTCTAAAATCCTGGACTGCCCTCCTTCATATAGTATGTCCAGAGTTAGGGTTTGCTGACCATCTAGGAGTCGAAGAGATATATTTTCATGAATTTTCTAGAACCTATGAACCACGAACTGGTCATTTCACACATGAGTCGATCAGTTCAACACTTGAAGTAATCGGTTGACTATATTTCCTATTTGCAATCAAATTGTCTTTTTTAATATGAAGATTAATGCACAACATGACGTCAACATCAATCTTTGATCCAATCATATTGATCATCCAACCTGTCGGTTCACAACCTGAACCGGGTGGTCGATTCACTTATTGAACCGGTCGTTTTAGATTTATGACAACCAATCTTGTTTAAATTGAATACCTAACACTTTAGTAATGTAGTTTAAACCACATTCATGAGTAAACTCCTATTCCCGATAAATCCTATGCATGTGACCCTATCAGTCAATTCTATTGGCAGTGAATGTCCATAACCAATTTATGACATCACAAGCATTGAGTGGTATCTAGAAACACATCATTGCTACCCAAGTAATTGGAAAGTTGAAGAACAATTTCAAACTGCAATCTGTGGTTAGTGCTATAGTGATCATATGGTTCTTTTGTCTCTGATATCTAGATTGAACTCGAGGCATGGAATTGTCATCCTGTTCAACATTCAATCCATGTTCCTTGAACTAGAGTAGATTGTCTGAGATGCATGTGAGCTCACATATCATATATTGATTCACATTAGTATGGCCATACATTTCTCAATCTCACTTATCAAGTGGCCGTGATATCAACTCCAATAGGAGGGACAAATCCCATCTACATCACTCACAATCATCCCCATGTGTCACAATGTATCCGACCATCACATTTACAGTAAACTTTATTCAAGGTCGCGTTGGATGATGTCAAAATACATCAAATGACATGTGATGAGTGTAGTGACTTTAGATCCAAGAACCACAATCACCACTATCACTATGAGAGAAGATTTTGACTACCATTCAATGGTTTCCATGCATCACTCTCAAGGTGGGTGTATTCAATAGACTGTTCTATAACAAGTATCTATGTATTTGGTTTGATATCACATATCATAGCTAATTAGATTATTTCATCAACTAATTTACACTCTAGTATTATGTGTTATTACTATCTATTAGCTTCCTCAATAACATCCAACTAGGAACATAACAAGAATGTACGTACTCTTATCATTCATATGATCTCACGATTCAAGTCCTCAACCTAAAGGCATACATCATCAACTAACATCATTTTGTAGGCATCTATAATGTTATAACATTATGTCATAATTGAACAAACATATAAATAAAGTTTTCCTTTATTATTAATCAAATCTCTTACAAGATATGCCATTACAATCATCATATGATTGGCTCTCTGGGCATGCATACCAACACCAACATTGTGAGTGTTGCAATTGATCAATCTATGCCACTTTTCTTTCTTTTATTTATTTTTCATCTTTTCTTTTAAACAAGAGCATAATTGAAAATTTTCTTTTGTCAATTCAATAGTATTTGGTATCTTACATTGCCATTTTAATTTTTAAGTATCACTTGCGTGGTGCATACTCGAACTACATACTATAGAGAGTCCACTACATCAAGTACATGTCAAGAAGTGATATTGCACAAGGCGTGTGAGCTTGGAGCTTCAACTAAGAAGCTCATTATGACTACCCTGCCATAGGTATAGCAAGTACAAACAATAGACATGGATGGAAATGGTGAAGAACATGTTGAGGATGTGCCTTAAGAGAAAACGGTCTGGGAGAAAATCAAGGCATAGTGAACCACAAATTCAAGAGGTTAATGTTAGAAGCTACAAGATAGATTCAAGATTGGTGGCACTCATAAAAGCTCAATCATTCTATGGGTACAACTTGGAGGATCCTATCACACATATAAACCACTTTGTAGAGAGATGTGGGACATGCTGAAGCTCAACAAAGTTTCAGCCACAATGTTATATCTGAAGCTATTCTCATATTCTTTTTAAGATGAATCCAAGGTGTGGTTCCTCAAACCTGAGATGAGATGATAGATGCGTTCTTTGAGAAATACTTTCCACCCTAGAAGGAAAATGAATTGGTTGGAAAGATCCACAACTTCAAGCAGCACACCAAAGAGTCACATTCAAAAGCATGCAAGAGATTTTAGAACATGCTCAGGAAAGTCCCTCATCATGGAATTGATATATATGAGCAAACAAAGACATTCTATTATGGCCTACACAAAGGGGAGAGGACGACCCTTGGAAGTGCAAGGGCATAATTTTTCCTAAACCACAAGGCTACAAGATGTCACAAGATCTTGAAGAACATGGCAATGAACCAATATTGGGGAGAGGAATGAGAAGAACTAACATCAATCAAGAGTGCTATGAATCAAGAGAGAATAAGAAACTCAAGACTCAAATGGAAAGGCTCACAAGGAAGCTTGATCATAAATCTAGAACCTCAACTGGAGGTGAAGATGAGGAATACATGTTCATGATGCAACAAAATAATATGGGCAACAATGAGTATCATGGAGTCAAGATCCTACATTCTTATAGTAATCCACAAAAAAATTCCAATAGGACTGTAACCCAACAACAAAAAGGAAATCCTTCATAGAATTATCAATAGGATAGGGGTATTAGTTAGATAGATAGGATTGAAGACATTCTAGGCTAACTAATGAGTCATAATGAAGCCTTACTAGACCAAACAAGAAGGGAACAACCAAATTAAGGGGCTCAAATCTGGAATATTGAAAAACAATCCTCTCATTTAGCAGTGAAGGGCATCCATAAGGAAGCCAATTCAACAAGGATTCCCAAGGAACACAGAGACAACTTGTGAAAGACTAGATTTTCACTTAATTTTGAGGACAAAATTTCTTTTAAGGTGTGTAGGATGTGATGGAGTGGACTTTCAGAGTCCTTTAATGTCCAAAGACATAAGTGAAGTCATGCATGTGGAATATTATGAGAGTTTCAAGTGTTTTGTTAAAGTTGGATGTCAAATAATATTTATATCATGATTAAGATCCCTATATTTAATGTCATTTGAGGGATTCAGTTGATAGGTCAAATAGTTGAGTTTTGGTACCAAATTGGTCAGAGTGTAGCTTGGACTATAATAAATCTATGATCAAAGTTTCATTAGTTTCAGATGCTCCTTGGTCGAGATATTTAGATTTGAAGTATGCCAAATGATTAATACTTTGATGTACGCTGGACTAATGTTTTATATTTAGAAACTTAAGTTTGGAGAACAATGTAGTGTCACACATCTCATACTTGAGTGCCATGGATCTTCTATGAGTTGGCATGACCCAGATCGGATGTGTTTTAATCTAATAGTGACATACTCTTCGCGGTGGTTGCAGCAGGGTCACTGCCATAGGGATGACTCACCATGATGCCACGATGAACAAGGTTGTGGGTAGAAAAAAGGAAAATATATGAGCAGCTCTCTCGCCAGTACTGTCCACTCTACCTAGAGTTTTCAATTCATCGAGATTGGTTTTGATGAGAGGAACTCAATCTACAGACCTCTAGGGAGACAACAAAGCTTTCCATCTGGTGTGACGGAGCCAACAGAGGCATCCAAAACCCTGGCCATAGGGAGAAGCTGTAGGCCAATCATGCTGACTCAGTGGAGATGAAGATAGATCCCACCACCCTTTTCCTGGATCCTCGTGAGGATGATCCCAGAGCAGGAACACTCCCGTCGACACCTGTGAGTGCAGGACCCTTCTCTGGCACTGCCTGGGTGTTGGGTTTTAGGGGAGGCAGAGAAGGTAGCGGAAACAAAAATTTTCCTCCCCAAACCCAGAACAAGGAAACATGTCAATGTCTATACAATAGGAAAGGATGGTTTGTGGAATCATACCTTATCCCGAGGCTTACTCAGCGACAATACCTCACGGTTTGCATGGTTTTCACCTCCGGTCTTGGACGGTGTCTATGCAGCTCCTGGTCTCACTGGGACTAACGACTCCTGGTCTCACCGGGACTGTCGGGATTGACAGTTGTCCTTCGAGCGGAAGAAATCTCCCACCTCTGAAGTAGTCCACACGGACCACATGGAACTCCAATATCCTTATCCCATAAGGAATTGGAAGGATTCGCACCCTCCTGTCAGCGTACTAGTCACTGACACACTCTCCTGCCACCAGTCACTTTCTGCAGTTGTCTTTCCCTTACTGTGCCTCCCTTATCGGGTAGCACTTGCTCAAGCTTTCTCGGTTACCAAAACCAAAGAGAACGACAACTTTATAGAGCAACTAGTTGCACTGTGTTGTATTTTGAGAAGCCCCCAATACCCCTATATATAGGAGGGTCATGGGACAGGGTTCTCTATCCCGGGCAATGTGGGACTAAAGCAGGAGTAGAAGGGTTTGAGATTTTCCTCAAAAACAACCAACTCGCAACCTGAACCGATCATTTCATTTCTGAAACGGTCAGTTGGGGACCTGAGCCGGTCGGTTGACACCTCAACCGATCGGTTGGGACCCATGAAACGGTCGATTCATTTCTGAACCGGTAAGTTCGTGGTCTTGATTAGTTCCCGATTGACTTTCCTTCTTTTATTTCTAATTGGTATCAAATACCAATCCTTGTTCCAATCAAATTGGGTAAGTGAAACGAAAAGAAATTTCTCACCAACCTGACTTTCCCAACTTGCTCGGTTGCACCAGTAGAACCGATCGTCTCAACACTTGAAGCAATCATTTCACCCTGTCCATGAGCCGATCGACTCACCACCTGAGCTGATCAGTTCACCAAGCTTAGCCGATCGGTTCATCACATGAGCCGACTGGTTGGGAGTGCAGATTGTGCAGAATCAGTCAATTGCAGTTTCAATCAATCCGATACTCCAATCAATATGTCCAACACCTTGAACGTTATGACATTAAGCCATCAATTAATTGAGTGTTTAATTGAACTACTAAACTCCTTTAGTAATCAATCTAAACATTGTTTGTGGAAAAAACTCCTCCTCCAGGTTAAATCCTATGTGTGTGACCCTACAGGTCCTTTTCACATTGGCAGTGAAAGTCCATAACACCCATGACTTCACAAGCAAAGAGCGGTGCCTAGTCACACATCAGTGCTACCCAAGTGAAATAGAAAGTTGGAGAACAACTTTCAATCCTACAATCCGTGAATGGTGTTACAGTGAATGTATAATTCCTTTGTCACTGATATCCCGAATGAACTCAAGGCATGGAACAGTCATCCTATAAACGTTCATTCACTTTCTTGATCTCAGAGTAGATTGGAAGAGATATTTATGGCATCAATATCACATACTAATTCACACATGCGTGCACGCCTTTCTCAATCCTACTCATCAAGTGGCCATGGATATCATACTCCCTCAGGAGGGACAAATCCCATATCTATCACTCACCCCTCAAAAGCCCCATGTGTCAAAGCCACCCAATCATCACCTTTATAACAACCCATGTTTCAGGACTGCGTTTGATGATGTCAAAGTGTGCCCAACGACATGTGTTGAGTGTAGTGATTTCAGGTCAAAGAATCACACTCACCACCATCACAGTGAGTACTGACTGTGACTACCATGTCATGGTTCCATGTGTCAAACTCACGATGGGTCTGTCCGATACACTTGTTCTCTAACAAGTACCTATGTGTTTGGTTTGATATCTCTATATCATGACTAATGAGATTCTATCATCAACCAACACCACAATCTAGTCTTGTGTGTCATTGCTATCTATCTACCTTCCACAATGACATCCGACTAGGGACATAATGAGAATGTACAAACTCTTAGCATCCGTATGATCTCATCGTTCAGGTCCTTAACCTGAAAGCATACGTCATTGAGTACTGTCATTCTCTAGACATTCAATCTATTCTATCACTATCTCATATGACTAAACCAGAAAGAATTGGAAGCTTGCCCTTGATTTTTATCAAATCAATCTTAATGTATCCCACCAATCATCCCATGATTGGCTCTCAGGGCATACATACCAACAGACTCCCACTTGCACTACGAGCCAATCACCCTTGAATCATATTCATAGTGATCTTCAAACATGTCCCACATGTTACTGTGCTCTAGTGCAGACATAGTGAGTTATGGTAACACCTTCCCAAAGTCAGTATCAATTGCATGTCTCACATCTCTTCGCTGTACATCACACGTATGAGATGGAGTTGCCGTAATATGTGATCTAGTATTCGTTTGTTAACCTTTAGCCACATTGCATGATTAAGGATTCCATACTTTTCATCAATGAGCGGAATATCTATAAGTTCATCATATGAACTTCCAGATCCATATAGTATCTATTGCTGTTCTCTAACACATAGATACTCGACATTTCCTTTTTGAATGGTATTATTGGAACACTTCCAATTATCAACAAACTTTCACTTTTATATATCCTATATATATTTTGCGATTAATTTTCTGTCCTTTCGGAAGTTCGCATCAATGTAACTCTTTACATTGAACTCTTCCTTATCTCCATAGAACTAGTACTTCTCAAGTACTTATCAAGTTCTCATGGTATTCCAGTAACCCTTACTGGAAGTAGACAGTCATCCACTCGTCATGTCTCACATACGAGTTATTAGGATGAGCACATCATATTGCCATGTCCTACATACAAGATGATGAATGCATTTTATTCTTGCCATGTCGATACATGCAAGATAATGGGTTAATTACATACAAGATAGATCCATATCTATTCTTAGTGTTCCCATTCTTCATAAGGATTGGACACTTGGCCTTGGGATACTAACTCCATGTAACATGGACAAGTTTTCTCCCACTAAATCTGTGCATACTGAACCCTTCAGTACAGATTGCCAATGTATGCTTTCTCTTTTCAGATCAAGAGGTTTTTCGAGAACTATATCTATATATCTCTATTCCTATCACATAGGAAACATCTCTATCTTCCTTAAAGATAATTTCCACTTTTGTATTTCCATTCTAGAACATTTCCATTTCACATCAACATGTGGAATGTGAACACGCTCCCACTAAATCACAAATCCTTCTTTATCTTTGACATATCAGTCAAACCCTTTGACTATATTATCAAAGTAAAGATCTAATTCTGAGTTGCTTGTACTCAATCAATCACATTGATTAGTCCATTGTAATTTATAGACTTCATTTGCATTAGTGGATTCATAAACCTTATAGGTTGTGTCACGTACACATCCTTGTTTTATTCCTCATAGGAGTGTGGTTTTAGTATCCATATGCCAAATGTCTTAGTCATTAAGTTGCAATCAACAAGCATCATCCTTCTCAAAATGTTATCCATGCATCTTAACACTTAAGACTCATTTGCACTTATGGATTTCATTCCAATGGGTGCTACCATCAAGGTCATACCTTATGGTTCATATGGATGTCATTTAGGATGTAGTGGTCATAAACCATAACTCAAGATTCGGTTCCTCATATTCATCTGGATAGTTGACTCATCACATGAACAACTCATCACATAGATAAACGAGGTGTATCTGTTAAGGATATAAGAACTCACAACTCCTTATGATTCTTAATGTCCTTTATTAGTGTGGGGTATTCTTTTATTTAGAAGAATTCAGTTAGTTGATAATCATTCTCTAACTCCTTAGAGTATGATTCCTTCTTGATTTAGACATCACCATGCCTTAATCATGAGTTCACTATGATACACTATCATAATCACTCATAAGGATCTCAAACATTTGGTCCAAGTATTTCATTCATTGATCTCATCAAGAATTAACACTTTACCAAATTTGCACTTCATCTATGATAATCTTGAACACTTCAAGATATTCATATTGGTATTTCTCTAAACACCATTTGAAGTATTAGCATTTGTTCCAATAGGTATGTAAATACATCACATGTATTATACCTAATAGGATAATCATTCTCCCACTACCATTAGTGAAGATTGATTAATCATGTTCAAGATATTCATGTCTCTTATTGGTTCTCTAACCAAAAGAGTCTAGATTTATCCATCACATGGAAACTAGAAATGAATTTCTCATGATTGATGCTAATTTGATTGTTTGAGTTATCTATAACTTTTAGGTATCATTTTATCTTATGCATATCAAATACCACAAGACAAATAAGGCATTGCCACAAAGATCATATCTTTATAAATTGAAACATCTCTTTATTGATTGCCATCATTGTCATACAATATGCAAAATAAAGTGTTTCTATCTATTGGAAAATATGAATTAGTAGTTCTCAACTCTATTTCGTGCCCTTTAGGCTGAAATAAACTAAAAGGTACTCCTATCTATGGCAGCAACACTTGCTACAATGATGGGTACTCCTTTCTTGGTCCTTTCACAAAGGCCATCACTTCTTTGTGGATATTGCATATCATATATGACATATCCATATCTTGGTATCATATACCTCAGATAAAGAAGCAGTTCATTTCATGTTACCTTAGGTGGAGATCTCCATCCCCTCCTTCATCTTCTTTTGTTCTTCCAGATATAGAGGGCAATTCCGTCATACACCCTTTCCCCATGTGCCTTGAGGTTGAAGACGGCTTGGGCTACTGGCTAGCATCATAACACTTCTTTGCTTTGCCCTTGCCCTTGTGCTTAAGACTTACCTTTCATTGATCTCATCAAAGATTAGGGTTAGTCTTTCTTCATATTTGCCTTAACATGTCCAACAACTTTGTCAACGCTTCTCAAAGTTGTTCATGTTGTAGTTTATCATGAACTGTATGATTCTCGCAACATTTACAATATCATACCAATAGCCAACTCTTGGATCAGAGGGAATCCTTCTTAGTTAGGTCTTTTCACATACCCAATCATATTGAGTGTGTGAATACCTTACTGGATCTCCTTCTGTCATGACATACTAGTACAATGTCTTGGAGACATCATATGTCTCATGTTATCTCTGCAACTCATAGTTCAGATAATACAACATCAAGCACTCCTCATCAATGTCATCCTCGGTATGCTTCCATAAGCATACTTTCAACCATTGATGTGGTGGGATCGAGTTCATCTGGTTCTGGTATAACTAGGACTTAGAGCTTTCACTCTTTGATTGAGAATGCTTCTCAACTTCCTAACCAATCATGAAAATTATTCCCATTCTACTTGTCCTTTTCCAGGACAGATCGCGAAGAAAAGTGATTGTTGTTTGTTGCCATTTTTACTACAAAAGGAAAGTATGCAATTTTAGTCCAAAACTCATTTTTGACTTATTTGATTGATTTGAAAAGTTGACGATATAATTAGGCCTTTAATTAATTATCGCTTCCACTATTTTAGTTCAAATTGATAGCCCTCACCATCAATTCAGAAGATTGCAGCATACAACCTTCTAGTGGGCAAGATCCTAAAATCCTCTAAGTCATGGACCAGCTAGGGCTGTCACCCACAACTTAGATCTCTCAGGTAGGCAACTCTTGCCAATTGTATCATATGCAACTCTTGATAAGATGTCATGTGCAACTCCTTGTCATGAGCATCTCCATGCCTCAAGGTGCTAGATCCTATCTAGGTCACCTTGTTAAGTCTGACCCAAAGCCAACACGATGAATATGCACCCTGCTTGGGCAGACCCACATATCCATCCTTCACGCTTCCACGAGATAGACGGTGCACCACGCTTAGGCGTGCCCACACTTGGTCTATTAAGCTTTTCACGTGTGTCGCATTTGGATGGCATCTAAAACTTAATATTTAATGAGGGATTTGGTTTTATATACATATACATATCCAATCACCACAATATATAGTACGTATCATATACATGCTATATCCCACAAAAAACATGCAAAATGATAAAAGCGATGATTATGGCCATCCAAATGTGATTCCTCGAGCCAAGAGGAATCACGGTCATCTAGGTCTACATCACATGCAACCTGTACAAGATGAACTCTGTGCTTTGCCTTTCTGGGTTTGATCAACTCATTACATGATTGATCGGCTCGCCATCAGGCCGGTCAGCTGGGTGTCACCAGCCGATCGGTTTGCTCCTCCAACCAATCGGTTCACCTGGTCGTCGTGCATCTCATCATGGCCGCCACCCTCTCTTCTCGCTCCTCGAACTGGTCATCAACCGATCAGTTCATGCCTTGAACCGATCGTCTCAGCTGTCGTCAGGATGTCCTCCGTTCTTTGACATAACAGGAAATAAAATGTATCCTATTTTACACTGTAAAAAGAGAAACCTCGAGTTACATTCGAGGGGAGAAAAGGTAGGAAACAAATCTCGAATTATTTCGAGTTACATCAGGAATAGGAG
The DNA here is from genome assembly GCA_963693085.1 of Alisma plantago-aquatica. Classification (NCBI taxonomy): domain Eukaryota; kingdom Viridiplantae; phylum Streptophyta; class Magnoliopsida; order Alismatales; family Alismataceae; genus Alisma; species Alisma plantago-aquatica. Next base: position 1,094,025,480 of record OY856412.1, on the reverse strand, counting down.
AAGGAAGATCGGTGCGCAGACTGAGATGCAAGCAAACACATACAACCATACACAGATAGGGTTTATTGGCCATAACCACGCTATACATCCACCACAAAACTCATTTAAGGGTGACGCGTATCGAGTGCATTCATAATACATATCATATATGTAAATTGGGATTTGTGGATTTAGGATTGGACATGCATAAATCCAATTTTATTCACATCGTATGCAATAAATAAAGGCGACAAACCAAAATCGATCATATCGATAATCCTAAAGTATAGAGCAGTTGATGTGGCTCTGATACCACTGTTGGGTTTTAGGGGAGGCAGAGAAGGCAGCGGAAACAAAAATTTTTCTCCCCAAACCCAGAACAAGGAAACACGTCAACATATATACAATATGAAAGGATGGTTTGTGGAATCATACCTTGTCCCGAGGCTTGCTCGGAGACAATACCTTGCGGCTTGCACGGTCTTCACCTCCGATCTTGGACGGTGTCTGTGCATCTCCTGGTCGCACTGGGACTGACGACTCCTGGTCTCACCGGGACTGTCGGGATTGACAGTTGTCCTCTGAGCAGTAGAAATCTCCCGCCTCTGAAGTAGTCCATACAGACCACCTAGAACTCCAATCTCCTTGTCCCACAAGGAATTGGAAGGAGTCGCACCCTCCTGTCAGCGTACTAGTCACTGACACACTCTCCTGGCACCAGTCGCTTTCTGCAGTTGTCTTTCCCTTGCTGTGCCTCCCTTATCAGGTAGCACTTTCTCAGGCTCTCTCGGTTACCAAAACCAGAGAGAACGACAACTTTATAGAGCAACTGGTTGCACTGTGTTGTACTTTGAGAAGCCCCCAATACCCCTATATATAGGAGGGTCATGGGACAGGGTTCTCTATCCCGGGCAATGTGGGACTAAAGCAGGAGTAGAAGGGTTCAAGATTTTCCTAAAAAACAACCAACTCACAACCTGAACCAATCGTTTCATTTCTGAAACGGTCGGTTGGGGACCTGAGCCAATCGGTTGACACCTCAACTGATCGGTTGGGACCATGAAACGGTCGGTTCATTTCTGAACTGGTCGGTTCGTGGTCCTGATCAATTCCCGATTGACTTTCCTTCTTTTGTTTCTAATTGATATCAAATACCAATCCTTGTTCCAATCAAATTGGGTAAGTGAAACGAAAAGAAATTTCTCACCAACCTGACTTTCCGAACTTGCTCGGTTGCACCAGTTGAACCGATCGTTTCAACACTTGAAGCAATCGTTTCACCCTGTCCATGAGCCGATTGACTCACCACATGAGCCGATCGGTTCACCAAGCTTAGTCGATCGGTTCATCACATGAGCCGATTGGTTGGGAGTGTAGATTGTGCATAATCAGTCAATTGCAATTTCAATCAATCTGATACTCCAATCAATATGTCCAACACCTTGAACGTTATGACATTGAGGTATCAATTAATTGAGTGTTTAATTGAACTACTAAACTCATTTAGTAATCAATCTAAACATTGTTTGTGGACAAAACTCCTCTTCCAGGTTAAATCCTATGTGTGTGACCCTACAGGTCCTTTTCACATTGGTAGTGAAAGTCCATAACACTTATGACTTCACAAGCAAAGAGCGGTGCCTAGTCACACATCAGTGCTACCCAAGTGAAATAGAAAGTTGGAGAACAACTTTCAATCCTACAATCCGTGAATGGTGTTACAGTGAATGTATAATTCCTTTATCACTAATATCGCGAATGAACTCGAGGCATGGAACAGTCATCTTGTCAATGTTCATTCACTTTCTTGATCTTAGAGTAGATTGGAAGAGATATGTATGACATCAATATCACATACTGATTCACACATGCGTGCACGCCTTTCTCAATCCTACTCATCAAGTGGCCATGGATATCATACTCCCTCAGGAGGGACAAATCCCATATCTATCACTCACCCCTCAAAAGCCCCATGTGTCAAAGCCACCCAATCATCACCTTTATAACAACCCATGTTTCAGGACTGCGTTTGATGATGTCAAAGTGTGCCCAACGACATGTGTTGAGTGTAGTGATTTCAAGTCAAAGAATCACACTCACCACCATCACAGTGAGTACTGACTGTGACTACCATGTCATGGTTCCATGTGTCAAACTCACGGTGGGTCTGTCCGATACACTTGTTCTCTAACAAGTACCTATGTGTTTGGTTTGATATCTCTATATCATGACTAATGAGATTCTATCATCAACCAACACCACAATCTAGTCTTGTGTGTCATTGCTATCTATCTACCTTCCACAATGACATCCGACTAGGGACATAATGAGAATGTACAAACTCTTAGCATCCGTATGATCTCATCATTCAGGTCCTTAACCTGAAAGCAAACGTCATTGAGTACTGTCATTCTCTAGACATTCAATCTGTTCTATCACTATCTCATATGACTAAACCAGAAAGAATTGGAATCTTGCCCTTGATGTTTATCAAATCAATCTAAATGTATCCCACCAATCATCCAATGATTGGCTCTCAGGGCATACATACCAACACTGGGGGCCTCTAGGCGCTCTAAGAATATGTGAAGCCTGGAAATGGACCTTGCCTCAAAACTCACGTCCTCCGAGAAGGAGGAGCTAGGGTTGCATATACTAATGGAGATCCATCATTCAGTGTTCAATCACATCGGTGCCAGGCATCACAGATTTGTCTTCATGTGACATGGTTGTAGAGATGTCTATGGCAACACTGAAGTTTCTCTTCTGGATGGCGCTCACGCAAGATTGGAGCCCCCAAAATGCCGCATGAACCAGGTCACCCTTGGAAGCAGAGAGTGGCATCCGGTCTTAATTCATCCTCCATGAAGCTCTCGACTTCAATCTAGTCTTTGAGGCACTGAGGCTAATACTCTTCTTTCCTCGTCAGAGATGGAGTGCCTTATCCTTGGCTCATGCTCACCAGCGAGAAGGCGCACGACGGCGGTAGCCTCCTTGGGCTCATGAGGGCACATCTTGAGAGACTAGAAACCCAGTCGGAGGTGATCGGGAGGAGATATCAGAGCTATCCATAGCAACACTAGTGGCCGAGAGAAACTAAAGACAAGCTTTTTGATCACTGGGGAGAAGCCCAAGCGGAGGCGGCGGTTGTGTTATGGAAGAACAAAGAACCATGCTAATCACGAGAAGGGGAAAGGGAGAGTGGGCGGTTCAGATACGTGAACCAGCTGGTCCAAGTCTGACTCAGTAGGCATGCTGCACACAAGTGAATAGAACCGACCAACTCTAGCACAAAAGCCACGTCACATAGTTGACACATGGCACACCGTAATTGGCTGAAAGGTAAGAAAATACCAGTCAAACCTTAGCTCTTGTATATTTCATAATAATTAGCTCGAGCATTAGAAAAATACAAATAATATACTGAAATGTTAAAAAAAATGACTAGAATAACATGGAACTATGATATCAGTCTTTGGAAGCTTAAATGTCAATAATATCATGTAAGATGTTATATACTTGTTTCTTGGATAATAAATATCAAATGAAGACCTAAAATTATGAGAATATTCCAATAACTCCTAAATGTGACTTATAATCCATCTAATGTCAGTGGTTATAATGTTGATGCACAAAATCATGTAATTTGCTCCATATGGCTAATTAGGGCTAATAACCCTAAATAAAATGCAATAAATACATTAATGATCAATAAATGATGGAATTCACAACACACTCTCATATCAATAATTGGAAGATGATATGTAAATCTGAGTTCAATTTTATACACAAAATTCATGTTACATGAAGATGACCCTTAATACATGGGATGAAACCCTATTTTGTATAATACATGTATCCTAGGTTTAATATGTATAAAGAATGATACATAACCTGATATTCAGATTATGTATCCTAATCTGGAATATGAGATCAGTAAGCTAATTTCCAAGTCAGGAACATAACAACAAGATGATAAGACAAGTAATAAAGTACATATCCTAATGAGATAGGGTAAATCTTAAAATGGTGATAATTAGGGTTAAGATGAGAACCTGATGGTGATATGTGGTCTTGTCTTAATCAGGGTTGACCAGGATGTAGATGATATGAGGATATGATGATTAGGTTTTTTCTTGATCAAGGTATGCCATTACCTCTTACTGGGCTTATTTTACAATATGCTTGTGTTATATGTGTAGTAAAATACTTGGCATATGATATTGGATGAAATGATTGTCCTTGTATGATATGCTGCATGCTTTTCCAAATCTATTGCTATGAACACATGAAACATAAGATATCTGATCCATTATATGATTGCACTAAATCTCTTTGGTAAAATAATGCATTGATGAAAGTACTAAATCTCTTTGGCAGAATAGTACATGTGAGCACTAAATCTCTTTGGCAGAATAGTGCATTTATGAAGTACTAAATCTCTTTGGTAGAATAGTACATGTGAGCACTAAATCTCTTTGGTAGAATAGTGAATGTTGTTGATCAACTTTACATATAATGGAAAGTCATGGTAAAATATGTGTTCTCTTTTGTTAATGAACATATTTGTGCAAGTATATGATTTTCTTATATTTCTTTATAACTGCCAAGTATTAGTTTTATCTTATTGCCAAGATATGATGTGAGGTATAAAAAAGACACGTAGGCGTACTCAGTACAATATTCTTGAATATTGTGCTGATGTGTACCACATGTAATCTTTTGTTTAGGTTGTGGCTTATGATCTTGAAGATCCAGGATAGTTGAGAGTTGTATCGCGAGCTGATGTACAGGTGGACCTATTGTCTTAAGATCCTATAATTTAGTGGTAGTACATGTATATGTAGAAATTTTCTGTTCAATATGTAATATCAAATGCTGTAATAATTCATGTTGTAATTATATGTTGAATGGTGAACATGTGTTGCGGTTTGTGTATTGTTCATGTGCATGTGCTACTGATTGTTTCCTTCTGACTCCCTTGATTTTCTTCTTCTTAGCCTAGTGTAAGGTGTTTAAATTGGAATTCTCACTGAGGTGAGGTTTCAATTTGGATGTCACACATCTATTTAAGTTTTAGAAAATTCGGGGATGTCACAGATGGTATTAGAGCATGAACAATAGCAAATCCTGACATTTTCTCATTATGTAACTCAAAACCAAAGAACCTTGAACTTAATAATCCATAGGGTTAGATTAGTCATCTTTTAGAGACTAGGTCTGACCTAGCCTCTAGGTTAGCACCTAGATGTCTGAGAACTAGGTCTAGACTGGTGCTTGTTTTATAGCAAGTCCTTGGATGTCGTTCTTTCCTTATAGTGCAGCGGTATGGGACGTTACATTATTTAGAAATGGCATACATCACGGGAAGAGAAACCTTTGACATATGATGCATCTATGTTTTGGGTAGATACACCAGTCTACACCATGTTCTCACCCTTTTTACTAGTTTTCATGATACTGTACTCTCTACTTTGTGTGGGGCACTCATTTTTTGGATTTGGTTTTTGATTCCAATCAGATTGAACCTTGATAGTTTTCTCTGACACATGTTTTAATGGAGAAAAAATATACAATATTTTATTATATATGTATTACAAAAATGTGTCCCCACACATGTATGAGTAGGAGGTGGTCATGCAACCTAAGTGAAAGTGAATGACATCAGTCTAGAATAGAGAGTAGTTCTAGATTAGATGTCTAGAGCCTTGTTGGAATATATGATAGATGGAATAGATGAAATAAGTTTTGATGATATGATGAAAGTCTTATATAAATGACATGAGATGGTTATGATGATCTATGTTTTTCTTCGAGGACTTAAGTTCAGTTTTGAGGATTTGAGATAAGTTTTGATGATGCAAGTAATTAGGATTTTATGAGATAAGATAGATCAAGATGAGACAAGGATGTGAATCTGTAAGAGCCTCAATCTCTTTTACGAAGGAGGGCCTCTAGTGTTGGGACCAGTTTTAGGGTTAACTCCAGAGAGAGTGAGACCCATTGGGAGAAGGTCAGAGAACCTGAACTCTAAGATATGAGAATGATGAGAAATATGTGATAGGATATGCCCTAAACTAGAATACTCCTAAGTGATTGCGTTGGGTCGCTTTATGCATGATTCCTATAGTCTTGTTGAACCCTAGATATCCTTGGGAGGACCAAACCCTAGAGTCAGAGAGAGGCTGGTTATATGTGCATATGTGAATATGAATATGAGTACCTACCATCTGGGTGATGGAGAGAGTCCTAAGACCTTGGAGGAGGTAACTATGCTTTAGTTTTTGAGAAGCCTCATGCTGGGGTTGGTGGTTTCCACATAGGAATCTAGTGGTGTATATAAGAGAGTTTTGGGTAAGCATGTTTCATGGGTAGAGACCTATGAAGAGGATGTCATAGCATGTTTTGGTTTGTGCTTATGTGGCTACATCTTGTAAGGCTATCTCTAGTGCCAATGAGGTATACCTGAGAACCCTAGATTAAAAGAGGAAAGATAAAGTATACACATATGAGATACTCATAGAATTGAGCTAGCTCAGAGGGACTGAGTATGTCACTACCCTCATGATATGGGTTAGGAGAACCTCAGTTGGACTAGATGAAGTTTTGATATATGTTTAACAAGACACTCATATAAGTTTGTTTAGCACAACCATGATATAATATATGTAAGGATGTGATCTAATCTCAAGATGAAATATATAGACATGATGTGATGGAAATCTAGAAATGGTTTAATAAATATCAATGCATAAATGGTTAACCATGTACATGAACAATGATGATTATGTGAAATTGTTGGCTAAACTTGTGATGAAATCACTATTAAATGTTGCAATTTATTATGAGCAATGAAATAAGAACATATGAATGAAACATGTTACATGAGGTGTTAATCTTAGTGCTTAATAAAGATGAAAAATATAGTTTGATAGTTAGCACAACATAATGATTATGACACCTTGATATAGGGGGCTAACTTTAGTTAACTCCTTTAGAACATGGTAATATGATGTGGGAACCCTAATGCATGGGCAAAGATAAGGATGCAACCCTAACATATGAGATATGTCATGACATAACCAGAGCTTCTAAACCCTTGTTTCAATCTTTTTTGAAGGGGTGATTCAATTTAGATGTTCTAAAACCTTCCAATAGTGGTTTGGATATGATTATGGAGCTTTTATTTGTATATATGTTGCACATGGAGTGGTGTCCTACGTATGAATGTAGACCTTTGGGTTTTCCTTGAAGTAAGAGGATGGCTTAATTTCGAGGATGAAATTTCTTTTCAGATGTATATCATGTGAAAGACTGGGTTTTATTTAATTTTGAGGACAAAATTTCTTTTAAGGTGTGTAGGATGTGATGGAGTGGACTTTCAGAGTCCTTTAATGTCCAAGGACATAAGTGAAGTCATGCATGTGGAATATTCTGATAATTCCAAGTGTTTTGTTAAAGTTGGATGTCAAATGATATTTATATCATGATTAAGATCCTTATATTTAATGTCATTTGAGGAATTTAGTTGAAAGGTCAAATAGTTGAGTTTTGGTACCGAATTGGTCGAAGTGTAGCTTGGACTATAATAAATCTATGATCAAAGTTTCATTAGGTTCAGTTGCTCCTTGGTTGAGATATTTAGATTTGAAGTATGCTAAATGATTAATACTTTGATTGTACGTTTGACTAATGTTTTATATTTAGAAACTTAAGTTTTGAGAGCAATGTAGTGTCACACATCTCATACTTGAGTGAGAGCCACGGATCTTCTATGAGTTGGCAGGACCCAGATCAGATGTGTTTTAATCTAACAGTGACATACTCTTCGTGGAAGTTGCAGTAGGGTCACGACCGCAGGGATGACTCACCATGATGCCACGATGAACAAGGTCGTGGGAAGAAAAAGGAAACTATACGAGAAGTTATCTCACCATTACTGTCCACTCTACCTAGAGTTTGTAAATCATTGAGATTGGTTTTAATTAGAGGAACTTGATCTACGGACCTCCAGGGAGACTACAAATCTTTCCATATGGTGTGACAGAGCCAACGGAGGCATAAAAAACCCTAACCATAGGGAGAAGATGTAGGCCAATCACGCTGACTCGGTGGAGATGAAGATAGATCCCACCACCCTTTTCCTGGATCCTCGCGAGGATGATCCTAGAGCAAGAACACTCACGGCAGCACCTGTGAGTGCATGACCCTTCTCTAGCACTGCCTAGGGACCTCTCGCCGCTCCAAGAATATGTGAAGCCTGGCGATGGACCTTGCCTCAAAAGTCACGTCCTCTGAAAAGGAGGAGCTAGGGGTGCATCTACTAATGGAGATCCATCATTCAGTGTTCAATCACATCAGTTCCAGACATCACGACTTTGGCTTCACGTGGCATGGTTGCAGATATGTCTATGGCAATGCTAAAGTTCATCTTCTGGATGGCGCTCATGCAAGATTAGAGCCCCAAAAATTCCATGTGAACCAAGTCTCCCTGGCAGCAGAGAGTGGCCGCCGGTCTTAATTCATCCTCCATGAAGCTCTTGGCTTCTATATGGTCTTTGAGGAACTGAGGCTCATACTCTTCTTTCCTCGTCAGAGATGGAGTGCCCTGTCCTTGGCTCGTGCTCACCAGTAAGAAGGTGCACGGTGGCGACAACCTCCTTGGGCTCATGAGGGCACGTCTTGAGAGACCATAAACCCAGTTGAGGTGATCGAGAGGAGATATTGGAGCTATCCATAGCAACATTGGTGGCTAAGAGAAACTAAAGACAAGCCTTTTTGATCACTGGGGAGAAGCCCAAGTGACGGCGGTGGTTGTGTTATGGAAGAACAGAGAACCATGCTGATCGCGAGAAGGGGAAAGGGAGAGTGGGTGGTTCAGATATGTGAACCAACCGGTCCAAGTCTGAGTTAGTTGGCATGCCGCACACAAGTGAATAGAACTAGCCAGCTCAAACACAGAAGCCACATCACATAGTGGACATGTGGCACACCGTAATTGGCTGAAAGGTAAGAAAATACCAGTTAAACCTCAGATCTTGTATATTTCATAATAATTAGCTCAAGTATCAGAAAAATACAAACAATATACCAAAATGTTAAAAAAAATGAGTAGAATAACATGGAACTATAATATCAGTATTTGGAAGCTTAAATGTCAGTAATATCATGTAATATGGTATATACTTGTTTCTTGGATAACAAATATCAAATGAAGACCTAAAATTATGAGAATATTCCAATAACTCCTAAATGTGACTTATAATCCATCTAATGTTAGTAGTTATAATGTTGATGCACAAAATCATGTAATTTGCTCCATATGGCTAATTAGGGCTAATAACCCTAAATAAAATGCAATAAATACATTAATGATCAATAAATGATGGAATTCATAGCACACTCTCATATCAATAATTGGAAGATGATATGTAAATCTGAGTTCAATTTTATACACAAAATTCATGTTACATTAAGATGACCCTTAATACATGGGATGAAACCCTATTTTGTATAATACATGTATCCTAGGTTTAATATGTATACAGAATGATACAGAACATGATATTTAGATTATGTATCCTAATCTGGAATATGAGATAAGTAAGCTAATTTCCAAGTCAGGATCATAACAACAAGATGATAAGACAAGTAATAAAGTACATATCCTAATGAGATAGGGTAAACCTTAAAATGGTGATACCTAGGGTTAAGATGAGAACCTGATGGTGATATGTGGTCTTGTCTTAATCAAGGTTGACCAAGATGTAGATGATATGAGGATATGATGATTAGGTTTGTTCTTGATCAAGGTACGCCATTACCTCTTACTTAGCTTATTTTACAATATGCTTGTGTTATATGTGTAGTAAAATACTTGGCATATGATATTGGATGAAATGATTGTTCTTATATGATATGTTGCATGATGTTCCATACCTATTGTTATGAACACATGAAACATAAGATATCTGATCCATTATATGATAACACTAAATCTCTTTGGTAGAATAGTGCATTGATGAAAGTACTAAATCTCTTTGACAGAATAGTACATGTGAGCACTAAATCTCTTTAGAAGAATAGTGCATTTATGAAGTACTAAATCTCTTTGGAAGAATAGTACATGTGAGCACTAAATATCTTTGGTAGAATAGTGCATGTGGTTGATCAACTTTACATATAATGGAAAGTCATGGTAAAATATGTGTTCTCATTTGTTAATGAACATCTTTGTGTAAGTATATGATTTTCTTATATTTATTTATAACTGCCAAGTATTAGTTTTATCTTATTGCCAAGATATGACAAGAGGTATATAAAAGACATGTAGGCATAATCAGTGCAATATTCTTGAATATTGTGCTGACGTGTACCACATGTAATCTTTTATTTAGATTGTGGCTTATGATCTTGAAGATCCAGGATAGTTGAGAGTTGTATGGAGAGCTGATGTATAGGTGGACCTGTTGTCTTAAGATCCTATAATTTAGTGGAAGTACATGTATATGTAGAAGTTTGCTGTTCAATATGTAATATCAAATGCTATAACAATTCATGTTGTAATTATATGTTGAATGGTGAACATGTGTTGTGGTTTTTTTTATTGTTCATGTGCATGTGCTACTGATTGTTTCCTTCTGACTCCCTTGATTTTCTTCTTCTTAGCCTAGTGTGGGGTGTTTAAATTGGAATTCTCACCGAGGTGAGGTTTCAATTTGGATGTCACGCATCACATTAAGTTTTAGAAAATCTAGGGATGTCACACAACTCATCAACATCATTGTTGTGTCATTTGTATATCATCTTTTCACATGTTATCACACACAAATTTGGTTCTTTCTAGTATAATTCAGTCTCTTTCATATTAGTTTTGCCATCTTTTTGTTGTTCTATGTGTCCCATAACTTGTATTGCAAATTTGCCACAAAAAGGACTAAATTCGAATGTTATTTCTATAGAAACAGGAGAATGCACGGCGTGCAGATTCAGACGCACGACGTGCACCATCCCAGAAAAGACTGGTTCGCTAAAATAGTAAAGTGCACAGTGTGTAAATCGGAATGCACGACGTGCAACATTCCAGAGAAAATCCGTTCTGTTCAGCCAAGAGAATGCACGGCGTGCATGCAGGAAATGTACGACGTGCAAGATTCCAGAAACATACAGAACATGAAGACACAGCGTGCACATCGAAATGACATGGCGTGCACATGGAACACAAACTGCCAAAGAAGTTCTGGAAAGTTGCACGGCGTGCAATTCCTCAGCGCACGCCGTGCATGGATCAGTCCGATGTCAACTGCACTATAGGTGCACGACGTGCACCTGGTAGTTTCAGAATTTCGAAAATTCAGAATACGATTTTAAAAGAAAGAGGGAAGCCAAGGGACAGTTACGTTCGGTCATTTGGAGAGTTTCTCTTGTCCCAAAGACAGAGGAGAGTAGAGGAAGGCGATTTGGGAGGAATCTAAGGTGGTTTCTTGCACAAGAGACCATTTCTTCTTCTCCACTTCTCCATTTTCTTCTTCAAGGTGCAGCCAAGCTTCCCCAACTCCGAGCAACTTCTTGAGAGGGGAGTTAGCCCGATTTGGAGTAGTTAAAGGAGGGGAATTTCGTCTCAAACCCGGAATTCTTGATTCTTGTGGTTATATCTTTAGTTCTCCTTGTCTTTTCTCCTCTAAACCATGTCTAGCACTGAGAATTCTGTAGCAAATCTGCTGTACATTGTTATAGACGAGTAGACTACTTTTTCTTGGGCATGGGAGAGTAACTCCCATGCCATAGCATGTAATGAACAAGTAATTTCATACTAAATGCATTTGTTCTTGTTTCTTTACCATGAGAGTGCCGGTTTACCTTTTTCTTGCATGTATTGTTGGCCACTTTATATGCATATTTTCTGCCTTATTGCTTAGTTTGAGAAGACAAGTAGGAATGTATGGAGGCATTTTTCTTGGCAACTCTTCTTCTTCTACGAGAGTAGAGAAGAATGAGTTGAGGAACTATTTGTGATCATAAACTAAATTCATGCACGAGAGTGTTGTTTTGAGTTATGATCGTTACATTTACACCGGGAGGTGAAATGTAACACAACTTTTCCTTGAAACATGATCTTATGTATGTTTAAATTATTTTGTTCTCTTGATTGCTATGGTATGAGAGTGAAATCCTAATGTCTAAGATTCTTTAACTTTCTGAAATCAAACATTTCTTGTAATCCTTGCTTGTTAATTAAAATATGAAAATCTTGTAGTTAAAACCTAATTTTTATGCTTTTAGAACAAATCTTTTCTACTCTTTAAAATCGGTCTAGATTGTTGAACTTTAGTACTGTTGCGTTCAATTAAATTAGCTCAGCTCCTTGTGTTTGACCTTGACTATACTACCTCCGTATACTTGTGGAGTTTGGTTAAGTTGAGTAAACTATCCATTCTTGGATTAAAACTCGTTTGTGTAAACAACCAACAAGTTTTTGGCGCCGTTGCCGGGGAGCTACGGTAATTTAATTGGAGTAATAAGTACTATTTAGTATTTGAGACTAGACCATCATTCATCATTTTCGAATTTCCATATACCTCTTAGTGTGTTCTTAATTTCTCTTGTTATTTTTCAGGTTGTATGCGTCGTTCACAACGAGGTCTCCAAACATCCGCTTTGCTAGACCTTGAAATAGAACGAACTCTTTCAAGTTTGAGGAGAACAAGAAGAGTAGAACAACCACTGTTTGGAGGTACTTCACCGTCACCACCGCCATCATCACCACCACCATTTTATTCATCTTCTACAGTAGCTACTCTAAGTATTTCAGCCATGGAGGACGATCGCCCTCTAAAAGATTTCGCTATGCCGGTTGCCACAAATATTTGTGGAGCCATTGACCTACCTGCTGTGGAAGCAAATAACTTTTCTATTGCCCCTTCCATGATGCAAATGATTCAGCAAAATTGTTTCAGGGGTACAGCCAATGAAGACCCAAGTCTTCATATTGCAGAATTTCTGGAATATCTTAATACCTTTAAGATTAATGGAGTATCTGCTGATGGAATTAGACTGATGTTATTTCCCTTCACTCTAAGAGATAGAGCCAAGGCGTGTCTTTTGTCTCTTCCTAAGAAGTCTATTAGGAGTTGGGACCAACTGCTTAATGCTTTCCTTGCAAAGTACTTTCCGCCAAGCAAGACAGCTCACTTGAGGAACCAACTTACAAATTTCTCCCAAAGTGAAGGAGAAACCTTATATGATACATGGGAACGGTTCAAGGATCTCCAACGCCTTTTCCCGCACCATGGTTTGACAAACGGGCTCTTGCTGCAAACCTTCTACAATGGACTATTTTACAATACTCGGTTGACTCTAGATGCCACAGTTGGCGGTGCACTAATGACCAAGTCCTATAGAGTGGCCTATGATATCATTGAAGATATATCACCCAATCACTGCCAATGGGGAGGAGATAGAGGAGCTAAATCCACCTCTACAGCAAGCTCTTCTTCCGGGAAGCAAGGAGGAAAGCATACTATTGATGCCGTTGATCTAATTGCTGCAAAGCTAGATGTGCTTACACCAAAATTTGAGAAGATGACCACTCTGCCAATTCAATCTGCTGAAGCAATGTGTGAAGCTTGCGGTAATATAGGACATACGTCTTCTTCTTGTTTTGCCCCTAATGCTATGGAAGGAAATTTCGAACAGGTTAATGCAGTTGGGATGCAAGGAAACAAACAATACAACCCTTATTCCAACCAATATAATCTGGGATGGAGAGATCACCCTAATTTCTCTTACCGGAATGCAAGGAACACCCAAAATTTCCAACAAGGGCAACAACAACAACATGTAAACCGTCAAGGAAATCCGCCGGGTTTCAATAACAGGGGTTTTCAACAGCAACAACAACCCCAAGGCTCTTCTTTGGAAGCTATGATGGAGAAGTTCATATCAACACAGATGCAACAAAATGAGGAACTCTGAGGAAATGATAAGCTTTTAAAAGATGCTATTGCGCAACTCTCTGCAAAAGTGGATGGAATTTTCACCCACACTAAGATGTTGGAAAATCAGATAGCACAACAAGCTTTGAATCAACAAAGGACTCCACAATCCGGTTCTCTTCCAAGTCAGCCGGAAGTAAACCCAAGGCAGCAAGCCCATGCTATTATCTTAAGAAGCGAAGCTGAAATTGAAAGACTTTCTCCATCCGAGGAGAAGAACATGAAGCAAACTGTATAAGAAGAGGCCAACACTCCAAATCGCAGTGAGGAGAAAGGTAAAGCTAAAATACCACCTTCTTTCAAAGCAACTACACCTTTTCCTCAAAGATTAGACAATAAGAAGGAAGACCAAAAATTCAGAAAATTTGTGGACAAAATCAACAAATTGCATGTAAACCTTCCTTTTGCTGAAGTTATTGCCGAAATGCCTTCTTATGCAAAATTATTTAAAGACATTCTGACCAAAAGAAGAAAGGTTGATCAAGTAGAAACAATAATGCTTTCTGAACGAGTAAGTTCTATCATTCAAAACCGTCTCCCTCAAAAGCTTGATGATTTGGGAGCATTCACACTGCCTTGCAAGATTAATGACACCACTTTTGACAAAGGTTTAGTAGATCTCAGTGCGAGTATCAGCCTCATTCCATTTACCTTATGGCAAGAATTAGATCTTGGGGATTTGAAGCCCACAAGGATGGCTATTGAATTAGCTGATCACTCTATTAAATATCCAAAAGGTATGGTGGAAGATGTGCTTGTACAAATTGAGAAATTCTATATACCTTGTGATTTTATTGTTCTTGACATGGCGGAAGTTCCTACCAACCCTGTTCTTTTTGGGAGGCCTTTCTTGAGAACTATCGGATGTCTTGTTGATGTCCGGGAAGGGAAGCTCACTTTACGTGTTGGGGAAGAGGATATGGAATTCTCTATTTATGAAGCTATGAAAGCACCCCCACGTGTTGAAGAAATATGCTTGCTTGATATTGTTGATCCTATTGAAAATGATAGTGAAGATGATGTTGATTTGATGGTTAATCTTTATGATGATGAAGCAACTGAATTCAATAATTCTGAAATTTCTGGAGCGCTTTCTATTTCTAAAGCAACAATTATTGATGGATATGCTCCACTTGCTGAAGATAAAATTGATGAAAGTACGACAGGCAAAAAGGTAGAATTAAAAGCCCTTCCGCCCGGGCTAAGGTATGAATTTCTTGACCCAAATTCTACATCTCCTATCATAATAAATAGTGAACTAACCAATGATCAAGAAAATAAATTGCTTGCCGAATTGCGTTTGTACAAAGATGTCATTGGTTACTCCATAGAGGATTTAAAAGGCATTCATCCTTCCATTTGTATGCACAGAATAAATATGGAAGATGATGCTAAACCAAATGTTGAACCACCTAGACGTTTAAATCAAAATATGCTTGAGGTGGTAAAGAAAGAAATTTTCAAGTTAATTGACGCTGGAATCATATATCCAATAAGTGACAGCCCTTGGGTTAGTGCCATTCACGTGGTACCTAAGAAGGGGGGGTGCAACTGTCATTAAAGGAAATAATGATGAGTTAATACAAAAATGCATGGTTACTGGCTGGCATATGTGTATTGACTATAGGCGTTTGAATAAAGCAACCCGCAAAGATCATTTCCCTTTGCCCTTTATTGATTTGATGCTTGAACGTCTTGCCAAACATTCATATTTCTGTTACTTGGACGGGTATTCAGGTTTTTTCAGATTCCCATATACCCCCCCGACCAAGAAAAGACCACTTTCACATGCACTTATGGAACATATGCTTATCGCCGTATGCCGTTTGGTCTTTGTAATGCTCCCGCTACTTTTCAGCGGTGCATGATGGCTATATTCTCTGATTTTATTGAAAATATAATGGAGATTTTTATGGACGATTTCAGCGTGTACGGCGATTCTTTTGATCAATGCTTATTAAATCTGTCTCTTGTCTTAGCCCACTATAAAAAGGTCAACCTAGTACTAAACTGGGAGAAGTGCCATTTTATGGTACAATCCGGTGTAGTGCTAGGACATGTGGTATCTAACAAGGGTATTGAAGTGGACAGGGCAAAGGTCGAAGCAATTGAGAAGATGTCTACTCCATCTTCGGTAAAAGACATTTGAAGCTTTTTAGGACATGCAGGTTTTTACAGAAGATTCATTAAAGACTTTTCGAAAATTGCAAAGCCGCTATGTTCTCTTCTTGCAAAAGACACATAATTTGTATTTGATGACGATTTCCAAGCAGACTTTTCAAAACTCAAAGAGGCTCTCATTTCAGCCCCAATTATCCAGCCTCCAGATTGGGATTCTCCCTTTGAACTCATGTGCGATGCAAGTGATTATGCAGTGGGAGCTATTTTGGGACAGCGGAGAGAAAAGAAGATTCATGCCATCTATTATGCCAGTAAAACTCTCGATGAAGCACAAATCAATTATACGACCACGGAGAAAGAAATGCTTGCGATCGTATATGCTTTCGATAAGTTCCGACAGTACTTAGTAGGATCAAAAGTGATTGTGTACACTGATCATGCTGCCATCAAGTATTTGCTAAATAAGAAAGATGCCAAACCACACCTCATTCGCTGGATACTTCTCCTGTAAGAATTTGATCTTGAAATCTGAGACAAAAAGGGTACCGAGAATAGTGTTGCTGATCACCTCTCTAGATTGACCACGGAAGCTGGAGATTTATTGCCAATTCAAGATCATTTGCCTATTGAGAAACTTTACACATTATCGTCTATCCAAGCACCATGGTTTGCAGACATTGCTAATTTTCTTGCTACTGGACAACTACCTCCGGGTTTAACATATCAACAAAAGAAGAAATTCTTTCATGACGTAAAGTTCTATTACTGGGATGACCCGTTGCTATTCAAGCATGGAAGCGATGGGCTAATCCGGAGATGTGTTGTTGAAGAGGAAGTCCCAAGTATCATTTCTGATTTCCATGCCTCTCCTTATGGAGGCCATTTCTTGTGATAGGTGCCAAAGAACAGGAGGCATATCCCGCCGAGATGACATGCCACTCAACTCTATTCTAGAAGTTGAGGTGTTCGATGTATGGGGAGTGGACTACATGGGACCATTCCCATCTTCCTGTGGATATCAATATATTCTTGTTGCCTATGAATACATTTCTAAATGGGTTGAAGCCATTCCAACCCAAGCACCGGACGCCAAATCTGTAGTTAAGCTTTTCCAAAAGATTATATTCCCTCGGTTTAGAGTTCCACGTGCAGTTATTTCTGATGGAGTCACACACTTTGCTGAAAAACAATTCAACAATCTTCTCTCAAAGTATGGTGTAACCCATAAAATCTCTACACCCTATCATCCCCAAACATCCGGGCAAGTAGAGATATCAAACAGGCAACTGAAGACTATTCTTGAAAAGACTGTCTCTAGTTCAAGGAAAGTTTGGGCACTAAAGATTGATGATGCATTATGGGCATATCACACAGCCTACAAAACCATCATTGGGACTACTCCATTCAAGCTAATCTATGGCAAATCATGTCACCTTCTGCTCGAATTGGAGCACCGCGCTTTATGGGCAATAAAGTTCTTGAACTTCGACATGAAAAGAGCAGGAGAAAAGCGTCTGTTGCAGCTGCAGGAGCTTGAAGAACTTCGTCTTGATGCATATGAGAATACAAAGTTGTATAAAGAAAGAACAAAAGCTTGGCATGACAAAAGAATTCGCAGGAAGGACTTCCAAGAAGGAGATAAAGTATTGTTATTCAACTACAGATTGAAGCTTTTTCCAGGAAAGTTGAAATCCAAGTGGTCCGACCCGTTCCTAGTACTCAAGATTTTTCCATATGGAGTTGTAGAATTCCAAGGCAAAGATGGAACTTTCAAAGTCAATGGACAACGCTGCAAACTCTACTCAAGTGGAGAAGATGTAGAGAAAGGAGCTTCTTGCTCCCTACAAGATGCCTGAAGTTTTAGAAGAAGTCTTACTCCAGACTCTAAATGGAGGACCTCGTGGGAGTTGACCCCACATTAGGATAGATTTCTTTTAAGTTTTTCAAATAACAAAAACTCTTTAATTTCGCTAATAAGCCTGTCATGGATGAATGTAATAATTTAGACTTAATTTCTACTCAATCCGTCATAGTTTACTGCTAACTTACTGCAATTTTCTGCAGAAATTGCAAAGTGCACGACGTGCAAATAAGAATGCACGACATGCACTTAAATACAAAATGTAGCAGAAAACATTTTGGAAACTGACACGACGTGCATTTTCAAGTTGCATGCCGTGCACCTGGTATGCGAGATCTACAGGAAACTTTCTGGAAACATGCACGCCATGCACCGCAAAAATGCACGCCGTACAACTAGAGTTTTGGTGGTCTGGAAACTTTCTTGAAACTAACACGCCGTGCACATTCAACATGCACGGCGTGCACCTGGGAAGTAAAAAGTTCGGCAACTCTCTGGAAACATGCACGACGTGCAATGACCAAACGCACGCCGTGCACCTGGGCGATGGAAATCTGTAAAAGTTCTGGAATCATGCACATCGTGCACCACTGAAACGCACGCCGTGCACCTGGATGCAAGGAATTAGTTTGAATCTGGGCTTTATAGAAGCGCACGTCATGCATTCAAAATGCACGCCGTGCACTTTTTAGTAAAGTCTAGACAAAAAGGGCCGGAGTGCATGACCTAATCACTCTAACCTAGAGCCGTGCACCCCGACCCTAGCAACTAAACCCTAGCAGCCGTCCGCCAGCCGTGAACCTCCAACGCCAGCCGTGCGCCGCTCCACCTCCGACCGCAGCCGTGCGCCAGCGCTCCGCAGCCGTGCGCAGCTCGGCCCCCCCTTCTCCATTCGAGCCACCGCTGTCCTTCTCCGTGCACCAACAACTCCTCCACCCAGCAACTCCGCCACAAATAGCGTCGCCGCCCTCACAGCAGCGCCGTCTTCTTCGGCCATGAACAACACCGCTCCACCTCCGCGTGCAGCCGCCGCCAACCTACTGTCGCAACCTCCAGCACCACCGCACCATACCATCGCCGCCGACACACAACCACCCTCTTCTTCTTTTCTCAGCACAACAGTAGAGAATCGCCATCGTCAAGCAGCTGCAGAGCCACTGGCGTGCCGCCCCGCCACCACAACAAGCTTCTCAGTCGACCAAGCAAGCCGAAATCCTTCAACAACCACTCCACCGAGAGCACCAACACCCACATTGGGCGTCCTAGCTGCCGTATGTGCAGATCTTGAATTTTGCCCCAAATCTGCAGGTGCACTCCGTGCGTCTACCTGCCTGAAGCAGACGACCAATCCATCTGCACGCCGTGCAATCTAAAGACACAGTGTGCACCCCTACAGACTGATGGCACCAATCAAGCTGAAGTCCGGTAGCCGCCCAGGATATCACGTTACAGCTGAGGCTGGATCTTCCACACCAACACCGCAATCTTTTGTACCATCCACGCAATTCAAAGTAAAGCCTGAAGAAGAGCCGACTACCAATTTCTCATCACAAGGCATGTCTTGCCTTCACTGTACATGTGCGAGGAAGCCGTCACCAAGCTGGGTTTCAAAGATGAGGTAGTAAATCACTTAACTTTCTTGGGATTACACTATCTCTGCACTCGGGTTGCTAAGACCTACCCCCGTCTTGTGTACGAGTTTCTCACTACCTTTAAAGCTGAGAGTGACCCACAACACCGTCAATTACCTTATCAGAATATCAGTTTCCTCCTGTTGGACAAACCATTTTCCACGAATCTTGAGCAATTTTGCACTTTGCTTAAATGCAACTATGGCGGTTACACTGATTACCCTCCAGCTTTCAACAACGATATGTTTTGGTCCGAAATTACTTCTGATACAGTGCATAAAGCAAGGAATTCTCGGGCTTCTAGTATCCACAATCCTATTTTCTGAGTTATTCATCGCCTTCTGAGCATGATACCTTTTGCAAAGAACAAAACTCAGGGTGTTGTGGGAAAAACTGATCTCTTCTTCTTATGGTGTGTGGTACAAAATGAGAAAATAAGTTCTGGTTATTACATTGTAAACAAGCTGCTTGATACTAAGAAGCAAAAGAAAAGAGAGGTAGGTGACATCATGTGTGGCGGGGTAATTAGCATCCTTGCTATGCAGTTGGGTTTGGATGTAGGTTCCCTATAACCTACACCGGGGAAGAATCTTGTCGATATAAGCTATCTTATCTCTTGCGGCCTGATCTCCAAGCATGGCAGCAACACGTCCAAGTTCAATGTTTATATCACAAAGAAATAGTTCATCACAATCCCCAATGCAAGTCGAAATGATATAAAAAACAAGGCCACTTGGAAAGTAGAGCTTCAACCAGAGACTGATGAGGAGACACCCACCAGGGGTGCCAGCAGCTATACGCCAGGTCCTACTCCAGGAGCATATACACCACTGCCACCGTCCACTGGTACTCAGACTGAGTACAACTGGACAATGCCGGATGTTTAGCACCTCTATAGCTACGTGCAGCGGCGTTTTAATCATTTCGACACCCCCCTAGACCAGATGGGCGCGCAGTATGACACCAGGTTTGACCATTTGAGTGCACAGTCCTCAACTATGTACGACATGGTCAACCGGATGGATGCGTGGCACATATCACAAGGCCACTACCCAGCACCGCAGTCCTTCCAGTCCCCCTCCCGCCAGGAGACCACAACTCCAGACACTCCACAGCAGCCCCCGGACCACCAGCAGCAGTAGCCAGAATCATCCGCAATGCCAATGGACATTCCTGACATCATTAGTTAGTTCTTCCCTGAGCAGGGAGGCGGCAGATCATTTTTCTGATCTATTCATGACAGGTATTCGGTTGTGAACTCCTAAAGTTCGATTAAAGCAGCGAGGACACTGCTGATTTCAAGCTTAGGGGGGAGCAACCAGACGGTATTGATATCCTAGTTCTTTTAGTTTTTGTTTTTCATGTTATTTGCTTCTTGTAATTTGCTTTTGTGCTTTTGTTTTGTTTTCACTTTTCAGTTGTTATTTTCAGTTCTTCTTTTCAGATGGCAAGTCTAGTATGATATGAGATTCATCTTTTATATGTGGAAAGAACTCCTATGCTTAACTGTTTTTCCTCTTCTGATGAGAAATATCATTTGAAGAAGTTGTAAAAAGCATGCAGTAATCAGATGGAACCTTTTGACCATCAACTTGTGCTTAACTTTGTTTATGCTTCTAGCCTGAACATTCATTCTTTCACATCCTTGATTGCTTAAAACATGTAATGGTTTCAGTTTTTGTGAGTAAATCAATTTACAACATCATTTAGGATACAGGATGACCTTGCCAAGCTTTTAGTGCATTTGCAAACACTCTTTCAATGAAAAATTTTCAAAACAAATGAATGAAATCTAGTTAATGTTGCATTTTAGTTGTCTCTCCCATGTTTTGGAAAAAATTAAATAACTCTTATACCCATTAAAGATGGCTAATCTTCCCACATATCATTCTAGCCTAGTGTAAGTCCGATCTGGCCACGATGGTTAGGTGATATGTCTTAAAAGAGGGTAAAATACCCCAATCGACACTCCATGTGTGCATAAGCCTACATTAGCAGCCGAGTGTCGGAACCCATAATCCTTTGTCATATCATTTCTGGGAAAAGGAGAGTACAGAAAAAATTGTCAAATTTTAACTAAGATTTCATCTTTTGTAATCCTTAATAGTTGAGAGTTTGAGTTGCACATCCACTGATTGTTTGGCTTGGTCATCCAAATTCTACCTAGTGTTGTTTAATTGATTGATTCATTAAATTGATGCCACCCATGCTGAACTAAAAATCTCTTTCTTGGGTGTTTGAGTTGAATTGATGTCTATGAGCATAAATATGTTGATCATGGTTGGTTGGGTTTTATACACAACTTTCATTTCATTCGATCTATTCATGTTCTTGACAATTCTTCATTTATATTTCCATGCTCTTTTTGCTTGAGGACAAGCAATGGTTTAAGCTTAGGGGGACTTGTTGTGTGATTTGTATATCATCTTTTCAAATGTTATCACACACAAATTTGGTTCTTTCTAGTCTAATTCAGTCTCTTTCATATTAGTTTTGCCATCTTTTTGTTGTTCTATGTGTCCCATAACTTGTATTGCAAATTTGCCACAAAAAGGACTAAATTCGAATGTTATTTCTACAGAAACAGGAGAATGCACGACGTGCAGATTCAGACGCATGACGTGCACCATCCCAGAAAAGACTGGTTCGCTGAAATAGTAAAGTGCACGACATGCAAATCGGAATGCACGGCGTGCAAGATTCTAGAGAAAATCCATTCTGTTCAGCCAAGAGAATGCATGACGTGCATGCAGGAAACGCACGGCGTGCAAGATTCCAGAAACATACAGAACATGAAGACACGACGTGCACATCGAAATGACACGGCGTGCACCTAGAACACAAAATGCTGAAGAAGTTCTGAAAAGTC
Organism: Alisma plantago-aquatica; assembly: GCA_963693085.1. NCBI lineage: Eukaryota > Viridiplantae > Streptophyta > Magnoliopsida > Alismatales > Alismataceae > Alisma > Alisma plantago-aquatica. The sequence continues at coordinate 1,094,003,025 of OY856412.1, read as the reverse complement.
GCACGACGTGCAATTCCTCAGCGCACACCATGCACAGATCAGTCCGATGTCAACTGCACTGTAGGTGCACGGCGTGCACCCGAAAATGCACGACGTGCACCTGGCAGTTTCATAATTTCGAAAATTCAGAATACGATTTTAAAAGAAAGAGGGAAGCCAAGGGACAGTTACGTTCGGTCATTTGGAGAGTTTTTCTTGTCCCAAAGACAGAGGAGAGCATAGGAAGGCGATTTGGGAGGAATCTAATGTGGTTTCTTGCACAAGAGACCATTTCTTCTTCTCCACTTCTCCATTTTCTTCTTCAAGGTGCAGCCAAGCTTCCCCAACTCTGAGCAACTTCTTGAGAGGGGAGTTAGCCCGATTTGGAGCAGTTAAAGGAGGGGAATTTTGTCCCAAAGCTGGAATTCTTGCTTCTTGTGGTTATATCTTCAGTTCTCCTTGTCTTTTCTCCTCTAAACCATGTCTAGCACTGAGAATTCTGTAGCAAATCTGCTGTACATTGTTATGGACGAGTAGACTACTTTTTCTTGGGCATGGGAGAGTAACTCCCATGCCATAACATGTAATGAACAAGTAATTTCGTACTAAATGCATTTGTTCTTGTTTCTTTACCATGAGAGTGCCGGTTTACCTTTTTCTTGCATGTATTGTTGGCCACTTTATATGCATATTTTCTGCCTTCTTGCTTAGTTTGAGAAGACAAGTAGGAATGTATGGAGGCATTTTTCTTGGCAACTCTTCTTCTTCTACGAGAGTAGATAAGAATGAGTTGAGGAACTGTTTGTGATCATAAATGAAATTCATGCACGAGAGTGTTGTTTTGAGTTATGATCGTTACATTTACACCGGGAGGTGAAATGTAACACAACGTTTCCTTGAAACATGATCTTATGTTTGTTTAAATTATTTTGTTCTCTTGATTTCTATGGTATGAGAGTGAAATCCTAATGTCCAAGATTCTTTAACTTTCTGAAATCGAACATTTCTTGTAATCCTTGTTTGTTAATTAAAATATGAAATTCCTGTAGTTAAAACCTAATTTTTATGCTTTTAGAACAAATCTTTTCTACTTTTTAAAATTGGTATAGATTGTTGAACTTTAGTACTGTTGCGTTCAATTAAATTAGCTCAGCTCTTTGTGTTCGACCTTGACTATACTACCTCCGTATACTTGCGGAGTTTGGTTAAGTTGAGTAAACTATCCATTCTTGGATTGAAACTCGTTTGTGTAAACAACCAATAATCATCAAGTAAATCACATCTCTATTTTCAAGGAAACATAGAATGTTACTAAGGAGACACCAAATCAACACACTCCAAAGCTTGAATGAGTGTATGTGACAAAAATTCCATTTCCCAATTACATACACAGAAGACCAGGGGGATATAGAACTCTTGTGCAACATTCACACACATGCACCTCAGTTAATGGAGTGTCTACAAAGGACACCCCATCTACACCAAATTTCTAAGAGAAGGAACTTCAAGGTTCCACGATTGCTATGTCCATGCTCCCAGATCTTGAAAAGGTGCTCACGCAACAAGAACAAGTGAAGGTTCTACTCTGTAGTGGAGTAGTCACAGTCATCAAGGAAGCACCCACTATTCCAGACCAGTCAGCCATGAAGGTATATGATAGGAGAATGAAGTGGTCTGCACCTGAACCCCATCATGTAGTCTAATTCTCATGCAGATATCGCAACATCCTCAAGAAGGAGTAGCAACTTGTCATCCCATCCACAAGAAATGTGCCAAATTCTATCCTAGGGGATGGCGTTAATGCAAGCTTAGGGGAGCATATTCGTAATGGGTCATTCATTCCCCCACACAAGCATGTAGAGAAGACACATTTTCCATTTCAAGATAGTCTGAAATTGAGAAAGGAGGACAAACAATTTAATATATTCCTAGACATCTTCTGAAAGCTCCAAATCAGCATCCTACTTGTAGTAATGATAAAACAAATCCTTGTAGATGGAATATTTTTGAAGGATATCATCAACAAGAAAAGATGGATAAAAGATATAGATGTCTTGCATGTTGATGAAGTAGTTAATGCTCTAATCCAAGTAAGGGTATTGAAAAAGAGAAAGGACCTAGGATGTTTCTACATCCCTTGTTCTATAGGCAACAAACATTTCAAACAAGCACAATGTGATTCTAGGGCGAGCATAAATCTCATGCCTCTATCTACCTTTCTGATAGTGGGACTAAAGAAACTAATGAAGACATCCATGACAATCTAGTTGGAAGACAGATCAATTGTGAGTCCATATAGGATATGCAAGGATGTTTTAGTCAAACTTGACAAATTTATCTATCTGGTCGACGTTGTGGTCATGGATATGCAAGAGATGTGAGGATTCATGATGTTGTTAGGAAGGTTGTTCCAAGCTATGACGGATGTGACCATCACCATGGGTAGAGGCTATTTGACACTGGGGATAAATAATGATCGAGTGGAGTTCAAATTACCAGATGAGTCTTCACAACCATCCCATGACAACCCATGCTGAATAAAATCATCTTGTCAAGCCTAGGACATTAAACAAGGGTGCTTATGGGAGGCAATCCATTTTCATTTATGTTATTTACTTTTTGTTTAGGTCTTTTCATTAGTTAGAGTTCATATGTGTTAGATTTTATGTTTAATTAATGCAATAAAGGTAACCTAATGTGCTTGTGTGTTGTGTAGGTTTTAACAGTGTCAGTGTACACCTATCGATACCACCGACACCCTTGTCGGTACCACCAATACACTACATAAAAATTAGCACTGAAAGTTGTCAAATATCTTGGTACAACCAACGCACCTGTCGGTGGCACTGAGTCCTTAATAGGTAGAGGTTTCCGTGAGACATTCATGTCAGTAGCACTGAGGCCGCCGTTAGTAATACAAACATTTTTTGAGAAGAAATCATAGAGCTACAGGAAAATGGCTTCGATACCACCAAGAGGCATTTCGGTGGCAATGATCCATCAAGCTCAAGGAAGACAAATGATGACATATTTTGGTACCACTAAAACACTTGTCATTGACACCAACATTTCTAGTCAAAGGCTGACACTAGTACAACCTCCATACTTCACTGACATTCCACCCATCACCATTATCACCCTAAGTATCAAGTACCCCCTTTCCACCCCTCTTAGTTTGATTCTTGACTATGAGAACATAGTCAAGTTCAAGCTTAGGGGGATGATGGAATGACTTTATCTTGCTTTATTTTCTATCTTGTTTAGTTTTTCTTATTTCCAAGTAATAGGATTCACAATATATTTAGTGTAATCATGGAGCATAGTTGATCATGATTGCATCTATTATCACAACACTATGTTTATTTCTCTTGCAATAAATCTATAAAGAATCAAATATTTATAAGCCTATTTGTAGAGTCTAAGAAAACACAAAATGGAGTAAGTGTTTGGGCCAACTCATCTTGAGGACACTTTACATGAATAATTCTTAAGTTGTCCAAGATTTGTGTATGATGATGAGGTTTGAGGTCAAACCAACCAAATAAGTAACAAGATCTTAAATGGGATTTTTAGAAAGAAATTCAAAGGCTACCCTATACACAAGTATAGGTTAATAAGAGGAAAGGAAAAAGAGAAATCAAATAAAATGGGTAAAGTATGCATTGAAATTAATTTTAATTTTCATCAAGGAGATGGTGAAAATAACTTACATGCACACATCATTTCACCCACACACATAACTAGGATGGAACATTTAGTGCATTCATCATCCCACCATAATAGTAGACATAAGGAGTCATGCTTTTTCATTCCCTTCATTCTGTAGGTGCATCATATTTTATTTATGCATAGATAATCTGGATGTTACTGGTGATTCTTATTCATAGCCAACTATTTCATTTCCATGCATTTCTCTATATTGTAAGCCACATATATGATTTATATGCTCATTCATTTCTATACGGGGAACTGATTCCAACATAGTTGTGTAGGTAGATCAGAGCAATGTAGATAGGAATCACGTGGTGCATCAAGCATATGCCCTATGACTATGATATTAACTACTCTTTATTAATAGTGTTTCATTGATCAAAGTGTGGACATATTTAATGAACATTTTTGGTCACTTGAGAGTAGTTATTTGTTCTATGGTTGATAAGGGTCGGTTCAGGACCATCACGTGGGGGTATTTGAGAAATATATTTCATAGGATTTGTCCTCTTGTTGACTCTTTCAAACATATCCAAAGGTAGTGTTGCTCGAAGGCGAGCAACATTCAAGCTTAGGGGACTTTGATGCATTGATTTTTGGTCGCTTTTTACTGGCTGTTTTCTGTACATTAATTGTATATTTATTCATTTTGAGATATGTTTATGCATTGTTTCTCATTATTATCATGTGAATCACTATTGCATTAGTTATTAAATATTTCTACTAAATTCTGCTAAATTATCATTTATAATTTGGGCTTATGTTATTTTCCCCCTATTTTAAGTAAATTGAGCACTTATAAGATATCTTGGTGCTACTGGCCACTATGTCAGTGGTACCAACATGACAAAAAGTTTCAACATGAAAATTAAGAAATCTCGATTCTACCAAGATCATGCATTGTGCTACCAAGTAAGGAGTTGATGCTACTGAAGCTACAAGCTGGTACTACCAACACACCATCCAAGGAGCATAAGAAGTTGAGCTTAATTTTCTTGGTGCCACTGAATTTCTTGTTGGTGGTTCTGACTTCAACACTCAAATTAAATCAAAACTCGAAGATAGCAACTGGAAGCTATCAACACACGTCAATTGTACTTACACCATTCGAGGGCTACAAGTCAACTGACAACTCGGTGTCACTAAAACCCTGTTGGTGGTATCGACTCTTCATGATCTATACTCTTCATGATCTATTCAGATATGAGATTAAGTTAAATCCAACAACTACAAATTAATGATGGCTAAAACCCCACTTATGACCTAAGGAGAGTGAGGCAGAAAGGAGATCATATTTCTTCATATTGCAACAAAGCACAAAGCTGAGAGAGAAGGAGATAAAGGAGTTAGCCATGGACCAAATGCTCTGGGCACTTCTAGAAGGTAGATTTGTGGCTGGAATGCTATAGATCAAGGTGTTCACTAGAGAGGATCGTTGATATGACTTCTTTAGGGGATTTTACATTATATTTAATGTAAGGACCCTGACCTTCATTTTGGGATTACCCTGTTTGCTTTGCCTAAACCTTGTGTTTAGAGGCTTGCCTAATCACCTGAGGTGTGATTAGTGTTTGTTGTGTTTTTTTGTGGGGTTGAGGTGCAACTTGCAATTTACCCAAGTTGTAGGGTTTCTGTGCAAGTTTTCCACCTTGAGAGATCTCTTTGTATCTCTTTGCATCCTCTAGGGTTGAGAGGATGAGTTGGGCGCCTTGCTTTAGTTGTTTTGGGCCTCATTGAGCTTGTTTAAGCTTGGGCTTGTTGTTGGGCTTGAAGCCCTTTCTCCTTGCTTGAGTGTGTCGGGCAAGAGTGTGTTTGGTGCCTTGTGTTGGCCATGGTGTGTCAGCCAGGAGGTGTATCGACCAGAGGGTGCTGGTGGTGTGTCAGGTTGCCATGTTGGGCGACACACACCCCTCAACCTAGCATCGTTTGTGTCACCCCTTATGGACACTTGGTGCTTGTTGCTAACAAGGTGGCAAGTCTTAGACAAATGGTGTTGCGGTGCTAGCATGTGGCGTGGCCCTTGGATAATTGGTACTTAGTGGATGCCACCTTGCCTTGCTCTCCCCCTTTACCCTCTTATATATATACCCCTCTCTTTTCCTGCTAGTGGTCCCTTTAGCTTCCCTTGTTTCTCTCTTTCCCTTGGTGTCCGATATCCCTTGGAGAAGAGTGGTGGCCAATACATCTTGAAGCAGTGGTTCTCTTCTTCCCTAGTGGTGGCCGAAACCCAAGTGTTCTTTCTCCTTTCTTCTCTAGTTGGTGAGTATCTCTCTCTCCCCCTTCCCCCTTGGTACCATCTCCTTCTTTGTCTTACGACCATGGTGGTAATAGGGTTTCTCTTCTCTTCTTGAGGTGGCCGAAGGTTGTTCCTTAGAGCTTGGATCTTGGAGGAGTGTTCTTAAGGCGGGTTACATAACTCCTAACCCTAACTATACAATCTTCTTTACATGTTGCCTCACTATGTTATATTAATCGGCCTTATATACATTTCTAGTAATGCTTCTTGCTTTAGTTGGTTATGTTGCTACCCTACATGTGCCCTAGATCATGTTGGACGTTATGTGGTGAGTTGGTTTCCCTTTTGTGTCGACCTACCCTTTGGATTAGGGGATCTTGAGCAAAACCCTTCTCTCACTTTAGTTGAGAGGTGAGCTTAGGGTTTCTTAGTTCAAAGGTGTGTGTAGTGTGTTCTCGGGCAAAACCCCTTTCTCTCCTTGGACTTGAGAGGTGATCCTATGCTCTAATTGCTTGGGCAAAACCCCTCTCTCTCCTTGGTTGTTGAAAGGTGAGCCTATGGCCTAGATGTTGGGGCGATATGTTGAGTTGGTTGGACGATAGGGTGTTGTTCTACCCTTGTTGCCCGATATGCTTGAGGTTGTGCAAAACCCCTCTCACTTGGTTGTTGAGAGGTGAGCCAACACTCTTAGTATCCTTGGGCGATATGGTATGCATGGTTGTGACTTGAAGCTTTGGAGCTTGTTGCCCGACATGGTTGTAGGTGTGGTGACCGATATCCCTTTCCTACCCTAGGGTTAGGGTTTGGACGATATGGTTGGTTGACACCTAGTTGGTCCCTTGGCCGATGTGTGTTTTGGAGGAGTTGAGCTCTTGGGCAATATCTCCCTTTTACGTTGACCTCTTGGGCATCATGTCCTTGCTTTGCATGATACCCGTGACGGGTAGTGCTGCCCGATATCCCTTGAAGGCGTTGGCCGATATGGTGCTTTGATGGGTGTCTTGACCACCGTTTACCTTGGATGTTAGAACTGAACCTTGGATGGGACGTTGCGTTGCCGGATGTGGCATTGCCTGTTATGGTGTTATGAACTTTTTTATCTTGGGCAATATCGGCTTGCTCAAGGCTTTCCCGATATCGGCCTATTGATGTCAGTTGGCTAGGTGCTTTGCCCATTATCGGTCTGTGCTTTAGCTTAGTGTTACCTTGGTTGGGTACTGACCCTTTGGCTGGGAGACATGGTCTGGACGTTGCCCATCATGGCGTCACACGGTGTGGTGCTGCTCATTATCAGCTTTCTAGGTGCTTGCCCGACATGGGTGCTGGCCGATAGTGTTGGCCGACACGGCAAGCTGTGGCTAGTTGCTGGTTAACCGATACCATAAGGATGGGTTGTGACATGATCTTTTGGTGAGGGCTAGTCCCTTACCCGATATGCTTTGGTGAGGGCCGCTGCACCTTTGGTGAGGTTCGTGGTATGTTTTGGTGAGGGTTATCCCTTACCTGTTATGTTGTTGTTATGCTTGAAACCCTAATATCATTGGAACGCTTATATATGGATGTTATATGCATGCTCATCTAATGTAGTACAACTATACCTTGACGATGAAGTGCTTATCTACTCTTGAGTATACTAACCATGCATGTTTCATCAATTGAGATGTGTACTCAGGTATGAGATATAATGATGTCATTGGTGACATTCTCTTGATATTGAGATAATGAGGAATACTATGTGTTATGAGAACTATGATGGTACATGATGAGTGTTGCCTATGTATTGGTAACATGTGCTTACTGGTGGATTGAATCCCTGTGATGTTGGATCCTTGTGATGGATCATGATGATTGTTAAGAGGCCAAGTGGCAACATGTGATGTTGGATCCTTGAGATGGATCATGATGATGTTGATGGTATTGAGAATACCAGTAATAGTGTGACACGAGTTAATGGAATCTATGTTGTTTACTCTTGTTTATGGTTTGCATAATATAACTTGGTTGTCCCCAACAATCCACTTAAAATGTATTAATTAATTATAGATGAACCTTTCATGTAACTTGCCCTGACCATAGATCCATCATCGTCATTAGCTGGTGATGGTGAAACAGGTTCTCCTACGGGTTAACCTAGAGCACATATTGTTGAGTATGCGGTGTTTCTCCTAGCTGAAAATAGGAGGATTAGAGCGCAACTGCGGTTGTAGACTCCATATGTGTATAAGATCATGGTGAATAGGACCATGGCTCATTGTGATAGAGCATGAATGCGTTCATGGCTTGGGGGCACGGTGAACAGGCCCGTGGCTCAATGTATACTAGCGCCATGACCTGTACCAAGGCGGGCTAGAGGAAAGGGTAGCCTGCGGAGGTAACCCTGTGATTGAGGTCACTTAATCAAGAGACTGCGATCCTACTATGGATATCATGCACTGACCACGAGGAGGTGAGGTCGTGGAGTCTGGCTCTTCCATGTATTTTGTATGGCACCAGCTTTGGGTTTCACAACCGAAGGTTGGATTTGAGTGGTATGACTCACTTCCTCAGGGCATAATAAATGGTAATTCAGCTGTATAATATTTTTGCTTAGGGCAAACATGGAACATTGGTTGAGGCTAATGTATAATTGTCTTATATACATGCTCTAAGTATCTCTTGCAGTTAGTTATATGCTTCTCAGGTATCATGGTAAGCTGTTGTACATATAATCCTATTCTTCATATTTCATGTATGATTTGGTTATATCTGCTACATGTTTTATCTTCTCTAGCTTCTTTGAGGTTTTATAGTTTGGCGGGGAGTTATGTTTCTTGCTGGGACTGTGTGTCTCACCCCGCTGGTTTCAACCTTTTTAGGTGATCGAGCTAGATGTGGTGGTGATCGCAGTGTTGCGGCTGAGCAGCAAGAAGATCAATAGAAGGCAAGGTTGGATATACTACTGCTATGGTTGTTTTGTAGTAGAGTCCTAGAGTCATCCCTATACTCTCAGGTCCTTGGTGGTATTTTTGATGATATTTCACGATGTATGATCTTAGTATGGCTTTTGTAACATGTTGTTGGCCTAGTTAGGTATAATATGTATATAAACAAGTGACACATCCTTGATGTATATGGAGCAGACTGATCCAATGTGTTGATGGACAAATATCATGCTTATATATAACATGTTTTCTTGCAGGACGTGGATCTAGTTGTAATAGTTCTGTTCTTATGATGCTTTCTGCAATCAATTTTAATTAACCCGTGTTTTTGATAATATGTGGTTTATGGTGGTTCCACGTGTTTTTGCGTGGCATTTCGTTGTCTATGTGATGGCGGGATGTCACATTTAATGTCTATCCTATTTTCTCTCTTTGTATGATGATAGCAATCATGAAGGGCAAAACCCCATATTCTTTTGGACCTAGGAGTAGCCCAATATTGCTTTGTACTTTAATTCTATGAATTGATAATCTACTTCCTCTATTGCGAATGTGAATCTACGATCTCCTATCAATTTTTATGCCTGATCACCACAATCAAAGTAACAGACTGTTAATTACTTTAGGAGAGGGATTATCGGTTGGACAAATAGTATATTCACACAACATATATCACACCTCAAGATAGGGCTTATGGCTATGAAAGAACAACCTAGAGATTTTGATAATGCACCCAACTAATTCCTAAATCACTATGGGAGTGGGGTTTGTTTTAGTTTGTAGTGTATTGGGCTATGGGAGCGGGTAATACTACTAAAAGTCTTTAGTCTAAAGTTAATGGTGAATAATTATTAATGAAGTGGAATTTGAATATAATGCATGCCGTGTTGAAACCATAGTCCTGAGGAACCTGTCCATTCTTCATATGATCGCGTAATTTAGATTTCATTCTTTTTATTAGTTAAAAACAACTAGGCCTAGCTTATTAGGCTCCAGTTAGTAGTAATCTTTGGTGAACGTTTTTTTGAGTTTGACGCTCAAGCCTTATAGGCATGTTTTGCACAACATGTGTACTTGCATTTTACACACTCAGTTTTAGCATGTCAGGGTGCACTTGTCCTATTGGTCAAGAAGAAAGATAGGTCCATGTGAATGGCCATTGATTATTGGATGATAAATCAGGTCACAATTAAGAATTGATGCCCTCTTTTGAGGATTGATGACCTATTCTATCAGCTAAAGCCGCCTACAATTTTCTTGAAAATTGATATTTGTAGCAGCTACCACAAGATGAAAATAAAAGAAGCTGACATCCCCAAGACCGAATTCACACATGGTATGGACATTATGAATACCTTTTCATGTCATTTAGGTTAAAAATTTCCCCTACTACTTTCATGGACCATATGAACAAAGTCTTAAAGCCTTACCTTGACTCTTTTGTAGTGGTATTCATTAATGATGTGCTCATTTATTTTGAGACACTAGAACAACATTGAGAAAATCTAAGACCCATTCTAAACACTATTAGGGAGTATCAATCATATGTTAAATTCTCAAATAGTGAGTTTTGACTCTCTAAAGTGATGCTTTTAAGGCATTTTATCTCTATAGGACACATAGTTATGGATCCTACAAAAGTCGAGGATGTTCAAAATTGGCAGGTTCTTCAAAATCCTTCTAAGATCCGAAACTTCCTAGGATTGGCAGGCTACTATTGATGGTTCCTCTTTAACTTCTCAACTATATCTCTTCCTTTGACCAAGATGATGTTGGGTTTTAGGGGAGGTAGAGAAGGCAGCGGAAACAAAAATTTCTCTTCCCCAAACCTAGAATAAGGAAACACGTCAACGTCTATATAATAGGAAATGATGGTTTGTGGAATCATACCTTGTCCCGAGGCTTGCTCGACGATAATACCTCGCGCCTTGCGCAGTCTTCAAAGCCGGTCTTGGATGGTGTTTGTGCAACTCCTGGTCGCACCGGGACTGACGACTCCTCCTCTCACCGGGACTATCGGGATTGACATTTGTCCTCCTGAGCGGCAGAAACCTCCTGCCTCTGAAGTAGTCCACACGAACCACCTGGAACTCCACACTCCTTATCCCACACGGAAGTGGAAGGAGTCACACCCTCCTGTTGACGTACTAGTAGCCAACACACTCTCCTGCCTCTAGTTGCAACTGCAGTTGTCTTTCCCTTGCTGCACCTCCCTTTGCGGGTAGCACTTGCTCAGGCTCTCTCTCGGTTACCAAAACCAGAGAGAAGGACAACTTTGCAGAGCAACTGGTTGCACTGAGTTGTACTTTGAGAAGCCCCCAATACCCCTATATATAGGAGGGTCATGGGACATGGTTCTCCATTCCGGGCAATGCAAGACTAAAAGCAGGAGTATAAGGGTTCGAGATTTTTCACAAAAGCAACCAACTCGCAACCTGAACCGATCGTTTTACAACTGAACTGATCGTTTCGGCCCTTGAGCCGATCGGCTGGGACCTGAGCCGATCGTTTGGGCCCCCAAATGATCGGTTGGTGACCTGAACCGATCGGTTCATGGTCCTGATCCAACTCAAAATGACTTTCCTTCTTTTTGTTTCTAATTGGTATCGAATACCAATCCTATTCCCAATCAAATTGGGCAAGTGAAACGAAAGGAAAATTCTCACCGACCTGACTTTCCCAACTTGCACGGTTGCACCAGTTGAACCGATCGGTTCAACACTTGAACCGCTCGTTTCACTCTATACATGAGCCGATCGGTTCAACACTTGAGCTGACCAGTTCAACAACCTCAGCCGACCGGTTCAACACTTGAACCGATCAGTTGGGAGTGCAGGTTGTGCAGAATCAGTCAATTGCGATTTCAATCAATCCGATACTCCAATCAATATGTCCAATACCTTGAACATTATGATGTTGAGCTATCAATCAATTGAGTGTTTAATTGAACTACTAAACTCCTTTAGTAATCAATCTAAAATGTTGCTTGTGGACAAAACTCCTCTTCCAGGTTAAATCCTATGTGTGTGACCCTGTAGGTCCATTTCACATTGGTAGTGAAAGTCCATAACACTTATGACTTCACAAGCAAAGAGCGGTGCCTAGTCACACATCAATGCTACCCAAGTGAAAGTAGAAAGTTGGAGAAAAACTTTCAATCCTACAATCCGTGAATGGTGTTACAGTGAATGTATAATTCCTTTGTCACTGATATCCCGAATGAACTCAAGGCATGGAACAGTCATCCTGTCAACGTTCATTCACTTTCTTGATCTCAGAGTAGATTGGAAGAGATATGTTATGACATCAGTATCACATACTGACTCACACATGCGTGCACGCTTTTCTCAATCCTACTCATCAAGTGGCCATGGATATCAAACTCCCTCAGGAGGGACAAATCCCATATCTATCACTCACCCCTCAAAAGCCCCATGTGTCAAAGCCACCCAATCATCACCTTTATAACAACCCATGTTTCAGGACTGCGTTTGATGATGTCAAAGTGTGCCCAACGACATGTGTTGAGTGTAGTGATTTGAGGTCTAAGAATCACACTCACGACCATCACTGTGAGTACTGACTATGACTACAATGTCATGGTTCCATGTGTCAAACTCACGGTGGGTCTGTCCGTACACTTGTTCTCTAACAAGTACCTATGTGTTTGGTTTGATATCTCTATATCATGAATAATGAGATTCTGTCATCAACCAACACCACAATCTAGTCTTGTGTGTCATTGCTGTCTATCTACCTTCCACAATGACATCTGACTAGGGACATAACAAGAATGTACAAACTCTTAGCATCCGTATGATCTCATCGTTCAGGTCCTTAACCTGAAAGCATACGTCATTGAGTATTGTCATTATCTAGACATTCAATCCGTTCTATCACTATCTCATATGACTAAACCAGAAAGAATTGGAAGCTTGCCTTTGATGTTTATCAAATCAATCTTAATGTATCCCACCAATCATCCCATGATCGGCTCTTAGGGCATACATACCAACAGACTCCCACTTGCACTGCGAGCCAATCACCCTTGAATCATATTCATAGTGATCTTCAAACATGTCCCACATGTTCTTGTGCTCTTGTGCTATCATAGTGAGTAATGGCAACACCTTGCCAAAGTTAGTATAAATTGCATGTCTCTCATCTCTTCACTGTACGTCACACGTATGAGATGGAGTTGTCGTAATATGCGATCTAGTATTCCTTTGCTAACCCTTAGCCACATTGCATGATCAAGGATTCCATACTTTTCATCAATGAGCACAATATCTATAAGTTCATCTCATGAACTTTTAGATCCATATAGTATCCACTGCTGTTCTTTAACATATAGATACTCGACATTTCCTTTTAAATGGTTTTATTGGAACATTTCCAATTATCAACAAACTTTCACTTTTATATATATGTTATATATATTTTGCGATTAATTTTCTGTCCTTTCGAAAGTTCGCATCAATGTAACTCTTTACATTGAACTCTTCCTTATTTCCATAGAACTAGTACTTCTCAAGTACTTATCAAGTTCTCATGGTATTCCTGTAACCCTTACTGGAAGTAGATAGACATCCACTTGTCATGTCTCACATACGAGTTAACAGGATGAGCACATGAAATTGTCATGTCATACATACAAGATGATGAATGCATTTTGTTCTTTCCATGCAAGATAATGGGATGATTGCATACATGATAGATCCATATCTATTCTTAGTGTTCCCATTCTTCATAAGAATTGGACACTTGGCCTTGGGATACTAATTCCATGTAACATGGACAAGTTTTCTCCCACTAAATCTGTGCATACTGAACCCTTCAGTACAGATTGCCAATGTATGCTTTCTCTTTAATGGTCAAGAGGTTTTCGATAACTATCTCTATAGATCTCTATTCCTATCACATAGGAAACTTCTCTATCTTCCTTAAAGATAATTTCCACTTTTGGATTTCCATTCTAGAACATTTCCATTTCACATCAATATGTGGAATGTGAACACGCTCCCACTAAATCACAGATCCCTTCTTTATCTTTGACATATCAGTCAAACCCTTTGACTATATTATCAAAGTAAAGATCCAATTCTGAGTTGCTTGTACTCAATCAATCACATTGATTAGTCCATTGTAACTTATAGACTTCATTTACATTAATGGATTCATAAACCTTATAGGTTGTGTCACGTACACATCCTTGTTTTATTCCTCATAGGAATGCAGTTTTAGTATCCATATGCCAAATGTCTTAGTCATTAAGTTGCAATAAACAAGCATCATCCTTCTCAAAATGTTATCCATGTGTCTTAACACTTAAGACTTATTCACACTTATGGATTTTATTCCAATGGGTGCTTCCATCAAGGTCATACCTTATGGTTCACATGGATATCATTTAGGATGTAATGGTCATAAACCATAATTCAGAATTCGATTCCTCATATTCATCTGGATAGTTGACTCATCACATGAACAACTTATCACATAGATAATTGAGGTGTATCTGTTAAAGATATAAGAACTCACAACCCTTGTGATTCTTAATTTCTTTTTATTAGTGAGGGGTATTCTTTTATTAAGAAGAATTTATTTATTTGATAATCATTCTTTAACTCCTTAGAGTATGATTCCTTCTTGATTTAGACATCACCATGCCTTAATCATGAGTTCACTATGATACTCTATCATAATTACTCATAAGGATCTCAAACATTTGGTCCAAGTATTTCATTCATTGATCTCATCAAGAATTAACACTTTACGAAATTTTCACTTCATCTATGATAATCTTGAACACTTCAAGATATTCACCATTTGAAGTATTAGCATTTGTTCCAATAGGTATGTAAATACATCACATGTATTATACCTAATAGGATAATCATTCTCCGACTACCATTAGTGAAGATTGATTAATCATGTACAAGAGATTCATGTCTCTTACTGGTTCTCTAACCAAAAGAGTCTAGATTTATCCATCACATTGAAACTAGAAATGAATTTCTCATGATTGATGCTAACTTGATTGTTTGAGTTATCAATAACTTTAGGTATCATTTTATCTTATGCATACCATGTATTACAAGATAAACAAGGCATTGCCACAAAGATCATATCTTTAAGATTGAAACATCAATTTTATTAATTTCCATAATTGTCATACAATATGCAAAAATAAAGTGTTTCTATCTATTGGCAAATTGAAATAGTAGTTCTCAACTCTATTTCGTGCCCTTTAGGCTGAAATAAACTGAAAGGTACTCCTATCTATGGCAACAACATTTGCTCCATTGATGGGTACTCCTTTCTTGGTCCTTTCACAAAGGCCATCACTTCTTTGCGGATCTTGCATATCATATATGATAGATCCATATCTTGGTATCATATACCTCAGATAAAGAAGAGGTTCATTTCATGATACTTTAGGTGGAGATCTCCATCCCCTCCTTCATCTTCTTTTGTTCTTCCAGATATAGAGGGAAATTCCCTCATACACCCTTTCCCATGTGCCTTGAGGTTGAAGATGGCTTGGGCTGCTGGCTAGCATCAGAACACTTCTTTGCTTTGCCCTTGCCCTTGCCCTTAAGACTTACCTTTTCTTTGATCACATCAAAGATTATGGTTTGTCTTTCTTCATCTTTCCCTCTACTATCCTCAACATGTCCAACAACTTTGTCAACGCTTGTCAAAGTTGTTCATGTTGTAGTTTATCATGAATTGTATGATTCTCACAACATTTGCAGTATCATACCAATAGCCAACTCTTGGCTCAGAGGGAATCCTTCTTAGTCAGGTTTTCCACGTACCCAATCACATTGAGTGTGTGAATACCTTACTGGATCTCCTTCTGTCATGACATACTAGGACAGTGTCTTGGAGACATCATATGTCTCATGTTGTCTCTGCCACTCATAGTTCAGAGAACATCAATCACTCCTCATAAATGTCATCCTCGGTATACTTCCATAAGGTTACTTTCAGCCATTGATGTGGTGGGATCGAGTTCATCTGGTTCTTGGACTTGGAGCTTTCACTCTTTGAGAACACTTCTCATCATCCTAACCAATTGTGGAATTATTCCCATTTAATTTGTTGGTCTCAAATACCGATCACAAATAAAGTGATTATTGTTGTTTAACCATTTATTTTAACGAAAGGAAAAATATGCAATTTTAGTCCAAAACTCTTTTTGACTTGTTTGATTGATTTGAAAAGTTGACGATAAAATTAGGCCTTTAATTAATTATTGCTCCCACTATTTTACTTCAAATTGATAGCCCTCACCATCAATTCGGAAGATTGCAGCGTACAACCTTCTAGTGGGCAAGATCCTGAAATCCTCTAAGTCATGGACCAGCTTGGGCTGTCACCCACAACTTAGATTTCTCAGGTAGGCAACACTTGCCAATTGCATCATATGCAACTCTTGATAAGATGTCATATGCAACTCCTTGCCATGAGCATCTCCATGCCTCAAGGTGCTAGATCCTATCTAGGTCACCTTGTTAAGTCCGACCCAAAGCAAACACGATGAATATGCACCCTGCTTGGGCAGACCCACACATTCATCCTTCACGCTTCCACGAGATAGACGGTGCACCACACTTGGGCTTGCCCACACTTGGTCGATCAAGTTTTTCACGTGTGTCGCATTTGGAAGGCATCTAAAACTCAATATTTAATGAGGGATTTGGTTTTTTATATACATATACATATCCAATCACCACAATAATAGTACGTATCATATACATGCTATATCCCACAGAAAACATGCACAAACGATAAAAAGTGATGATTATGGCCATCCTAATGTGATTCCTTGAGCCAAGAGGAATCACGGTCATCTAGGTCTACATCACATGCAACCTTTACAAGATGAAATATGTGCTTTTGCCATCCGAGTTGATCAACTCATCTCATGAATGATCTGCTCTCTCTGGCCGGTCGTCTGGGTGCCACCAGCCGATCGGTTGGCTCCTCCAACCAATCGGTTCGCCTGGACGTCATGCATCTCATCATGGCCACCACCCGCTCGTCTCGCTCCTCGAATCGGTCATCAACCGATCGGTTCACGCCTTGAACCGATCGTCTCAGCTATCATCTTGATGTCCTCCGTTCTTTGACATAACAGGATATAAAACTATCCTAATTTTACATTGCTTAAAAGCGAAACCCCGAGTTACATTCGGGGGGAGAAAAGGTAGGAAAGAATCTCAAATTATTTCGAGTTACATCAGGAATAGGAGAGGGAAGATCGGTGCGCAGACCGAGATGCAAGCAACCACATACAACCATACACAGATAGGGTTTATTGGCTATAACCACGATATACATCCACCACAAAACTCGTTTAAGGGCGCCGCGTATCGAGTGCATTAATAATACATATCATATATGTAATTGGGATTTGTGGATTTAGGATTGGACATGCATAAAGCCAATTTTATTCCCATTGTATGCAATAAATAAAGGCAGCAAACCAAAATTGATCATATCGATATTCCTAAAATATAAAATAGTTGACGTGGCTCTAATACCACTGTTGGGTTTTAGGGGAGGTAGAGAAGGCAGCGGAAACAAAAATTTCTCTTCCCCAAACCCAGAACAAGGAAACGCGTCAACGTCTATATAATAGGAAAGGATGGTTTGTGGAATCATACCTTGTCCCGAGGCTTGCTCGGCGACAATACCTCACGCCTTGCGCGGTCTTCAAAGCCGGTCTTGGATGGTGTCTGTTCAGCTCTTGGTCGCACCGGGACTGACGACTCCTCCTATCACCGGGACTGTCGGGATTGACAGTCGTCCTCCTGAGCGGCAGAAACCTCCCGCCTCTGAAGTAGTCCACACGGACCACCTGGAACTCCACACTCCTTGTCCCACAACGAAGTGGAAGGAGTCATACCCTCTTGTTGATGTACTAGTCGCCAACACACTCTCCTGCCTCCAGTTGCAACTGCAATTTTCTTTCCCTTGCTGCACCTCCCTTTGCGGGTAGCACTTTCTCAGGCTCTCTCTCAGTTACCAAAACTAGAGAGAAGGACAACTTTGCAGAGAAACTGGTTGCACTCAGTTGTACTTTGAGAAGCCCCCAATACCCCTATATATAGGAGGGTCATGGGATAAGGTTCTCCATCCCGGGCAATGCGGGACTAAAAGCAGGAGTAGAAGGGTTCGAGATTTTTCAAAAAAGCAACCAACTCACAACCTGAGCCGATCATTTGGGCCCCCCAACCGATCGGTTGGTGCCCTGAACCGATCGGTTCACGGTCCTGATCCAACTCAAAATGACTTTCCTTCTTTTTGTTTCTAATTGGTATCGAATACCAATCCTATTCCCAATCAAATTGGGCAAGTGAAATGAAAGGAAAATTCTCACCGACCTGACTTTCCCAACTTGATCGGTTGTACCAGTTGAACCGATCGGTTCAACACTTGAACCGCTTGTTTCACTCTGTACATGAGCCGATCGGTTCAACACTTGAGCCGACTGGTTCAGCAACCTCAGCCGACCGGTTCAACACTTGAACCGATCGGTTGGGAGTGCAGGTTGTGCAGAATCAGTCAATTGCGATTTCAATCAATCCGATACTCCAATCAATATGTCCAACACCTTGAACATTATGATGTTGAGCTATCAATCAATTGAGTTTTTAATTGAACTACTAAACTCCTTTAGTAATCAATCTAAAACATTTCTTGTGGACAAAACTCCTCTTTCAGGTTAAATCCTATGTGTGTGACCCTGCAGGTCCATTTCACGTTTGCAGTGAAAGTCCATAACACTTATGACTTCACAAGCAAAGAGCGATGCCTAGTCACACATCAATGCTACCCAAGTGAAAGTAGAAAGTTGGAGAACAACTTTCAATCCTACAATCCGTGAATGGTGTTACAGTGAATGTATAATTCCTTTGTCACTGATATCCCAAATGAACTCGAGGCATGGAACAGTCATCCTGTCAACGTTCATTCACTTTCTTGATCTCAGAGTAGATTGGAAGAGATATGTTATGACATCAGTATCACATACTGACTCACACATGCGTGCACACCTTTCTGAATCCTACTCATCAAGTGGCCATGGATATCAAACTCCCTCAGGAGGGACAAATCCCATATATATCACTCACCCCTCAAAAGCCCCATGTGTCAAAGCCACCCAATCATCACCTTTATAACAACCCATGTTTCAGGACTGCGTTTGATGATGTCAAAGTGTGCCCAACGACATGTGTTGAGTGCAGTGATTTTAGGTCTAAGAATCACACTCACCACCATCACTGTGAGTACTGACTGTGACTACCATGTCATGGTTCCATGTGTCAAACTCACGGTGGGTCTGTCCAGTACACTTGTTCTCTAACAAGTACCTATGTGTTTGGTTTGATATCTCTATATCATGACTAATGAGATTCTGTCATCAACCAACACCACAATCTAGTCTTGTGTGTCATTACTGTCTATCTACCTTCCACAATGACATCCGACTAGGGACATAACAAGAATGTACAAACTCTTAGCATCCGTATGATCTCATCGTTCAGGTCCTTAACCTGAAAGCATACGTCATTGAGTATTTTCATTCTCTAGACATTCAATCTGTTCTATCACTATCTCATATGACTGAACCAGAAAGAATTGGAAGCTTGACTTTGATGTTTATCAAATCAATCTTAATGTATCCCACCAATCATCCCATGATCAGCTCTCAGGGCATACATACCAACAGATGACTAGGAAGGATACTGAGTTTGTGTGGACTTCTCTATGTAAAGCTAGCATTCAGAAACCAAAGAAGTGCCTCACCTATAGGGATGGCAATGGTGTTGTGAAGAAACCAAATATGCGGATAACCGCAACACATTTTATACTGTATAACCGCATCAAATGGTTATGGTGTAGATATGGTTTTAAACTTTTTGAACCACTAAAATGTGGCGTGGTTGTGGTTATCGAGGAAATAGACATGGATAAAACCACAATGTAGTTATTTACTTGAAATATATAGAAATATATGTATAATAATATTATATTCACATTACTTGTTATTGTTCTCACACAATTACTAACCTTTATTCTTTTCTTGGGTAGATCTTTATTTTCAAATGGCAATAAATGTTTGAAAAGTAGTGGTTTTCATTTTTCTACAATCACTACACACATAGGATCTCCTTTTTTCTCAATTAGTATACATACATGTGTCCTAGAACGTGAAACTATTACCATTCACATTTTACTTATATATATTATCACTTAAAGTTTATATGTGTATTTTCACAAAACTATATAGTATTTATAATGGTGGTAGATAGTTGCTATCATGGGAGGAATCATCTAATGTATTTTTTTAGATTTTATTCACTTGTTTCATGTAAATTTCTCATAGTAATAGAGACTTCTCCAAATAGAAAATGAGATATATATAATTAAGGTGAGAATTTGGTTTATTGTAACTGAACTATTATGCTAACAAATAAATAAAAGCAAAAAAAATGGGAAGACATAAAAGTAGAAACCGCGAGTCAATAAGAGATTACTAAATCCATTATTACTAGTCACATTTCTCCATAATTTATTCAAATGTTTACAACCCTCTTGTACTTATAGTTTTGACTACCTCCCTCTCTCTTAGAAAATATATCATTAGACTTAATTCTAAGTATTATCTTATTTTATCCCATTACAAATTGATATATAGAGGGAAAAAACATAGGTTACATGCTTGAAATGAAGAGGACAATTTAATAGGGGAGAGATACATGAGGAGTTATTTTTAATATATGACAATGTTGTTTGAAAAAAAAGAATATATATTACTGAGTGGGGACATTTGATACATTTTAGAAGAGGATGGTATTTGAACTTTGATTGGGAAAGTATGAATAGCTATAAAAGATTATTTTTGTGTCTACTAGTTTTCAAAAAGAAATTAGAACGTTCATTAAATGAACCAAAAATTTGATATTCTTTGTTATGTAATAAGAATAGTTCATTTTTGTTTCACATTTCTATGTTGTTTTTTTATTTTTTATATACAACTTCTTCATAAATATTACTTATGATGCTACTAAAATTAATAAAAATTTATTCTCGATGGGGTGTAGTGTGACATGGTGTGGTGTGGTTAACCACGCTTTTTTTTTATTGTGGATATGGCTTGTCATATCAAACACCACAATGGATATGGTGAGGATATGATGTTTGACTTTTAAATATGGTGCAATTATGGTTTTGGCATAAACCACACTATACCCACACCATTGCCATCCCTACTCACCTCTGATCCAATCTTGACATTACATGTAGAAGGAAAGGGCTATGAAGTATTTAGTGACACCTCTCGACATGATTTAGGCTATGTCCTAATGTAAGAGAAGAAATTCATAGCATATGGCTCATGATAGCTGAAACCAAATGCAATCAACTACCCCACCAATGACCTGGAACTCATGGTAATTATTTATAATTTAAAATTTTGGAGGCATTATCTCTATGGGGAATAATTCATAATTTTTTCCGATCATAAAGCCTTAAGTACCTACTCACAGTGAAAGATTTGAATCTTTGACAATGTCCATGGGTAGAGTACCTAAAATCCTACAATTTTGCAATCATTTACCATATGATAAGGCCAATGTAGTCATACATGGTTTGAATAGAAAGAAAGCTGCAATGTGTGACGCCATGAGGCTGACCGAGTGGAAGAACCTGAATACACTAGAAAAATGGAAACCTAAGAGGATATTTGAACTACATGTCTAAATGGCTAGACTTTCCATTACCCTTAGTATATTTATGAGATCATAGAATCCCAAAAGACTAGTCTTGAGCTAGATGAAGTCATGAAACTGGTAGAGAAGCCTCATACAAAGATGCATGTAGGCCTAGATGGAGCTATACATTTTCATCAACAACTCTAGGTGTCTAATGTTTTTGACTTGTAAGAACCTAAGAACCTTCAACGATGATTTTGGTGGAAGAACATGAGGCATGATATTGCTAAGTTTGTGTCTAGATGCTTGATGTGCCAACAAGTTAAGATTGAACAACAAAGACTTGAAGGTCTTATACAACCTCTTGAAATACCTGAGTGGAAGTGGGATAAGATTATGTTGATCTTTGTCATCAGATTTATGAAGATGAAGCAGGGCTATGATGCATTCTGTGTCATCATTTACCGACTCACAAAGTCAACTCACTTCCTATCCTATAAGACTAGAATGAATGTGTATGTCATGATCGGGCTGTATATTAAAGACATAGTTTTCTTGCATGGGATCCCAAATATTATCGAATCTAATTGATATCCAAAGTTCACATCCAGGCTATTGAAACAAATTCATGATGATATAGGTACATAATAAGCCTTTAGAACTGCTTATCATCCTTAGACGGATAGATAGTCTGGGTGTATGGTACAAATCTTGAACGACTTACTCTATTCATGTGCAGTGGACTAGAGTGACTCTTAGGATAAGTGCCTACCTCTGAATAAGTTTGCATACAACAATAGTTATCAGGCCACCATTCAAATGCCATCATATGAAGCTTTATATGGTAGACCATAAAGATTACCCTTAGATTGCGATGACACAGGTGAAAGGTCTTTGTTGAATTTGGAAAAGCTAAAATTCTATATCAATAAAGTTGATTTGATTAAGAAGATGATGAAAGCAACAAAAGATAGACATAAAATTTAAGCTGACCAACATAGGATGGATAAAAGTTTTCTCATGGGGAATTCTATTTTCCTAAAGTTGAAACGATTGAACTCTATTACCAGGTTAAAGATCAAGGGTAAGCCGAGCCCTAGGTATGTAGGACCTTTGGAGGTCCTTCAGTGAGTCGGGAAATCTATATATCGGCTAGCCTTGCCTCTTTCATATGAAAATATGCACAACGTATTTCACACTCAGTTGTGTAGTTTTGTGTCAAAGAACCCTCTCATGTCTTAACCATTGAATATGTAGAAATTTGAGAAGATCTTACATATGAAGAGTATCATGTGAAGATCCTTAATACTAGGGTTATGAAGAATAAGTAGATCCAATTAGTGAAGGTTCTCTAGAAGAACCATGGTCTCGAGAAAGCAATCTGGGAACTACAATATGATATGATGAAGATTTACCCCCAACTTTTTGCCTAGTCATAAATTTTGGCATGAAAATCCCCATTTATAGGAGGTGAGTTGTAACATACCAAATTTTGCTACCAAATTTGATTTTGAGCTACTTTGCATAATTTCCCTTGAATGGAAAATCTATATAACTGAATCCCTAAGAATATTTTGCAACAAAAATATCTTGAATTTCAGTGCCTAACATGCAAAATGTTCA
Organism: Alisma plantago-aquatica; assembly: GCA_963693085.1. NCBI lineage: Eukaryota > Viridiplantae > Streptophyta > Magnoliopsida > Alismatales > Alismataceae > Alisma > Alisma plantago-aquatica. The sequence continues at coordinate 1,093,979,827 of OY856412.1, read as the reverse complement.
CTTTAATCAAATCATCCCAATTGGGACCCACAACTTTTTAATTAAACCCCATTATTGATTTTCATATACTCATTTTTAAATTTAATATGAGAGTAAATATTTTTAGCCATATTGGACTCATGAAGTAAGGGAGTTAATATTTTTAGGAGTTAGATAAATGATCATTAAATTATGTAGAAAATTTCAAAGAAAATGAATTTTTGAATCAAGAGATATACAATACTAAGGAAAATGCAAATTTATGATAAAAAATGAATTAAATTTTGAGTTTGATTATCACTTAAAAGGGAGAAATTGACCAAGGCCCATGTGTAGGGACGGTTGTGGTGTAGATATGGTGTGGTTTCTACCAAAATCATAACACACCATGAAGAAAAACCAAACACCATACTCACATCATATCCACTGTAGTTTTTAATATGTGAAAGCATATTTGTACCATAAAAAAACCATGTTTAATTGCACAAAACACATCTTTAATAAATATATATTAATCATAGTATTATTATACATAAAATTTATGAAACTATACACAAAAAATGGAAAGACAACATAGATAACATGAAACAATAATGTTCTCTTGATGTTAAATAAAAAGCAATGTTGGGTTTATGTAGATGAACATTCTAACTAGTAAATACACTATAAATTTCCCATTTACATAGTTTTTCTCATTTAGAGTTCAAACATCAGTCTCTTCTAAAATGGATCATGAAGTCTCCTCCTACTAATATACATTTATCATTTTCAAACAATATTATTTTATTTAATATAGCTCCTCAAGTCTTTTTTCTATTAAGTTGTCCTCTCATTTATTAGATGTAAAATATGACACTTTCTTCTTTATGTTTATTTTTTATTAAGAGGGAAGTAAGATAACATTTAAAATTAAATATAGCGATATATTATTTACAAGGAAGAGGGGCAAGCTAAAATTATTGTATATGAGGGTGGTAAAATAGTTGAATTACTTATGAAGAAAGATGATTAATAATAATGGTTGTAATTATTGTTTATTGAAGCTCACTCTCCCTGTTCCATCTCCCAATATTTTTTCAACAATATTTATTTCTCTTAACTTGATTTTATCTCCTTTAGTTACTACATCTCTCGGTAAACTAATAACAACTCTGTTGTAGTAATGAATCCAGTTCTCATATTAATTATCTACTCCTTTTTTTTAATGTTTGCATGTTTATTTTCGAGATCTTTACAAAATAAGTCATAAATTTATATAATATAGATGGTTTCTGACGCCAACCACCTCTACCACCATTGTACAAATGGATATACACATTTGTAAAAGAAAACACAACTATGTATACAATAAAAAATACATAAAATTAAATTGTGTTTGGTTACATTTTTGGATACAAGGATACATGTGTGTCTACTAGTTGTATAAAGAGGACAACCATGTGTACAATAATTACAAAAAAATAAAGTTTCTTCTTTCTATACAACAAATGCAATTTTAAAAAACAAAGATCTAGCTATATGTGTGATAACAACAACAAATAATGTGATTAGGATAATATTCTATATATATTTAAAATGAATTATTTGTAGTGTGATGCTTATTGATAATAATTAATTTGGAATCATAACCATACAAAACCACACTAGTATAGTTTCAAAAATTTAAAACCATATCTGCACCATAACCATTTGGTGTGGTTATGCGGCATAAATGTGGCGCGGTTATCCACGAATATGTTTTTTTATCCAACACCATTTACCATCCCTATCCATGCATCTTTCTTCCCCACAAACTCTACACATGTATGGTTCTCCCTCTAAAGGTCCATTACATAAACCATAGCAATGACAAGCCCTATCTCGTACTTGTCTACATATCGTCCTTTCCATTAAATTCCCCTTATCCTATTTTACCTTCCTCTGAACCAATGACTCCCTAATCGAAGGCAAGAATACTCAAAACACTGAGAGCCATTAAGGCATGTGACCTAGAGGAGAAACGGTTGACGAGGCACTTTCAATGTACCACGTCACCCTGGATCAAATTGGAGATACTATAGCTTAGCCTCTAAACCCTAAATCCAAACTCTAGCACTCATGATCCTATAAGTACCTCTAGCTTCTCTATCAGTAGATACCCAACCTCCATAACTGATATTGACCTTCTCTTCTTCCTCAAACCCTCAGAAACCCTCCCAACTACTTCTGTTAATCTAAAAAAATTTAGAGCATGCTGCCTTGTCATTCTCAATCCATGATTATTCATGGTGGCACATCTACTCATTCCCCGATGACCTATGAGGTTGTCCATCCTTTGTTGAACTACAATTAGTTGATACCACTTCTACCACTAGTACTTCAGTGTTGTGCCACAATTTCCACATCCACCCTCTTGCAATGTCGACCAACACCAACATAGTGATAGTAATCTTTGGTCAAGGCCAAATCAAGGTACATGTGTGCCATATGTACATGAACTGTGATCCCCTTATCCCATTTTCTCCAATTCAAAATTAATCAGTAAGATATAAAACTTAGAGAGTTCAATGACAAATCCAGGTTAACACATTAATCCATATAATAACATTCAGATAAGAGTATTTGATATGGTTTCAGTATTGCAAATACACTCCATGGTCCTCTCATTTTCTAACAAATGATTTGCCTAAGTTTATACACTTACGACACATGAACCTAGATAAATAATATACAATTCATAAGGAAGACCTAAAATCTGAATAAAATTTAGGGGAATGCTCAAGGTATGAAATCTAATTTGTCAACCTTATTTAATCAATTCTCTCAATGAAGCATATGAAAAAGCTACGATCCAATTTGTACAACCCCAAACTTTAGACTATGCTACTTACTAATTAGACTCAAAATGACTACCCTAAGAATGATTGATAATATGAGAGTATTAGCCCAATAATGATGCCAAGAAATAAATTGGGGAAACTAAATCCAAATACTTCTGATGATATTATTAGTTTTCAAACATAGAAATTGTACCCTAATAGAATTTACTCCTTTTCATAATATAAATATGTATCATTAAAATTTATGTACATATATAACATTATCTAGATAGTATGGGATATTATGCAACACATAATTTATGAACACAAAGCCTTGGGATAACCTAATCATCAAGGAATAGCATTAACACCTAGAATATGTATACAAATAATAATTATAAACTTACACATAATGAAACCTAACAAGTGATCTTAAAAGCCAATAATTGTATAATAACATGGGTTAGTTACCTTCTTCTAGGATTTAAAACTCCAAAGCTTCTTGGGCCTTAGTTGGGAAATATTAGATTTCTTGCTTGAAATATGAGGTACTAGATCTTGTATTTAGTACTAAATTATTATTTGCCTTTTTCAATTTGTATACAATTTAGCATGGTGGTGAACCATATTATTTTAGCTCGTCCTTGCATTTTGAAAGTCACCATTTTGATAGACCTATATTAAGATAATAATTGTAGTAAATCTCTCAGAGTTTTAGCTCCCTTAGGCTTTTGCCCTTTTTTTGGAGTTTGGTCCATTGGGCTTTAGCCCTTAGATATTTGGGCTCACAAGAGGTTTGGGTAACATCCCACCACCCTACACAGTGGCTAGTAGTGGATTAGTTATCCCCAATAAATTGGTTAATATAGAAACTAGGAAAAAGTGTTGTTATCTCATAGACTGGAAGGACGTTAAGGCATGTACCCTTACAAAAGAAATGGTGCAATCATGCTTTAATTTTAATATGTGATACTAATTTTCTTAACTTTAAATATTTGGATACCTTGAATATTGAATTATGTTTCATCATTGTTAATGTTGTGATAATTTCTATTTTGATACATATTACTTGGATCCTCTACTTTTTCAACCTAAAAGTCCGCCAAACAACCCCTTCCTAAATTTTATTTTGCATATAAACCCCATTTTGTTATATATATCAATAATTGTATATAGTACCAACTATTTCCCATTTTGTTGAATTTGATTTTACATCTAAATCCCACTTAATATTTGATGCTAATATACTTAATCCCATTTACATATAAAATTTTTCTTTACATTTAAATCCCAATTTGTTAAATATGATTTTACATCTGAATCACTTTTAATATTTGATGCTAATCTCAACCTTGAATATTTGGATATCTTATATATTGAAAGATGTTGTATCATTGAATTTTCTGAGAGTTTCTCTTTTGGTATTTATTACTTGAAACCTATATTTTTCAACCAAAAAGTCCACCAAATAGTCTCTTCCTAGAAATTGATTTTACAAGTAAATCCCATTTTGTTAAATAGCTCAATAATTGGATATATATACTACCAACTTCATAGACCAATTGTTATCTTTGCTCCATGACATTGATGAATCCCTATGGAATATTGCATGGATAGTGGGAACTACTCACATGGACTCTTCTTGTGCTGATTTCTGAGGAAAATCTCATAGCATGAAGAGGTGCCCTTTGTGTGGCCATGTTTTCTTTCTCAGCATGGTGATTTAGTCCCTTGAGTGGACAAGGCCCTTTTATTTTAGTATATGTTATGCCAAGAAGACAATCACTATTTTCTCATAATTGTTGATGTTATTGAGTATTTGTATCATATTATGTTGCACATGGTTTAGTACTATGTTGTCACGAAAAGTAATAAAATATCAAGTAAAAAGGAAGGGTCACTGTAAGGGCTTTAGTTAATGACCATGAATGTGTTTTGAGATTGTTTCTAAAGATGATGAATTTAATATAATTTATTTTAGGCTTATGTATATGTTTGAAGATGCTTCTTGACATGGTGGATGCAAAGAAAATATTTAGTCATGGAACCTTGAATATGAGATCTATAGGGAACATGTAGAAGGGTTACTGGTGAAAGAAAAGGGTCATTGAATTTGATTACTCGTGAATCATGGAGTGTTAGAGGATATATGCTGATCTATACTTAGATAATTGACAATCCACTAATAAAATATCATTATTATGCTAATATGTTTATATGATATATTAAAGGTGCAAATTATCTCAAAGAAATCAATAATCTAGAAGTGGAGCTCTCAAAAACTTTTGAAATGGAAGATTTAGGTCCATCATTATTAACTAACACCAAGAATAATGATTGATTAAATTTTTATTATAATATTGATGGAATCACTAAGTGGAATGGATTTTACCGCCACTACTGAAATCCTTAATCTACCATATTATCACATATGTGAAGAGGAAAATGTATCAATGCAATTTCCAATCCCTTTGTGATGAGTAAATTTCATGGACATATATCATCAAAGGGCTTGTGGTTGCATTACCAATGGGTCATATACCCCTCACCTCTAAGATTTCCCTTTTGGAGTTCTCTTCTAGTGGTCAAGAGAATAAAACTAGTATTGTCATCCTAGACTTTGGAGTTATCTAAGTCTAGTATTGAATTAACATGAAAATTAGGCGATCATTTTAAGAAGAAATCAATAATCATATTGTTTGTAATTTGTATAGTTTAAATAATGATAAAAATAGATACAAATCACAAATATGAGTAATAGGGATACTCATTGTACCCTAGTGAGGAAACTATTCACTCATGGTGCAAGAAACAATACAACCAAAGTGTGAAAGAGATTTATGCTTCATCATACGAGGGGAGAAGAAGGAAACTATGGTCTAAGACAACTGGGTATTCAACTATGGAGGCGATGGAAATTTTGAGGCAGTGGTTATAGTGAGATTCATACCTTAGTTAGAGATTCTCCTCCTTCTCCATATTCTCTTTTTTCTTGGAGTAGAGAACCTACACTCCATGCATGGTAGGGGCAGATCCTTTAGAGGTCAAAAATACTAAATTCTTCATCCATTGGTATCAAATTTGGGCAATTGGCTCGCAACAATTGTAATTCTATCTTTTTAGATAAAATGAGTTGTTTGATGATGTGTTGTCGCTAGCACACAAAATTCACCAAAGAAAGTTATCTCTAGAGTTTAAGCTTAAATGTCTACTCAATCCATTTCTAAACAAGTGAATATATATAGTACAAAAGGTATTGATCCCAAAATATGATGTGTCAAGATTTAACTTAGAATCAAAAGCAATGAACAATATTTTATCTAAAGGTGGGGTGAATAAGAAAGAAAGTAAATTTTCTAAATTAAAACATGCTGAATTGAAATGCATAATCAAAAGGAACAAAATTAAATCGTAAGAATTGAAACTAGGTTATCCATAAGATTAAAAGTGAAGAGAACAAAGAGTGGAAGGAATCAACTGATTAAGATTGATTCAGATTTTATGAATTTTTGGAAGTCTGGGTTTTACCACAATAAACTATATAGTTACCTTAGCCACTTTTAGTTATTCCTTTTGGATAATTTTAGATTAGGACCATGGAGATATGTCCACTTTAAAATCATATCCCATGGATTCAAATACCAACATACCCATGATCATCAATGTTCTATAGATATTGTTTCAATTGTGCGATGTATTTTCATCATTAGTTTCTTTAAGGAACACATGAGTTTTATCTGATGTTCTGGTCCACATATTCAAGGTTATAATATTGCATATCATAACTATCATAAAGCATGACTGATCAGATAATATCCCATGGTTTTAAATGGCTAGAAACACATCTTTTATTATCTTAAAGAAGATTACAGTTTGCTAAGATAGGATATGGAGATCATGGGGATACTCCCCATGTCTTGACAAAGAGGGAAATACTCAAACATAATGAAAGTGGAACAAGGCTAGAATATGAAAAGTTGTATCTAAGATCTGAGATAGAAGAGATGATTTTTGGTTGGAGTTCTCACTCCTTTTATAGGGGAAAGGAGGGGGAGAAACCCAAGAGGAATGACTACTGGAGACGACTAGATTGCTCGATTTGGGGTTTCGGTTGGTAAACTAGAACTAATTGCTTGCTTCAGCCAAAGTCACATTGGTCAAACTTTGAATGCATTGATGACTTTCTCATTTTGGCATTTGACTAAGTCTTGAATGTGAGTTGGTTGATTGGGATGGTGATTCAGTATACTGGTCTTTAAATGTTTGCTTTGACCAGGTCATTTCATCTAAAATCATGAGCTTTCCCAAATTCCAATTTGACTGGGTCTTTGCTTGCATTCTTTCCTTCACACAAAAGCATATGACACTTACCAACTTTCCTTTGTACCTAGTCAAAGGAGTATCTTTGACAACATTAATTGTTTCCCCAAATAGAGAATAGAGAAATTTATTGAATTGCCTTTCTTTAATTACTTTGACATCTCATTAACTTCTTCGACTCTCTTTGCTACAAATTTCCGTTATAAGAATTTTGAGCGGGTTTCGATCCCGTCAAAAGTTCCAAAGCAGTCCAAAAATATGATTCTCCTGTAGGAAATTAAGTTCCCTTTCCAAAACATATTTGCACATTAAATTTAGAGTTCATATGCAAAACATTTAGCGATTTGGATATATATATATATATATATATATATATATATATATATATATATATATGGATTAGGAATTGTGTACCGTCCGAAACATTTAAGTTATATGTACCGCCCATTTAAATGGAATATATGGAATCTGTTAAATAAATCTAACT